>CM062807.1:132015432-133397973 GCA_031772625.1 Pinus tabuliformis
AGATTGGAGTTCGAAGCAACAAACTTTTCAAGTTGCATTTCGATTTTCCAAAGACACTAGTGAGCAGTAGTAAAAATAGTAGTGGTAATAATGGTAGAGACTTGAAAGAATTATGGCATAGGATAATGGGTCACTTACACCATGGAGCACTGAGAATTCTTAAGGAGACAGTAACAAGTGTTCCATAATTGAGCAAGAAACATGATGATGTGTGCAGGGGTTTCATACTTGGGAAATATGCAAAGGCACCCAAGGAGTGATAATAAATCAGATGGTGTGCTACAACTCATACACTCATATATTTGTGGCCCAGTGTCCATTACATTTATCAGAGGGTATGAGTAATTTGTTACCTTTATTGATGACCATTCCAGGAAGACCTGGATCTACTTTCTGAAGAAGAACAATGAAGTTTTTAGTTGGTTCAAAGAGTTTAAGGCTCTCGTTGAGAACCTGGCAGGAAAAAATATCAAGGTTCTTCGCATAGATAATGGGGGGGAGTACACATATAGTGACTTCACTGATTTTTGTGTGAAGGAGAGAATCAAGAGAGAATGGAAATATCGGTACAACCCACAACAAAATGGAGTGGAAAAGTGGAAGAATAAATCTATATTAGGGGCAACAAAGATATGTTATATGATCAGGATATGCCCAAGTTTCTATGGGAAGAGGCATGTGGAACAACGATGTATATACAAAGTGATACAAAAAAGGGTTCCTCATAGGGTGTTGGGGAAGATAACACCACAGGAAGTTTTCTCATGGAAGAAACTAGAATACATTCACATCAGAATATTTGGTAGTATAGCATACTACCATGTTCCAAATGAAAAATGCACTATATTGGATCAGATTGCGGAGAAGGGGTACTTCAATGGGTATAGTAATACCTCAAAGGCATACAGGATCTACATTCCTAGTAGTAATAAGATCATCATGTGATCGGATGTAAAGTTCATGGAGGACATAACCTTCAAGAGAGCTCACAAGATGCATGTGGGTGATTAGCCTGAGGTAGCAAAAGCTCCATTAGTCTAGCAAGAAGGACAGTTGTAGGGACAGTCGCAGGGTTCTAGTACAATGACCAATACTAGCACTAGTTTAGATGCATGGAATCTAGTGAGTTCGCAACAGACAAAGTAATCGAGGTGGGATGAGGAGTTGATTGAACCACCCACCACTAGTGGTCGAATCAGCGAAGAAGTTTGTCAAATGTTGAGGGATGGGGAGAAGTTTGTAAGGACTCCTAGGACAGGAAAAAGGGAATGTAGACATACCAATAGGTACCAAGCATTGGTGGCACAAGTGGTTAAACCTTCTAGCTATTAGGAAGCTGCACAACATCAGTTTTGGCAGGATGCCATGGTGGAGGCGTATAGCTCCATCATGATGAATTATGTGTGGGAGGTAGTGTCAAGACCTGTGGATTGGTCAGTTGTGCGATCTCAATGGATCTATAAGATTAGGTAAACTACAAATGGCAGCATGGAGAAGTACAAGGCTAGGTTCTTGGCCAAGGGATATGCACAAAAGGAAGACATTGATTTTGAGGAGACCTTCACCCTAGTCTCCATATATACTTCCATCCAGTCATTGATTTATCTAAAAGCTCATATGGGATGGAAGATTCATCATATGGATGTTAAGACAACATTCTTGAACGAGGTGATAGAGGAGGAAGTATATATAGAACAACAAGAGGGCTTCGAGACACATGAGAGGGGAACACACATGTGCAAACTAAAGAGAGCACTATATGGGCTCAAATAGGCCCTCAGGGCATGGGATGGTTTGATTGAAAGCTACTTGTAGCAGATGGGATTCATCAAGAGTGATGCAGATCCTAACCTTTACTATTTTCTAGTAGAGGGTGAGCCACTCATCCTAGTGTTGTATGTGGATGGCCTCTTTTTGACTTGGTCATCAAGGCTCATATAAGATTGCAAGAGGAACCTGGAAACCGAGTTTAACATGAAGGATTTAGAATTTATGCATTACTTCCTAGGCATGGAAGTGTGGCATAAGGACAGGAAGATCTCCCTTGGTCAAGGGAGATATACTACAGAGATCCTAAAGAGGTTCAGGATGCAGGATTATAGGCCTATGTCTATTCCCATGATTGCTAACTGGAGGAAGATAGATGCATCATAGGATGAGGATGTAGACCCAACATTGTCTAGGTATATCATCACTTCACTCATATATTTGGTCAACAATAGGTTAGATATCTGCTTCACGATCAACACTCTCAGTTAGTTTATGGTGGGACCTAAGAGAGTGCACTGGACAACGACAAGACACATATTGAAGTGGTTGTGTAGTAAAATCGAGTATGGATTGAGGTATACTCAAGGAAATAGTGTCAAAATATGTGGTTATATGGATGCAGATTGGGCAGGCATTTCAGTAGACGGGAACACCACTTCTAGGTGTTGCTTCAGTGTTGGATCAAGAGTTGTGTCTTGGAGTAGTAAGAAGCATAATTCAATGGCATTGAGTTCTATGGAGGCAGAATACATGACATCTAGCATGGCCACATGTGAAGTTGTTTGGATTTGGAAGATGCTAGTGAGATTGTTCAATCTAAAGATGGAGGTGACCAGCATCTACTGCGATAATCAGAGTTGCATCAAGCTCTTTGAGAATCCAATGTTCCATGATAGGTCGAAACATATCGAAAGACGATATCACTTTTTTAGAGAGCAGTGTGGATTAGTCCAACTTCAATATGTTCCCACAGAACAGCATGTGGAAGATATACTCATGAAGGCTCTAGGGAGAGCCAAGTTCGTTTATTTCAGAGAACAAATGGGTATAGTGGAGAACACCTTCAAAGGGAGTAGCTCTATGGAAGCATAATGCTTCATGATATGACGTGATCAGTACATAGTTACAGTGATAGCAACAACATAAACGCAGTACATTGTAGTAGTAGCACAACAACAGCAGTGCGAAGGCATAAACAGTGTAAGATCATAGATTGGTTCAGCTACAAGACAGTCTCAAATGAATCAGAGTTTGTGCAGTAGCATGGTGGACAATGATAGATAGTTGTATCACAAATGTCAGTCACCAACATCATGAGGATTATCGAGGAGAATATCTTCCTTGCTAAGAGGTAATATTAGTTCTTTTATGGTCTGGAGTAGCATTGGACAAGTGCTTTTTTTCCCTAATGATGCTAAGAGGCTAAGGAACACGAGATCTCCAAAACCCAAAAAAGGTTTCACGAGATATGCTTGTGAAACACCTTAATTAAGATAATTTACCAAAAATAAAATATTTCCTAACTTAGAAAAAGTGGTAAATTAAAGGTAATTAATTAAGGATGTATGAGATTGCTCTAGAGACTTCTATTGATGAAGTCTAATTGATCTAAGTAGTCTATGGAGATTAAATCGTCGTCGTTGAAGACTCAACGAGAGATTATAAGAGCAAGACGAAGGGGATTGGATAAAACACATCAAGGAGATTAAGCATTAGTGTGAGAGGAAATGTGAATTTCCCAATACACAGTTTTTAGCGAGGGAAGAGTTTGAGCCAAAAAAGGAGAGTAACAGGGGATTTGCAGCCTTGAGAATTACTGGAGAAATTCTCAAGTTGTTTTCCAGTTTCCTGATTCATGAAAGGAAGATCGAATTATCCAGCAAGGAGGTCGAAATTTTGTAATGTAAATTGTCATTTGCCCAGAGAGTGCGAGTATGGGATCTAGAGCAAAGTGCGGGATCTAGGATCATATCCCGGAGGCAGGATCCAAGAGCAAACAAGGGAAAAAATGCTCATCTAGAAGTAATCCATAGGCAGATTGATTTCTCAGTAGCAAAGAATGTACATTTCCAATGCAGCAGAGTGAATTTGCTGGGAAGTGTGAATTTGACAAAGAAGGCCAAAACGAGGTGTCATGAGGGAAAAAGTAATTTTCCTAGCTGAGATAAATTGTCAAAGTGAGGCCAGGAAGGCTCGCAGTTGTAATTCTTTATGTTTTGATGCATAATAAAATAAACCCTCATATGTTGCATCAGTTTTTCCTTCAGGGTTTTTCAGGGGACGTTTATTCAAAAAATGGTTGTGTCATATTTTTATTCTGTGTGTGCATTTATGTCTCAGTTCCTTTTTTATTTCGTAGCATGCTTTATTTTGATGAAGATTACAATTGTGAGTCTGTCGATATTTGTCGTAATAACAAATACACTGCAATCAATAGGAGATAAATTTTTAGTTAATTGCAATTATGGAATTCTCACATAGTAGTCGCAACCCGAAGGTATCTAAGTTGTTAAATTAACCCAGGGATCACACCCAACCTAGGCTACACTGACCCTTAGCATGGTTGGATTTTTACCCACATAATTTTGAACCGACAACCTTTACACCATGAAGTTCCTTAACAAAATACCCTATCAATGTCTACTCTACACTCCATGGGCTAAATTCAATAAAAAAAATTATAATTATTAGTATTTTTATTAAAAAATAAAATGTATTGGCTAAAAATAAAAGTATTTTAAAATAAAATCTTAAGCCTTAAAATATGTTAGTTCAAAATGAACTCCTTTATCCCAGTTTTGATTTTCTAAATTGTTTAAAAAGCTCTTACGGAACCATACCCTAAACATCAAGAATTTATTTTAAAAAATCAATAATTTAATGATTATTTGTATTTGTATTTTATTTATTTATTCATACATTTTAAAAAATAATTAATTAATTATTATATTTTTATTTAAAAATAATTATTATTATTTTATATAAATGTATGTCTATTAATTTTAGTTTATTAAAACTAATTATCTATAAATGTTAGTTTAGATCCATCTTAATTTTAGATTTACCAAGAGACTAGAGGGATCAAATACCTTTTCACTCTAAAACAGATTCATTTTAAGAGATTTTACCCTTCTCTAGATCCCAAGTTAAGATCGATCTAGACGGATTTAATTATTAATTATAATTAATTATATTTATATTTATAAAGTTCATTTTAAATTATTATTTTTTGTTTTTTTAGCAAAGTCAAAATATTAAACAAGGAAGATTGGTATAAGATTTAATAGCATAGATCTATTAAGTTCAGAGGCGAGGGTCAGAAAAAAAGACGAGATGAGGAGCGGAGAGCGGGACTGCTGCAAACCCTAGGGTTTCTGAGAACCCTGCAAACTGCAGAACTGTCATTCACGGTACTGCAAAGCAGACTCTGGCGCACCAGCAAACAGGGGAAAGTGCCCATACGGAACAGGCCAACATGAAACCCCCTCAGGGGGAGGGCCACGGGCCTCCCCCCAATCCGGAAAATGAATTTAAGCATACGGCCGACAAAGAAACTGAGAATGAGATGAGCAGCGACGACTTGGATAACAGACAGCAGAAGGGAAAGGACATTGAAGCAGATGAAAGAAACAAAGCAAGTTCTTCAACTTGTAAGCCTGTAGCAGCGATTAAACCAAAAGTGTACTTCCCGAGCGAGCGCATCAACGCTAGAATACAATACATGAGAGACCATGCGCTGATCGGCAAATTCATAGGAATATGGCCGACGGAAAGAGCGCTGAGAAGCTGGATAAATACTAAATGGCACCCAAAGGGGCACCTCTCGCTGCATCTAGGAGCCAAGGGCTTCTTTACTGTAGTGTTTAACTGCCTGGAAGACCGCAATAGGATACTGGATCAAGGCCCTTATTTTTTCAACTCCGCGGGACTATATCTCAAAGGCTGGGTAGAAAGATTCAACCCAGACAAGGAGGATCTAAGCTATGCGCCAGTGTGGATAAGGCTTTACTCACTGCCGTGGGAATACTGGGAAGAAAAGTCTCTGCAAGAGATTGGGAATGCCATTGGCGAGTTTGTAAAGATTGCTGAAGAAACAAAACTATGCGGTTATACATCCTATGCCAGGATCTGTGTCTACATGGATCTCAAGCAACCGCTACCAGACACGGTAAGTTTCTTCCATGAAGACTCTGAATGGACTCAAGTTATAGATTATGAACATGTGCCTTTTAGATGTAGAAAATGCCATGAAATAGGGCATCTCTACAGAGACTGTCCTCAAAACAAGCAACCCCCTCCCCAAGGAAGCAATGATAATCAAAACTCAGATGGATTCACCAAAGTAAAAAATCGACGGAGAGGTAACAAGAAAGCTACAGGCAATCCCCGGACAAATCCAGTAACCAAGGCAATGCCCACAATCAGTAATAGATTTGAAGCTCTGGACACGGATGATGAGCAAAATCCGGAGAAAGAAAAAGCGAGAGACAAAGGGGAACATCAGGAACATACAGCCGAGACATCAAGACAAGCAGGAAAGAAATCCCATGAGCCAGCAAGCCTGAATACTCCAGCCAAAACCACGCCAGGACAATCTCACGAAATGGAGGTTGAATACTCGCAGTGAAACAAAAAAGACTCACAGGAGAAAGAGGGAAGCTCTCAAGCACCACAGAACATGGAAGAGGACACGGAACCATTAGACATTGGGGAGCTGGACATTCTAAACTTGGAACTAGCATGCAAGACAGGGAATTTTGAAAAAATACCGGAGACACAAGTGGACAACCTAGTAGAAGTTCTGAACAAGGCACGGAAAAAATACTCTCTAGGCGTCCAAACAGGAAGTCCATGGGATGGCAAATTCATCACCAAGGACAACAAAAAGAGAGGAAGAAAAACTACACTGGAAAGAACTATCAAGATCGGAGAGATACTAGTGGAGTCAGGGAGGTATGCCAAACTGACCAAATATTTCGACACAAACCCCCACCCCTCTCAATGAAATTGATATCATGGAACATCAGAGGCCTCAATGGCCCCAGAAAAGGCAGACTACTAAAAAATATGCTAATGCAAGAAAAACCAAGTATCCTATTTTTGCAGGAGACGAAATGCAGCTCAATAACTTTGGAAAAAATTGCAGCGAAAGTTTGGCCAGGTGGACTAGTTGCAGCTGTCGACGCTCAAGGAGCTTCAGGAGGTCTAGCAATCCTTTGGGATGCCCGAGCTATCCATCTCAATAACATGCAAGCCAATAAAAGTTTCATCCAGGCTACCTTCCACCTCTCAGGTACTAATACTCATGGATTGCTAACCAATGTATATTTTCCTCAGGAAACTGCTCAAAAAGCCCAAATCCTGACCTCACTGTCGGATCTTAATAAAGATAGGCCATTCCCTCTATGGATCTCAGGAGGTGACTACAACATGATAGCCAGCATGGAAGAAAAACAAGGAGGCAGAAGCCAAGCGAACAGTGATGGCAACATTCTAAAAAATTTCATTAATAATAACTGGCTGATAGACATTCCTACCAGTAATGGCCTATATACATGGACCAACAAAAGGGAAGGTTCGCAGCAAATAGCCTCACGTCTTGACAGATTCCTCATCTCAGATAATGCTACTCACTTAGGAGGGGAGTTCACAGCCTCCATTCTCCCCTTCTCTGGATCCGATCATTGGCCTATTGAGCTTCAATGGAACAGGCCAGGCAAGAATCTCAAATGACCCTTTCGGTTTGAGGAATTTTGGTTCTCTCACCCGGATTTTGAAGAGCTAGTCAAATCATCCTGGACTAACTTCATCCCGCCCGAAGGGACCTGCATGTCTCGATTCCAACAAAAACTCAAACACCTAAAAGGGGCTATCAAAAAATGGAATCACACATCGTTTGGAAACATCTTCAGCGCCCAAGCCAAGCTCAATGAAGAGATGAAGAATATTCAGCATGTTAACACCCAGGTTGTTCCCTATGACTCCCAAGGGAATACGGCTGAGGTAACCACTAACCAATCTTTGGATCACAGTTTCTAGCCAAACTGTAATCAGAGAGGGCTCTCTCTTTATGATTTTTCTCTGTTATGATGGTGTTTTAGGCTAGGTATTATGCTCAGGTTTTGGTTTATGTTTTGGTTGAAGGATTTCTTTCAGGGCTTAAGATGTAGTGTTTAGAGAGTAATATATCATTGGGAAATGGAGTCTGGAGTTGTGAAATGCTTTGAAATGCAGGATTGGTGGTGTTCAAACTGCAGGGCCGATTGTGTATCTCAGACAAACAAATTTAACTTGAATGGTGAGGCATGTCAGCCAACAGAAAGCAATTAAGAATTCTCTATTAAGCTGGTGAGGTGAAAGTGAAACACGTTGCACAGGAGAAAACTTGAATTCCTGAGACAAAGGTCACTGTGAAAGATGTATTCTGAAAGTGCAGCAATTAAGAATTACACTTATCAAGATTACAGCTGAAGAAAACATTCATTAACAACACAGATTGAACTCAGGGTATTTCTTGAATAAATCCTGAAAGTTATTCTTTTTCCTTGTTGCTAAATATTCAAAAATTAGAAACATATATGGATTTTAACAAATCAAAAATACATAACAGAGAGAGTTACAGAGACTTATTGTATTGTGTAATACACAGGAATCCAGCAGTTTTCAACAGACACCAGAACGCATTCAACACTTCAGAAATCCGAGAAATTCCATCACTTTCTTTATTAAACTTCTGAAAGGATTACAGCATAAGGACTTCTTCAGGAGAAATCAACAACAACCCTTGCAAACTCATGCGAAGGGGACTTTATAGGAATGCTTATACAAAATATCTCAGGCATTGAGTCATCTGAGAGAGAAATATCTTCATTACTTCGTACAGAAAGTAGAAAAGAAGTTATTACAGCTTTGAATGTAGCATAACTGCTCTTTAAGTCTGTCAGAGGATATTTTGACCCTTGGAGGTCAGTGAGTCGGTTGAACCGCTTTGCTTTAATGCTGGAAAATGTGCCTTTAAGTTTGCTGCGTTGTATTTTCTCAGCTCTGCCACCTGTGGTTTCCTACTTTTGCTTCGTTGGCCGAAATTTCTTCTGAGTTGGCTCAGCTCTAATCTTTAATGCATGCTGATTTTGTTAAACTGTGCTTTACATAACAATTCATATTTTAAAAACAAAATTTGGTGAATGACTCACTGTCTATAAAATTTTCTGTATTGTATTTGTCCACCAGTCTTGTGTAGGGAGTTGATGCCTGAGAATTGCATCCATAGTCTCCTCTGCCTCTGTATACTTGTAAAAATTGGGAGCCACCTCAAACAGGTGATTGATTTCATTCATTATAAAAAATAGACTTTCTACCTTGTTGTAGATAGTCTGTCCTGTAGCTGGCCCTGTTTCTTCTGAGTTGCTGGGCTTCTCATTGATTTCGTTTGTGGCAAATGCATTCACTCTTTTGGCATACTGCTCATGAATGAGCAGTCTCCCTGCGCTGTTCAGTAAGCTAGGGAGTCCTCTGTTTTGCAGCACCAGGAATTTATCCATGAACCTTTTCACCTCGGTCTGCATGTCCTGGGTTCTTCTCTCCAATGTCTGCACCAAATTTCTCAATGTGAGAACCCTTTTGATCAACTGAATGGTCTCAGTTCTATTGGGAATTCCCATGTTTGCCAGCTGAGTACTTGTTCTATTATTCAGCACATTGATCATCCTGGTGGCAACTTCAGGCATGTTGCCTAGAGCAGCCCTTGACTTGTGAATTTCAGCTTGTGCTTTTGGGATGAGCTCTAGCTGCTCATGGATTGTCTCTATATACTACCATTGGTCAGTAATAGACTGGCCAATGTTGGCCCATAGCATTGCCTTAAGCCCAGCTATAACTTTATCTAATTTGAGCTCATTTTCTAGCTCTTTTATCCTTTCTTTGAGGGCTTTCACCTCCCTGCCCTTCTCTGCCACCGCTTGCTTGGATTTATCATATCTGTCATTCACCTTGGCCAATTTATCCCTGGTCTCATTCAGCTCTGCCATTTGAGCTTCCAGGGCTTGAATCTCATTTTTTAGCTTTTGCATGTCCAAGCTAGGGGCCTGCTCTGTTGGTGGAGGTGCTGAAGTAGGTGGTGCAGCTTGATCAGTCTGTTGGGGGGGAGGAACAGTAGTTGGGGCAGCTTCCTCAAGGTTTATGATTTGAGGAGGAGGCTGAGAGGTCTGCCCTTCTTCTCTTTGTTTTAAGGCTGCCTGTAGTGTTGTTTTTGCAGCCTCCGATTCTCCCAGCTTTTCCTGAGTTTGGATTAGCTGCTTATACAGAGATATCAACAAGGTTGTGGCCTGTTGATCATGTCTTTGCTGGGCAACATCATCTATTTGAGGGTGAATTGTGGCTGGGAGTTTGATCTTTCTCCTCAAGGCTGCCATGTCTGCATCCCTCAATTTTAATATCTCTTGTATGCCCTTGATATCTTTGGGATCATGCCCCATCTCTATGATGATGTCCTCTAAGGACCTTATTCTGTTGTCCTTTGCCTGGGATGATGCTCTCTCCAACTCTAGCTGAGAGGCTGTATTGTTAAGGCTATTTTGTAGCCTGTAGTTATCCAATGTTTGGTCTGCCAAGGAAGCATAGACCATCTCACCCGTTTGCTTATGCAGTTCTATCTTGTCCATTGGGTGGATATCCTTGGCAAGGACTTCCAGGTTAGTCCTTAAGTAGTCAGAGGCAGATTGGGGCTGCACTGCTGTTGGCATAAAATGACTCATGATCATTTTGCCTTCCTGCACATCATATGCAGACATGAGTCTTTGTTGATTGGTGGGAGCCATGTTCAACAGGTGGTTATACAGCTGTATCTTGATGGGCTCATTTCTCCTCTTAATGTCGATGAACTGTTGTTTAATGTTGGGTCCACCTTCTCTTTGCTGATTTGAGGAACTTACTTCTCCTCCCATTGCTCTATCCTGTTCCTGTTGAAAGGAACTTGCTGATGCTTCCCTGCTGGGTGGGACCATACCAAAAGACTGTCCTATTGGCATTTCTTCCTCTGAGAAGGGATTGATTCTTTGTCTTTTCTCCCCATGACTTGCTGACGTTGTAAGGGGAGTCGCTCTGTCCCTTTTCCTGCTTGTATCCTCCTTTTGTGGAGTTTGGAGGATTGATGCCTCAGCTGAAGTTTCTTGCCTTGGAGGCACAGTTTGTTCAGTGGATTTAGGGGCTTCCACTATTTGCTCTTGCTGGACAGGCTATTCCTGCCTTTGTTCTTCCTGTTGTTGTTGTTCTTCTTGCTGCTGCCCTTCTCCCTGCTGCTCCATTTCTTCTTGTCGCTGCACTAGTGTTTCCATTTGCTCTTCAGTCATAGGAGGTGGTTGTTCCACCTGCTTTTCTTTGCCTTTGTTGGCTGTCTGTGGAGTATTCATGGCAGCTTGCTGATGTGTTGTTGAGGATGAGGCAGCTGCTCCAAGTTGTCTTTTGTATGAGAGGGGGACCTGTCCACAAGTTTCTAAGTCAGTTTCCTTTTGAATATTTCTGGCCTCTCTTTCTAGCAGCTCTTCACTAGTGATTTCCTCTTCTAGGGTGCCCTCTTCCCAGCTTAATGCATTGGCATACTGCTCAATCTCAGGCTGCCTCACATGTGAATAGGTACCCAATTTGTATCTTATCCTCCTGAGGGAAACAAAATGATTAGGGTCATAGGGTATCCACTCAAAACTAGTTTGCAGTTTGAGGGCCTCTAGGATACTGTTTGCCTCTTTCCATCCCTCCTCTTTTTTGTTATATAGGAAGGAGCCCAGCTGGCTCCTTACCTTCAACTGTGCCTTCTTGTTCTTACTTTGGAAGTGGAGGTAGTCGGCATTCCCAAATTGCCTGAAGTATTCTAGGGCAAAAAACCTCATGGGGACATACCTTGGCAGCCTAAAAGGCTTCAACTCACAGCCATATACTCTGATGACTGTGTGGTCTTGGTAAAGGTACCAATTACCAATGCTGTAGGTTTTGTTTAGATGGAGAATTCTCCTCATGTCATCAGTTAACCTTGGAGGAGGAACACCATACAATAATGTCATAGCTGGATGTATGAATAAGTCTATGAACTCACAGTATGTGTATGGTGACACAGAGGTGCAATGAAAAACAGAGGTCCAAAACACAACTGACCTTGGATTCCCCTGCGCATTAACTTGTTTCAGGGGAATGAGGAAGCTGCCTGGTTGATTAAACAAGAATAGATGATAAATGTAGGAAGTATATCTGAACAGTCTTTCCCTTTGCAGATTCATCAGCTGGTCATGGATCCTATCTGCAATATATGTGGCATAGTCATAATGTACAGCTGGAGGCTTTCCAGGAGAGAATATAGACAGCATTGCCATTATAATTTCATCCACATCCTCCATTCCCTTGAACCCTAGGACATAGCTGATCAAATCCACTAGCATTCTGCCCAATTCATTTAAGTAAGCATATCCAATAGGAGGAGTTCTGATGGTTTCAGAGCCTGATTGTACAAACAGCTGGTTGATTTTGATGATCTGGTCATTTGACAACGTATTCCCCTTCTTTATCAAGTTCTGCATGTAGAGGGGGGTCAATGGTTTTGCAGTGTGGAAATGCAGCATCTCATTTATGCTCTCTGGGGTGATATGGAACAGAATTGAGCCTGTGGGGCTGAGGACAGCTCTTTGGCATGGATCATAGCACTCCTGGCATCTGTGGATCAACTCTGGCATAGGATTTACCTGGGGGAGGTTGTAGATGGGCAAGTTTGAGTCCCAAATCCCTAGGATATCAGCTCCACTAAGGTGTTGGGCTTTCAACTCATTTAGCATCTGAATATTATATTTAGAGCCTAATGGAAACCAGCATATCTCCCAGAGCTTTCCATTCTAACTCCCTGTGAGGGGCATTGAGAGGCTTGATGTTCAATGCAATTGGAGTTTCCATGGTCTATTAAGCTTCTGAATTGTAGGTGAACTGGTTGAAGTAGGCAGAACAACACAGCGGTGATTACTTGCAATGAAAGTGTGAATTTCAGGGACCAGAGGGTGAAGTGGGTACACAGCACTTGAAATACTGTTTGAATTACGAATAAGACCAATGTCTGGTCTCACTTTGTCTTCTGTGGCAGGTTTTTAATGGATTGACCAACTGTCTCACGATTGCGCGAGCAGTTTACAGTTTTTGATAAGAACTCGGGAAATCAAGGCTCAGCTGGTGGTTTTCGAGCTTGCAGTTGGGAATTTGCCGGTAAAATGATGAGTTTTAGTGTCCTATGAGCCTTCTGAGTAATTTACAGACAATTCAGGCGTATGGAGGATAAATGATGAGAAATACCTGGTAAACAGCGAGCAGTGGTCGTAAATGTGGGCAGGATTGGTGCTCTGGAGGTCTTCAGGTCGATTCCAGCGGGGTGGCGCAGTTTTGGACGTAAAAGACCATGCAGCGGAAACAATAGCGAATGAGCAAAAAGTATGCAAAACGTGATTTTTGGCCAAAATATGGACCTTTTGGCAATTTGGCGCTTTTTCTCGGATGACGTCAGCATGACGACATAGGGTGGGGTCAAGCTCAGATGACGTCAGCGTGACGTCATCGGGTGAGGTGGCAAGCTACTATTGGTCCATGGGGATGATGCATTGGTAGACACATTGGCACAGGGGCGGACAAGAGTACTGATGCGATGGCAGGGTGGCGATGACGTGGGTCTGACGTGGGACCAGCAAACCGGGCGGTAAGTGCCATAGCGGTTACGGTTAAGTGCCACAGCGGTTACGGTTTCTCGGAGCGCTTACGATACGGCCCTGGTTTTGTCAGAGGCCGCTCCGAGAGACCCGAGAGGGTGACGCGTGGCCGCGCAATGACGTATCCCTTCGTCATTTTCTCGGGCGCTAATCGTCTGTCGTGGGGGCCGCTCCGATATCAATGAGGGCCGTCGGATCCCACGGGTCCGATCCGACGGTGGACGGGAGGGTGATGTGATCGGTGGATACGGACGCGGGCGGAGGAATAAACAAATATTTCTTTTGGGACACGTGCTCAGCGGGAAAGGTTTAGATATGGTATTTTTCAATGTTTTTCAATATATTTCGAAAAATCAAATATATGCGCCAACTTTGGTTAAGCGGCAAAAGTGGGTTTTTTTGGGTTTTTTCATAATTTCAAAGGGGTTATGGGTAGGAGGGGTTTTTATAGAGTTTTTCTTTGCAAATGAAGGTTTAATGAGTGGAATGACTTGAAACAAGGGAGAGAGATGAGGTATAGGTTCATCAAAGTGACCAGATGTCATTTTGATTCCTTTTTAGAGAACATATGGCTATAATGCCAAGGGGAGGGATATTTATACAAAATTTGGGGTTTATACACCATGGTGTTAATACTAGTAGGGGAAGGGTAACTTAGGGGATTTACATAGTAGAGTTAGAGTTAATATGGATGAAAGAGTGAATGAGGGGGAAATCACTAAGTTTATTTGAAACTTACTTAATTTAGGGAGTAGATCAAAATGAAAAGAGTTTAGACAAGAAATGTGGCTTCTAAAAAGATTAAGAACCGCCATGAAACCATAATCTCTTCCATGAATCTCAGCTGATGAGGGAGTGTTAGTAATGAAATGGAGAGGGGAGGAAGGGAGGTTAGACATGCTTCCTGCTTGCTGCAACTTGATGAAGAATGACACCTTCTCAATTCATTGATTTTGCTTTGGTAAACAAAGTTAGCACACAAGCAACTGATAAGAAATGGCCCTTCTGCAACCCCAACTGCCTACCCATCTATTTGCCTAGCATTTTTTATTTCTTCTTGGAGGGTGCACTTGGACTTGCAGACCCTTACTTGAATTTTCTTTTCTTTGGCTTTTCTTTTGTTTTTCTATCTACTTCTACCCTTATTTCTTCCAAGGTCCCAGATTAAGCTGTTGGGAGCCTTTTTTCTCTACCTAAACTACTTGTCTGCCAAGATTAAACAGTTTGGACAGACTCCTTTCTCTATTCTACAGCTAAAAATTTAAAACATGACATGGTCCAGATTAGACTGTTGGACCATCCATCAAAATTTGAGTCCATACCAAGCTATAAGCACAGATTGGATTCTCTCGGAAATATGTGATCTTTGAATCATCAAAGCAGAGCATATTTGGTCCTTTTCATAGCCAATCATGAAATATGAAACCTATTGGTATAGGTAGCTAACATTGGCTCCACATGGGGATGGTGTTTCATTTGAAAGACCAAGAACAGCAGGTCAGATTGCCTTGCTCCTTGACTGCTCTTGCCAATCTTGAAGTTTGCTGCTTTGAAATGCCAAAATTGTGTGCTTCTCTTCTTGGTAGACCTCTGATTCTATTTACCTTTTGCTGGCAGTTTTAAGAAAACTTTGAGAAATTTCATATTTACATGTTGACAGAAAATAATATATACATCTGGATATGTACAAGGGAAAACTCAGGGTGCACTTATGGGTGATATTCGAAATAGTGCTTCAGCATCCTACCATTCACAGGACCTTCATCCAAATCAGTTTCATTGAGACTCTTAAGGAAATAAGTGTTGTTTCCTTGTACTGCTTGGACAGCATATGGTCCTCTCCAAAGAGAATCAAATTTTCCATGTTTTCCTTTATCCTCTCTTCTTGCATCCCACTTGAGGACTTTGTCTCCCATGCTGAAATCTTCTGCCTTAGTTCTTCTATCAAAGGCCTTCTTTAGTTTTTCTTGTAGGACTTGAACTCTGCTGAAAACTTGGTCTCTAGTTTGTTGTAAACATATGATTTGATTGATCCTTCTTTGCATATCATTTGGTTCTGCTTGGCTTTCTTGAAGAAGTTTCATTACAGGCACCCCTAGTGATGAAGGAAACTTGGCTTCTAATCCATAAACCAACTCATATGGGCTGGTCCCAATTGATCTTTTGGTTGTTAGTCTATCTGCCCACAGGGCATTCACCAGCTTCTTATGCCAATTCTTTTTGTTCTCTTCTACTACCTTCTTTATGATATTTACCAGACTTTTATTTGATGACTCAGCAAGGCCATTTCCTTAGGGATAGTATGTAGTGGAATGGCCCAAGGTGATGTGAAATTTATGGCAGAAGTTCACCATTTTCTTGGATCTGAAAGCAGCAGCATTGTCTGTTATTATTTTGTCAGGACAGCCAAATCTAGCCAATATGTTGTTCTCCAAGAACTGAATGATAGTGGAATCATTTGCTTGTCTGCATGGAACAGCTTCAATCCACTTGGTGAAGTAGTCTGTGGCTGTTAAGATCCATCTATGTTGGCCTGAAGATGAGGGATGAATTTCCCCAATGAAGTCCAAGCCCCATTGTTGAAAAGGTCTCTCTGTTGCAATAGGCCTTAAGGGAAGTGGCAGCAACTGTCTCTTTCCCTCAAACACTTGACATTTGTGACATGAGGTGGTGAATTTCTTGACATCGGAGAACATGGTGGGCTAGTAGTACCCAGCCCTTAGTATTTTATCCACAGTGGACTTCCAGTATAAGTGTCCACCACAGTCACCTGCATGAAATTCCTTTATGATTTTGTCAGTTTCATTCTCAATTAGGCAGTTTAGCAATATTCCTTCATGGTTTTTCCATAATAAATTTCCATCCATAACACAAAATTTAGAAGCTTTCATTTTTAAAAACCTACATTTAGTTCTGGACAATCCTGGAGGAGCACACAGGTTTTGCAATACATAACATATATCAGAGTACCAAGGGGATTGTTCAAAGGCTACATTGATCTTCGGAGTCGCCAGCTCCTGTTCACTGTCCAGTTGGTTAATGTTTAAGGCTTGGAAATTTGCTTATGTCATTAATTTAGCCAAGCCTTGCCCTTTTATTAGTTTTGTAGGTTTTATCTCAATGTCAAATTCTAAGATGTTGGCAATCCACTTTCCTCTTCTGCCCTCTAAATTTTCTTGGGTGATAATGTCTTTGACAATAGGACTTGGCACATATGCTATAACATGGGAATAAAGGATGTAAATCCTAAAGTCTTTAATGGCTTTGACCAAAGCATAAGCTTGTTTTTCCATGATTTGATATTTTAAAGGTGCATCTCTAAGAGCTTTGCTAAAGAAAGCAATTGGCTTCTCATTTCCTTGGTCATCTTTTTGCAGTAAAACAGCAGCAATAGTATGCTCGGAGGCAAAAGAGAAAATGATAAAGTCCCTGTCAAATTGAGGATTGGTCAGGACTGGGGTTTGAGTAAGGGCCAGTTTTATACCTTCAAAGGCCTGATTGGCTTCAACAGTCCACTTGACTTTTGAATCTTTCTTTAGCATGTTATTTAATAATCTGATTAGTTCTGCTAAGTTTGGGATAAACCTTCTTAAGAAATTGATTTTTCCCAAGAATCCTTGCAACTCTTTGACATTTCTTGGGTGGGGCATTTGTAGGATAGCCTGTATCCTATCTGGGTCAATTCTAATGCCATCTTTAGAAATGATGTGGCCCAACAGCTTACCTTCCTCTAAACCAAACAGGGATTTCTTGGGATTTAAGGAAATTCCATATTTTCTGCATTTTAGGAAGATCTGTCTCAAATGTTTTATATGTTCTTGGTCTGATTTTGAGAAAGGTGTAAGGTCATCTAGGTAAATGACTAAAAAGTCGTGAATCTCTTTGGAAAAAGCAATGTCCATTGCTCTTTGAAAAGTTGCCCCTGCATTTTTCAATCCAAAAGGCATCTTTACATATTTGAAAGTTCCCCCTGGGGTAGTGAATGTTGTTTTGTCTTGATCATCAGGGTGTACCAGGAGTTGATTGAAGCCTGAAAATCCATCCAGTAATGAGATCCTTGAGGCCCCTACCACTCTTTGGAGAATGTGATCCATCTTGGGTAAGGGATAGTTGTCTTTGAGGGATACTTGGTTCAGATTCCTTAAGTCCACACACAGCCTAATTTCACCAGTCTTCTTTCTTGTAGGGACTAAGTTGGAGATCCATTCAGAGAATCTGATTGGTGTTATGATGCCAGCCTTGAACATTTTCTGTACCTCTTGTTCCATTGTTGGGAGAAGCATAGGATTGATTCTCCTCAATTTTTGTTTAAAGGGCTTTTGATCAGGTTTGAGAGGGATTGTATGCTGGATAACAGAGGTGTCATAGGATTTTAGGTCCTCATAACTCCATGCAAAGACATCCTGAAACTCTTTAAAGAGATCAATGTATTTAGGCTTTTGGTCAGGAGGTAAAGAAGCAGACAATTTAATTATTTTGGGTTTGTCAATTGTGCCTATGTTGCATTCTTCAATGGCTGCATTTAAGGGTTGCATCTTTGGTTTTCTAGGGATATCATTTGAATCAAAGATGTCCTCTAGTGGAGTTAGGCCTGTTGGTAGAAAATTGTCTTTCAGCTCTATGATTTCAGTTTCAGCATTGGACACTTCCTCACAATTGATTGATTGAATTTGCTGAATGTTGTCTATGTTGAAAATAGTTGGATTTAGTATTTGTTTTGCTGTTCTAGGTGACATTGGGTGAGTAATCTGTTGAAACTGTATTTGTGATGGACTTTCTCCATCAAGTATTTGTGATTGACTTGCTGTATCAAGTATTTGTGATTGACTTGCTGTATCAAGTATTTGTGATTGACTTGCTGTATCAGTGTCAATATTTAGTCCTGCAAATTCTTGCTGCAGAGTTAAAAAATGGTTTATTTGCTTGTCATCCTCAAATACTTGCCAATCATTGACATTGTTTGGAATGGAGGGTCTGTGTTTTACCTCAGCTGTAAAACAATGATGGGGCTCAAAAGGCAGTTTGCAGGTACTTGCAAAGGTGGCTAAACTATGAGCATGTAGATTGTGGGTTCTGGGAATTTTAGTGATTTGGAATTCAGAGAAAAAGTTTAGTACCTCAGCAACAGCAGACCTATAAGTCCTTAGTCTTTTGTCATTGGTGACAAAGTTTCCCTTCACTTGTTGAATAACCAAATCTGAATCACCCATGATTGAAACCCTGGCAGCTTGTAAGAACTTTACTAACTTGAGGCCTAGTAAAAGAGCTTCATATTCTGCCATGTTGTTAGTACATCTGAAATTCAATCTATAGGCTCTGCCTTCTGCATGACTATTTTCTTTATTGTGTACCCAAACTCCAGCTCCTGCCCCTAATTTGTTGACTGAGCCATCAAATTCAAGGAACCATAGAATATCCTGTTGGGAAGGAGATTTAATGATCTGTTCATGGGCTGGCAATGTGAGTAGCAGTTGTGGTTTTTCCTCTAGCTTGTCTTCTAGGACAGTCTCATCGTTTGATTGGGTGTTCTTGACATTTAGAACAGCAGCAGTATCTAGTGTTTGATTGACTGTTGTCTCATAGGTGATAATTCTTTCATTTGAGTCTTCCTCTTGTATGAGTATCTTGGTGTCAACCTTACCTTTTAAGGGAGTTGTGGTGTTATTGAAGAGGATGTATGAGTCTATGTCTGAGTGGACAGCATATATGGGAAAGTTTTGAGGCTTTTCTTCACTGCTGACCATGTACTTCATGAGTGTTTCTCTGTACAGTCTTTTTGGTTGCCCAAAAACAGAGATGGTGGCATATGACATGTCTAATTGCAGGGAACCTTGGAGTTTAGCTCCCCAAGATCTTGATAACAGCATCCCATACTTAGGTGGAATATCAGCAACTACCACATCCATTAGGATCGTCTTGTTTGGGTATTGGACCAGAGACACACATAAATCTTTTATGAGACCTAGACACTTGACTTGGATGGAGTCAAAGGAAAACAGGTCCTTGTATGGTCTTGTTATGTCTAAATTCAATCTCTCCATGACTGCTTTTGGCATGAGATTGTGAGAGGCACCTGAGTCAAACATTGCATTATGTAATATTTTATCATGAATATGTAAACTGACATAGAAAGGTAATACCCCTGTGACTACTGTTTTTCCATCCACTTATGGGCCAAACAGGAGTTCTGGGGTGTCATCCAGCACATTGACATCATCTTTGTTGCTAGTGAGTTGCAGGGACTTCTTGATTTGTAGTTTGTAGATGTCATGCTTGGCTAGTTCTAAAAGCGGGATTGCTACTTTTAGTTTGCCAATTTCAGTTTCTAGATCAAAAGATTTTTCAGATTGGGTCTTGGGGTTATAGGTGACAGTCCTTTCCTTGTTCATTAAATCTTCTTCTTGATTTTTATCTTGACTTTGGGACTTATCCTTTTTACTCATCTCTTGAGGAGAAATAGTTGAATAAGGATGAGAAGGGGGAGTGACCATAGGCTGCTGTTTTAAGGACAGTGGTTCAGTGATCTCCTCAACAATCACTTCTTCTGTATGTGAATTTATTTTGTCATTAGGTTCTGTGACTATGACTCTTTCAGGCTGCTGATTATCCTTTTTCTTTTCAGGCTGGTTAACATTCACAGTTCTGCTCCTCAGCTTGTATTGTTTATGGACTTCATAAACAGCAGTGTCATAGCCTTGTTTGAAGTCAAAGGATTCACCTGATTTAGTTTGGAACAGTTTGATTTCATCATCCTCATGATCTTCTTGTGTTAAGAAAACTTGACTTTCACCATCTAGACCCATCAAGTTAATCTCAGGATCTTCATTGGGCTCTATTGATGTGGAAGTTTCTGCATAATTTTCTTGGAAAGGGGGTCTTATGTCTTCGTCAGCATTGGTCTTGCCGACATTTGGGTTTTGAGTTCTCCTAAAATTTGGATTCCTAGGAGGGTTATTTTGTGGTGCTTCCCATGATGACTTTCTTTCAACCGATTCCACTCTATCACCCAATCTTTTCATTCCACTGAGAATTGCATCTAGCTTTTGATCAAAGGCAGAGGGTTCCTCTTTGAAAGCAGTCCTCTTTTCCAACCTTGCCTTGTTCCTTTTGGCAATAAGGTTGGCTTCCACTGTGACAGCAACCCTTTGGGCCTCTGCAAGGGATTGAGGATCTCTTTCCTTCAACTGATAGGCCATGTCAGGGTCAAAACCATCAGGGAATTTGTACAAGGCTAAATCAGGAGGAGGTCTTAGATTTTTTGGAATCGCGTTATATACATTGTTAAATCTTGCACAATACTCCAAAACAGTCTCTTGGGGACCTCTCTTGATGGTGTCATATTCCCCAAGTATGTGCAGAGGATCTTTCTTCTTCTCCCATCTACTAGTAAAGGCTTGATACAGTTCATCAGGATTTGTAATAGAATTTGCGTTCAGGGATCTAAACCAAGTTCTTACATCCCCAGTTAGGCTTTGAACAAACATCCTCATTCTGACACTGTCATCATCTATTTCATAGGTCTCAAAATGGTCCTGCATCCTCTTAGCATGTTGGACAGTTGTCAGAGGGCCATTGGAGTCAAAATATGAAATTTTGGTTTGGTAATCTTGGGGTAAAGTTGCAGCATATTTACAGGGTTTAGAGGATTGACAGGGGCAGCTGGGATAATAGGAACAGTGGGTACCACAGGGGTGACAAGTAGGGGTGAACCTAGAGTGTTGGTCAAGGGGATATGTGCAGTGGATGAAGATGTGAGAGGAGGACTCTGAGATGTGGATGGTGAACTAGGGGAATTAGGGGTAGACCGGAAGAGGACCTTGCATGGGGTAGGGATAAGGCTGGGATGATCTGAATCTGAGGTTAAATCAGTAGGTTGCTCCTGCTTTTGCTGCCTCCTAATGTTTCTAGGGATGGTATTTGGATTATCAACAATGATGGGTGGATTAGGGTCAGGATTTGCCCTAGTGTGCCGTGGATTTTTCTTAGGAGCCAGTTTCTAACTGTTTTTCAGGATTTTACAGGAAGTTTTTATATCTGCAAGGACTGGATGAAGATTTTGGAATGGCTATATATATTTCAAAACTAAGATGAAGATTCCCTAAAAAGCTCTTCCCTAAAGCTGTTAATGTGATACAGAAACAGATTAAAGGCCTCTTGACTGATTTCAGGCTTGATAGTAGCTATGGAAGATATATAGTAATTGAAAAATCTCAAGCACTCCCCAGTGGAGTCGCCAATTATGTTAACACCCAGGTTGTTCCCTATGACTCCCAAGGGAATACGGCCGGGGTAACCACTAACCAATCTTTGGATCACAGTTTCTAGCCAAACTGTAATCAGAGAGGGCTCTCTCTTTATGATTTGTCTCTGTTATGATGGTGTTTTAGGCTAGGTATTATGCTCAGGTTTTGGTTTATGTTTTGGTTGAAGGATTTCTTTCAGGGCTTAAGATGTAGTGTTTAGAGAGTAATATATCATTGGGCAATGGAGTCTGGAGTTGTGAAATGCTTTGAAATGCAGGATTGGTGGTGTTCAAACTGCAGGGCCGATTGTGTATCTCAGACAAACAAATTTAACTTGAATGGTGAGGCATGTCAGCCAACAGAAAGCAATTAAGAATTCTCTATTAAGCTGGTGAGGTGAAAGTGAAACACGTTGCACAGGAGCAAACTTGAATTCCTGAGACAAAGGTCACTGTGAAAGATGTATTCTGAAAGTGCAGCAATTAAGAATTACACTTATCAAGATTACAGCTGAAGAAAACATTCATTAACAACACAGATTGAACTCAGGGTATTTCTTGAATAAATCCTGAAAGTTATTCTTTTTCCTTGTTGCTAAATATTCAAAAATTAGAAACATATATGGATTTTAACAAATCAAAAATACATAACAGAGAGAGTTACAGAGACTTATTGTATTGTGTAATACACAGGAATCCAGCAGTTTTCAACAGACACCAGAACACATTCAACACTTCAGAAATCCGAGAAATTCCATCACTTTCTTTATTAAACTTCTGAAAGGATTACAGCATAAGGACTTCTTCAGGAGAAATCAACAACAACCCTTGCAAACTCATGCGAAGGGGACTTTATAGGAATGCTTATACAAAATATCTCAGGCATTGAGTCATCTGAGAGAGAAATATCTTCATTACTTAGAACAGAAAGTAGAAAAGAAGTTATTACAGCTTTGAATGCAGCATAACTGCTCTTTAAGTCTGTCAGAGGATATTTTGACCCTTGGAGGTCAGTGAGTCGGTTGAACCGCTTTGCTTTAATGCTGGAAAATGTGCCTTTAAGTTTGCTGCGTTGTATTTTCTCGGCTCTGCCACCTGTGGTTTCCTACTTTTGCTTCGTTGGTCGAAATTTCTGCTGAGTTGGCTCAGCTCTAATCTTTAATGCATGCTGATTTTGTTAAACTGTGCTTTACATAACAATTCATATTTTAAAAACAAAATTTGGTGAATGACTCACTGTCTATAAAATTTTCTGTATTGTATTTGTCCACCAGTCTTGTGTAGGGAGTTGATGCCTGAGAATTGCATCCATAGTCTCCTCTGCCTCTGTATACTTGTAAAAATTGGGAGCCACCTCAAACAGGTGATTGATTTCATTCATTATAAAAAATAGACTTTCTACCTTGTTGTAGATAGTCTGTCCTGTAGCTGGCCCTGTTTCTTCTGAGTTGTTGGGCTTCTCATTGATTTCGTTTGTGGCAAATGCATTCACTCTTTTGGCATACTGCTCATGAATGAGCAGTCTCCCTGCGCTGTTCAGTAAGCTAGGGAGTCCTCTGTTTTGCAGCACCAGGAATTTATCCATGAACCTTTTCACCTCGGTCTGCATGTCCTGGGTTCTTCTCTCCAATGTCTGCACCAAATTTCTCAATGTGAGAACCCTTTTGATCAACTGAATGGTCTCAGTTCTATTGGGAATTCCCATGTTTTCCAGCTGAGTACTTGTTCTATTATTCAGCACATTGATCATCCTGGTGGCAACTTCAGGCATGTTGCCTAGAGCAGCCCTTGACTTGTGAATTTCAGCTTGTGCTTTTGGGATGAGCTCTAGCTGCTCATGGGTTGTCTCTATATACTGCCATTGGTCAGTAATAGAATGGCCAATGTTGGCCCATAGCATTGCCTTAAGCCCAGCTATAACTTTATCTAATTTGAGCTCATTTTCTAGCTCTTTTATCCTTTCTTTGAGGGCTTTCACCTCCCTGCCCTTCTCTGCCACCGCTTGCTTGGATTTATCATATCTGTCATTCACCTTGGCCAATTTATCCATGGTCTCATTCAGCTCTGCCATTTGAGCTTCCAGGGCTTGAATCTCATTTTTTAGCTTTTGCATGTCCAAGCTAGGGGCCTGCTCTGTTGGTGGAGGTGCTGAAGTAGGTGGTGCAGCTTGATCAGTCTGTTGGGGGGGAGGAACAGTAGTTGGGGCAGCTTCCTCAAGGTTTATGATTTGAGGAGGAGGCTGAGAGGTCTGCCCTTCTTCTCTTTGTTTTAAGGTTGCCTGTAGTGCTGTTTTTGCAGCCTCCGATTCTCCCAGCTTTTCCTGAGTTTGGATTAGCTGCTTATACAGAGATATCAACAAGGTTGTGGCCTGTTGATCATGTCTTTGCTGGGCAACATCATCTGTTTGAGGGTGAATTGTGGCTGGGAGTTTGATCTTTCTCCTCAAGGCTGCCATGTCTGCATCCCTCAATTTTAATATCTCTTGTATGCCCTTGATATCTTTGGGATCATGCCCCATCTCTATGATGATGTCCTCTAAGGACCTTATTCTGTTGTCCTTTGCCTGGGATGATGCTCTCTCCAACTCTAGCTGAGAGGCTGTATTGTTAAGGCTATTTTGTAGCCTGTAGTTATCCAATGTTTGGTCTGCCAAGGAAGCATAGACCATCTCACCCGTTTGCTTATGCAGTTCTATCTTGTCCATTGGGTGGATATCCTTGGCAAGGACTTCCAGGTTAGTCCTTAAGTAGTCAAAGGCAGATTGGGGCTGCACTGCTGTTGGCATAAAATGATTCATGATCATTTTGCCTTCCTGCACATCATATGCAGACATGAGTCTCTGTTGATTGGTGGGAGCCATGTTCAACAGGTGGTTATACAGTTGTATCTTGATGGGCTCATTTCTCCTCTTAATGTCGATGAACTGTTGTTTAATGCTGGGTCCACCTTCTCTTTGCTGATTTGAGGAACTTACTTCTCCTCCCATTGCTCTATCCTGTTCCTGTTGAAAGGAACTTGCTGATGCTTCCCTGCTGGGTGGGACCATACCAAAAGACTGTCCTATTTGCATTTCTTCCTCTGAGAAGGGATTGATTCTCTGTCTTTTCTCCCCATGACTTGCTGACGTTGTAAGGGGAGTCTCTCTGTCCCTTTTCCTGCTTGTATCCTCCTTTTGTGGAGTTTGGAGGATTGATGCCTCAGCTGAAGTTTCTTGCCTTGGAGGCAGAGTTTGTTCAGTGGATTTAGGGGCTTCCACTGTTTGCTCTTGCTGGACAGGCTGTTCCTACCTTTGTTCTTCCTGTTGTTGCTGTTCTTCTTGCTGCTGCCCTTCTCCCTGCTGCTCCATTTCTTCTTGTCGCTGCACTAGTGTTTCCATTTGCTCTTCAGTCATAGGAGGTGGCTGTTCCACCTGCTTTTCTTTGCCTTTGTTGGCTGTCTGTGGAGTATTCATGGCAGCTTGCTGATGTGTTGTTGAGGATGAGGCAGCTGCTCCAAGTTGTCTTTTGTATGAGAGGGGGACCTGTCCACAAGTTTCTAAGTCAGTTTCCTTTTGAATATTTCTGGCCTCTCTTTCTAGCAGCTCTTCACTAGTGATTTCCTCTTCTAGGGTGCCCTCTTCCCAGCTTAATGCATTGGCATACTGCTCAATCTCAGGCTGCCTCACATGTGAATAGGTACCCAATTTGTATCTTATCCTCCTGAGGGAAACAAAATGATTAGGGTCATAGGGTATCCACTCAAAACTAGTTTGCAGTTTGAGGGCCTCCAGGATACTGTTTGCCTCTTTCCATCCCTCCTCTTTTTTGTTATATAGGAAGGGGCCCAGCTGGCTCCTTACCTTCAACTGTGCCTTCTTGTTCTTACTTTGGAAGTGGAGGTAGTCGGCATTCCCAAATTGCCTGAAGTATTCTAGGGCAAAAAGCCTCATGGGGACATACCTTGGCAGCCTAAAAGGCTTCAACTCACAGCCATATACTCTGATGACTGTGTGGTCTTGGTAAAGGTACCAATTACCAATGCTGTAGGTTTTGTTTAGATGGAGAATTCTCCTCATGTCATCAGTTAACCTTGGAGGAGGAACACCATACAATAATGTCATAGCTGGATGTATGAATAAGTCTATGAACTCACAGTATGTGTATGGTGACACAGAGGTGCAATGAAAAACAAAGGTCCAAAACACAACTGACCTTGGATTCCCCTGGGCATTAACTTGTTTCAGGGGAATGAGGAAGATGCCTGGTTGATTAAACAAGAATAGATGATAAATGTAGGAAGTATATCTAAACAGTCTTTCCCTTTGCAGATTCATCGGCTGGTCATGGATCCTATCTGCAATATATGTGGCATAGTCATAATGTACAGCTGGAGGCTTTCCAGGAGAGAATATAGACAGCATTGCCATTATAATTTCATCCACATCCTCCATTCCCTTGAACCCTAGGACATAGCTGATCAAATCCACTAGCATTATGCCCAATTCATTTAAGTAAGCATATCCAATAGGAGGATTTCTGATGGTTTCAGAGCCTGATTGTACAAACAGCTGGTTGATTTTGATGATCTGGTCATTTGACAACTTATTCCCCTTCTTTATCAAGTTCTGCATGTAGAGGGGGGTCAATGGTTTTGCAGTGTGGAAATGCAGCATCTCATTTATGCTCTCTGGGGTGATATGGAACAGAATTGAGCCTGTGGGGCTGAGGACAGCTCTTTGGCATGGATCATAGCACTCCTGGCATCTGTGGATCAACTCTGGCATAGGATTTACCTAGGGGAGGTTGTAGATGGGCAAGTTTGAGTCCCAAATCCCTAGGATATCAGCTCCACTAAGGTGTTGGGCTTTCAACTCATTTAGCATCTGAATATTATATTTAGAGCCTAATGGAAACCAGTCTAACATTTGATAATCCATATCTCCCAGAGCTTTCCATTCTAACTCCCTGTGAGGGGCATTGAGAGGCTTGATGTTCAATGCAATTGGAGTTTCCATGGTCTATTAAGCTTCTGACTTGTAGGTGAACTGGTTGAAGTAGGCAGAACAACACAGCGGTGATTACTTGCAATGAAAGTGTGAATTTCAGGGACCAGAGGGTGAAGTGGGTACACAGCACTTGAAATACTGTTTGAATTACGAATAAGACCAATGTCTGGTCTCACTTTGTCTTCTGTGGCAGGTTTTTAATGGATTGACCAACTGTCTCACAATTGCGCGAGCAGTTTACAGTTTTTGATAAGAACTCGGGAAATCAAGGCTCAGCTGGTGGTTTTCGAGCTTGCAGTTGGGAATTTGCCGGTAAAATGATGAGTTTTAGTGTCCTATGAGCCTTCTGAGTAATTTACAGACAATTCAGGCGTATGGAGGATAAATGATGAGAAATACCTGGTAAACAGCGAGCAGTGGTCGTAAATGTGCGCAGGATTGGTGCTCTGGAGGTCTTCAGGTCGATTCCAGCGGGGTGGCGCAGTTTTGGACGTAAAAGACCATGCAGCGGAAACAATAGTGAATGAGCAAAAAGTATGCAAAACGTGATTTTTGGCCAAAATATGGACCTTTTGGCAATTTGGCGCTTTTTCTCGAATGACGTCAGCATGACGACATAGGTTGGGGTCAAGCTCAGATGACATCAGCATGACGTCATCGGGTGAGGTGGCGAGCTACTATTGGTCCATGGGGATGATGCGGTGGCAGACACGTTGGCACAGGGGTGGACAAGAGTACTGATGCGATGGCAGGGTGGCGATGACGTGGGTCTGACGTGGGACCAGCAAACCGGGCGGTAAGTGCCATAGCAGTTACGGTTAATTGCCACAGCGGTTACGGTTTCTCGGAGCGCTTACGATACGGCCCTGGTTTTGTCAGAGGCCGCTCTGAGAGACCCGAGAGAGTGACGCGTGGCCGCGCAATGACGTATCCCTTCGTCATTTTCTCGGGCGCTAATCGTCTGTCGTGGGGGCCGCTCCGATATCAATGAGGGCCGTCGGATCCCACGGGTCCGATCCGACGGTGGACGGGAGGGCGATGTGATCGGTGGATACGGACGCGGGCGGAGGAATAAACAAATATTTCTTTTGGGACACGTGCTCAGCGGGTAAGGTTTAGATATGGTATTTTTCAATGTTTTTCAATATATTTCGAAAAATCAAATATATGCGCCAACTTTGGTTAAGCGGCAAAAGTGGGTTTTTTGGGTTTTTTCATAATTTCAAAGGGGTTATGGGTAGGAGGGGTTTTTATAGGGTTTTTCTTTGCAAATGAAGGTTTAATGAGTGGAATGACTTGAAACAAGGGAGAGAGATGAGGTATAGGTTCATCAAAGTGACCAGATGTCATTTTGATTCCTTTTTAGAGAACATATGGCTATAATGCCAAGGGGAGGGATATTTATACAAAATTTGGGGTTTATACACCATGGTGTTAATACTAGTAGGGGAAGGGTAACTTAGGGGATTTACATAGTAGAGTTAGAGTTAATATGGATGAAAGAGTGAATGAGGGGGAAATCACTAAGTTTATTTGAAACTTACTTAGTTTAGGGAGTAGATCAAAATGAAAAGAGTTTAGACAAGAAATGTGGCTTCTAAAAAGATTAAGAACCACCATGAAACCATAATCTCTTCCATGAATCTCAGCTGATGAGGGAGTGTTAGTAATGAAATGGAGAGGGGAGGAAGGGAGGTTAGACATGCTTCCTGCTTGCTGCAACTTGATGAAGAATGACACCTTCTCAATTCATTGATTTTGCTTTGGTAAACAAAGTTAGCACACAAGCAACTGATAAGAAATGGCCCTTCTGCAACCCCAACTGCCTACCCATCTATTTGCCTAGCATTTTTTATTTCTTCTTGGAGGGTGCACTTGGACTTGCAGACCCTTACTTGCCTTTTCTTTTCTTTGGCTTTTCTTTTGTTTTTCTATCTACTTCTACCCTTATTTCTTCCAAGGTCCCAGATTAAGCTGTTGGGAGCCTTTTTTCTCTACCTAAACTACTTGTCTGCCAAGATTAAACAGTTTGGACAGACTCCTTTCTCTATTCTACAACTGAAAATTTAAAACATGACATGGTCCAGATTAGACTGTTGGACCATCCATCAAAATTTGAGTCCATACCAAGCTATAAGCACAGATTGGATTCTCTCGGAAATATGTGATCTTTGAATCATCAAAGCAGAGCATATTTGGTCCTTTTCATAGCCAATCATGAAATATGAAACCTATTGGTATAGGTAGCTAACACAGCAAACCATCATCACTGCTGGGCGAACGGAGGAACTAACCAAACTAGAACAGGTCACAGAATCAAAAATCATAGAAAGAGACAAACAGGAGGAGATACTATGGAGGCAAAAATCAAGAATCAGATGGTTAAAGAATGGTGAAAAAAACACAAAATTTTTTCACAAAACAACTGTGCAGCGCCGCATGACAAATTGCATCACTCACATTAAGAATGTCCAGGGGGAGAAAATTGAAACTCATGACGGGATTGAAGGGGAATTTCTCAACTACTTCAAGAAAGCCCTTCAGGAACCCAACATCAACAGAATACCGGCTATCAACAAACTTCTAAAGAGTATACCCAAAATAATAACAGAGGAACATAACAGTCTTCTCATCAAGCCAATTAGCCTACAGGAAGTTGAAGAAGCTGTTCAACAAATGAAGGAGGGGAAAGCGCCAGGTCCGGATGGCTTTACATCGATTTTTTTCCATAAATTCTGGGATCTGATAAAATATGAGGTATGGCAGGTCGTGGAAGAATCCAGAACTCTCAGATGGATGTATCCAGGCTTAAATGCTACCTTCATAGCCTTAATTCCTAAGGGGGAAGATTCCAATACCCCTGACAAATACAGACCTATCGCTCTGTGCAATCTCATTTACAAAATTATCTCAAAAGTAATAGCAACGAGATTAAAGCCGCTCCTCCCTCTCATCATCTCGCCTGAGCAATCTGGATACGTTGAAGGTCGACAAATAACAGATGGGATAATCTTAACTCATGAGATAATCCACTCCCTAAAGCAAACCAAGAAGCCAGGTATGTTGCTTAAGCTAGATCTTTCCAAAGCTTTTGACAGTCTCAGTTGGGTCTACATTCAAAAAATTCTTCTTGCCTTTGGATTTGCTAACTCATGGGTCAGATGGATTTATAACCTTTTATCTTCAGCTTTCTTCTCTGTGTTAATTAATGGCATTCCCTCAGCTACCTTCCGTCCCTCCAGAGGGATCAGACAAGGAGACCCTTTGTCTCCTTTTCTCTTTGTAATCATGGCTGAAGGCTTGGGTAGAAGTATAACCGCAGCTAGGCTCGAAAATCGGTTAAGAGGTCTCTCTTTTAACAATTCCCCTGCACACTCCCACCAGCAATTTGTTGACGACAACATGCTCTTTGGCCATCCTTCGGTCCAGGAAGCCAGCCTCATCAAATCCATTTTGTCTACTTTCTCTGATGCGTCCGGAGCCCTAATCAATCGAGTCAAATCCCAAATCTTTTTCTTCAACACCCCTGTCCCAACTCAGAAAGCTATAAGTCGAATTTTGGGTTTTACATGTGCCTCCCTTCCCTCCAAGTATCTTGGAGCCCCTCTTATGGCCTCTGCCCTCAAGCATTCATCCTGGAAACAACTGCTGGAAAAGCTAGAGTCGAGATTATTTCTATGGACTAATCGAGCTCTAAATATGGCCAGTAGAATTGTTCTTATCAAGGCAGTCCTCCACTCCATGCCCCTTTATCTTTTCTCCATTTTGGCGGCACCCAAATGGGTTCTAAAAGAAATCAAAAATCTCCAGCGCAATTTTCTGTGGGGAGGCTCAGGCCAAAACCGCAAATGGGCTTTGATAAAATGGGACAAAGTCTGTCTTCCTAAAAAAGCAGGAGGTATTGGTCTGAGAGATCCTGAGAACAGCAACAAAGCAATGGGCGCAAAAATCTGGTGGAGATGGCTTGCCCATCCCAATACTCCATGGGCCTCCCTTTGGACAGCCAAGTATGCCAACAACTGCCCCATGGAAGAAAGAATATGCATGACTGAGATGAGCACGGGATCAGTCATCTGGAACTCAGCCATACAACATAGAAATCTCATCCAAGCTCATTGCTTCTGGGAAATCAAAAATGGCTCTTCAGCTCGTTTCTGGAAGGACTCCTGGCAGCAACTTCCAAAAATAAAAGACATTCTCCAGGATACTCCTATCCTTGAGAGGGAGATAAATGCCTCGTAGTCGAGGCATTCCGCGAAGGGGTGGTCGCTCTAGTATCAAAGTAAGCCCCTCGCCTTCAGAGCCCCGGCAGCTAACTCCAATTGCATTGGCTCAGCCCTCTTCTCCGCAGTCTGACCAGGAGGGAGCCAACCCAAATAGCTCCTACCAGTCGTCCAGTTTTGTCTTCCAGAGTCGGATTAATAAACCGACGGTCACTGTGAATTTTTCTGTGTTCATCTCTGAGGAGGACACCCACCATCCCAGCTCAACCCCTTCGGTTTCCCCCAGTTCTCAGAATGAAGGCATTCTGCTTGGAGATATGACGGGAGTGGTTTATCACCCAGACTTCATCAACGAGGGAGCCCCTGCTTCGAATATTCCTCAGCAACCTGCTCAGGCCATGGAAGAAGACAGAGTCACAGAACCAGCTCATTTCCCTTCTGGAATTTTACACCTGGTAACGGATTCGGCTGGAGAACCGCTGATGGACGAAGAAGGCTATGTCACATGGGTAGCCTCTCCAAGTCCGGTGAAGGAAGAGAAGCAGGCCTCTCCAAGTCAAGCCGACTGATGCGACTCCGGGTGCCTGTTATGTTTTTTGAATCTGTGTCTATGATTTTACAGTTTAAGTCTCGGGTCTGTTTTGTCTTAGGCTTCAGATGGTTAAAGCATCACTAGAAAATTCAGACTTTTTTCTCTGTTATACAGTCAATCTTGATAGATATCAATGTATTTTTGAAACTACTGAAAGATGGGCGTATCATAGTCTGGATATTTTTTGTCAAGATGTCAGGGATAGCAATCATTATCTCAAGATCTGCAATGTTCATCCTGTGAACAGCACCTACTGTAAAATCCCTGAGTTTTTGCTAAAGGATTGGCTTCGACCTCCTGTGCGGCTTTGATCTTTGTACATATCTTTTACTTTTTTAATAGAATAGCATTTACCGAGAAAAAAAAAATATATTAAACAAGGATTACAACATCTCTATCATACTAAAATAGAGAACTTTCTATTTTATTTTGTTTTATTTTAACTAAGTCAAAATGTTTAACATAACATTTCAATTGTTTAACACCACGTGACAAAATCTCTATCATTGTAAACTAAAAAACATCTCTTAACAAGATAAATATTTTTTTATTATTTTTAATTTATTAAAATATAATTATTTAATTTATTATATTTTATATAAATAAAAATTCACTTTAATTATTTTTCATAACAGTTATTTTATAAGTGTTTTTAAAGGGAAAATCGATGACCTTAATTTTACATCATTAAAAATAAATCATCTTTACTATTATCTGAATGTGTAAAAAAAACTTATCCATATAAATTATATAAATAATTTACTTTTGGAAAAAATAAAATGTTAAGGAATATCATTTTTATTTATAAATATTATTAAAATATATTTTTTAAATATAAATACTGAACCATCCTTAACACCCATAAACCAAATTACAAAATCTAATTTGACAGATTTGTGTAATGAAATTACCTCAGTGATAAACAAATTACAAAATCTAATTTGACAGATTTGTGTAATGAAATTACCTCAGTGATAAACAGTATGCTTTCATTTTTTAATCCCTGTGAATAACAAAGAAGCATGATCTTTTTCTCTGGGAAAAAATCCAAATTAATACCTGCTGTGAAAAAAAAAAATCCAAATTAATATAAAGTTTAAACTAGCCTTCAAAATCGGAAGCCAATGCAATTTTCGTTCTGATTTGATATGTAGGTAAAATAGAAGAATCTTTGACTCAATCACGACTCCATGGCCCAATGGATAAGGCGCTGGTCTACGAAACCAGAGATTCTGGGTTCGATCCCCAGTGGAGTCGTTGTGTATTTTAATTTCTCTTTGCACCAACAAGTTCCAGTCCTGGTTCCTGCAAAAGCAGACGAAATATAAACGACATCTTTTTTCTGATATGAAGTTTTCTTCGCACCTGATTCGAGTCGTTGTGTATTTTAATTTTTCTTTGCACCAACAAGTTCCAGTCCTGGTTCCTGCAAAAGCAGACGAAATATAAACGACATCTTTTTTCTGATATGAAGTTTTCTTCGCACCTGATTCTCCATTTTTTAAAACTTTTATCCCTGGAATCTCCATTTTCTAAATTTCTGAATCTCCCACCGAAAATTATACATTGTCTTTAAATGTTACTTCCTGAATCTCCATTTTCTCAAGTTCTGTCCACAGAACATGGTGCATGTTTTATATCCTGGCTTCCTGTGCATCCTTTATTGCATCATTATTTCCTCTGTCAGTCGCTCCACTGCTTCCACACTCAGAAACATATGGCCATGCATAAATTTGTTTCCCTACCTCAGCGGATCCAGAGTGAGGAAAAGAAGGGATTACCTTCTGCTGCAGTATCCACTTGGGTTCATGCCCTTGGTCATCCATCTGCTCATAGTGTGAACCTTAGGATCCCTCAAAATCCAGGAAGCATATAAAAATGTATTTCTGTAAGTTTTAGTAGTCAAATTGTTTGCTGGATGGAAGTATTTTTTTTTATAATGGATAGAAGTATTTTTTCTATACTAATTTATTGAAACGTAAATAGTAAATATAGATTTTAAAATTAAATTATTATTATTATTATAGTAATAAAAGAAAATAATGTAAATTTAAAATATATTAATTATTATTAATTTATTTTATAATTAAAATATAATATATATATGAAAAAACAAATTCAAAATGTTATTGTTTTATTTTCAAAATTTTCAATCTCAAATTATATTTCAAATAACAAATATTATCCCAACAATTATTAATAGAAATCACATATCTGGTAAATATTTTCTCAAAACTTAACATCTATCATCATCTTCTTTATAATACATTACTTCTACTTATTTTAGAAATAACCTTCCTTAGAATATTGATATAGTCATGGATTTTAACATTTATGGAAGGAAAAAGCATGGAAGGTGACTTTTACATATAGAGGTGGGAAGGTTGAGGTAGTCTTTTCATATGTATATTTGGAGTTTTTCTTATTCGGGTCATACTTTAGCTTCACACCAATAGTAAAAGCTGAATTGAGCAAGTGATATGTAATTTTTACCATTCTTCAAAGGCAATGTTTTCAACTTCAATTTCAAGGCATTCAATCAAAAGTCATATTATTTCGCTCATTGATCACACCTATGTTGTAAATAATACTGAGAAGGGGGGTGGTGAATCAGTGTTAGCAAATCAATAACTTTTTCATTTCCATACTCAAATTCATATACGCTGCTTCAATGAAGGTAACCCGCGTGTACACGCGCTATGCTTAAGGAAACTAGTGTATATCTAGCAAACTTATGATTCAGTGAATTCATCATATGTTGATCTTTAATCAGTGCATCATTACTTCATTAACCATATAAGCAGTAACCAGTTGCAGTAAAAACAGAACAGATCATCACACATAAGAAACACACATGAACACCAAGATATAAGATGGAAACTCAATGCGGAACAAAAACCACCTGTTGTTGTCTTCCTTTTAATATAAGAAAAACCTGTTTACAATCTTGTACTGGCGCAGACTCATACCAGTGCGCAGGCACCCACCTGAAGAAGGCTACAACCTTCTCTTGTTCTCCAGCTACTATTGGAAGGGAGCTACAACCCCCTAGCTCTTGTACTAGCCGATCTGTTTACTAGTACGTAGGCGTCGACCTACTGAAGGCTCCAACCTTCACTCGTTTTCCAGCGGCTACTGGAAGGGAGCTCCAACCCCCTAGCTCTTGTATTAGCCGATATGTTTACCAGTATGTAGGCACTGGCCTACAGAAGGCTACGACCTTCTCTTTTCCTCCGGGGACCACGTTTCATAAATTTTCAGAGTAAATACTCCTGGAACACAATGCCATAAACTGAAGGCCACGTTTCATCCAATTTTCATACTAGACCCATCAACAACATTGAAGCTCAAAACCAATCACCACTGCAATACAACTATTGCATTAACCAATCATTAAATACTCAATCATCAAACTCTGAATCACCCACTACTGAATCATTGAAGACCTGTCACCAGAACACAGAGCAGAACCCAGAACTCTGCAACAACCACTAGAACCATCTGCAAATTCAGATATCATATTTCATAATGTATACGCTACTCTGATGAGTCAAACCAGCGTGTATACGTGTTTTTACCAAAGCGAACCCGCATACAAATCTGCAAATACTAACTTAAAAACTTCACAGCTATTTCAGAATTCAGTCATACCTAGATCATAACATTTGCAGAATAAAACATGCGTCAGTATTCGGATCTAGTCAATCCATGAACAAACCACATAATGATAATACATTCCAAGCCTTAAGATCTTGATCCATCATCCATCATCATCCACATAGGTGAATCCTTAGTTCAGATCAGGCAAAGCATCACAAACCCATAACCTGCATACTGGATCTCACACTTCATCAGATATTCAATGCTTGCACACCTTGGCCTAATGATCTTCTCCTCCTTATATAGTTTTATGCCTTTCTCAATACCATGGACCAAAACCACTTAGGACCAATACCTGGGGTCAATACCTCAGACCAAATACCATGGACCAATACCATGGATCAAAATACCATGGACCAAATACCTTGGACCAAAACTTAGTTTTCCAAGATATACGCGCTTTTCATTCTGTGAAAGTGCGTGTGTACGTTATACGCTCCTTTTGGTCTGTTAACCCGCGTGTATACGCTTCTCTGTCAAGGTGAACCTGCATATACCTCTCTTTCTTCATTCTCTGTAGTCTGATCTGTAATTCTTTGCTACTGCACTGAGAACTGTCATCTGAGTGAGTTGCCATCAAGGACAACACCTATATCATAATGCTAACAACCTAAAGTCATATTATTTCACTCATTGATCACACCTACATTCTTGTATGGATATTAGGTTTTGGAGTCATAGCTTCAGGGAATATAACTAATACAATAAGGAAAGTGCTCGCCATGGTGTTATCCAAACATATTCATGCCAAGCTATCATTGCCTCAAGCTATCATTCTAGCAGAATTTGGCACATGCCCACTCATTGCTTATAAAGTGATCTTCCATATTGTGATGATATACATGCTCATATGAATGGGAAACTCATATAGTGATCTTCTTACATATCCATACCTTGCTCTCAAAGCATTTATGGTCTAGGAAGAATATGGCATCACTTATTCTTGGTATGTGAGATCTTCTTCATTGCTTCATGTCATTGATCTTGATATTGATAAACCACCTTCACATAGATTTACAATGGATGCACTTGATATCTCCAGGGGTGAGATAAACGAGGGTATTTGTACTAAGATTTTTAGAGGTTACCTTCCATCCACGTGATCTAAGCCTAGAGAATCACTTTCTTCCAAACTTCAAAATGACATGGATTATCATCCTACTCTCAAGGTACAAATTACCTTCTAGACTAAAGGTCCCTCTTATCTACCCTTCCTTAAAATATTGATATTGTCATGGATTTATGATCCATGAAAGGAACAACAAATGTGATTCTTACTTATAGAGGTGATAGGGTTGAGGTAGTATGTTCATGTGTGTCTGTGTGTGTGTACTTGGAGGTCCTCTTTAGCTTGGCTTAGTAATGTCTAGATTGAACAAGGGATATGTGACTCTCAACACCCTTAAAAAAATGTTTTCAACTTTAATTCAGAGCCATTCAATTGAATATCCAACTGTCTTATTCACTAGTTGCACCTATGCTCTTGTATGGGTGTCAAATTTGGGGACCGTAGCTTTAGAGATCAAAGTGAAATAGGATAGGGAGAGTCCTTGTCACAATGTTATCAAAACATATTCATGCCAAGAGATTAATGCCTCAAGCTATCATTTTTGTAGAATTTGGAACATGCCCACTCATTGCTTATAAAGTGATGTTTCACATCCTGGTGATATACAAGCTTAGATGAGAAACTCATAGATTGGTCTTCTTAGATATCCATACCTTGCTCTCAAATGATCTACAGTCTAGGAAGAATGTGGGATCACTTCTTGTTCGTTTATGAGAGCTTCTTCATTACTTCATGTTATTGACCTTGATATTGATGAATCACCTTCACATAGCTTTACAATGGATGCACTTGATGTCTCCAAGGGTGAGATAAACAAGGGTATTCATACTAAGATTTATAGAGGCTACCTTCCTTTCACATGATCTAATCCTAGAGAGTCACATTCTTCCAAAATTCAATACTATACATATTTATATCTCTTTCTTAATGTTGGGCTCATCTTACCCTCAAGGTAAACCAAATTCCAATTACCTTGCAACTTAAAGGTCACTCTTTCCTAGCCAAAAAGTTTCTCCCACCAACTTTACATTAGACATCCAACCATATTCCTTGGGAGCATCATATTTGCCAAGTTTTCTCCTTATATCCTAAGACTGAAAACCAATTTGTATTCAAATGCCTCCCTACAAAGAGATTAGAGGACAATTATTTTGTCTCTTGAAGGTTCACTTGGTTCTCTCCAAACTCATGAGTTATGACTGCTAGAGATGCTTGGCCCTCTAACCTTGTGAGATGTTTGACCTTTGTCGATAGCTTACTAGACGTAAGTTTCCCACATCAACATATGTCAAGTGGATTACCTTTTACTCCCATCTCTATAACATTGGTAGGAAGAGGCCCCGTGACCAACTTCCAAGCTCATGTGATTGATCAAAGAAGCATTGTAGACCTAATGACTCCCAAGGGATCATCCTCATCATTCATTCCCTTGCAATGTTAAGTCTTATAAGTGCTTCTCTAGAGCATCAAGTTTCAACAACTAACGATATTTCTTCATGAGCTTCTCCATTATTCTCCATCTCAATGGGTTGGTGTTTTCTAGTTGTTGTATTTTTTCTTCTTTTAGACTTTTTTTTCTCTCTTTATGTATTTTTTTTATGGGATTTTTTTACCCCTCATTTTTTATATATTACATTTCTTGTAACTCCATAAAACAATTTTAACCTTTAGTACAGACTAATATATAAATCAAATTAAATTATCTTAAAAATAATCCTATTGATATAGTGTATACAAAAGTTTTTATTTGGAAAGTATAATTATTATCATAATTGAAAAATGATATGAAATGACTTTCCAAATATATGAACTATTTTTCTTTTGTTTCACAACAATTTGTTGTAGAACTTTTGGCGAGACTTGAACTTTGGTGGATGCTACATTAATACCCCACTTTTAAAAATTAATAAAGTCACTATTAACACCAAGATTATGGATCATACCATATTTTTTCTTGAAAATTATCAAAGGAAAGTAGACTCTTAATGACAACAATATCACATTGTAGGAAAAACGTTGCAAACCAATTCCATTATAAAAAATCTTATAAGTGTTTCCAATACAACATGAAGCAATGCTCAAAGACTTCAAATTGTTTCATTGGTTAGACTTGAACCTTGGTGGAGGCTACATTAATACCTCACTTTTACCAATTGAGAAAAGAATGAACAAATTCCATTATCAAAAAGCTTATGTGTGCTCAATAGAATTCAAAGTAATACTTTTTTTAAATGTTTTATTTGTATGGAAGTTTCCTAAAACAGATCTTATTGGAGTACATGCACATTTTCTTATTGCTCAAGGGATTGTTATTGATAACATGTCTATTTTTAGTAGGTGTTCTATTTATAACGGGTATTTCAAATAAGATGTTTTCGTGCAAGAGGACATGTGGAAATGACATGGCACCAAGTGTACACTTGTTTGGATATATTTTTCTCATAGATAAGTGTGCACTTCATTTTAGGTATCTAGTTCTATTCTAGGAGTTCAATTCTATTCTTGGAAACTACTACTCCTTGAGACTTTAAGAGTCAATTTTTGGAGACTAGTTTCTGTTTTTGGAATTTAGAGTTGCGTGTTTGAGTTCTCGCTCCATTTTGGGCTACCTAACACTATTTATGTATCTCACACCATAATTGGCTAGCTAACTCCATTTTTAGGCTAGTTATTTTGAAACTAAGGAACATTTTTTTGCTTTTAATGTAGAAATTAATGTGTAGATTCAAAAATGCTCATGAAATTTACTAAATCACAAGACTTCAAGCTATTCTACTAATCTGCGAAATTTAATTCACCATTTAAAACAAGAATCATTGACATGCAAAAGGAAACATCACACATACACAAAGATTTATCTAGGGGAAAGCAACTACTCAAAACCCCTTACTATCTGTATTGCATTAATCAGAGAATATGGATGAATACAATATACTTGCTCAAGATTGAGCACAACCTGCACATGTATCTTCTGTCCTCTTCCCGACTAACTGAACCTAGCCAATACTTAGCCAATTTTCAAGCCCTCCAAGCTCCTAAATCCTTGCGTTGTTCCTTGAGGAATTAGGCCCCTATTAAATAGGAAATTCCCTCATCTAGATTGTTCAATTCTTCCAGGGTCTTCCTCTGACAGCATGCACCATCTGTACACTTCGGAATAGTATACAACTGATAGTACACTAACTTGAAATATCCATCTCAACTGGGTACCTCGAATTCTCTACATGCATGAGTTAATTTAGGTTGATTGATTAGTTATCAGGATGATCACTGAGTGTGGTTGAAGTTCCACTTCCACAACTTGACCTTCCACTAGTTCCTCCAACAGTTAGAACTAGTTTAAATGACCATAACCCAATTTAACTTAATTAAATTGCTACAACTGAAATTAACTCAACCTAGGCTCCTAAAATTTAGGAACCCACTGCACATAATTGAACTTCATGTCCCTAACTCGAATTAAATGAGCTAGACTCCTATTTTTTAGGAATCAACACAAGTAAACTAAACCTCAACTCATTAAATCGAATTGAGTGTTATTAAATGAGTGATAAGTGCTATGTCACCTCAGTTAACTCCTTCAAGTTGTCTGCAGATGTGTAAATTCGAATTTTCTCAATTTTAATTAAGTAAAAAATAAAAATTGAGATTTTCTTGCTACATTTTCAACACTTCCTCTCTGCAAGAAAGGGATTATCACCCACATCTATCCTACACATGTGGAATGTATTGCATGCAACAAGTCTCATTGTTTTTGTTGTAACTACAACATCTGCAATTGAGAAGCATCCAAAAAAAATTGAATCAATTGTGTCTACAACTGTCTACTGGGAAAATTGTGTTGTTGTTGACTCTGCTATTGAGCCTCTTGCTCTGTTGTCAACACTCCTTTGCACTTCTCAATATCTGACTAACATTGATCCTCTTGCTACTAAATACTGTGGGCCCATGTAGCAAGGTAATGATCCACGAGGAGAGCACCTCAATGGACATTGCCCAAATCTTTTCAACTCTTGGGACTAGGGCTCCACATTGCCCCACCTCACACATGGAGGTATGGTTGCATCCATGGATAAATTTGATCTACTCATACTGCTATTGTTACTACTATGTTGTTGCTTCTGCACTACTGCTACAATTACTACAATAATGAGTCTGATCTCCCCATATCCTGAAGTACTAGCTTCCATAGGGCTGCTCCCTCTGAAACTAGACTCTCTCTGAGTCTCAATCTCCCTATGGGAAATCTCTCTGCCAATATCAATGATCACAACTCCTTTTTGTGTCACTAAAAGTTGGCTTGCTGATCTACCCATTAGAAGCCTTCTTGCTCCATTAAGAAGTCTACTCATTGGGTCTTATGGATCTACCCTGTACTAGGGCTCCATAACTTTTCCTCCTAACAACTCATTAGTTCTTCAATGATCATTGTACATGACGACTTCAATGACTAGTTTCTAATGTGAATCTTGTTCTGATGCCATGTAGAAATTAATGTGTAGATTCAAAATTGCTCATGAAATTTACTAAATCACAAGACTTGAAGTTACTCTACTCATCTGCGGAAGTTAATTCACCATCTAAAAAAAGAATCATTGATATGCAAAAGGAAACGTCACACATAAATACAAATTTATCTATGGGAAAGCAACTGCTCAAAGCCCCTTACTATTTGTATTGCATTAATCAGAGAATCTGGATGAATACAATATGCTTGCTCAATCTTGAGCACAACCTGCACCTGTATCTTCTATCATATACCCGACTCACTGAACCTGGCCAATACTTAGCCAATTTTCAAGCCCTTCAATCTCCTAATTCCTTGTCTTGTTCCTTGAGGAATTAGGCCCCTATTAAATAGGAAATTCCCTCACCTAAATTGTGCAATTCTTCTAGGGTCTTCCTCTGATGGCATGCACCATATGTACACTTCGGAATAGTCTACAACTGATAGTAAACTGCCTTGAAATCTCCATCTCAACTAGGTAACTCAAATTTTTTGCATGCCTGAATTAATTTAGGTTGATTGGTTAGTTATATGAATGATCACTAAGTGTGGTTGAAGTTCCACTTCCACAACTTGACCTTCCATTATTTTCTCCAATAGTTCAAACTAGTTTAACTGGCCATAACTCAATTTAGTTGAACTAAATTTCTACAATTGAAATTAACTCAACCCAGGCTCCTAAAATTTAGGAACCCACTGCACACAACTGAACTTCATGTCCCTAACTCGAATAAACTGAGGTAGGCTTCTATTTTTTAGGAATCAACATAAGTAAACTAAATCTCAACTCATTAACTCGAATTGAGTGTTCTTAATTGAGTGACAAGTGCTATGTCACCTCAGTTAACTCCTCGAAGTTGTCTGATGATGTGGAAATTCAAATTTTCTCACTTTAATTAAGGGAAAAATCAAAATTGAGACTTTCTTGCTGCATTTTCAAAATTTACATATGCATGCACTAAGGAACTCCAACTAGTGCACACTATATGTCATATATATATCTTTGGTCTCTTACTCTCTTTATGTTTTGTCTCAAGCTTGCAATTAGTAGTGTCGTTTATTTTTCTCACATAGATTCTTGTGCTTGTGCTCAAAATTTTACAGGTTTGGCGTCTATGATTTTATCACCATAGGATTTATGAATTTGTTTATGCCTTTTAAGATTCCTACATGAATGCCTCTCTTTTTCCAAGGAAAACCTCAGAGAAACTCAAGAGATTTTTCTCCTTATTCATGGATGGTATCACTAATAAACTTGTCGACATAGACTACTGCACCTAAACCAAGGTGATTTTAAACAAGCATTTATTGCCATAGAATTGCTCAAATTCCCAACAAACTTTAGTGACAACCAATTGAGGTAACCCCTTGGACTATTTTTTGCAAGAGGTGTGGAGAAGATGGATTTAATGTTATTTCATTATTGAATTTTAGATATAATGGCTAGCTAAAAAAAATCTATAATGTGCACCAACTACATTTACATCCATCTAAATAATGAAAATATGTCAATTTGAATAATATTTAAAAGACTTAAAACCATACCCAAGGATCTCATCTTAACTTATAAAATAACATTTGTGCTATAAACTAGTTTAAATCCAAATCTATTAAACATATAGATAATCAATTTTCTAGAATTACAATTAAATTTTAGAGAGAAAATTTTAAGAATCAATTTTCACTTTATAAGATTTTATGCCTCTCATATTTAAAAATAAAATAGATCTCAATTAATGTTATTTTATTTTTTATCACATCATCATTTTATAAATATAAAATAACAGTGTTTATCATTTATTCATATCAATTTTAATTTATTAAACTTATATATTTAAATTATTAATTTTAATTTATATTATTTTTATAATTAAATAATTTAAAAATATTCTATCAACCAATATTTTTATTTTAAATTTATATCCTATCAACCTATATTTTTCTTACACATCTCCTTCATATATTTTGATTATACATCTCCTCCATATTTCACTGTAAAATGTATCTCACAAATGTTATGTTGTATTGCAGTGTGTATCTCACAATACAATCCAAATGTTTAATATATCTCACGCTACTGTATACACATTTAGATCATGATAACCAATTAATTTTAATTACAATAATTAATGTTACATCATTCTTTACACCGTGGTTATAATTTAAAGCATCTGGTGGATGGTTCTTTTGGTAGTATATTTTCACTATGGTATTATATCAACGAGTGTTGGAGTTTAAGGTGCCTAGTGGATAGCTCTTTTTCGTGGTATAAGTTATCCAATCGAAATAATGGCATTCAATTAAAACCTTCACATCTAATGGGTGTTGTACTACAATGAGTGATTGCATAGAAGAAAGACATAACAAAATATCATGCAATGACGTATGCATATTTCCTTGTAACAATTTATTCATCTTACTATGAAGAAAGATAAGAAATCAATTTATTTTCTTAATACTCTTATATGTTTTCAAAGCAGGAGGGATATCTTTAATTTAATTTAATTGCAAAATATCCAATACAATAAAATACCTTGTATAATCTAACTTCATAGGTAATTTTTATTTCAAAAAAAATATTCTTGAGGAAAAGGATTTTCAATGGAATTTATTTTGGATTGGATTTTGTTTTCATATAATATAATATTACGTAAGATATAAAATAAAATAATTATTTTATTATATATTATAATTAAAAAATTTATATATAAATATAATGTTTTAATTAATTTTAATTGTAAATGAAATATAGTGATTGTGGGAAATTTGTGTTATCAAAAATTATACTTATTCAAATAAAATGAGTTTTTAATAATAAAATGAGTTTTCCTACACTAAAAGATGGAGGAAAGATCACAAAAACATCTAGGATTTACATAAGCATTTAAATAATACACTTTTAATGTTCATATAAGAGATTAATCGACTTTAGCATAAGTACTTTCTGAAAGAGAGACATCTAGCTATCAAGGATTGCATTAGATCACCTTACCAGTTTCACGAACATATCTCATATTGAAAGTTTTTGAGAGAGAGACTATCTGAAAAACATCAAAAGGAAACCATAATCTACCATCTAAGAGATGTGACTAGGGAAACCTTAAACTCAATAAATAGATATGTGGTTTTGCATACCAATAGATATGATTCCATTTCAATTACAACAATTGATCCTTAAGGAATATCTATTTTTTTATGTTAGATATTCCCTCCCTCAAGGCATAAAGATCGATTCCCCTTGGATGTAGATAGATTATTCTAGCTTGTAGAACAAAGAAGAACACAATAGTGAAGGTATTGCAACATGTTGGATGAAGACAAATGCAAGATCAATGTCTACATATGTGTACTTTCTTTGGAGCATCATATTAGGGGAAATAGCTCAGCATAATGAATATGTCTTTGATCTGTGGTGATGCTAACACATGAGCTAAGGTTTATCTACAAGATAGTTTAAACAATTTTTTAATAATTATACCTAGGTTTTGAAGAAAGAAAAATTTTATAAAGTTTTTGGGGGTTGGTGTTCATCCTATCATTATGTCCTGTAGGAGAATTAAACCTGTGGAGTGGTTGGTGATAAGATCCAGTCAAAAAGTGATCATCTATAATTACCTGACAAATTGGTCGTTGAGCAAAATAATATGTACCACAAATTACTGATTGTATCTTCCACTAGGTTAGTTGGGTTAAGATTATCAAGGGCCTCTGCATAGTGATGCTTAAAGGATAAGAATTGGTGTACGTGGCATGGCCCCCCACAACTCTTTCTAGGGTTTCCATTTCTCATCTATCATTTGATTTTTTCATTTCTTCCTAATCATCAGTCAAGAAATTACCACAGGTGATGATGTCCAGCATATCAACTACTCTTTGAATGACTTGTTAGAAGAGAATTTTTTCTTCTCCCTATGAAATGTCACCTTACTAATGCAAAGATCATCTCACTTGCTAGAAAGTGATGAGTTCACCTTATCAAATCTCAAGCTCAAGAAGTATAGGAGTTCTTTTAATTTACTTAACTATGGCATATGAGAGTTTATTGCTAAGGGATATTTGTCAATATTAGGAAAATCTCGAGTTGGTTCCATGGAATCCTCTCACATTTAAATGTATTCAAGTGTACTTTTTGTTATAGATCCATCTTTACTACTAAGAGACGGCCCAAAATACTTTCATCCACCCACTTGTCCAAAGTCTTGAGATACTAACTTTTGTGGTAAAGTTGGAGCTAAGTCATCATTCTTATCTACATGCCTAGAGGAAGTGGGTTTTTCCTTTCTAGGGTCTATGTTGTTGGCATTATGGCTAAAGTGTTGTCCTTGATGGCAACCCATTCAGGTGATAGATCACAGTACTTCAAGTCAGCAGCAGAGATTGATGATCAGCTATCAAATATTGAAGAAAATAAGGGGTACGCAGGTTCACCTTACATAAGGTGCGTACACGCAGGTCAGTGTTACATAAAGTGCGTACATACCCGCAGTTATCCCGTTCAGGAGGTGCGTACCCCCAGTGCACACATTTCAAGGCAAAGAAATTCACATGTGGGGTTTTCTTATGTTTTACTCTTGGTATTTAGCCGACGGTATTGGGTTATTATGGTGTCGGCTCGTGGTATTGATCCATGTTTTAAGGAAGAGCTTTCCTATATAAAGCAAAGGAGATCATCTGGCTTGAGCATGTTTTTGGGTTGAATATCTTATGAGGACTAGATCTGGTCTAGATCTAAATAAGGCGAATCTATTGATGGACTGAGATCTCTTCGGCGCATGTTCAGATCTGTAGATCTGACTGTCTGGGTTATTTCTGAAGTCTTGAAATCATCTATGCCCGAAGGTACGCAGGTACAGTGAAAGAAAAGTGTGTGCATACGCAGGAACGAAGCGTTTCAGGTGCGCCGGTACGCAGGCACAAAAGGGTTTCAGGTGCGCCGGTACGCAGGCACAGAAGGGTTTCAGGTGCGCCGGTACGCAGACACAGAAGGGTTTCAGGTGCGCCGGTACGCAGGCACAGAAGGGTTTCAGGTGCGCCGATACGCAGGCACAGAAGGGTTGCAGGTGTGAAGGTCCGCAGGCAGTTCAATGAACTCAGAGCGAGGTACGCAGGCGAATAGTTGAGCAGGGTGCGTACTGTAAGCAGGCAAGTAGTTGAGCAGGGTGCGTACTGTAAGCAGGCAAGCAGTTGAGCAGGGTGCTTACTGTAAGCAGGCAAGCAGTTGAGCAGGGTGCTTACGTAAGCAGGCGAGCAGTTGAACAGGGTGCTTACTTCTCTTAAGATCTTTGTTTATCATTGCTGTGTTCTGGGTTTGGTTCTATTATTGTTGATCTGGTTACTACAGTTGACTGGGTGATTTTCTTATACTTTATGATCATTTGATGCTTATGGATCCAGTTTGAAAATTTATGAAAAGTGGTCCTTGTAAGAAAAGAAGTAGGGGGTTGTAGCTCCCTTCCAGGAGAGACTGGAAAACGAGAGAGAGTTGTAGCTCTCTGCAGGTTGCAGCCTGTGTACTGGTAAAGGACTGCACCAGTACAAAACCATTGTAAAAGGAGTTTCTAATTTGAAAGAAGATAGAGACATATTGCAGCAGGTGGTTTTCACCCACATTGGGTTTCCACCTTACATCTTGTGTTCTTTGGTGTGACTATCTGTTTTCTTTGTTCATGCTCATTATTTTATGGTACTGACATGCAAAAATAATTCAAAGAACAAATAAATAAGATTTATTAAAAGAATTAGATAATACTGATTCACCCCCCCTCTCAGTATTATTTCCAACAATTGGTATCAGAGCAGGTCCTTCAGAGAAGCTTGATCACTTGAAGGTAGATCGTTCATCATGAGCAACTACGAGAGAGAAGCATCAATCAGGCCACCGGTTTTTGATGGGACAAACTTCAATTATTGGAAGGTAAGAGTCACTGCCTATCTTCAATCTCTTGGTACAGAAGTTTGGGACATCGTAGAGACAGGCTACGCTTTTCCTTCAGCTACTCCTACAGATGCAGCCGAGAAAAAGAAGTATGAAACAAATTGAAAAGCAATCAGTACTCTATTAGGATGTATATCTCAATCAGAATTCATGAAGGCAATGCACTATAAATCCGCGAAAGAGATATGGGACAAAATTGTCACGAGCTATGAAGGAGATGAACAGGTAAAGCGTGCTAAACTTAAAACTCTCAGAATTCAGTATGAGACTCTCAAAATGTATAATGATGAAAGTGTGGCTAACTATTTTCTTCGGGTAGATGAGGTTGTTAACTGTATGAAAAATTTGGGTGAAGAAATAAAAGAGGCTATTGTGGTTGAAAAGGTTCTAAGATCATTGTCCCCCAAGTTTGAATCTAAAGTATCTGCAATAGAAGAAAAGGAAAATCTACGAATTCTTACTATGTCTCAGCTACATGGAATTCTAACTGCTTATGAAATGAGAAAGGGAGGTCCATCAGACAGAAGAGAAGCTGCTTTCAAGGCATCAGGCAAAGGAGATTATTATGAAGCGAGCCACGTCCCAGAAGAAGAGGAAGAAGAATCAAATTTTGTCAGAAATCTTCAAAGGGGTTCTGGAAGGTTCAGAGATAAGTTACCTTTTAAATGCTTTGCTTGTGGAAGAGTAGGTCATTATGCTGCAAAATGTCCTTATAAGGATAAAGGAAAGGAACCTGCTAGATGGAACAAGAAACAGAATGCAAATAAGAAAAGCTACTACACTCATGAAGATAGTGATGGTCTATCAAACAGTGATGAAGATGAACAAGGTAATGAATATAAGTTGTTAATGGCATTTGAAGATGATGATTATATGGATGCTATAGATGTGGATAACCTTTATGATGAAATTACTAGACTCAAGAGATGTATAGAAGAAAAGAACATGATCATTGATACTCTACAATTTCAAATTGATGAAAAGGAAAAACATCTTGAAAAATTAGAAGGTGAAATTGTTGGTCTTAGAAAAGAGATTGAGAAAACAAAAGCTATTAATCTCAAGTTTGTCAAAGGATCTGAAACTTTGGATGAGATTATCAATGTGCAGCGGTCTCCACAAAACAAGACAGGTCTGAGCTATAATGGAGAAACTTCTCAAGCATCCACCTCAAAAAGTTATCTTGATGCAGCAAGAAGAAATGAGCAAAAGCACAATGAAGATCATCAGGTAAAGTAGGGACGAATTACAAACAGAAACTATCAGGGGCAATCCATCTTAAGAGTGAACAAAAGCTACAACCAGCCACAGGTAAAATCTTCTCAATTTGGTTCAAGAATAGATGACAATAGAAATTACAATCAATTGGCTGGTAGATTCGATAACCGCAGAAGTTTCTTCAATGGACAATGCTTTTCTTGCCATAACTTTGGTCACAAAGCAGCTCAATGTGTTGCATATAAAATGATCATGACTAGGGAAGCTCAAAAACAAAGAAGTATGACCGGGATTACAAAAAGGACCTATAACAACTTTTCGGTTCTTGAAAATGAAGTTGAATGTTCTATTTGCAATAACTTTGGTCATGAAGACTCTGAATGCAGGAGTAGGTTTCAGCAGAAAAAGGAACAAGCCTCAAGCACCAAAACATGGAGAATAAAGGAACCACAAACAGAAAGATGTGGGATAGCTTTTTATGCAGAGGGACAGGAAAATCTATGGTACATTGACAGTGGATGTTCGAAGCATATGACAGGTGATAAAGAAAAACTTGAGTCATATTCTGCTCTAGAAAAAGGAAAGAAAGTCTCTTTTGGAAATGATACTCCTGCAACTATAAAAGGAAAAGGCATTGCTCAGTTAAAAGAAAAGGTCAAGGCTGGAAATGTTTTGTATGTTGATGGATTGAAGCATAATCTTCTAAGTGTCAGCCAGATGTGTGATCAAAGAACCGAGGTTATATTCAGATCAAATGGATGTCTTGTTCGTGATCTTGATACAGGTAAAACAGTGATCAAAGGCAAAAGAACTCCAAATAATCTGTACATATTTGAAGAAGGACAACAACAATGCTATCTGAGCAAGGATGATGAGCACTGGTTATGGCATCGGAGGTTGGGACATCTAAGCTTTTCACAAATAAGGAAAGCATGCAAATATCAGGCAGTTCGCGATCTTCCAGATATCAAAATTCCTGACAACACCATATGCAAATCATGTCAGTTTGGAAAACAAACCAGAACTAACTTTCCAGAGAAAGAAGGATCAGCTAGCATGCCTCTTGAGCTAGTACATACAGATACATGCGGTCCTTTCAGGAAAAGAACACCTCGAGGAGAAGAATACTTGATATTATTCATTGACGATTTCTCCAGGTTTGTCTGGTTAGGACTTATGAAGCACAAAGATGAAGCATTCGAAAAATTCAAATCCTTCAAAGCCTTGGTTGAAAATGAATCAGGTCACAAAATTAAGTGCCTCAGATCCGACAGAGGTGGGGAATTTACTTCAAATGAATTTTTCGATTTCTGTGAAGAACATGGGATAAGAAGAGAATTCTCTACAGCAAGAACTCCTCAGCAAAATGGAGTTGTGGAAAGAATGAACAGAACAGTCCAACAAATGGCTCGTGCTATGCTTGATGAGTCAGGAACTCCCGCAACTTTCTGGGGTGAAGCTGCACATGCTGCAGTTGTTATTCTCAACAAAACAAATGTCCGGGTGAACAGCACTCAAACTCCTCATGAGCTCTGGAGTGGTAGGACTCCTTCGGTAAAGCACTTCAAAATCTTTGGGAGCAAATGCTATATCAAGAATACTGATGAGCAGCTTGGAAAACTTGAACCTAGAGCAGATGAAGGCATTCTTCTTGGTTACTCTCCACATAGCAAAGCATACAAATGCTACAATAAAAGACTTGGCAGAATTGTTGACAGCATTGATGTAGTGGTTGATGAGAAGGGATACATTCCTAGGCAAGTACATCATGAAGACATCGAAGAAGATGAAGGCTACCCCCAACGACAGAATGATGAAAAAGAACCTCAAGAAGAACCAGAGGAGCAAACAAGAATAGAAGAAAAGACTCCATCCAGATATGTTCAGAAGAATCATCCAGAATCTCAGATTATGGGGCAGAAAGAAGCAGGTGTACAAACAAGAAGAACAATTGCAGAAGCTTCAAGCTATTTGGCATTACTCTCCTCTACTGAACCACAAAATGTGAAAGAGGCATGCGAAGATGAATGTTGGGTGAAAGCAATGGATGAAGAACTTGAGCAGATCGAAAAGAACAACACTTGGGAGCTGGTTCCTAGACCAAAGGATAAGAATGTTATCGGAACAAAATGGGTCTTCAAAAATAAATTGAATGAAAATGGAGAAGTAATTAGAAACAAAGCCAGACTTGTTTGTAAAGGGTATGCGCAGCAAGAAGGAATAGACTTTGAAGAAACCTTTGCTCCTGTTGCAAGACTTGAGGCCATCCGAATGTTCCTTGCTCTCTCAAGTTTTCAAAACTTCAAAGTATTTCAAATGGACGTGAAATCAGCCTTTCTAAATGGAGACTTGGAAGAAGAAGTATACATTGAACAGCCAGATGGGTTCATTCTTGGAATTGATCCAAATCTTGTATGCAGATTGAAAAAGGCTCTCTATGGTCTCAAACAAGCTCCAAGGGCTTGGTACTATCGTTTGGACAAATATCTTCATCAACAAGGTTTTTCAAAAGGATCAGCAGATAGCAATCTTTATATAAAAGTTGAAAATGACAAATTTCTAATACTTGTTGTGTATGTAGATTACATTATTTTTGGGAGCAATGAAGAAGCTATGAGTCAAAGTTTTGCCTTGGTCATGCAGAAAGAATTTGAAATGTCCTTGCTAGGAGAACTGACATATTTCCTTGGTTTGCAAATCCAACAAAAAGAAGGAGGAATCTTTTTATCTCAAACCAAGTATCTCAAACAGATTTTGAAGAAATATGGTATGGAAGATGCAAAACCAGTATGTACACCCATGGTCACAGGATGTAGCCTCAGTGAAAATGATGAATCTGCAGCAGTACATCAACCAACCTACAGATCTATGATTGGAAGTTTACTTTATTTGACAGGTACCCGACCGGACATCATGCATGCAGTTGGAATAGTTGAAAGATTTCAGGCAAATCCGAAGGAGACTCATCTTCAGGCAGTGAAGAGAATTTTCAAATATCTTCAAGGGACTCAAAATTATGGCTTATGGTATCCTAGAGATACAGATCTTACACTTCATGCTTATACAGATGCAGATTGGGCCGGAAGCGTGGATGACAGGAAAAGCACAAGTGGTGGTGCGTTCTTTATGGGTTCCAGACTGGTATCTTGGTTCAGCAAGAAACAGAGTTCGATTGCCTTGTCTACAGCTGAAGCGGAATATGTTGCTGCTGCATCTTGTTGCACCCAACTCCTTTGGATGATGCAGACTTTGCAGGATTTTCAAATCACTTGTACACCACCTATCCCCATCTTATGTGATAACACAAGTGCAATCAGCATCTCAAAGAATCCGGTTATGCATTCAAAAACCAAGCACATACCAATCAAGTATCATTTTCTCCGGGAACAAGTGCTTGAACAGAAGGTCAAGTTGGAGTATGTTCCTTCTAAGGAACAAGTTGCTGATATTCTCACCAAACCATTGCCCAGGGACACTTTTGAATACCTCAGGCAAAAGCTGGGGGTTGTTGATGCATCATCTTATTGCTGAACCTCTTCTCATTGATGGTACAGGTTCAGGGGGAGCATATAATGCATTGTTGGCATTATGGAGGATGTGCAGAAGGAGATCTTGGAAGTAGCTGCAATATGTCTCTATCTCTTTCATGGTGGATTATGGTTCTTCGTTGCAGATCTGGTTCATATTCAGGGGGAGCATGTTCTTAGGGGGAGCATAACCCTTTGCCCTTGATGTCAAAGGGGGAGAATGAAGCTGAAGTTTTGAGGTTGCCATCAAGTCCAAAGGGGGAGATTGTTGGCATTATGGCTAAAGTGTTGTCCTTGATGGCAACCCATTCAGGTGATAGATCACAGTACTTCAAGTCAGCAGCAGAGATTGATGATCAGCTATCAAATATTGAAGAAAATAAGGGGTACGCAGGTTCACCTTACATAAGGTGCGTACACGCAGGTCAGTGTTACATAAAGTGCGTACATACCCGCAGTTATCCCATTCAGGAGGTGCGTACCCCCAGTGCACACATTTCAAGGCAAAGAAATTCACATGTGGGGTTTTCTTATGTTTTACTCTTGGTATTTAGCCGACGGTATTGGGTTATTATGGTGTCGGCTCGTGGTATTGATCCATGTTTTAAGGAAGAGCTTTCCTATATAAAGCAAAGGAGATCATTTGGCTTGAGCATGTTTTTGGGTTGAATATCTTATGAGGGCTAGATCTAGTCTAGATCTAAATAAGGCGAATCTATTGATGGACTGAGATCTCTTCGGCGCATGTTCAGATCTGTAGATCTGACTGTCTGGGTTATTTCTGAAGTCTTGAAATCATCTATGCCAAAGGTACGCAGGTACAGTGAAAGAAAAGTGCGTGCATACGCAGGAACGAAGCGTTTCAGGTGCACCGGTACGCAGGCACAGAAGGGTTTCAGGTGCGCCGATACGCAGGCACAGAAGGGTTTCAGGTGCGCCGGTACGCAGGCACAGAAGGGTTTCAGGGGCGCCGGTACGCAGACACAGAAGGGTTTCAGGTGCGCCGGTACGCAGGCACAGAAGGGTTTCAGGTGTGCCGGTACGCAGGCACAGAAGGGTTGCAGGTGCGGAGGTCCGCAGGCAGTTCAATGAACTCAGAGCGAGGTACGCAGGCGAACAGTTGAGCAGGGTGCGTACTGTAAGCAGGCAAGTAGTTGAGCAGGGTGCGTACTGTAAGCAGGCAAGCAGTTGAGCAGGGTGCTTACTGTAAGCAGGCAAGCAGTTGAGCAGGGTGCTTACGTAAGCAGGCGAGCAGTTGAACAGGGTGCTTACTTCTCTTAAGATCTTTGTTTATCATTGCTGTGTTCTGGGTTTGGTTCTATTATTGTTGATCTGGTTACTACAGTTGACTGGGTGATTTTCTTATACTTTATGATCATTTGATGCTTATGGATCCAGTTTGAAAATTTATGAAACGTGGTCCTTGTAAGAAAAGAAGTAGGGGGTTGTAGCTCCCTTCCAGGAGAGACTGGAAAACGAGAGAGAGTTGTAGCTCTCTGCAGGTTGCAGCCTGTGTACTGGTAAAGGACTGCACCAGTACAAAACCATTGTAAAAGGAGTTTCTAATTTGAAAGAAGATAGAGACATATTGCAGCAGGTGGTTTTCACCCACATTGGGTTTCCACCTTACATCTTGTGTTCTTTGGTGTGACTATCTGTTTTCTTTGTTCATGCTCATTATTTTATGGTACTGACATGCAAAAATAATTCAAAGAACAAATAAATAAGATTTATTAAAAGAATTAGATAATACTGATTCACCCCCCCTCTCAGTATTATTTCCAACATATGTTTAGTCTAAGAAATTTATAAGGAGAATAGGACTTTATGATGTTGGGCACAACAAGAAGAAAAAATAAAGGGTAACTAACAATCGTGGTGGGTATGTCATGATAGTAGTGAAGAGGACATTGTAGTGGACCAAATTTTGGATTTTTCTAGGCATATTTTGGCCATAAAATTATTGGATGGGTGAGTAGGTATGGACCACTTACTGCAATAGATGGAAGGTAAGTGGGAATATAGTCCTTTTTATATTACAATGGATCACCTTTTAGCCAAAGGCTAGCTTGGTTTTATTTTTCGATCAAAGGATAATTTTATTTAAATCTTAAAGAAGGTATGATTAATGGACAAGCCATACATATCTATAAAACCTTAGCACCCCCTCTTTGATGCCAAGAATGAACCAATGGTGATAACTCCTATTTGGATCAAACTTTCAATCCTCCCTAATGGAATTTCAAAGTGAATGAGATCTATGAGCCATAGGTAACCATCATAGTAAGACATTTATGGTTGATGATAGTTTTAGCAATGTTGGATTTAACTCTATAACTCAAATCCTTGTAGATATTGAACTCAACAAAAGTTTGTTTGAATCTATTAAGCTAGTTTTCATGGAAGAAAGTTGTACATAGCTCTTGGATTATGTTAATGTCCCTTTCCAATGCTCCAAGTGTCACTTACATGGCCATGTTTTGAATCATTTATCAAAACCATTTACTAAGAAGGTTTTGGAGGAAGAATTGTTTCAATGGGGCATGTTATGGAGGAACAAGGGTGGCTTGTTTTTGTTCTAGTGAAGGAGCAATTGATAGAATCTAATAATCCTACTAACATCCATGTTTTGAAGGAGGTCAATCTAGGTAGTGGAGGAGACACAGTACTATTTGTTTGGGATCTCTCAATTCCATTGATTTCCATAAGTCAGCAACAATTTGGGTTTCCAGGTAGAATCTGATTTATCCTTGGAGTTATGTTCTCTAGCACCCACTCCAAGGGATGTTAAGATTCCTGACAAGGATTGCGTAGATGTCTTGATTAAGCTATATTCTTCCCCTTCCTATTTCTTCTCAAATTATAATCCTTAGGGGGGTCTAGAAGGGTTCAAAATTTATATCTTTGGACCAAACTAAAAATATTAAATGAGCTCAAGAGAAATCTATCAATAAACTTAACCAAGGAAAGAAAAATTTAATCATGGGGTCCTTAGAGCAAGATGAGTATCATCAATGATTTCCCCATAAATATCCTATATGTGAACATTAGAGGCCTAAGGGGGTAAACCAAATGTTTATCCTATATAAGATTATCTGACCAAGAACATCCTAAGATTTTTATACTATAATAAATGATGGGAAAATGGGACGATTTGATCCCTAACCTAAAACAATTGATGAAGCGATCGAATGTCTTAGCTCTAGACTCTGAGATTTTTTCCAATGAAATCATCATGGATGGAATAACAAAGTTGTTTTAGCTATTTTTTTCTCTATTGCTTCAAGATTATTTATAAGGTTTTACAACAAGAGTTTGGGCTAATTCTTGTCCATCCTCAATGTATATGGTCGATATGAGGTGAGACAACTTTTTTGGAATATGGTTTCTCAGTATCAATACATAAAGTCATATAACCTAGTTATTGGTGGTGATATTAATTTAAATGTAAACAACAAAGAAGTTTGGGGGCTAGTGCCAAGGCTGACAAGATGGAAATTTTTATTTAACATAAGTATATTCTTCCTATTGGGTGGATATCAAGTCAATCAAACTAAGGCCTACTTGGGTCAATAATAGATCTAGTCGTGATGCAGTTACAAAAACATTGGATTGTTTACTAGTTTAAGATACTCTACCACAGAAGGTGGAAAATTACAAATCCTGGGTGGGCACTACCAGATCCTTTGATCACTTCCCCATTTATTTAGCATTTGTTTCATGGGATTCTAAGCTAGATGCCCTTTTCAAATATAACCCTTGTTGGTTTGCAAAGAAGTAATTTCACTCCATTATTAAGGATAAGCAACACAGTTTCTCTCCTAATATTGATTCTTCAACTTGTGAGCAATTCTCTTCATCAGTAAATCTTGTAAAGGATAAGGTGGCAGCCTAGGTGGCAAAGAGGTTTAGGAATAGAGACATAAATAGTGTTGAGGTTGGAAGGGGGGATCTATTCTAGGAAAATGACTAGGGAATTTACAATGAAAAGGGTTTAAAGGACCTTAAACATATGTAATATTTACAATCCAATTTACTACTAGAAAAGGAGCTATATTATCACATGAAGAGTCAAGACACTTGGGTTGAAGCTGGAAATCATAGCACGAAATTCTTCCAAAAAAATCTAACATAAGAAAATAATTAATGCCATTTGGGAGATAATTAATTACAAAGTTACCAAGCATCCCCTCTTTTTATTTTTGGGTTATGAAAGGGCAATTTTTTGACATTTTAAATCTTTTTATCTATAAAGTATTAGCCATATTTTTTCAAATGTTGATTTTTTAAGTGTTTTTCAAGTTTGTTTATTTTTTCAATTTTTTTTGTAACGAATTTTCAATTTTCTCTCAATGTTAGAAAATAAAGATATATAAATTTTGTATTTAGTATTTTGAAGTTTATATTTTTCATCTAATTATGCATCTTTAATTAATTTAAGCTACCATATTTTTTAAATATAGTGTAAAATATAATTTTTAACACTTCTTTATCTCTACTTCAATACACAATGAATAATTCTTACTGAAAAATACTAATTTTAAACATTTAACAAAAAAATATGCATTTCAAAAACAGATATAAAGAAAAAAATACAAATTTGGAAACTTTTTGCTATGACATGTCAAGTAAAGGATTTTATGGGATAATTGAACCAAAAATAACAATTTTTTTTGTTTTTTTTAAATAGATTTGATGTTAAAAGAAGATAATATTCAAGTTTTTTCCCTAGAATAATGGGGATAACATGATAAAAAGGTTCATCATAAAACAATAATAAATTCATACTTATTCTTATAATAAAATCTCAAAGTCAAAACATTACAACTATACCTTATTAACAATTTGCAGCATTGATCATATTTTTCAAGCACAACTTAAAATTAATCTACAACATCATATATTCCAAATTCATCATAGTCAAGAGCCTCATAATCATTTCTTCCATGTTATCATGTGCTTCCATTGGGTCATTTTGTTCTTCCATTTGATCTTCGACGTATGCAAGTCCCCAATGTATTCCTTTCTAAACAATATGTATAATGGTGGTTAAGGTTCATTTGATATTTTTGCCACATGTGTTCCACTAAAATCTCCTTTTCTCAAGCCAAGTTATTGCATTTCATCGAAGAACTTTAATAGATTTAATTGTTTGTTGAATAAAATTGCATTGTAGTGGGTCATTCTCGATGGTTATGTCATTTCTCCCTTTTTGTAAGCAGCATGCTAGTGTTGTACCTAAACACCAAATAAGAAATAATTAATTAATTAAATTAGTGTAAACACTTATAAAAATAATAATAATAATAATAAAACAAAAAAATGGATTTTGATTTTATATATGTTATATCATAAATCTTACATGAAGCTGAGAACATATTCGAAGCCCAATCTCCTTCATTTAAAAATGAGTCTATAAGATAATTAACAGTGTTTGTGGCTTTTGATAAATGTTAATGATATCTCATTTTACATGTTTTCCCCGTATGTTAGTTTCTTACAATAGGACTATAAACCAATACTTGACTATATTTCCCTCAATCTTTTTCATTCATAAGAATAGAATTATAAGTATTATCTTTTTTCCAACATGCAACATGTATGCTCTCAATATCACTTGAAAATACATCACTATTGGAGCTACTAATATTTTATTTCTCCATTTAACATGAAGTAGTAAAAATTCAATTAACTTGTACATAAATAAATTTTATTTTAAATTTTAATCATAAAAATACAATTTAAATGTCATACCAAACAAGTTTCCTCATTGAGTTTATTTTTCCCTTGAAGCTTGATAATACTAATCCTAATTGTATGTTTGAATGAAAAAACAAAAATATCCAAGGTGGTGATGTTATGACTTCTACAAATCTCATAACCACTTCATGAAAGCTTGGAAAGTATAAGACCAACTATCATATCCAATGTTTTGGATATTGAAATCATAAGGGATAACTACAATAATGAGGGAGTAATCCTTTTTAGGAACAAGATTTGCAATATTTTCACAATCACCTAATATTACTTAATATTGGATAGTGTCGAACCCAATCTAAATGTATTGTTCAAGAGTGTCATCAAGTTCAAAATTTTGAAGGTGTTTCTTTCTTTATCTTTCAAACTTAGTTTTTTTAATAAAATGTTGAAGGTCTCAATTACTCCATCTGCTTTCCTCTTCGGCATTTCTAATGAAATAGATAGATATATCTATAAGAAATAAAATAGAAAAAGTCTACAATTTAATATAATAAATCAACATACATTTTTTAATGCAATAAAAAATTGTTTCAGTGTTGTTGTAAATCTTGAATCTTGATAGTTGCATCTAACATGATCCCAAGTCTCTTCATTCAACATTTTGACCATTTGTTGTTGTATTCTCATATAAACCTTATGACTAAATAATTTTGATAAATAATGTTATAATGATATATATAATGAAAATACTTGCAACAACTCTATGGGGTCTTGGATAGACAGTGATCGTGTGTGTTGTTAAGGCACTCCTATATGCTAAGTCACTGGTCCAATTCCTCGCCCTACTAGGCGTTATTCTTGGACATGACCAAAATGTAGCCTCACCAATGCCTAACTTACAAAAAGAAAACATCCTTGCAACAACATTATGTTAAAATGAAACAATCAAAAAATTTATCATGACATAAATAAAAATAGTTGAACAAACTTACTTTTGGAATTCATTGGACATTTCTTTTACTGATAGTTCACTCGACCTGACACATGATAATATTTATTTGATAATTCTTTCATCTTTCACTCTTTTCATTTTTCTCTAAGGTGTGATAGTCATCTCTACTAGTGTTACATGTTAAGGATTTAGAGCTTTTAGCCTTTATATTTTTATGAATATCTCATCTATCAAGTCCCATGCCTCCCCACTTTTAATTCCTAATTGAAAAAAACTATCCACAACTCTGAACGTATCCCTTTGTGATTTTTTCCTTTTGCATTTTCCTCATCAATTATGAAGCCTATTTCCATGCAATGTTTCTTCCAAAGGTTCATCTATCACCATCACATACTTCTTAAAATTCATTATGAATAAATATGACCCTTTAAATGAAGCTCATAGAAATATTATACTCATTATATGTGTTATGATTCCATGCCAATAACTATGTTTCAATATCTGTTAAACCAGCATAAATGATACATTTCACTATTCTAGAAAAACGATTATTGAGATACATCTGCATCAATTATCTTCTAGTCTCTGCAAAATGGTTTCCTCCGATCACATAATATTTATAGTAAGAAAAAAAATGCTATATAAAATGCATCCTTGCTAAAAACCTCCACTAGGTCAACAAGAAATGCATAATCAACCACATGTGCATATGGATTATACTTAATGAATGTTTTCAAGTTATGAATATGCAAGTTGTATGGATTTCTAATTTAGAATTTTATTTCCCTTATGTGGGTCTATAAAGTTTCTTCGCATTCAACAAAAATGTATGGCTCCCACCAATTTATTCTTCCTTAATTGATTTTAAGTGAAACTTTTGTGTTGTGTTGATAATACCCTCCTCTAGATTAGTTCCTAGTGTTGTGATTTCCCTAAAGCCTATTTCCATGCAACATTGCTTCCAAAGGTCCATTTATCACCATCAAATACTTCTTGAAATACATTACAAATAAATATGACCCTTTGAATGAAGCTCGTATAAATATTATACTCATTATATGTGTTATTATCCCATGCTAATGAATTTGCTTCCATATATGTTAAACTAGCATAAATGATTCATTTCACTATTCTAGAAAGAGGGTTATTGAGATACACCTGCATCATTTCTCTTCTATTCGTTGTAGAATGGTTTCCTCCAATCACATAATATTTATAGTAAAAAAAATCGCTATGTCAAATGCATCCTTGTTAGAAACCTCCATTAGGTCAACGAGAACCTCATAATCACCACATATGCATATGGATTGTACATAATCAATGTTTTTAATTTATGTATATGCAAGTTGTATGGATTTCTAATTTGGACTTTTTCTTTCCCTTATGTGGGTCTATAAAGAATCTTCACATTCAACAAAAATGAATGCCCCCACACCAATTTGTTCTTCCTCAATCGCTTTTAAATGGAATTTTTGTGTTGTGTTAATAATATCATCCTCTAGATTAGCACCTGGTGTTATGATTTCCCTACCACCTTCAGAACTTTCACTATGATATTTAGAATTAACCATAGTTTCTTCAACAAAATTGAATATCCTCCTTTTATCATTTAAAGGAGTCTCTTCTAAATCAACAATCTATTCATAATTAATAAGAATGGAATCATCTTTGAACATAGTTCTTTTTTTATGATGTTTCTTCTTCTTTTGAAAATGAGTGGTAACCTCATTGTCACCAATGGCAACATTATCTTTATTTTAAGTTTTCACATGTTGAAATGTACCTATCAAACCTTTTTAGACTGGTGATTTTATTTCCTCTTTCCTAATCATGTGTATCTACTCTTGTATCTTCAACTTTTGTTGCTCCTAGATTAATTTTCCTTACTTATTCTTCCTTATCAATATGAAAAGAACTAATGACTTTCATGATATCTTTATCTATAAAATAATTCGCCTCCAAAATATTTGAAGGTCACATAGTAAAATCCTGTCAAAATAAAAAGTGATAAATAAGTCTTTAAAAAAATATCCTATACTTTAACAAATAATACATAAATAAGAATAAACAAACATATATTTCCTTTCTCAATGTCTTACACGAAAGATGCACATATTTCTATAAAACATTTTTGCATGTTATAATTTCACTTTTTTTTAAATATCTAATCTTATTATATGTCTTATATTGTTTTACAAGAGCATAAACAATCTCTATACCAACACCAAACATATGTCTCGTACCAAGATAAATGCATCATAATTTGCTACACATGTTCAAACGTAGCATAATACAAATATATTTGTTCTATAGTATTGCTTCATTTTGCTTTGACATATCATGAATGCTCCATTTTGTTTCCCTCAATTCTCTAACATTTTTCATTCATTTTAAAAGGTTAGTTGATGAACTATGACCAAAAGTGTTAGCCTTTTAATGGCTAGGATTCATGGAGGGTCCAATTTCAATTTTGAATGCCATGATTATAGGTCTCGATCCAAATATATTTACAAATAGCAACCTTGATCCTTTTTTCCACTAGAAAAATCGTAATCTTTCATTAACTTGAAAAATTACATATTGTAGATGCACTATGCATATGCTATAGAGTCTGTCAGCCTTTTGAGGGCTCAGTATATGGTCTATAATATCAGATATATATCCAAAATCATCACGCAGGATGTTCGTTTAGTTGTTCTATTTATATGTACATATTTGCCACGCAGGGCTTCTGTAAAGTAGATTCTGTCCACTATATACAAAAATATGTTTACAAAAAGGTAACAAAAAATTCTTGTTTTTGCATCTCATGGGCTAGCTGCCCTATGGTAGTGTGGATCTATATAAGGTCGATGATAGTATTGATATGCATTTGATCCTTGCTGCTCCTGTATCATCCACTCTCCTCTGGGTAGTGTCGTGGCCTCCTTAGAAGCTGATCGGCACTACTGTTGTGTTCCCTGAAGATATGATTGCAAGTAATGTCAATAAACTATGCCTTCAATATATTTATTTCATCCAATATGTTACTGAGTGTATGTGTGTGACAAACAGTAATATTGTTGAACCAATCTATGATGATCTTCGAGTCTCCAAATATATGAATGTGCATGCAATTATGCCCCAATGAGAAATGCATGAGATGACGAAGAGTGATGATTTCAGCGAAATTGTTTGAGCCTATCCCCAAACCCATCCGGACTTTATAGAAATGATGTTCATTGATGTATAAAATAAAACCACCCCCGCACCCCTGCTGCTGGGCAGCGCCATCAAAAAAATCCCATGGAGAACGTTTATCAATATGCGGAGGGTCGCGTGGTCTTCGAGTACGAGGTTGCGGAGGCTCAGGCAAATCGTTATAGGCTGATATGATGTGTGCAGATAGATGAGGCCAGCTCACAGGTTTATCATCAAAAATAGCCCGATTTCGAGCCAGCCAGAGGTACCAGCTGATAATAATGGGAAGGCTTTGTAATTTGGATCCTTTGTGTCGATAATACCATGATTCCCAGGCTCTGTTAATATCATCGCCTTCCCATTTGCCTGTGAAATGTATAGATGTGGATACGGATTGCCACAGGTTCATCAGCGCTGTGCAATTCAGGAACAGATGGAGACTCGTTTCAGATGTGCATTTACATAGGGTGCACCAGGTAGGCCCGTATACAGCTCTGCGCATAAGATATTCCCCAGTGGGGACTATACCTTTTAGGATACACCAAAAAAAGAGTTTTGTCCGGGGGGCGCAGTGAGCTTCCATAATGTCTTCCACCAAAATGAGATCATATCCGGTACCTTGTGTGATATCAGCGTTAAATATCCCGTCTTTGGTGTATATATTCCGTTCTCGGATTGATGCCAAATAAGTTCATCCGGCCCCTGTTTAATCCTAATGTGTGACTCTGTCAAAGCATTAATATAGTCAGTCCATTCCTGGTGCCAGTGGAGTGGAAGATTGATCTATAGTGCGGGTTTCCAGCGTTGTTCTAAAATGGATGAATTGTGTGGATCTGCAATGTCAGCTAGCACTTTGATCTCTTGAGAATGTAGGTGTTGTATGAGGGCCTCGGATAGTATATGTCTGCCTCCACTTCCATTCCATGGGTCTGTACCGATACGAGCCATAGATCCATCGTTGATTTTCCAAACCAGGTTGTCCCTGATGAGAGGCATGGATTTTAGAAGTGCTTTCCATACAGATGAGATGTCGGATTTAGGCCAGTTTGGAAGTCGGATCCATTCCATTATGTGTAGAGGCCAGATGTACTTGTGATATGTAATGTTAGTCCAGAGATTATGACCTGTGAGTAACGTCCACCCCATTTTTGCAGCAAGGGCTTGTGCAAATGTAGGCAGGTCTTTTAATCCCCAGCCTCCCCATTTTTTGGGCAGAGCTATCTTCTTCCATCCTACCCATGCAAATATGCGCTTGTCCTGGTTCCCATTCCAAAGATATATGTTGCATATTTGGTGTAGTCTTGCCAAGATGCTCCTCGGAATCCAAGCAAGAGCCATCCAAAAGACCGGTGTGGCCTCCAGGATAGATTTAACCAATACAAGTCTACCAGCTCTGGATAGATATCGGTGGCTCCATATGTTAAGGCACTTTTCCAGTTTAGATACAAGCCAAACCCAGTCAGCTATCTTTTGGCTGATAGGCTTGATCCAGAAACCTAAATATTTGAGACCACGATCTAAGGGACTAATGCAGAATGGAAACAGTTGACGAGCAAAATGGGACTCATGGATAGAGGTTCTGGCGAGGATGATAGATGATTTAGAATGGTTTGCAAGCATCCCAGTGGCTGATGAGAAAAGGGTGAGGATTTTCGAAAAAGTACGAGAGTCCCTGATGCTGCCATCAAGGAAAATCATGACATCGTCCACAAAAAGAAGATGGGTGAGAAAGCAGTCATCAGATATTTTGAGTCCACTAAATTCCCCATTTCTCTTAGCTGAAGCAATTAATCGACTCAGACCATCCATGACAATCAAGAAGAGAAGGGGAGACAGAGGACAACCCTGTCTGAGACCGCGTTCAGAGTGGAAAAACTGAGATGCCGACCCATTTATCAGAACACTGAAGGTGGGGGTGGAGATACAAGCCATGATCCAGGTAATGAAGTTGATAGGGAAACCCAGGTGGATGAGGAGCATCTTGATGTAGAGCCAGCTGACACGGTCAAATGCCTTTGCCAAGTCAATCTTTAGGATAATGGCTTTATGGTTCCTGGTCCAAATGGTGTGAAAGGCTTCCTGAGCCGAACCAATGGCTTCATGTATCTGACGATGTTCAAGGAAAGAAAATTGTTGAGGGGCAATATTACGGGACAGTATAGGTCGGAGGCGATTTGCGATGATCTTGGAGATGATCTTGTAGAGCACATTACACAGAGAGATGGGGCGATAATCATCGAAGGAGGAAGGGGAGTCCGATTTGGGGATCAGGGCTATGAAAGTCGAATTGATGGCATTGTACAGTGACCCAGATACCCTGCATTCCTCCACAACCCTTAATAAATCATTGCTGAGCAGTTCATAGAAAGTAATGTAGAACTCAATGGTCCAACCGTCCGGTCCCGGGCTTTTCTCCCTTTTGAACCATTTTAGAGTGCTCTCAAGTTCCCCAAGTGTCACTAGATCAAATAGTGCCTCCGACTCATCCTCATTTACAAACCTGGGGAAGTGTCCAGCGATGTTGATAATATCAGCAATAGTCGAGCCAGGAGGTTGTTTGTAGAGGTTCCTGAAATGAGATGATCCCAGGTGTGAGAGCTTATTGAAGGAGTCTGCTACTCCACCTTCTGGCAATGGTATATTCCAGATTGTATTTTTGACCTTTCTACCTTTTTCATAATTATGAAAGAACCGAGTGTTGTCATCCCCTGCTTTTAACCAAATGGCTCTGCTACGAAGACGGATGGATTCCTCTCGATCTTTTAGTATTTTTGACTTCTGGTTTTCTAGTTCCACCAGGTGGAATTTGTCCTCTGTTGTGGAAAACCCCAATCCTCTTTCATCCGATAGTGTGGATAGTTCAGATTCTATAAGCAGTAGGGCTGAGTTTTCCTTTTGGTATTTTTCTCTGGCCCATTTAATAGAGAGGTGCTTGAGCTGAGATAGGTTAGAGCAGAACCCTTTTGCCAAGGTATCTGACCTATCAATCGGGTTTTGAGTCCAAAAATCCTTAACCATCTTGATATATGTAGGATCCTGTAGCCAGCCATGATTGAACTTGAAGGGGGCTTTTGGCTTTTTATGAGGACCCAAAATCTCCAGGTATATTGGGTAGTGATCCGAAATGCCACCAGTACCCACCCATTGTTTGTAAAAATGCAGCTGTTGTAATAGCAACCTTGATCCTATTTTCCTAGATGAAAGATTAAAATTATATTAAAAAAATTGGCCTCTAAAATCAATCTCTCTCTCACTCGCTCACTCACTCTATCTCTCTCTCTCTCTCTCTCTCTCTCTCTCTCTCTCTCTCTCTCTCACCCACTCACTCTCTCACTCTCTCTCTCACTCTCTCTCTCACTCACTCACTCACTCACTCACACACTCTCTCTCTCACTCACTCTCTCTCACTCTCACTCTCTCACACACACTCTATCTCTCTCACTCACTCACTCACTCAATCTCTCTCTCTCTCTCTCTCTCTCTCTCTCCCTCTCTCTCTCTCTCTCTCTCACACACACACACTCACACTCACTCTCTCACTCTCACTCTCACACACTCACTCTCTCACTCTCACTCTCACACACACACTCTCTCTCTCTCACTGTCACTCAATCTCTCACTCTCACTCAATCTCTCACTCTCACTCAATCTCTCAATCTCACTCTCACTCTCACTCACTCTCACTCACTCAATATCTCTCACTCTCTCTCTCTCTCTCTCTTTGGGCATTGTTGAATCATGGGGTTCTCGATCCATAACTAATTCCCTCAGAGATTTTTTCTCTCACCTTATTGCCTCCAATAGATTGATTGACCTTGCTCCAACCCATTTCAAACCCACATGGAGGAACCTTTGCGTGGGGGAGGGTCATGTTGCTAAAAGACTAGACAAATTTCTTGCGGTTGAAGCCATGGTGCTCATATTCCCTCTTCTTTGACAATGGGTGGGTTCTATAGATTATTTTGGTCACTCTACCATGTTGTTAGAAATTAAAGGATAAAATCATAATCCATATATCCCATTAGATGAACTCTAACTAGATTAAAGATAATATTATTTTAGCGTTGGTCAAAGACAATTGGCGTCCCTTCGATCATGGGTCAAGTTTGTCTATAGCCACCCAATTTGAGAACAATTTGAATAATTTTAACTTTTTGTCAGAGTGGGTTGTGTCTACTCGCAGGAAAGAGGAGGAAGATTTGGTAGAATTCGAACAAAAATTGAATCTTTTTATGGATCTAGTGTTGAGGGCTTCTGCTCACAGGATTCAAGGGAGGAATTTATTTAGACTCGAATCAAGAAGAAAGGAGATCCTGGTGAACAAGGAAGTTGTTTGGTGCCTTAAAAGTAGGGAATTTGGTTATATTGTGGTGATGAAGATACTAAGTTTTTTCATGCCTATGCAAAGGGTTGTCAAACACTATTTGCCGTATGGTGGCCTTTGATGGTTGAGTAGTCTCAAACTTCAAGGGAATTTCTTCTTTAGGTAAGGCCCACTTCCAAAACATCTTTAAGGAACCCAATGGGGTTACTATTGTAGAAGTTATCTGTGTGGCACAGGTTTTTCCAATATTTGTGGAGGATGAAGAAAATATGGCTTTGATGGAGGAAGTGTCTGAAGATGAATTAAAGGTAGTTATTTCTAGTTTTCAAAAAGATAAGAGCTTGGGGCTTGATGGTTGGGCTATTAATTTTTTATCCATTTTTTTTTACACTAATGGTAAATACTTGGCAAGGGTTTTCAACAAATCTAGGAGGGAAGGAAGGGTTATACCAACCTTCAAATCTACCTTTATAGCCATAATCCCTAAGGTTAACAACCCATAGTCTTTTGAGGATTTTAGACCCATTTTCATTCATAATTGTGTGTATAAGGTAATATCAATGCTTATAGATATGAGGATAAAGCATATTCTTTCAAATTTTATATCACAAGAGAAATTCAGGTTTTCAGAGGGGAGGCAGATTCATGAAGCCATTATGGTTGCACAAGAAAGGTTATATAGCCTGAAATTTTGAGGCCTAAAGGTGTTGCTTTTAAGATATACCTTTCAAAGGCATATGACTGTGTTAATTGGATTTTCATTAGACTTCTCCTTAGTCATGTCGAAATTGAGGTTTTGTTTATTAATTGGATTATGAATTTTCTCATGTCTGTTTCATTTTCCATCTTGATAAATGGATCTGCCTCACCTTTCTTCAATTCCCAATAAAGTTTGAGACAAGGTTATCCTTTGTCTCCTTTCCTTTTATTTTATTTTTTTGAAGGCCTTACCTTCATGTTGGAGGAGTCAAAACGGAGAGGTGATTCTAAAGGTGTGACTATATCGCAATGCTCTAGGAATTACACATATCATATTTGTTAACGATGTCCTTATCATTTGCAACTGTGTGACTAAATATATCCAAAAACTACATTATATTTTGCTTCTTTTCTGAAAAGCTTATAGATTTGTTCATTAATGAAAGGAAATCAACCATATCCTTTCACAATCTTGAAGAGCATGAGATTCTATATATCATATTTATTTTTCCTTTTTAGGTAAACAATTTAGAGGATGGGCTAAAATATATGGGCTTCCATTTGAATCCAAACTATTAAAAAAATAAGATTGTTTGTGGCTAATATATAAATTAGAGAAAAGACTCACTTGTTGGAGTTTTATATGGATTTCCAGAGCTGGTAGGCTTGTATTAGTTAAAATATTTCTTGAATCCATTCTAGTCTACAAGATTCCTTTGGATTGGATTCAAAAGGGTGTGCCAGAGAAATCCAGGAGGATATACTTCAAGTTCTTGTGGGAAGGTTCTCAAGACCATTTTTTCCTTCCCTAGGTCAATTGGAATCAGCTTGTTATGCCAATGTTGTCGGGCGGGTGGGGGTTAAAAAATATTTTCATGTTTTCCACTGCTCTTACAACAAAGTGTGGGTGGAGGCTTCTATTTACTAATAGCCTTTGGAAGCAAGTGGTCTACCATAAATACATTGCCTCAAAATATTTGGAATATTTGATATGGCTTCAAGACAAACTAAGACAAAATATTTCAGTGGTTTGGAGGGTTGTTCTAAATTCTTTCAATTAGATCTCTTATGGACTTGCTTGGAAGATAGGGAATGGTTATAAGGTTAGGCTGGGATTAGATCCTTTGCTGAGGAGTGGTAACAAACATAGGTTTCCAAAAGAAATCATTGATACACTCAAGGATCAAGGATTCTCTAGAATTTCTCATATTGATAATCCTACTCAGACCACCCTTTAGCATGAAGGTTAGTTGACAAATACAAACTAAAATCTTCAGGGGGTCTTTGGGGAGAAATGGTCCTTATTTCTAGATGATTTTCTTTCATCCCCCATAAGATCAAATGATAGTGAGGATGAATTGCTTTGGGCACCTGCTACAGATGGTTTATATACTCCAAATTTAGGATACATTCATTTAAACACTCTTGCTCAAAATGTTGAGATTGTCTGGTGGTGGAGAGTTCTCTAGAATTTGAAATGCCCCTCAAAGTCATGTTTATTAGTTTGGTGTATCATCAAGAAAAAATTCCCTTCTTGGGATGTTATGCAGTGTAGAGACAAGATTGATCCTGGGTGGTGTGCTTTGTGTAAAGGCAATGAGGAGTCCATTGATCATTTATTTGTTCAATTCTCTTTTACAAAACAAGTATGGTCATCTTGCAATTCTCTTCTCATCCAGGAGAGCAAATAGGAGGGTATATCATTTGAAGAGATATGGAAATCTTGGGTTGAGAATGGGGCAACTAAACCTTTTAGAGCCCTTCCTCTCATTATTAGTTGGGGCACTTAGTTGGGAAGGAATAAGGATATTTTCTAGGAAAAATCATCCTATCCTGAACAAGTCGTTGTTTAAGGTTTAGTTATCCTTTCTCACTATCCCAAATCAAAGGTGACTACTAGTGGTAGGATTGTGTCAAGTGAAAATCTAGATGTTAATATCCCCTGGGTTTTTTCGATGGGGCTTCTCAAGGGAGGGCTCTCTCTATGGGGGGTTTCAATCTTCATTTATCATAGCACCACTCCTTTCATTTTAAGATGGCATTGTGTCATGGTACAAATATTTGGGCAGATTTATTATTATGCATATATCTTATTGCTTTTGCACAGGAAAAGGGGTGTGATCAACTTCAAATGTTTTGGGACTCTATGTTGGTGGTGAATTGGGTCAATGAGACTCAATTATGTCAAAAACATATCCCTTATTCATATATTGGAGGATATTTTAAGATTGAAGCTTATTTTAATTGTTTCACATGCATGCATGTTTACAGGGAGTAGAATGGGACTACTAACAAGATTTCTAAGGAAGGCTTGCACATGGATCAGGAGTTATGGTAGGTGACAGAGTTGATTGGGGCAGAGCACTGTTAGTTTTTTCACAAGCCTTTTATGGATGACATATTTCATGTTGATCGTGTTTAATTATTCGGTTCATAATATCTCTAGATTTCGCTCTTTGATACTTTTCATCACTTTATTATAAATATTTCATAGCATATTTTTTTGTCATTGTAAACAATGGTTGATGCTTAACAACACTATTAATGTTTTTCTTTTGGCTGGTGTACCACAAATGTAATTCATTCTATGGACATGACAACAACACTTTTCTTTGTTTTTCTCTTTGGTTTATATGCCAATATAGGATCTGGGTAGAATCCTGGTGAATGTGCACGTATGTGTGTGTGTGTGTGTGCAAAATGTATTTTCTTCTAAGTTTATGAATGGAAATATGGTTTCTTTCCAAGGAAAAATATTAAAAGTATATATATTATTAAAAATAAATACATAAATAAAAATAATGATAAATGACTTAAAACCTAACATAACTTTTTTAACAAATGTATTTTTAAAAAATTATAAAAAAATTTAAAAATAACCGTTAAAAAATTTATTTAAAAATAAAAAAATACTACAATCATTAAGAAAAAACGGTAAAAAAAAAGTAAAATTAGAAACATTAAAAAAAAAAAAAAAACTAAAAATTTAAAAATAAAAGATTACATTTTGTTTCCATTATTATGTCATCAGGAAAATGGCAATACTTAGCATTGCCCCTCTGCCCCAGAAACACTGCAATGGTATATATATATATATATATATATATATTGGTTTTATTATATATCGCTCAGTTCAATTGAATTGTACTATAATTTTGTTACATTTAAATCATCAATTCGAGTTGGTAAACTTGTGAAGTGTAATGCATAATATATGCAAATTCAAGTTTGGAATATATTTATTGAATTTAACACAAAAACAAAGTCTCATTTATATAAAACAATTATAATTTAATTATTTCAACACGATCATGGTTCTATAAATTTCTAAACCCTCATAACCATGTAAATATTTCGCATAAACCAATTACAAAATTTCATGTTCTGCAATTGAAAATGAACAGGTCTTTATTTAATCAGATGGTTCATATGAATAGCTTGCACCATGTTCACACTCAAACCTGTAGATTTTACAATAGTCTTCTAAATTGATACATATTTTTAATGATTTTTATATTTTCACATTCTTATCCAATATTCCATAATTCAATAATTACACAGAAGACATCAACCATATAGCATTTAATACAGTAGGCTCATAAAGAGACAGCCACAAAAGAACACAAGAAATTTACCCTGGGAAAATTCTCATGGGGAAAAATTTAGCAACATTTTCAATAGAGAATTATTCAATCCAATAGATATACATCTAAGACAACAACTAGGTAAAACCTGGTCCATCCTTCTAGTCAAGTCAACTAGCCCATGCTCTGGTCTATCCTTCTTCATTCAAAAAAATTTCCTTAGAATCTTGCCTCATATATGCAAGATACAATGCCTCGTATATGTGAGCCTCTCTAACTCAGATATGCGAGACTCTTTGTCTCAGATATGTGAACCTTCATGCCTCATATTTTACTCCTCTTTTCTACCTCAAACATACATTATCCACTGCCTCAAATTGACCCTTTACTTACCTTAGAAATAAGCCTTAAAATAGGCCAAACCATGTGGAGACCTAAATCGCACTACCATAGAAGTTATGCGAATGCACCTTGAGGAGGTTGAATCACTATTTAGTTATAGTAAATTCAATAGGATGAATGGGTGTGTTTTTTGTTGGAGCTGACATGGGAATTTTTAGGGACGACTTCACTAGGAGGAGGCCAACATGGCTAATTTGGAGCCACATATTTTATTTCAAAAATTCAAATTCTTGCTTTAAAAATATGTTGAAGCCCCGAAAATCGGGTCGACAACAAGGGGGATACCCACCCGGTCCGGACCTTGGTTGGAAACTCCTTATCCGTTTGGTATAGCGGGTTCGACTGGGGATAATGGGACCAGTTTCCCAATCTAAGGGGTGTGTGTGTGTGTAGAGCTGGATGATGTTGATCTAAGAGTACTTAAAGCTAATTTAAGTCAAACTTCTAAACTAACTCTATGTTATTGTAATCTAATGAGAAACAACACATCTGATCTACGCTAACCCGGGGTGTATTTCTTCTATTATGCGATCTAAAGAGATTTCGAACAATAACTGGTAATAAAGATCATTCAGCTATCATAAGAATAGAAACCAATTAAGATAAACCACTTTGCATAAAAAGTTAGGCAAAACAGTTGTGAACAGCATATCGCATAATAAGTTATTCATATATCAGACACAAATAAATGACTCCACCGTACAAAAGTGCCAAATGGTAACCCACACATTCATGCACTAACATATAAACAACTGAAAACTGTATATCACTTTAAGAATATAAGCAGAAATGGTCAAGAGATAAAAGTACCATTTATGACTAATCCTACTCACAAGCTTCAAGCAAAAACGATTTATCTCTACTTGTTCTAACATCTACTAAGAGTACAAAAGTGCAACATCAGTAGCAGACATCAAATGCAAACATTAATAAATCTTGATCCATCCATTCATCAAAACCTCCTCTGAGGGTGCAGAAGTGCATGTTCCGAGGACAAGTTTTTTGACAAATTTCTGGACCCTTCTCCAGAGGGTTAAAATACTACTTCCTAATTCTAATAATAGTGTTTTTACAAAATTTAGGATGCGGTTTTCAAATGACCGTCCTTTTTCTAATCTAATTAAAAGAAAAAACAACATTCTAAAATAAGGCTACTTCTGAATTTGGTCCTCAAAGTTGCAAGTGTTCATCATGGGCTTGAGGAGAGTCGGCTGACTGACTTCTGCGCTGAGCTGGGCTGCGAAAACAGCATCTATGAGAGCTGGCACTACTTTTTCGGCCGCATTTGTGATGCATTTCACCGTCATCCATTGACTGTGTGGTTTGACCAAGTATGTCCAGTAACATTCCCAATTCAACCTGTTTAATGCTTGGACCGCTTTTCCCTTTGCCTGCGCTTTCTGCTTCCATTCTGGTTCTAGTTGTAACTTATTTGGTAGGTACCCCGGGGTGGTCTCTGTGATTAAATTGGCCCTGTGTAAATTCTCATTTACACAGTCGATAAGAATGCTTGCCTGTGTAGCCGCTGTCTCCGATGCTCGCTCCGCCTGCCTGATTTGATCGTCCCATTTATTAAAGAGCAATTCTTTATGATTTTCGTTTATCCTGGGTGCACCTGCTCTTTTCCCTTCATCTTCATCCTGCCAAGTTAAGTATTCCGTCACTCGTCTGTCACTCTGATCATAGTCACTCCGCAAGTCTACCACTTGATTGGTGATTTTATCGCTCAGCTCGCAATAGTGACTCCACTGTGATATTTTATGTCCCAACTCTTCCTGTTGCTGCAGTAGTTGCTCATTTAAGCCAATAGATTCTGAAATAAATTCTACCAGCTTAGGCTCATCTTTATGCATTTCCTGTAAATTCTGCAATTGTTTTCCTTTCTCGTCTAGACTTCTTTGATAGCCTATCTGCATCTGCTGAAAGTCTTCCTGCATCTTCTCGAGCTGTTTGGAAGCTTCAATATTAGCATTGGCTTGTTGCAACTGTCATTGTAGTAGTTGTATTTGATCTTCTTGTTCTTTCAATAGTTGCTGAACTTCCGATGCCTTGTCAATAGTTGCAGAAGCATATGCTCCCGCGATCTGAGACAGCTTAGTGAGATTTTCAGTCGGGTTATTGTTGGGGTCTTTCCATAAGACGTCCAAATGTTCAGCATCTTGTGACAGTGTATTTTCTAGTTTTCTTTTCTTCCTCTGTCTCCTTACAACTGCTTTGTGTTGGGGACTATAGAATACATCCAGTGGGGGAATTTCTTCTACATTAAGTAGAAGCTCAGAAGGTGGAGCGATAGGAATGTGCTCCGTTTCTGTGACACTGCTGACTATGGTCGAAACCACTTCTTGCACTACCTGTGTATTGTTCACAGGTGTTTTTGGGGCTTGCCCTTCAAGATTGATCAGTTCATTGAAGGTTTCCCATTCTTTGTCCAGTTCTGTTGTGACGAGTGGTGCTTCGATGACAGGAGGGGGGACATCTCTTGGCAGGGAGGCGATAACGTGTTGTTTCGACATTGCACTTGACTGAGCTGTATCTTTAGTTGTTTCTTCGTTTTTTCCTTGGTCGCATCTAGACTCTTTAGGATGTTCAGGTACTCCTTGCGCAGCGTTGGATTTAGATCTGGAAGTGCTAGAGTTTCCACTGAGGCTAATGCTTGGAGTTGGTTCTCTGGCAGGCAGTCGCAGCTTCTCTAGAGGAACACTGGCCAGCCTTCTTTCCCTGTATAACATGAATCTTTGGAGGTCATCTGGAGACAACCTCGACCGAGCTTCCCGCAAAATTTCTTGGAGTGAGCTTCTACTCTGAAAAAAATCATCAAACAAATCTTTCTTTCCAACAAATACTTTTATTTTGACGTTCGTTGTGAAATATTGGGCAACATCATTTGGGTCAAATGGCCTTGCTGGGAATTTAAATAATTGTAGACACGTCACATTCTCCACTTCGGTGAAAGCGTGTCCTACATCGAACAATGAGAAGGCCCCACAAGCTACAGGAAATTGAGGCCATATGGCCTTCTTTTTGTCCTTTAGTTCTTTGGTCAGGCCGCCTTCTGAACAGGTTTGATAAGCAATTTCCCGAGCCAAAAGTTTATCAGGGATATATAGAGGTAGGACATGTGGAGGTACAGTGCTTCCAAACACTCTAATATAGGTAAACCATTCTTCCCCGAACCATCTTGCGATGGGGATGATGTCTATTTGTGCCTCGGGTGAGCACCTCGGGGGGTCTTCATCATACATTATTCTATACGAGGGCAAAATAAGCCCGTGGCAAATCTGGTAGAAGTGAGGGACGAACTGAGAATCCCATAACACCTTATGATAAACATGGATAGGTAATGGGTCCTGGGTAGTCCATTTCCAACCCATAATGGGAAATTTAGATACATAACAAATAGAATCCATAACATATGCAGACAGATAAAATGGAGGATAGATCCTTTGAGACAAGGATCTATTAGATCGGTAATTGATAACAGCCGTGTATAGATTATCAGAAAGGATCTTGGCCCAATCCATAATATCGGCATTTGTGGCAGCATCAATTAATGGTAGCCATTCAGACGAAAACTTATTGATATCCGGCATCCCAAATAACCTACAAAGCATGGCCGCAGCAAAACAATACGGAGAGGTGAGGGAACCAGTGTTGTACATACCGTTTTTGTCCTTTTTGAGCGGCTCCTCTTTTCTGGACCAATCTTTGGTGGTCTCTGATAGGTCTGGGTTCTCTGCCGCAAATTTCTTAATGAATTGTGCATTGTAAGTCGCCTGCGGTTCAGGAAGATGATACATAAGCTTCAAATCTTGCGCAGCGAATGATCCGATGAGCCCGTGTCCTTGAACCTTGAATTGTTTGTTGTTCATGTCTGCATTGTCAAGTATCCACTTGATCATATCCGTATATGGTAGAATTTTGGGTCTTGCTGCTATCCTGTGAAGAAATGAACATGCTATCTCCTCTAAGGACGCCTCGGAAGAGCGTTGTGAGCCCGCGACAGCAGCAACCTTCATTATTCTAGGATTTTCCTCTTCAAGCAGCCTGTACATGCTTTCCCATGTCGATATCCCTCCATCTTTGTTACAGGCTGTGTCTGTATACAAAGGCGCCATCTCCTTCGTCTTTTCCTTCGCTTCAGAGCTTTGAGCTTTGTTTTTCTTTCCCATTTCTTCCTGCATTTGGGTTTGAATCGTCTTAGCTCTTCGTTCCTACAGATTACGAGTGAAATGGAAATGACTGATCCAGAAAGGTGATGGGAGAGTTTTAAATGCAACAGATGTATCAAATATGCCACCTTATGTGAAGTAATTCTCTACAAAGGCACGCGTCTTTACTCCATTTAATAACTGACAACTAATTCATTTACTATCATTAAAAGTGCATGATTTGGAGTCAGATTATGGTAAGTGGCTTTTCTTTGAATGGCGTGCCCGAAGGATTCGTAATGAAGTGATTTATGATTTGCTTACGTAACCTCGCATACCGCACCATCGCAAATCGCACCATCACAGGTCGCGAGAACGCAATATCGCAGCGATCGCAACATCGCAGATCGCAAAAGTTTGATGTTTGCCAAATCTTGCCGGCTCATTTCTGCGATATGCAATCTTGCGATCGGTGTTATCGCAGATCGGTAAATCTTTAAGTTTTTCCTTATGAGTATTACTTTGTTGCGACGCGATGTTATTCTTAACACGAGGGTCTTGCGCATACTGATATTAAAGAGAAATGGAGGCATTTCCTATCTTTTTTGCAACGCGACTTTAAAGATTTTTCCCTTATCGTAGACTTAGGTTAAAAATATTCAAAAGACCTTTCTAAGCTTACGATGGTAACCTTATTTTGAAGAAAGGAAACTCTTGCTTTTTTTCTTTAAAATTTAACTAAGGGTCCCCATTCATTTAGTATTTTGGACAACACTTAAATGAACAAGGGGGGGATGTTGCTGGCCACAACAAAATCCAAAAGGGATATGTCACAAAATATTTTTCTTTTTGTTTCTAGCATGAAGAACATGCTTACAAACACAATAAGAATATATTATGAAGACCGACCATAGTTACAAAATTCAACACTCCCTCTTAACTAGGGAGGTATTCACAATGACTATCTAGATGTTCTCATGTTGACAGAATTTCTCTATGAAAAGGTTATAATAAATCATAATCAACCTCTTCAGCATATTTGATATCATCAATATCAGCATCTGTTAGTATCCATATCTTGGTTGGTACCTAAGTCATTTCTTATCATCAGCATATCAGGACTCGCTCCTACAAAGTGATTGGTCCTCAAATCTCAATCAGGACTCACTCTCTCAGAGTGATTCCTCGGGTCTCAAAGCCTTTGACTAGGTCAAAATGTTGATATATTAACTCAATTAGCAAGGACTCACTCACCCTTCCTAGTGAACACTCCAGGCCAAGACCTCACTCAATCCTTCCTTGGTCAGTGATCGAGTCTAGATGTTGGAAAGAACTCACTACACCCTTCCATGGTGTGTGATCGGGTCCAAATGTTGAAATACCTCACTGTACCCTTTCCAAGTGTGTGATTGGGTCTAGACCTTACTCAACCCTTCATGGTGAGTAACTAGGTCTCCTCACTGAGAGGAACTCACTCAACCCTATGGGGAGAACTCTACGCCTCTCAGATCATTCTTACTCATCCTGGTCAGCCTCAACAACAAGGTCTCTATAACTAAGAGATCAGAGCTCAGCCTTAACAAAAAACTCTTTCTAACCAGAGATCAGAGCACAATTTTGGGAGGCTTCATCATAACAAAATAGCCTCTAGGACCATAATCTAGCCAGGTAAGAAAAGAATGTCCTCTATGGGACCATTTTCCTAATATGGTGTCACAATACTTGACTTATGGGTAACGTCCCTAATCGGTCACAATACTTGACACAAGGAAAATGTCATGCTTATCCAATATATCAAACCACTCTCCATGTCTGGTTCAATGTACTTGACTTAGGGATAACGTCCCTAATCGACCACAATACATGACATGGGGAGAAACCATAACCATGATGCAATATCATCCTTTCTCCCTCTCAACCAAGGAGGAAATCTCCACAAGCCCCAGCTTGTCTCTAAAGTACAAAAACTTCTCTCTGGGAAACGACTTCATCAACATATCATATTTCTCCTCATCAGTGGAGATGTACTTGAGCCTTCTTCATGTACCATGTGTTGGTACTATATTTCAAGATGCCTCGACCTGTCATCAAGTTGTCATTTTCACTTGATCGACCAATCTTGCAAGCTGGAGCCTTACTACTTCACAACTCTCCATTCAAGTTGCAGCATACTCCACCTCTGAGTGAAACAGATGTCTATTCCCCGCTCATTCACGAGATCAAAGTCTGAAATAAAGAAATATACAAACTCTTCTTTGTCTTCAACACTCCTTTTCCAATGTCAATTCATGTAGCTATACTATCACTGACTATGTCATGATCAATTATATCATGTTGGTATTTCGACACACATTGAGCAACATGTCTTAGTTAAACCATAAGTCGATATGTTTCCTTTACTTGATCCATCATCTTGGTTACATTGATTACCCTAACTAGGTATTCTTTCTGAAGCAGATCTTATCATGGCAATCCTGATTTTCTCCCTTAACCACTGATGTTATCAACTATTAAGTCAAGATCCTTCATCTTGAATTTTGACGTTGAGTCCCTCTGAATCCAGAAACAAGGGTTCATAGAGAAGCATTGACTTCTCCTTCTAGTGCAAATCTTCTGGTCAATGCAACTCCTCTAACACATAATCGCTTATGTTTTCATTAGAAAACAAATCATATAGCATCAACTTTGATCCATTAATCCAAGAGAGGTCTATACAAATCATTCCTTTACAAGCATAATACTTCTTCATATACCTCACAATCTTGAGATAGTTCTTACGTACACTTCTTCTTTCATCAAGGGAGATGACCTTGATCTCTACATCCATCTGATGTAGTTTTCAACATAAATCATAAATAAATATCAACATAAGGGTACCTAAAAAAATGTCCCTTTATAGTCTCCTTCCCTCTTACTAAGGTAATGCTTCGCTTTATAATTCTTACCAGCCAATCATACATTTTTTAGAAGTCTCCACTAACTTATTTCTAGCATAGATCAATGTATTCTTCCAACTTGTTGATCTTTTTACTCCCTCTAAGTCCATATTTCATTTAGTACCATATCTCTCTTCAAAAATCCCTATTTTTGGGAGAGTCCTCTTTGTCTTATATTTTCTTTGTTCCTCCACCTACTACCAAAGCTTTGGAAGCTTTCATTATGTACCTACAACCCTTACAAGGAGACCATGGAAGAACAATTACAACTGAGCAAAGAATTTAAAAACAAGAGACTAACTACTAGTAAAAATCAATGGCAATGGTAATAATCAAATAAGAGAGATACAAAATAGTTGTCTTTGAGAATAATTCCATCTTGCTCTTGATTTATGGACTTCTTGCATCCCTCTGCAACTTTATCAGCTTCATCCACATCATCATCATGATGTCATTCCTTTCTTGTAAGATCTAGGGTTTCAACTTTCAGTGGAAACATCCAATCCTAGGGTTTGTCCATAAACCCTAGGGTTTTTCTCCTTCAAGCCTTGTTCTTGCTAGGGCTTACAAACCCTAGATATTTCATTGTTCAAACACCCTAGATTTGGAATGTCATTCTTTTCATTTATTAGGCAATGATCATTCTAAGTCAAGTTGTTAGGTTTCTTCAAAGCATCAATTTGCAAGGAGTAAGATTCATCATTCAAAGTTGTACATTATCTTCAACATTCTAACTTGATTAGATTTTCAATATTTCCAATTAAAATATTGAACTCAAGCCTTTCAACCTAGGAAGCCTAAACATATATAACTCCCTGTTGTACATTATCTTCAACATTCTTACTTGATTAGATTTGCAATATTTCCAATTAAAATATTGAACTCAAGCCTTTCAACCTAGGAGGCCTAAACATATCTAACTCCCTTAAGATGACTTCAGACTTTAATTCCAAAGAGAATTTCAACCTCTTTTCTATTGTAAGCATACTTTCTACAAACATATCCTCTTCCCTTGATGTGCAACAGAGTCCATGACAACAAATGTTGATGCCTTTTAATCTTTAGACGCTCAACACCTAGATTTTTCATTTTCACAGCTCATATCATATTAGTCATCAGTAGATGTGTCCATGACTATCCTATTTAATGCATCTTACATTTTAGAGGTTCTAGGAGACAGTAATATTCATACTTAAACTCTCGAATTGAAAACTTATTTTCTGATATTGAAAAGTTTAGTGCCTTCTCCAATGTGGGAACAAACGTCAGCTAAACTTTAATCACAAGAAATACATTTCAGAATCCTTCTTGTCTGAACTTAAGGGTTTCTTATTGATACAATGAGTTCTTTCAATTTTCAAGAGATGTTAAGATAGAGCTTTCAAAAACAATCACTGAGAATTTTAGAGTTATGATAACTTTCAAATTTTTATTGCAACTTGAATCTCTAGTCAATTGAATCCTTTCTTTAGAACAAAGGTTGCTTTTCTTCGGGTTTCTTTCTTGCAATATATTTTCGACTAGCTCTTATGACCTTATTCTATTTATAGAACAAAGATCCTTTTAAGCTAGCATCTGAATGAATTTTCAAGATTCAGCCTTTTTATAGAAGACTTGTTTTTCTGTTACTTTTTGGTCACGATTTCTTAGATCTTCAAAAATTTTGATTTTTTATAACAACAAGAATGATATCTTTAGGTGAATTTAGTTACTTTCTGCAAAGACTTGGTCACCCTCTTCACACAATTAATATCCTTTGGACTTATTCAAGACATCCTCTTAGGTTCAGAACTTCTTCTAGAGAAAAATGTATGATCTACCTCCTTAAACGTTTGTCACATGAAAATAATAAAAAAAATTGATTGAGGATTTTGCTGAGAGGTCACTGGTCGTTTCGATATAAGATACTGAGGAATTTCGGAACCTTAAATTGAGGTTTGATATGAGATATTTTGAGCTCTGTTTCATTTCATAAATCTTCAACCCAAGGCAATAAATGAAAGAAAATTCCTTTAGATACGATCTGAAGTTTGATGGACCTTTTTAGGCTTCTCAATTATTGAATATACCGTGAGGCTTGTAGCGGAGAATATTTCTTTAAGATCTTGATTGTTTTAATTACTTACCAATAACGATTCAAACCTTCTGATGGATATATATGGCTCTACAAATAAATTTATCATTTTTTCATGACAGAGGCTATGATATTTTTACATGTGGTTTTAGGGCTTTAGCATTGAGGATTTTGGACCTGTGATCTTCTGGTTGGGGCTTCATAAGTGCTATAATTGGGTAGATTCAGACCAATTTGGAGGCTACTCTTCCACCCAAGCTCTAATACCGTGTTGATTTTACAATAGTCTTCTAAACTGAAATCATTCAATAATTACATAGAAGAAATCAACCATATAAATTTTAATACAATATGATCATAAAGAGACAGCCACATGATAACACAAGAAGTTTACCCTGGGAAAACCCTCATGGGAAAAACCCAACAACCCTTTCAATATAAAATTCTTCAATCCAATAAAGATACATCTAAGTCAACAACTAGGTCAAACTAGGTCCATCCTCCTAGTCAATTCAACTAATCCATGCTCTAGTTTATCCTTCTTCTTCATTCAGAAATCCATCCTCAGATTCTTGCCTTAGATATGCAAGATACCATGGCTTGAATATGCGAGCCTCTCTGTCTCAGATATTCAAGGCTTCATGCCTCATATTTCACTCTTGTTTTCTGCCTCAGGCATACCCTATCTGCTACCTCAGATTGACCCTTTGCTTACCTCATAAATAAGCCTTAGAATAGGTCGAACCATAGAGGAAAGGAGACCTTAATTTCTCTCCCATATAAGCTATTTGAATTTCCCTTGAGAAATTTGAATCATGCTTTATTTAAGGTAATTAAATAGGCTAAATGGGTGCATCTTTTGTTGGATCCAACCTGAGCAATTGTAGGGCCAACCTGACTAGGAGGAGGCTAACATGGCTAATTTGGAGCCACAAATTTTATTTCAAAATTTTAGTTATTTCCCTTTAAAAATCTAACATGCTTACAAACACATTAAGAATACATTATGAAGACCGGCCATAGTTACAAAATTCAACAAAACCATAAGAAAACTATAAGCAAACTGGAAGCAATCTAAAGCATTATAAACTATTCAAACTAATAATAGTTAAAAATACTTCACTATACTTTTAAAATTAGAAACTATCTATGACTAAATAGAGCAAGGAGAAATAGGAAGTGTGTTTCCCTAACATAGGGGAGCCTTCCTGGCTTGGTTGCACGTGCTTTTGTAAACCAGCAAACCTGCAGATATGAACATAGTAAGAAGATGCATCATGGCTTCATGGAAGCAAGAGCTCGTATGGAATCATGAAGAACATAGCTCTTGGGAATCTTGTTGTACATTGAAGGAAAGGAAGAAGTCATTCAGGACAACAAAAACATTTTCCAGATGGGGATATACTAGATCCTAAAGGATCTCTAATAGAGATCTCAGCAGAGGATATCCTAGTCCAGGAAGGAAGCAAATATCTCGTCAGAAATTCCAACTCTTGGAACTCATGAGATGGTGGTTCAATGACTTGAAGAATGAGGTAGACCAATGGATTGAAGATCTATTCAGTCAAGGACGCTGCAAGAAAATACCTGAAGGAAAAATGAGGCATGTATCATTGTATTTTCATTTGCATTTGATATTGTAATGTCATGATATGTGGTTGCAGATAAAATGGATCAAGCATGACCAAAAGGTAATAGATATCCTCCTCTGAAAGGATGTAGAAAGACATAACTCAAACTAGATGAAATAAACATAATATGTCCTCATAATGTAGTATGAGGTAGTTGATGACCATTGAAGAACTCTGAGAGCTCCTAGGAATGAAAGATATGAGGATGGAAGATATCGTGAAGTATGCAACCATGACGAAGGCAGACAACATCCAGAGGATCAGAAAGACATGACCAAGAAACCTCCTGGAATTATGTGAAGACTTTGATGGAAGTCTGAAAAGGTGAGGACCCTTGACAACAGATATCAACGGGAGATGTGTCAACATGAATTCAGGATGATTGATGCCTACAAGAAGATGTCACTGGAAGAAGGCTATCACCAAAAGGTAATATGTGATTTGTTTTTGGTGTCTGACCTCTTGGAAAAGTTTGGGTATGTGTGAAGGATCAAGGAAAGGAGAGATGTGAAGGATTTCACAACTATGTACCTTGTGATCCGGAGCAATCATTGTTGAAGAAAAGTGAACATAGATGAGCTTATGAAGGAAGCCCCAGATGTAAAACCAAGGAGGATACTTTCCGGGAACGAAGGAATGACATGACGAAGGAAAGTGATGGATGGATAAGCCCTACATATGAAGGAATTAATGACATTGAAGTCTTGAATCGTCAGTCAACTAGAAGACCATATAAAGCACTGATGATAGAGTCCCTGGGTAAGAGGGAGCTATGGGAAGCTCCTATGAACAAAGGTAATCGAGCAAGTTTCTAAGTAAAGAGAAACTTGGAACTCATCCCTGATTAAGAGGGAGAGTCAGACACGACACTCTTATCTTCAGTTTGGAAGAAAGAATGAAGGATTGTGTAATCATCTGGCATCCACCACTCTTTGAGGATGTGGTAGGGCATCCAAGACAAGAGTGGGCAAGAGGACTAATATTCTTGAGGGCTAGAAACCCAAGATGAGAATATTCCTAGTAGGGCTACTTAGAGAACATCTGATTGGGTATTACCCTAAGAGAGATAACAATGATGTGTTTCTATCAATCATTGGTCTCGCCAACATTGTGTGCTCTGATCTAGGTGAGAGATAGAGTTGTTAGTCAAGGCCTTGCTAAATGGAAACAATGTTGGTTGAAATGATGCTATAACAGATGGATTGCAAATCTGATTCTTCTTATGAGAAATTCTTCAGATTGAGAATGACCAAGTACCATTATGAATACCTCCCTAGTTAAGAGGGAGTGTTGAAGAAAGTGTAACTAGGTTCGGTCTTCATAATGACATGATCTTTGTATTTGATGTAATGAAAGGAAATAAATTATTTTTGTAATCTTTCTACATGGGTTTCATGAGCAAGAAGTGTCATTAGGTGAAAGACTTCTTCTTGATGTATTTATAATTTATTTTATATGTCAAAGAGTCATGTCATGTGTATAGAAACTCTTCATGAGTTTGTGTAAATGTATACAAGTCTTCAACAAGTGTAACAGCTCTCCAAGACCAAGATCTATGCCTCAAAACAAGCCTTTTGAAGTCTGCAAGCAAAGCGATAAAGAAATGATCAGGTCAGCGCCAAATAAATGACTTAAAATGAATAAATATAAGTCATGTCGGCTCAAGGGATAGACACATCCATTCACCTTCATTTCAGCTCCAATTATGAATTAAATAAATTAATATGTCATGTCAGCTTGGGTAAGAGACACAACAATTCGTGGCTCACGTTGGCTCAAATAAGATGACGCAAACCACTATAAATACCCAATGAAGTTATCCAAAAATGGTACAAGGAAGAACTCGCATTATCTTCTAAAGTGTTGATGGGTGCAGGAAGGCATGGCTTGGGTTACGGATGGGTTGCAGGTAGAAGACCTCGTATGAGTGCAGGCAAGATATGGTGGAACTTTCTCTGCAGTCTCGCTCTAAAATGAAGGCACATTAATGAAGATCACAAAGGCACAATAATTAAGATATCAGACGAAGGCACAGTAATGAAGATCACGAAGGCATGGTGATGAAGCTCTTGGACAAAGTCACAGTCCTAATAGATATGTATAGTGAAACAGTATGACAATCTCGGCAAGATTGTATCTAGTTATAAAACTCCAATCTAGCACTTTGATGAGTAGTTCTGATGAGGGTTTTGAAAGATCTTTGTGATATATGTATTCAGAACCTTACCTCGAGCATGGACAGAACATGAGATCATTTCAGTGATCTCATTGTTCCAAGGATGCAGATCAATAAGGATCTGGTAACAACAAGTGAAGATGCAGTAGTTGTGTGACTACATGATGATTTTAGGATGAAAGATCTCTGTTGGATTTACTGAGGGGGGGGTGAATCAGTATTTCTTTTCAATTGTTCTTTTTATCACCAAAAAACATTTATATATGGAACACAGAAATAGATAGCTGGAATAAATGCTTTTATTAATATAATATGTGTAATGAAATAGATATAATATATAAATGGTTGCAATGAGTTGCCAAGCACCAACTTGAACTTTTGTGAGGCTCCAACCTCTAGAGCACCAACTCTGTTTTGCCAAGGCAACAGTCCTGGACTTAGGAGCAACAACTCCCAAGGACTCCAATCCTTTCAGTTTTGAGGCACCAACCCCATGGGCTCAAACCCTTTATTATAAAATGTTATAAACTATTTTGTTGTAGTTCTCTGCTCCCAAGCCTACTGAGCTTATGCTTCACTCCTGTTCTCCTGCTTCTCCTGCCTCTGCCTGAACTTCGGCTTCCTCTCACTCTGATTATTCACACACCCAACCCTTTCCTTGTTTTTCCTATTTTATGTATTCTTGATGCCTCTGACTGTTGGTTTCCACTTTTTGTTGGCTCTTCGGCTTCCTCAATGCTCGCTTCAGCTTCCTCTGCACTTGCTTGCCTCTTCGGCTTCCCGATTCTTCATGTCGCTTTGGCTTCCTCTGCGCTGGCTTGTCCTTCGACTTCCCGGCTTTCGGCTTCCTCTGTCTCTTCGAGTTCACCAACACTCCAAGGACACGTAAATTCATAAGAGAGGACCGAAATACACAGAGAAAACATGTTGCATATTAAAAACTGTAACAGAGCCCCTTTTTCAATAATAATAGGCATACACAGGACTTTATTGTTTTACGGAGAGACTGTACCAATCAGGAGGCCCCACCTGCCACGTCACCATCGCAATCGCAATCGCCATCGTTCAAGCCCACTGAACTATCGGAACCGTTATTATAAGATTTTGGCCTAAAAAACCCCGGGCAATACAAATATTGAAATACACAGGAATATATGGAAAAACCCGACCGAAACGCTTAAGGGCGGACTTCAAAATCATTACACCCGCATCTATAACTGCATCGGGTCCGCTCCTCCACAACATTATCGCAATCAGCAATCGCGGCTTCCGGAAGTCTTTTATAAGTCGAGCTCATGACATTGCTGATGGCCGATGGCTGATTCTCCTACGGATGCGATATGATATTAAGCAGCAGTTGATAACCCCTTCAGGTCCGTGTGTAATCGCAATCGTAGTTTATAGCACCATCACTTTATAACTTGCAATGGATCACTTCTGACATGGCGGACGCGATATAGCATTAAGTCAAATTGTAATGTTGCATCGGGTCCGCAACATATATCACAATCAACGCTTTTAGGGGTGACAGCCCTTTGTGTATTGCGATATGCGAGTTCCGATGGGCTAATGCGATATAACAATAGAGCCTTTCATAATGTTGCAGCGGGTCTGCAACATATCGCAGTTATATAATATATATATATATATATATATATATATATATATATATATATATATATATATATATATAGATATATATATATATATATATAGATATATATATATATATATATATATATTCGGCCTCCGATAGTGTATATTGCATATATATTATATGCTGATCCGCCTCTGCCTTTAGCCTTTATTTCTTCCGCTCTTCCTCTATGCTCCTCTGATCGGTCTCCCTTTGGATTCCGTTAGTTCTTCTGTGGCATATATTACCCCCGATACTCCCAATATGCCTCCTCCTGTAGCTCTGATAGCTCTGTTTTGCTCCTTCGATAGCTCTTCTTTGCTCCTCCGATATGCTCTACTTTTATATTCTGCAATACTCCTCTTTTGATGAATTCCTCTGCATCCAATGGCTTGACTATTGATGGCAATATTCTTCTTCTCTCCCCCTTTGACATCAATGGAAAAGGAATGCATACAGACTCCCCCTGTCGAACTACTCCCCCTGTAGAATTGCTCCCCCTGTCCTGCAACATCTTTATGAATGAACTTAAGTGATGCTAAAGAGATAACCCCCATCTTTTGACGAAGATGTTCAAATGCTTCTCGAGGAAGAGGTTTTGTGAAAATATCAGCTATCTGCTCCTTAGTATTGATATATTCCAAGATGATGTTTTGTTCAGCTACTTGTTCACGAAGGAAGTGATACTTGATTGGTATATGTTTGGTCTTTGAGTGCACCACTGGATTTTTGCTGAGACTGATAGCACTTGTGTTATCACAATAGATGGTAATTGGTTGATCTGTACCTATGTTGACATCTTTTAGAGCTTCCTTCATCCATAGTATTTGAGTACAACAGTCTGTTGCAGCTATATACTCGGCTTCGGCTGTGGATAATGATATGGATGTCTATTTTTTGTTGAGCCAAGATACTAAACAGTCTCCCAGGAAGAATTCATTTCCACTAGTACTTTTTCAATCATCTACACTTCTGGTCCAATCAGCATCGGTGTATGCAGTTACAGTAAGAGTTGATCTCTTAGGGTACCAAAGACCGAAATCAGGAGTTTCTTTCAGGTATCTGAGAATTCTTTTTACATCTAATAAATGGGATTGTTTATGAGCTGATTGAAATCTTCCCACCATTCCTACTGTCTGCATAATATCAGGTCTCGTAGCAGTTAAGTACAGAAGGGCTCCAATTATTGACCTGTAATGAGTTGCATCTACCAGAGAGGAGTCATCATTTTTGCTCAATTTGCAGTTTGTGGTCATAGGTGTGCTCATGGGTGCACAGTCTTCCATTCCATATCTTTTAAGCATGTCTTTAAGATATTTGGCTTGAGATATAAAGAGTCATGCTCTGGTTTGAGATACTTGAAGTCCAAGGAAGTGAGATAACTCTCCTATCATCGACATCTCAAACTCTTTTGACATGTTTTGAGAAAATTCATGGCTCATCTCATCATTATTGCTAGCAAAAATCATATCATCAACATAAACAAGTGTGACTAGTAACTTACCCTCATCCTTCTTTATGTAGAGATTACTTCCTGCCACTCCCTTCTTGAAGCCTTGTTGTTGTAGATAGTGATCCAATCTTGCATACCAAGCTCTAGGAGCTTGTTTCAAACCATATAATGCCTTTTTCAACTTATAGACTAAGTATTTTCCTTCTGTTAGATCAAACCCTTCTGGTTGCTCCATGTAGACTTCTTCCTTGAGTTCCCCATTCAGGAATGCTGATTTTACGTCCATTTCATAGATTTTGAATCCTTTTGAGCAAGAAAATGCCAAGAACATCCTGATAGCTTCCACATGAGCTACTGGTGCAAATGTTTCTTCAAAGTCAATTCCTTCAATTTGTGAATAGTCTTTACAAACAATCCTTGCCTTGTTTCTGATGATTTGTCCATCTTCATTCATTTTGTTTTTGAATACCCACTTGGTTCCTATTATGTTTTTGTCCTTTGGACGAGGTACCAGCTCCCATGTCTCATTCTTCTCAATTTGGGACATTTCTTCTTCCATGGCTTTTACCCAATGAGGATCCTTACTTTCTTGAGTATATGTTTCTGGTTCTATCATGGATAGAAGAGCGATATCGTTTTTCTTTGGTGTACTTATCATCCTTCTTCTGGTTTGCATTCCTTCATCTCTATTGCCAATAATCTGTTGTTCTGGGTGATATTTTTGGAGAAACTTCATCTTTGAAGGGGTTTGAGGTGGTTCTTTTTCCTTGGCTTCTTCTTGATCTATTTCTTCTTTTTCAGGTTCTTCTTCTTGAATGAGAGGATCAACTTCATGTTCTTCGATTTCTTTTTCTGGAAAGTCTTCATCAATCTTTACATCAATGCTTTCCACTATTTTCCTTAGTCGATTATTGTAGCACTTGTAGGCTTTGCTCCATGTAGAGTATCCAAGGAAGATCCCTTCATCAACCCGAGAATCAAACTTTCCTGGTGAGCCATCATTGATTTTTATGAAGCACTTGCTTCCAAAAATCTTGAAGTACTTTACTGAAGTAGCTCTTCCTTTGCATAATTCATAAGGAGTTTTTTCATAATTTGGTCTTAATTGAGTTCGATTCAAGGTATAGACAGTTGTCCCGACTGCTTCTCTCCAGAATTTTGGCTGCAAATCTGTTGCTAATAACATTGTTCTTGCCATTTCTTGAACTGTTCGATTTCTTCTTTCAACTACCCCATTTTGCTGGGGTGTTCTAGCAGTAGAGAATTCTCTTTTAATTCCATGTATTTTACAGAATTCATTAAATTCTTTTGATGTGAATTCTCCCCCTCTATCTGTTCTGAGGCACTTAATCTTTGAGTCCTTTTCATTTTCTACAAGAGCTTTAAGATTCTTAAAACACTCAAATGCTTCAGATTTATATTTTATAAAATATATCCACATCATTCTAGTATAGTCATCAACAAATAAAACAAAATACCTTTCTCCTTGGAGTGTCGGATTTCTAGTTGGTCCACATAAATCAGCATGGATGATCTCCAAAGGCTTTGATGTAGAGAACTCCTTGGTCTTGTGGCTGGTTCTGGTTTTCTTTCCATGTTGACATGGACCACATATTCCTTGATTTGGTTTGAATAACTTTGGGATGTCTCGTACAGCTTTAATCTTGCTAATATTGATCAAGTTCTCGAAGCTTGTATGTCCAAGTCACTTGTGCCACAACCAACTTTCATCTGTTTGACTTAAGTAGCATTTGTCTTCTTGAATCTTGTTCAGAATGTAAATGTTGTCTGGTGTTCTAACCCATTTCGCCACAAGTTCCCCTGAGGAAGAGTTAATTATTTCACAGTCTTTGGTGCTAAAGACAACATTATGTCCTTGATCACAGATTTGGCTAACACTCAGGAGGTTGTGTTTGAGCTCGTTTACTAGCAGAGCATTTTGAGCTTTTCCTTTTCCATTTATAAGAGTAACAGTTCCTTTTCCAGCAATTCTGGCATATCCACTTCCAAAGGATACATTTCCTTCCTTTTTGCTCAATGAGACAAACTTCCCTTTGTCCCCTGTCAGGTGTCTAGAGCACCCACTATCCACAAACCAATGATTTTCATTATTTTGAGCATATAGAGCCAGGCCACATTTATCCATGTTGGGATCCTCACTTCTTGCTTTTCCTCTTTTGAGTGGGAAATTTTGTTCATAGTGTCCATTATTGTAGCATAATGAGCAAATCAGATCAAATTTGGTCAAGGGATCAAACAAATTGTAGGTCTTGATTTGTCCCTGCCTTTTGGGGCCATATGGTTTGTTTATTTGATCCTTTAGTTTTGGTGTTTCATTCTTGCGAGCCATGCAATGTCTGGCTTGATGACCAAAATTTTTACAATAGAAACAATGTCCAAGAAAGATAGTTTTGTACCTGTTGTAATAGCCATGATTTGAATCAACATTCTTCCTTGGAATTACTCCCGCTTCATTCTTTGGATTTGAGATGGGCCTTTGATGGAATACTAGTTTGTATATGTTGTAATATCCATGATTCGAATCCACATTCTTCTTTGGAGTGATTCTCTCTTCATTCTTTGGATCTATGATGCACCTTTGATTAAATACTATTTCTTCTTTTGGGTTGCTGGAGAGTGCATCGGCATAGCTTTTCGCACTATTCTTAGTGCTTGATGATTCTCCTTTAAAACCTATTCCAGATTTGTCATGTTGAGGTTTTTGACTTTTTAGGATAGTCTCAAGTATTTGAGAGCTTTTCCAACCCTTTTTAACTTGCTCCAATTCCTTCCTCAGAGATACTATTTCGGCTTCACGTTCTTCGCAAGTTTCTTCTTTTTCTTTTAGCTTTGTTTCCAAGAGATCTTCCCTTCTTTTTGTTTCCTCGTTTTCTACCTTGAGAGAAATGATTTTATTCCATAATTTCTCATTTTCTTCAATGGCACTTATTAACAGTTCATCTACATTTCCTTCTAGCCCTGAGTCATCATCATTTGTGAATGCCATGAATAATGTTTCTTGGCTTTCAGCATGGTCACTTTCTTCATCTGATTTCTTTTTGATGACTACAAATTCATCTTCATCAGACTCATCTTGCTTAGAGAAGAGGTTCTTCTTATTGATCCCTTTCTTTTTGTATACCATTCTTTTAGAATTTTCTTCATCATCACTATCATGCTTATGAGGACATTTTGCAGCATAATGACCTATTTTTCCACATTTGAAATAGATAAGAGGGTACTTACCTTTTAGCTTAGATCCTTTCTTCAGCTTTCGTACAAATTGTGCCAATTCGTATTCCACATCAGAGTCATCACTACTATCATTCCTTTCTTTCCCCTTCTTTGATTTTGAAGCCTTGAATGTTGCACCTTTGGAGCTTGGGCCACCTTTTCTCATCTCATAGGCAGTGAGGATTCCATGGAGTTCATCCATCTTGAGAGTATCTAGATCCTTTATTTCTTCTATGGCGCTTATTTTGGAGTCAAATCTGTCTGGAAGAGATCTTAAGACCTTTTGAACAATGGTACTTTCTTCAATGTTTTCGTCCAATCCTTTAAGAGAGTTGACCACTTCAGCTACTCAGAGAAAGTATGATGCAATATCTTCTTCATCATCCATTTTCAGACTTTCAAATTGCCTTCTCTGAGTTTGAAGCTTTGCCTTCTTGACTTTTGAGTCCCCATTGTATAAGCTAATTAGCATATCCCACATTTCTTTGGCAGAGTTACAACTCATGACTTTTTTAAACTCAGAATCAATGATTCCACTAGTGATGGAGTTCAAGGCTTTTGCATTTGCAATGTAGGCTTTCCTCTCGTCTTGATCTGTTGGAAGAGTGGAAGGAATTGGGTACTCATTTAGAACCGAATGCCAGACTTCAGGTCCAAGGGACATTAAGTAGTAGATCATTCTCCTTTTCCAGAAACCAAAATTGGTGTTGTAGAACAAAGGAGGTCTTCCTGGCGCTTCGTTATTTCTCATCATGACTGCGAATCCTTCTTCAAGTTATTAGGATAATATGAAGAAGCCCACTCTGATACTAATTGTTGGAAATACTGAGAGGGGGGGTGAATCAGTATTTCTTTTCAATTGTTCTTTTTATCACCAAAAAACATTTATATATGGAACACAAAAATAGATAGCTAGAATAAATGCTTTTATTAATATAATATGTGCAATGAAATAGATACAATATATAAATGGTTGCAATCAATTGCCAAGCACCAACTTGGACTTTTGTGAGGCTCCAACCTCCAGAGCACCAACTCTGTTTTTCCAAGGCAACAGTCCTGGACTTAGGAGCACCAACTCCCAAGGACTCCAATCCTTTTAGTTCTAAGGCTCCAACCCCGCGAGCTCCAACCCTTTATTATAAAATGTTATAAACTGTTTTGTTGTAGTTCTTTTCTCCCAAGCTTGCTGAGCTTATGCTTCACTCCTATTCTCTTGCCTCTGCCTGAACTTCGGCTTGCTCTCACTCTGATTCTTCACACACCCAACCCTTTCCTTGTTTTTCCTATTTTATGTATTCCTGATGCCTATGACTCTTGGTTTCCGCTTTCCGGTGGCTCTTCGGCTTCCTCAACGCTCACTTCAGCTTCCTCTGCGCTTTCTTGCCTCTTCGGCTTCCCGATTCTTCATGTTGCTTTGGCTTCCTCTGCGCTGGCTTGTCCTTCGACTTCCCGGCTTTCGGCTTCCTCTGTCTCTTCGAGTTCACCAACACTCCAGGGACACATAAATTCATAAGAGAGGACCGAAATACATAAAGAAAACATGTTGCATATTAAAAACTGTAACAGAGCCCCTTTTTCAATAATAAACCCTAGGCAATACAAATATTGAAATACACAGGAATATATGGAAAAACCCGACCAAAACGCTTAAGGGCGGACTTCAAAATCATTACACCCGCATCTATAACTGCATCGGGTCTGCTCCTCCACAACATTATCGCAATCGGCAATCGCGGCTTCCGAAAGTCTTTTATAAGTCGAGCTCATGACATTGCCGATGGCCAATGGCCGATTCTCCTGTGGATGCGATATGATATTAAGCAACAGTTGATAACCCCTTCAGGTCCGTGTGTAATCGCAATCGTAGTTTATAGCGCCATCCCTTTATAACTTGCAATGGATCACTTCCAACATGGCGGACGCGATATAGCATTAAGTCAAACTGTAATGTTGCATCGGGTCCGCAACATATATCGCAATCGACGCTTTCAGGGGTGACAGCCCTTTGTGTATTGCGATATGCGAGTTCCGATGGGCGGATGCGATATAACAATAGAGCCTTTCATAATGTTGCAGTGGGTCCGCAACATATCGCAGTTATAAAATATATATATATATATATATATATATATATATATATATATATGTTGCAATTCGCAACATATATTCCGATAGTGTATTCCGATATATATATATATATATATTTTCCGCCTCCGATAGTGTATATTGCATATATATATTATATGTTGCTCCACCTCTGCCTTTAGCCTTTATGTCTTCCGCTCTTCCTCTATGCTCCTCTGATCGGTCTTCCTTTGGATTCTGATAGTTCTTCTGTGGCATATATTACCCCTAATACTCCCGATATGCCTCCTCCTGTAGCTCTGATAGCTCTGTTTTGCTCCTCCAATAGCTCTGCTTTGCTCCTCCGATATGCTCTGCTTTTATATTCTGCAATACTCCTCTTTTGATGAATTCCTTCGCCTCCAATGGCTTGACTGTATTGGCTTTCCTCTGGCTCCTATAATATTGCCATATTGACATCAATGACAATCTATGTCAACAATCTCATCAAGCAATATTGAGGATCTTAGCAATGTAGCAGTATTGGCTTCAGGGATGCAGTGAAGATGATGTTCAGAGAAGTGAAGGATTGATGTCTTGGCCTTGGAGTGGCAGAGTGTGTCAAGGGTCATGGTCTTGGTAGTCGTCAATGGAATCTCTATAAGAAGAATTTTTGTGTGGGTTTTCCTCTCCAAGAGGGAGAGGTTTTGGCCCTCGCAGTAAGCCAAATATTTGTGTTCTTGTCTCTTTTGTTTTGATAGCAGTTTGATGAAGTTAACTTACACATGCTAATAATGAATTAAACATCAAGCTAAGATAAGATTGCATTAACACTTCACAAATTGTTATCATGTAACGAAGAATCATCTTAACTATGCATGCCCTAGATTCTTCAATATGTCATTGTGTTGGACATACCCAGGTTGGGAGAGCGGATTAGTCATGAGACGGGTCGAGAGCATCCACACAGGTTCTTGATAATACTCATCTGAACCCACACATCTTCCACTCGTTGTCACCACGTCCATTTGAGCGGAGCCTTGTTGTGTTCAATCCACACCCATAGTGTGGATAGCAGGACTTGGGGGATTTTCCTGAGATGACGCTATGAGGTTCAATGCCTTAGGGGGACAATAGATATTCTGCAGTGGAGGAGCAGGGTTGGTGCACGAGTTGACAGCCACAGGTTGGGATATGAGGTGATCTTCTGTAGGGGTGGCATATTGTTCATCACTGAGCCTACACCTGGGGAGATGGTCACGGGGGAGACATGTGCCACTCTTTCCACAGGGCATGTCAGGATCCTTCATGAGCAGAGGATACCATGTATGACTGAGGTAGTTTTCCAGTGGGTGTCCGGGCTCCAGACATTGTATTGGCACATTATCGAGAGGGTGGATGGCAGACTTAGTGGTGATGGTTGGAAGGAGCAGGATGGATCCACATACATTGAGTTGATTGTGAGTATCAGAAACCCATATATTGGTTGCATTCATGCAGTAGCTATTTGGCACATGTGGTTTCCAGTGGTCATCAGTACTACACAGTGGCAGGCACAAGGCAGTTTAGCATGCATCAGATTAGTTCATGATATATGGAGCATATATATTGATTGCATACAGGGACTAGAGACGAGGCACGGATGGATTCCAACAGTTGTTAGAACCATGTCACAGCATGTCTGGCTATGGGATCTGGGGATTCAGTTGGTTGATAGATCACTCTGTCTCATGATGAGCATATTCATGGTAGAGAGTGATCTAGTTCACTCTTAGGTTGACACATAGGGGTTCGCAAAGGCCTTCATCGTATGGCGAAGCAGGCTTTCCCTGTTGTTTTACACGTTCAGGGTTAGCTTTGGATGGGTAAGCTTTGGCATCATGGAGATACCTGGGCAGGATGTATTTGTCATTTGTCAGTATTTCACCACCAGGTTCCAGGAGAGGAGGATACGGTATGTGCATGATGGGCAGACAGTTGTAATTAGAGTGGTGCAGCGTCGACATGGTGGCATCTTTTTTAGATTAGCATGGGACCCTGGTATCGAGGGATTCATTTATGATAGGATGGTGCAAGGATTCAGGGTGACTCAGTGGCACATTTGGGACCCCAGTATTGTTTGCAGTGACAGTGTGGTCAACAGAGAGAGAGAGAGAGAGAGAGAGCTTGTTCGAGCATTGCTTGGGGACAAGCAATTTTTGGCGGGGAGGACTGTAATATCCCCAATTTTGTGAGCATGGGAGTCACAAAGGAATTTTTCCCAATTTTAGTAATATTAATTAAAAGGGGGCAAATATTATTGGAGAAAGGTGGCTAGTATCATTTTATCAGAGAATAATGGCAAATTATTATTTTATTAAATGGCGGAAAAAGTGACTTAGTGGAAAATGACCCCCACCAATAAAATAATATTAAAAAGGAGTCTAGAGGCATGAGGAGAAATTATAAAAGGAGGATGGACTCATTTTGTGGATTATCTTTGGTCATTTTACAATTTCAACATTAGTTCTCTTGAGCTGCTTAGCCAAGACAACTGTGTTGTTCAGCACAAGGGATTTCCGAGTGGAAATTCCACCTCTACCTTCGGTGAACTTCAAGTGTCACCCTAGGGGAGTAAGGAGTCCATCTTAGGGCTTCTCTAGGAGCTACATTGCAGACCATTTCCAGCTGGAGCATGCTTCTCTTAGGGCGTAGAAAGAAATTCGAAGAGGCTGAGAGAAGGTGGCAAATAGTGGATTTTTGGCCGGAGAATTTGTAGATATTTATCCATAGGGAGGGTGAGTTTTTCCTTGGTGATTTGCAGGGTTGAGAGTGCTGCATTTTGGAGGGCTGAATTTATCATTTCAGGGGTTTCTAGACAGCTACTGCGCAGACATTTTGACAGGGAGATTTGGAGAGTTCGGGCTAAGGATAAATAAAGAGGCTTGGAGGAGTGATTTGTAGGGGTTGGAGGAGATTTTTCCAGTAATTGATTGGCCTTCTACAGCAAAATTATTTCTACAGGGCGTTTTTCCAGCTAGTTAGAACCATACACATTTATTGGGGTCACTGGGGACAATTGGAATTAGCCCAAACCATTTCTGGGTTTTCGTGGGTTTATTGAGAGGAGTCTCCAACTAATTTTATAGAAATTTTCGGGAAATATTTGGGCTTGATCCTCATTCTTATAGCAGGGCAAATTGCTAGTTAGTTTGGGAATCTGTGTCACTTGGTGGGCTTAGTTTTGGCTTGGAGTTGGACCAAACCCTTTCTGGGTATTTCTGGGATTTTGGAGAGGAGTTAGTGGCTACAATTTCAAGGTGATCCAAGCATTCTTGAGCACAGAATATTCAGTCCCTTACTGTTGTACGAATTGTTGAAGCTTGCTACTGCGTCATCTCTCACAGGCCTACGCAGTTCTCTTGGGTGATTGTTGTGTGGAGTGTCAGTTGGAGGATTTAGGGGCTGAGTTGTTAGTATTTCATTTGGAGGGATATTTTAGGGAGATTGCTAGCATTTTGGAGCAACAATTCATCATTTTTGGCTACAGATGAAGCATTCTAGTATTTGAGGAGGGCCAAGTTATTTGGGGTCGAATTTGGAGGGTTAAAACCAGAGAAAACCATTTTTGGGTTTTTCTGGGTTTTTGACAAGGATCACGTCCCCAAATTTACATAATTTTCTAGGCAGTTTTGAGGGTCCAAATTAGGGTGCCAAGTCAACCAGCAGTGAAGAAAAATTGGGCCAGCGCAGATTTCTGGAGGGACAAACTATTGCAACACTTGGGCATTGGGAGATTGATCACTTGGGGCTTGTAGCTTGCCTTGAGCAAACCCAGGCACACTCTTTCCAATTTTATTGTAATCCAACAGTTTATTTATAATAAACATTGGCCATTTGGGTGTTCTGGAGCATTTTTCTGTTCATGGGTGTTTGCTGAAATTTATTGTGTTGTTATTTTTGTGCATGACTTTGATTATCTCTGTAAATTTTTATTTGGAATATTACAAGGATCGTGCCCTAACATGGTCGGAAAGCCACACGGAGAACCTAAGTTTGGAGGGATAGCCTCCAGTGACTAACTGGGAGGACTTCAAAACCCTCATTAAGTCATAGTTTTACCTTATTGGGTACATAGAAGACCAGTGGATCTAGTGGAACTACATAAGGAAATAGTCATAGAAAAGTGTGTAGGAGTACAACACAGAGCTCGGAAAGATGGCCATAATGTTGGGTATCTCCCCAAAGAATCAAAATGTACTTCTAAAGTATTTTGGGGGTCTACAACACCATATGTGGGAGTAAGTGATGTTGTTCAAGCCCAAATTAGTGGACGAGGCTTGTGTATATGCACAATACATGTAGAACATAGGTATGAGGAATGTTTGATCAAGTGGATTGAAGTAGAAGGAGTAGCAAGATGCTTCAAAGGAGGGGAAGAAGAAGCAAAAGGTGGGAAAAGATAAAAATATGGAAGCCACAGCAAACCAGTGCAAGGATCCCAACAAAAACTGCAACGAGTGCAACATTGAAGGCCATACAAAGGAGAAGTGTTGGAAGTTGAATCCATAGCTTAACCCAAAGAACAAAAAGAAAGACAATAAGAAGAATAATCTCATGGCCACTTATTCAAGAAACCAAGTTGAAAGTAGCTTGGACGTGAATAAGAAGATTATTTTTACATCAGTGCAGAAGGAGGTAAATATGAGTATTCTTCAGCAATAGGAAGAGAAAGAAATGACCAAACTCTTCCATATAAAGATAAAGTCAAGAAGACCAACATTGTTGTTGTGTTTGACTTAGGATCGTAGGAGAATCCAATTGCAACAGAGATGGTCAAGAAGTTGGAGTTGGAATTTAATGATCAACCAAGCCCATATCCACTAGGATGTGTAAATAAGGATGCAGTGTTGAGGCTAACAAAATAGTGCAAAATTAGAATTTCCATCAATGTTGATTTTAATGATGAAGTAGAACTACATGTGTTTCCCCTTGATGTATGTGGAGTCGTGTTTGGGAGTCCCCAAATGTACATGTGAGATACAATATTCATGTGGAGAGATATCCACTATCGGCTCATCAAGGATGGAAAATCATTCACCATCAATGTGCACAAAGGAAAGTCAAAAATTTCATTGGTAAATTCCAACCAAGTCAAGAAATTGATCATTTCCAGCAAGAAGTATGTATTGTTGTTTTTAAGATAAATTCAATGTGTAGAAGAGTTATCCAGACGAAAGGCGTCCCTTGTGGAGTGTACTAAGAAATAGAAACAATAACTAGAAGAGTTGTTGCAGGTATACAGGGATGTGTTTTGAGAGCCTAAAGGGTTACCACCTAAGAGGGAAGATCTAGCTATTACCGGACTAACCATTACCAAACATCGGGTTGTATAGGTAGTATGTTATTGAAGCAAGTGAGGTGAAGAAACAGTTACAGCAGCTACTAGAACAGGGAATCATTCAACCAAGTACATCACCATGTGGTTCACCCATCATCATTGTGCCAAAGAAGGATGGGGCTTACTGGATGTGTATAGATTATATGGCATTGAAAAAAATAATTCTCAAGAATAAGTACCCCCTGCCCAGGATAGATGATCTGTTGGATCAATTGCAGCAAGAAAATACTTCACCATTCTAGACTTAAACTTTATATATCACCGAGTTCGAGTCAAGGAAGAAGATACCTAGAAGACTTCCTTCAAAATCAGGCAAGGTTTGTATGAGTGGTTAGTCATGCCATTTGGCCTATGCAATGCACTAGCAATGTTTATGAGATTAATGAATGATGTAATGTGCCCTTTTATAGATTCATTTTTTATTGTCTATTGGGATGATATACAGGTATACAATGCTACCTAGGAGCACATCTCACATTTGACATAGGTGTTGGAGACATTAAAGAAGCACCAACTACTAGCAAATATAAAGAAGTGTGAGTTTGCATAGCAATATTTGGTGTATCTAGGGTATGTGATAGGTGGAGAAGAGTTGAAGATAGATCCTACCAAGATGGAGGCCATCATGAAATGGTCAGTTCCTACTAATGTTTCTAAGGTCAGGGGTTTCATTATGGTAGCACAATACCTAAGGAAATTCATAGCCTCATTTCAGTGGTAGCAAAATCGCTCCACACCATTACAACAAGCAGCAAGGGTTTCCAATGGGGTAAGGGTCAGCAGAGAGATTTCAAGGAGCTATAGAAGAAGATCAATCAAGCACCAGTCCTGGCATTACCAAAATTGTAGCAGCCCTTTGAAGTGGAGATAGATGTGAGTGGGTATGTTATGGACGTGGTCTTGATCCAGGGAGGAAGGCCTATATGCTACCATTCTGAAGTATTTCATGGGGAAATTCTTAAATACCCTACATATCACAAGGAGACCTATGCCCTGGTACAATCTATGAAGAAGTGGAAGCATTATTCGATGGGAAAGGAGATATTAATCCACACAGATCACCGGACGATACAGTACCTGCAAGCCTAAAGTAAGTTATAGCAGACCAGGCATTACAAGTGGATGGGGCTTCTATAGCAGTTTCCTTTGGTGATAAAGTATAAGAAGGGAAGCACAAAAAAGTTGGTTGACATTCTGTCAAGGCCACCCACATCAAAGATAAAATATTTGGGGACTCTTATGCACATGGAACCATTCACCCATGATGCATACAGAGAGGCATATTCAGAGGATGAGGACTTTAAGGAGGTGTTTCAATAGTTGTAGAGTCAAACTCATGTGCACAATGGTGACAACATCGTGTACTACCATCTCTAGGATGGGTTACTCTATAGGTTGGATAAGTTATGTGTTCCTAAAGGTGAGCAATTGCAATTTATTAGAGATGCTCAAACCTCTAAGGTTGCAGGACATTTTGGTATAGGTTTGATCGTGGCCAACTTGCAGAGGTATATGTAATGGCCCAAGATGTAAGAGTAGGTAGTGAGGTTCATAAGAGGATGCATGATGTGTTGTACCAGAAAGCATACCAAAAGGAAATAGGGTCTATATCATCCCTTACCTATACCCATTCATCCTTGGTAAAGAATTTCCATGGAGCTTGTGGGAGTTTTAACAACAACTAGAAAGGGACATGATTACCTGTTGATGAACTACAACAAATCCCTGTGATTAGCTCCCTTTTTTGCTCCCAAGGACTGTTTTATGTATTTTTCTCCAATTTTTTTAAAAATTCGGTGCTATTTATCTAGATGGCGCAACTTTTGGTGTTTCTTTCACTGGACAAAACATTTAGGCGTTAATTCAGGAAATAATAGTGTCATAAATATCAACTGAAATAGTGCCTTAAACAAACGCCAAAAGTAGCATCGTAAATTGTGCCATAAATAACGCCATCAATTTCCCTAGAAATAGCTCCAGTGATAGCACCAGGTTTAGCTCATTTTTTTGCAGCTACATTAACTCCTTGATTGCTCCCTTTTAGCCCCAGAATTAGCGTTGGATGTGCCTAAATAGTTAATTAATTGAGGTGTTGGGGGTTAAGTTGATAGGGGCTTTGAAGATTATGGGATTTAGGGATTAAAGGTTAAGGGATTAGGGTTTATAGTTTGAGGGATTAAGGGTCAAGAGCTAAGGGATTTGGTGCTTATGAGTTAGGTAGTTTAATGGTTAATGGTTGGGTTGTTTCAGGTTTCGATGGTTTGTCAAAGCTTGTTGTTACAGGATTACATTTTAGTTCCTTTACCGATTTAGACTAATTAATATTCCAGGAGTTGTTGTTGTTACACAAAACATTTCTTAAGCATGTGATGCCTTTCCTAATAGAACAGATCTAGGAAATCCAATTACTCATCCAATTAATACATACCTCACCATGCCATAATAGTGCATGATTAGATCGCTCTATGTGTAATTTAATTAATTGCAGTAAGATTTGGATGGTGTGACAACTTAAGTCCTGGGGTTGCCACATGCCTGAGATCTTTCACGAGCATGCACCCAACCGGTAGCCTCTGGAAGCTCCTCCATAAAAAAGGACCTGTATGAGCTGGGCTGAGGGGGAGAAGGGGGGGGGGGGCTTCAGTTTTCGGCGGGGGAGTGAGTGGCACAAAGGGAGGTGGAGAAGCCTTACGAGAGGGGGGAGGGGACGAAATAGCTGGAGGGGAGAGCATGGGAGACACTACAGGGGAAGGGATGTTGCGAGGATAGTTGATATCTAAGCCTTTGGACAAACATTGAAGAGCGCGAAGAGCTCAACAATTTTGTTGGTGGCCTTGGTTTTAGTTTCTTACTTGTCCTTTAGATGCTTGGCCAGGAGGTTGCATAGGGCCCAGAGGGACAAATGTCCACAACAGTTCTCCTCTTCTTTCATGGCCACCACCTTTCTGTGAATGCAATTAGGTATGATGTCGTCAAATAGAGTGACTATGGAGGTGTCGACCAGGGTGGTTGGGGGTCATCCACGACCTCTTCCCTAACCTAGGCGACAACCTCTCCCTATGTCACCGCTCATGAGTGTGATGCAGGGGAAGCAAGGCGCAAGGATGAGGTCATATGGAGCGATGAGGGTAACGAGGGCAAGCAATCAAAGGAAGAATAACAGGGAGGCCAAGTTGATGTGGGATGAAGAGCCTTGATCGACAGAGTGGTCCGTGTATTACGAGTAGACGAGACGGGTGGAGTAATGAGACCCTATTTTCCATGAGCTGAAGGATGCCTTGCACATGCATGCAGCCATGAGTCTGCCAGGGTGATCACCCTTAGGTCACCCAAATCTGGGAGATTGCTACTATTATAATTAATTTTCTGTAATTTGTAGGTTTTAACCCCGTACAGAAATTACCTACATATGAATTCTAAAACATAGAAAATAAACAATGTGAGAGCATAACACATATACACAGAGATTTTCCCCTGGAAACCAAAATTGGGACTACCAACTTGATTTTTCATTATGTTCCTTTCAATGTTACAATACATATTTATACATGTCGAAGCATCCAATACCATGGACCGAAAACCATCGCGTCCAAAACCATGGACCGAAACCATCACGTCCAAAACCATGTGCGAAAATAATGCACAAAACCATAGGTAGGTCTGCCCAACCTAATATAGGGTCCAAAAAACAAAATTTTCCAGGCGTTGCCCCGGACCCCAAAGAGGGGGGTTACCTGCACCCCTCAAACCCCCTGTGACCCCCCCGCTACACAATCGATGCAACGAAGGGGGGGCTCTGCGCCCCCTCTAACCCCCCGGTTAACTACGTGGGTTATTCGTGGAAAGAATATAACACAACCCAACATTCTCCCACTTGTTGTTTTCTTTCCATAGGGGGGCACAAGAGAGATTAGTCATTTATCCAGCCCTACAACACCCATTGTTTCTCTACACCAAGAGAACTTCTTAGAGCTCACAGATTTTGTCAATGCATCTGCAGTATTCTTCAAAGTGTCCACCTTTACCAGCAACACCTTTACCAGCAACACCTTTTTGTCTTCTATCATATCCCTCACAAAGTGATACTGAACATCAATGTGCTTTGTCTTTGAATGATATGCAGGGTTCTTTGCCAAGAAAATTGCACTTTGGTTGTCACAGTCTATCCTTATAGTGATTCGGATTTAAGCAGGAACGCAATAGATTACAGAGATAACCATAAATACAGAGATGCGATAACCATAAAAACAGAGATGCAGCGGAAATAATACTTCATTTCATTAATGGAGAATACTGAAATATGCTTACAAATAGAAATAACCCAGCTAGGGCGATGGTAGCTTATCTCTGAGAAGAGATGTGTCGGCTACATGCCTCTGAACTATTTCAAACTGTATTACAATAAGGCTCGAGGGCCTATTTATTGTTGAGAAACAATGGAAAACCCTTCACATTCCAAAACCTAACCCTAGAAGATGAAACGCCAAATTGTGGGCCCCGTTTTTGGGTAAGTTGGTACATCAACTTCCCGGGGTCGTAACTTTGGCATACGATCTCCATTTTACGCGCATGATAGCCCGTTCGAAAGATCTCTATGAGGACTACAACGGAAAAGACGCGAGCAAGATTTCCCAAAAAACGTCGTTTAGGGCCTCAAAACGGCTCCGGAAGTTTAAGACCCGAAAAACTGCTAAAAATAGTAAACTGCGCTATAATTAAGGAAACTGAAAATGTTGAGAGGAACAATGGTGGGGGTCCAGGTGGACTTGGCAGGTGGCCACCAATATCCACCTGGATCATTCCTCCCCCCTTAGGAAGCAATGGTCCCCATTGCGTTGAGTTCCTCCCTGAGATGAGGAAGCTTCTGTTGAGCTGGGTCTCTGGTGAGCTGTTCTGCAATCTCTGATGTGTCCAGAAATGGTGGGGAGCATGGTCGGAGATGGTCCACATTGAACACTCGGTGCAAGCGAAGGAATGGTGGAATGCTGTGCTTCAAAGCATTGTTTCCCGTAGCCTTGTTACTGGTGTAAGGACCATGTCGAAGTGATCTGAGTTTCTGATGGGTTCTGGTAAGGCGCTCCCTCTGCAAATGTAACCAAACTTTGTCGCCCACCTGAAACTTGTGTGGTACCCCTCCGGGTAAGGAGAAGTTGTTCCTATGTTCTGTCACGACTGTATCCCTCTGTTGCTGCTGCTGTGTGGAGGAACCCTTCGCGGGGGTTATGGATGTAGCAACGATCTTCCCCTTACTTTGGGAGCGAACCAGACAGAAAATAAATTTCCTAGTCTGTGAGATGAACTTGCTGCCTTTCTTAACAGTGATCAAAGAGGTGGCGGTAGGTGGGGCTACCTCCGGTATCCTGTATAATGAATTATCCAAAGAAATGATGACGGCGCGAGGCCTTGACTCATACCCAGCATGTCGCCTCCACAAGTATGGCTGGCCTAATAGTACATCACAAACATCCAGAGGTGTAACATCACACAATACCTCGTCTATGAAGGGCTTGATGCTGTAGGGAAGGTGGCACTGCTGGCGAACTTTGAGATCTCGTCCTTCGTGAAGCCAACCGATACTGTACGGCTGTGGGTGTGGTGTAGTTGGTAGGCCCAACCGCTTCACCACCTCTACTGAAATGAGGTTCTTTTGGCTGCCACTGTCGACAATGAATTGCAGCGGCGAACCCTTCACCCACATCTGTGAGTGGAAAAGATGTTCCCCCTCCTCTGGATCTTCGGGCTCATTTTTCTGGATCTTGGCAGTAGCAACAGTGGCGCTGGGATCCGCATCAATGATCTGCTTCCCTTTGTCATTCCCCTTGTCGGGTTCTGACTCAGAGTCGGAAGATGCATCTGATTCGGAAGCCTTCAACTCGGCCACCAGCGACTGCTTGGTCCGACACTCACTTGTGTTATGAGTGGGACTCTTGTGGAACTCACACCACTTTCCTGTGTCCTTCTTCGGCTTCATGGTGTTGTTCTTTTCTTGCAGCTTAGAGGGGTTGTCTTGGGTCACCCAGCCTTGGCTTTGTCCTTTGGGCTTCGGATTTGCAGATCCAAAGTCTCGCTTCTTCTGTTTGAACTTTTGCTCGATTTTGGCAGCGTATCGGTATGCTGTGCCGAGTGAGGAGATGTTCAAGAACTCCATCTCTTCCTGGATGTATCTGTGTAGGCAGCCGCGGTATTTGAGTACCAGATGCAGCTCAGAATCTTTGATACCCAACTGTGTGCGAAGGGTATGAAAAATATTTGTGAACTCTGGTACATCTTGGTCTCGTCCCTGCCGCAGTGTGGTCCATTTGATGTATTTGTCCTCATAGCTTTTGACAGGGTAGTACTACTCCTTGATGGCATCCCGGAAGTCATTCCAAGTGGGTGCGGCTGAAAACAGTGAGCCTGTACTTTCATCCTTCTGCTCGCAGTATGTTTCCCACCAGTCCTTGACGTGGGGGGCTACTTTGAGAAGAGCGAAAACAATATTTTCCCGACTTGAAAATTCATGAACAGAAAAATACCCATCTAGCAGATTTAACCATTTATCTACGGCATCTGCGTCTATTTGACCCTCGAAGATGGGGATTTCGAAATTAACTTGTACCTTAAATGGTGTGGTGTTTCCAAAGTAGCTGTTGGAAGCCGATGCGTCGCCTCTGGGTAGCCGCTGAAGGATCTGCGCAAAGCTATCCATCATCGCGTTCCTTTGCCGCTCGAGGGCTTCTTCGAGCAAGATTCTGATAGGATCTCCTGCCCCCTCGTCTTTCTTCTCATCCGCCATGGGAGGTCGTTGAGATTTGCGAGGCTGGTCTTGCAAAGGTTCGACCAATTCAAGCCCTAACTCCTTATATCCCGACCTCGTTGGGGACATGCAAAGAAAAACAGAGAAAAAGCAGACCGCTCTGATGCCACTGATCCGGATTTAAGCAGGAACGCAATAGATTACAGAGATAACCATAAATACAGAGATGTGATAACCATAAAAACATAGATGCAGCGGAAATAATACTTCATTTCATTAATGGAGAATACTGAAATATGCTTACAAATAGAAATAACCCAGCTAGGGCGATGGTAGCTTATCTCTGAGAAGAGATGTGTCGGCTACATGCCTCTGAACTATTTCAAACTGCATTACAATAAGGCTCGAGGGCCTATTTATTGTTGAGAAACAATGGAAAACCCTTCACATTCCAAAACCTAACCCTAGAAGATGAAACGCCAAATTGTGGGCCCCGTTTTTGGGTAAGTTGGTACATCAACTTCCCGGGGTCGTAACTTTGGCATACGATCTCCGTTTTACGCGCATGATAGCCCGTTGCAAAGATCTCTATGAGGACTACAACGGAAAAGATGATTTTTTGACTAAATAATCGCGGAAGCAAGATTTCCCAAAAAACGTCGTTTAGGGCCTCAAAACGGCTCCGGAAGTTTAGGACCCGAAAAACTGCTAAAAATAGTAAACTGCGCTATAATTAAGGAAACTGAAAATGTTGAGAGGAACAATGGTGGGGGTCCAGGTGGACTTGGAAGGTGGCCACCAATATCCACCTGGATCATTCCTCCCCCATTAGGAAGCAATGGTCCCCATTGCGTTGAGTTCCTCCTTGAGATGAGGAAGCTTCTGCTGAGCTGGGTCTCTGGTGAGCTGTTCTGCAATCTCTGATGTGTCCAGAACTGGTGGGGAGCATGGTCGGAGACGGTCCACATTGAACACTCGGTGCAAGCGAAGGAATGGCGAAATGCTATGCTTCAAAGCATTGTTTCCCGTAGCCTTGTTACTGGTGTAAGGACCATGTCTAAGTGGTCTGAGTTTTTGATGGGTTCTGGTAAGGCGCTCCCTCTGCAAATGTAACCAAACTTTGTCGCCCACCTGAAACTTGTGTGGTACCCCTCCGGGTAAGGAGAAGTTGTTCCTGTGTTCTATCACGACTGTATCCCTCTGTTGCTGCTGCTGTGTGGAGGAACCCTTCGCCGGGGTTATGGATGTAGCAACGATCTTCCCCTTACTTTGGGAGCGAACCAGACAGAAAATAAATTTCCTAGTCTGTGAGATGAGCTTGCTACCTCTCTTAGCAGTGATCAAAGAGGTGGCAGTAGGTGGGGCTACCTCCGGTATCCTGTATAATGAATTATCCAAAGAAATGATGACGGTGCGAGGCCTTGACTCATACACAGCATGTCGCCTCCACAAGTATGGCTGGCCTAATAGTACATCACAAACATCCAGAGGTGTAAAATCACACAATACCTCGTCTGTGAAGGGCTTGATGCTGTAGGGAAGGCGGCACTGCTGGCGAACTTTGAGATCTCGTCCTTCGTGAAGCCAACCGATACTGTACGGCTGTGGGTGTGGTGTAGTTGGTAGGCCCAACCGCTTCACCACCTCTACTGAAATGAGGTTCTTTTGGCTGCCACTGTCGACAATGAATTGCAGCGGCGAACCCTTCAGCCACATCTGTGAGTGGAAAAGACGTTCCCCCTCCTCTGGATCTTCGGGCTCATTTTTCTGGATCTTGGCAGTAGCAACAGTGGCGCTGGGATCTGCATCAATGATCTGCTTCCCTTTGTCATTCCCCTTGTCGGGTTCTGACTCAGAGTCGGAAGATGCATCCGATTCGGAAGCCTTCAACTCGGCCACCAGCGACTGCTTGGTCCGACACTCACTTGTGTTATGAGTGGGACTCTTGTGGAACTCACACCACTTTCCTGTGTCCTTCTTCGGCTTCATGGTGTTGTTCTTTTCTTGCAGCTTAGAGGGGTTGTCTTGGGTCACCCAGCCTTGGCTTTGTCCTTTGGGCTTCGGATTTGCAGATCCAAAGTCTCGCTTCTTCTGTTTGAACTTTTGCTCGATTTTGGCAGCGTATCGGTATGCTGTGCCGAGTGAGGAGATGTTCAAGAACTCCATCTCTTCCTGGATGTATCTGTGTAGGCAGCCGCGGTATTTGAGTACCAGATGCAGCTCAGAATCTTTGATACCCAACTGTGTGCAAAGGGTATGAAAAATATTTGTGAACTCTGGTACATCTTGGTCTCGTCCCTGCCGCAGTGTGGTCCATTTGATGTATTTGTCCTCATAGCTTTTGACAGGGTAGTACTACTCCCTGATGGCATCCCGGAAGTCATTCCAAGTGGGTGCGGCTGAAAACAGTGAGCCTGTACTTTCATCCTTCTGCTCGCAGTATGTTTCCCACCAGTCCTTGACGTGGGGGACTGCTTTGAGAAGAGCGAAAACAATATTTTCCCGACTTGAAAATTCATGAACAGAAAAATACCCATCTAGCAGATTTAACCATTTATCTACGGCATCTGCGTCTATTTGACCCTCGAAGATGGGGATTTCAAAATTAACTTATACCTTAAATGGTGTGGCATTTCCAAAGTAGCTGATGGAAGCCGATGCGTCGCCTCTGGGTAGCCGCTGAAGGATCTGCGCAAAGCTATCCATCATCGCGTTCCTTTGCCGCTCGAGGGCTTCTTCGAGCAAGATTCTGATAGGATCTCCTGCCCCCTCATCTTTCTTCTCATCCGCCATGGGAGGTCGTCGAGATTTGTGAGGCTGGTCTTGCAAAGGTTCGACCAATTCAAGCCCTAACTCCTTATATCCCGACATCGTTGGGGACATGCAAAGAAAAACAGAGAAAAAGCAGACAGCTCTGATGCCACTGATTCGGATTTAAGCAGGAACGCAATAGATTACAGAGATAACCATAAATACAGAGATGTGATAACCATAAAAACAGAGATGCAGCGGAAATAATACTTCATTTCATTAATGGAGAATACTGAAATATGCTTACAAATAGAAATAACCCAGCTAGGGCGATGGTAGCTTATCTCTGAGAAGAGATGTGTCGGCTACATGCCTCTGAACTATTTCGAACTGTATTACAATGAGGCTCGAGGGCCTATTTATTGTTGAGAAACAATGGAAAACCCTTCACATTCCAAAACCTAACCCTAGAAGATGAAACGCCAAATTGTGGGCCCCGTTTTTGGGTAAGTTGGTACATCAAATTCCCGGGGTCGTAACTTTGGCATACTATCTCCGTTTTACGCGCATGATAGCCCGTTGGAAAGATCTCTATGAGGACTACAACGGAAAAGATGATTTTTTAGCTAAAAGATTGCAGAGCAAGATTTCCCAAAAAACGTCGTTTAGGGCCTCAAAACGGCTCCAGAAGTTTAGGACCCGAAAAACTGCTAAAAATAGTAAACTGCGCTATAATTAAGGAAACTGAAAATGTTGAGAGGAACAATGGTGGGGGTCCAGGTGGACTTGGCAGGTGGCCACCAATATCCACCTGGATCATTCCTCCCCCCTTAGGAAGCAATGGTCCCCATTGCGTTGAGTTCCTCCCTGAGATGAGGAAGCTTCTGCTGAGCTGGGTCTCTGGTGAGTTATTCTGCAATCTCTGATGTGTCCAGAAATGGTGGGGAGCATGGTCGGAGACGGTCCACATTGAACACTCGGTGCAAGCGAAGGAATGGCGGAATGTTGTGCTTCAAAGCATTGTTTCCCGTAGCCTTGTTACTGGTGTAAGGACCATGTCGAAGTGGTCTGAGTTTCTGATGGGTTCTGGTAAGGCGCTCCCTCTGCAAATGTAACCAAACTTTGTCGCCCACTTGAAACTTGTGTGGTACCCCTCCGGGTAAGGAGAAGTTGTTCCTGTGTTCTGTCACGACTGTATCCCTCTGTTGCTGCTGCTATGTGGAGGAACCCTTCGCGGGGGTTATGGATGTAGCAACAATCTTCCCCTTACTTTGGGAGCGAACCAGACAGAAAATATATTTCCTAGTCTGTGAGATGAGCTTGCTGCCTTTCTTAGCAGTGATCAAAGAGGTGGCAGTAGGTGGGGCTACCTCCGGTATCCTGTATAATGAATTATCCAAAGAAATGATGATTGCGCGAGGCCTTGACTCATACACAGCATGTCGCCTCCACAAGTATGGCTAGCCTAATAGTACATCACAAACATCCAGAGGTGTAACATCACACAATACCTCGTCTGTGAAGGGCTTGATGCTGTAGGGAAGGCGGCACTGCTGGCGAACTTTGAGATCTCGTCCTTCGTGAAGCCAACCGATACTGTACGGCTGTGGGTGTGGTGTAGTTGGTAGTCCCAACCGCTTCACGACCTATACTGAAATGAGGTTTTTTTGGCTGCCACTGTCGACAATGAATTGCAGCGGCGAACCCTTCACCCACATCTGTGAGTGGAAAAGACGTTCCCCCTCCTCTGGACTATTTCGAACTGTATTACAATAAGGCTCGAGGGCCTATTTATTGTTGAGAAACAATGGAAAACCCTTCACATTCCAAAACCTAACCCTAGAAGATGAAACGCCAAATTGTGGGCCCCATTTTTGGGTAAGTTGGTACATCAACTTCCCGGGGTCGTAACTTTGGCATACGATCTCCGTTTTACGCGCATGATAGCCCGTTGGAAAGATCTCTATGAGGACTACAACGAAAAAGATTATTTTTTAGCTAAAAAATTGCGGAGCAAGATTTCCCAAAAAACGTCGTTTAGGGCCTCAAAACGGCTCCGGAAGTTTAGGACCCAAAAAACTGCTAAAAATAGTAAACTGCGCTATAATTAAGGAAACTGAAAATGTTGAGAGGAACAATGGTGGGGGTCCAGGTGGACTTGGCAGGTGGCCACCAATATCCACTTGGATCATATAGCTCCCTGTACTAACCCCATACTTGAACACAATCTCTGTAACCAAACTGCTTCCTTGCTTGCATGAGTGGCTGTCATGTATTCTGCCTCTGTAGTTGATAGTGCCACTACAGATTGTTTCTTACTCATCCAACTGACTGCACCTCTAAATAGGTTAAACACATACCCACTTGTAGATCTTCTCTGATCTAGATCTCCAGCCCAATCTGCATCAACAAAGCCACGAATATCCAACACTCTATCCAATCCTGGTCTTCCTTGGTAGCACAAACCATAATCACTAGTGTCATGCAAATACCTGAAAACTCGCTTCACTGTTGTCCAGTGCTCCTTCCCTGGTTTTGACATAAACCTACTCAATACTCCCACTGCATGTGCAATGTTTGGTCTAGTACATACCATTGCATACATCAGGCTACCGTCTGCACTTTCATATGGAACATGGGACATGTCCTCTTCCTCTTCTTGTGTCTTGGGACACTGTTCAGCAGATAACTTCACACCTATAGGAATAGGAACCTTCACCGGTTTACTATCCTGCATATTAAACCTCTGCAGTATTGTCTCAGCATACTTCCTCTGGTTTAACCAGAAATTCCTCTTTTCCCGTCTCTTTTAATTTCCATGCCCAAAATATAGTTTGCAGCACCAATATATTTCATGTTGAATTTGGAGGACAATTGGGTCTTCAAATCCTGGATAATTTATTTGTCATTTCCAACCAGAAACATATCATCCACATACAAGACCAGATAAATAACATGGTCACCAATTAATTTAAAATACACACAGTGATCTGCTTTGCTTCTAGTGAAGCCAAGTCCCCGTATAAATGTATCAAATTTTTGATACCACATCCTTGGTGATTGTTTTAAAAGCAATAGATAAAAGTAATCTAATAGAAGCTACCTTGGCAACAGGAGAAAAAATATCACCAAAATTAATTCCCGACACCTGGGAATAACCATTTACTACCAACCGAGCTTTGTATTTCTCCATGTTTCCTTCTGCATTTGTCTTCTTTTTGAACACCCATTTGCTGCCAATGGGTTTCCTTCCAGCCGAAAACTCCACCAAATTCCAAGCCTCTTTTTTGTGCAAAGATGCCACTTCATCAACCATGGCCTCTTTCCAGAGTTTTCCATCCTCTAAATCTATTGCTTCCTTCACAGTTTTTGGATCATCGTCAGTAATAGATAAAACAAAATTTGAACAGAAAGCAGATGGACTATACATTTCTGGTTGCCTTCTTTCTCGAACTGATCTTCTCACTCCCGGAGTTTGTGGCTCTTCATCTTCTGATTCCTCCTCTGTTATAGAGTTGGATTCTTCCTCCTTAAGCTCAAACTCTATCTTCTCAAGTTCCTTTGGTTGGACTTCATGTTTAATAACATCTTTTACCTCTCTGAACACCACCTCTCGGTTGTACACAACCTTCCTTGTAAATGGGTTCCAAAGCTTATTACCCTTTAAGACCATCCTTATACCCAATAAAGATGCACTTTTCATATTTACTATCCATTTGGTTTGTTTCTCCTTTGGAACATGTACATATGCATCACATCCAAATACCTTTAGATGTGAAAGAGAGGGTTTCTTACCAATCCACACCTCTTATGGAGTCTTATCCTCCTAATGAGCGCCAGTATTGCAACAAGAATGTTGCAACTCCTGGGCTACCAAATTTACTTTCATCAACCAGGTAGTTCGTAACAAACTTGGAAGCGTCGGTGCTATATGCACAAGTATTATTTCTCACTGCAGGTTGTCACTTGGGCAGCCGGCGCGAGATCACTAGGAGCTCAAGCCAACTTCTATAGATTTCAGAATAAGCTCTATGTGTGATGAAAGGAAAGAAATATTACTCTACAGATGCTATTCTAACTGCAAAAAGGAGAAAGACTGGAATGTAAAGCAAAACCTAGTAAACCCTAATTAACAAGCTAATTCTACTTTTGCCAAAAACATTATGAAAACCATGAAAGAAATGCCATTACCTACTCAAGGAAGTAAACAACATCTAACCATGCTATTTCTGGAAGTAAATAAGCAAAAAACATGTTTTTGGATTTTTATGTGTTTTAATGTGAATTTAACATGCATCTAATTTATCGTGTGTGAGTGTGGCAGCGAACAGGTGGCGTTAGAGGGAGGTTTTGGAGCTTGGGAGGATGTAGGATGCTGTGGATGGGTCATAGGAGTTCTTAGGTGGCCTTCTAGAGGCTTTTCCCACACTTGGCCTTCAAAATAAAGCCTATAGGAAAAACTACAGGAGGACATAGGAAAACTACAGGAGGAAAACAGGGAAACTACAAGAGGCCTACAGGAGGAGGCCAAGAGCAATTTTAGCTATTTTGAGGGTGTGAGAGTGAGTGGAAAAGGTGGATGAAGGTTGGAATGAGGTTTTATGGCACCTAAGGTCTATCATGAATCACCAGGAAAGAGAAAGATGATTGGGTTTGCTCAAGGAGAGAGGAAGAAGTTCTATGAAAAATGAAGGAAACTAGGGCATAATTGAGGTGAGATTTGGGAGGCCTATAGGGCATGGATCAGATGGAGGGTGTGATTGTTGGTAAGCTGGCCTACTACTGAAGAGATCTGCTGCATAGAAACTGATAGTAAACCAAGAAAATCAAGCAACCAATAAAATGAGTGCATCCTAGGAAAAACAAAGTTTTGCATTAAAATGGCCTAAACTCTGATGTATAGAAGGAAATGTTGGTAAATTATTTAAGAAATGAAAGCATGCCAAAGGACTATTGCAAATCATGAAGTGAACATGATAAAGAAGATCTAAAACAAAGCAAAACTGGACTATCAACCTACTAGAGAGCTTCAAACACTAGAAGTCCTAGGAATGAGGAAAATCTGTGTTTTTGGGGCAGCAAGAGAGTCTTTGCCTCAAATCATGGTCCCAGAGGGAGGAAGAGAGGCCAAGGCACTGTTGCTAGCCTTTTGAATTTTCTTTGATCACTGCTTAACCTGCTACAGAAAGCATAAATGGAAGCAAGGTACTAAATCATCAAAAGGAACCTATTCTTAACCATAAGAGAAATATATCTAACAGCAAACTAATCTACAAACTGAAGTAAAGCAGACAAATAAAAGTAAAGAAAAACTTGGCTGCTTGGATTGGGCCCTAACCCAAGAGCTTCAGCCCTCTGAGGTAACTCAGTGCTAGCTCAAGAAGGATTCCATCTTCATTATCAAAAAACAACAAGATTACACAAAACTGTCATAAAATAGTAAGCTCGAAATTTGAGCAGAGTTTACACAAGCAAAAAAAAGTCAACCCTAGTGAGGCCCTAGGCCTCTTTACTTATACATCTGAAGCTACCAACAGCTTCCTTAAAATCAGGGAGGCTTGGCTCCCAAAACTTGAGATAACTATCAATCATCTTCCACTTGCTCGGCTGCCTTCTAGTGCATGATTCGGCTGCTTGTACTCCGAGCTGAATGAAGGGGAATTCGAAGTGAGGAGCAATAAATGAGGGGGATTCCCTCCTATAAGTCCTCTCCTCTGTCTACTTCGAGTTATTGCTACATTTTTACCACTATATCCTTGACTTTGACCTCGAAATCCATCAATAATCTGCATTAAATACATGTTAGACCACATGGCATAATAACTAACTCAACTCACCCTATAAGCATAAACATAATCAAAAAATCATACAATAAGCTAAGAGAATGGTTGATTTGACTAGGTTAGGAGGTGAAATGAGCCCATATAATTACCCATTTACGAAGCTCATCACCTCCAACGTTGATGAAGGTGATCTGTTGACCAGGTAACATGATGTCTCCACCGCCTCTGCCAAGAATTCCTGTCCTAACCCGGCACCACTGAGCATGCTTCTTGCCCATTCCATCAACGTCTTGTTCATTCTTTCTGCAACTCCGTTTTGCTCAGGTGTGTATGGAGTATTCTTTTGCCGTGCTATACCACACTTCTTACAGAATTCTTCAAATTCCTTGTTGCAAAACTCTCCACCGTTATCTGACCTCAGCATCTTTATCTTATTCTCTGCCTGGTTTTCCACCAAAGCCTTAAATTCTTTAAACCTATCAATGACTTCAGATTTCTTCTTAAGGAAATATATCCATGTATTCCTTGAGAAGTCATCTATAAATGATACATAGTACACAGAATTACCCAGTGATGGAACATTCACAGGTCCAAACACATCATTGTGCACAAGCTCTAATATTTGTTTCGCCCTCTTACCACCAAAGGGGAAACTCACCCGATTTGCTTCCCATATACACAATTTTCACAAAAATCAAAATCTAGAGAGCTATTACTCATACCTTCTACCATACCTTTACCATGAAGTATTCGAAGGCCCTTCTCTCCAATATGTCCAAGCCTTTGATGCCACAGCATGGTCTTCTCTCCAAAGACCACTAGATTTTCTACTCCACTTTCAGGAACCACATAATTGTTGCACCCATCAACAACAGTGTTACCTTGTAGCTTGTACAGAGTTCCAATCCGAACTCCCTGCATCAATACCAGTGCTCCCCGAACCATCTTGCAGGTATCCTTCTCGAACACTGTTTTTACACCTACATCATCCAGCTTGCTTACAAAAATCAGATTTCTGGCTAATGCAGGAATATGCAGAACACCTGGAAGTTCTCTAACCCTTCCACCTTGCAACTTCAACTTTACTTTTCCACGACCAACGATTCTAGCCTTCCTGTCATCCCCCAAGAAGAAATCACCACCATCATATTTCTCATACTCGCAGAACCACTCTCTATGGGGAGTGAAGTGAGAGGATGCACTTGAGTCAATCAATCATGCTTCATGATCTACATGTGTACTTGAAGAAGCCAAGTACACATCCCCACCTTCATCTGAGGTGGTTTTCGCCTCTACTATGAAACATGAAGAAGAGGAATGAATGCAGCATGATATATCAAAATTATGAGACCAAGTGCAACAAATTTCGCTCCCACAAAAAGTAACTAAAGCTAAGATGGATGGTTTAAAGAATGGAATGGAAACTAAGATGGATGGCATGGAAGCTAAGATGGATGGTATAGAAGAAAAAATTAAAGGCAACATGGAAGGTTTGAAAATAGATTTGACAAAGTTGCTATAAGAAATGTTAATTAATGGCGAAAGGGTAGTAAAGGAAACTCATGATGAAAACAAAATAAATGATAATCATGATTTCATAGACTCTAACGTTGGATTGAAGACCCACCATGTTCCAAAGATCGATATGAGGAAGTTTGAAGGCAAGGATCCCGTAACATGGATACTACAGATGGAGCAATATTTGGATCTCCATAATGTGCAAAACACAGAAAAAGTATGCATTGAAACTTTATATTTGGAACCCAATCAGTTTGTATGGTATTGATAGTTTTTCTCTCATAAACAAATTGTCGCTTGGGCAATTTTTACAGAAGAAATGGTAGGACATTATGAGGATACAAAAAGCAACACCTTTTTTAGCCAATTGATAAATCTAAAACAAAAGGGTTCAATGGTGGAGCATGTTCACGACGTCCAAAAATTGAATATAATGGTAAAATATATTCCAGAGGAGCATAGAATTGATGTGTTCATAGGGACTTTAAAGGATAACATTCAACATGAGGTTCACCTTTGGGAACCTGATTCATTGGAGAAGGCATTCAAGTTGGCAAGAAAACTGGAAAGCAAAATTATGGCAACAAGGAAGCCTACCACTCACAACTATAAAGATAAAAGTGTTGTTGCCCCTAGCCTTCCACAACCTACAAGGTTGACACCACAACAATTGGAAGAAAAAATAGCAAAAGGGTGTTGTTATAGTTTTGATAGCAAATACACACAAGGTCATAAGTGTGTTGAGAATAAATTATTTTACGTAGATTGTGAAGAGGAGGAAGAAAAGGAAACATGAAACGTCAAACGAAGAGGATATACATCAGGAACAAACCCTAGAGAAAGAAGAAATGAATCCAACCATATCTTGTAATGCATTGGCAGGAATTACCACTTCTCAAACTCTCGAGATAGAAGGACATATTAGGAAGAAAAAGGTAATAGTGTTGATTGATTCGGGCAGTACCCATAATTTTATTGATTTTAAGATAGCCAAGGAATTGAATTGCTTCCTATATCCAACACCAAAGTGTCAAGTGATGGTTGCAAATGGAGGAACCATAAATTGCTCTAGAAAGTGCCACAATATCACGCTATCCATGGGAGAATATGTTTTGAATAGTCCAATGCTTTCCATTCCAATGGGTGGTGTTGATGTTGTACTAGGATTCCAATGGCTACAATATTTGGGTATGATAGCTTTTAATTTTCAAGAACTTTTCTTGAAAAATATTTCGGAAGGAAAGGAAGTTGAATTAAGGGGTATCGCAGGGAAACCGAGAAAGATAATCAACTCTAACTGCATGACAAAGATTCTAAAGAAAGAACAACGAGGTGTAATTGCACAATTATGTTCGCTAGAGGTTCCCACATCGAAATCATCTATTTCTCTAGATCTCCAAAAAGTCTTGGACAATCATTCTAAGGTATTTGAGACTCCCAAAGGCCTCCCACCTATTCATGATCATGGTCATGTTATTCATTTGATTTCAGGAATTGTTCCTCCAAACATCAGGCCTTACAAATATCCATATGCCCAAAAGAATGAAATTGAATGTATTGTTGCAGAAATGTTAGGGGCTGGTATAATTCAACTTAGTCAAAGTTCTTTCTCTACTCCAGTGATACTGGTGCACAAAAATGATGGATCATGGCACGTGTCCGGATTAGAGGGACCTCAACAAAAACACTATTAGAGATAAATGTCACATTCTTGTCATTGATGAATTATTGGATGAGTTGCATGGATCAATTTACTTCACCAAGTTGGATCTTTGTTCAGGATATCATCAAATCAAAATGAAGACTGAAGACATTCTGAAAACAGCATTTAGAACTCATGAGGGTCATTATGAATTTTTGGTCATGCCTTTTGGCCTTACCAATGCACCTTCTACATTTCAAAGTTTGATGAATTCCATTTTCGAACCCTTCCTTAGAAAATTTATGTTAGTATTTTTTGATGATATACTAATATACAGCAAGTATTGGAAGGGTCATGTTCAACATGTTGACAAGGTGCTCAAACTATTGGAGGAGAAACAATTATATGAAAAAATCTCCAAATGTTTCTTTGGAGTACAAGAGGTGGAATATCTGGGTCATATTGTATCTCATGAAGGTGTTAAGTTAGACCCTAGCAAAATTAAAGCCATTAAGAAATGGAAAATCCCCACATCCATAAAGCATCTGCGAGGATTTCTCAGGTTGACAGGGTATTATCGCAAGTTTTTTAAGAATTATGGGAGAATAGAAACACCTCTAACAACATTATTGAAGAAAGATGCATTTTCTTGGACTCCATAAGCAACGAAGGCCTTTGAACATCTTAAAGAGGTAATGTGCCAAGCACCGATCTTAGCTACGCTAAACTTCACAAAAACCTTTATTGTGGAATGTGATGCCTCAGGAAATGGAATTGGTGTTGTTTTAATGCAAGAAGAAAGACCCATTTCTTTCTAAAGTCGTCCAATCAAAGGAAAGTATTTACACAAAGTTATTTATGAGAAGGAAATGTTGGCAATACTACATGCACTTAAGAAATGGCGACCTTACCTAATGGGAAGACACTTCAAGGTAAAAATGGATCATGATAGTCTTAAATACCTTTTAGAACAAAGATTATCTTCAGAAGAGCAGCAAAAATGGGTCACAAAGATGTTATGACTTTGAAATCATATACAAAAAAGGGAAGAAAAATGTTGTTGCAGATGCACTCTCAAGAAATGATGAGGATGTGGAGGCATTTCTTTGCGTCATTTCTATTATCCAACCAAATTGGATAAATGAAGCAAGGGGTGAATGGAAGAATGACGAATAAATGTAGGCACTCATTCAAAAGTTACAGCAAGATCCCAGTACATTTGATACATTTCGCTGGAAAAATGATTTGTTATGGTACAAAGATCACTTATACCTCTATAAGAATTCCCAACTCAAACAAGAGATTCTTATGGAATTGCACACCTCTCCCTTATGAGGGCACTTAGGATTTTTAAAAACTTACCACAGGGTTAAGAAGGAATTTTTTTGGGATGGCCTTAAATTTGATATTCAAAAGTTTGTGGAGGAATGTTTGGTTTTCCAACAAAATAAAGTTGAGACAATTAATACCCCAGGTCTATTACAACCTTTATCCATTCCAAGTCAACGATGGGAGGAGGTTTCAATGGATTTTATGGCAGGTTTACCCAAGTCCAAAGGAAAGAGTTTCATCATGGTGGTAGTCGATAGACTTACCAAGTATGCACACTTTTGTGCATTATATCATCCATTTAAATTCAATACAGTTGCTACTGCATTTATGGAAGCAATTCAAAAGCTACATGGAAACCCAAAGATTATTGTAAGCGACAGGGATCCAGTTTTCACTGGACATTTTTGGACAGAATTATTTTCTTGTCTGGGTACTAAGTTAGCTCATAGCTCATCTTATCTTCCTCAATCTGATGGGAAAAATGAGATAGTGAACAAATGTTTGGAAGGATATCTTCGTTACTTTGTATCTGATAAACAGACATAATGGGTCAAATGGTTTCCTCTAGTTGAATGGTGGTATGACACTTCCTTCCATACTGCAATAAAAATGACCCCATTTATGGAAATTTATGGATATCATCCACCGTCCATCACATCATATTTAAGAGAAAATTCTAAGGCTCAAGCAGTGGAAGATCACATCTAGCATAAACAACAAGTTCTCCAACTCTTAAAGGATAACCTCACTTTGGCGCAGAATAGAATGAAACAACATGAAGATCAACATCGCAGCGAAAGAAGTTTTAATGTAGGTGATTGGGTATTTCTACAGCTACAACCATACAAACAAATGTCCATCAAGCAAGCTAAGAAGGATAATAAATTATCACCAAAGTATTATGGTCCATATAAGGTGTTGCGAAAGATTCGTACTATGGCATACAAATTGGTGCTTCCTACATCTTCCCGAGTGCACCCAGTTTTCCATGTTTCATGCTTAAAGAAGGTTATAGGTGACAAGCTCCCAATTCAAACAATATTGCCAGAACTTGACAAGGAAGGAAAAATCATATTGGAACCTGAAGCAGTGACATAAACAAGAACTACATAGCTACGAAATCGATCAATTTCAGAGTATCTCGTCAAGTGGAGGAACTTACCTGCTGAAGATTCCACATGGGAGGATGACAATTGTATACAGAAGTATCCAGAACTACTCAAGCGTTGAGGACAACACTTTTTTGAAGGAGAGGGGCATGTTAAGTCCCTATAATACTAGTGTATTCCCTTATTATTGTCACTGTATCCCCTTATTGTTATTGTTGTGCCCATGTTGTCCCCATATTGTTATTATTGTGCCCCATAGAAGCCCACTATTGTTATTGTTGTGCCCTTACATTATTATTTTATGTTGGCTCTGATTATATTGTGACCCCTTAGACTCCTATATATAGAAAGGAGGCCTTGTCATTTGTATCATCCAAGAATTTTTCATTTATGTAATGTAAAGGAGGTTGCCCCCTCGAAGAGGCTACTTTTGAAGTTGTTGATCTATCTCTTTCTTCTATTTTGTGAGTTGGATGCATAACATAAATATGTTAATGAAAAAACCCTTAGTTTTATTACATAGGTCTCAGAAAAAGAATAACACAAATACAAAGTTACTAAGAAACACCTCTTTGGCTGCCCACTTTCAAGCTTTGACAAACAAGACGAAATGGCTTGTTGTTACAAGATCTGTAGTTACAGCGTCTGTTATGGCATTTGTTGTTAGAACATTTGTTTTTATAACATCCATTGTTACACCATTTTCTTCTCAATCCATTGTTACCTATGATTGTGCTTCTCAATTTGTTTTCTTGATCCCCTAAGTGTTGGTGTAGTGTTTGGTGGCAGAAACACCTATTTGGATGCCCACTTTCAAGCTTTGACAAGCAAGATGAAATGGCTTTCTACCCCCTAAATTTGTACAACATCCGTTGTTATAGCATTCGTTGTAATGGTCACTGTTTCAGTAGTTTCAATAGTAGCAGTTGTTATAGCATCGTCTTTTACAACAGCATCATTTTCAACAGTAATGAGTGTTACAGCATCAGTTGTTATAGCATTTTCAGCATATTTAACATTGGCATTTCATTATGGAATATGTTCTTACAACATCTGTTGTTACCTATGTTTGTGCTTCTCAATTTGTTTTCTTGATCCCCCATATTGTATCTTTGTAGACAATCCTCAGCTAAAGAACTGAGACAAAGCATCAATGTGAGGAATTGAGAGGAATTGAAAGAAGAATTGAGATGAATTTAGAAGGGTAAGTAGTATCCCTGAACATTCAATCATCTAATGATAGAATATACGTATATATGAACCTCTATAGTCAACAAAAATATATCCAAGTACAGCATAGAAGCAACAATTTAAAGATTTATGGGCAGTAAATTAAATAGATTTTTCAATTTCTAACTCAGTAGTGAACATAACTTCGCAGAGGGGCGTCAAGGAGATTGATACTTAATCTATCCCTTCCCAATTTCCTATATTATTCTCAAATATACCCAGATACAGACTATGAAATTACAAGAAGAACTCAGAATTACACAATTGTTGCCATGAATGAAAACTAGAAGCCTTTGATTATATCCAAGTTAAAATTATTACAACAATATTACAAAAGCTCGATTTAGGTATCAACCCTTTCTTATTCAAAAATAAGGTATACATAGAGTTCTTTACAAAATATCCTGTCTCTTAGAATATTTACATTCAAAGTATTTTTTTTAAGGAACGGTTATATTTCTATTAAACAGTCTGGATTCCAACCAGAACCATTACATTTAGAAGTAACAACAGTTCACATCCCTCCAAAAATGCTCTGACCACTAGAGACAATAATATTTCAAGGTTTTCTTCTCCATATTTTCTACATCATTTTCCTTATACATTTTCCAAAAAACCCAATTAATATTTACATATTTTCATAACATTAAAAAAATAAACTAATTAATTAATTAATCCTATTTCTATATGCTAACTAGTCAGTTTCTTCTGACCCATGTTGTCTAATTTCTTCAGTATCAGCCGCTTTTTCTTCCCCCTGCTGGCATGCATCCTTGGGTTCATGTTTCTCAACCTCTTGTTGGATTTCCAATTTTACTATGAACTCCAGAGGGGGAGCTCCCTGCTCACGTGCACTGGTTCATTGTCACCTTCCTCCCCGATGCCAAACACTTCCTTCAAAATTGACACAACTGTAATCTCCACCTTCTCTTTTGAATTCTCCACCTTTCGGTCAAGATTCACTATCTTCGACTTGATGACCTTTGTTACCTCCTAAAAATTATCTAGGTCTTTCCTCAAGCCTTCCAATTGACCTGAAACGAGGGTAAAGTGAGACCAAGCTTCAGATATAGTTTTCCCTCCAATCCGCGAAATCATTTCCTCCACTTCATTCCTGAACACACCAAGGGAATTCTCAGAAGAGTCTTCGACGCCATTTCCAGACAGAGAATCCATTTCTTTGGACAGTAAGGATGTGCGACAATCCATAATGCATATTCCCTCCATAACCATCTTCTTATAGCCAAAATCAGCTCTAGATTGACAACGCGAGAGGTCCCTTCATTTTTAATGCTCTTTAGTAGTGCGCACCTTGCAACCAATTTAATTTTAATTGCTTATTGCTATGAGATGAATTCTCGCACGATCGACCTAAGGCGATCCTCCTTGAGCTCAGAGAACACAATTCCTTCACTGCATCTATACCTTAAATCTCAGCTTACGAACTCCTAGTTGTCCTTAATCCTGTCTTGATTCCTCTTAATTATCCATCATGAGATTGATGGATCCAGCTTATCGCTAGGACTCCCATTGTAGAACAGATGTACCAAGGAGTAAATTAGGTAATTAATCATCCTGTCAGATAGTTCACCCTTCTCCATATTCTTCCAACCTTTTCCATTTATAAATGTTCATGGGATGTGACATTTGGAAGATGTGTTCCCATCCTCCCTAAGTTCACCTTGCTCTAGGATGACAGTCCGATTAGCTTGTTCATCTGCCAACATATTATTTTCCCTTTTAATATGATAAAATTCTATGTTTTCAAACTTGTCCAACAATAAATATATTATTTGCATAGTCGGTTGATATTTATTACCGAAAACCGGGAATGGTATTTTGCGTGAGGGGGTAGGTTGTAAGTGGTAATGAGTGAGGGGAGTGATAAATTCATATGTCATTGCCACGTTTCAAAAGTTGTTTTCGAAAAACAATTTTTTTGCGCGCCCTGTGCCCCCCATCCCCCATTAAATGTCGAGGGAGGGGGGGGCGGATGAAGCATAAAAATTGTTACTAAAGCATGAAAATCAATAGCTTGGAGGCTTGAATGTAAAAATACACAAAGGTATTTGAATTTTTTATTTATTATATATAAAAATTGTACAAGTGATAATTGTTACAATGAGGACCCACATATATATACCTAAGCAGGTGTCCTTTCGTGACTGGGCATGTCTTTTAGACATGCCTTTTCACTTAACGTAATGACTATTTAACCTAATCAATATTTGATTATTTACTATTTACATTTATTTTATTTATTTTACTTGTTATGAATTATATTCATAACATAGCCCCTTCCTTCGGAAGCTTTGTCCTCAAAGCTTTAATGTTGTAGCTTTTCTTCACTTAGTGTCTGTGGTCTTGATGTGTATAATATGGCCATCCTCTCGTCTTATAGCTCATCAATAATATTCTCTTGGATTTTTATTATTTTTTTTAATAACTTTAAATTTTATTTTATTTTTAATAACTCTATTATTATTATTATTTTTTAAATATATTTTTTTTATAATTGTTTTCTTTATATATATATATATATATATATATATATATATATATATATATATATATATATATATTATAAATTAAATTAAATTAACTAAATGTCAGTTCGAACAACTATGTTAACCATCACGCCGAGTCGAAGAGGTGGATGGACGGGTTTGATAGTCGGTTGACCAGCTGTCTTTTGGTGCCCAATGTGACTGGAGCCGCAGCACAGGTGGACGGGGATTAGGTGGATGACGACAGCGAGGAGCCGCAGACATGGGCATCCCAGCGGATGGACATGAGGGTGGGGCTTGAAGACAGACAGGTCACGGCACACTGAAATTGATTCATCTTCACACCTTTCAATTGTTGAACGGACAGGGCGTATCCATGTGGTGTTAAGATGGTTCGCACGGAATATACGCCCGGCACACGCACCAGTCACGGCACTCAGACCCGCGAACAGAACGGTGGGTGTGGTGTGCCATCCCAAGGAGCAGACGTCACAGACACAGTCATAGCCACCTGTAACTGCAGATGATACGGTGATGTGGTGCACTGTATCAATCAGTGGTAGATGCAGCAGAATTTCATATATTACATTATCAGTGTTGCGAACGGCCCTAATTTTTGGCAAGATCCAATCAAAAGTATCTTCGCGCTTGAAACTATTGCCTAATATGATAATCTTATTCAAATTGTCAGGCGTCCAGTTCGCCTCCAATGCAATTTCATGAAGTTGTACTGGGCAGTGAGCCATGAAAAATAGCGTGGGTTTGTCCACAGTTTATCTGGCTTCTTCAACCACATGAAGACTTGTGCAGTTAAGTTCACTTATGACTCTTCGCTCTAGTGGCAACAGAATTGGATCGTACACCTCTATATCATTAACCCATGGAAATTTCTCTCTCAATAAAAGGGCAAAAGCTAACTGCATCTGAGTATGCTCCACAATCAGGCTTCTCAATGTAGGATTGAAACTTCCAACATTGTTCAGGTTTCTTAACCTAGGATTGAAACTTCCAATGCCGTAGAGAACCAGTTGCAAGTGTGAATGATGGGGGTCTGTGCCTATCACCCTTTCTATTCGTGCCACCATCTCTGGGCTCTGCATTTGTCTCATAAATTCCTCAAAAAATGAAGATTTCTCTAACTTTTCCCGAGCGAGGTGTATATCTTTGGTTATTTTCTGAACTTTCGCATCAAATTCTGTTTGAACTCGTGCGGCTATTCCTGGGTGCTGAATGTGTTCATTAAACACTCTATAATGTTGGAAACACTTTTCGTAAGGGAGCTGTAATATTTTCATAATGTTCCGAACTATTAATATATCCATAATCTCCTGAATTTTTGCTTTGATTTCTGCATCATCAAAAGAGGCACTCTCCATAATCTCTTGAACTTTTAATATATCGATAATCTCCTGAGCTTTTCCAGTCATTTCTGCATCAGAAGCACTCTTCTCGATAACTTTTAATTTATCGATAAGCTCATGAACTTTTCTAGTCATTTCTGCATCAGAAGCACTCACCGTGATAACTTTTAATTTATCGATAAGCTCGTGAACTTTTCCATTGATTTCTGTATTAGAGGCCCTCTCCATGATTACCAATCCAAACTTCTTAGCATGTGAGAATGAGAAATTGTGTACTTCCAAAACCTTTTCAAAATTTGATAGAGAACTCTTAAGATCTCCCCACCTCATTTGAATTTTTGTGGCTGAAGACTGACTACAAACTGATGACATCACCGATTTTGTTCTCTCAATAAGAACAAATTTATCTTCTGATTCCATGACAGAGGAATTCATTTGCTTCCCAAGTGAATAGTCCTTATTAGCCAAATATAAGTTTTCAGGAATATGTGGGAAATACTCTTCCTCACATGATGAATAGAATGAATCATTTTGCAATTTCTGGTTCCTCCACTGAGAATCATCATTTTCGTTGGTAGAGGTATCACGAAGTGATACTAAATTGCAATTTGGATTGGATATGTCCTAGAGACACTCCATTGGTCCATCAATACAATTAATGTCTTCGCTCTTATTGTCTAAAATCTCTGATGATGTTTCTTACCATGAAGTTGTCGGAGCATCATCTTCCTGCTTTCCCAGTGAGGACCTATCTTATGACTGACCTTCACCGTCACCCTCTGAGCCATTAGTAGGAGAAGAGGTGTTGTTTAACATGGGAAAATCTTTCTCACTCTCACTGTCAATGTCATCTTCTTTGTTTCCCTCCAACTCAACACTTTTGATATCATCACCTTCACCATAATTGGCATTGTTTCCTCCACTTTTACTATGTGACTTCATATCTTTCTCTCCATTTTCAGAATTATCCATTTTCACTTCTCTTTTATCATCAGAATCAAAATCAGTGATCTTCACATCTTCATCATCTTCCTTATTATTGATTTCCCTTCGACATGCTTTAACTTCAGCACATGTTTTTTCTAAACGCTGAAATGCTTCTTGAATTTTACTAAATTGTTCAACGCATTCAGGGCGTGAATGTAATGGCACATTGTGTAGCGAACAATGTTCAAAGACCCGCATGATTTTATTGTGTGCCATGGCTCCGATACCACTGAAGCATAAAAATTGTTACTAAAGCATGAAAATCGATAGCTTGGAGGCTTGAATGTAAAAATACAAAAAGGTATTTGAATTAATAATTTATTATATATAAAAATTGTACAAGTGATGATTGTTACAATGAGGACCCACATATATATACTTAAGCAAGTGTCCTTTCGTGACTAGGCATGTCTTTTAGACATGCCTTTTCACTTAATGTAATGACTATTTAACCTAATCAATATTTGATTATTTACTATTTACATTTATTTTATTTATTTTACTTGTTATGAATTATATTCATAACAGGGGCGCACAATACAACAAGAGTCATCGATCACCACCAATAGAAAATGCACGATAGTTAGTGTGTATAAATTTGACATTTTAAAAAATAATATATTGCGTCATTATATATTTGCGCACCAACTATTACAAAGTGCAATAAGAACATTTTTTTTTTAATTTTAATCAAAATTTTGAAATTTTCAATGTAACAAGAAAATGTTACAACACCCTAAGTGTTGTTGTAGTATTGGGTCGCAGAAACACCTCTTTGGCTACCCACTTGCAAGCTTTGAAAAGAAAGATGAAATCACTTTCTACTCCCACAATTGTTACAACATCCATTGTTACAGTATCTGCTATTATAGGATCCGCTGTAATGGTCACTATTTCAGTAGTTTCAATAATAGCAGTTGTTATAGCATCATATTTTACAACATTTTCAGCATTTTCAATAGTAATGGGTATTACACCATCAACTCCTACAACATTTTTAACATGTTTAACATTGACATGTTGTTATGGAAATTGTTGTTACAACATCCCTATTACAACATTTGTTTTTCAATCCGTTGTTAACTACGTTTGTGCTTCTCAATTTGTTTTCTTGATCCCCTAAGTGTTGTAATGTTTGGTGGCAAAAACACCTATTTGGCTACCCACTTTCAAGCTATGACAAGCAAGATTAAATGGTTTGTTGTTACAACCTCCATTGTTACAACATCTACTTCTCAATCTTTTGTTACCTATGTTTGTGCTTCTCAATTTGTTTTCTTGATCCCCCAAGTTCTAATGTAGTGTTGCGTGGCAGAAACACCTCTTTGGTTGCCCAAATTCAAACTTTGACAAGCAAGATGAAAATTTATTGAGATGAAGTATTTTGTGTCTATGATTAGTGAATGAAAGAATGAATGAAGGTTATATGTTAATGAATAATTTATATATGTTTATTTATGTACACGGCCTTATTTCATTTTATGTAAACATATTTTTATGATGAAATTTATTGAGATGAAATATTTTGTGGATCTACGAATGAATGAATGTTTGTATTTTTTTATGTATCTTAATGTCTTACTTTCAATTATTTCCTGTATAGTAGATAGTTTCGGTACTAAGGAATTGAGAGTGATGTGAAGGGGGGGGAGGGGCCATGAGAGCTTCCACCTTAATGCGGTTGGCCTTGTTCAATAGAGAATAAATTAGGATTTGGATAATATTAGAGCAAAAAACCCTCGATCCAACAGAGAAACAACAAAGTCAATGTTGACTTCACTACTACTTCGTTGAGTGGAGGGAGGTTTTCTCCAAGGTTAAACTACTCCAATAATTTATTCTCGAAATCGAGAGGAGCTCATTTAGGTATTCATTCACTCAATTCCTTTTAATTACTATTTATTTATGCAATTAAATTTAATATTTGGTCAAATTTCATCTAAGTTTGCCTCATTGGTCTCATGAATATGTGTAAGACAACTAGTATCAATTTGGAAGTTGAAGTGGAACAACTATCGGAAGCAAATAACCCCAAATGGTAACATTACTTTTAGCATTCAAGGTAAGTTACCTTCAAGTTGATGCATTTTTGCTTCCACATAATGCACTACAGTACTTATTGCATTTGTAGTCATATCAATGGTAGATATTGGAACTAATTTGAAATTTCTTATGTATTTTAAAGGGAGTTGTTGTACAACCTAGTAATTCCAACTTACAAAGTTATTTAGATTGGCAAGGAAATTCTGCCACAGATGGAAGAAGATATGAGCAATGGTAATTCAATTTGTTTTTAATTGTCACTATCTAGTTAGAAGACAGAATGGGTTGATATCAAGAGTAGAAAGATGAGGGATACATGTAGTTGTGATCTTGTGGTGTTGCCCATTTATTGCATGTTCAATTTCTATTTAGTTCATACCTTCAACATAAATACTACAAGCATTAATATCATTTACAATTTTATATTACGCAACAAAGAACTTTTGTATCTAATAAATTGGAAGCTTTATGAACTTGCTTGTTCTAGGAAGAAATTTCATTTGTACATTACAGTACCTATTAATTCTAGGTTTTACAATACCTAAATTGAAATGGAACTTTTGAGTGAAACGCAATCTTTTGATCTTGTGTAGATATTAATTTAACAAGAATACAAAGGAGTCAATTTGGGAGAAGCATTTAGAATTGATGACACCAATGAGATGAGATAATATCATATTTTTGTCATTGTATGCTTGGGTTGATTATCTTAATATATGATAACTAAGGTAAAAATATGTTGCAATTGGGAGATCTAGCGCACTTATTTACTGTGATTTATTGTTTACAAACAAAACAAAACAAAACAAAAAATTCATGGTTTCACTGACCCTAGCTTGCGTTATAAAGAGCCTCTTATACCCCTCACCCCTTTCGAAGCATTCCCCTTTCTACATCCATAGAACAAGAAATGTTCACAGCTTAGACCCACTTCATCATCGTTCTAGATCTCACCTTTGGACAATTGTAGTAACCTTCACTTGAATAAATAGAGGAAATAAGGTTACTTTAGACCGAACATAGATAGAATTCTTTCTATCTAGCATAGGTAAGATCTCTCTAAACGAGAAAGAAATAATCAATGAGTTACCTTGGTGGGCCTATGGTCATTACTCACACCATTGCCCTAATCTTGTGTAGATATTAATTTAACAAGAATACAAAGGAGTCAATTTGGGAGAAGCATTTAGAATTGATGACACCAATGAGATGAGATAATATCATATTTTTGTCATTGTATGCTTGGGTTGATTATCTTAATATATGATAACTAAGGTAAAAATATGTTGCAATTGGGAGATCTAGCGCACTTATTTACTGTGATTTATTGTTTACAAACAAAACAAAACAAAACAAAAAATTCATGGTTTCACTGACCCTAGCTTGCGTTATAAAGAGCCTCTTATACCCCTCACCCCTTTCGAAGCATTCCCCTTTCTACATCCATAGAACAAGAAATGTTCACAGCTTAGACCCACTTCATCATCGTTCTAGATCTCACCTTTGGACAATTGTAGTAACCTTCACTTGAATAAATAGAGGAAATAAGGTTACTTTAGACCGAACATAGATAGAATTCTTTCTATCTAGCATAGGTAAGATCTCTCTAAACGAGAAAGAAATAATCAATGAGTTACCTTGGTGGGCCTATGGTCATTACTCACACCATTGCCCTAATCTTGTGTAGATATTAATTTAACAAGAATACAAAGGAGTCAATTTGGGAGAAGCATTTAGAATTGATGACACCAATGAGATGAGATAATATCATATTTTTGTCATTGTATGCTTGGGTTGATTATCTTAATATATGATAACTAAGGTAAAAATATGTTGCAATTGGGAGATCTAGCGCACTTATTTACTGTGATTTATTGTTTACAAACAAAACAAAAAATTCATGGTTTCACTGACCCTAGCTTGCGTTATAAAGAGCCTCTTATACCCCTCACCCCTTTCGAAGCATTCCCCTTTCTACATCCATAGAACAAGAAATGTTCACAGCTTAGACCCACTTCATCATCGTTCTAGATCTCACCTTTGGACAATTGTAGTTACCTTCACTTGAATAAATAGAGGAAATAAGGTTACTTTAGACCGAACATAGATAGAATTCTTTCTATCTAGCATAGGTAAGATCTCTCTAAACGGGAAAGAAATAATCGATGAGTTACCTTGGTGGGCCTATGGTCATTACTCACACCATTGCCCTAATCTCCCTCAGTTCAGAGGTGCCCTTGTGGCTTATCGCACAAATCCAACTACACCACCTATCACACCTGCATTAAGACCTAGACCTACCTTCTCCCTATAGCACTTAATCAAGGATGGTGGCAAGGAAAAAAGGAAAAATCCCATGTCATCATCAGTCAAATGTTACTTTGTTTGCAGAAGTAGATGAAAAAAGTACATACATTTTTTTAACAAATATATCCATCAAGCACAATGTTTGTTTATACATGTACATACTATTGCCAATTTGAAGAAGTACATAGCTCAGTTTACATTGATTCTTTCAAAAACCATTCCCTTTGGAGGTGATATCTCATATGTAAATTTTATCCATGTGGTGGATATAACATGTTTGGATGAGAATAAAAAGGAGGTTTATGACTTGAATGGAGAGCTTCTAATACATACTGATGGCACCGAATTTATATCTAAGGATTTGACTTCACAATGCACAAAAATGTATTTTAAGGAAAACATTTAAGCAATAAGATTCCAGAGGCCTACCCCTTGGCTCAAGCTCAAGAGGGCTAGAACCATAGGATACCTTAATAAGCCATCAATGTCGACACCGAGTATTGGCATTGATCTGGAGGTCTACAGGACCTCTGAAATAGAGCCATGGTCGAAATAACTAAGGGAAATTATGGCCAGGTCGAGACTTGCTCTTATGACAGTCGATTCGTGTCTAATGCATTGCTTAAGGCAAGGTCAAGATCCCTTAGTTGAGCCATGGCATATCCGGCAAAACATTGCACTGCTCCAAACCCTAGTCGTGGAGACCCTTCATTGGCATGACCTGATTTTTCCTTTAACACAATTGGATGAGGAAGTGACAACGTCTTCCGGAGGGACAAACCCAGAAGATTTCCCGAGAGGCTTGTGTGGCGCAGCTATGGGATTGACGGGGATGACCTGGCTTACATTCCAGCCTAGAATTTTTGCGATTAGTCAAAGGTGGACCCTCTTGACAGGTCGGCGATGGGTTGATACAATGAGCGGAGGTTGTTGCATTCAGCAAGGCCTAATATATATATATATATATATATATATAGAGAGAGAGAGAGAGAGAGAGAGGCATGTAGAATAATAGCTCTAATTGTGAGGCCCTTATGATGAGTTGTGAAGTCAAGTAGAGTTCAAAGGAAAATATATATATATATATATGTTTTACCTCATTCCTCTAACAGTATGAGGGGTTGGGTGATGTTACACATCCGTTATTACATCTGCTTCTCAATCCATTGTTACCTATAAGTGTTGGTGTAGTGTTGGGTGGCAAAAACACCTCTTTGGCTGCAAACTTTCAAGCTTTGAAAAGCAAAATCAAATGGATTTCTACCCCCTCAATTGTTACAGCGTTTTCTGTTACAACATTTGTTGTAATGGTCACTGTTTCAGTAGTTTCAATAGTAGCAGTTGTTATAGCATCACCTTTTACAACAGTTTCAACATTTTCAACAGTAATGGGTGTTACAACATCAACTGCTACAACATTTTCAACATATTTAACATTGACATGTTGTTATGGCATATGTTCTTACAACATCTGTTGTTACATCATCCGATGTTACAACATTTGTTTCTTAATCCGTTGTTACCTATGTTTGTGCTTCTCAAATTGTTGATCCCCCAAGTGTTGGTGTAGTGTTGGATGGCAGAAACACCTCTTTGGATGTCCACTTTCAAGCTTTGACAAGCAAGATGAAATGGCTTATTGTTGCAACATTTGTTGTTACAACATGTTTTATGGCATCTGTTGTTACAACATTCGTTGTTACAGCATCTACTTCTCAATCCACTATTACCTATGTTTGCGCTTCTCAATTTGTTTTCTTGATCTCCCAAGTGTTGGTGTAGTGTTTGGTGCAGAAACACCTTTTTGGCTGCCCACTTTCAAGCTCTGATAAGCAAGATGAAATGGCTTGTTGTTACAACATTCGTTGTTATAGCATCCATTGTTACAGCATCTTAGTTGTAACTTATTTGAAATTTTATTATTGTTTGTGCACTTTGATATGATGCAATATGATTATTTTTTCATTTTATATGTTGCAATATTAGATATATAATAGAGAAATTAATTATTGCATGAAATAAATAATAAATTTTCATTCTAAATGTTTTTTTTGCAGAACAAGGATCTTCCAAAAGATCCAAATAATCCTCATCACATAGATCCAGATCACGTTGGCTTTGGTGTTGAGATGGCAGATGATAATCATAATGACATAGATACAGATGATAACAAGGTCGATGTCGATACAGAAGATGATGATGATGATGACAATGATGATCATGAGGCAATTTTTGGTAGCATCTAGTGACATTTATGATCACATAGACTGCATCATGGGTCATTTTTTATATATTTTTATGATGTTGATTTTCATGGTTACTATCCTATGTATCATTTTCACGGCCTCCTGTACCATATTATTGAGTTGTATTGTTTTGACATGTATCATTTCAACTTACATCATTTGGACATGACGTATCATATTGACTTGTATCATTTTGCCTTACATAATTCATCATTTTTATTTATATCATTTGTACATGATGTATCATTTTGACTTAAGTAGACTACTGGACATGTATCATTTCACATGTTATTTTTTTTAAAAGGAACGAGTATATTTCTATTAATCAAACTAAAATATGGTCAGTGCCATTACATTCAAAAGCATCAAAATTTCCAAAGTCCTCCAAAATTGCTCTGACCGATATCTTTGGGAATGTAGTAATATTTTTTCCAATTTAGTACATCCTTCTTGTAATTTCTCCAAACTACCCCATTAATACTTACATACCTACATAACATAATCTTCTTAGTTATTACTATGAAATTAACTACCCAGCTCCCTCCACATTGTTATGACTGAGTTCCTCCATAGCAACCTTGTCTGCTTCCTCTTGCTGGAATGGTTCTACTGCTCATTGCTTCCCCTACTCCTGCTCCAACTCCTGCTGACCGGGAAACACCAAAGGGAGAGTCCCTCCCTCACCAATCGCCATATCTTGTTCACCATTGTCATCGAGGTCAAATATTTCTTTTAACACTAAAACAATTGCATTCTCCACATTGACCTCAGAGTTCTCCACCTTGTAATCAAGATTTTCTATCTTGGATATAATTACCTCCACCGTCGCTTGCACAATTTCAACATCTTTTTTCAAACCTTCCAACTGACCTGTTACCAGGGTGAAATGAGAGCGAGCCTCAAAAATTATTTTCCCACCTATCCTGGAGATCATCTCCTTGATTTCCTGCTTGAACACCCAATCAATCTCATCTGGGGAGCCACCAACGCCATTACCTAACGAGGAGGCCATGATCTCTTTGGCTCGAAAAGAATGTATGGAGAGCCAATGTCCATGAATTCTACACAACCATCCTCTTATAGCTAGACTTAACTCCAAAATGACAACGAGGAAAGTCCCTTCGAGTTTAATGTTCGCATTAACAATTGTGAATTCATTGCTTCTTGGTCTAGACCATAAACACACACGTTCGAACTGAGGCATTCTTCCTCAGCCATAGAAATATCAAATCCTTTGCTAAAAACATCCCACTTGGCCACATGCTTAGCATTAATCCTCGCGTTTAACCATTTGTTGGATGAATGGCTCGTCATTCTGCTGGAGCAATCACCGATGAGCTTTTGTATCGTGAAATGACTACCAAATTTATGCAACCTCAATCAGTCAAATTATCCTCCTTAATTACCCTTAAGCAAATGAAACTCAGTAAAGGATCTAATGTAATGGTGTTTTTTTCCAACCATGATCCCAAACCACTCACAAAATTTACAGCAAAAATTTTAAAAAAATTCTTCATCCAACTCTCTGAGATTTACCATGGTTACAAATTCATATAGGTTATCTTTGACGAAAGCTAAAAATAACCTACGTGAATGATATTCAAAATCATGTGTGGCGTGATTTTGTTTGTTTAATTATGCTTGATGTTTGACTAATTCATTATCTTAAAAAGAACATGATGCAAATATGTAGATGGATTTAATGTTATGGTTGTGTCTCAATTCGGCATGTATTTCTTTTCTTGTGACACTAAAAGGGGAAAATGACCTATATGTGACTTAATGGTATAATGTACGTTTTCTTGTTAATCCTTAATTCTGAATTTCAAGGTCCTAGATGATTTCTGAGAACCATAATTGTATGGTCTACCTATTTGCTAAAAAAAACCTATAGCATACCAATCATTGTTTGGCCGAGAACAAACACATTAATATCGTGAGGGTGTTAAATACATACAGTGATAAGTAAAATGATCACAATCAGAGCCGCAATCTGAATCCCTCATCGGTTAAATGGAAAATAAAGCCCCATTTAGATGTTCCTGGGCTCTACATCACAGCACAATGGGGTGTGACTATGGGGAGCCAACAGGGTTAATGACAAGTAACATGTCAATGTCTCTGAATGCCTTATGCCTCATTATGATCATGAATATTCTCAAAGGGATGCTCTACAACAATTCCAAGGTTTTGAAACAGGTTGCTTAGGTCATATTTGACAAGATTCACTACATTAACGGTTGGGAGCGTGGGTCATGTGCAAAAATTGTCCTATCAATCAAGTAGAAATAAGTGAATTTGAACTAGGGCCAACAACTATAACTAGAACCAGAACCAACAACCAAGAAAATATATCGGCCATACCATATAATCCATTCTCGAGTATTAATGCATCTTGCAATGGAGGGATTTTCATCTTCTCACCTTGTCTCTAACAATCAAGGAATATTAGTGATTGACAGTGAGGTTTGCTTGTTTATGTTCGATTGATAGGAATCGAAACTTGAAAATTGATTATCAATCGTTGATATTCCCCCCCTATCAAATACAAGGTGAGAAGATGAAAATTTCCCCATTTGCAAGATGTCGTAATAATCTAAAATGGATTCCATGGTATGACCAATATATCTTTTTGGTTATTGATGACCACTGCCAAAAAGCGATCCAACCACGAAGAATCTTTGCTCTTGTAGGGTTCTTATCTGGAACATTTGTCTGAATGATGATTATTCTTTAAACAGTGCTCACAAGGATGAAGATCAAGACATTGATCATCCATGTTTCAAAATCAAAGACAATGTTGGCATTTTAGAATCTAATGTGGAAGTGAATAGGCAAAGATGAGCTTTCTTGAAGGAACCCAACACTCTGGAACTGGATTGGTTTGGAATAGTATGGAATGTGAAAGGTCATTTCCTTTCCATATCCAAGACTGGCTTTGTGCTTGTTATAGATGACTTCTTCCCAAGGTATGATGATGGGCTTGGAAAGTGCAAGCATAACTTCTGCATCTTCATTCGAATGTGCTCCTGAAGTGTCGTCACTAATTTGATCATATGTTGGATGTTGATGGGAATATTTCTCAAACTCAAACAAAGAGTTGTTATGAACAAGAACTAGTTCAGAATGTTGATTCCTTTATTATAGTTCATATAAATTGTTGGAGTTTTCATTTGAGTTGGAGAAACTCGAATTTGTCTTGTGAATCTTGTAAACGGGTTAGAATATCGATGAGAGTGGCTTTGCATATTTTGACTGTGTCATCAGAGATAAAGAGTATTACAGTATTCAATAACTCCAATAACTCATCAATTTGAGCCTTCTTCTCGATGAATCAAGCTTAGTGAATGAAGGGTGTTGGATCTACCAAAAAAAGCACTTGTTTACAATGCAATTCATTAAGTAAACTCACAAAAGAGGTTGTGTGTAAGATACCATTATACTTGACGCTAGAGTTGAGTTGATCCTCAAAACTAAATGTATCATTGATGCTTTGATTCCTTTGATTATTACCTCCATGTTATCCACCTATGGCTCCACAAGCCTTCATCGAGCATAGTTGATTGCAGTGTCAGTCAAAAAGCACCAATCAAAGGCCCTGGAAAAAATATTTGCACTCGACCAAAAGAAAGTTATCTCATGCTGCATATGCCCTTATTGTTGATTGTCATTGATGTCTCACCAAAACACTAACTCGAAATAACTTGGAGGGTTTATATAGTCTCCTTTGGTTTCTTCACATTGAATCGTAGAGTAACTGGGCCTAGAGGTATAAATTGATTGAGAAACCTTTTGAAGAGGGTGATGAATGTGGCTTTAAGTTGGTTCAAAATATCTTACAACCAAAGAAAGACACACACAAAATTGCATTCCAATGGAATCAAACTGAGAGAGAGATTGTGCCCAATACAAGAGACTCGTGAAACCCTAACTGTTGATTACTGCACACAAGAGATGGACGATAGATGCAAGGGAAAATTGTTGAAGAATGTAACTAGTGTCAATCTTCATAATTATACTTGAGTAGTAATGAAATGTATTTATCAAAAGAAAGAAAAAGAAATTTTATTATTAAATAAATTGACTTATTAAAGCATGGGTTTCATGCTTGGATCAATTGTTTTTAGGTCAAAGATTTTGTTGAAGGCTTCTAGGGTTTATGTCAAGTGTCATTGTCCATGTCAGATTGTAAAGAACCCTTCTTGGGATTTATTTGTCAAAGAAGAAATCTATTTTATTGTAAAATAGGTCATTTAGGCCTCCTCCACCAAGTCGGCCTCAGAGAAGGACAAGTTGGCCTAAACTGGGTAGCAGAATTACTATATAAAGGCGGCAACTCAATCTCATTTGTCACTCATACACAATAAGTTTGATCTACAACTTTTGGGGCCATAAAAAGTGTGAAATTCAAGGAAGAAGAGGAAGGAGGATAGTGAAGGACAAGAAGGTCTCTCACAAGCATAAGAAAGTCAAAATTCTCTCTCTTTTTCCCATGTGTGTGAAGTTGTGAAGTTGTCCGAGGGGCTGAAATATGCAGTTGTTATGAAGGTTGAAATTCTGAAGTTGTTGGTGAAGTTGGGCCAAAATTTCTGGGTTGATGTTGGGTTGAAGTTGTTGGACAATAAGAGACTATTGAAGATTGGTGTATATCATTGAAAGGTTGACTTGGTGGAGGAGGAAAGTTTGTTGGTTAAGGTTTGGTTGTCTCACTGTCATATGAATCTACTTAAGGAAGAGTTATTGACTGGGTTTTTCCCCTATATAGGGGTTTTTCCCTGATTGTGCGCCTACATTTGTTGTTCTTGATTCTCGTGTTTTGGTTTTGGTAATTGCTTGATGAACTAAGATAAAAAGAAGAACATAAGAAAGATAATAATAATTTAAGGAAATCACAAGTAATTATCAATAAGAGAAAAAATCTTTGCCTTTCCTATTTTCCAACATGGGACCAGAGCTAAGGTAAAGAAGGGAAAAAAAGGCAAGTTAAAGACCTATTGAGGAAAAAGAGATCAAGGAAAATTCAAGGGGATCATATATAGTGAAAATCCTACTATCTACAAGAACTATGAAAAAATCAATGAAAGGAGAAAACAAACTAGAAGGAGCCTCCAACTACATGCCCTGGAAAAAGAGGATAGACCTCATTCTCAAAAAGAACAAAGTTTTGGATCTCATTAAAGGAAAAATCAAGAAGCCTACATACAAATCAAGTGATGCAAAGAAAGCAAAGCTTAGACAAGTCTAAATCGTGGCTATGAACCTTATAGTTGATGGAGTTAAGGATAACGTAATTCCATACATATCCAACATAAATTCCACTCAAGAAATGTATGAGACTCTCTCCAAGTTATTCACAATCAAGAACATTGGTCAAATAAAAATCCTCAAGAATGAACTAAGAACTGTTAAAATGACAAATGATGATAATGTTTCATCATATTTCATAAGGATATCTAGAACCAAAGATGAACTCCAAGCAATAGATGAAGTTGTCCCAAAAAAAGAGCTCATAATTACTTCCCTTCTGGGACTACCAAAATCTTGGAGTGCCTTTGCTTCATGACTTAACAGTTGGAAGGATACTCCAGCATTTGAACAAATGTGGAATGCATGTAGTCAAGAAGAAGACATAATATTGTTAGTAAGCAACAAGAAGGATGAAGAGGAGAACATCTCAAATGCCTATTCCGCTCATCACAAGAAAAAGGGAAACTTCAAGAAGTACAAAAGACCAAAGAAGTAGAGCTATCAAAGTTCGAGTGTTACAATTGTCACAAGATGGTTCATTACAAAATTCATTGTCCAGAGAGTCCAAGGAATAAGAAGAGAGATAGAGATCAAGCAAATATTGTTGATGAAGCTCCACCAAAGAAGAACAAGATGGAAGAATCCGAAGTCAATGACTTATTTTCTAAGGACTCTTAGGGACTCTATACCTTACATATCCTTCTATTCTAAGTTTTGAATTGTTTTCCTTTGTGTTTTGATTTCTAAAACTTGTAGGTCTAACATGTCTTGTTAGAACACCTTTTATTTTTAGTTGTAGGTTTCCCTCAAGATTGGATTAAGTAAGTATTTTGTTCTTTGTTTCATCTTTTCATGTTTGGTTTCCTCCTCGCATCAAGACTTGCTTGAATTATATGCTAATAACCTTTTATATTTTCTGTGTTAGGAAAGTTTATTGAATACTCAAGGGTTATGGAGGAGACTTCAAAGGATAGACTTGAAGCATGGAAGAAGTTATGCCCTTCAAGAATTGATGTCATACAAGGTTTGTTAAGGAAAAACTCGAGGTATGTCTTAAACATTGCTTTGTTATAAAGTTCTCTTCATGCAAAATGTACAGTCATTCTTTCTTTTAAAATTTGATTTACATTACTAACATCGTTATGTTAGGGTTTTGAATCACAAGGAATCTTGTTAGGGTGATTAATCATTAGATTGAATCTACCCTCATTATATTATCATTCTTGTGGAACCTTAAAATATTCACCGTAAAACCCTAACCTAAGGGTATGTCGATGCTAATATGGAAACCCTAGTTTACTTAGGGTTGTTGATGAAATCTAGAATTCCTATTCTTTTGATGTTTTGTTATTGTTATGATAAAATCCCTAATCCTTTAGGGTTTTCTATATAAAGTTATGTATTGAATCCCTAGATCTTTAGGGTTTGATGAATTAGGGTTTATGAGCAAACCCTTATAATATCTATAGTAAGATCCTATGAATGAAGCCCTAAGTGTATGTTCGTCTGTCCGATCAAAACACTAGCCTAGTCAAAATTGTTGTATGTCTAACTTTAATGTATTGATATTTGTGTCATGGGTTTACCTAGTAGATATTGTTGTATTATACGTGTGCGTGATTATGAAATCCTATATATGTATATATGTTAACCTAATTGTTGATGCTCGTAGTTTGTAAATTCTAGAGCTTGTAACAAAGCCCTGGTAAAAGTTTGATATTCTAAGATATGATGATATTGTTTCCTATATGATCTAAGGTTTGCAACAAACCCTAGTAGAGTCTAAAATGTATAGTAGAATTGTCATTTGATTGAATTATTGATATCTAAGGATTTGTATCTCTAAGATGGAATCTAGGGTTTGTAATGGATCACAATAGAATTTGTCATATATCTCTATTGAGGCCCTTGATAGAATGAGATTGGTTTCTCAATTAAGTTGCTTTATGTTGTAGTCTAAGGTTTGTAACAAAACCCTAGCGAGAAGTTGAAGTTTAAAAGTATGTCTCTTGCTGATTATGAACCTACGAAGGTTTAGGTATTTGATGTCTAAAGTCTAATGCTTCCATTATGTTAAAATTGGAAACTAGGGCCAAACTCCATGTGGGTCTTCTTATTCATGGCAGCTGATATTTTTCTTGGATTCCTCTCACCGAGAGGTGTAGGATTGATGTAAATATCATCCGATTCCAATAAGTATTCATGGAGATATGAATTTATTTGTGTTATAGGACAATTCGTCAAGGTCGGCCAGCAACCAAATTGCCCCCACTTGTGCTCAACGTTTTAATATAAAAGGAGGTGGCTTGTTAGTCATTTGAGTAACATACATTTTCTCTTGTGATCTCTTCCTCTCCACTCGTTTGGGTCTTAGTGGAAGAAAGAGTCACTAAGAGTATACGTTGTCATAGAATGTGTGCCCTAAGCATCTACGTTGTCCTAATAGAGAATCCTATACGCTATCATGAAATGAGCCTAACTCCTATACGCTGTTATGGAACCTAAATCCTATATGCTGTCATGAAATGAGCCTAAATCCTATACGTTGTCATGGAAGGGATGCCTAAACTATATGCTGTCATCCTTATGTTAAACGTTGTCCAAATGAAGCCTATACGTTGTCCTAAAACAGAGAGTCGCAGAAGGGTATTGACTGCACCAATGTCTTGGGTTTAGGTGCAGTCATGACCATGTGTAAGGACGCAGCAACAGGTTGATATTCTCGACATATCTATCTCAGTATAACAATGATATAGCAGCAGTCATGACATATGTTGATCATGGTGAAGACTAGACAATGAATAGCAGACTATGTATATGTATATGTATTACAGCCTTGCCATAACTCTAAAGGTGTAATAGTTCTCGGAGATGTACAAGAGATCCTAGGCATACCTATGAATGGAGACAGACTTTCTCAAGAGGTACCATTCGGATCTAGTATGATGCAGTCTTGATGTACTTCCAAGAATAGTAACAACCTTATCCTTGATACAAATTACAATACATCGTCTCACTCTAGAGTAAGGCACATGCACAAGATATGATCTTGGAGTTGAAGATCATGATCTCAATGAAGGTTACATCAGTGGTAATCTCTGAAACAGTGATGCATAGTGCAGCATGGTGCAGCACAGTGATGATGGACATGGTGATGGTGCAACATAGTGCACAGTGACAGTGGTGCAGCACAGTGATGCATAGTGCAGCATGGTGCAACGCAGTGATGATGGACATGGTGATGGTGCAGCATAGTGCACAGTGACAGTGGTGCAGCACAGTGCACAATGACAGTGGTGCAGCATAGTGATGCATAGTGCAGCATGGTGCACCGCAGTGATGATGGACATGGTGATGGTAGCATAGTGCACAGTGACAGTGGTGCAGCACAGTGATGCATGATGCAGCACAGTGATGCATGATGCAGCACAGTGATGATGGACATGGTGATGGTGCAGCATAGTGCACAGTGACAGTGATGCATAGTGCAGCATGGTGTAGCATAGTGTTGATGGACATGGTGATGGTGCAATATAGTGCACAATGATAGTGGTGCAGCACAGTGATGCATAGTGCAGCATGGTGCAACACAGTGATGATGGACATGGTGATGGTGCAGCATGGTGCAACACAGTGATGATGGACATGGTATGATGGTGCAGCATGGTGCATCATAGTGATAGGTATAGCAAGGTGATGGAATCACCTGAGTCCAAATCAACTACCTCATGTGACATCTTCTTAGAGAAGATCTCTGCTCTTAATTTTGACAAGTCAAAATGTTGACTTCTGATGTATATGTACTCTCTCTCTCTCTGCTGAACTATTGAAGAACATATAAGAAGAATTGATCAAGGGTTCCCCACATTGGGGTTTGTCCCTGGCTAGAGCCACATCTTGTGTCCTCTTGTCTTGGCTTGTCTTCTGCAATTTATGTTTATGTTCTATCTTCAGTTTACTTTAACGCTGATGTGATTGCTAATCTGTAAAAGATATTGAGCTAACTATGAAAATTGAAATAAATTGCTCTAAGCATAGAACATACCTAAACTGAACACATTAACATGATTTTGATATAGTTAATTCTGTGCTTCTATATATGTATTTGGGTGTGCTTGCTATTTAAGTTTTGCATGTACACAATATTCAAGATAATGTATGTACAAGCATAACGATGAAGGTGACCTTAATGAAGTCGTGAAAGGTTGAAGCTTCTCCGATGTTATAAAAGAAGAAAGTAGTTGATCTCCCTAAGTTAAGGAGGAGTCTGGATAGAAGAAAGGGTATGTCTCCCCAGTTGAGAGGGAGGGCACATTATCACAATAAATATTTTGAATTAAACAAAAGATCTACAGATGAATGTTCATGAAAAAGACATGAGAAGTACTGAGAATGTATTTGGTGCTGCTAAAGAAATGAAACAAGAAGAAGAAAGCTTCCGACAAAATTGTATATGGATAACTTGATTATACAAACAGCGTCCAAACGAATAAGGACCCCAAAGGTTTGTGTTTACTTGTATATTTGAAAGTTTATTATTGCTTTGGGTTGTGTTTGAACAGGTAAATCTCTCCATAAAGGACGAACACTTGGAAAGCATGCTTGGACAAATGGATATATCCAGTTTATTAGGGAGAGTTGAAGCATCTAATGGTGGATGCTTGGGAGGACATTTGGCCGACCTATGTGCGTTTGATATCTAGATCCTGAAAAGAGAAGGTGGCGCTGATCTTGGAGCTCTGACCTTGGATACGCACCTAGATTCCTGGGTTGATGGTTAGTTAGTAAGTCTGATGGTACCTAGACTGGTTGAAAGCTTTAGTCCATCTTAGTCCCACCCGGATAGATTACCCTTTGTTAGGAATCTAATTTGTGGCACTCAGTGTGTCAGAACTCTTTATAGTTCATTTTGGAGATCTTCCATGTACCTCTATAGATATAGGTAATTATGAATACCTCCCTAGTTAAGAGGGAGTGTTGAAGAATGTAACTAGCATCGGTCTTCATAATTGTACTTGAGTCATAATGAAATGTATTTATCAAAAGAAAGAAAAAGAAATTTTACTATTAGATAAATTGATTTGTTAAAGCATGGGTTTCATGTTTGGGTCAATTGTTTTTAGGTCAAAGCTTCCATTGAAGGCTTCTAGGGTTTATGTCAAGTGTCCTTGTCCATGTCATATTGAAAAGAACCCTTCTTGGGATTTATTTGTTAAAGAATAAAATTATTTTATTGTAAAATAGGTCATTTAGGCCTCCTCCACCAAGTCGGCCTCAAGGAAGGACAAGTCGGCCTAAACTGGGCAGCAAAATCACTATATAAAGGCAGCAACTCGACCTCATTTGTCACTCATACATAATAAGTTCAACCTGCAACTTTTGGGGCCAAAAAAAGTGTGAATTTCAACCAAGAAGAGGAAGAAGGATAGCGAAGGAGAAGAAGGTCTCTCACAAGCATAAGAGAGTCGAAATTCTCTCTCTTTTTCCCACACATGTAAAGTTGTGAAGTTGCTAGAGGGGCTGCAATTCTGAAGCCCGACCGAAATTTCTGGGTTGAAGTTGTTGGACAAGAAGAGACTATTGAAGATTGTTATATCTCATTGAAAGGTTGACTTGGTGGAGGAGGAAAGTTTGTTGGTTAAGGTCTTGGTTGTCTCACTGTCATATGAATCTACTGAAGGAAGAGTTCTTGACTGGGTTTTCCCCCTATATAGGGGTTTTGCCCTGGCTATATGTTTACATCTGTTGTCCTTAATTCTCGTGTTTTGGTTTTGGTAATTGCTTGATGAACTAAGATAAAAAAGAATAACATAAGAAAGATAATAATAATTTAAGGAAATCACAAGTAATTATCAATAAGAGAAAATAGTTCTGCCTTTTCGATTTTCTAACAAAAATATGAGCAGAGGGGAGAGAATTCAAAGGTTCAAGGGACCCCAAACTCGTGGTCCAAAAAGGCCACACACCACGTTATGTTTGGATACCAATCACAGTCCTTTCTTTTTTGCACCCTCCTTATATTTTAACTTAACGTCACCTCCTACCATAACAAAACTAATTACTGATAATGGAAGCAACAAACTACTAATAGACTTTGTGGGAGGTCTGCGATATTGTAACACTTCACTTTAATATAATGAATCTAGCATAAACATACTTCACATTGAGAGAATAACAAAGATAACGACAAAATTCCCATAGATCAGCTTTATGAGATGATATTATGAGTGGGTCCACTAAATTTGACACCATTGTTAGCAATTTAATGGTAGTCTTAAAAACACAAATGCTTTTACTATTATTTTTGCTTTGGTGTTCACTGGCAATGAGAAGAGTCATACATAGAGATAGGAGTATAATAACAGTTGGATCAACTAGAGTTTCCTTACGCCACACATCTTGTAGTTGTTAGCACATATTTGTTAAATGACCCAAGAAGAGTTGTTGATGATCCATTTGTGGTCATGTAATAATTGCAACTACTGTTACTCGCAAGGAATATCCTACAATAGATAAATTGGGCACGTTATTAAGCTTCTTTTGTCAAGCACTATTGAATCCTATATATTGTCGATGTTGATGTAAATGTAAATTCCAATTTAGAAAAAGTGCACCAAAGGTGATTCCTCATTGCTCCTACATGACCAAAATCCAGAACATAAACAAAAATTATCATGTATAGTCAATCCACACACCTTTTCCTACCTCGTACTGCAATTGTAATTTCATTGTAGTAATTCAATAATTTCTATGCCCCTTAACAAAGATGGGATGAACTAAATAAGAAAGGAATTAGCCCAAACAAGTGGATGAGCTTCATGTATTTACTATACCAACACGCTCTTTCAAGACAACCACATCAAATCAGGTCAAGGTAAAGCAATCAAGAATCATGAGAGATCAATAACGAAGCGAATCCTTCAATTTCCCATTCAGAATACCTTTTGATCTCTATCTTGTAAATGATTTCACGAAGATCACAATCCCACACCTTTTGTTGCATCATTATGAATGGCAGGTGAGCATTAGGAATGACACAACAATCAAAATGAGGCACAATCATCCACAATACCAATGAAGATCACCCAAGCTCCTAAGGAGGACTACCCAATTTGAGGAAGGCTTTGATACCACTGTTGAACACACGAAAATGGACGGATTTATCATTTAAATAAATGTCGGATGCCTTTCTTAATAAGATACGCATATAAATATAGTAGTTTATGACCATTGCATTCATCTTCCAAGGTCTTTGGGACTTCCAATAAATGATCACCTTCATCGATGACTTTGTATTCTTCCTCAAGAATACCATAATTCCAAAGGATTAAGTTTCCAATAGATACATTTCCCCTAGACCCATAAAATAGGGGTTGTTTCTAATCATGTAATCTTGATCTTTTAATTCAAATAGGAAGGTGAAATACCCCATCCCACATAAGAAGGTTTGCATCTTTCATTTTATCAAGAAGAGACAACTCCTCTACAACCATGTCTCCATCGTGCACAAATTCATCCACAAGATAGTTCATTGCTTGATCAATCCCCATGCCGAAAAAACAAAACACCTTCCTCCTTGCAATCAAAGGAGATACCAAAACACAAGGAATTTAATAGTATCTTCACAAAACCTAAAGTTTTTAATCAAAACAATTTAGTTCTTTCTGTAGTAGCAGCAACAATTGTTTTGAGCATTGCAATAACTTGATCAAAAGTTATTGCCAAAGGAGATGTTCCCTTCCCTGGCAAAGGCCACGAAAAAATATAATCCCAATTTTAACCAAAAACGCATAGGCTATGCGGATCATTATATTAATTTACTACTTACTTTAGTTGGAACCTTCAAATCAATACGTTTGGAGCAATTACTACAGGTTGCCTTTGACTTGGAAAGTTGAGATCAGCAATCCTTTGGGATTGAATAAACTAGCAATGTTTCTTAACCCAAATGCCTTCCATGATTCTTAAAAAAACCTTTTTTCTTTGTCATTTAAACTTATAATATTGAAAAAAAATCTTCACCTAGTTATCCCACTTAATTCTTGCAATCTTCACAACTTCACGATTGGAAAGAAACATTGCTTAGGTCCACCGTCACTCACTATAAATTATTATTATTATTTCTGAGATGACTTTGTTTGGTGTTGTTTGATTCAAATTCCTCCACTTAGCCTGAAGTATTATTTCTGAGATGGATTTGTTTGGTGTTGTTTGATTCAAATTCGTCCACTTAGCCTGCATATTTTCATTAAAGTTGGATTAATTGGAATTTTTCACAACACAAAAACAACATGCTCAAAAATGCAAAGCGCTTTCAATCAAATCTGCTTTCACAAGTAGGAACAGATTTGAGTTCTTGCAATTCCGTTTATGCATGTAGGCTGGTTTGTTTGCTTGATTCATGAGCTTAGGCTAATTTCTTTATTGTTGCATTACAATTTTTGTTTTTATGCTCACTCCGTTCTCCTTCTCTTTCATTAATAACACATTAACTTTTTGCACTCAACTTTAATTTTTCGAGTTGTTTTCGTTTCAGTGTTTTACTTGCTAAAGTCCAGATTTGAGAACTTCATCTAATAAAACCTCTCTTGCAATGAACCGACAAATCCTTGTTAGCATACATTGCACGTGGGATTTGACAGACATGCTGAGTTCGAAGGCAGAGCCCCCACTTGAACGACCTTTTGAGCAGGTGATCAGTGTTAGTCTTCTTGGCAATCCAAATTAAGAATCCACACTAAAACAAATCATAGTTACACACTTCATTAACATTTAATAATTTTATGCAACTTCGTATCTAGCTATTCAAAACTTACTAGTTCCCCAACCTTTCGCTTGCTGTCAATTCTTCCCTAAGGTGAGAGTCCACTTACCCAGTGGTTTACAGGGGCTTGCTACTCTCTATGTCGCGACAAAATTGATGAACACTCGAGACAATATAGAGAATGTAAAAGGGCTAGCATCCAAACCTGTGCCTCTTTCTGAAGTGGTTTTCCTCGTTAGGATGGCATAATTAGAAAACACATTATTTAATGATTAAAAAAAAAAACTCATTAATGATTTTTACAACTTAAAATACTTATTTCTTTGAGCCACAAAATAAACTCAACTACCACTTCTCAAATATTTATTTGAGTGAGCCACAAAAGAACCTCCACTACCACATCGCAAAAGCTGAGATGGTTATAATGGATTTTATTCATTCTATCTCAACATACAATGTAGTACCTCCCTGGTGCAATGCAAGTTCAGTAAATTAAATTATACTTGCGTAAATTAAATATTTCATTCACATGCTTTCACCTACTAGCAACAAATTAAACTATTACTTCGTCTGTTATGCATCAATTAACGTGTCCCAACTCAAAACCCACTCCAAGCTGATTGCAACCTCTAAACCACTTTCTAAACGTTCGTTGTTAATTTTCTATTTTCAATTGCTTATTCAAAGGTAAAAATTATCCAAAATAACTTTACTGTAATTTATTTCTATTGCATGTTGCAATATATTTCTGTATTTTTGGTTTGCCACTTCTTGCACCGACTTTGATGCATGCAATATATAGTCTTACATGGTGGGGCACTCCCCTAGGTAGAATGAATATAGCACATGCAATATAAAGTGTTACACGGTGGGGCACTTCCCTAGGTAGGAAGGATATGTTCTTGGGACAGGGAAATTCGATGGGAATGTTTCCCCATGTCCCCCTTCTGGGAAAGTCAGGGAAATGTATGGTGGGATGTTTTCCTTCTGCGGGGAACTCCTAGGCACCCCTTCCTAGGCACCCCTTCCCCTACAAAAAGGGGGACTCCTGAGCATTCCCCTTTGAATTTGACAAAAGGGCTTAAAAGTCTAAAAGAAAGAAAAAAATAAATACTAATAATAAAAAACAGCAAAAATTCAATACACTAAAGTCAATGTGCCTATCCATTTCAACATTTCATTGGTCATGTTTGTGACTTGTCATTGTTTCTTATATATTTATATTTTTCTTTTAGGATTTCAAACAGAGTCCCTGATGTTGAGGACCCCAACATTTCAAATGACATTACTGAAAATTTGACAAGTGTCTCCACATGTTCCCTGCACACATTTCCCCGTTACCACACCCATCCCAGAAACGTCGTGGAACATTGGCAAGATATCAAGTTCGCACATAAAGAGTCCCCACCTTGCCCTCTTGCTTTTCTGCTTTTCTCAATGGATACTTTATTTAAATGTATGTACCCTTGTTTTAATTTCTGAATTATGACATACAACTGTGCTATATTTTTCATGTATTTGTTGTAATTCAAACAACCGTATAACTGACAATATTTATCCTGGCTACGCACGTCCTGTCTGTCTCATGACTCGTTACTATCTGGAGCACATTTGCAACAATTTTTAAACAGATTGTCTCTCTTCCCCGTATAATCTAGTCGCCAAATGAAAATAAGAGCATAATGACCAATGCCACCCTTCGAGATGGGATTAGTGGAAACATTGGTTTTGGTTAATCTTAAGACATGCAATAAGGCACTTAAAACTATCCATTAGACCCATCAAAATTTTCCTTCTCCCTACTTAATATATATATGATCCATGAAATAAAAATACATTGGAATGAAATCCAAAGCCAGCTCATATTGGGTCTCAGAACACAAAAGGCAAAATCTGTCTGCAGCATGTCTTGCACTGGATACTTCCTACCAATACAAAACTGTGCATTAAACTCACTGCCAATGTAATGACTATGGATGCCTATAAATCTACAGTCTGCAATCTTCTAAATGGAAAACAGTACTGCCTTCCAAGATAACAAATCCCTACAGGCTTGTGGGCAGTATTGTGTATCTACAGGTAAACAACAACAAAGCTTTATGTAAGTTGACTACCTCAGTATCTTGAACTAGATTATCAGGTTTTGGCTGCTTCTTCTCTTTTTCCAACTAGGCTGAGCCTACGCCAGGGCCAGCCCCAATGTTGGATGGAAGAACAATCTGCCCACCTGTGGGATGCTATCACCAGGAATCTGTGAGGCTCAGTCAAGCCTGGACACCCCATGAGACAGTTTTTATCCCCCATAGGTGGCTCCCACCTTCAACCCTATCCCATGAGATTTGAACCAGTGACCTGATGTGTACTAAAACCCACACAAACCAATTGGCCCAAACCTCATGGGTTAAGAGTGAAAATTACTGTCAAAAGCAGGGAAGATGCAAAACATTCTTATTGTACTTTCCCTGATAGGCTTGCAAGACTTTACTAACAATCAAATGAAGAGCAGACATAAGAGGCAGTAACATAAAAAGTGACTCTTATTTCTCGTTTCAAAAAGCTCAAAGGTTGAATTCGATGTGTTTCCTCCCAACTTTATTAAGACCACAGAAATTTTCATTTCTCTAAGGCAGACCTGGGATGGAATACTGCGCAATGTTCAACAAAAACTGCACAAACTGGCTCTAGCATATTTAAACTCTAACTGCCCCAATAGGGTGCCTACTAAACCAATATGACAGAATGGCAGTATCTTAGCTTCCTTCAATGTAAATACCAAACACTGAAGTACCACAAGGAGAGTCCTGACTCAGTTTGCAGTAGCAAACTTCACTCCTTTCTCAATAGAAGACTTGAGTTCTGATTTCATTGCTTCCAACCCCTGTTGTTCAAAAGCAGAGAGGGGGCCCAACCCCAGAACCTCCTCAATGCCACTTTTACCCAGTCTCACCTGCAACCACAGTTATTGGTGCACTGCATTAATATTCAATAACCTAAACCAAAAAAGCAGAAATTCACGATTACAATATGAATTTGATATACAGCAAAGTAATCCACACAATACTTCATAAAATGTGGAGTTAAAGATGATGTAACTGAATTTATAACTGACATTTTAGTGGAAACCTGTGTATATAAATGCACATGACAAAAGACAGTACCTTTACCAATTTCACGGATACACGGAGACTGCTGTGTAAAATGAACCAACCTTTTCAAAATGAAGGTTATTTTCTTACAGTGAAAGATAATGTTACTTATAGTGTGGCAATATGTAGAGCATCCGAAAGAAAATATTTTTCAGACATCTAATCACTTCCTGATTTCAGAATGTCTTCAAAAATGAACAAGGATTTATAAAGTTAAACGAAGAAAATTCAAGAAAACTTGCCAGGGAGGGCACTAAACAGAATATTCTGATCTGTCCAGGATAGATCAATTACTCAAAAAATATTAAATCATTGACAAGGATATTTTCATAAGCAGAGCATGTGAAACAGCTCCAGTTCCAGAAAGTGTAGCTATATCCATGCCAAAGATAAGCATCGAATAAGATAATACAGGCTCAACTAAAAAAATTGTTGCTCTGATAATAGTATTTGTATCCATCAAAAGTCCCTTTCAAAGGGAAAGCATAAAAGAGAGACAAATTCTGGTGAATGGTGCAACTATGTCAGGACCCTATTGGGAACAAATATCTCAGCAGCCTACATATATAGACTTGTGAAGACAGAAAATAAAATACCAAAGACTCATCACAAAACAAAAATTCTCAACACCATCAGATAGTAGGAAGAAGGATCAGTTTTGTAAGAATAAAGTCCACAAAAATGTTCGAGGATAGTAAAGTTTACTATGTTTCTGTTCAGAACCATGATAAACTTCAGAAAAATATTCAAGGATGGCAAAGTTTACTATGTTTCTGTTCAAAACCATGGTAGCTGTTGGAGGGGGGAGGGGGTAGAACAAAACAGCACAATAACTAATAGCATAAAATACTACCCATGCAAAAAGAATGTTCAGAAAATACAGAAAAGAGCAAATATAAAAACTAACAGCATAGAGGAGGTGTTCCGGATCTTTGACAGTCAAACAAAAGCGGTTGCAAATTATAGAGATCCAAAGAGGACACCACTTAAATGGGTACCTGTTAATTTTTATGGTATATTCTATGCTTGCAACAATTACTTCAATCTCTTATTAGCCCAATCGCAATTCCACTTCAGATTCCAACAGCAATCACAATAGATTTCAGTAACAATCACTTAGCATTTAGTTTATATCATTATTGACAGTAATTGTAGATAGAACATCATCAACAATATGCACAAGAAGACGAGCCAAGACAATGAACACAGAGATTTAGGCTAATGCCAGGGCAAAACCCCACAAGGGGGAAAACCCAACCAATCCTTTTATTGATCAAATATCAAATGTTCAGCACAGAGAGAAAATCCGATTTAGTACAATAGTCAAAGTCAAAGTCAAAGTATTGACTTATCCAATAAAGTTGGCCAAAACAAGAAGACCAATCTGATCTGTCAAAGTTTGCAATTCTGAGATCAGTCAACAGCAGTCAATATGCCCTAACCAGTCAAGTCAAACTAGGTCAAAGCCCAGTCAAACAGCCTCCAAATAAATCGGTCAAACAGCCAATCAGTGCGGCCTCCCAAGCTAGTCAAGGAAGGGTCAAAACAGTCCAGAATTCTGCGGTCAAAGAAGAGAGAAATCACCAGTCAACCTGCGTTCAAAGTCTGCAGTCCAGCCTGCGGTCAACGCTGGTCAACCTGCCCAGAAACCCTCAGAATCTGTGCCAAAAGATGTGGCCAGTCCAAACAGAGAATATTCCACAAAAATTGCAGTCAAACAGTGCCAAAAACACCTTGGTCAACGCTGGTCAAAGTCAGCTGCAGAAAGTGAACGCAGAGAAAAACAGAGCTGCCAAGAAACCTTTAGCACATGTGTAGAGAAGATGCTGCCTTAGGCTGTACGAACCAATCAGATGACGAGAGAGGAATGTGTGATGAGTTGATGGCAAAAATGAGGTGACCTTAGGTTGTATTTATATGGATCAATGTGGGGGTCAAAAGACATGTCTCTTGACCAAGTGAGCCTACATGAAGAGGGGCTGACTCAAGGAGATGAGGTCACCTTGAAGAAAGGGCATTTGTAGGTGTCCAAAAATTCTGATTTTTGAGGTGAAGGAGGATGCCATCAACGGTAGTCTAATGGAGTGATGAACCATCAAAGGAGGGGCTTCTAGGAAGGGGAATTAGCCCCTAGTTGCACCTTTTAACACTCCCTCTCAACTAGGAAGTAATTCCAGTTGTCAACATCCATCCATTGTTATGCCATCATGATCATCCATCTCTGCAACATGTCTCGTCTCTGCTGAAGATTGATATCATAGACCAATAAGAAAGGATCATATGAGTGGGTCACAAGACCCTGTCACCCTCGCCAAAATGACAGAGGCAAGACCTCATGTCCAGGGGGAAAGAACCCTACCAGGCTTGATCCTTAGTGATCAAGTTGTTGAACATCATGCATCGTAGTCATAGGGAATACAGTAGTACCTGACGCATCCGTCGGTAGTACTAATTAACCCTAACCACTTTTCCCAACTCATTGGCCAAATGAGAGGTACTTCCCAAGAGTCCTAGACTGTAAGGGTGGGATGTACGTTGGGGTATCCATAGCAGAAGGTGAACCACTCACCCTGTTCTCATATAGCATACTCCATAGGGGAAGGTGAAACACTCACCCTATTCTCAAATGTTGGTGTATGTACTCCACAGGGGAAGGTGAACCACTCACCTTGTGTTCATATAGCTCCAAGAAGTACCCCAAGCTCCCGGGAGCTCCCAGAGCTCAATGTCCAACTCAAGCACGACCCTCATGGGAGGGTCTTCCCACGACTCCAAGTCTCTCTCTGAAGGCTAAGAACTTGGCCTTCCCCAAGGGCTTCATGAGGATGTCAGCAACCTATTCATTTGTCTTGATATGTTGAAGCCTTATTGCTCCCCATTGCACCATATCTCGGATAAATTGGTACCTAATATCAATATGCTTGGATCGATCATGGAACACGAGATTCTCTAAAAGGAGAATCCCACTTTGATTATCGCAATAAATGACAATGGTATCCAGTGCGTGCTCAACTAGCTCACTGAAGAGATTTCTCAACCAAACGGCTTCCCAACAAGCCATACTAGCTGCAATATATTCAGCCTCAGCAGTGCTTAGGGCAACAAACTTTTGTTTTGGGCTCATCCATGAAATTGAAGCGGATCCTAAAGAGAAACAACACCCAGATGTGTTTTTTTTATCCACCACACTGCCAACCCAGTCAGCATAAGTATATCCATGTAGTCTTTGTTGAAAATGCAACAAGAAAATCCTAATTTAATTTTGTCCTTGAATTAAATTGGGAATAAAATTGGAATTCCACATCTCATGACAACATGTGTTAGTTAACTAAGTTAATTTGACTTAGTTGGCTCAGTTAATTCGAGTTGAGGGTCTAACTTGAGTCATGTAGAGTGTCTCCTACATTATAGGAGCCCCGATTGAGTTTATTTTGAGTTGTAATTAATTAATTCAGTTTAACTAAGTTAAAGTCAATTAAACTAGTTCCAACTATTGGAGGAACTAGTGGGAGGTCTAGTAGTGTGGTGTTGCCTGCAGTGTAGTGTGGTGCTGCCTATAGTGTAGTGTGGTGCTTCCTGTAGTGATCAACCAATAAACTGATGATTCACTCATAAATAACTCATGCATGTCAGATCTGAGAGTTACCTAGTTGAGATTGGAGTTCAGGGACAGTGTACTATCAGTTGTATAATCATATGAATTGTACAAGTGGTGCATGCAGTCAAAGGAAGGCCTATGAGGATTGTGCAATTCCAATTGAGGAATTCCCCTAATTAATAGGGGGCTAATTCCCAAGGAAACAGCGCAAGGTTATAAGGTCTTGGGCAAGCAAAAAATTGGTTAAGTATTGACCTGGGCTTGCCGAGGAAGCTGTGAGACAAATAGAGATAGTGCAGAGGTTGTTCATGCTTGAGCAAAACATTGTAATCTTCTCATATTTTCTAACTAATACAATATACATATAGCAAGGGTTTTTAGCTGTGGCCTTCCCCGGGAAATCATTGTGTAATATGTTGATTGAATTCTTTCTCTTGTATGCTTCGTGATTTCGCGATCGTTTAATTGTTTTCGCTGATGAGTAGAGTAGATTCAAGTCTATTGTTTTAGCATATTACAATTAGCAGTTTGAATCTACAAGAAATTTTTACATGGTATCAGAGCATAAATCACTCTAGAAGAGGAGAATACGAGTTTGTCTTTTGCAGGGGAAATCGAATTTGCAGTATCATACTTCAAAGCTAGCAGGATGTCATTCTACGGATTAAGGGTAGTTTGAACTATATTGCTTGGAAGGACAGGATGGAGGCAGTGTTGGAAGACAACGGGCTTAAGGAATTCATAGACAAAGATATTCCTAAGCCTCCAGCAGTTGATGCTCAAGATCTGGCAGAGTGGAGAAAATGTGTTGCAAAGGTGAGAAGGATTATCCTAGGAGGTTAAGATCATATTGTCTCGAACCTCCACAGTAAGGAGACTCCATATGCAATGTGGAAGGCCTTGACAGACTTGTTTCAAAACAACAGTGACCACAGGAAGTTGGCACTGAAGGACAAGCTCAGGAAAATCAAGATGGAGAAGGGCGACACAATACCAAAGTACTTGACCAAGTTCACCCAATGTCGGGATGAGCTTGGAAGTGTCGGTGTTACAGTTGTTGAAGATGATCTGGTCAACCTAGCACTTCTAGGCCTTCCCAAGAGCTGGCACAGCTACCAGGACTCGATAAATGGGAGGGAGAAGCTACCAGAGTGGGAGCATTTGTGGTCTGACTTGGTGCAAGAAGAGATTCGGCGGAACACCAGAGATGGATCCTCATCCAAGCATGATGATGAGGAGAACTGTGCTGTTAATTTTAGATAACAATGGTATGTTCTATGCTTAGCACAATTTACTTCAATGTTCCTTTAGCAGCCCAATAACAATTTCCAATTAATTTTTGTAGCAATCACATTAACTTAATCACATTGACAGTAAACGCAGATAGAACATAAAAACATATGCAAAAAACAAGCCAAGACAAGAGGACACCAGATTTGGCGGATGTCAGGGAAAAACCCCAATGTAGGGAAAACCCTTTGATCAAATCTTCTTATTATTATTCAATAGTTCAACACAGAGAGAGAGAGAGTACATAGATCAAATTCACTTGCCCAATACACAGTTAAAACAGCCCTGTCAAAAACAACAGCCAAAAGCAGTCAACTTCAGCCCTAACCAAAAAGTCAACATTGGTCAAATCAGCAACAAAACTTCTCCTTTGCAACTCAGTCAAAGGTAGTCAACACAGACTCCAAGAAGGGTCAAAGTCAACCCAAAACAATCCACCCAACCTCAAACAAACTTCAGCCAATGTTGCGGTCAACGCAGGTCAAACTGCCCCAAATGCCTCTATTTCTATGCCAGCGTGTGCGGCCTCAAGAAATCGAAATTATGCCCAAGAAAACGCAGTCAAATCAAGTCAAACTAGCCTTGGTCAACGCTGGTCTGCAATCTAGAATTTCAGTCTGCTCTTTGTCTTCTGAATTTTTCGACCTCCTTGCCACACGTGTGAGAGAGAGAGAAGATCCCAAGTTGTACAAACCAATCTGATGTGGAGAGAGAGAAGGATGTGTAAGTGAGTGATGTCTAAATGAGGAGAGGTCACTCCTATTTATACAATTCGATGTGGGTGGGGAGACACATCCATTGGGCATTTTGAGCCTATATTTGACTAAGGCCGACCTTGACAATTTTCTGCATGAGAAAGAATAAATTCAAAATTCCACTTCTGCTCGTCCTAATGAGATGATCTTTATATCAAACTTGGACCTCTCGAAAAGAGGAATCCAATGCAATAATCATCTCCATCATATGAGTTGTCCCAAGGTGGAATTTGGCCCTAGTTTCCAATTTTAACATGTGCCTTAGCTGGAAAGGTGAAGAAAGGAAAAGGGAAGTCAACCCATTCCAAATCAGATTCTAGTCAAGGTAGCAAGAAGGACATGTCGATGATTAAATGTTTTCACTGTCACACGCTGGGGCACTATGCCACGAAGTGTCCGCACAAGAAGGCCGGCAAGAAGCCCTCAGGAGGACCGGTAGGTGAAGCTCTTGCTTCACAATTCGAGTTGGATTTCACCCTCATTGCTTGCATGGTGACATTAGTGATGGGTAGTGTGTGGTATCTGGATAGTGAAGCCTCATTCCATATGACCGGAAACAAATAATTCTTCAGTGGCTTGGAGGAGAAGAACCTCCAGATGCACATCGAAATGGGAGATGATGGGAGGTATAGCACGACCGGCATCGATATTGTTACCTTTCAGAGGGAGTCTAGTTCTCCTCTCACATTAAAAGATGTCATGTATGTTCTGGGTTTGAAGAAGAATTTGGTTTCAGTTGCCATGTTGGAGGACTGTGGCTACGATGTGATATTTAGCAAAGGAAAGGCTTTCCTTCATCACATAGCCTCAGGACAAGTGAAGCGGATCGGGGTTCAGGTGAAGAACCTCTACAAATTGGATGTAGAAGATTGTGTTTCTTTGAGCACAAAAGCATAGAAGGTGCAGAGTTGAGACATCGGTGAGTTGTGGCATAGAAGATTGGGTCACTTGCACCACGGAGCTTTGAAGATCATGCAGCAAATTTCTACAGGACTTCCCAGGGTACACTAGAGCAGAGAGACACATGCAAAGGGCGTACATTGGGGAAGTACACCAAAGCTACCTTTCATGATAAGGACAGTTGAGCGCAAACAATTCTTGAAAGAGTTCACTCAAACGTGTGGGGACCGTTCTCGACAGCCTCCATGGCCAAACACAGGTATTATGTAATATTTGTAGATGATTTTTCTCGTAAATGCTAGATTTTCTTCATGCAGAAGAAAGATCAGAAGTTCGCTAAATTTTGTGAATTTAAAGCACTTCTTGAGAAAGACACTAACAAAAAAGTTAAAGCTCTCACGAGCGATAACGGTGGAGAATATGTGTCGAATGAATTCAAGAACTTTTGTGCATCAAAAGGCATTCGACGGGAGTTAATAGCACCCCATAACCCACAACAGAATGGGGTGGCTGAAAGGAAGAGCAGAAGTACTGTGGGCGCTGCACAGGCGATGTTACATGATTAAGGCCTACCATTGCACTTGTGGGTTGAAGCATGCAACACAGTTGTATATGTGCAGAACAGGACTCCTCATCAGATTCTCGAGCTGAATACACCAGAAGAAGATTTTTCAGGTAAGAAAGCAGATGTGGCACACTTCAAGAACTTTGGTTCATCAGTCTACTATCATGTTACCAAGGATGCAAGAAAAAAAACTAGAACCAACAGAGGAGTTGGGCATATTTGTGGGGTACACTAATACACCTCACAACTATCGAGTGTACCTATCATCTCACAAGATGACAGTGGTTCGTAGAGATGTGAAGTTCAATGAAGAGAAGGCCATGAGATGTTCCCTTGAGAGGGAGCTTCAGTTGCATGGAGAAGAGGAGCTTTTAGCTCCAAAAGAAGAACCTCAGGATGATGTGGAGCAGCCACATGCAGAGGAGCAGAGAGTGGAAGCACCCACTCATGTAGAGACTTCCAGAGACGGAAGGAACCGCACCAAAGAGGCTAACAAATTGATGCATGATGCCAGAGAGAATGTGGGAGCACCCACATCACAGCGCAGGCAGAGGTCACTAGATCGATACACTGGCTACATGGCTCTAAGGAGCGAGAGTGTAGAGATTGAGCCATCCTCATTCGAGGAAGCAGTGCAAAAACCAATATGGATTGATGCCATGATTGAGAAGTATGACTCCATTATCAGAAACAGTGTTTGGGAAGTGGCCCCAAGACCAACAGACAAGTCAGTGGTAAGTTCCAGATGGCTTTACAAGGTAAAGCAAGCAATAGATGGGAGTGTGGAGAAACACAAGGCCAGATTTGCGGAATTGATTACGAGGAGATCTTTGCTCCAGTAGCAAGGTACTCTTCAATCAAATCTATTCAAGCACTTTCAGCACAGATGGGATGGAAGATACAGCAGATGGATGTGAAGACAACATTCCTCAATGGTGCGAATGAGGAATAGGTGTAAATTGAGCAGCCAGAAGGATTTGAGACCTTCAACAAAGAGTCGCATGTGTGCAGACTCAAGCAAGCGTTGTATGGATTGAAACAAGCACCTCGTGCTTGGTACACCAGGATTGACAGTTATTTCACCAGGTTGGGCTTCACCAAAAGTGAAGTAGATGCGAACCTTTACCATATTGTGGTTGAAGGTAAATTGTTGATTATAGTATTATATGTCGATGATTTAATTCTAACAGGTGATGAGAAGTTGGTAAAATCTTGCAAAGAGGATCTTGCAAGAGAATTCGAGATGAAGGACTTGGGGCTCATGCATTATTTCCTTGGTATGGAAGTATGGCAAGGAGATGAGGAACTGTTTGTCTCTCAGGGCAAGTATGCCAACGAGATACTGAAGAAGTTCCACATGGAGAGTAGCAAACCCATGGAGACTCCTCTAGTAGGAAATTGGAGGAAGGAAGATGCTACTTCAGGTGAAGTAGTGGAGGCTACTATTTACAGGCAACTTGTGGGTTCACTTATGTATTTGGTGAACACACGACTGACATATGTTTTGCAGTTAACCAGCTTAGTCAAGCAATGGTTAAGCCAACCAAACTCTATTGGAAGGCAGCTAAACATGTGCTGAGATACCTCGGAGGCACCACTCAGTTTGGTCTTTGGTACATACGGATAGAGGGAGTGAAGCTTCAAGGCTTCACAGATGCAGATTGGGTAGGGAGTCCATCCGACAGGAAGAGCACATTAGGGGGAATCTTCAGTATTGGGTCAGCAGCAGTTTCTTGGTACAACAGGAAGCAGAGATCAGTTGCACTCAGTTCGGCAGAAGCAGAGTACATGGCTGCTAGTCAAGCAGCTTGTGAGGCTATCTGGATGAGGAAGATCCTTGTTGGGTTATTTGGTCAGTAGATGGATCCTACAGTGATTTACTGTGACAATCAGAGTTGTATCAAACTCTTTGAGAATCCAGTTTTTCATGATCGGTCCAAGCATATCGACATCCGGTATCACCATCTACGAGATTGTGTGTAGAGGAGAATCATGTTGTTGGAATACATTCCTACAAAGGAACAGGATGCAGATATTTTGACAAAGGCATTGTCAAGATGCAAATTCGAGTTTCATAGAGGCAGGATCGGGGTAGCAAATAATCCCTTCTTGTTGAGAAAGAGTGTTGAAAATGCAACAAGAGAATCCTCATTTAATTTTTTCCTTGAATTAAATTGGGAATAAAATTGTAATTCCACATCTCATGACAACTTGTATTAGTTAACTAAGTTAATTTGACTTAGTTGGCTCAGTTAATTCGAGTTGAGGGTCTAACTTGAGTCATGTAGAGTGTCTCCTACATTATAGGAGCCTTGGTTGAGTTTATTTTGAGTTGTAATTAATTAATTCAGTTTAACTGAGTTAAAGTCAGTTAAACTAGTTCCAACTGTTGGAGGAACTAGTGGGAGGTCTAGTAGTGTGGTGTTTCCTGCAGTGTAGTGTGGTGCTGCCTGCAGTGATCAACCAGTAAACTGATGATTCACTCATAAATAACTCATGCATGTCAGATCTGAGAGTTACCCAGTTGAGATTAGAGTTCATGGGCAATACTATCAATTGTATAATCATCTGAATTGTACAAGTGATGCATGCAGTTAAAGTAAGGCCTATGAGGATTGCACAATTCCAATTGAGGAATTTCCCTAATTAATAGGGGGCTAATTCCCAAGGAAACAGCGCAAGGAAATAGGGACTTGGGCAAGCAGAAAATTGGTTAAGTATTGGCCTGGGCTTGTCTAGGAAGTTGTGAGATAGATAGAGATAGTGCAGAGGTTGCTCGGGCTTGAGCAAAGCATTGTAATCTTATCATATTTTCTGACTAATGCAACATACAAATAGCAGGGGTTTTTAGCTGTGGCTTTCCCCAGGAAATCATTGTGTTATGTGTTGATTGAATTCTTTCTCTTGTATGCTTTGTGATTTTGCGATCGTTTAATTGTTTCCACTGATGAGTAGAGTAGATTCAAGTCTATTGTTTTAGCATATTATAATTAACAATTTGAATCTACAAGGAATTTCTACAGTCTCAAATTCCCAGCAATGTACCTCAGTCCATGATTGATAGTACCATGAAGATATCTCAGAAGATTCTTTGCAGCAACCCAATGTATATGATGAAGCTCAACCATAAATTGACTTAATGTATTAACAACAAAGCATATGTCCGGTCGGTGTTCACCAAGAACATGAATGCTCCCACAATTCATGTTCTCCTGGATACTCTGAAATTTAGCTCCTGGATACATCATTAGTATCTTCTTAAATCTATTGACACATCCCCTAATGATGGACTCACTTGGTAGTCTGAAACGTTGGGTTCATAAAACTCTATAACAGGTCATTCCTCCTCTATCTAAATTTCTCCTCACCTATATGGATTCATTATTTAATAACATGAATGCTCCCACAATTTGTCTATATTCAGTAGGATTTTCCAAATCTGGACCAACAGCACTTCTGCATAGCTTCTTGAAATTTAGTTCCATCGGTGTAGTCACTGACTTGCATTCCACCATGCCACATCGCTCTAGCAGCTTCACAATATATTTTCCTTGAGAACGGAAAATCTCACTTGGCTTTTGCCAAACTTCCAAGCCTAGGAAGTAGTGCATCAATCTGAGGTCCATCTCAAATTCGAAAGTCAACTCCCTCTTACATTGATAAATGAGGGTCTACACCAGTCAAAAATAGATCATCAACACATAAGACCAAAATAAGTGGCATGTCCTTTTCAACCTTGAAGTATAAGTTCGGATCAGCATAGCTCCTTGTATCCCAGCCTCATAAGATAGCTATCAATCCTCTCATACCAAGCCCTAGGGGCTTGCTTTAACCCATAAAGGGATTTTTTCAACCTGCATACATGTACCCTTGTATCATGCTTTTCAAACCCCTGTGTGTTGAGAAATCAATGCTTAGGGTTTGATTCCTCTTTCTTGATGATTACTCGTGATTTATGTTGGCTTCTTTTACTTCTTTGTTAATTTATCTTTCATCAAGCAATTACCAAATTAAATGTATATGAAGACCATAAGAACAAGAGACACAAGATGTAGGCACTCTGCCAAGGCAAAATCCCTCCAAGGGGAAAACCTAGTCCAACTCTTCCACTAGTAGATTCAAATCAAGATGAGACAATACAAGACCCTTTAGACCTAGACAAAGACCTCCTCCAATCACCAAGTCAACCCTTCCTTCCAATAGATGATCCCTGCCAAAGTCTCCAAGTGTCAGCTTCTCAATTGCAGCTTCAATCCATAATTTTAGCCCCCAGCTACAGAATTTCGGCCCCCAACTTCAAAATTTCGGACCTGTAGTAGATTCTGAAATTTCAGCCCCAACGGCGATCTAGTAACTTCACACATGTGAGATAGAGATGCCTAAAGACTCTATCCTTGACTCCTACAAACTTCTTCCTTCTCTCTCCTCAACTTCGCTCTTCTTTTCTGCCACTTTCTCTTGTAGATCGAACTTGTTGAGTGTGCTACAAATGAGTCGAGTTGCCTCTATATATACTCCTTCTGTAGGGTCGAATAGCCCTAATCCAGGCCGACTTCACGAGGACAAGGCAGAATTGGTGTGGAGGTGACAAATAACTCTTTTGACTCAAAAATAATTCCTTTTACATGATACAAATGCCCAAGAAGGCTCTAATAAAAATGGCAATGACTATATTGACTCATGACAAAACCTAGAAGCCTTCAATGGAGGCTTTGACCTAGAAAATAAATAAAAGAGCATGAAACTCATGCTTCAAAATATTTTTTCTTTTACAATAAATTTCTTTTCTCTTTCTTTTCATCAAGTGCAATTATGAAGACCGACACTAGTTACATTTTTCAACACTGAGGTTGTTCCAAGTAGACTTCATCTTTTAAGTGAGTCATGTAAGAATGCAGTCTTGACATCCATTTTATGCAAGCTCCATTCTTGATTTGCAGCAAGAGCAATTATGGATCATATAGTGGTGTATCGAGCAATTGGTGCAAATATCTCATCATAATTAACTCCTTCCTTTTGAGAAAACCCACGAGCCACGAACCTTGCCTTATATTTTTCAGCACTTCCATCAACTCCATGCTTAATCTTGTAGATCCATTTTGAGGTGACCACGACCTTGTCCTTGGGTCTAGGCACCACTTCCCAAACATATTTCTTCATGATCGATTCATATTCCTTAGCCATAGCACCTTTCCATACCTGGTGTTTCACAGCTTCTTCGAAAGTGCAAGGTTTTGTTTGGATGATAGTACTCATGGCAACCAAATATCCTTGATACCTGGTGGACTTTTTACTTTCCCAAAATGTCCCTCTTGGAGCAACATGATTTTCAGCATCTTGAAGTGTATCTCGGGGCCATAGTGGTCTTTTCTTTGAAGTAGACGGATCACAAGGAGGTGGATCAAGTGGATCCACTGGGCCATCAACCTCGGACATGGGCATCCATCTGAGGTTCTTCTTGACTTTTAGTAGCATCATCATCCTTCCTTATGATAGGGATCCATAGCTTTTCTGAGGACAGTGTCTTCATCAAAAGTAACATCTCTACTCACTTCCACATCTCTTTGACCAGGCATATAAATTCGATATGCCTTTGAATCTTCACTATATCCAACAAATACACCTTTCTTCCCAAAGGCTTCCAACTTGTTCCTTTTCTTTTTTGGTACATGAAAACATGCAAGACAACCAAAGATTCTAAAAATAGAAACATCATGTTTCTTACTAGTGAAGACTTCTTCGGACGTCTTGAAATCCAAGCTTTGATGAGGGCTTCTATTTTGAATGTACACAGCAATGTTCGCAGTTTCTACCCATAAAAACTTCGGTAGATCTTGATCATAAATCATGGCACATGTGGCTTCCATAATAGTTCAATTCTTTCTCTCGGCAACTCCATTTTGTTGTGGATTATATGGAAAGGTTGTCTTCCTCTTAATACTTGCCTCTTTGCAAAATTCATTGAATTCAATAGATTCATACTCGGTTCCATTATCAGTTTTTAATGTCTTGATCTTCTTTCCTGTATGATTCTCCACCAAGGCTTTGAAAGAACCATCTAAATACTTCATCCTTCTTCTTTAGGAAATAAATCCCAGTTTTGCGGGAGAAGTCATCGACAAATATCACATAGTATAAGTATCCTTCCAATGAAGTCACGGGCAAAGGACTAACCATGTCAGAATGGACCAATAGAAGAATATCAGATGTCTTGCTCTCACTGTAAGGGAATGGCCCCTTTGTATGTTTTTCAGTTGCACAACCTTGACAAACACCTTCATGATTCAAATGAAACTCGGGCATCCCTATAACCATCTTCCTTACGCCAGGTAAGGCTTTGTAATGTAAGTGAGCAAATCTCCAGTGCCATAGCTCACATTGAATAGAGGTGTCATTTGCCAAAGCTCCCAAAGGACTTCCACCAACTTGATAAAGACCATCAACCCTAAACCCAAGAGTAAAAGCATCTTTAAAGTTCTTATTCCATGCACGTACCTTTCCATCAATGAAAGCTACCTTGAAGCCTTTGTCTTCCATCGCAGAAATAGACACCAAATTCTTCTTCAAATCAAGCACATACAAAACATCTTAAAGATGTATGGTTTGACCATAGTTCAAGTGAAGAGTAATAGTTCCTATCCCTTTCACGGGATAGGTGGCATTATCTCCAAGAATAATATTTAGATTAGTCTTCCTCTCAACTAAATTTGAGAGAACCTCCTTATATCTAGTGAAATGTCTTGAGGCTCCACTATCAATTAACCAATGATCCAAGGTGTCCGGAGGAGAGGCAGTAAGCAAAGCATAAATGAGATAATATTCATCTTGTTTTTCAACAACATTATTTTCATCATACCTGGCATTTCATGTCTTCTTTGGAGGTCAATTATTTCCTTCTCGAGCAGCAGAAGCATTTCTTTTTCCTTTGTTGTTAGACCTGTTGTTTTTTTTATTGTTTTTGTTGTTCCTTTGAAGTTTTTTCTTGTTAGGACATTCTCTAGCATAGTGGTTGTTACCCACCACTTGTGGGTAACATGTATATGGGAGAAACAAAATTCTCCTAGATGGTCCTCAACCGGCAACGAGCAGCCCCTTGGAGCCACCAGATAGCTCGATGTGCTATTTTCTCCACCACTTGAGCCAATCATGTGGTCCCTCAACCACTTGTCATGAATGTATATTTGAAGGTGGGCCTTCCGACCCCAAAGGTATGGCTCTTCATTGGTACAGTTGAGTATTTTTCCTTACTTGTCACAGGGACTTTTGGACATAGATTAGTGCGGGGATTCGGCGGAAAGAGTGGATTAGGGTTATATTCTTGTCTCCATTCCTTGATTTCGTGGTTACCCTTGTATTCTAGTCTCATGGGGTCTCCTTTACTAACCATTTGGCTTTTGGGTTGGCACTACACGGGAAATCCCGATTTTGGTTGCGTTGTCTCGCTTCCCGATACCACCTGCGTCACTCCCCTTCTATTCATTTTACCCCCATTCATCTATTTTTCCATTTGGATCCACAAGGGGTTAGCCTCCCCTCCCCTTCTCCACACCTTGGGTCATCCTAAACGATGCCCCGGAGGTTGATGCAACTAAACAAAAAAACAAAAAAGCATAATTGGCCACATTCAACAGGGAATTGTACCACAAAATGCAAAAGATGGTCAGGACAAACACATTTAGCACGTGGGAAAAAGCCAATACATGAGCTATACCCTCTTCCATGGCCATCACCCTAGTTCCCATAAGCCCTAGATGAGCTTCCTCTATCATTTAGAAACCCATGATTGTCCCAACCCCTGGTGGGTAATGAACTGCCCCACCTTAAAAGGGGTGTCCACTGCTATACTTTACACATCATGCTCTCATTCCCTTGAGCCCCGAGCAGTTATGAAGAAAAATCAATAAAAGGCAAAAGGCATATGAAGAAGGGTGGAAAAACAAAGGTCGGGGTAACTCATGTACCACGATTTGCTCCCTCCTGCACTTATATACCCAGGTATGGGCTTCCCCTATTATAGCTACCCTGGCACCTTGACATGTGGCCTGGATGTTTCCCCTGATCCCCACTCCATTCCATTATTATATCATTTGCCACTTGCCACTTGAAGGATGCACCATGGACATGTCACCCCCTTTAGAGGTTGAAACCACCTAATAGGGTCCTTGGCAAACCCTTATTGAGCTTGGAGACACTTATACATACCAAAGCCCACTATGGAAGGGCATGCCACCATGAAGTGCCCCACTGGTTCCATGACTTGTAAGCTCTTTTACTTGATTATTCTAATGATTTGTTGTATTGAAGGGCAAGGGGACGCATTGGATCTTATGCAGGATTACAGGTGGATTGCCATTTGGTGTTTGGTCTCCCTATACAAGGTCCTATCCCTCTGAAGGGCCACATTGGCACTCGTAGGGTGGCGTTGAGAGCTATGGTGTTAAAATTGGCAACTAGGGCCAAACTCCATGTGGGTCATCTTATTTATGGCAGCTGATATTTTTCTTAGATTCCTCTCTTCGAGAGGTGTAGGATTGATCTAAAGATCATTCGATTCCGACATGTATTTATGGAGATATGAATTTATTTGTATTATTTGACGATTTGTCAAGGTCTGCCAGCAAGCAAATTACCCCAGCTCAACCCCAATGTTGCATTATAAATAGAAGAGTCTTCAAGTCATTTGACACACACTCATCTCTTGAGATCTCTCTCCACTCGTTTGGGTTTTGGTGGAAAGAGAGGTCTAAAGGAAAGAGCCCTAGCCGCAGTCCTAAAAAAAGGTACCCTAGCCGCAGTCAAGGAAGGTCTAATGTTGCCTTAGCCGCAGTCAAAAGGAAGGCTCCTATACGCTGTCTAGAGGTAGCATATATCCGTAATTGAACAAAACTCTTATACGCAACAGAGGAGGCTCTCATCCGCATCAACAAGGAGACCATACACGCAGCACAAGAAGGATCTAACTGCAACCTAAAGAGACGTAATCTAAGGTCTTCTATCTGCAGTCAAGAGGCCCTAATTCGCCAGCAAAAAGGAGGCCCTAATTCCCCAGCAAGGAGAGGCCATATCCCAACAAGAGTAAAGGAAGAAGAAGCCCTTAACTGCAGCAAAAGGAAGCCCTAGCCGCAGCAAGGAGAAGACTGGACAGCGAGGTCCCTTGAGGGCTATTTTTGGGATCCGTTTAGAGGATAGAGTGACTCGTTGGAGGGTCGAGGCCTTGTTCTTGGAGGCAGAGGCAAGGAGGGTTTGTTGGAGGGTGCAACAATTGTTTCAAGTCCATGCATTGGGCTTGTAATTGCCCTAAAGGAATAGCGTGGAAGGAAACATCCTATTGAGGGATAGTTGCAGCAAGAGGAAGGAATTATGGGTTAGTTTGAGGGATATTAGGGGCTATGGTTGGGTGCCCTAACCAGTCCAGAATTGCAGCAGCATAAATACCCTCGAACAGTGAACTAGTGCACACATTTCTGGAATGTATCTTGTATGTGTTGAGACAGTTTGATGGGCAACTTGTAGGAGTCCTTAGGACAGTTAGTTCGCTGACAGCGTGCAAGGTTAAGGGCTGCCTATTGTGCCCTAACCGAAATTGCAGGAACAGCAAGTGAGCAAAGGAATGTTGCAGTTGTATTATGTTGAAGGCTTCTAGATTGATGATCTCCAAAAAGGGTATGCTTCAGCATTCTTAACGATTGGTTGCAGACTCTCATAAGAATTCAGGGTTGCATCTTTGAACAGTCATCATTAACATAATGATGGACTTTCTACTGTTGTCATAAATATCAGTTTTGTATATTTGTACTCTCTCTCTCTCTGCTGAACTAATGAAGAATATATAAGAAGAATTGATCAAGGGTTTCCCCACATTAGGGTTTGTCCTTGGCTGGTGCCACATCTTGTGTCCTCTTGTCTTGGCTTGTCTTCTACTGTTTATGTTAATGTTCTATCTGCATTTTACTATCATGCTGATGTAATTGCTAATCTGGAAATTGATATTGGGCGAAGAAAATAATTTTGAAGTAAATTTCTCTTAAGCATAGAACATACCAAAAATTAACATATGGACCTCCACCATAGCCGAGATTACTTCATGGATCCCCAGCAGTGTTTGTTGATTGCTACTATCCCACCTTTTGGATGAAGATCATGCACCTAGTTCACCATGCCCAGTCGGCTCCACAGATGCACCATACACTTGGTAGATGTTCCAGAGCCCAGAAGATTGTTCCCCACTACAGAGGCAAGGCTTATGCCATCATTACAGCCCTTACAGATGGTCTACAAACACTTTCGATCCATTTGGAGACCCATGAGGATGACCTTGTTCCCCCCACACCCACTTGGGAGCACCACAGGTTTTTGCTTGGAAAACAAGGGGCCAACCCCTTGTCCACTATGTTGGGAGTCCATTTCTACATCATGGCACCCTTTGGACTTCATTAGGCCTCCTCAAAGGCCCAACGACTCACTTAGTTGATCATTCGACCCTCTTGAGAGGCTTATTCATGTATTATTGAGCTATTTGGTGGGCTTGTCACCAAAAGTAATTGTTATTTTGCACATTATTTTATTCTAGGGGCTCAATTAGGCCAAAATAAGCTAAATCAAATTCATTAAACATTGTATAAATAGATGATGAGTTGATTCATTCTCTCATCATCACTTGGATTGATCATTCTCTCTTAAGAGATTTTCACTATTCCTTTTGGAGGACGAAATTGAATGGATGGATGAATTTTGATGTTTAGATATCTTCATTTTTGTCTTGGAGCTTCTATATTGGCATATGATAATGATTGGATATACTTGTTCTTACATGTAAGTGCTCTTTTAATGTTATTTTGTTATTCTTTTCTATGTCACATAAATGATGCTAGGATTTTCGCTATACTAGGCCGAAATTTTGTTGCGTTTCATTGGTGAAAGGGTATAAATTTGTCTTTTATTAGTGTTGCATCATGTTATGGGCCATGTTTGAATAAGTGAATGTTCCTAGAGATATTTCATTGAAATTTATCTCAATAAGTCATCACATATTGCACATTGAAGTATAAATAACTTGAAGCAATTTTCCTCCTACCCTAATTGTCATGAAAAATTATTCTAGAGGCCTCCTTGACTGAATGAAATCGTCCTAATCATTGAAATTTTCTTGACTCCATTTCTCCCAAATGAATAGGCACTAGTCTTCCATAGGTGATCACCTTAAAGCATATTTTTTTCACATTCTCCCTTTCTTTCTAGGCTAGCCTACATAGGTCACCTATGGCATCACTTATCTCACAATCTAGCCATCCAAATACTTCGATATTTGGTCCACAACTGCGCTAGAGTTTGATCTAGAAGTCCTCCAAATTTGAAGCAAATCCAACGGTGAGATCTCAAGATATTACAAGCCCTAGCTCAAGGATTGTTTCTTTCCCTAGGTTTCCCATGGCTAGTCACTTCATTGGGATCATTGCATTACCTTTCATTGAAAATTCTTTCTTTGATCCCCTTCTCCTCCCTAATTAGGTCAAGCACATCATTGGTTGCTCAATCCTATCCCCTTGACCTAACTTGGGGTCTACTTGGCCTGTGTGGTCCCATAACTTTTGGAAGGAAATTCTTCAAAGACCATTTGGAAACCAACTCTTCATAAGGGTTTTTAGGACTAGGTCCCTCCTCAAGAAGTTTCATTCCCTAAACCTAGTGCCTAAGACACTCTTGGCCCTTCTTAGAGAGCCTTTCATCTTGCCTCCTGGGCAAGCAAAGCCATATATTGAGCCTCTCTTGTGAATAGGCCTCTTAAGGAATCACTCTTTTCCCTTTATTGACCAATTCATCTAGGTTATTCCCGTCATACCGGGTCTCCTGTCATCGGTGTAAGTTCGTAAAAAGTAGGGAGCTCTAGTTGAGGTGACCGTGGGCTATTGCTGCATTTTTGCCCTTGACCTAGCAGTTGCCCTTGTTAATTTTAGGTATGTTTTATGCTTAAAGCAATTTATTTCAATTTTCACAGTTAGCTCAATACCTTTTCCAGATTAGCAATCACATCAGCATTAAAGTAAACTGCAGATAGAACATAAACATAAATCGCAGAAGACAAGCCAAGACAAGAGGACACAAGATGTGGCGCTAGCCAAGCACAAACCCCAATGCGGGGAAACCCTTGATCAATTCTTCTTATATGTTCTTCAATAGTTCAACAAAGAGAGAGAGATAGTATATTTACAATACAAGTCAACACTTTGACTTATCTAGATAAGAGCATAGATCATCTCTAAGAAGATGATGCATGAGATCAGTTGAAGACATGTTGCTTCAATTGATTCTCCAAGGTGACTCCTTCACCTATCATCGTGCTGCATCTCGTCATCATGCTGCACCTCACCGTGTTGCACCATGCTGCACCCATCATCACAATGCTGGACCTCATGACTGTTGTACCTTATGCTGCACTGTTGTCCCATATGCCATTGTTGAACCATGTTGTCATACAACATGTCTCATGTGCTTGCAGTACCATGCTTCTTGTTGTTATCCATGCTATTCATGATAGCCATGTTGTCCATGCTAGTCCATGATAGTTGTTGTACCACGCTTGTTGTTGTACCATGTGCCTTCTGCCATGTCACAGCTGTTGTCCCACTTAGCCTTGCCATACCTAGCAGTTGTCCCATATGTCTAAGCATACCTTGTTCTTGTCCATATGTCTTAGGAGCATTATGCTTGTTGTTCCATGCATTTTAACATACCTTGCTTCTGTCCCATCATCTTAACATACCTTGTTGTCCCATACATGTTAGCAACACTATGCTTGTTGTCCCATGCATCTTAACATACCTTGTTGTTGTCCCATACATGTTAGCAGCACTATGCTTGTTGTCCCATGCATCTTAACATACCTTGTTGTTGTCCATGCTTGTTGCTATCCAATGAGGTTGCAGCACCATGTACCTTTGTTGTCATGTCACAACTGTTGTCTTGCCTTAGCATTCTTTTGTTGTCCCATTTATTATACAGTTGTCCCTTGCAACTCCATTCTTGCCATGCTTACCATCTGTTGTTTCACCATGCTACACTATTGTACTGCATCACAGGTTAGGGAATCACCTACAGCCCTTATTCTCCATACAATTCAGCAGGACAGCCTTCTAAAGACTGCAGTTCTCCAAGGGAATAACCCTCCACACCTATGTTATTCCTTTTGGCTTGTTTAACTGCGATTAGGGCCACGCTGTCCCTACAGCTCCTTCACGCTGTCTAGGGCAACCTCTTCGTTGTTCCTTTGACCCTTTATACGACGGCTAAGACTCTGTTGTCCACACAACCCTTCACGCTGTCTAGGGCAGCCTACACGCTGTCCCTTTTGACCCTTCATGCTGCAGCTAAGACTCTCTTGTTTGACTGCAGTTGGGGCTGAATTAGACCATCGTTTAGGGTTGTATTAGACTATCAGTTAGGGTTGGATTAGACCATCATTTAGGGTTGCCTTTAGGTCTGCGTTAGGGTAGCCTTTAGTCTGCGTTTAGGGCTGCCTTCCATCTACGTCTAGGGCAGCCTCTTTTCCTCCAATGTCTAGGGCTTCCACTCCTAGATTTCTCTTCCACTAAAACCCAAGACAAGTGGAGAGAAATCAAAATAGAAGTGTGTGTAAAATGACTCTCAAGTCATCTCCTTTTATACTAAAACATTGAGCACATGTGGGGTTTATTTGGTTGCTGGCCGACCTTGACGAATTGTCTTATAACACAAATAAATTCATAACTCCATGAATACTTATCGGAATTGGATGATCTTTAGATCAATCCTACACCTCTCGATGAGAGGGATCCAAGAAAAATATCAGCTGCCATAAATAAGATGACCCACATGGAGTTGGACCCTAGTTGCCAACTTTAATACTATTGCTCCATTGTTGCCCTTGACCTAGGAGTTGCCCCTCTAGGATCCCCTTTTAGGAACCCTGCTAGTTTGAGCAGTAACAGTGGCCAAACTTGTCGCAATTGTAGCATCTTCCTTTGCCTTTTCCTTTGAATCCCTTCTTAGATCCTTGACCTTGCTTTCTTGAATTAGATGGACCAACATCATTTCTCCTTCTAGCATGTGCAGAGAAAGCAGTGGATTCACTTCCATTTAAAGACTTATCTCTCTCTGTCATCCTCATTTCCTCTTAAGTGCATCTAGCCAATAGCTCATCAAAACCAGGTATCCTGTCATTGTTGAGAATGGTGGTGACAAATGTTTCCCATGGCCTTGAAAGACCTCCAAGAGCAATGAGGGTGAGTTTGTTGTTAGCAGTAACTTCTCCAATAGATAGCAAATCATTATTTACTTGAGTTATTCTCATGAAGTAAGCTTGTGTAGACTCCCGTTTGTCCATCTTGATATCCCTCAACTTGTTCTTGAGAAAGAAGATTTGATTTGCATTGTTGACTTTAAACATCCCAATCAATTTATCATACATTTCCTTTGAAGTTCCCAAATTAGAAATATAAGAGATTAAATGTTTTTTAATGGAATCAACTAAGATTTTCTTAGCTTTGACCTCACCTTTTATATACTTCGTTCTAGCAACACCAGGTGAAGGAGGCTCCACCACTTTCCCTTGCACATAATCCAACACTTCATGTTCCTCCAAGGTCAAATCAAGAGTCATCTTCCAGGCATGATAATCTGATTTGTCATTGAGCTTATCCTCAATTTTGAAATAAGAGGTAGCAGCCATGGAGACTTGTCCAACAGTCCTTGTTTTGCAGCAGCAAGTATTCCAACAGTGATTGCTTACTTCTTCCTTGGGCTTTGTCTTCACCTTAGCTCTAATACCATGTTAATTTTTATAGTATGTTCTATGTTTGCAAGAATTACTTCAATCTCTTATTAGCCCAATAGTAATTCCACTTCAAAATCCAACAGCAATCACAATAGATTTGAGTAACAATCACTTGGCATTTAGTTTAAATCATTATTGACAATAATTGTAGATAGAACATCATCAACAATATGCACAAGAAGACAAGCCAAGACAATGAACACAGAGGTTTAGGCTAATCCCGGGGCAAAACCCCACAAGGGGGCTAACCCAATCAATCCTTCTTATTGATCAATATCAAATGTCCAGCAGAGAGAGAAAATCCAATTTAGTATTGACTTGACCAATAAAGTTGGCCAAAACAAGAAGCCCAATTTGATCTATCAAAGTTTGCAATTCTGAGATCAGTCAATACGCCCTAACTAGTCAAGTATTCCAACAGTGATTGCTTACTTCTTCCTTGGGCTTTGTCTTCACCTTAGCTCTGATACCATGTTAATTTTTATGGTATGTTCTATGTTTGCAAGAATTACTTCAATCTCTTATTAGCTCAATAGTAATTCCACTTCAGATTCCAACAACAATCACAATAGATTTGAGTAACAATCACTTGGCATTTAGTTTACATCATTATTGACAGTAATTGTAGATAGAACATCATCAACAATATGCACAAGAATACAAGCCAAGACAATGAACACAAAGATTTAGGCTAATCCCAGCGCAAAACCCCACAAGGGGGAAAACCCAATCAATCCTTCTTATTGATCAATATCTATTAAAATTGGCAACTAGGGCCAAACTCCATGTGGGTCATCTTATTTATGGCAGCTGATATTTTTCTTGGATCCCTCTCATCGAGAGGTGTAGGATTGATCTAAAGATCATCCGATTCTGATAAGTATTCATGGAGTTATGAATTTATTTGTGTTATAAGACAATTTGTCAAGGTCGGCCAACAACCAAATAAACACCACATGTGCTCAACGTTTTAGTATAAAAGGAGATGACTTGAGAGTCATTTCACACACACACTTTTATCTTGATTTCTCTCCACTTGTCTTAGGTTTTAGTGGAAGAGAAATCTAGGAGTGGAAGCCTAGACGTTGGAGGATAAGAGGTTTCCCTAGCCACAGTCAAGAAGAAATACGCTACCCTAATCTAGAGGACACAGTCATGAAGAAAAGCCCTAATGTTATCAAGAAGGAGCCCTAAACCTATACGTCGGTCCTTACTAAAACACAGACCTAAAGGATGCCCTCACTAAGACCTAAAGGCAACCCGAACGAAGCTATCCTAAGGCAGCTCAAGAAGGAGGACGCTAATGTGAAGGGTCAAAGGGACAGCGTGGAGGCTACCCTAGACAGCGTGAAAGGGCTGTAGGGACAGTGTAGGGACAGGACGGTTAAGAGCACAATAGGAAAGCAACCAGATCGAGGAGAATAGAAGCAATAAGCTATTGTTTATGGACGGATAGTTGGGTGTGTAAGGGTTGCCAGATGCCCTAACCAGTCACCATATAAGCAACAGTAAAGGCAACATTGGAACAACAGTGTTGTGGACAGCAGCAAAGTAAATACGACCGTTGGGCTATAGGACAGCTGGATTACATGGTGCTGCTAACTAGTGCAGCAAAGTAAATGTATGGGACAACAAGGTGACTAGTGCAGCGAAAATGCATGGGACAGTAAGGCTACATAGTGCCGCAAAGACGCATTGGACAGCAGGCTACATAGCAAAGATACATGGGACAACAAGCAAACTTGGAATGAACAGTGGGATAGTTGTACGCCACATAGGACAGCAGCGACTAGCATGTTACAGCAAAGGCACATGGGACAACAACAAGCATGGACAGCAAGGCAAGCATGGTGCAACATAGCAAGCATGGTGCAGCAATATGATGTGTACAGCATGGTCATGAGGTCCAGCATTATGATGATGGGTGCAACATGGTGCAGCACGGTGAGGTGCAGCATGATGATGAGATGCAGCACAATGATAGGTGAAGGAGTCACCTTGGAGAATCAGTTGAAGCAACATGTCTTCAACTGATCTCATGTATCATCTTCTTAGAGATGATCTATGCTCTTATTTGGATAAGTCAAAGTGTTGACTTCTATTGTAAATGTACTATCTCTCTCTCTCTCTCTCTCTGCTGAACTATTGAAGAACATATAAGAAGAATTGATCAAGGGTTTCCCACATTGGGGTTTGTCCATGGCTAGCGCCACATCTTGTTCCTCTTGTCTTGGCTTGTCTTCTGCGATTTATGTTTATGTTCTATCTGCAGTTTACTTTAATGTTGATGTGATTGCTAATCTAGAAAAAATATTGAGATGAGGTGAAGATATTTCCCAAGCAAGAGTGAAAGAGCAATAACCGAAGACAGTTGGGAAAGGACAAAAGGATCAATGGATTCCTCATCCCTCTTCAAATTCACCAAGGGTGAAATTGAAGCAGAGAATATTATCAGAATGGCGCAACGGAAGCTTCTAATGGCCTACCTAAAGATCACTTCATTGGGAAGTCTGGATCTAAGGGTGGAAGGAAAGGCAGATGCCTTGTTTGTAAATAAGTTCGGCCATTATGCGAAGGAGTGTCTGAATGGCAGGGACACATCACTTGATGATGATAACAATCATTCCAGGGACATCTTCAATGATCAAAGGAATGACAGGTAATGCGGGTCAAGGAAACGGCCGACTCTTCAAAGAAAGCAAGGAACCCCAGGTATGAAGAATCAAATGTTGTTTCTGATAAGATAAAGAAGCATTATCTTGTATTGGCCTTCTCCTTCAGATTCTTTGGGAATCAGGCTTATAGATTGTAGTGTTTCAAGGCACTTCATCGAATAGAAGGGTGCTCTCTCTAATTTAGTAGAGATGGAAACAATCGCGGGATTATACTTGGAGCCGATGCCACCTATCCCGGAAAGGGTGTGGGGAATGTTACCCCTCAATTGAATGAGTGTAACTCGATTCATTTACAAAATTCTCTTTTGTGTACTTGATCACAAGAAGAACCTGGTGTCCATTTCGGCAATGGAAGTCAAAGGTTTCAGGGTGGCATTCATCGATGGAAAGGTACGTATTTGAAAATGGAATTTTCAATACTTTTGAGTTCAAGGTTGTATCAAGTTGTTGGAAGTCCATTGGGGACCATGTTAGTTGTCACATCTCATCTATAGCACAGAGGTCTACTTATGGGGCCCTACCCGATGTGAGTCAGATGGTGACTTGGATGCCTGAATTCAAGAAGAGCATGAAGGTACATGTCTAAGATGTACCAAAGGAAAATCTTACAAGGGGACTATTCCCCTCATGTAACAGGTCCACAGGTTTGGAACAACCCGGGTTTGAGATTCATGATCAGAAATCTCAAGTGGAAGAAAGCCCTCTATGGCTTGAAGCAAAACACCCCGAGCATAGTATGAGAGGATTGATAGCTGTCTGATGAAGCTGAGATTCACTATAAGTGAAGCCGATCCAAACCATTGCTCGAAAGTTGTGGATGATAAACCTCTCATACCGGCACCTTCTGAGGACGACCTATTTCTGACAGGTGCAGACCCTCTCATTTGCAGAAGTAAGAGGGAGTTGGATTCCAGATTTGAAATGGTGAACAACAAGCCCGCGACTACCTCGATGGAGCTTAACTTTCAAAAGTTATATGGTGGTGATGTCGAACCAGATTTGGGAAATGCCTCTGAGTTTCATAAACTCATTTGCATTGATGTTCTTGGTGAACTTCCGTCCGGATATATGTTTTTCAATTAGCATGGTGAGCTCATATATGGTTGAGCCACACTAGATTGGTGCCAAGAATCTTTTGAGATATCTTCAGGGCACAATCTCTCATGGATTGAGATACACTGCCGGAAATATAAAGTTGCATGATTATTCGAATGCTGACTAGGCAGGCAGTGTGGAGGATCGCAAGAGCACTTCCGAGTGTTGGTTCTCTTTGGGTTCTGTTCGATATCTTGGATGAGCAGGAAGCAGAAGTCGATTGTTATAAGCACTGTTGAGGCCGAATACATAGCTACAAGTATGATCTCGTGTGAAGCTACCTGGTTGTGAAAGTTCTTCAGTGAGTTGTTTGTACACGTGATGGATACCACCGGGATCCTCTGTGTCAACCAGGGGGGGGATTCGATTGTTGAGGAATCTCGTATTCTATGATTGCTCTAGTATATAGACATCTGATACTAACTTATCTGGGATATGGTACGTCGATGAGCGAGGAGGCTCTATCGCATTGAGACTGATGTATAGGTCGCAGACATTCTGTCAAAGCCCCAGGGAAAGGTCAAATTTATGACTTTCCCAAACAACTTGGAGTCGCTGAGAGACCTACTTATGAGGGCCCTGCATGATGCATGCATTGAGCTCTGGGAGATCCAGGGGGCTTGGGGTACTTATTGGAGCAACAAGCGACCATAGGGGGACTCACCCTCCTCTAATGGTGCGTTGTGTACAGGGTGAATGGTTCAGCCTTCACCTGTGATACCCCGTGGCAACTTTGGGACAGGATGAATGGTTCTCCTGTCGAGGCATCCTACCCATGCAATCTGGGACTCATGGGAAGTACCTCTCATCTGGCCAATGAGCAGGGAAATGGGGTTAGGGACCATAGTAGTACTATCGATGGATGCATCGTTGTATCTATCGTACTCCCTGTGCTAGGATGACCTCCATTAATCTGGGATCAGTATGAGTGGTTTGAGACACTCTTGTGATATTGATCTGGGATCAATAACACTAACTTCGGGTCAGTCGAGAATGGTATGAGACATTCTCGATCAATTCTTCTTCTTCATGGTTCAGCAGAGCAGAGCAGTGCAGGGCACTGATGGCAGAAATAGTACAGTCGAACATATGGATCAGCGGATGGAGTTCTCCCTAGTTGAGAGGGAGTGTTAAAATTGGCAACTAGGGCCAAACTCCATGTGGAGTCATCTCATTTATGGAAGCTGATATTTTTCTTGGATCCCTCTCATCAAGAGGTTAGGATTGATCTAAAGATCATTCGAATCCGATAAGTATTCATGGAGTTATGAATTTATTTGTGTTATAAGACAATTTGTCAAGGTTGGCCAGCAACCAAATAAACCCCACATGTGGTCAACATTTTAGTATAAAAGGAGATGACTTGAGAGTCATTTCACACACACACTTCTATCTTGATTTCTCTCCACTTGTCTTGGGTTTTAGTGGAAGAGAAATCTAGGAGTAGAAGCCGTAGACGTTGGAGTATAAGAGGTTGCCCTAGCTGCGGTCAAGAAGAAATACGTTGCCCTAATCTAAAGGACGCAGTCATGAAGAAAAGCCCTAACGCTATCAAGAAGGAGCCCTAAACCTATACGCTGGTCCTTACTAAAACACAGACCTAAAGGCTGCCCTTACGCAGACCTAAAGGTTGCCCTAACGCAGACCTAAAGGCAGCCCTCACTAAGACCTAAAGGCAGCCCTAACGAAGCTATCCTAAGGCAGCTCAAGAAGGAGGACACTGATGTGAAAGGTCAAAGGGACAGCGTGGAGGCTGCCCTAGACAGCGTGAAAGGGCTGTAGGGACAGTGTGGGGACAGGACGGTTAAGAGCACAATAGGAAAACAACCAGGCCGAGGAGAATAGAAGCAATATGCTACTGTTTGTGGACGGATAGATGGGTGTGTAAGGGCTGCCAGATGCCCTAACCAGTCACCATATAAGCAGCAGTAAGGGCAACATTGGAACAGCAGTGTTGTGGACAGCAGCAAAGTAAATAGGACAGCTGGGCTACATGGCGCTGCTAACTAGTGCAGCAAAGAAAATGGGACAGCAGGCTACATAAAGCTGCTAAAATGTATGGGACAGCAAGGTGACTAGTGCAGCTAAAATGCATGGGAGAGCAAGGCTACATAGTGCTGCAAAGATGCATGGGACAGCAGGCTACATAGCAAAGATACATGGGACAGCAAGCAAACTTGGAATGAACAGTGGAACAGCGGTATGCCACATAGGACAGCAGTGACTAGCATGTTGCAGCAAAGTCACATGGGATAGCAGCAAGCATGGACAGCAAGGCAAGCATGGTGCAGCAGTATGATGTGTACAGCATGGTCATGAAGTCCAGCGTTATGATGATGGGTGCAGCACGGTGAGGTGCAGCACAATGATAGGTGAAGGAGTCACCTTGGAGAATGAGTTGAAGCAACATGTCTTCAACTGATCTCATGTATCATCTTCTTAGAGATGATCTATGCTCTTATTTGGATAAGTCAAAGTGTTGACTTCTGTTGTAAATGTACTATCTCTCTCTCTCTCTGCTGAACTATTGAAGAACATATAAGAATAATTGATCAATGGTTTCCCCACATTGGGGTTTGTCCCTGGCTAGCGCCACATCTTGCGTCCTCTTGTCTTGGCTTGTCTTCTGCGATTTATGTTTATGTTCTATCTGCAGTTTACTTTAATGCTGATGTGATTGCTAATCTGGAAAAGATATTGAGCTAACTGTGAAAATTGAAATAAATTGCTCTAAGCATAGAACATACCTAAAATTAACAATACCAAATGTCCAGCAGAGAGAGAAAATCCAATTTAGTATTGGCTTATCCAATGAAGTTGGCCAAAACAAGAAGCCCAATCTGATCTGTCAAAGTCTGCAATTCTGAGATCAGTCAACAGCAGTCAATATACCCTAACCAGTCAAGTCAAACTAGGTCAAATCCCAGGCAAACAGCATCCAGATAAATCGGTCAAACATCCAATTAGTGTGGCCTCCCAATCTGGTCAAGGAAGGGTCAAAAAAGTCTAGAATTCTGCAGCCAAAGGAAAGAGAAACCACCAGCCTCCAAAAATTCTGATTTTTGAGGTGGAGGATGCCATTAAGGGTAGTCTAATGGAGTGATGAGCCATCAAAGGAGGGGCTTCTAGGAAGGGGAATTGGCGCCTAGTTGCACCTTTTGACAGTACCACAAGAAACAGAATAGTATTTTTAATTAAATAATTCCATAAAGGCTTTTCCTTTAATTTCAATATCCCCCCACGGAATGTGAAGCATAAATATCTTTTAGATATATTAAGCAATGTTGCAAACATCGGTAAATTTAAGATATCACCAAAATATCAGTAAAAATCGGCACACAACGGCTAGGCCAAAATATCACGATTTCGAGATAAAATCGAGATGTTTGCAATACTGATATTAAGCCATTGACAAATTCTGCCATGAACATAAGTCCAGCAGCTACAGATTCAGGAAGTATTGCTATACTAACACAAGAATCAAGTATATTAACGCTGAAAACACCATTTCAGTTCATTGAAACAAGATAAAAAGCAGAACTACCTATATATCAACATTCTATTAATAATACTTCTGTGCATCAACAATTACAGAGGATAGCGCAGCTACAGTGGGGAAACTAATTAAAAGACAGGGAAACTAATTAAAAGACACTCTTAGTATATTATGTATAGGGTTTTAGTGAACAAACAATCAGATTACTTGCTATAGGATCAGATACCAATCAGCAGAAACATCACCAAAGAAAATATAATAGGATGGTAGAGTTTCTATGTTCCTTCTCAGAATATAACACAATGCTCCCATGTACATACTAAAAACTCTCTACAAATAGTAGATCATTAGCAAGAAACTTGCATACTGCCATAAAATGAAGGTCAGAAACTCCAAAGTCAAGAAGAACACTATGGCCAAATCACATTATCCACCAAACAAGACACTATACGAACAATGCTATAGATCAGAATTTAGCATTCTAATAACAGTACCTGTGTGCATAAGGAAACATGTAGTCATCAATAGGAATATGTAAAGAAATGATGGATTCAGGCAGCAAGAACTCTCACTGGGACAAATCTTTTAATGGATTATATACCGGCTTACAATGAACAGAAATAAAAAAACAGATTACTGGCATCGGCACAGGGCATGCTGCAGTGTCAAATTGTCAAGCAGCAGAACTATCACCATAAATAAAAACTTGGAAAACTAAAGGTGATGGTAAAGCTTTCTTTGGTCAAAATTTATTCAATGATTCAGGATAAAAACCTATTCAAATATTAACAGAAAAAATGCAGCACAACTTGAAATGAGATATATTTTGAAAATCAAAACCATAATACAAAGAATTTTCACTCACAAATTGTAGGATTTCTCAATTCTACAATTATACACTCAAAAACAAGAAAGTTAGATAGTCGTAACAGAACAGTAACAATGGACACAGACCAAATACAGTACATACAACAAATGATAAAAGAAAATACAACCTGAATTCAAGAGGCGGAGGGGTGGAAAATAATTGCTTACCTTTGAGGCAAAGAAAGGCAATTCAGTAATGTTTGACTGAACATATGTACATTCCACAATATCAGGCACTCCATTCAAACCCTTTAAACATGCGTCAGCAAATATTGCTCCAGCATACCTGCACAATGAAGGTAGTGTTATTAAGTTACCTTAGCTAGTCCTAACTTCTTCACATTGTGGGCACATAAGACTGATTAACATACACCAATGTTGCACAACTCGGCCTCGTATAAGACTTGTCTGGCTATTGACTCAGCAACTCGTATAAGAATCGGGAACGACTCGTATAAGCCTTGGCAAAATACAGAATTTAAAAAACAAACAAAACAACTTAAAATATGGTAAATTTTAAGCACAATAAAGAAACTAATGATATTTCCAATCCTAATAAGTTATAAAACCACAATACATGCAATAATTCATAACATCATCTCATAGCTACGATAGTACAACATAACATATTTGATTTTTGTAAGCAAAAAATTTAGATAGTGAATAGGAAAAGGAATCATGATTCCATAATCAAAATCAAAAATGGTAGCAAGTTCAAAATTCAAATACATATGTCATAAATGATAAGTCATAGTCTCATAACAATCTTGAGTCTCATGCACGACTACACCTAGAATAAGCCCTCGAGGAGCTAGTGCCAACATGGGAAGGTTGAAGCAACTATGAGGCAGGTGTATTTGGAGTTTCCATTTGAGATGGAAAACTAGAGAGATCCTCAATCTCTTCATCAAGCCAACTCAAATCAGGGGACTCCTCCTCCACAACCCAATCAGACTCTAAATCAATACTATCCAATAAAATTGGATCTAGATCCTTTGGTTGTAGTTGTTTTGTGAACATTCGAAGGTTGTAGTATATGAAAACCAACTTCTCCAACCTCTCTTGCTCCAACTTGTTTTCTTTTTGTTGTGGATGTGCTCAAATACCGACCAATTGCACTCACTACCAGAAGCACTACAAGGTTGACTCAGAACTTTGATGGCGAATTCTTGTAATTGTGGTGCCTCGCAGCCACAATCTATCCGCCAATGAGTTGTAAAAGCTATTTTGCAACACCAAACATATAAAAGAGAACTAGCAAAATTACAAGCTATGTTCTAAGCACTTACAAGGCATTTTCTTGTCGTTGAGACGTTGGCTTGAGCTGAATCCAAACATGCCAAATGCTTCCTTGTACATATCTCATTGCATGTTGATTTTGTCTTGAATATCTTGATCTGATAACACCAACTCAATGCATATCATGACACCTCTCATCAACTCGGGATCTTTTTTAATGTTAGACCCCTCATTATAGAATAAGCTCGGGTTGAGATATGCTCTCGCTGCATGCAATGGTGAATGTCGTTGCCTATCCCACCTGGAATCAATAATTTCTCATAAAGGGAGATATTTAGATCCATCACCCTTGTAGAAAGTCTTGATGGACTCTTTGGTCCTGTCCATGCCCTCATAAATATATACCATTGCAGGTTTCTCTCCATCCATCAATCTCAAGACTTTCACAAGGGGCTCAGTGAAGCTAACAATCTCAATGACTTTCTCCCACAAAACTATCACCTAGGAAAGATGTTTTCACAGCCAATGCTTCTATTTTTGTGCTATCTTTCAAAATAGCCATTGTTGGCTACAAAACATTCTTCTCAAAGCTTGGTACTCATACAAAAGGCTTTGGATGGAAAGGAAGTTTGTAGCACACTGTGTGATAGTTGGGCGACTAAGCTCATTCTCTGTGAATTCCCTCGTAAGGTTCAACACCTAAGCATGGTTACAAATATACTTGGTAATTTATTTGCACTCTTGCACAACATCTTGCACCCACTCCAACTTCAAAATGTCCTTCAGTATCAAGTCTATGCAATGGGCAACGCAAGGAGTCCATAAAATGGTGGGATATTTGGCACAAAGCAACTTTCCAACTACCACATAATTTGTTGCGTTGTCTGTGATTACTTGGACAACATTTGCAACCTCAACTTCCTCCACAACCTCAGCCAACAATGTAAAAATCAAATGTGTATCATTTACATGTGTAGATGCATTAATGGATCTAAGGAACATGGTTCCTTTAGGGCAAGCTACAACAAAATATATTATTGTTCTGCCCCTCTAATTTGTCCACCCATCAGCGATAATTGTGCAACCTGTAAACTTCCATGAGCTTTTAATGCTCTCCAACTGTGCCTTGACACACTTTGTTATGTAGCCAGATCTCAAAAACAAATACAAAAACAAAAAAGATAGATCAACACCTTGAAAATAAGCCTCATTGAGGGGGCAACCTCCTTTTACATCACATAAATGAACAATTCTTGGATGATTCAAATGACATGACCTCCTTGGTATATATAGGAGTCTAAGGGGTCAAAATATAATTAGGGCATACATAACAATAATAATGTAAGGGCGAAACAATAACAACAATGGGCTTCTATGTGGCACAACAATAACAATGTGGGGGCTACACTAGTATTATAGGGATCTAACATGTCCCTTTCCTTCAAAAAAGTGTTGTAACTTGTCCTCAACGCTTGAGTAGTTTTGGATGCTTATGAATAAAATACTCATCCTCCCATGTGGAGTCTTCAACAAGTAAGTTCTTCCACTTAATGAGATACTCTGAAATTGATTTGTTTCGTAGTTGTCAGATTCTTGTTTCTGTGATTGCTTCAAGCTCCAATATGATTTTTCCTTCCTTGACAAGTTCAGGAAATATAGTTTGAACTAGAAATTTGTCACCTATAACCTTCTTTAAACATGAAACATGGAAAACTGGGTGTACTCGCAAAGATGCAGGCAGCTAAAATTTGTATGCCATAGTACCAATCTTTTGCAACACCTTGTAAGGACCATAGTACTTGGGTGATAATTTATTATCCTTCTTAACTTACTTGAGGGACATTTGTTTGTATGGTTGTAGTCGTAAAAATACCTAATTGCCCACATCAAAAAAAATTAATTGCGATGTTGATTTGCCTGTTGTTTCATTCAATTTTGTGCTAGAGCCAGGTTATCCTTTAAGAGTTGGAGAACTTGTTGTTGATGCTCGGTATGATCTTCCACTACTTGAACCTTAGAATTGTCTCCTAAAGACGTTGTGATGGGCGGTGGATGATATCCATAAAGCGCCATAAATGGGGTCATTTTTGTTGTGGTATTGTAGGAAGCGTTATACCACCATTCTGCCATGGGTAACCACTTGATCCATTGTGTTTGTTTATCAAATACAAAACAATGAAGATATCCTTCCAAACATTTGTTCACTATCTCAGTTTGCCCATCAAATTGAGGATGATAAGATGAGCTATGAGCTAATTAAGTACCACGACAAGAAAATAATTTTGTCCAAAAATTTCTGGTGAAAATGGGATCTCTATCACTTACAATAATCTTTGGGTTTCCATGTAGTTTTTGAACTGTTTCCATAAATGCAATAGCCACTGTACTGGGTTTGAAAGGATGAGATAGTGCACAAAAGTGTGCATACTTAGTAAGTCTATCAACTACCACCATGATGACACTCTTTCCTTCAAACTTGGGTAAACCTATGATAAAATCCATTGAGACCTCTTCCCAACGCTAACTTGGAATGGCTAATGGTTGTAAAAGACCTAGGGTCTTAATTTTCTCAACTTTATTTTGTTGGCAAACCAAACATTCTGCCACAAACTTTTGAATATCAAATTTTAGTCCATCTCAAAAAAAATTATTTCTTGACTCTGTGGTATTTGTTTTAAAATCCTAAGTGCCCTTTTATAGGAGAGGTGTTCAATTCCAAAAGAACATTTTGTTTAAGTTGGGAGTTCTTACATAGATATAAGTGATCTTTGTACCACAGTGAATCATTTTTCCAAATAAATGAATTAGATGCACTAGGATCTTGCTGCAACTTTTGAATGAATGTCCATACCTCTTTATCATTATTCCATTGATCCCTTGCTTTAGTTATCCAATTAGGTTGGATAATAGAAATGGCACTGTTGACCACTGGAGTGGCACCTGATGATTATATGAAGACTCCATGCCCAAGGATGATCCAGAGGACACTTGTACTAGAGGATTGCTTCAGCTGATTCTCCAAGGTACAACATGATGGCGAGGTGCAACTGGAACACAATGAGAAGTGTGTGTTCAAATGACTATCAAGTCACCTCCTTTTATACTAAAACGTTGAGCACACGTGGGGGTTATTTGGTTGCTGGCCGACCTTGACGATTTGTCCCATAACACAAATAAATTCATATCTCCATGAATACTTATCGGAATCAGATGATCTTTAGATCAATCCTACACCTCTCGATGAGAGGGATCCAAGAAAAATATCAGCAGCCATAAATAAGATGACCCACATGGAGTTTGGCCCTAGTTTCCAATTTTAACACCACCTCTAAACTAGGGAGAACTCCCTCTGTTGATCTATCTGCCAGACTGTACTATCTCTGCCATTAGTGCCTTGCACTGCTCTACTCTACTAAACCATGAAGAAGAAGAATTGATCGAGAATGTCTCATGCCATTCTTTACTGACCCGAAGTCAGTCTCATATGAAGAGAGTGTGTCATACCACTCTTACTGATCCCAGATCAGTTCCAAAAGAGAGTGAGTTATATCACTCTTACTGACCCGAAGTCAATTTCATTGATCCTAGATCAATATCAAAAGAGAATGTCTCAAACCACTCATACTGACTCGAAGTCAGTTTCATTGATTCCAGATCAATATCAAGAGAGAGTGTCTCAAACCACTCATACTGACCCGAAGTCAGTTTCATTGATCCCAAATCAATATCAAGAGAGAGTGTCTCAAACCACTCATACTGACCCGAAGTCAGTTTCATTGATCCCAGATCAATATCAAGAGAGAGTGTCTCAAACCACTCATACTGATCCCAAATCAATTCCAAGAAAGAGTGAGCTATATCACTCTTATTGACCCGAAGTCAGTTCCAATTGATCCCAGATCAATGTCGGTCATCCTAGCATAGGGAGTACGGTAGATACACGATGCGTCCATCGGTACTACTATGGTCCCTATCCTCATTTCCCTACTCATTGGCCAAATGAGAGGTACTTCCCATGAGTCCCAGACTGCATGGGTAGGATGCCTCGGTAGGAGAACCACTCATCCTGCCCACAAGTCGCCACGGGGTATCACAGGGGAAGGTTGAACCATTCACCCTGTACACAGCACACCACTAGGGGAGGGTGAGTCGCCCTATGGTCGCTTGTTGCTCCAAGAAGTACCCCAAGCCCCCCAGAGCTCCTAGAGCTCAATGCATGCATCATACAGGACCCTCATAAGAGGGTCTCTCAATGACTCCAAGTCGTTCTGGAAAGTCACAAATTTGACCTTTCCTCGGGGCTTCGACAGAATGTCTGCGACCTGCACATCAGTCCCAATGCGATGGAGCCTTCTTGCTCATCGATGTACCATATCCCAGATAAAGTGGTACCTGATGTCTATATGCTTGGAGCGATCATAACACACGGGATTCCTCAACAGTCAAATCCCCCTCTGGTTGTCACAGAAGATCACGGTGGTATCCATCATGTGTCAAACAGCTCACTGAAGAGCTTCCTCAACCAGGCAGCTTCACACGAGGTCATACTCGTAGCTATGTATTTGGTCTCAGCGGTGCTTAAAGCAACCAACTTCTGCTTCCTGCTCATCCAAGATATCGAAGCAGAACCCAAAGAGAACCAGCGCTCAGAAGTGTTCTTGTGATCCTCCACATTCCCTACCCAGCCAGCATTCGAATAATCATGAAGTTTTACATTTCCAGCAATGTATCTCAATCCATGAGAGATTGTGTCGTGAAGATATCTCAGAAGATTCTTGGTACCAATCCAGTGGGGCTCAACCATATATGAGCTCGACATGCTAACTGCAAAACATATATCCAGACGAGAGTTCACCAAGAACATCAATGCTAGAATGAGTTTATGAATCTCAGAGGCATTTCCCAAATCAGGTCCGACATCCCTACCACGAAACTTCAGAAAGTTAAGATCCATCGAGGTAGTCACGGGCTTGCAGTTCACCATTCCAAATCCGATATCCAACTCCCTCTTAATTTTGCAAATGAAAGGGTCTGCACCTGTCAGGAAGAGGTCGTCCTCATAAGGTGCTAGTATGAGAGGTCTATCATCCACAACCTTCAAGCAATGGTTTGGATCGGCTTCACTCCTAGTGAATCTCAGCTTTATCAGACAGCTGTCAATCCTCTCATATCAAGCCCGAGGTGTTTTGCTTCAAGTCATAGAGGGCTTTCTTCCACCTGCATACATGAGATTCCTGATCATGAATCTCAAACCCCTCAAGTTGTTCCAAACCTATGGACCTGCTACATGAGGGGAATGGTCCCCTTGTAAGATTTTCCTTCAGTAAATCTTGGACATGTACCTTCATGCTCTTCTTGAATTCAGGCATCCTTGTCACCATTTGACTCACATCGGGTAGGGCCCCATAATAAGCAGACCTCCGGTGCTATAGATGAGATGTGTTAACTGACATGGTCCCCAATGGACTTCCTGCAACTTGATACAAATTGCCAACCCTGAACCCATGAGTAAAAGCATCTTTTAAAATTCTATTTTCAAACACGTACCTTTTCATCGACAACGCCACCCTGAAACCTTTGATTTCCATTGACGAAATGGACACTAGGTTCTTCTTGTGATCAGGTACATAAAAGAGATTCTGGTAAATGAATCGAGTTACCCTCATTCAATTTAGGGGTAACATTCCCTACACCCTTTCTGGGATAGGTGGCATTGACTCCAAGTATAATCCCACGATTGTTTCCATCTCTACCAAATTAGAGAGAGCACCCTTCTATCCGATGAAGTGCCTTGAAGCACTACAATCAATAAGCCAGATTCCCAAAGAGTCTGGAGGAGAGGGCCAATATAAGATAATGCTTCTTTATCTTATCAGAAACAACATTTGATTCTTCATACCTGGGGTTCCTTGCTTTCTTTGAAGAGTCGGCTATTTCCTTGATGACCTGCATTACCTATCATTCCTCCAATCATTGAAGATGTCCCTGGAATGATTGTTATCATCATCAAGTGATGTGTCCCTACTATTCGGACACTCCTTTGCATAATGGTTGAACTTATTACAAACAAGGCATCTGCCTTTCCTTCCACCCTTGGATTCGGACTTCCCATTGAAATGATCTTTAGGTAGGCCATAAGAAGCTTTCGTTGCGCCATTCTGATAATATTTTCTGCTTCGAATTCACCCTTGGTGAATTTGAAGAGTGATGAGGAATCCATTGAGCCTTTTGTCCTTTCCCAACTGTCTTCAGTGGTTGCTCTTTCACTCTTGCTTGGGCTTTGTCTTCACCTCAGCTCTGATACCATGTTAATTTTAGGTATGTTCTATGCTTAGCGCAATTTAATTCAATTTTCACAGTTAGCTCCATAGCTTTTCCTGATTAGCAATCACATCAGCCTAATAGTAAATTGCAGATAGAACATAAATGTAAATCACAGAGGACAAGTCAAGACAAGAGGACACAAGATGTGGCGCTAGACAGGGACAAACCCCAATGTGGGGAAACCCTTGATCAATTATTCTTATATGTTCAATAGAGAGAGAGAGAGATAGTACATATACAACAGAAGTCAACACTTTGACTTATCTAAATAAGAGCATAGATCATCCTTAAGAAGATGATACATGAGTTCGCTGAACTCAGTTGAAGACATGTTGTTTCAACTGATTCTCCCAGGTGACTCCATCACCATGTTGCACCTATCATTGTGTTGCACCTCGTCATAATGTTGTACCTCACTGTGTTGCACCATGTTGCACCCATCATCACTATGATGCATCTCATCATGCTTCACTAATCATGACGGTACCCATCACTGTATTGCATCTCATCATGCTGCACTATGCTGAGCTCTTCATTGCACTATGTTGCACTCAAATGCATGTTGGAATACCTCATCATCTGGCTACTGCAATACATTCTTGTTGCTGCTATATGCCCATCATTACCATGTTGTCCCATTGTCGCACCGTACTGCACCATGTTGCCTTCATCATGCTGCCACTTATAACATCATTATGCTACTATACATACTGTGCACAAATATCCCCAAGCCTGTCCACGTTGTCTCTTGTTCTGAGGTGATAAGGCCTGCTGCCTATCACAGTACAGTTGTCATCTACAGCTCACTCCAAAACCCCTTGATTGCAGTCCAAACAATCTTGATTGGGCTTGGCCTCAACAGCCCTACACACAACTCCTTGATCCTTGAGACAGCCCTGTTCAGGACCTGTTTGCACCCTCAAACAACCCTCAAACTAATCCGCACTTCCACAGCAACTTGGCCTCTGATCTAAGCTCTCCATGTTGTCCTGAAGTGACATTACCTTGCTGTCTCTTCTTGTTGCGGCTAGGGCATCCTGTCATCATCTTTGTGGCTGCGTTTAGCTATGTATAGACTGTGGCTAAGTCTCCTTTTTGTTGCATCTAAGGGCTGTCCTAAACCCTTCCAAAACAGCGTGGGATGACTGCGTTTAGGCCTTACCTTGTTGCGTATAGATGATCCTCTAAACAGCTCCCTTCTTGCTGCGGCTAAGTAGCCTCTGTTGACTGTTGTTAGGGCATCCTTTAGACAGCGAGTTAGGGCAGGCTAGGGCAGCGTATAGGAGCAGGTTAGGGCAGCGTGTATAGGCCTTAGTTCTCCCTGCTTGGACTGCGGCTTGGCATCCTTTAGACAGCGTGTATGGGAGCCTCTTTACAGCGGTTAGGGTATCCCTTTAGGCAGCGTATTAGGGCAGGTTTGGGCAGCGTATAGGAGCAGGGATCTCCTCTCTTGGACTACAGCTAAACCACCCTCTTTAGGACTGCGGCTAGGGCAGTATTGAACCTCTTCATGACTACGGCCAGACTGTGGCTAGGGCTCCTTGTTTAGTCTCCTTTCCTCCTCTTAGATTTCTCTTCCACTAAACCCAAAAACAAGTGGAGAAAAATCAAGAGTGAAGTGTGCGTTCAAATGACTATCAAGTCACCTCCTTTTATACTAAAACGTTGAGCACACGTGGGGGTTATTTGGTTGTTGGCCGACCTTGACGATTTGTCCCATAACACAAATAAATTCATATCTCCATGAATACTTATCAGAATCGGATGATCTTTAGATCAATCCTACACCTCTCGATGAGAGGGATTCAAGAAAAATATCAGCTGCCATAAATAAGATGACCCACATGGAGTTTGGCCCTAATTGCCAATTTTAACAATTTTCTATAGCTTTCGTTGTTTTTTTATTTCTATGAGTTGAAGAATTCCATCAAAAGCAATTTTTCAAGAAGAAAATCATAAGGAATTAATTTACCTAGGTTCTCGGAATAGAGATTTTAACGTGGTCCCACAACCCGATCTCTGAGAGAAGTTGATTCCCAAGTAGTTATAATTTTTTTAAATATATTGGGATATTAGCGCAATTATCGCAATAATATTGTTGAAACCCATGTTGTCAGTGTTATTGCCAGAACTTATCGCAATAATTTTCCCAATTTAATTTATTGTGATAATTTAAATTATTGCAAGACGACCTCAAATTATTGGAATGCTGCTTAAAACGATCCGATAAGGTTTTGGCTCAGGTTTTAGAGGGTCATTTTTGTTTTTTTTCGTGCCAAGATTAAGCTCTGAGGGTAGTGTGAGTCTTGTGACCATTTTTCATCAACCAAAGAAAAGAAAATCCATAGTTTTATTTGCCATCAGTTGAGCATTTGTGCAGTGGAGATCTACTCCAATATACCATATCCATATTTCCACGTATGTTAAAAAAAATTGCCTTCCTTTTCTTTGTTTTTCAATCTTGTATAAATTTAGATATGACTCTTCTTGCATTTTTTAATGAAAAATATCATAGTTATATAGCTATGATATTTTAAATGCAGCATTCTTCAAGTTTTTTTGTGGATTTGGATTTTTAATTTCCCCATTTGTTTTGTGTCATAGGTCCACATTTTAAAAATCTAACTAGAGCTCTACAAAATGGGAAAGCCATTAGACCAAATGTGGGACTATGGTGAACCATGTGGGGGTGATAATAGAACAAATTTGAGTTGCAAGCGATGTGGAATGGAAATATTTGGCGGAACACCTGCTTGAAATACCATCTTGTCAAAATCCCAGGGCATGAAGCGGATATTTGCCTTATAGCTACCCTAGACAATGTCCTTATTGCAAACAACTCAATTCTTGATACCAGTGATGATAATATCAGCGATATATCGCCGAATATCGGAAATATCGCGATATTTTCGGCGAGCCGAAATATCGCCGAGAAAATATCGCGATATTTCCAAGATATCGCTTGATATCTCGGCAAAATACGTGAAACGACAAAAAATATCACCGAGCATGTTATACCGTGGCTAGAAAAAGGGAAAATCGTTTTTTTCTTCATTTCTGTTTCTGAGTGTTGGAGAAGGAAGGGGAAGAGTTTTGTGGTGGTTGTCAAGGAGGGTTTGAGGATCAAACAACGATTATCACCACCAACTAAGATTTTTTTGTGGATCAAAGATTGAACAGTGAGACAAACTTCATTTCTTCCATTAACAGGTATGTTCTTAAAAACCCCTATGTTAATGATTTTTTCATAGATTTAGGGTTATGCTTGCTTGCCTCTTTGCCTACCAACATTTTGTTTCTTTGTTTTTTTCCATTTGCTATGATTTTCATGCCCATGAGCCAATGCAAGGGTTTTCTCCATATTTTGACAGCAAGCTTCATTGTTTTTTCAACTTTCTTATGCACCCTCTTATTGCCATTTTTCATTCACATTGCAAAATGCAAATAATGTAGTAATTTTTTTTAAATGAGGTGGTTATTACTTATTATTTTTTGTGTTGGGGGGTTTAATGCCAATTTTTTGTTTTTTTGTGCCCTAGGTTTGAATTAGTTCACTACAAATGTCAAATATGCCAAAAGCCTTGGACCCATTTTGGGAGTATGGGGAGGCTGTTGGTGGGGCAAATCGGGCATATATATCATGCAAATTGTGTGGGACCAAGATGTCAAGAGGGGTTACACGATTGAAATACCATCTGGCTAGACTCCCTGCACATGATGCAGATGTAATGCCTTGTATGGTTTCTAGTGCGAAGGTTATACAAAAAACTCTTGAAGCAATTGCTGAACAAGACAGAAAGAAAGCTGCTAGGGAGAGGCCAATGGTCTCAGATAGATAGCTGCTACTTTTATTTGTTTTGCAACTTTTGCTACATATAAGTTTATAACTCATGATGATGAAATACTTTTAAAGTTTTATATATGTGATGTTATTTTGTTTGAGTCCTTGATTGGACAATTATCAGGGATCAACAGGATATGTGATGTTATTTTGTTTGAGTCCTTGATTGGACAATTATCAGGGATCAGCAAGATTTGGTATCACCTTTGAAGTTTGATGTATCATTTCTATTTGACATCATATATCAGTGTTTTCCAGTGTAACAGGAATCGGCGAGTACTCGCGAGTTAAAATCCGATCGCCCGTGAAACGAGCAGAGTCAAAACTCTGCGAGTCAAATCGCGTTGACCGAGTTTGACTCGTGGTCAACGCGAGTTTGACTCGCGAGTCTGCGATTGGGCCGATTCTGCGTTTTTTTCCCGAGTCCCGCCAGTTTTGGGTTTAGGGTTTATCGGGTTTTGGATTGTCGCTTTATCGGGTTTTGGATTGTCGCCAGTTTTTGGGTTGTTCACTTCGCTGCTGAAGCCGCATTCCACTACGACGCCACAGAGCCATTCCACCGTCCACGACGCCACAGACTTGCAGAGAAGCCACATTCCAGACAGACGTCGCAGAGAAGCCCATTCCACCGTCCACGACGCCGCAGACTCGCAGAGAAGCCGCATTCCAAACAGATGGGCAGAGAAAACAAATATGAAACGGGCAGACCGTATGAGTCCTTCAATTTCAAAATTTCCTTAATTGTTCTTAGGATATCGAATCCTTGTGTTCCAAGGAAAAAATTACTTGAATCATCTTAGTGCCTAACTTGAATAACCTCAAGATTGGTAACCAAGGATTATCTACCCGTGTCGGGAGGGGGCGGGGGTTGACATTATTAGTGAAACTAGGAGATTGTCATAACAAATGCTCATTCTAAAGAGGTTGAACCTAAGTCTACCAAAAAATGTGTTCTGAAATGATTCCTTAATCATCTTAGGAGCTGGAATGATTAGCATATCTTGAAGGTTAATGCCATTTCGACTCTTCTTCCAAAGGGAGAACCTCTAAGCGAATATTGTTCCTCGGGGATTTTCAAAGCCTTGTATCTCTCAAAAGGAAATTCCAGTGCACCCTACAGTGTTGGAATTGATGACATTAGAATACTGCTCCATAACTAAGTAGGCCTATTGTGTTTTCTAGGTATCAAATTCCTAGGTACAATAGGCCTACTTAGTTTTTGTGGTTTTCTAGGTACACTAATTACATTAGGCAAATGAATCATAATTCCTAGGTACAGTAGGCCTACTTAGTTAAGTAGGAATTGCAGGGTACATTAGAATACTGCTCCATAACAGTGATCCTCACTCGCCTTTTGCATAGTCTCTATATGTTTATTGACATCTGTCTTCATTTAATTTTTTAGATTTCTAGCATATTTTAAATTTTTGGATCATTTTTAAATTTAATTTTTTATTGTCTTTCACAGGAGCCACAAATTAAATAGAAGCCACGACTCCAAATCTTAATAGAAGCCACAAATTAAACACAAGTCCAAAACAACAACAATGCCGAGGGAGAAGGACTTTGCTTGGGCTTATTGTGACAAGATTCCCAAAGACCCCAAGCTCCTTTGTAAATTTTGCAAAGTGAAATGTAGTGGAGGCATTTATAGATTCAAGTTCCACCTTGCACAAATACCTGGCCATGATATAGGTCTTTGCAACAAGGTTGACGATAATGTCAAACACCAAGCAACCTTGACCATTGATATGTTGCCTCAGCATAATGCCAAAAAAGCAAAGCAAAATAGTGAAATAGGAACTCTTGGAGTTGATGGTTTTTCTTCCACTACCCCCTTGTCACCTCTCTCTGTTGAATCCTCAATGTCGTTCCCAAGTTTCCCACACATGCCTCCAAGTCCAAGTCAAATTCAAGGCCAAACGAGTCCTTCCTTCAACACTGGAGGTGGAAACATAAACACCTTTTTTGCTCCCCGCACAAAACCCGGTTCCCAACCTACCTTGGATGCCACTGGTTGGAAAAAAATTATCCATAGTCAGGCAAGGAAGGCCATTGCTAACTTTTGGTACTATTCTGACATACCTTTCCACTGTGCCAGAAGTCCTTATTGGCAAGCTATGATTGATGCAGTTGTTGTTGTAGGTCCAGGGTTCAAAGCCCCTACATCAGAGAGCCTTAGGACAGATTTGTTGTTAGAGAGTCTTGAAGATGTCATGCTTGTGCTAGCTGAGTTTCGTTCATCATGGGTAGAAACAGGGTGCAACATCATGAGTGATGGATGGACAGATCAGAGGAATAGAACTTTAATAAATTCCCTTGTATCTTGTCCCGCAAGCACAATGTTTCTCAAATCAGTGGATGCTTCAAACAAGGTTAAGACTGCCCAACTTATCTGTGAAATGATGGAGGAAGTCATTCAAGAAGTGGGAGAAGAACATGTTGTACAAATTGTCACCGATAATGCAGCTAATTATATGGCTGCTGGTAGACTTTTTGAGATTAGGCACCCCACTATTTTTTGGACCTCTTGTGCTGCCCATTGCATAGATTTAATGCTTGAGGACATTGGTAAGCTTCATTGGATACATGAGGTTGTGGAGAAGGCAAAATCCATAACCAAATACCTATACAACCACACTATTGTCCTAAACACGATGAGAAAATACACTGAAGGTAAAGAAATTGTTTGACCTGCAGTGACTAGATTTGCAACAAATTTCATATCTTTGCAATCTGTGGTTGAGCAAAAGATAAATCTGAAGAGGATGTTCTTGGGACCTGAGTGGATGGCATCTAAACATTCCAAGACCCTTGAAGGCATCGAAATTGTTGCACTTGTGTTTAATGATGGTTTTTGGAAAGATGTCGAAGAGATTATTGTTGTGACGGAGTCCCTTGTTAGAGTTCTCAGGTACTTCAAGTCTTTTAACTTTTTCATTTTTTAAATTTCATTTCAAGCTTCTTTTTATTTACAATGTTTCATATTCTTTAAATTTGAATGCTTGAACTTTCAGGATGGTTGATGGTGACAAACCCGCTATGGGTTACATTTATGAGGCGATGGATCTCGCAAAGGAGGCCATCAAAAGAAGATATGGGGATGATGAGACAAAGTATATGCCTCTTTGGGACATTATAGATGCACGTTGGGATAGACAATTGCATTCCCCCTTACATGCTGCTGGGTACTTCTTAAACCCACAATATTTTTATGATAAGAGCAAATTTAATGAGGATGGGGAGGTTGGCAGAGGACTTATGACATGCATGGAAAGGTGCTTCCCTGATCCAAAATATCAAAGTCGTGTCTTTTCCCAACTACAAGATTATAGGGTGCCATCTAAATTGTTTGCCTATACCAGTGCTATAAGAGAAAGGTCGAAGATGTTGCTAGGTACCCAACTTGAAGGCTTCATCAATTCATTAAATTTGTTTACACTTTATTTTGTATGTTAAATGTTTTACTAAATTTTCTTGTCTTTTTAAGTTTTTACTATTTAGTACTTCTACTCACAAACCCTTGCCACTTGCTAGATCTTTGGTGGCAAAACTTTGGTAGTGATAGGCCAGATTTGAAGAGATTTGCCATTCGAATCTTAAACCAAGCATGCAGTGCTTTAGGTTGTGAATGCAACTAGAGCATGTTTGAGAAAATACATTCTAAGAAGCGCAACCGATTGACACAAAAACACTTGAATGACCTTGTATTTGTCCATTACAATCTACGACTTCGCAACAAACAAATACTAGGTGAGACTCGAGAGCTTGAATTTGAAGGTTTCATAATCTAGTTCGTACTTTAAAGTTCAAACTTCAAAGTGAAACTTTAATTCACATTTCAATGTCTCATGATAATGACAGGTTTGGATCATTCACCAATCGACCTTGAAGAGATAGATTTGCAAACTACAAATGTGGCAGACTGGGTCCAATTAGAGGAGGCTCCTCTTTTAAGCCTTCATGACTTGGCGAACTTTGAGAGTCAAGCAAGCGAAAGAGTGGGAGGAATCGCTTCTAGTTCTCACTCTTAAGAGTCTTAGACTCTTAGTCACTGATTTTTTTTCTGATTAGTGTGCAGTTTTTTGTAAACTTTTAGAAGCATATGCTTCTGGTTCTATGTAGTCACTGGTTAGGACTCAAGAGTCAAGACTCAGTACTTTGGATCATGTTTGGACTCATAACATATATGAGATACTTATTCATTCATGATATTTTGGACATCTATTGATATTATGCATTGTTTGGACATGCCTTTACCGAATATTAATGAAAAATGTTTTTTTAATTCAATATATGTGTATATTTTTATTTAATGAATTCAGCGATCTTTTGCCGATTTTTTGCCGATCCGATTAAAACTCTTCGCTCTTTTGCCTCGCCGATTTATTGCCGATTCCGAGTCTGGTAACATTGGTGTTTTCTTCATATTTATGTGCCAATGTGTTTAGTTCATGTTGTTATTGCTTTATATGTTTAGAAATCTGAAAAAAATGAATATGATATGCATTTTTTATGCTTGCCGATATTCACTGATATTTTCCCGATATTGCCGATAAGATGTTTTCTGGACCCTCGTCGATATTTTGTCGATACCAATATTTTCAACACTGCTTGATACTACTAGAAAGAGAGATTAGAGGGAGGGATTGAGGAATTGCATGGAAACCAAAAGTAATTCAAGGGCATGGAAAACCTAATCCTTAGCGATACTATCTAAGTGCAATATGATTATTGGATTATCGCTATACTATCTAGATGCGTCATGATGATCATCTCATGAGATATTTATTTTTGTTTTGATGCGATTTTGTATTATCTTGTCAGGACTTGTGACTCGAGACAGATATCATATTTCAGAATCAATGATTAATGTACCACTCAACATCTTATACATTTTATATTGCAGTTTATTTTCATATTTGTGTGACAATGTGTTTGTTTGATGTTGATGTTGCCTTAAAAGAATAAAAGTTTAAAAATAAAAATAAAAATAAAAATAAAATTGTATTTTCTTCAAGTTTCCTAATAATTTCCGATATTTTCCTTGATATTGGAAATAATTTAAATTCCGAACCCTCAGTGATAAATTCTTGATAAAGATAAATGTTACATTTGTTATAGCAGCAGATCTAAAAGCTACAGCAGCAGATCTGATGGTTACTACAACAGATATGAAGGCTAAAGCTGTAGATCTGAGTTTCCAACAGACAAATATATTGTAGATCTGAGCATATAGCAAGCAAATCTTGCAGATCTAAGTGACCAGCAGACAGGTCTAGTGCAAATCTGTCAATACAGCGAACAGATCTTGCAGATTTGAGTGACCAGCAGATACATCTAGTGCAAATATGGGTTTACAGCAGGCAGATCTAGCAGATCTAGGGACCAACAGTTGTTTTTTGATTGGGTGCTTGAAAGACTAAAGCACATTTGCAGGGAAATTCTGCTTAGATCTGTCTAAAGACAATAGCGAGTCTTGGGTTTGAAAATAAATTGGGCAGAGCATCAAACTTCCAACCCCAGAAAGCAAGAGTTACTTTGTTTTTGAAAGAAAATGATCATTGGGAGATTGTTGACAAAGCAATTCTTTCATCAACAGATCTACGGTAATTGGCAGCTCATGATAAGAAGGAAATCAGAGCCATGTGGGCAATCTTAGATGTGGTGAAAGATATCTAATTCCTCACTTGTCCGAGAAGAAGAAGTCCGAGGAGATGTTTGACGCCTTGACAAGTCTCTACGAGAGCATAACATAAACAGGATGATGGTATTAAGGAATAAGCTCAGATCTATGCAGATGTCCAGATTAGATTAGGTTATTAGTTACCTCATAAAGATCATTCAGATCCGTGAACCACTTGCAAAAGTTAGGGAGAAGGTGACCAATGCAGAATTTGAAAACATAACACTAAATGGATTCTCAAAGCCTTGGGAACCATTTGTTAACACAGTATTTATGCACGAGAAAACCTTCCCACTTTTGAGAGGCTTTGGGACAATTGTGTCAAGGAAAAAACTCAAGCGTCTTAAGCCAACAAGTAGAAAGGTGACGAGAAGTTGGCCTTTGTCAGTGAAACAAGGAAGGGTAAAGGAAAGGGTTTTGATAAAAGAGAGAGTCAAGAGTCCGCCTCATAGTCAGGCAAGAAAAAAGACGAGTAAAATCAAGTGTTTCATATGTCACAAGCATGGTCACTATGCATCACAGTGTCCAAAGAGGAAGAAGGGCAGAGTGAAGTCGCTGCCAAGAGGTAGCAACCTCTGCAAACTCAGATGAATGGGTTTGCCGCAAAATTTGAGAAAGATTTCCCATTTGTTTCCTATCTTTCTATCAGCATAGTTTCCAATAGTGCATAGTACGTTGACAATGATGCATCTCGCCATATGACATCAGCACAAAAGTTGTTTATCAATCTGACAAAGCAAGACTCAAAAGTACATGTGGAGCTTGGTAATGATGCCAAGTTTGCAATAAAAGTACCAGTATGATGCTAGGTTATGAAAGCCTTCTTCACAACTTATGGCCATGTTAAAAATATCAAAATTAACAGTATAGTGTTAGGTTCTTAGTTCTAATTTCCTAGTTTCTTAGTACTAAGATAAGACCAAGTTACTTAATATAGATTGATTAGTACAATTAAGGATGACAAATTGAAGTTTACTCAGTATAATATCCCGTTTACCTTGTTGACTCAAAATGACATAAGCAACCAAGGTAGAATAAGCACCAAAGACAAGAGATCCTCCAATTAAATATCAAAAGGCACCATGGGCATAGGTAGAGGCAATGAGAGTTGACCCTAGAAAGGTAGAAGCAGTAGTTTCTCCATCCATGTAAGAGACAAATCCATTTCGGAATCACGACATAGAGGTTACACCCATTGATCTATTTCCTTGGCTTATTATCCTTCATAAATTCAAAGGCATTTCAATCTTAGATATTGCCTTCTAAGGATATAAAGAAACAAGAACCTAGCTTTCCTAGCATTGGTTCTTAGATAAAGAGTTGGCTTTCCAAGTGTATATGGGTGAAAAGTAGCAAGCATGGCAAGGTCCATGTTATGGCATGGCAATATCGTTTGGTAAGGTTATCACTTACCTTCGCCCACTAGGAGGTAAGGTTTGTTTGAGATCTTACCGAACCTTATATATGCTCTTTGAGGGGAAAGAAATATAAGAAACAAAAGGATAACCTTTCGCTACGGGAAAGGGATAACCTTCTTCACTTTCTTTAAGGAGTACATGTGGAAAAATGTGGGTCCTAGAACAACAAAAGCCACCTACAGATGTATCATACCAAAACCAACTTGTTCACCAAGTATTAAGGTTGAATAATATGTACTTGAAGCGTCCACCCCAAAAATAGTGCTTTATGTTTTGTAGTGACTAGACCCTGACTAATCCCTTCCTTTCAATAGTCACGTAGTTATGCTTTGCTTTAGACAACTTCATGCTATTGAAGTAGATAGGGTGGTCCATGGCCAGGCATAGTAGTCACACTAACTCGATGTTAAGTTTGGGCAATATCTTGAGGGGGCAGGAAAAGTCTACCATCAAAGGCTCGTAGCTTTGTCGTTGATAGTTGGGACAATTTCATTTCAGCTCGTTAAGTAGCCCGTTGGAAGTGAAGAATGTGTTGTATGTTTCAGGGCTCAAGAAGAACCTACTTTTAGTCTCGATCATGGAATACAAGGTTTTGCCATGGAGTTCCAAAGAGGGAAAGCACTTAACAGGCCAAAAGGATCTAGCCTTGATACAACTCAGGTTATTGGTGTTAGAGAGGGCAATTTGTATAAGTTAGCCCACTCCCGAAAATTCCTTGTTGTACACTTTTCGCCTTCTCTTCAGTCCTTAAGTCTCTCACTCCTTAATTGGGCAGAATCTATGTGTCACATGTGATTGAGATTGGTGTAATTTTGCAACCACTAATTGTGTTAAGAACCTAGTTGTGCATGTATTTAGTAGATTTGTAATCTGCTAAGTTAATAAAGTGTTGGGTGCTAGGTTCAACGGAAATTTAACATGGTATCAAAGCATAAAACTCTGAAAACTAATCTCTGAATCAAGCAAGGTGTTAGGTTTGTACAGGCATTGCAAGGGCCAGATTCAACCACAACCATACGTGGCCGCAAAAGAAAAATTTCAAGCCAAAGGTCATATGTGTACAGCTGCCAAAGAAAAAGAAAGAAAAAAAATCACCATACAAGTGCGAACAAGCCTGAGAAAATTTTTTGTTGAGCTTTTCAATTAAAAAGGGGGGATGTTTGGTGACTAAGTGCGCTGCCAGCTAAAGTGGCCAACAGGCCAGCCGCCAACTGACCAACCCACACAACTGCAGACCTATTTGGCACACAAAGGGTGGCTACCAAAGCACACAACAACGTGTGCTGACAGCCACAGCCGCTCGAGCGAAGTTTGGGCACAGACAACCAGTTGAAAGCAAAAAATAGTGGCACATTTAGCCACCAAGGCCACCAACGCGTAAGAAGCAACAATCGGGGTGTTGTCGCACAGAATGTCTAGGCACCGCGACAACGGCTCAAATCGGGGGTTGTCACCCTGATCCCCAATCTCTTCGTTTAAGTTGTCTCCCAACAGCAGACTAAGGGGGGTAGACCCTACGAAAATGGATGGAAGAAGGACTAGTTGGGAACCAACCAATCCGGGAGACACAGTTAAGCGACCAAATACTCGTTTTAGATTAAGCAAGATTTTAAAGGATTAGATTAGATTTAGACGATTGATACCAGTGCCTTATGGAGTCAACTATCTTGCTGAGTAAATTTAGGACAAGTACTGGATGGATAACCATTGCTTTAATGAATAACTAACCTATATGACATGCAGATCCTAAAACTAATGTGAGATGTAGGAATCTTGGTTAATTTTAGTTAAATGTCTATCTAAGTTTTAACCCTTCGATCCTTTCTATATTGAGTCTGATTCTGTAGTAAGTGGCAGAGAGAAGATAAGGTGAAGCACACTAAGGTGTGATTAACGATACCTCTCCTGAAAATCTAACATACCTAGTGCCTCCGGCACTGCAGAGACTGTGGCTCTGACGACTGCAAGGTCATTGTTTTAAGTACTAAGAGAAACAGGCTTCTCAAGCAAAGATGGATGGGTACCTATCTTTCTATCGACCAAGCTTATGCTTGGAAGTAAATTTTAATTATGCAAGACTAACTTAATATGCAAGTGCACGAGATGATTAGAAGATGGAGCGAGATGAAGCTAGATCAAGGATTGAAAGCGCTTATATCACAATTTATTTCTGAGTTATATGCCAAAGCCTTAATTGCCAAAATAAATATTCACTTCACAAGACAGTGATTGAAAGATAAACTTCTAACATTCAGCTCAGCAATGTGCTTAAAATATCACAGTGTAATGCCCAATATGAAATTAAATCACAAGCTTATCACTTCAATTTATCTAGATTCTTTCCAATGCAATTATAGCTCAAAGAGAACAAAAACTTCTTCATAGTTATCTTCAGATCCTTCAAGATCACCCTTTCCTTAGGAATTTTCCAAGATAATGCCAATTATGTAGATGCTCAAAATACTCAATTTAGGAAATGAAAGATATACAATTTTCCACAAGTCCACAATAGAGTATTCAATAAAATGTTGATCACAATTACTTGAAAATCTTCCAAAACTAAATATGCAAGAAATATCCAATAATTCAAGTAAATAAATCCACACTTAGAATTAATTAAACAATGAGCAATCTCAATAGATATCAAGCACTAAAATATTTAAAATCCAATGCCAATGATCATGAAACTTAGCTGAAGCATGCAAAAGGCTTAAGCACTTAAATTTCACTAATTAATTACCAAGAAAAACCATGAAATTTAGATGCTAATCGAATAAGCACTTCAAATAATTCTGGAGTTAAATGATTTTCTAAATAACTCAAATCCAGAAAATATTTCCTTTCCTATAGTCAAACTTACAAAAATTTAAAAAAAAAGTTATGTGTTGCCTTGAGTATGGAAAAATTTAAATTTTTTACCCCACAAAAATATTTCAAAGATTGTAGGCCCAATGTATAACCTTTATCACAAAAAATTTAAAAAAAAAAACAGAATTTGGATTTAAAATTTAGGTCACACTTTTATTAAATTTAAAGTGATAAGGTTTATAGAGAAAATTAAAATTTTTAAAGGGGCAATGAATCAAATGATTTCAATGTGGAAAATCAATTTTTTTTATTTTTTAAAGGGCCAAAGGCAACTTTTAAAAAATTAATTTTTTGTATTGTTTATGGAAAAGTTAAATTAAAAATTTAACTTTGTAATGGGCCAAAGGTCATACAAAAGAAATAAATCAAAATGGCTAAGACGAAAAAAAAGGCGCATGTATGTAGGTCAAAGAGAAAAGAGGATCACGAGACAAGAAGAGTGCAATGGGAGAGTGTTAAAATTGGCAACTATGGTCAACTTCCACCTTAGGAGAACTCATATGATGGAGATGATTATTGCATTGGATTCCTCTTTCCGAGAGATACAATTTTGATATAAATATCATCTCATTCTGACAAGCAGAAATGGAATTTTGAATTTATTCTCTCATGGACAAATTGTCAAGGTCGGCCTCAGTCAAATGTAGGCTCATGAAGCCTAATGGATGTGTCTCCTCACCCTCAACGAATTGTATAAATAGGAGTGACCCTTCTCTCATTTGGACACTCACTCATCTCATCACATCATCTTCTCTCTCCTCTCTTGATTGGTTCGTACACTTGGAGGCTCTCTCTTCTTCGCACGTGTGGAAGGAAGGCAGATTTCAGGAGGCCAAAATTTCTGTGATTAGGGCAGCGTTGACTTGGGCACTTTGACCAAGCGTTGACTTTTGTTTTTGGGCCAGAATTTCGATCTTTTTAGGCCGCATTCTTTGGCATGAAATTCGAGGTGATTGGGGACTGTTTGACTATGTTGACTGGAGCGTTGACTTTCTGGTTTGACCATAAAAATTACAGCAAGGATTGTTTGGGTTGACTTTGACCCCCTTTGGAGGCCACATTTTTTTGTTCTTGACCGAGCTGATTAGAGGATGATTTGGAGCATCTTTGACCACCGTTGACTTTCTGGTTAGGTCTACATTGGCTGTTGATTTAGCAGATCTGTTTTGGGCTTATATTTATGATATTTGTACTCTCTCTCTTTGCTGAACTAATGAAGAATAATAAGAATATTTTATCAAAGGGTTTCCCCACATTGGGGTTTGTCCCTGGGATCCGCCGCATCTGTGTCCTCTTGTCTTGGCTTGTCTTTTACATATGATTTTATTTTCTATCTGCATTTACTGTCAATCTTTATAAATTAATGTGATTTCTATTGGATATAATTATAAATTTTCATTGGGTTGCTAAAGGAACATTGAAGTAAATTGTGCTTAAGCATAGAACATACCATTGTTATCTAAAATTAACATGGTTTCAGAGCTCAAGTGAAGACAAAGCCCAAGTAAAGCAATCACTAAGGGAAGTTGTTGGACAAGAACTTGGAACTAGTCACAATGACGACTACATTTTTCTTCAAATCCGGGGATAAGCTTAAGGACAAATCCGACTATCATGCATGCAAGATGACTTTGGATTTGACATTAGAAGAAAATGATGCCATGGACTATGTCAAAGGAAGAATAGCAGAGCCTCCTTCAAATGCATCCGCTGCTACACAAACCAAGTACAAGAAAGGTGAGGTTAAAGCTAAGTTGCACGAAACGAGGAAACAGGTACGAGTTTCCGAAACGGGCACGGGTACGAAACGCGACCTCCCCAAATTTTGGAAACGGGGAAACGCGAATATATATATATGTGTGTGTGTGTGTGCAATCATAAAGCATACATGATACATTATAATTTATTACATTTAAACATTATGATTAAATTTACATCACATTTACTCATGAATGATCACATAATGAAAATAAAAATATCGGAATATCCAAAAGCAACCTTTATTATATATCCAAATCTCAAAATCAGCCTTTATTATATATTAATATATGAGGCTGCAAGTACAATAAAGACTATAAGGCTGCAAGAACTATAGAGACAAAAGACTAATCCTCATCATCATAATCCTCATCAAAAATAGAAGCAGAACAATGCTCAACAGTGGATGGTGGTGCTGAAGAAGATGATGGGCCAATTCCACTTCCAATCTAGACCTCAATATTCAGGGCAGCAAGAGAGAGATCCAAATCAAGACTTTCTGCATCCACATCCCATTCTTTAGAAGGACCATTGTTGTATTCTGGACCCCTACGAGATGCAAGGCGAAGGTTGGAGTGCACATAAACAAGATCCTCTGCCTTCTGTGAGCCCAACCTATTGAGCTTCACAGAATGAATAAAACCATAAGTGCACCAATTCCTTTCTACTGATGAAGAGCTTGCCACTTGTGAAAGAATACGAATGGCAAGGTTTTGCAAATGTACAGCATTTGCTCCATGACAAATCCACCACCTAACTAGATTCATGGTGCTTCTCTCCTCCAAAGCTGATATATCTGCATAATCATCTATTCCTACAGCAAAACTGGCAAATTCTTCTTTTACCTCCCTGTGTAGATGAGAAGGAAACATTCTCATAAGGGCTTTTTTCACCCCATTAGCCACCTCTCTATCCTTATGGGGTGTCTTCCTCTTCCCATTGCTTTGAGCAATAAGCTCCTCATCATAAAATTTGGGGTTCAAGGCATGTGCTAAAGTGTGCAATGGAGTGTTAAAATTGTTCCACCTATCAACAATGATTTTCTTGACTAAACCAGCAAAATGATCATCAACAAACAAAAGTTGTGGAGACTCTTGCGAAATGATTTTCATAGTTTTCTCAACCATGGAATCCATGCCATCATATACCTCTCTTAAGAGAGGTTGGTCAGTGTCAGCACTCCGAAGAAGCTCAAATGCAGGGGTTGTGAACTTTAGCAAGAAATCTACCTTGCTCCACCAATCCTCATCAAGGCACAATCTACGCACCATATATCCCCACTCTGAATCTGCTTGTCTCCACTCAATCCAAAGTTGACTCACCACCATAGAAACTAATGCATGCTTAACCTCAACAAGGCGGCGCAACATCAGGAAGTTTGAGGCATATCTTGTCTCAGCAACTTTTAACAACTCCAATTTGGAGTACTCTCGAAATATGGCCTGAGATTGGTGGTGGTTGGTGATGAATTTGACAATCTCCCTTGCTTCCCCTGTGATTTCCTTTATCCAGGAAACTTTGTTGTCGATCTCCTCTAAGATCAGATTCAGATTATGGACAATGCATGGTGTCCAAAAGATGTGGTCATACCTCCCCTCAATAATTAAACCTGCAACTTTGCAAACTGGTGCATTATCCGTGATAACTTGCACCACCTTGTTAGGCCCTATTTGTTCAATAGCTTTTATAATAACATCAGCAATGAACTATGCATCTTTTACCTCTCCTGAGCAGTCTTCCGCCTTGATAAACATTGCTCCTTTGGGGGAAGTGGCAATGATATTTATCAATGGTCTGCGCCTTGTATCTGTCCATCCATCTGAGACTATGGTAACCCCAGAGCTACTCCAGGAAGAACGAATTGGTGATAAAATATCCTCCACAAGCTCCTTCTCATTTTTGAGAAGCTGAGTTCTGACTTTCTCATAGTTGGGCCCCTTGTACCCTTGAGGAGCTTTGTTAATTGCCCTTATCATATCTTGCCAGTAAGGAGAGCAAACAACATTGAATGGGATACCACATGCATAAATGCACCTAGCCACTCTGGAATCAGTTTCTTCTCTCGCTTGCACATTCACCAATTTAGCAATTCTGTTATCCTGAACTGAAGGGGATGCCCCTCTGGTATTTTTGGGTGTTGGTTGTTCATGTTGTTGAGTGGCACCGGCTCTCCTCTTTCTTGCTTCAACTACAATCCTTGGCTCAATGTTAGATGGAGCTTGAGGAGTAGCTTGAGTAAGCTCATCATGCCTTCTCTTAATAACATCCACCTCATCTTGCTCTCTTTGATATGCCCTCCTTGCCAATGGATCTGTTGTTTTTGTGCAACCCCCTGTCCTCCTCCATGCAAAAGATGTGCCTTCACTCATGGGTAGGAGCCCTTGTATGAATTATTGCAAAGATTACATTGCCATTCCCATGAGCCACCACCTCCACATTTTTGAAGCTTCTGAACATGCCTCCAAAGAGGATAATATTCAGCCCTTGGGTTGGCCCTAGGGCTTGAACTTGTAGTTGCACTTTGGTTGGAAGCCATTGCTGCAAAAATAAATTAAAAAAACAAATCTGTAAATAAAAAACGTTTTTCATATTTTTGGCAGCATAAACCCTCAAAAAATTGAAGAAATAGTAGGAAAAAACTAAGAAAATGAATGTTGCTTACCCAAATTAATTTTCTATAGCTGAAGCTACCCCAAAATGCCAGAAAAGACAAGAGAAATATGGCTGTAGCTGAGCCAAAAAACCAAGAATGCCGTAGCCGGAAACTCTGCACTCCAAATCTATTGCTGAAATCTCTTTCTCTTGCTGCTGAAATCTCTTGCTCTTGCTGCTGAAATCTCCTTTGCTCACTGTTGAAAACACCCTAGCTGAAACCACTGCTCTCTTCCTCTCTTCTCCTTTGCTAAAATCGTCAGTCTCCAAGAGAAACGACTTGCTCAACTGTGTGATGAGAGAATGAGGCGAAGGTCACTTTTATAACTTGAGAGAGGCATCTAGAAGCAACTAGAAGCCACTTTAGTCACCCAATTAAATAATAGGAAACAAAATAAAAATTAAGAAAAAGTCAAACTGTGTGGGGAAACTCCGTCGTACGGCCCGGAAACTCATTTCCGGCCGTACTAGCCACGTTTCCTCCTCGAGAAACGGGCCAGTACGGCCGGAAACGAGTTTCCGGGCCATACCATACAGGTTTCCCCATTTTTGTTTCGTTTCCGTATGGAAACAAACCCTCTGCCCACATTTCCTACAACTTAGGGTTAAAGCTAAGAAGATTATTGTTGATTCCATTCATAAGCCTTTGGTTGCCTATATTTCTGATTTAGAAACATCTAAGGAGATGTATGAAAAGCTAGTTGGGATGTTCAAAGTAAACAATGCAAATCAAATTCTCTTTCTCAAAAACAAGCTGAAAGATATCAAAATGGATAGAGGAGAATCCATTCAATCCTACTTAATGAGAATTACCGAGATCAAGAATGATCTCCTATCTATTGGTGAAGTCACTGGTGACCGGGAGCTCACTTTTATTGCTCTTGGGGGTCTTACAAGAAATTGGGATGTGTTCAACACTACCATTCTCAACAATGATAGGATTTCGGGATTTGATGAACGAGTTTCCGGGCCATACCATACAGGGTTCCCCATTTTTGTTTTGTTTCCGTATGGAAACAAACCCTCTGCCCACATTTCCTACAACTTAGGGTTAAAGCTAAGAAGATTATTGTTGATTCCATTCATAAGCCTTTGGTTGCCTATATTTCTGATTTAGAAACATCTAAGGAGATGTATGAAAAGCTAGTTGGGATGTTCAAAGTAAACAATGCAAATCAAATTCTCTTTCTCAAAAACAAGCTGAAAGATATCAAAATGGATAGAGGAGAATCCATTCAATCCTACTTAATGAGAATTACCGAGATCAAGAATGATCTCCTATCTATTGGTGAAGTCACTGGTGACCGGGAGCTCACTTTTATTGCTCTTGGGGGTCTTACAAGAAATTGGGATGTGTTCAACACTACCATTCTCAACAATGATAGGATTTCGGGATTTGATGAACTATTGGCCAGATGCACTCAAGAAGAAATAAGGATGATGGAAAGAGACAAGCCCTCAAATGGAAACAATCCTACCGCCTTCTCCGCTCATTCTAAGAGAAGGAACAATGTTGGTCCAAGGAATCAAGGACAAGGGTTCAAGTCGAGATTCAAAGAAGGAAGGAAAGGAAGATGCTTCAATTGTAACAGGTTTGGCCACTTCGCTAGAGAGTGTCCTCACAAGAAGGATACTCCAAGAGATGATGACAACAATAACAACAACTTCAAAGGCAATGGCAATCAAAGGAACAACAAGTTCAATAACAAAGGAAAGAGGAATGCTCCCGTTGCTCGAAATGGAAGTGGTCGTCCTCCCAAGAAGTCAAGAAACTCCAGGTATGATGAAATTAATGTTGTAAAGCAAAAATAATTGTATCTTACTTCTGCCCTCTCCTCCGGATACATTGGACCATTGGTTGATTGATAGTGGTGCCTCAAGGCACTTCACTGGGTACAAAGAAGCTCTCTCAAACTTGGTTGAAAAGAAGACAAATATGGAGATTATACTTGGGGATAATGCCACTTATCCCGTGAAAGGAATTGGGACCGTTACTCTCCACTTAAATCAAGGTCAAACTCTTCATTTGCAAGAAGTGCTATATGTACCTGATCTGAAAAAGAACTTGGTTTCTATTTCTGCAATGGCAGACAAAGGTTTTAAAGTGACATTCATTGATGGGAAGGTTCGTGTTTGGCAAAGGAACCCAAGAGATGCATTCACTCTTGGATTCAGGGTTGAAGGTCTCTATCAGGTTGGACGAAGTCCGTTAGGAGCAATGACTTGTGATACTTCTCCTCAATCCAAATTATGGCACCGAATATTTGTTCACCTTCATTTCAAAGCCTTACCTGATGTAAGGAAGATGGTCACAGGAATGTCCGAATTCAACTTAAATCATGAAGGTGTTTATCAGGGATGTGAAGTTGGAAAACATACAAGGGGACCATTCCCCTCAAGTGAGACTCAAACCGCCAATATTCTTCAATCTGTCCATTATGATATATCAAGTATGTTGCTCGTGACATCTTTGAGTGGATATTTGTATTATGTTATTTTTGTGGATGACTTCTCTCACAAAACATGGATCTATTTCTGGTCCTTTATGTGGATGGTCTCTTTCTGACAGGTGATGACCCTCGCATTCATCGATGCAAGAAGGAGTTGGCTTCCGAGTTCAAGATGGAGAACCTAGGACGATGCATTATTTCCTAAGGTTAGAGGTCTGGCAAAAGCTAGGTGAGATTTTCCTTTCTCAAGGAAAATATATTGTGAAGCTACTTGAGAGATGTGGGATGGTGGACTGCAAGCTTGTGACTACTCCGATGGAACTCAACTTTAAGAAGCTATGTGGAAGTGTTGTTGGGCCCGAATTGGCAAACCCTACCGAGTATCGTCAACTTGTGGGGACCTTGATGTTTTTGATCAACTCTCGTCCTGACATATGCTTCGTTGTGAACACGTTGAGTCAATATATGGTCGAGCCTCATCACATTCATTAGATTGCTGCCAAGAATCTCTTGAGATATCTCCAGGGCATAATCCATTATGCATTGAGATACACAGTCGGGAATTTAAGGTTACATGGATATATAGATGTTGACGGGGCTGGCAGTGTGGTGGATCATAAGAGCACGTCTAGGTGTTGCTTCTCTTTGGGGTCTGCGTCTATATCATGGGTGAGCAGGAAGCAGAAATCAGTTGCACCAAGCACCATTGAGGCTGAATAAATTGCTGCAAGTCTGGCTTGTTGTGAAGCAATTTGGTTGAGGAAGCTCTTCGGTGAGCTATTTGAGCACGTGCTAGATACCATCGTGATCTTCTGCGACAACTAGCGTGGGATTCATCTATCACAGAATTTTGTGTTCCACGACCGCTCCAAGCACATTGATATCAGGTACCACTTTATCCGGGATATGGTACAATGGGGAGCAGTGAGGCTCCAACACATCAAGACAGATGAGCAGGTTGCAAACATTCTCATGAAACCTTTGGGGAAGGTCTTCTTAACCTTCCGAGAGACACTTGGAGTCGTGGAACGACCCTCCTATGAGGATCCCGTATGAGTTGGACACAGAGCTCTGGGAGCTCCTGGGGGCGTGGGGTACTTCTTGGAGCTAGCTATGAGCAACCATAGGGTGAGTGGTTCACCTTCCCCTAGTGGTGCCCTAGATACAGGGTGAATGGTTCACCTTTCTCTGTGATACCCCATTATGGTTGACATGTGTGTAGGGTGAATGGTTCACCTTCCCCTACCCAAACACATGCATGTAGTGTGAGTTATTCACCTTCCCTTACGATTGACATATGCATAGGATGAGTGGTTCACCTTCTTCTATGGCATATGAGCAGGATGAGTGGTTCACCTTCTCCTGTTGATGCCCCGCACACATCCTACCCATAGAGTCCGAGACTCATGGGAAGTACCTCTCATCTGGCCAATGAGTTGGGAAAAGATGGTCAGGGACGATAGCACTACCGATGGACGCATCGTGTACTGTCGTACTCCCTATGGCTAGGATGCATGGTGTTCAACAACTTGATCTCAGATCAAGGACTGACTTTAATCAGTGGAGAGTGGTATGATCTTATGACTCACTCTCGATCACTTCTTCTTCATTATTTCTTCATGGTTCAGCAGAGCAGTACAGGACAGTGATGGCAGGGATGGTACAGGATGACAAGTTGGCATGATGATGGATTGGCAAGTGGAATTCTCCCTAGTTGAGAGGGAGTGTTAAAATTGGCAACTAGGGCCAACTTCCACCCTAGGACAGCTCATGATAGATATGATTATTGCATTGGATTCCTCTTTCCGACAAATACAATTTTAATATAAAGATCATCTCATTCTGACAAGCAGAAATGGAATTTTGAATTTATTCTCTCATGGACAAATTGTCAAGGTCGGCCTCAGTCAAATGTAGGCTCATGAAGCCCAATGGATGTGTCTCCTCACCCTCAACGAATTGTATAAATAGGAGTGACCCTTCTCTCATTTGGACACTCACTCATCTCATCACATCATCTTCTCTCTCCTCTCTTGATTGGTTCGTACACTTAGAGGCTCTCTCTTCTTCACATGTGTGGAAGGAAGGCAGATTTCAAGAGGTCAAAATTTCTATGATTAGGGCAGCATTGACTTGAGCACTTTTGCCAAGCGTTGACTTCTGTTTTTGGGCCAGAATTTCAATCTTTTCAGTCGCATTCTTTGGCACGAAATTCGAGGTGATTGGGGATTGTTTGACCATGTTAATCGCAGTGTTCACTTTCTATTTTGACCGCAAAAATTATAGCAAGGTTTGTTTGGGTTGACTTTGACCCTCTTTGGAGGCCGCATTTTTCTGTTGTTGACCGAGCTGATTAGAGGATGATTTGGAGTAGCTTTGACCATTGTTGACTTTCTAGTTAAGGCTACATTGACTGCTAATTTGGCAGATTTGTTTTGGGCTTATATTTATGATATTTGTACTCTCTCTCTCTCTCTCTCTCTGTTGAACTATTGAAGAATAATAAGAAGATTTGATCAAAGGGTTTCCCCACATTGGGGTTTGTCCCCAGCATCCGCCACATCTTGTGTCCCCTTGTCTTGGCTTGTCTTCTACATATGATTTTATGTTCTATATGCATTTATTGTCAATGTTTATAAGTTAATGTGATTGCTACTGGATATAATTGGAAATTGTCATTGCGCTGCTAAAGGAACATTGAAGTAAATTGTGCTTAAGCATAGAACATACCATTGTTATCTAAAATTAACAGAGAGGGAGTTGTTGGTTGGAGGCAGGAGCGATGGGGCCATGTGAAAAGAAGTCGAGATAAGGTTGCACACAATTGAAAAAGGTCGACAGGGTCAAGTGGTCGAGTGGTGTTTGGACTAGGTGGAGTCGGGGTTGAGCAGAGGAGGCAGCACGTTGCAGAATGTGTCAAACAAGACAACTCACGAGGAGTCATCAACGTAGAAAAGTTGTACTCGAGGTGTGGAGACACTGGGCACGAGCTAAACCATCGCTACAATCAAACACAAGAAAGCATAGAGAGTCGTTGACGAGTAAAAGGCAAAATCGATGGAGGGTCAGCAGTGGAACAACCATTGATAGAAGGCAAAGGGTGTTGGGTGGGGCGAAGACAACTAATGGGCCACAAAGTAGTCACGGGGTTGGGCGCGAGGGTGAACCTGGAGAACTCACGCACTCGAGTGTCGAGCCAGCAACCAGAACAACATCAAGCAGTGGCAAGCCAACACAACACTGATAGGCCGCAAGTGCAAGCAGGGCAGGAGAGTTGACAGACAAGGTCGTTGTGGTTTAGATGCTCAGAGGGCAGTGGAAACTAGAGCCAGCATGAGTAGTAAGCCTGCAACCACAAAGGGAGCTTGGACAGCCGTCGATGTTCGTGGGTGCAGAGTCGCTAGGCAAAGGATCTGCCGCAACAAGCACAAGCCAGTGGTGGCCAACAAAGCTAATAACAGTTGGCAGGGTCAACCAACAAAGGTTGTACAAAGTTTGCTAGTAGGATTGGCGGAGGCCAACACTAAGAGGGAGAGAGGGAGATAATACTATTTGGGGGATTGGCAACATATTATTTTAGTGGGTGTCTCAAAGGATTGAGAAAGATCCACAAGGGAGATCCTAGCGAATCTATAAACCAACAATAGTGCTAAAAGGACTTAGCACAAGGACTATGGCAGCAGACCATGAGATTTGGAGAAAACCATGATGAAGAGGGATGTTCACGAGAAGGGGGCTTCTAGGAACAAGTCCAAAGGGAACAAGTATTCAAGGATAATTATGAACCAGTTAGCAGGGAAGGTTTCCAGTTCAAAGGGAGTAGTCATGGCAGCGGATGAAGTTCCAAGATCAAAGCCAATTCCATGTGGCAGAAGTAGCTACCTCGCTAAGAGGGAGTGTTGATTTTGTAGCTCAGGTAGGTACTTTTGCACATGCCTAATTGTCTAGGTGTGCAGAAATCGCTAAAAGTCTCCTTAAGACACTTGCTCGAGTATAAGTTGTTATTGTAACTTAGCCTATCTCTAACTTAGAAAAGCACATAATTGGCTATCGAGCTAAAGAAACTTAAGAAAAGTAATGTACTTTAGTGATTATGTTTTAATCTTAACCCTTAAGCTCAAGTGAGGCGAGATCTAATCTCAACTGTTAATCACTTTGGAGATTAGGGTCAAGGATTTAGCTCAATGGAAAGTTACAAAAGCAAGGTTAGGGAGAGGAGAAAGACACACCACACCATACAACAACACAAGACATTGAGAGAATCATCTCAATGGTGAGTGGAGGACTTCCATTCTAGTGTGATGAGTCCAAGGAAAGTGCAGAAGTGCAACATTAAAGATCAATATCAGCCAAGGAGATCTAAGACAAATCTGGGGTTTGATCAACTGGAACAGACCCAAGGTATGTTGTAATTGTATTTTCTTCAGTTGGGCTATTATCCCAAGATAGGAGCCCAAGCAGGTCTTGACTTATTAATGAAGAATTGTTAAATTGGCAAAATCAATATGTACCACATATGATTGAGATTGGTGTAATTCTGCTTTTGCTAATTGTGTTAAGAACCTAGTTGTGCATTTATTCAATAGATCTGTAATCTGCTAGGTTAATAAAGAGTTGGGCATCCACAAATGAAATACCATAGCATCAAAGAGCATCTCACAACCATCAACCAAAGCATCAAGACTATAAACTTTTAGCTCCATCGCTCCATCAACCAAAGATGTGAAACCATAAGGAGAGCCATGACAATCCATCACAAAAGAGCAACTGATTTCCTCCTAAGTAATATGACACATCCTCCCTCCCTCATGTCATGTATTTTACATGTCGAACACGACATGTGGGTGAATCATGTCCTATTGTTAATTTTAGGTATGTTCTATGCTAGAGCAATTTATTTCAATTTTCACAGTTAGCTCAATATCTTTTCCAGATTAGCAATCACATCAGCATTAAAGTAAACTGCAGATAGAACATAAATATAAATCGCAGAAGACAAGCCAAAACAAGAGGACACAAGATGTGGCGCTAGCTAGGGACAAACCCCAATGTAGGGAAACCCTTGATCAATTCTTCTTTTATGTTCTTCAATAGTTCAGCAGAGAGAGAGAGAGAGGGATTATACATTTACAACAGAAGTCAACACTTTGACTTATCTAGATAACAGCATAGATCATCTCTAGGAAGATGATACGTGAGATCAGTTGAAGACATGTTGCTTCAACTGATTCTCTAAGGTGACTCCTTCACCTATCATTGTGCTACATCTCGTCATCATGTTGCACCTCACCGTGTTGCACCATGCTGCACCCATCATCACAATGTTGGACCTCATGCTGTTGTTGTCCCAGTGTTTAGCATTGATGTACCTAGTGCCACAACTACACCATGCTATCACCCATGTGCTTGCCGCACCATTGTTGCTTTGTGTCCTTGCTGCACCAAGTACTATATTGTTGTCCCAATGTACTTGCAGCATTGTGCTTGTTGTTGTCCTTGCTTTACCATGCTTCACCATGCTTGCAGCTGTCCCAAGCTTCTTGTTGTTGTCCATGCTTCACCATGCTTGCAGTTGTCCCATGTTTCACTATGCTTGCAGCTGTCTCATGTATTAGCTTGTTGTCCCTTGCATTGCTTGTTGTTGTCCAACTGCTGCATCTAAACATGTTGTTCCATGCACCTTATTGCACCATGTTGCTGCAATATACAATACTGTTGCATCCATCACATCATGTTGCACTCCTTTGGGGTATTCAACACTCCATGTTAACCCAACACGTGGCTCCCACAGGCTGCTCCGAATCTGATCCAAATCTAGTCAATATCCTTGACCCAACGCACCTCTAACACTGCTCCAAATCTGCTTGTCACTTTGTTGTTCCTAACTGTTCTGGTTAGGGCACTTGGGCAGCCCTAAACTCCTCTCAACAATCCTCGAACAGCCCTCCAAATCTGCTTGTCACTTTGTTGTTCCTAACTGTTCTGGTTAGGGCACTTGGGCAGCCCTAAACTCCTCTCAACAGTCCTCGAACAACCCTCCAAATATGCTTGTCACTTTGTTGTTCCTAACTGTTTTGGTTAGGGCACTTGGGCAGCCCTAAACTCCTCTCAACAGTCCTCGAACAGCCCTCCAAATATGCTTGTCACTTGGGTAGCTTCAACATGATTTTATCTTAGGCAGCTTCACCATGACAACGTCCTAGATCTAAGGCACATAGAGCTAGGGCATCATCTTCGAGGAGCTGCTTAGATCCTTCTTCCCCATGGCAATATCTAGGGTAGCACTTCTTAGGGCAGCGTATCTCTTAGGATCTATCCTCCCACCAAAACCCAAAGATAAGTGGAGAGGAAGAGATCACAAGAAGAGTGTGTACAAGTGACTAGAAAGCCACCTCTTTTTATACTAAAACGTTGAGCACATGTGGGTGTTATTTAATTGTTGGCCGACCTTGACGAATTGTCTTATAGCACAAATAAATTCATAACTCTATGAATACTTATCGGAATTGGATGATCTTTAGATCAATCCTACACCTCTCGATGAGAAGGATCCAAGAAAAATATCAACTGTGATAAATAAGATGACCCACATGGAGTTTGGCCCTAGTTGCCAATTTTAACACCTATTCATAAGACACGAGTTTGACTAGTGTCGGACACGAGCCCTATTGGTGTCTCGAAATTTGAACACGTGTCCAATGAAAAAAGCATCTTAAAATCGATTTATTGCCTCATTCTCACACAATTCAATCACAAATTTGGAGCTCTCAAAGGTTTTGGAGTGCAGCTAAGGGAAATTAAGCAATGTTAGAAGAGATTGCAAGGGTTGGGAAGTGGATTTGTCTAAGCCCTACTAATGTTATGCAATTAATGTTAATGTTATATTCTTAAAATAAAAGTAACATTCTCCTTTATCTTTCATTTTCATCATTTACTTAAATTTTTAACATTACCATTAATTGACTCAAAATGTTTGAGAGTGGTTCTAACCTCATCGGATTTCATATGGAGAAAGTAGAATTTTAGATACCACTCAAAACCCAACAGACTTAATAATTTTCAGGATTTCAGGATTGGGGGGATTGCAACATTTCCATTAGAGTTTGTCATGTATGAGGGTATGGAACTAGCATTTAATTAAGAGGACCAAGCCCCTTGTGTACCTCAATGTTAGTGGTATTGATGGTTGAGGTCCTAGGTCGTGACCCTAGTAAAAATGTACCCATCACTTAAACAGAATCTTGATTTGACATGTTAAGCTTCTTCTATCTTATTTTAATGCTTAGAGGGTGATATTGATGATGAGGATCCCAATATAGGCAATGATTTTAATGATATGTGGTACTAGTTATTTGTTGTAGCACAAATTTTTTTGGACTCTACAAGCTATTTAGGGCCTTTTTATTGATGTATATTTGGTTCAGAGATGGATTACACTCAATGATATTTTGGTTGTATGCATTAGTTGTATGATTGGATTTGCATCATCATAATGTAAATGTTTTATATATTTCATATTTTTAGTGTAATTCACTGATTTGTTATATTTTTTAATATATCTTATACTTTTTTATATATAACACATAACGTGTCCTCTGTGTCATGTTCAGGGGGGTCACCATGTCACGTGTCAAATACTTGTATTTTTGTGTCCTCTGTGTCCATGTCCCTGTGTCATGTGAATTAGATTTCCTCCAATCCAATGCACCAACTCAATAAATAAAAGCATCATCTTCAAGCTAAAAGAGGAGGTGTACACCTCGAGTCCATTAGCAACCCTATATGTTATTTTGAAAATCCTCCAATGTGATGAAGATTGCAAAAATTACCCTTATGGCGTATGAGGGGGTAACAAGACCATGACACAAGAAAACTTCAACAAACAACATGATTAAATAAATTAGCAATATGAAAGTAGTGAGAGTTAATAGCCATGCTTGAGGAACTTGACCTAAAAGCTTTCCTCATCAAAGGAAATAGAACAGAAAAACCCCTTCACAAGAGTGTGCTCCAAGAAAGAACTCAGAGAACAAAGAAACAGAGAAACAAAGCCCTCAAATCTCAGAGTACCTTTGCTGCATCATGCAACAGCCAGAAAGGTTCAACTAAAATTGCCTAAGTGCTCTCCAAAAAGCTGTGTTCTGTTTTGCTTGCTATTATGTACCCAGATTGTAAGATAATAGTGGTGCCAAATTGGCAGAGAAACAAAGTCTGTTAATAAAATTCATGAGCATTCCCATGTAGCTCTGGGAACGCTGTTCAATTTGAAAAAAGGAATCCTTATGTAGTATGTACTCTTGGCCTATGAAAAAACCAAGGTCTTTTGGATTTCTATACAATGAAACCATCTTGTAAGGGGAAAAATCAAAAATATATCTTCAACTGATCATGACACCTTACTTGAAAGCTAAAAAAATGGGAGAGAACATGTTGTTCATGTAGGTCATTAGAAAAGGACACTACAACTGCATATAAAAAAGATTGCCAGCTATGTGTGACACACGTTGAAAACTCAATTAAAGAAAACATGCGGAACCACATAGAGAACTTTCAAAGTTTTATTGTTAAAGACAAAAGATAGATTGCTTAGAAACTAGTTGTCATGAAGCTAAATCAAGTAAACTAGGGATTTTGGCCATGTGGTGCTAAATATGCAATAATTGTCTCAACCTGACACAATTTACAGTAAGGAGAAAGGAGAAAGATACTCACGCCATAGACAATGTTGCAGAACCTTTTCCAGCTTTCGCTTCAACAACTTCAGTTCCTCCATCTTGAGTACGCTTAGTCAGAGCTTTGATATCCTCATCCGAAAGATTAGCATTTGGTTTTGGAGTAGCCTAGAAAAGTTAGAACAAAAAATGTCAATCTCATTCTAAATGTCTGTAGAAAGTTAGGCATTCATATAGTTTGCAAAAAGCACACATGGGTAACTAGCATTAATTTTCATCTTCTTTACAGACCACAATTGCTACCGTCAGATACAAGACACTAAATAGTAAATAAAAGGCCTATATTGTGTGCTAATATAAATATGGCAGTAACTATATATGACTGAATCCTAACAGGTTATCAACAGTGTTCAATTCAGTACTGATATTGGGATATCAAATGTGGATCACGTATCCAATTACTGCTATTATTAGAACTACCAATATATTAGACATCATTGCTGACAAATTGCCAAGAAACTGAATCATAAACCATTAAGACACTTAAAGGGGAAAAAAATATACAGGTATTACTACCTGTGAAAAGAGAGGAAGGATAGTGACACCTGCATGTCCTCCTACAACAGGGATATTCACTTCTGCAAACACACACAAAATATTCCAAAAATCCAAGCACAGTAATTATTATAACCAATAGAACACATTTAGAGCAACTAGAAACGGCAGCATATATGCATGTGTTTATGTATGTAGCATGCTAGAAATTCCCTGCTACAACACTGAAAACAAGCACCAAAAGGGATCGATAACGATGCATACCTTCCACAGGGACACCTGCTTTGGCAGCATAGAAAGTCTTTGCTCGAACAACATCAAGCATGGTGACACCAAAGAGTTTTTTTTCATTATAGGTTCCAGCCTTCTTGAAAGCTTCAGCAGCAATGGGTACAGTTGAATTAACAGGATTGCTGATCATGTTTACTAATGCCTGCCATAATAAATTTACGGCATGTTCATCAGGCTAACTACTTCACATTCATAGCAATAATTGTCTCAGAAATTGTTCTTTTAGCCGGTGAAAATACTTGTGTTATATGTAAGTCCTCATCTTGCAAATACTTATTGAAACTCTTCTAAGACTTTCTTGCAGAGTTAAAACCATGGGATGTGCTATTAACATTCAATTGTGACATAAATATTTAGAAAATCATAAGCTAAGTCACCTGGTTCATGTTCGTGCTTGAAATCAAGGATGATGAAATTTAAAAAAGGTTCTCTAGTGCAAAAATAATTATGATAAATTTGACATTAAGTTTGTTAAAGACAATTAAGTGAATATTGTGAATTCCATTATAACCAGTGTTGTGAAAAGCGTGATTAAATCGCGATTTAATGAAAAAATCGCGCTTTTTTCCCCACGCCAATTTAATCGCGATTTTTACACGAAAAAATCGACCTTTTTTGCCGATTTTTTTTCCGAAAAAAGCGAGCGATTTTTTCTGAAAAAAAGCACGGGGTTGCCGGGCAGCGCGATTTATAATGCATTTTTGGGTTTTTTGTTTGTCATTTGGACAGTGGGCGCGCGCGGAAGGAGGAGGAGGTGTTGGAGAGCAGCTGAAGAGGGTTTGTGACCAAATCTAAGTGCTTAGAGGACAAATTCAAGAGGAGACCACCGATTTCTCCATAGAAACGGTATGTTGATTAATTTTTTTTTGTTTTCTTTGTTTAAAAACATTGTTTTTCTATGTTTTTCATTGTTTTTGGTTGGGAAACTTCATATGGGCACCATTTTCCTTTTGTTTTCATTGTTTTTAAAGAATTTTTTGTATTTTTTCATTGATTTGGGATGGGTAACTTGGTATGACTATGGGAACCAATTTTTTTTCTTTGTTTTCATTTTTTTTAAACATTGTTTATGTTTTTTCATTGTTTTTGGCATTTGCCATTTGGTTGGGTAACTTGGGGTTGGAACTTTGGATTCTGGAAATTTGTAACTTGTAATTTTGTAAATGCTAAATTGTAATCCTAAATTCCTATTTCCTAATCCTTATTTTCCCATAGGTTTGCAAATTCAAAGTTCAAAAACAAACATGCCAAGGAAATTGGATCCTTTCTGGGAATATGGTGAACCTAAAGCTCCGAATGATAGACAAAACTTGAATTGCAAGTTGTGTGGAAAGGAGATACACGGGGGGGTGTACATGTTGAAGTTTCACCTTGCACAAATCCCTGGACATGATGTGGAGCCCTGTACAAATACAAATCCTGAACTTATCCAAAGAGCCATGAGAGCATTGGAAGAATTAGAGCACAATAGAGAGGCCAAAGAAGAACTCAAAAGGCAACTAAAAAGGTCAGCTAAAGGAAGTGGGCCAAGTGGCACTGGTTCTACTGCAGCATCAGTCAATCCGGTAGCTGCATCATCATTTTTAGTTCCTCGAACCACACCTGGTTCACAACCATCTATCGGTTCAATGCTAAAAAGAACTGATAAATAACAAGCTGACAGGTTGATGGCAAAATTTCTCCTCTGGAGTGATATTCTTTTCAGCATTGTAAGGAATAATCCATTTTTCCAACCTACTGTTGATGCTATTGCCAGTGTTGGCTCTGGGTACAAAATCCCTTCTTATCATGATTTCAAAGGCCGGATTCTTCAAAAATGAAAAGCGTGACTGCACCCAAAGATTGGAGGATTTTAGGGCATCATGGGCACAAACAGGATGCACTGTTATGTCAGATGGTTGGACTGACCAAAAGGGGGGAACCCTTATAAACTTCTTGGTTAGTTGTCCCAAGGGAACTATGTTTATCAAATCTGTTGATGCATCTCATCAAATCAAAGATGCAAGAACCTTATGTGATTTGCTGGATGTGTTTATTTTGGAGGTGGGTGAACAACATGTTGTCCAAGTCATAACGGACAATGCCGCAAATTATGTTGCTACTGGTAGAATGCTTATGGACAGGCATCCTACTTTATTTTGGACACCTTGTGCTGCCCATTGTAATGATTTGATGTTAGAGGACATAGGGAAAATTCCCTTTGTCAAAGATATTGTTGACTGATCAAAAAGCATCACAAAATTTATATATAATCATACATCTGTGCTTAGCTTGATGAGAAGATTCACCAACAACAAAGAGTTGGTGCGCCCCGCCATTACACGGTTTGCCACGAGTTTCATATCTCTTCAATCCCTCTTGAATTCTGTGTGGGATGTGGAGAATGTTTCTTTCAGAGGAGTGGCGCGCTTTGTCAATGAGCCGCAAACCAGAAGGAGAGGCCGTATGCAGACTAGTTTCATACCAGGAAGACTTCTAGGCGGGAGTGCATGAGGTGTGCGCCGTTACTGAACCTTTGGTAAAGGTTCTTCGGTTGGTTGATGGTGAGAAGCCCGCAATGGGCTATTTGTATGAAGCCATGGACAGGGCCAAAGAAGCCATTCGGGCCTACTATGATGATAAGGGAGATGATGGGTTTTAGAAACAACTCCTTCTATGGGGAGTGATTGATGAGCGATGGAACAACACACTCCATCGTCCCATTCATGTTGTTGGGCTTTTCCTGAACCCTGCATTTTCTTATGCATGTGGGTTTGATTTTGATGCTGAGATCATGGATGGATTCTTATCCTATGTCCAGAAGATGGCGCGATCTCCAAAACAACGTATAGAGATCTCTAAACAAATTGAGACATATAATATGGCAGGTGGCACATTTGGCTTTGAGATGGCTATCACTGATAGGATGATTAAAATGCCAGGTATTTTTTAGTTTGTAACTTTGTTTCAAATTTCATTGTCTCTTCAAATTCCATTTTTTTCTTATGTTTATTTAAAAATTTATTTGTAATTTTTTTGTAGATGCATGGTGGAAAATGTATGGTGGCAAGGTACCCCTTTTGCAAAAGCTTGCCATTCGCATCCTCAGCCAAACATGCAGCTCCTCAGGATGTGAGCGCAACTGGAGTGTATTTGAAAAAATACACAACAAGAAGCGCAACAGGTTAACACTTAAACATTTAAAATATTGCAAATTTCCAAATAAATTTTTGAATTCATTAAACAATATTTTTTTATAATATTAATTATTAATTATTATTTTATGATCTTTGTACAGGTTGGAGTCCCAGCGACTTAATGACATGGTCTACGTCTACTACAATCTTCGATTGTGGGTGAGGCAACTTGAGAGGACACCTGATGTGGATGCCATCTCATTGGATGGGATTGACACCACTGCTGCATGGAGGGTTGAGGCCGAGAGGCCTCTCATGGATTCTACTGATGATTGGTTAGTGCAGGATGTAGTGGAGGGGGAGGAGGAGCAGGAGGAGGAACAGGAGGAGGAGGTGACACCGCCTACCCGGGCTACCACTGCCACCAGTAGAGGACGTGGTCTACCTCCTGTAGCTCCTACTTCTAGTTCTTCAGCTTCTAGAGCACATCAGACTCCACTGCCATTTCCACCAGCACAGGCACCAGCATCTACATCTAGAGGGAAAGGGAAAGCTGTGGCATTTTCTCGCAAGAGGGGCAGAGGAAATCAATAGGATTAGACTTTCATTTTATTGTATATGACATTATGACATGATGAGATACATTATCATATTTTTTGTTGATATTTTGAGGCTGAGTTGGGACTCAGGAGTCAGGACTTACTATTCAGGACATGATTCAATGTTATGTGTGATTTTAGCGCTAGAAATGATATTAAACATCTTATATATTAGTTTTTTTATCATATTTATGTGTCAATGTATTTATTTTATGTTGTAGATGGTTTAGATATTAAAAAATATAAAAAAAAATGAAAAAAATGAATATTTTTGTACCAAACGATTTTTTCCCGCTTTTTTCCGCTTTTTTCCCGATTTTTCCGATTTTTTCTGATTCGTTCCCCGCGCCGGTTTAATCCCGCTCGCGCTTTTCACAACACTGATTATAATTTTATATATCCAAACAAAAAACAAATACAATTATTTTTCAACACTAAATTTGACCCAAAAATATGTGGAATGAAATGTCAAAACTGATCATGTATGTATGTATGTATGTATTTTGTATGTATGTTATTGTTTTAGACCGATGGGTTAGCTCAAGTGGCTGAGTGTTGTGAATTACAAGCAGAAGGTATGCCTGATGGGTTAGATCAAGTGGCCAAGTATTGTGAATTACAAGCAGAAGGTCACAGGGTCAATTCCTGCGGCTGGTTGCCTCTGAATATTACAGGCCTCACTTGATGTCCCTTCCTAGTTAGGTTGCCAAAACTGTTGATTTACCCTAGATACCATCCTCAAAATGAGGGGAACTGTTTGGTACATTTCCCTAGGATGTACATTTCATTGTAAAATATGTATGTATGTATGTATGTATGTATGTATGTATGGATTGTTTTGGCCTGATGGGTTAGATCAAGTGGCCGAGAATTGTGAATTACAAGCAGAAGGTCACAGGGTCAATTCCTGCGGCTGGCTGCCTCTGTGAATATTACTGGACAGGCTTCTGTGAATATCACTTGATGTCCCTGCCCAGTTAGGTTGCCAAAACTGCAAATGGCTGATTTACCCTAAGTACCATCCTCAAAATGGGGAACTGTCTGGTACATTTCCCTAGGATGTACATTTCATTGTAAAATATATATGTATGTATGTATAGTACCTAGGGTAAACCAGTCGTTTGCAGATTTGGGCCTTTGGCAACCTAAACCATCTATATATGTATATGTATATGTATATGTATATGTATATGTATGTGTGTATGTATGTTTGTATGTATATATGGTATTGTTTTCCAGCCCAATGGGCTAGCTCAGATGGTTGATATTTCAAGATTCATGTAGGATGTGTCCGGGTCAATCTCCTGGGCTCACTTCCTCTGCTGCATGCATCACTAAGTCAGGGTCCATAATCAACACCAAGAAGTTTGCACTGAGTACCATCCACAAAATGCAAGTTAGTGCCCAGTAGTTTCTACATGAGGCTCTTTTATATATTTTTTAAGTTTAACAAACAAATATAAGATAAATTTTTGAAACTTCTGAAAAATTTTGCATGGCTGATTAAATTCACCACTGCTCAAGACAACAAAGTTTTAGTTGTTTTGGAAAAAATCGTTATACACAGTGACTAAGCTCTGTTAAATCCTAGAAGCAGGATTCACTTAACTGGATTTCTATTTCATATTAATATTGGACCAGAGCCCATATAAATTGAATGCAGTGCTTTCACTGAACCTCGAGACCAACCATCAAGAGACAAACTTAGAGACATCCATAATTACACCACAACTAAAACGCTCAATTTTCTCTAGACCATTGTGAAATGTTTCCTCAATTATTTTTCTAGAAATCATTACCTTGATATTTTTATAAAGCTGTAACAATGCATATTATTAGAAGATGAAATATCCTCCTCTCCTATTTATATTACTGAAAAGCCATTGTAATAAAGCCATAACAACGCATATTCTGACCAGGGCATAATATTAGATTCCCTATTTACATGGAAGGAAAAGTTAATAGAGAGAACAAAGTTAAGTAACAACTTACTTCAGGGCAATATTTTGCAATGGCTATACACAGGGATTTGACAATGCCAGCATTAATATTGAAAAGATCGTCACGTGTCATCCCAGGTTTACGAGGCACACCAGCAGGAATTATCACAACATCTGATCCTTCCAGTGCCTTACCCAGTTGATCATCGCCCATATATCCTGCAACCTGCTCCACATGATAAAAACTGAGTTAAATTACACTCAACTTTTCTCTCGAGATTGCAGGATACCTGCTGCATTTTTTTAATGTAAAAGAACCAAGTATCCCCAACCATTATGTGCCGACTTAGATAAATGACCTTTATAAAAGCCATGCCATCTCCAAAATTTTACACGCTGATTGATTTCCTTTTATCATCAAAAGCTCGGCATGGGGTTTAAAATGCAATGCAGTTTAACGTTAATGTGAACTTTTGGTTTCATTGGTATAGTACGCATACGGTTGTGCATATGGCCTAATGCTACTGTGAACGTTCGGTTTCTAATGGTATAGTGGGCATATGAATATTGTGCATATGGCCCAATTTATAACTCTGTCAAACTCCATGGATAGATTTTTAAATGCCTGCTAATCTTTAGTTCAGGATTTTGAGCTTGAAAATGAATGCAAGTGCCCCATTTTGAGGAAAATAGCATGGAGGGGGTTGAGTGTTAACCTAACAAGCCACACTCGATCACGAACGAGTGTGAAACAATTGGAAGCCCACCGAATGTGGGAAGTTAGCTCCATTGGTAGAGCAGCCCCAGGTCCTAGGTTCGATTCATGGACTGTCCAATTCCCACATAGAGAGGGTTGTGTACACCAGATGCAGTTCGCACACATAATTCCCCAGAACAAAACAATGCAGGTGATCACTTCTTGGGGAGTTACAGTGAGTAACTGTAGTATGAAAGAAACAGTTAGAACGGGAAAAGATTACCTGTGCTCGAGTATTGACGTGACCAACATCAGCTGCAACTCCAGGCGTGCCAGCAATATCATAGAGAGCGAGATCAGAGACAAGAGGGTTAAGCTTCATCAGCAGAGCAAGAGGCTGCCCGATTCCTCCCGCTGCACCGAGTACGGCCACCTTTCGAGGCGGGGAGTTAACGCCTGCTGTTGAGTACAACCTTCTTCGGCTCGCATTTGCCCTGCGCAGAGCGCTTCCCAGAGCTCCACGCATTGCAGAAGCCATCTCTTCTCCTCCTTGTTCAGATCTCCTAGCGGAATTCTAAAGTCCTCGCTCCACCACAGCACTCCTCCTTGTTCAGATCTCCTAGCGGAATTCTAAGGTCCTCGCTCCACCACAGCACTCCTCCTTGTTCAGCTCTCCTAGGGGAATTCCACAGCACAGATGAATGCGAGTGGGTACCTTGCAAAGGTGCGGGTGGGTTTATAGGGGTTTTGACTTATAAGGTGCGAGGAGAAAAATATTTTCCAGAGGAACAAAAGGGGTTTGTTCCGACAGAAATTTTAAATATCAAATTTGTTCACGGCAGTGGAAGGTATGAATGTGAGGGTGAGCAGCTTAAAGCATTTACAACATTCAAGGTTATTGACGTAGTTTTCGGTGATTGAAACGTTGATTTATATTGAACTAGAGCATGTGTTTCGTATTAATTATATCGTAATTGGTTGGTTGACTTTTCGAATCATTTGATGTGGACCTATATTAGATAATAACTAACAAATTACAATGTCATTAAATCCAAAAAAATAATCACTAAATTATTAATTTAATTTTTTAATTTAAAAAACATAAAATTTGAATTAATTTATTAGAAGTAACTAACAAATTACAATATGATTAAATCAAAAAAAATAATCCCTAAATTATTGAATGGATTTAAATTTTAAATTATTTATTTATTTATTTTACTTAAAACGTAAAATTTTAATTAATTAATTAGAAGTAGTAATAAATTTCAGCACGTTAGCCAGTCTTTTTTCGTTTACATATCCTATTTGCGTAATACGTTTTCATAAAGGGATTTATCATTACTTGCTTTCCTTTTCATTTTTTTTTTAAATTATTTTAATATTTCATAAAAGATTGATGGTAATACATAATTTAAAGTTAAATTAAAATTTTAAGAGAAAATAAATAAGATATCATCCTAGAATATTAAATTTTGGAGAGGAGGTTAAATTATAATTAAATAAAAATGGTATATTGTCTCATGTATATGATTAAGGTAAAAGTAATTAGGAAGTAGGTGACTTATGAGAGATGATCTAAACCATGATTAACAAAAAATACTAGAGTTTTTGTTGATATTATATTTAAAATTATTTTGTAGTTTTTGAGTAAGATTTGAAATTATTTTTTTATTGATTAAGAGTTCATTTTATGTAGAGATAAGAAAGTGGGTTAACAATCTAAAATTTAAAGGTATTGGGTAAGAGTGAAAGTATAAGTATGTCTTTTTATGATTATTGATTTTCGATCTAAACTATGAGGGAGCATCGGCGGAGAAGCTAGGGTTGGAGTTGAAGACAGGGTTTTGGATTCAGGATGCCATGGCGAGGAGTGCAGGGGGGAGTGCTGCTCCCTCCTACAGCTAGGCAGTCACAAGAGGAAGTCAGAACGCGGGAAAGAAACATTTCAAAAAACCACCGGACAAGATATCAGAGACCAGAAGTCAGGGGACATCTGGGAGAAACAGAGATCAAGATCAGGAAGGGGATCAATAGGAAACGAGAAAAGAAAAGGAGATCGAAGGCAGTAATGAAAAACCGGCTTCCAGAAAAACTACGGGAGTCTGCAAGCCCAAGTCAGGCATTATTCCTCGGGTCGTATTGAGCGACCCAGCGATACAAGCTCATAGAGATCATATGACGGAGCATGCAATTATATGCAAGTTCATGGGGCTATGGCCGACGGAAAGGGCTTTACATGTCTGGATAAGGAGCCATTGGAAGCCAAAAGGGGAAATACATTTGCATCTGGGTTCTAAGGGTTTCTTCACTGTAGTGTTCGCAAGCCTGGAAGACAAAGACAGAGTGTTTGAAGGGGGGCCATATTTCTATGTTGTGGCAGGACTCTACATGCGGCCATGGATGATGAACTTTGTCCCGGAACGTGAAACATTCACTTCAGTATCGGTTTGGATCAGACTATATTCCCTTCCTCTGGATTATTGGTTGCCAGAATCTTTGAAAACCATAGGCAACAAGTTGGGACATTTCCTAAAAATCTCAGAGGCAACTCTAAAAGGGAGATACACCTCTTTTGCCCGAATATGTGTGGAAATGGATCTATCTGGAGCCCTGTCGGAAGCGATCATTTTAGAAGTATATGATGAAGAATGGGTGCAGACAGTGGACTATGAGCACATACCATTCAGATGCCGCAAATGCCATGAACATGGGCATCTATATAGAGACTGCCCTACAATCAACAGGGAAGATAATAAAAAAACCACTGTCGAGAGAGACCACGAGGGTTTCACCAAAGTTGGGAGTAAAGGAAAAGGAGGAAAGCATCCACACAAGAAGGCAAATGAGGACAAACACAAAATTCAAAACAACTTCAAGATCCTGGAGGAAGAAGAGGGGAACAAGGAGACAGTCCAGGACATGGAGAATGTAACAAAAGAACAAGATAGGGTGGCTGATATGGAGGACATCACAGTAGACAACCAACGAAAGGACGATCTACCAAGCCTGATGGAGATCAGTAGGGACCTGGAGATGACTCCAAGTGAAGCAGGAACAGAGGACCATGAATTGCAAGAGATTCTAGATAGGGAAAATCTAGATCTAGAGAAATTTTTGGAACAAGGAAAAATAATAGGGGTGGACTCCCTGCCAAAAGAGGACTATGATATAGTACAACAGCTCTATCTCTGGAGGTCACAAGCGAAGGGAGCGGGAGTCAAAATAAATCATGAAAGCCAGGAGCCAAGTGGGGTCAAGATGATGGAGAATTCTTAGGCACAATCTCCAAAGAACTCAGGCAGGAAAAGAGGAAGAAAGAGGCAGAATGAACTGCTTAACGAATGTGAAAAACTGTTGATCAACTCAGGTAAGACGAAAGATCTTACCAGTTATTCCTTTACTAGTCTTTCTTAATGAAGTTCACAACTTGGAACATTAGAGGAATAGGTAATAGAAGGAAACAAAGAAATCTTAGTAACAGAATGAAAGAAGAAAAATCAGACATGGTTTTTATTCAGGAGACAAAATGTTCGATAGAAAAGATAAGAGATATCCATAATAAGTGGTTATGCAATTATGAGTATTTAGAGGTCAATGCAGATCATTCGGCGGGGGGAGGTTCTCACTTTGTGGGACCCACAAAAATTGGGAATTATGAATGTTGAAGTATCCAGGAACTACCTTTCCTTGATATGTCAACCTGTAGGGGACAAGGAGATATACATGATTACGAATGTTTATGGACCTCAAAAGCTAGCAGATAAGCTCAGGCTTCTCACTTCCCTGGAAGAAATTAGAGAGAGACATCCCACTATGCCCTGGATCGTTGCAGAAGATTTCAACATGCTAAGATCTCTTTCGGAAAAAAAAAAAAAAGGTGGCACCAGACAGCTAGGCAGAGACTCTATGGCCTTCCAGAACTTCATTAGAAACATGACGCTGATGGATACTAAAACAATAAATGGAACCTTCACCTGGAACAACAAAAGGGGATGGGCCCATCAAGTTGCTTCCAAACTTGATAGATTCATGATTTCAGAGGACCTCTTTCTCTCAGGACCGGCCATGACAGCCTCCATTCTGCCCTTTGGAGGAACTGATCATTGGCCTGTACAGCTGGAAGCCACCTTTATGGGCACTCCAAGAAATAGACCTTTCAGATTTGAAAATGTTTGGCTCTCACATCCTAATTTCACTAATAACGTGGAGACTTGGTGGAGAGAGGAGTTGAATATTCAGGGTTCAAAAATGTATATGCTCCAGCAGAAACTTAAACACATAAAGTCTTAAAGTTTGGAACAAAAATGAATTTGGAGATATCTTCAAAGCCAAAAGAGAAATTGAACTGAAGCTCCAGGAGATCAATCAGATCATCATCACAGATGGCTTCACCGAAGAAAGGCAAAAATTAACTGACTCTCTGCAGGAAGAATGGGAGAATCAATGCTTACAAGAAGAAATTTTCTGGAGGCAGAAATCAAGAATACAATGGATTAAAGAGGGAGAAAGGAACACAAAATTCTTTCACAAAACCACCATAGCTCACAGAGCACACAACAGAATCACAAAGATCAAAGGTTCTCAAGGCATTGAGCTAGTTTCTCACAGTGATATGGAATCAGTCCTTGTTCAGCACTTCTGCAACATTGCAAAGGAGCCTCTGGAGGACAGATCTAGGTTCATTGAACATTTCACTCAATATATCCCTCAGCTGGTTACCAGAGAGGACAACCACAATCTCAACAGGCCAGTTTCGGAAGAGGAGGTCAGTGAAGTGATTAATGAAATGCAGAGTGGAAAAGCACCAGGCCCAGATGGATTCAATGTAGACTTCTTCAAGGCCTGTTGGAATACTGTCAAATATGATATCCTTGAGGTGGTGGAAGACTCAAGAAGATCCAAAAAGGTACTAAAGGCTCTGAATGCATCCTTCATTGCTCTGATTCCAAAACAGGAAAATGCCATGACTCCAAATGGTTTTAGGCCCATAGCCTTATGTAATGTGGTGTATAAAATTATCTCCAAAGTAATAGCTAATCGGCTCAAACCCCTTCTACCCTCTCTCATTTCAGAGGAGCAAACAGGCTATGTGGAGGGAAGACAAATCCTCAACAATATCATCCAAGCTCATGAGGTGGTACACTCTCTCAAAAGCAACAAACAAGCTGGCATGATCATTCAGTTGGACCTCGCGAAAGCCTATGACAAATTGAGTTGGGCTTACATAAGAGCAATTCTAAAACCTTTGGTTTTGATCAGAACTGGATAAGATGGGTCATGGCATTGGTTACCTCAACCAGTTTTTCCATACTGCTTAATGGAGCTCCCACAAGAACCTTCACTCCCTCCAGAGGGCTCAGACAAGGAGATCCGCTTTCACCGTTCCTCTTCGTCCTCATGATGGAAGGGCTAGGTAGAGCGATTAAGATGGCAAATGCTGAAGGAAGAATTCAAGGTATCAAACTTACCGCAGATGGAGAGGCCAACACTCATCAACAATTTGTAGATGATACTATGTTGCAGGGCATACCCACCATCAGGGAGGCCAGAGCAATCAAAAATATCTTAAATGACTTTGCTATGGCAGCAGGCACTGAGGTAAGCCTTAACAAGTCCAAAGTTTTTTCTGTAATACTAATATTGTTATTCAGAGAAACATTACCAGAATTCTTGGATTTCAAAGAGAACAGCTACCTTCCAAATATCTTGGCATTCCTCTTACTGATAAACCGCTAAGCAAGAGAGTGTGGGAACCCATTTTAAACAAACTTCAGGACAAGATCAAAAAATGGACATGTAGATCACTAAATCTGGCAGGACGTCTTGTGCTCACACAGGCAATCCTGCAGGCCATTCCCAACTTTATGTTTTCAGCTCTTCCTGCTCCTCAAGGTATTAAGCAGCTAATAAGAAGCATTCAAAGAGACTTTCTGTGGGGCAGAGGGGAAGAGAAAAAGAAGTGGGTTTTAGTAGCCTGTGACAAGCTTTGTAAATCCAAGAGCCATGGTGGTTTGGGGCTTCATGATCTTGAGACCCTCAGCAAAGTCTCAGGAGCCAAGCTTTGGTGGAGATGGATTAAGGAACCAAATGCCCCCTAGGCCAAGCTTTGGAAACAAAAATATGCCAAGCAATGGTAGGAAAAGGACCATATCAGAATGTTAAGGCAAATCACAGGCTCCCATATTTGGAACCTTGCCTGGGATAATAAAAACATTGTACAACACCATTGTTTTTTGGAAATACGGGCAGCGGATCTTGCTCGTTTTTGGGAGGATACCTGGCAACAGGAACCCAACCTTTACAAGGATGAATTTGCAGATCTCAAAAATGACACAGACAGCAAAGGTATGGTTCTAGTAAAGGAATTCTAGGATCAGGGAAGGAATAATGGAAAAAGGAGGGAATGGAAGAAGCTAAGATACAATGACGAAACCCAGCTGAAAACCAAGGCAGAAGCCCTCACCCAGGAGCTCAAGCACAGAAGGATTCTTGTCTCTTCCTCTACGGATCAATTAAGATGGGGTAAGAACACGGAAGGCAACTTTAACCTCAAAGAGGTCAAGCAAGAAGTCACAGGATTTAACTTTCTGAATCCTGATCAGATCTGGAAGAAGCTTTGGCAAAGTCCGCATTGGATGAAAATAAAGCTTTTCATCTGGCTAGTGCATCAAAAGAAGATCTTAACTTGGGAGAATCTCCTCAAAAAAGGCTTCATTGGTCCGTCCAGGTGCTACCTTTGTGGTGCGCATGAGGAGACGATTGAACACCTTCTCAACCTCTGTCCATTCACTACAAAGGTGTGGGACTGGGTGGCTGCTATCTTTAGACAAACTGACAGGGACAGTCTCAGCATATCCAATACTCTAAAGAACTGGAGGAAGAACTTCTCAGGGAATGAGATAGTTAATAAAGCCTGGATTCTGGTTCCAGGTTTTGTCATCTGGCATGTGTGGAAGGAACGCAATAGTCGAATCTTCAGAAACAAAAAGCATAGGCCCCAACACATCATTGAGCAAATTCTAAGGTAGCTCAAAGATACAGTTAGAAGCTTGCTGAGGACCCTTCCTAAAGATCCTCCCCTGCCCCATGAGGAGAGAATTTTACTTCACTTGGGGCTCTAGTCTATTAATCCTTTTGGAATAATGAAGACAGTGAACCTTCTAAACGCGAGTGCTACCATCTGGAAGCCTCCTCCTCGTGGTTTCTTAAAAGTCAATATTGATGGAGCAGCTAAGGGCAACCCAGGATTAGCGGGCTTTAGGGGTTCCATAAGAGACAATCAGGGACAAATACAGATGATCTTCGATGGCCACCTAGGAAAGGCTACAAACAACATGGCTAAGCTCATGGCATTGGAGCAATGCTTGGAAATCCTGGTAAATTCTGGTTCACTCAATGTTATAATTGAAGCGGATTCAGAATTAATTATTAGAGTGGCTAAGAAGATTAGTAATGGCACCTCTCCAGATAATGTGTCGAAGCACTGGAAGCTCTTGCAGGTTTTTTACCGCATCTATTCTCACCTGAGAACCCTCAAAACTGTTAGATTTTCTCATGTGAAAAGGAAGGCTAATATGTTAGCGGATCGGTTGGCGAATGAAGGAGTCACTAATAGGGACAGGGACTCAAGGTGTGCTTGGGATTCGCTTCCCCCAGGTAAATTGCGGGAGGACTGCATATGTAACGCTACCAAGGATATGGATATGTGGACTAACAGGGAGGATTAGAGGAACCCTGAAGACCAGCGGGAGATTGGAGGATTCCATACAGTCCAACCCATCATGGCCAGGTGATCTTCCAAGGTCAGGATTCCCTTTGTTTGAATGAAGAGCAGTTTTACTCGGATTGTTCCTTAGTGTGGGGTAGCCCACGTCATTTGGCCTAGATGGTGGTTGACAGGGAATTCAGGTGAACAGGATTGGCTCAAGTATTGGCCACTGAATGGAATAGAGGGACAGCATGTGGCGAATGGTCGGGTGGGTTTTCACGCGATTCAACTGGTCCAATACCACAAGCGGTATATCGAGCGAGGTCTGAACGGTTTCCAGTTTTTCTGTGTTTGGCTCCGATTACACTCTTTGAGCGACACATTGCGGAACGAGGAGAGAGAAAACCGCCCTCGTCGGGTGGTTAACTCTCGCGCTTCTCGTCCTTCCGATATCCATGATGACCGTTGGATCTTAATCAATGGATCAATGGTGGCAATTGTGTGTGCACATTGGTCGGACCCGAAAAAATTAGAGTATTATGCTTTAACTTCCTTTGGGTCCGTTTGTCTATTTTTCAGTTTGTCAATTGGTCAATTTCCAGTTTGACTTGTGGTGTGACCTCTCATGGTCCCATGGCGGGTTTTGGATTTGCCCTCCAAGGTTTTCTATGCTCCTTGTGATTTGTTTGGTGGTTCTCCCTGGTTTTCCAGTTTAGGTTCTCTTAGTGATTGGGTGGTTTGGCCTGCCCGGCTTCGTGCTGAACTCTCGCAGTGAGGGTTTGGCTCCTTGTAAATTATGTATATTTGAATCAGTTTAATAGAAGGTCCTACACTTACTTGATCAAAAAGAAAGTATGTCTTTTTATATACCACTAACAAGTTATCTTAGGTTCACAACCTAAGATTTAAAGGCAGGCAAGAGTGAAAGTATGTTTTCTTATAGACTATCAACAAGTCATTTAAGGGGATGTAGCTTTCTTTGAATAACAATGATGAATCAACATAAATTCATAAATAGAAGTAAATAAGTGTTGCAGGGTGGCTTCGTCCCTGCCACTTATGTTAAAAAATATGTTATGGGAAAAATTGCATAAAAAATTATACATTGCATTAGTGAATGTTAGCTAAATTAATAGTGATTAATAGGAAAATGGAATCCTATAAGCTTGCTTTAGGAGGAACTAATAAATTGAGATGTGAAGTGGATAAATTAATTGTTTGCTCAGGCACATGGACTTACATAAATTTTGGTGGGTAGTAATCAATAGTAAATCTGCACATTTATAAGTTCACTCATTGGTAAGTGTTGAGGAAAACATAAATAATGGTGAGAAGTAACTCCTCGTAAATATATTTATTCACATCTTATTCCTAGACAGTTTTTATGCAAAGTTATGATGGGAAGTAATTGATGGTATATATGTTATTTACTTCCTTCAAAGCTTAATAATAAAAATTAAAACATAAATATCTAAAATAAAAATTACTACACAAATATCTAAAAATAATGCAAGATTATTGCAACCATATCCATAAATTATGGCATAAAATATCTCAGTCATATCCACATGGTATTATCTTGTGCAAAGGCTACAAAGAGACCTTCAAGTTATGGTCTTATCAAATGTTTGTAAATTAGTTTTTTTAATAATATTGAAAAATAAATATTTATTTTGCAAAGTTGAGCATTATAAGTTGTGTTGGTCAATGCTAAATAAATAGTGGCCAATAAGCAAATCGATTTTTGCTTTGGGAGGGACTAGTAATACTAATAACTTCCCTCACTACTAATTAACAATTAAATTATAATAAACTAGAAATTGTCCCTAAAGGTGCAAAGGTACACTGAAGAAATAGAAGATTTGTGACGATCATCTTGAAAAAATAAATCACTATATAGAAAAAAGGCATAGTCTAACCTATAGATGAAATAGTCTTTTTCACCAGAATTCACCAAAATCGAGCAATACAATTTCAAGATTTTTTGTTTTCTAAAATATAATTTTGAATACATTTATTCAATATTTTTTGTTGTCTAAAATACAATTTTGAATGCATAAATGTATTCAACACCTACAAAACCCCTCGGGCACTTGAATTATGCAAATTAAACAATTTAAACTCAAGTTTTTAAAAAACTTTGTCATATTTTGATTAAAGTTAACCATAAAAATGGTCGTGAAAAAGGCCATTTCGTGTATAAGTGTATAAGTTAGACTACGCCCATAAAAACTCTTATTTGTAATAGAATAAATATTATATAAAAAAATAAAATTGAACTCCATCCAATTTTTTTAAATATGGTAAAATGGTAAAAATGGTAAATGGTTATGTTCTCTTTATACATAAACTTAGATGCCATGCCCTTCTGTAGTTTGGACTCTCGTTTTTTAAATGCTATAGTTATTTTTGAGCTTACTTTTATTTCAAATACTCTAACTAAACAGGAAACTTTGTTTAAATTTAATGGCTTGCAATGGTTGTCTACTTCATTCTATCCAAAGCATCCACATAGTTGTTTTGGATCATTTATCACTTCCGAAGCCGCAACTATCACCAATACCACTCTTTCCATGTAACTCTGAAAATGTATAGTTATTGACTGCAAAACTCACCACAACTAATTCGAAAATATATTCTAGCATGTTCTTTAACTTGTTTTTATTAAATTGTTTTATGAAATTGTCTAATTTTTTTGTGTACTACATATTTTGTAGACATCGGCTCATGTGATGGGGACATGCCTCCTCCCCCACCGTCGGATGGAGGAGATGAGGAGATGGGTGAGGCCCAAGAGGGTGAGGCACATCCTCAAGGGGGAGTGGGCATCCGGGGGCATAGGACTGTTATGCGATTTCGGATGGACCACTGTGATAGATTGGCTAGAGTTTTGGTTCGGTAGGGAGTCTGCCCTACGAAGCCTCAAGATATCAATGCAAATCCGATGTTCGTGGATATTTACAGGGATTGTTTGTTGGATTTGATGTCCCTTATGCGGCATGTCATCGGAGCTAGTCCTTTACTGACAGAGATGATAGTTATAGGGCATCATGCAACAGCACATCCATCAGATGAGGGTGGTCATGATGATGATGAGGGTGATGATCATGATCATGATGTTGAAAATAGCAACAAGAAATGTTAAAATAACATCTACAAATTCGAATTTAATTTTTCCTTGAATTAAATTGCAATTCTATTCTCATAGCAACTTGTAATAGTTAATTAAGTTAAATTGACTTAGGAAATTCGAGTTGGAAGTCTATCTAGAGTCATGTAGAGTGATCCCTAAATTTTAGGGGCCCGAGTTGAGTTCTTTGGAGTTGTAATTAGATAACTCAGTCTAACTAAGTTATAATCAGTTAAACTAGTTCTAACTGTTGGAGGAACTAGTAGAGGTCTAGTAGTGGAGTAGTGCACCAGTGCATCACCAGTACCACACCAGTTAACTGAAGATTCACTCATAAATAACTCATGCATGTCAGTTCAGAGGAAGACCCAGTTGAGATTAGAGTTCAGGGATAGTGTACTATCAGTTGTATAATTTTCTGAATTTTATAGATGGTGCATGCAATCAGTTGAGGACCTATGTTTGGATTGTGCAGTGATGAAGAGGGAATTTCCACATTAAATAAAGGCTAATTCCCTTAGGGATTGTGCAAGGAAGTAGGGGATTGGAAGGCTAGTAAATTGGCTAAGTGTTGGCCAGAGTCATCCTAGGAAGCATAGAGATAGATTATACTAGTGTAGGAATTGTTTGGGTTGAATAAGCATTGTATTTTCTTCTCAGATCTTATGGTTAATGCAATACAGATAGTCGGGGTTTTGAGCAGGTGCTTTCCCTAAAGAAATATTGTGTTATGTGTGATTTATATTCTTCATTTTCTGCTTATTGTTTTCATCAATCAATTTTGGTTTCCGTTAAAGGGTAGAGTATATTCTTGTCTTATGTTTTAGCAAATCACTTAAGTTGTTGAATCTACATTAAAAATCTACATGGTATCGGAGTTGAAGACAATATAGAAGAGGATAATTCGAGTTTGTTGTGTAGGTGAAAATCGAATTTTCAAGTTCATACTTCAAAGAAGAAATATGTCATTCTATGGTTTGCGGCTTGAGTATGCCTTGGAGGGAAACTCGAATTACATAGCTTGGAAGGACAAGATGGAGGCAGTGATGGAAGACAATGGCCTCAAGGAATTCATAGATTATGACATTCCTAAGCCTCCAACATCTGATTGATCCAAAATGGATCTAACATAGACTTCTAAGTCTATGAATTTTCATCACAGAGGAAAAATGAAAGTCATTGGATGATTTTGAAAATAGTCTCATTGTAGAGATCTCTTCATTTTGAAGCTAACGCAATTTGGATGGGCTAAAACGGACTTCGGATGAAGAAGTTATTGTAAAAAGAAGATTGCCCATTATCCTTAGAAAAGGAGGCAAATTCTTATAAAAATGGGCTTAAGGCTTTATATGCATTCCTTAAGGAAATCGCATCGGAGAAAAGCAAAGGAGCGGACAGCAGGCTGAAGGACGCAACGATATGCGATTACGAATATCGCATCGCACATAACCCAAGGGGAAGGACCCATAGCATTGCGAAGGGCCGATAGCAATACGCCGATGCGATCGGCGATCAGGTCGCACAAATACCAAGGGGGGCCGTTACATGTGACATACGATGATGCGATGAGCCGATAACGATAGCGCCGTTAGAGCGATCGGTGATCGGCGAATCCCCCAGTACAAGGGCCGTTGCGACTTGCGATTGCGATTAGGCCGATAAAACGATTGCAATGGAATATCGATCATCGGATCAAGGAGCATATCAACGGTCGAGAATTAATCGCTAATCACATTTCGGAGGGTCAAGTGACGACGTGCGATGAACACAGCGATTGCGGTATGTCGATAAAGCGATAGTGATACGCCAATGCAATCGGCAATTGGCGACTAGATCGCACAATACAAAGGGTCGTTGACATATGCGATGTGTGATTGCGATATGTGATCGAGGCATGGACCCGATGAGGTTTATGAATGCAATTGCAAAAATTTTGAAATCCGGATTTTCGGATTTTCTGTGTATTTGGTGTTTGGCCATAGGCAATGCGATTTGTGATGAGCGATGAAGGACGGACCCGAAGGGTTTATAAACGCGGCTACATATTATTTGAAGTTCGGGTTAAAGGCTCATGATGTGTTTTCGTGAGTTTTCCTGTGTATTTCCGTTACGAACAAGAATGCGTTATTTCGTGGATTTTGTCCTGGAAAGTGCTCGCTGGTTCATTTCAATTTGGAAACAGCCATCACACTGGTGCCACTCTATGAGCGGGCGTTTCTGTAACAATGATGCGTTATGTAATACGCAGAGCCATAGAGCCTGCGAGCCAGATGGCCAGTTGCAGAGCCAGAGAGCCAGAGGGCCAGTTGAAGAAACACAGAGGCAGAGGAATGATTACACACAGAGAAATGGACAGGAAGTCGCAGAGCCGGAAGGATGCCTCACAAAAGCCAGAGAGCACGATTGACAAGGGGAGCTCGGAGTCGCTTAGAGGTCGAGCGAAACCATAGAGCTCAATTGACAGAGGATCGCTTAGAGGTCAAGCGAACCCAAAAGCTCGTGTGAGCCAGAGCCGAGAGCAGAAGCAGAGGCCGGCTAAGGTTGGAGGCAGTTGCAAAGAATAGAGGCAACGTTCATTCTCAAGGTTCGAATAGTCGAGGTGACTATATGGGACCACTGAATCCATTGAGATGGAGTTCAGAAAATCCTGAAGAATTCTAAGAGCCATGGAGCGGTAATGAAGTTTTAGAATAACGAAGAGATCAAATGATCAAGCTATTGCTGATTTCCAAAATGTGCTCAAGATAGAAGAAGGAGTTCCAGAGACAGTGAAAGAATTCTGAGGGAGTTGGTGCAAGCTAGAGCTCAAGATAGCTCAGAGCGCTGATTGAAGGAATCTAGTCCAGAGAAGCCTAGATCTGTCTGCAGAGTATGGACAACCAGCGGGATAAGATGGTATTTCTAAACCCATAGGTTCAGTTGTAAACCAATGGAGTTGAGTGTGGAACTTGTAAAAGAAGCATTACCATAATCCCAAAGAGCCTAATCGAGTTGATTAGAGCTCAAGGAGATGTAGCCCAAGATATTAGGGTGAACTCCTAATTAAACTTGTTGTCTTTATGTGTTTGTTTATTTGTTGCATTTTACTGTTATGTGTGTTTATACATCAGTTTAAGCAAATAAACTTAAGGCAGTGAAGCAGTTAAAGGAAAATACAAGCATACACCTATTTCAAGCACTTTTAATTCCGCAAATTATCAATCATAAGCTAGATCTTGGGAATATATAAGCTTTGGAGTGGGAGAGGTTCTTGTAAGCTGACAAGAAGCCTTTAGTGCCCCATTTCAGATCAAGTGATATCAGAGCTGGTTATATTAGAGCATCAGGTTGATTAACCCCACCTTCAAAGATGGTTATATCAGAGCATCAGGTTGATTAACCCCACCTTTAAAGAAGATTATATCAGAGCTGGTTATATCGGAGCCTCAGGTTAATTAACCCCACCTTCAAAGAAGGTGATATCAGAGTTAAGTTATACTCGAGAAGGTGATATCAGATCAGAATGCTTGATTGACAAAGCAATCTATTTGCTTGTTTAACTTGAAATGTGTTTAAATGGTCAAGGATTGATTGTTTGATTATTTGTAAACTCACTTTCGTTTGAGTTTGCAGAGGTGAAGGGAAAGCTATTGATAGCTAAGTCCAGGAGAGGACAAGAAGGAAGAAGGGTTGAAGGCATTCTTCTTATCCCAAAGGACCTCAAAGCAATCCTTGAAGCACAAGAGGTTTGTTGCAAAAGGTTGCTTGAATAAGCTCTTTGTTAATCTTGTTTGAAGTTCTTTTGTTCATTTTGATAATGATAACTTCTACAAGTGAGTCCTCAAATTCTTCTTTCTTCACAAGATTCTTTGATGAAGACATGAAGCAAGACTTGTTCATCATGATGGATATGGTGAGAGAAATGAGTGTTGGACTTCGAGAGCAGTTGAATTCCATGAAGGAAGAGCAGCAGTTGCTTTCTAACAAATTGCAGGAAGTGGAAGGCCAACTTCATATTGTAAATATGAACCTGGAAAGGGTGCAAGAGTTGGAGACTCAGCTCCTTGTTACCAAATAAGCCTTAGTCAAGTATCAGCTTGAAGAAGAGGTAAATAGTTCCAGTCTGTCTTCAATTTCCTCTAAGAATGTTTATATTGGTTCTTTTGAAAAACATACCAGAGGCATAGGTTCCAAGTTAATGTCCAAGATGGGCTACGAAGGAAAAGGCTTGGGCAAACATGCACAGGGTATTGTTGAGCCAATAATAGTTGAGGAAAGGCCTAAGTATTTGGGTCTTGGCTATGGACGAGCTTATGGAGAAAGTTCCAAAGCTGCCATGAAGACAATTGAAACAGTTCCAAGAAGGAGTTTCATTTTAGGTCTTCTACCTCAAGAGTGTAAATATTGTATTCATGGGGAATGCAATAGCTTGAAACATCATTTTCAGGATGAAGGTGTTCATAAACATAAACTTGAACCAGAGAGTTGTGGAAACTCTAAAACCATTGAAGAGGTTGATGGTGTTCTAAAGGGAACTACTTCTTCATTTGATTCACCTCCTCATGAAGGTAATAAAGGTGAAAAATAAATGTATAAATCTGGTTCTAATCATATTCCTTTTGATAATGTTAAGCATGATAAATTCCCATATAAGCATTAGAAAAGAATTGCATGTTCCTTTTGTGGTTTGGATAACCATAATGTTTCTAGATGTTGGACGAGAATGGCCACATATAGGAAACTTTTGAAGGAAAAGAAGCAAAGAGCCAAAGGTCCATTGGACAAGGCAAATCTTGCTGTCAAGAAGATGCACATGTGTTGCACTTACTGCCATAAGCAGGGACATATTGCTGCAAAATGTTGGACTCTGAATCCAACAATGCTTCCACGAAACTTGAAGAAGGTGGAAAAAGAAAATGGTAGGAATGGAAAGGAAGTTTCCATAAATTATGTGTTTCAGGATGATTCACATGTTGATGTTTATGTGCAGACAGAGGAAGGACCTTTGAAATGGATTGGTAAGAAATGGTTAGAATTCTTATCCAATTAAGATTGCATGTCTATTGATATAATGCATCTATTTGCATTTCTTTGTTAATGGAATGCAAGTTGCAGGGTTTTACCAAGAAGGTGAATGGAAAAGTTGAGTAGGAGACTCACTTTATTGCTGCAACATTATGTTCATTTCAGCTTCGAAAGTACAATGTACTTAAGCGAAAGTTGAAGGATGAAATGCATGCATAAGCATGATATGCATGACCACAGGGATGTTGATGATTTCCTTGTATTTGAACATGTATGTGTAATTAACTTGAAGGGTTGATTACTTTGTTGTAAACATGCATGTAAGATTTTGTTGGCTTGTTATCTGGTCAATCATTTGTATGCAGATGTAAAGACATGGAGGTGTTCACAAGATGTGAAATCTGTTTCTTTTGTTGAAGCAAGAGTTTAGGCCATCCAGTTGTTGTTTGTATTTCTGTTGTTGTTGACAGTATGTCAAACAGGTACAAATGAAATTTTTTGTGAAGAAGATGTAACTTCACATTTGTTTGAGCCACCTTGGATCAATGGTCAAGGAAGAGAAGTTCAAACTACCTTCTGTAACCTTCTCAGCAGGAGTTCTGCATGAAGTCAAGAAGGAAGACAATTCTTCCCAGGAGGACAAGCACATCTAGGAAGGAAGTGTTCAAAGGCTTTGGTTCAGAGGCACTATGCAAGGCAAGTGTATGGAGGTTGAAAGAAGAGGGTGAGGTACTCTCATTTACTGTTCAGATCAGTATATCAGTCTTTTGGAGTCCAAAAGCTTTTTAGTGGGAAGGCGTGATCCAAAATGGATCTAACATAGACTTATAAGTCTATGAATTTTCCTCACAGAGGAAAAATGAAAGTCATTGGATGATTTTGAAAATAGTCTCATTGCAGAGATCTCTTCATTCTGAATCTAACGCAATTTGAATGGGATAAAACTGACTTCGGATGAAGAAGTTATTGTAAAAAAAAGATTGCCCATTATCCTCAGAAAAGGAGGCAAATTCTTATAAAAATGGGCTTAAGGCTTTATATGCATTCCTTAAGGAAATCGCATTGGAGAAAAGCAAAGGAGTGGACAGCAGGCCGAAGGATGCAACGATATGCGATTGCAATTATCACATCGCAATATCGCATCGTACATAACCCAAGGGGAAGGACCCGTAGCATTGTGAAGGGCCGATAGCGATACGCCGATGCGATCGGCGATCGGGTCGCGCAAATACCAAGGGGGCCGTTACATGCTACATACGTGATGCGATGGGCCGATAGCGATAGCATCAATAGAGCGATCGACGATCGACGAATCCCCGATACAAGGGCCATTGCGACTTGCGACATGCGATTGCGATATGCGATCGGTGAATCCTGGATACAAGGGCCGTTGCGACTTACGATTGCGATCAGGCCGATAAAGCGATTGCGATGGAATATCAATCGTCGGATCGAGGAGAAGATCAATTGTCGGGAATTAATCGCTAATCGCATTTCGGAGGGTCAAGTGACGACGTGCGATGAACACATTGATTGCGATATGCTGATAAAGCGATAGTGATATGCCAATGCGATCGACGATCGGCAATCAGATCGCACAATACAAAGGGCCGTTGACATATGCGACGTGCGATTGCGATATGCGATCGAGGCACGGACCCGATGAGGTTTATGAATGCGATTGCATAAATTTTGAAATCCGGATTTTCGGATTTTCAGTGTATTTGGTGTTTGGCCATAAGCAATGCGATTTGCGATGAGTGATGAAGGACGGACCGGAAGGGTTTATAAATGCGGCTACATATTATTTGAAGTCCGGGTTAAAGGCTCACGATTTGTTTTCGTGAGTTTTCCTCTGTATTTCCATTACGAACAGGAATGCGTTATTTCGTGGATTTCATCCTGGAAAGTTCCCGCCGGTTCATTTCCATTTGGAAATAGCCATCACACCTATGCCATGCTACGAGTGGGCGTTTTTGTAACAATGATGCGTTATGTAATACGTAGAGCCATAGAGCTAGCGAGCCAGATGGCCAATCGCAGAGCCAGAAGGATGCCTCACAAAAGCCAGAGAGCATGATTGACAAGGGGAGCTTGGAGTTGCTTGGAGGTCGAGCGAAACCATAGAGCTCAATTGACAGAGGATCGCTTGGAGGTCAAGCGAACCCAGAAGCTTATGTGAGCCAGAGCCAAGAGCTAGAGTCAAGAGCAGAAGCAGAGGCCGCCAGAGGTTGGAGGCAATTGCAGAGAATAGAGCCAACATTCATTCTCAAGGTTCCAATAGTTGAGGTGACTGTAGGGGACCGCTGAATCCATTGAGATGGAGTTCAGAAAATCCTGAAGACTTCTAAGAGCCATGGAGCGATAATGAAGTTTTAGAACAGTGAAGAGATCAAATGATCAGGCTATTGCTGATGTCCAAAGTGTGCTGAAGATAGAAGAAGGAGTTCCAGAGACAGTGAAAGAATTCTGAGGGAGTTGGTGCAAGCTAGAGCTCAAGATAGCTCATAGCCTTGATTGAAGGAATCTAGTCCAGAGAAGCCTATATCTATCTGCAGAGTATGGACAGCTAGCGGGATAAGATGGTATTTCTAAATCCATAGGTTAAGTTGTAAACCAATGGAGTTGAGTGTGGAACTTGTAAAAGAAGCATTACCATAATCCCAAAGAGCCTAATCGAGTTGATTAGAGCTCAAGGAGAAGTAGCCCAGGATATCAGGGTGAACTCCTAACTAAACTTGTTGTCTTTATGTGTTTGTTTATTTGCTGCATTTTACTGTTATGTGTGTTTATATATCAGTTTAAGCAGATAAACTTAAGGCAATGACGTAGTTAAAGGCAAACACAAGCATACACCTATTTCAAGCACTTTTAATTCTACAAATTATCAATCATAAGCTAGATATTGGAAATATATAAGCTTTGGAGTGGGAGAGGTTCTTGTAAGCTGAAAAAAAGCTTTTAGTGCCCCATTTCAGATCACTGATGTTAAAGATCTAGTTGAATGGAGAAAGTGTGTGGCAAAAGCGAGAAGAATTATCCTGGAAGGAGTTCGAGACCACATTGTCTCGAGTCTCCACAGTAAGGATACTCCATACTCAATGTGGAAGGCATTGACAGACCTGTTTCAAAATAACAGTGACCATAGGAAGTTGGCACTGAAGGACAAACTCAGAAAGATCAAGATGGAGAAGGGCGACTCAATTCTGAATTACTTGACCAAGTTCACCCATTGTCGGGATGAGCTTGGAAGTGTCGGGATTACTGTTGTCGAAGACGATATGGTGAGCCTAGCTCTTCTAGGACTTCCCAAGAGCTGGCATAGTTACCAGGACTCTGTTAATGGGAGGGAGAAGCTACCAGATTGGGAGCGGTTGTGGTCAGATTTGGTACAGGAAGAGATTTGGCGGAACACCAGAGATGGGACCTCTTCCAAAGAAGTGGAAGAGGACTTTGCATTAGTGAGAAAAGAAAATAAAGCCAAGGGAAAGAAGTCCCAAGGTGAGGCGGGTGGCAAGAAGAAGGACTTGTCGAAAGTCAAGTGTTTTCACTGTCACGAGTACGGGCACTATGCCACGAATTGCCCACAGAAGAAAGCAAGCAAGAAGGAGCCAACAGTAGCAGCAACAGGTGAAGCTCTAGCTTCACAATTCGAACTTGATTTCACTCTCATTGCATGCATGACCAACATTGTAATGGGAAGTGTGTGGTATCTCGATAGTGGTGCCTTGTTCCATATGACAGGGAATAGAGATCTCTTTAGTGACTTTGAGGAGAAAGACCTCAAGTAGAACATAGAGTTTGGAGATGACGGGAGGTATAGCGCTACCAGGATCGATACAGTTACCTTTCAGAGGGAGTCTGGCTCCCCTCTCAGAATCACATATGTGATGTATGTTCCAGGACTAAAGAAGAATCTTGTTTCCATCGCGGTATTGGAAGATCATGGCTACGATGTGATTTTTAGTAAGGGAAAGGTTTTCCTTAGACACATTGCCACGGGACATGTGAAATAGATCGGTGTGCGAGTAAAGAACCTGTATGATCTCGAGGTCGAAGATGCATGCAAAGCCTTGAGGAGCAAGGCAAATGTTAGAGACTTGGCGGTTGAAAGGGAGCATGAATTACCTATCAACATGTATCCCCATAAGCAACCTCAGAAGCAGTCTCAGAAAGTTGTGGAGCAGCCACAGTTAGAGAAGCAGAGGATATCGAGTGGAGAGATCCACTCAAGCTGAGAAGAAGCAGCCTTGGAAGCAGCCTCAAAAAGTTATGGAGCAGCCGCAATTAGAGAAGCGTAGAGGAGATCGAGTGGAGACATACACTCAAGTAGAGACCTCCAGTAGGGAGAAATTTCGAGCCAAGTGGGCAGAGGGAGCACATGAAGTCATACCTCCAGGTGATAGGTGGAGCGATGTGAAGTATTAGTCCTAAGCGTGCAGAAATTTGGGCAGGGTCCATTGAGGGGTTTTGTCTCATGTATCATTACCTTGCTATGGGAGTCCACAGTACATAGTAGCAGGATGGATCAGTGGCAGTTGATGCAATCAGATGTCAGAGTGACAGAGGCAGAGGCTAACAACAGTCAGATACTGAGGAGCGTAGAGCAGAGTTGATAACAGTGCAGATGGCACAGAGGCAGAGTCAGCAAAAGCGCAGAGTGTTCAGTCGACAGAGGCAGAGCTAGTAATGGTTAGAGACTATGGTGACAGATGCCTCATGCTGATTCAGTTTGGATGCTTTGTGGTTGCAGATGTTGCAGTAGCAAGACCAAAAGTGACAAGTGTTGCATGTAGAACATTCCAAAGGTATCGGACCAGGATAGAGTTGAATTCCTTTATTGTTGAGAGGGAGTGTTGAAAATAGCAATAAGAAATGTTAAAAATAGCATCTAGAAATTCTAATTTAATTTGTCCTTGAATTAAATTGGGAATTAAATTGTAGTTATATTCTCATAGCAACTTGTAATAGTTAATTAAGTTAAATTGACTTAATTGACTTAGGAAATTCGAGTTGGAAGTCTATTTAGAGTCATGTAGAGTGATCCCTAAATTTTAGGGGCCCAGGTTGAGTTCTTTGGAGTTGTAATTAGATAACTCAGTCTAACTGAGTTATATTCAGTTAAACTAGTTCTAATTGTTGGAGGAATTAGTAGAGGTCTAGTAGTGGAGTAGTGCACTAGTGCATCACCAGTACCACACCAGTTAACTGAATATTCACTCATAAATAACTCATGCATGTCAGTTCAGAGGAAGACCTAGTTGAGATTAGAGTTTAGGGACAGTGTACTATCAATTGTATAATTTTCTGAATTTTATAGATGGTGCATGCAATCAGTTGAGGACCTATGTTTGGATTGCGTAGTTATGGAGAGGGAATTTCCACATTAAATAGAGGCTAATTCCCTTAGGGATTGCACAAGGAAGTAGGGGCTTGGAAGGCTATTAAATTGGCTAAGTGTTGGCCAGAGTCAACCTAGGAAGCAGAGAGATAGATTGTACTAGTGCAGGAATTGTTCGGGTTGAACAAGCATTGTATTTTCTTCTCAGATCTTTTGGTTAATGCAATATAGATAGTCGGGGTTTTGAGCAGTTGCTTTCCCTAGAGAAATATTGTGTTATGTGTGATTGATATTCTTCCTTTTCTGCTTATTGTTTTCATCGATCAATTTTGGTTTCTGCTGAAGAGTAGAGTAGATTCTTGTCTTGTGTTTTAGCAAATCACATAAGTTGTTGAATCTACAATAAAAATCTACAAATGAGGGTGATGATCATGATCATGATGATGAGGATGGTAATGATGATGCTTCTGGTGGTGCCACCCCATCGAATCATGGTCGTCGAGGTGTCGGTGATCCTTCTGGTCACCTAGAGGATGTGTCCTATGTTTCTCCCGATGGAGCAAACCAACCACCTTCTCCTGTAGACCAACCATATTCTACTGTAGACCAACCACCTCTCAGTCCTCCACCTCAATTGAGTTCGACATACATACTTGATCAGGTGGTAGTTGACCATCCATCGTCTTCTACTACAGACCAGGCTACAAGCACTACTACGTCTGTTGTATCATATATTTGATTACACTTATTTGACTTCTTTATATATATATATATATATATATATATATATATATATATATATAATGTATTTATTTTGTTCGTGTTTATGTACTTAATTTATATGTTGGTGTTGATGTGTATATTGTTAGGTCATGTTAGATATGTACATTTAATGTGCTTACAAATAGATGTGTACGTGATAGCAATTATTTGACATGAGATTTACATTAATTTGAGGATGTGTGTGGTGATAATGTTAGGTTACACTCTTTGTGTTTTGTTAGATGTGATGATGCTCTATTGGATTATTAGATTTGTACGCTAGCTAATGGCGCTTATATGTGCTATTAAAAGTGTATATAATTAGACGATGGTAGTGAATTCGAATGTGTATCTTAGATGATGTTTATGTTTGTTAGATGATTATCGTCATGATGTTTATTTTTATGAAATAATGTTTATTATAGATTATGTATTGGTGAATTTATATCAAACTTTTATATATGAAATTGCATGTAAAACAACTTACTTTAAAAAAAAGGCAAAGATATTTTTATAAATTACAAAGTTTAGTATGGTTGAAACTATGATTGTAAAATTACGATAAATATTTTTCTATTGCTTAGATAGTTCATTGATATTGAGTTTAACTTAATTAGTAAAATATTTCAATACTCACAACGATAAAATAATTAAAGGTAAAATAATTTAGTTAGTTCTTAAAAATGCGAAAATGTGTAACTCATTCAATTTTTAATATAAAATATTATTAATAATAAATTATTAAAAAATACAATTTAACTAATTCAATATTGGTTTATAAAATTCAACCTATTGTTAAATTTAAAAAACCTAAATCATAATTTTTTTACAACGTGTATCCTAGATCCATCTTAACTCTGGATCTACCAAGCGCTGAGAGGGATCAAATCTCTTGAAATGCAAACATCTTTTGGAGTGAAAAGAGATTTTATCCCTCTAGGCACTTAATGGATCTGGGCAACTGGTATATTAATATATATGCAGTTGACATTGAAGTATTTTATTTATAATTCACTTTCTCCGTATTAAAATGCTAAAATATGCCTCCTCATATTTTTTCCAATATGTATACATTTAATTATTTTTATTCATTAATATTTTATAAAATATTACATATCAAATCCATATTAAACATTGAAAATTTTACAAATATCCTTCATACATTGAATTAGAAAACAACTATTAATGGAATAAGAATTCTCTCAATCTTTCTCACTAAAGTGAAAATATAAGAAAAATTTCAATTTAATTACCTCATTTTTCTCTATATAAAGTATGTATAAAAATATGTTATTTAATATGGACATTGAAATATTTTACTTATGGTTGTAGTAAAATATTTTTTGTTATAAATATATTTTTGTTTTAAATGTCACATGTAAATCGAACATAGAATGCATTACACATAATGTAATATCAATAATACTATTTTTTGTCCTATGAAAAATTTACATTTTTTCCTTGTAGTAAAAAGTAAATTATAATTTTTTACTCATTACATTTGTTCCTCATAATAAAAGCTAAAATATTTTTTATTTTATTTAATTTTTTTAATTTTTTTTTAATTTTGGGTTACATTATATCTCTATATAAAGTTATATAAGATTAATGTGTAAATTGAAAATATAAAGTTATATAAGATTAAGGTGTAAATTGAAGTATTGTAATTATGACAGACATTAATTTATTTTCTTATTACTATTTTTAATTTGTTAATTTCAATTATTATTTTACTATTTTTAAATGTAACGTTATGTGACAACATCTCTCCCATACTGAGCTGTAGAGCGTCTCTCGACATAATTAATTTAGATTTAATACAACTTAAAAATTTCTATTTTATAAAATTTATTTTATTACTAAAGTTATGAGATTTTCAAGCAATTTAAATTTAATCTTTATAGCAACTCTTACCAATTTAAATTAAAAATTTCTCTCTCTAAAGATGAGGATAAAGAAATGTAAAATAAGGCTTGTGATCAAGTTACTTGTAGTTGGGGATTTTCTCTATTGGAAGTTCTCCCTTAAAGAGGCAAGTGAATTTTTTTCTAGTAATAAAGATATAACATTTTGATGTTATTTTGGTCTTTATTTGCTATTGTATTCATTTAAATTTAACTCTTTTTAATAATAAATATGAGTTAAATAATACAAATTAAATTATCACCAAATATTCGCTAAAATTAATGTTTTTTCACATTTCTCCTATTTAATATTACATCATGTTCACAATGATAAATGCATGTCTAATTTAAATGATTTAGTTAGAAATACATAAAAAAAAATTGATATTTATTTTACATAATCTAAACAGGAAACAAAAATGCTTCACCAAGTCTATTTGAAACTCAAACAAATGTGTCTTAATCACCATCACAAATGCGGTGCACTTGGTATGTTCTGCTCGCACCGGTGTTATCATATTTACCAAACGCATCGCCTAAATAATATTTAAAAATATAGCTATATCTCGGTGTATTCAATACGTGAACGTTCCATCCCGGTGTGAAAATGTTCTATGTGCGCATCGATGCATACATGTGACACACTGCTATGAATTAAATTTATGGACCAACAACAATGTGTCACAGGTATGTGCGCACCATCTACGGTGTGATTGTGTTTTACGAAGCACCGAAATCGGTGCATGACTGTGTTTTTGGTGCATTGATAACTTTTTTTCTTTTTTCTTTTAAATTAAAAGTTATGTTTCCATATTAATAAATACATTTTTCATTTAATAAAAAAAAAAAAATTACGTACGAGGTTGATGTATTTTATATGTCAATCATGTAACAGAGACGTCAATAGAGGGAGCAACAATGATTGGAAATACTTAGTGAAATAATGAAAACAAAAACATACAACAATAATATAAATGATAAAATAACACAAGTACATATCAATCTCCATTGTCATCACCTTGATTATCTTCCTCGACGCTTGGCATGATAACACTGTTGTTCTCAAAAACATGTTTTTATCCAGGATCGTGTCTTAACACGAACTACCAATCCATGTCTAACACATCTAGGTAAAAAAAACACCTAGTTGCAATGTTTTGGGAAAACATAAGGCTCCCTAGCTTCATGCCACATCTTTCTAGAGTTGATAGATATCAGCCCACTATCGTGATATTCCTTTACATTATTTTGATCAAAGGTGTCCCACCACTTGCACCTAAAAATAACACATTGGAATGAAGAGAAGTCCACTTGAATGATCTCTTGTATCTTTCCAACGTAACCTAATGTCCCATGCATTAGGTTTTGATCGCGGTGGCTAGTACGACCAGATTGGTCGAACTCGACTTCCACTCCACAGTCTTGTTCCTTGCATCCATCATCGACATCTTCCATGTGAAAATGATGTCCATATGCCCACATGGATGGGGACAAATGAATCTATAAAAAAGTGAAAAAATCACAGTGTCATGTGTCTAATAACCTGAACATAATTAAAAATATAAAATATATATAGATGTTACAATTCAAAGGTGCAATATGAAGTTAAAACTGTACAGAAAGAGATTATAATTACCGAGTTGCTGCACCCAATCCCTATGTTTAACACATCCTCTTCAACATGCGGGTAACGACCAGATGCACCATATTTCTCTCTAACTTGATCAACAACCCAACTATTAGGGCATGTCATTGGCATATTTTCTTTTAAATGATCAGGATAAGGCACACTTCTACCATTCAATCGTTTGAATTCTTTCCTGTCATTGTCCCATTTCCTCCTCTTCTCTTCGTACAATGCGACCCACGGTTGTGTCACTTCCATATTGTAAAGAATGAATTTGTTGATGGCTTCAATTTCTGAATTCGCTAATGAAATCAAATAAAACACACACACACACACACACATATATATATATATATAGATATACATATATATATATACATATATATATATATATATATATATATATAAAATCAAAATATGCATTAATATGAAGTTCAATGTGAATCGTTATTATGTAACAATTTGACAAACGATAAGCTTGCACCTCTTTCCATTCATTTCGAGAAGCTCCCCTTCTCTTTTGTCTTCATCCCTTTCGTCGTCCCAAATCGTCACACTTGGTGTGTTGTCGATCTGCTTGATGTAATCATTGGCATAATAGAAAGACTCATACGATATATACCCCTATGCCATAGACCCCTCGGGTTTTGCCCTTTGTCGAACAAAACCTTTTAATTTCTTCATGTACCTCTCTAAGAAGAACATCCAATGACAAGAAATGAACCCAACTAATTCAACCTCATCTACTAGGTGAATTAGAATATGAACCTGCAAGTCCATGAAACTCGTCGACAGTTCCTTCTCAAACATACAAACAATATCAGTTGTCTCTTGATGCCACCATAGAATGCTAGCCTTATGAATCTCCTTTGATGTGATCCAATGTACAAATGCAGATAATTTAGATATGGCACATCATAAGTCTTGGGGAAAGTCATGGTTCACACACCCACGCACGAGCAGACGATAATGACATTGCACAGTAAATAATACATTATACAAAAATTAATTATAAAACATCCCATTACATAAAAATAAAAAATAAAAAATAAAATCATATTTTTGACATACGTACGCTTAGAAGGTTCAAATAGTCATGTGATTTCAACTTCGACAAACGTTCATGCACAGTGAAGCAAAATCGTGTGAAGACCCATATAGAGAAGGCGCCCTCACACTCATTATAACTTCCTTTGACAAAGAAAGATCGCATTTCTTTAAAATCCACGGGACATCACCTTCTTTGAAAGACAAAGAGGGGCCAACCTCTCCTTTAGTTTCTTGTATTGGCCAATGTTTCTTTTTAGTTTTTGAAGAAATAAGATCTCTCCTAACAACCAATGTGTCACTTTCTTTCGATGATATGTGCATCCATAAATAAGATGAAATGTTTTTAAATATATGCATGGTTTCTAGTAAGTGGGCAATTTTAAGATGCTCCCAATATGGGAGCTCATAAAATATAGTTTTCCTTTTCATCCCAATGTGTAACTTCTCAACATAGGTGTTGAAGAAATCTGGATCGTCGAACATATTCTCCCCATTTGAATCGAACATTTCTACAAACTCCTTCTGCTTCTATATCTCATATGCTCTAAGCCATCCAACTAGTGTCATTATTGCAGGCCTTTGGTTTTATTTGGTTTACCATTAAAAGCGGATGTTTCTTTTTTGTAAGGGTTTTCTTCTCGGAGGAATACCCTAGAGCAGTCATACATTGGATTTCGTAGGTGGTTAGACCACCTAGCCTTCAGAGAAGGTCCACGACATTTACATCCATAATGCCCTTTTGTTACAAGACCTACGAAATTATTGTATACAGGTCGAGATGTTAGCGACCATGAAGATATGAACAATTGCAACAAATTAAATTAATATGTGAAACAATATTGTTACTAAACAAATCAATAAGAATGTAATTTACCAAAGCAAACTCCTAATTCTGGATAATCATGTATGGTGTAAGCACATATTCCATACAACGTAAAACTCCTCTATGTTATGATGGGTCGTGATACATCGTACATATGCATCCCATCCCATAATTCTTTAAATTCATCTACCAATGGTTGTAAGTAGACATCCATATTCTTCACTTGTCTTCTACCAGGGACTATGAGAGCCAACATAAGATGTTCATTCTTCACGGACAACCATGGGGGGATATTGTTATTGATCACTACTACAAGCCAAACATAATAGTTGGTGTTTTGGAGGGAATATGGGTTGATGCCATCCATGGCTATGATGAGTCATAGACTTCTTACTTCATCCTTGAAATTTTCAGACCATGTATCCTCTATATGCATCATGACTATTGAATCTGTTAGGATTCGCATAACTCCTTAATCACTTCTATGTGACGCATGTCATCCCTGCAACATAGCTAATTCTTTGCAATGAAAGAGTCTTTGAATCATTGGGATTGTAGACATTTGCCTCAATATATTATGGGGAGGACCATGTGATTTGCCTGCTTTTTTTTTAATTACGGTACATATCATGCCCACATTTCAAATATGTTTCTTTGTATGCATATTCTCCTCTATATAGAATACAATCATTCAGACATGCATGATATGATATGTACTCAACACCCAACATTTTCAACAACTACTTTGCCTCTTCGCAGCTACCTGACAAGACATTATCACTCGGAAGAACCTTATCTTTGAATATCCTGCAATTGGTGGGGAATATAATTGTACAATGTCAATATTTAACATTCATAAAATCGACCATTTTTAAATTTGATTGTGTGACAAAATATAAGGAACTTCATCAATCATGCAAGTCAATTACCTCAATATTGTCAAGAAACATGCATTCGACATGCCAAACTTTGTTTTCACATTGTACAACAACATCGTTATCCCCAACTGAGTAGACTTTGACTTGCTGCTAGGTCCAAAGAGAGGGGTGGTGGAAGCATATTTCAAGATTTCGAATAAGGTATTAGTGATATGAGCATCATCCCCTAGTTCATCATTCTGGAATGCATCTAACAACATTGTCTCCATGGCAGTCGTATCCCGTAAGTAATCATCCATGCCAACCTCCATTTGATTATCTCCATTGCCAACTTGTTATGAAGAAATGCTATTGTTCTAGTCATTCCTAATTGGTGAATCTGAACATAGTGGGAATTGAATAGGTGGTTGATTCAACCATTCTTTATATGCTTCCTCTCCGAGTCTCGCTCTTAATGCAACCTTCTCTCGATTTGGCGTTTTAGTGGGGTGCACTAGAAGATGGTAGGTGGGTTGCTCATCATCATTAGAATCCTAATTTCAAAAAATATTAAACGTCATTAGTACAATATCAATGATATTAGTAAGCACGTCAATGCAATTGGTTTGTTGAAATTTCAGTATACCAAACAATTATTACCATCGTTGATCCAGGATTGCAGCTAGAAGATGCCATGTTCCAATTGGCAGGGTGAAGAGGCTTTCCATTTTCATCTACCAACTTCTTGCGGTATGGTGCTCTTTATAAGAGCTTCCGACATTTTTAAAAATAATATGGAGTAATAGTTTTTGCATCTGAACTCAATTCTTAATCTAGATGCTGCAAATAATTTGCATACATTTTTATTCAAATTGAAATGGATTAAAATAAATAAATTCAATTAGATAATTGAAATATAAATAAAATCTGAACTTACTTGAGATGGAAAGGGAGAACTCTGCGAAGGACTTTGATCAACAATATGGAATGAGCTGGAATTTGAAGAATTGGTCATTTGATATTATTGATATTTTGTCCTTGTATTTGAGAAAAAACAGAAATAAAATTTTGTGTGAATATCTAAAATTAATCTCGAGAACCATATAACCACAATCTGAATTTCAATATAGTTTTGAAACCATTTTTCAAGAACAAGGCGACTTTAAGCGGAAAATGTATACTATGAACTATTGTAATTCATGTGGATGCGTCCTAAAGAATAATTTGAGATTAATATGTCATTTTATGTGAAAACAAATTTTAGATAACTTTTAAACCCCACCAGTGCGCTAATCAGAATAAACCGCATGGGTCAGTTTAAATAATAAGAGCACCGGGGCATTTAAATAATACTTGCACCTGTTTCCGATATTCCGAAAAATAAAATAAAAATTAAGTTATCATATTAGTGCCCCTTTACATGCAACCGCACCGATACGCAATTGTTTCCTGAATTTAGAAAATAAAAATGAATTCAACCATCTCGGTGCTCTTTTAAATATAGATCGCACCGTTGCGTTAAAAAAAAATAATCGCATTGTTTCAGGATTTTGAGAATGAAAAAGAATTGAATCATGTCAATGTGTTGAAAAAATATGGTGCCCCAGAAATGTCGGTGTGATTTTTATATAAACGCATTGGTGCGCTTGACTATCAAATGCACTGATGTGCGGAGAAATTAAATAAAAAAAGAGCGAAATTTATTTATTTATTATTATTATTTTTTAATTAAAAAACGAGCGACAATTGATTTTTTGAAATCTAATTTCATAAAGTCTTTTAAATAGTAAAAAGTTATTCACCATTTCATTATTTTACCCAAATTTTCAAGGGAGTGATTTGCAAGAGCGATGTACTAGGAGCATTGTGCAGTAGCAACAAAATACTTTGGAGTGGCAGAACTATTCAGAATATCATAAGCTAAAAGGTATGGTGAAAACCTGCAGAGTAAGTTTTAAATTTTATGTTTTATTTTACTAATAATTTTTTGTATAAATTTTATTAGGGTTTAATTAAAAGAGAGATCATTTGCAAGAGAAGGTCAAATCAGAGCTACAAAATATTTTGGATCCGTTGAAAGATCAGAAATTGAAAGGTATGGCAATTCACTCAAAACCCTGGATAGCAAGAATTTTAAATTTTACTGTTAAAATATTTTACATTTTTTGTTAGATTTATTCACGACTCAAAAAAAATAAAAGTTAAAACCCTGTATAATAAAAAAAATTACTATAGATTTTACTAGTAATTTTTTTTATGATATTTGTTCCTATTTAAATTTAATTAAAATTCAGGAAAAAAAATTAAAAAAATAAATCAATGCTTACCTTAAACCTTTGCTTCTTCCTACAAAATTTCACATTAGGGTTTAACTTTCTCTACCACTTCACAATTAGGGTTTTTCAATTTAGGCATTTTAGATTTAATGGGTTTGTGTATTTACTATATATAGGGTGTTTGACATATAAAGTAGAGAAATCACTTATTGAATTAGATCCAAACCTTGTTGGCCCTCTCCGTTATTTTTTTAAACAACTTTGTGTTGTGCGGTGCGCCATCTGTAACATAACGCACTGGTAAATTATAACACTTTTGATTATGTCTAGTTTGTTTATCGTTGCTCTCGGTGTAATATAACACACTGACACGCATGTTCCTAATAACACCGTTAAATCATTGCAGTGTGTTGAGCCTTACAAATCGCACCATAAGTCCTCTCCAATTTATTTTTTAAAAACATTAATATGTTTCGTGATGCGCCCTATGTAATATAACGCACCGGGGCTATCTAAGTAACACAACGCATCGATGTATTATAACACTTTGGATTTTGTCCAGTATGTTCATCGTTGCTCCCGATGTAATATAACACATCGGCACGTCTGTTCCTAATAACATTGTTAAATCATTTTGTTGTGTTTAGCCTTACAAATAGCATTGTCAACCTTCTCCTTCTTGTTTTTTTAAATGACTATATGTTTCACGGTGCACTTTATGTAATATAACACTTTAGGGCTATTAGAGTAATACAACGCAACAATATATTATAACACTTTCGATTTTGTCCAGTCTGTTCATCGTCGGTCCCTGTGTACTATAATGCATTGGTGTGTCTGTTCCTAATAGTACCGTTAAATTAATGTGGTGTGTTTAGCCTTACAAATCACACTGTCCTATTTTAAAATTATTTTAAAAAAATCACTTTTCATAACAGTGTTGAACAATTAAATGCTCGGTGCTTTTAATCTTATAAACGCATCGGTGTGTTTGTTTAGATAAATGCACCGATTACCAGAGCTTTTTTTGGTTGAAAATTATTTGATTTATTTTTAAAATATATTTAATGGCTTCTGATTGGTGCATGTTGTATATTGATAAAAAAAAGGTCTCAGAAGGTCTTAAGTAACAAAAACACTGATCGACGCAATGCCAACACATCAAAAAAATTAGAAAAGGCAAGTTCTTTGTAAATTCTTTACAAAATTAATATGTTTGAACTATATGTAATTTTAACTAATATGTATTATTGGTGTGTGTCATGCAAAGCCACAAAATGAACAAGGTCGATAAGATTATTTATAACCTAAGTGCAAATGTGCATAAAAGCCTGATAGAAAAATTGTAGAATGATGAATCAGGTGAATGAAAAAATACTATTCAATATCAATTTTTTTTTTGAATTTTCAATAATAATATACTTAAGAATATTAGATAACATGCTTCAAACAATCTATTAATTCATATATGTTTAATGTTCTATATGGAGAAACAACAAAGGGAAAAATCAATACCATTATAAGAAAAGAAAAATTATGGAACATGTAAATGACGATGAATTGGTCCTTAGCTCATCTGGAATGGTGCTGAAGGTTAATGAAAAGGAATTTTTTTTTTTGCAAAACTATGAGGGATCTAGTGGAACGAACATATAAACGTTCTTTCCACTCACAATACAAAAATCAATGCAATGATTCTAATAACGAAATTATATTTAAACAACAGGAAATGTTTCTAGAGCAATTGTTAATGAGACATATCAGAGTTGCAATAGCAAAAACATACAACAACAAAAAAGAATCATTCAAAAGGTAATATTCCTGATTGTATAAAATGATTTTCTAGAATTATATGTATATATTACTATAAATCATTAATTTGTTAATATCGATTTTGTTATATTTAGTTTTCATATATCATTATAAAAATAGTTTATTACTTTTTTAGGAAGATTATGAAAATCCCAAATGATCAATGCGCTGATATGTGAAACATGCCAGTAGGAATGTCCAAAAAAGTGTATAAGGAGATGGTCAAAGAAATGGACATAATTGCATCACAGGAGGAGTCATCTCAATAACAACGTGCTTCAAATGTATGTAATCATGATTGACTTTGTACATATAAAAAAAATAATTTAGCATTAAATATTAATTTTCAAGTATTTTCTTGCAGAAAAGAAAATAAGATGGAACTCATTCAGCACATAAAACATGACGACAAGGAAGAAAAGGGTTGATTTCAAAGTTTGTGAGTAATTGTTAATATTTCCTTATAACAACTCAAGGTTTCATTTTTGTATATTTTAAGTTATTTTACAACAACCATCCTTGAATGTCTTCAAATAGGTGCTAACATACAAAGAAGAGCCATCAGAAGAATTGATTGACATTGGGTTAAATAAGGGTTGTGAGTATATGTTGGCATATAAAAAATTAATTGTGGAATTTGTAAGTATCTATGTTGTTTTACTTCTCTGAGTTTATAATTAATAGAACAAAAAAATCCTTTATATTAAATATATGATTTATTATGGGGTATAAAACTTGCAGGAAACAAAGTATGGAATTGCGCCAACATAAGAGTTGTTGAAATAAGGCATGAGATTTGGTTTTGAAAGAATGTGTATAATTCATGAGTCACTTCTTGCTATGGTACATTGCTTTTCGATTTACATTGATGTATATTATTTATTTCAATTTTCATTATTCTCACCAATGTAGATACACTCATTACACTTTATTTTTATGTTTGCAGATGGAACAAGATCAAGAAGATGAAAACAATCGATGTAATAAACAAAACATTCCTCCAAATAACCCAAGTCATGGAAGTAGCTCGAACACTGACAACAGTTCCAACGAAGAATGATGATTTATTTGGATATCAATGCAACCTATTGTATTTTTTGAAATAATTGTCTATGAAAATTAGACATTTTTTTTAATGTAATCATGGACATAGTGTCCCAATTGAAAGAAAATAGGTTACCAATAACAATCCCATTTTGTATGAAAAATAGCCTCTTATTGATATATAATAAAATACATTTTAATTTATTCTATTGTGTTATCCAATGTCGTTGTGAAATGTTACACCACTGATTAAATATATGGATGATTAAATATTATAATGAAGAGATGTGAAATCTGATAATATAACAAATTAATCCAAACATCATATACAAATGCACTAATCAAATATTAATTTATATGAATACTGTTATAAGATATATGTTGATTTTTCAATGAATATCAGATTAAAAAAATTACAATAATTGCACTATCACAGGTCAATGTCTCAAAAAAAAAAAAAATCTCATACAAAAACACCGGTGCGTCCATAACATAAAAATGCATTGGTGTTGTACTCTAAATAAAATCACAGTGATGTTACCTTTTAGCATAAACGATGCATTTTCAGAAAACTACAACATGGAGAGTTTAGGTCTTCAAGCATCGGTATTGTTTTTAATTAATGCCCCGGTGCATTGTAACTCTTAACGCACCAGTGCTTTCATAGAACTAACTGTTAGGATTCCAAGAAACTCTCCTAGGTTGTAGCTCGGAGATGCCTGGTAACATATAAATTCAACTATTGTTGCAGGATTAATGGAAGGACTGATGGTTTAGTTCAAGCCAGATAACCACTTCTACTTTGTTTCACTCCAGACATGCGTGAACACCTCCAGACTACGAGGATTTAGACCACCAACTGCTCACAGTTTGAGGTATTAGGTGAATATGGAGAATACTAACCACACCAGCAGATGCACAAGACCATGTGATGGCCGGCTGCAACTAGCAAAGAAGTATGTAAATCTAATCTACTAATGCAAAGACAGGATGACAGCTCTCCTGCATTAGATAGGAAGAAACCTGGACCACCTATTCAATGATGCATACAAGATTCTAACACAGAGATAGGATGACAGCTATCTAGTGCTAAACATCAAGAGCTCAAGAACACAACATATCAGGCACAACTTAGAACATAGGAAAATGGAAAGTGAGCAGTTAATAGCAAAAGAAGATTGTATTAGCTGAAAATGAAGATGAGATGCTGCAAGTGACAAAATATCTACAGTCTCCAGAAGTTGAACTTTACATCAAATGCCAACCATCAACCCTGATTACATCTTATTTCTGGGTATTTATAGATTTCATTACAAAGGAACTTGGCCATTTTAGGTATGGAGGGGTCATAATTGACCACCAACAACATTTAATTGCCTGATGGAGTCTTTGAGTGTGTTTGCTTGCGGAAGTGGAAGAATCTGATCTGTTCAGGTGCTGTGTTGTCCTCTTAGGCAGTTGGAGTGCTCGTACTAGTGGGGTTCCATAACTGATAAATGCAGTTATAGGGTCATGCTTGTCCCTTTCCCCCTTCGGCCATGCTTGCGGTTAAATATGGTGGTTGGGAGTCTAACTGTGACTGCTGGCAAGCTGGTCATCTTCCTTCTTCGGGCAAACGGAATGGTGAAGGATGTGGAATGCATGGGCAGGTGAACGATTTGGATGAGCGGGGAGAATAGCCGTCGGATCAAGGGAATAGACGACGGAGATGGCTCGGCGGAGGCTATTGGCCGAGGCGAGAGCGGGGTGAATTTGGGCCGTTAGATCTTAGGCAGGCAGATCAGACGGTGATTGGGCTAAGGAGTTGCGCGGTCGTATAACGGGTGCGGGCAGTTTGGATGGGAGATAACGATATTGATCGCACCACCTTTGGGCGTTGAGCGGTAAAAGGACGAGGTCGCGCGATTCCATTCAGCAATCGACACGTAGCGGCGGATGAGAGAGAAAATCCGCTCTCATTGCGCGCTAACGTTCAATTAAATCGCGTGCGTGAAAAGAGAGAATGCCGTCGGATTGTTTTGGAGATGATCGGAAGATTGGGAATGGGAGAGCAGGTTGCTTTATCGGAGGCGACGGGAACCATTAGATCGATGGGGAAGATCAACGGCGGAGATGAAAGACGATGAGTTATAAAGGCGCAAAGTTATATGGTTGAGGTTTTATGGCGGGTTTAGGCTTTGCGCTCGAGGCTTAAAGGAAAAGGGGCTATTTTGCTGAGTTTTAGGAGGAAAATAGGGTACAGAGGTGGCGGAGAATAAGTGGGGTGGAGGAAAAAGGAGAAAATGGCCATTGTGAGCTCCTTGAAGATGCCACCAAACGAAACGAGCCCTTCTCTGACCTTTAGAAAATCGGCGTTAAACAACAGCGCTAACATTGGCTCCTTCTGGGGATGAGATCCTCCCTATGAGGTCTCAAGAACCGTAGACCACTGCCTTATCACAAAAACCAGATTAGCAAAAACTCCTAGTGTTCCATTGGGCATGGAGTCTAATTAAGCCTACACTAAAACTTATAAAAACAACATATTTACAATGTTGAGGCCTGGAGGCCTTAAACAATGTAAACTTCTTTTTTTTATTTTTTTTATTTTTTTTATTTTTTTTTCGACTTAGTCACCGGAGGATCCACAGTAAGAATCATTTTCTGCCAACGTTTCAAATCCCAACCGGGATCCATCATCAGGACAACTTGAATGCTTGATAGAGGAAGAGATGCTTTAGGGTTTAAATAGAAAAGGGGAGAGAAAAGATGAAGGCCGGCTCTCAATTTTTGAAAAACAATTATTTTGATGAGAAGTCAGCAAATGCAGATCAGCAGCTCTTCTTGCTATCTTAGCTCTAGTTTTTTCGAGTAAATTGATTTCACTCCAGGTATCCCCTCCGTATAGGGAAATGATTCTGGATTTAAGACCTCTGTGGTTTATTATTTTCGACTTAGTCACCGGAGAATCCACAGTAAGAATCATTTTCTGCCAACGTTTCAAATCCCAACTGGGATCCATCATCAGGAAAACTTGAATGCTTGATAGAGGAAGAGCTGCTTTAGGGTTTAAATAGAAAAGGGGAGAGAAAAGATGAAGGTGGGCTCTCAATTTTTGAGAAACAATTATTTTGATGAGAAGTCAGCAAATGCAGATCAGCAGCTCTTCTTGCTATCTTAGCTCTAGTTTTTTCGAGTAAATTGATTTCACTCCAGGTATCCCTTCCGTATAGGGAAATGATTCTGGATTTAAGACCTCTGTGGTTTATTATTTTCGACTTAGTCACCGGAGAATCCACAGTAAGAATCATTTTCTGCCAACGTTTCAAATCCCAACCGGGATCCATCATCAGGACAACTTGAATGCTTGATAGAGGAAGAGCTGCTTTAGGGTTTAAATAGAAAAAGGGAGAGAAAAGATGAAGGTCGGCTCTCAATTTTTGAAAAACAATTAACTGGGCCATCAAAAACTATTTTTCCTTCCATACTTTGCAATATGAAGGTTTTGTTCCCTTGGATCTAAGAAATAATAAAAGGTCCAGTCCACAGAGCATCAAACTTCCCATGGTTGCCTTTCTTTTCCTTCAGTGCATCCCATTTGAGCACCAAGTCTCCAATCTGAAAATCGTCCATCTTTGCCTTTCTGTCAAAGGCTTCCTTGATTCTCTTCTGATGTGCTGCAGACCTTTCAACCAATTGATCTTTGATTTGATGTACTTCTGCCAAGTCACTAATCCTCCTAGCCATGTCATCCTCCTCATTCTGCTCTTCTTGCAAGAACTTATCCACAGGGAGGGTCAATTGAATTAGAAATATAGCCTCACTGCCATATACTAGCTTGAATGGAGAATTCCCTGTGGATTTCTTGGTGGTTACCTTGTTAGCCCACAATGCATACTTCAGCTTGGAATCCCAGTTACTTTTATTGTCTTCTAGCAGCTTCTTGATTATCCTTATCAGGCTCTTATTGGAAGATTCTACTAAACCATTACCTTGAGGGTAATATGAGGTGGAATGAACTAGCTTAATGCCCATTGAGTCACACATATCCACCAACTCTTTTGCCCTGAAGGCTGCTGCATTGTCTGTAACTAATTTGTGTGGGCAGCCAAACCTGGTGAAAATGTTTTCTGTCAAGAATTTCATGACCACATGGTGATCAGCTTTCCTAGTAGGGATGGCCTCAATCCACTTAGTGAAGTAATCAGTGGCTACTAAGATCCATCTGTGCTGGCCACTGGAATGTGGATTAATTTCTCCTATGAAATCCAAACCCCACTGTTGAAAAGGGCCACTAGCATGTATTGGCTTTAAGGGCAGGGACTTCAACTGTTGTTTTCCTTCAAATCTCTGGCACTTGTCACAAGATTTCACAAATGAAAAGACATCAGAAAACAAAGTGGGCCAATAATACCTTGCTCTGAGGATCTTATGGGCCGTGGTTTTCCAATAGTGATGCCATCCATAGATGCTGGAATGGAACTGATGCATGACCTCCATAGATTGTTCTTTGTCCAGACATCTTAAAATGATTCCAGATGGATCCCTCCAGTAGAGCAAGTTTTCATGAATGCAATACTTGGCAGCTCTAAGCTTAATAGTTCTGGCTTGACTTGAACTATGACCTGAAGGGACTTCTAGCTTCAGCAAGAATTGAGCTATTGTAGAATACCATTCACAAGAAGCTAGATTTTTTGCCAACGACTGGTTCTGTCCCACTGTTGTTTCTTCTGTCTGCCCATCCTCTGAAATTGTGCTTATCAAATTCATGTCCAGTATCCTGCAATTTTCTTCAGCCATTAGCTTGGCAAGGCCCTGACCTCTGACCATCTTGGTGGGCTTCAATTCTATATTGAATTCAATAAGCTTTGCAATCCATTTGGCCTTTCTTCCATCAACATCTGGCTGCAAATAGGACATCCTTTACTGAAGGAGAGGGCACATATGCAATCACCTTAGAGTGTAGGATGTATATCCTGAAAGCCTTTAAAGATTTGATAAGCATAAGCCTGTTTTTCGATGGTATCATACCTCAGTTCAGCATCCCTTAAGGTTTTGCTGAAGAATTCCACTGGATGCTCTGAACCCTCATCATCTTTTTGCAATAAAACTGCTGCAAGGGTGTCACCAGAAGCAAAGGAGAAGATATGGAACTCCTTGCTGTAGTCTGGGCTGATCAAAGTGGGAGCTTCCATAATGGCTCTCTTGATGGCTTCGAAAGATCTTCTTGCTGCATCAGTCCATTTGATTTATGATCCCTTTTTTAGCATGGAGGTGATGTGTTTCACTTGTTCTGCAAAATTAGGAATAAACCTCCTTACAAAATTTATCTTGCCCAGAAAGGATTGGATGTTCTTTTTTGATCTTGGGACAGACAAGGTCTGTATTGCTTTCACTCTTTCTGGGTCAATCTTGACACTTGCAGCAGAAACAATGTGTCCTAAAAGCTTGCCCTCTTCTAAAGCAAACTGTGATTTCTTGGGGTTCACTAATATCCCAAACCTTCTGCACTTCAGAAACACTTTCTTCAAATGTTGCAAATGGTCCTGATGGCTGCTGGTGTATACTGTTATATCATCCAGGTAGACAAGGAAAAATTTATCCTTCTCTCCCACAAACGCTATATCCATAGCTCTCTGAAAGGTGGATCCAACATTCATTAGCCCGAAAGGCGTCTTGGAATACATAAAAGTGCCCCAAGGAGTGGTGAATGCAGTTTTTTCTTGGTCATCTGGATGTACGGCAACTTGGTTATACCCTGAAAATCCATCCAGGAAAGACATCGCTTTGGCTCCTGAGACTTTCTGTAGCAAATGCTCCATCTTTGGTAGAGGATAATTGTCTTTCTTAGAGCATTTGTTCAGGTTCTTGAAATCGACACACAGCCTGATTTCTCCACTTTTCTTCCTCACCACTACCAAGTTGGCTAACCATTTTGAATACCTCAGGGGAACTATGATTTTGGCAGCCAACAACTTCTTGATTTCTTTTTCAATCAGAGGGAGGAGCAAAGGATTTATGGGTCTCAGCTTCTGCTTGAAAGGAATGGTGTCTTTCTCCAATGGGATCTTATGCTGGATGATCTTTTTATCATATGTTTTAAGGTCGCTGTATTCCCAGGCAAAGAGATCAACGAATTGCTTCATTAAGGTGCAGTACTCAGAACTTTGGGCGGCAGACAAATGGGTCGACAGATTTATATACTTTAGATGATCTGGACTCCCTATGTTATGCCTATGGACTGCGGAATGATCTTCTTTTTGGGAAATCTTATGAGGCACATCATTATGGTCAAACAGCTTCTCTAAAGGGACTAGCCCCTTTGGTATATGATTGCTAGGCAACTGCACAATGTTGTCTTGGCCAATTCTATTCTTTAGCTAGGGTTGGGGACTTTCCTCCAAGGCTTCATTCTCTTGATCAATTTGCATTTCAGAGAATTCATCAATGACTTGAAGAAACCTCTTTATTTCATCATCACCCTCAAAGACTTTCCAATGCTGGACATTATCAGGCAAAGATGGTCTATATTTTATCTGGACTTCATAAGCCAACCTAGGAGGCATGGGAGGGATGAACATGCTAGCAGACACAACAAGGGAATCAGCAAGCTGATTTTTGACTCTAGGAATATATGAGATAAAAAAACTGTCAAAAGCATCTTTGAGTCTCCATACCTCATCTCTGTATGCTTTCAGCCTTGGGTGCCTTGCTTGGAACGTTTTGTTCACTTGCTGAATGATGAGATCAACATCTCCAAACACCTTTATGTCTCTAATTCCTCTGTCTTTGGCAACGTTTAAGCCAAATATTAGAGCCTCATACTCTGCTATGTTGTTGGTGACCTAAAAAGTAAGCTTGAAAGACAGATGTATGCCTTCTCGCTTTGGAGATACCAGCACCACTCCTACTCCTGCAGTTTCCCTTGAATAGGCTCCATCAAAGAACATCTCCCAAGTCTGCGTCCCCTCTTCTTCCATGGCCTGGCCTACTAGTTTCTTGAGCTGCATCGGGGTCTTATGGGATTCTTCAATTTGGAGAATACATGCTCCAAAATCAGTGTCCACAGTGTAAATGGGATGATTAGTGGGGTTCTTCTCATCATTGATGATATAAGCCAGCTGAGCTTCTCTGTACAATCTTCTGCTTTCTCCCCCAAAGGTCCCCACCTCAAATTTCATTTGAATTTTAATTCGTGAGTATATCTAGATCCCAACCTTCGCCAAAGGTCCCCACCTCAAATTTCATTTGAATTTTAATTCGTGATTATATCTAGATCCCAACCTTCAGACCCTTAAGTGGGCCCTACAATGGATGTCAACTGTACTTGTGATATATCTGGATCGATTTGAATCCGGTGACTCCACAAAAGTGTGCTAATACAAATGACCCGGATGTTTGCATACATCTGTCGAGTCTGGGATGTGTCTGAACTGGATACAAGGTCATGCTTAAGGCTCATATGGCATCAGATACATGTATGAATCTTTGTGATACTTACACTTAGACTTTCCAAGAAAATTCAAGGGAGTTTACCCAAGCTTTCCTTGATGCATAATGTTGCTCATAACACTAGTATCTATAAGAATGGAACCTTCATTCCATCTCTAACATTTCAGAAATTATTCATGGACATGATACCATAAATGGATGCATTAACCTGCCTACAACTAGGCATCAAATTAGCTAATGCATAGCAAATAGTGCTTTGTAGATTCGATACAGTAGCACCATATTTAAACACAGAATAAATCCTAGGTAGAGACATGAGTTCTATTGAGAGGTCATGCATTATAATGATAATTGGCTTATATATTTAAGGGTGTAACTATTAGTTCTTGTAGCATTGGATGGTGTTCTAGTATCAAACTTTGTGGAGAGACTAAAACATATGATTTCTTCAAAACCCAAAAACCGTTAATGGAAATTCCACCTAGATACAACTCAATTAAATTAATTAGTCGATAATTAATTATTTCCTAAGTCTAACTTAGGAAATTCAATTAATTAATAGGAATTAATTGAGAAAGGTGAGAATTCTCTAAAAAATCACATGGATCAACTCAGAGATGATTTGAGTCGTTGATGAAGATTTAGTCATGGTCGTTGGTTCCCCAATGATAGATTATAAGAGGAGGTTGATGGGGTAGATTGAGAACACACCAATGTAGATACTCAGTGATATAGGCAGATCAATTTTCCAGTACCAGAGTGATTCAATAGGAGTATTTGAGCCAGAGATCGAATATCAGGTGGCAGAGGAGTAAGGCACTATTCCGGTGGAGCGTTCCAGTGATAGAAGAGTTAGATTGAGGGAATACAAGTTTGCCCAAAGGGACTGCACATACAATATTAGTAGAGAAATTCGATCTAGTTGGAGGAGAAGTTGATTCAGAAGCTGGTGGTTTGGATTTTGATTAGGAGAGCCAGTGAATAAGTTTTAGAGCATGAGAGAAGAAAAGTTTCAAATTTCAGGAGTTTCTGGAGGCAACAACAATAAAGCCTGTGCAAGAACTATGCAGAGGCTGACGCAGAAGGAAGTGTGAATTGCTGAGAGCCAGTTTCAGGAGTTGAGATCAACTGTGGGTGAGGAAAAATAGTCACAAGAAAATTTCCAATGATTCTCTTAGATTGGATTGCTAGTTTGGAATCCAAATTATTACACTCAGACTTACTACTGCATAATAATAAAACCCTCATCTGCTGCACCCGTTTTCCCACTTTTTTGTTTTTTTTTTTGTTTTTTTTGTTTTGTTTTGTTTTTAGTTTTTTTGTTTTGTTTTGTCTTTTTGTTTTTGTTTTGTTTCTTTTTTCAGGGAAAATTGTCCAAAAATAATGGTGTCAATTTGTGTGTGTGATTTCTCTAAATTTCCCAGTTCTGCACATTTTATTTCCACAACGTAATTTTTATTTGTGAAGAATTGTAGTGTGAATTATTAATTGTTTGCCATAGAAATAAGCTGCTTAATAATTAACCGGTAAGAAGAATAATTTCCAGTTGCTGCATTTCAAGGAATTTTCACATGGTACTAGATTGATTTTGATTAGATTAGTAGCTCAGAGATGAAGAGGGAGAAATTTGATGTTCAAAGGGAGCAACAACAAAATTTCGCCAGGGTTTGCGTAGGGCCTAGCGAGGCAGTGTGAGTACTAGAGTAGAAGTTCGATTTCCAGTTGCAGAGTGACGAGAAAAGTTCAAATTGCTCAGGCTAGAGCTCCAATAGGTAGAGGTAGAGTTAGGAAGCAATTATAGAGAGCAACGCAACAAAATCGTTGAGCAGATTTGAGCGGAAGAGGAAGCGAAATTGCACACATAAAGGGAGTTTCTCTCAGAGGGTTTCTAGTTTCAGAAATCCAAAATTTCTAGTTGCAGTAGACATTAGCAACATGCAAATTTTCTAACTCTAGGAAGGAGTGTGAGTAGTAATGATATCCAAGCAGGTGAAAGAGGGATATTTCTATCCCAGGTTTATTTTTTGTAGTGATGGCTTCAACAGGACTCCAAGATCAAGAAAAATTAGAGGGTGCATCAACCTATTGTATCTGGAAGGCCAAGATGGCATCCTTGCTGACGAGTATGGTCTGAAGCAGTACACAAAAAACATTGTTTCCATGCCTAAAAATCCAGATCAACTAGTGAATTATAATAAGGAGATGACCAAGGTGAAGTAGGGTATTCTCGACGAAATTCGAGATCATATAGTCTCACACATTGCGGTCAAGAATACAACCAAATAAATGTGAGATGTTATTGCCACACTATATAAAAATCCTTCCTAGCAACAAAAGATGTTCCTGAAGGAAAATCTAAGGAATGTTTGAATGCAAAAGGGTGAAGGCATCAACCCCTATCTCACCAGAATTCAGGATATCCGAGATGAGCTTGCAGTCGTAGGAGAATCGCCTCCACCTATAGAACTTGTGTGTTTGGCCCTGAATAACGTCAGTAAGGAGTAGGAGACCTTCGTCCAGGGAATTATGGGATGATATCGGTTTCCCGGATGGTACTAGATGTGGGCAGATATCACACAAGAGGAGTTTAGGCGAGCTCTAGTAAAGAAATCCATTAGTGGCATGTTGTCGCTGCTACAACACCCTCCAAAATTTCACTACATTAAAATTTTGGATCCTATAATCATTGTTGTATCTAGTGTTTCCTTGATCATCAAGTGTCATCTCATGTTATGGTATATGTTTCAAGTATTCCTGAATGTTCTCAAATTTCGTCGTATTAATTAGAACATCTCCAAGTTCATTCCATGGTCATAGCATCTTTTTTCGTAGTAAAACGACACTTTTGGGTCACAGTTGCACACACTTCACTCGTTCTAGTTGGGGAATGTGTACAAAGTGGCATTTTGATGTGTGTTTATCATTTTTCAATACTGTTTAATTTTTCTCGATGAGTTGGTATGGGTCGCACATGGTTTTACATTTAAAATAATCATGATCACCCTTTGTTTTATCTCCCAGACTTAGACTAATTTGGTTTCAAAGTAATTACTCATTAAGGAAAAGAGCACATGAGTGCACTCTGAAGCCTTGATCGAGAATACTTCATTGTTTGGAAGTTCCCCTTGCACCCTTCAAAAGCACAAATCACACTCCTTAATCCATCTTTCTCCTTCCTTGTTGCGAACTACCCCCTTCAAAAACTAAGCCTTCCTTTGAGCGCACTCCTTCTACTTAAAGGAATGTGCCCTCCTTGGACTCCTTCGACCTGAAGGAATGCACCCTCCTTGGAAGAATTTCCTCGACCCAAAGGAACGTGCCCTACTTGGGAGCACTCCTTCAACCCGAAGGAATGCACCCTCCTTAGAAGCAATCCTTAGACCCGAAGGAATGCACCCTCCTTGGGAGCACTCCTTTGACCCGAAGGAATGATCCCTCCTTGGAAGCAATCCTTCGGCCAGGAGGAATACACCCTCCTTGGAAGCAATCCTTCGACTCACCCTTCTTTAGGGAATAAGCACACCCAGAAGGCCTTAAGCTCCACCCTTCAGCCTTCCATAATGCACCATGCACCCTCTTGACCCTTTGAGTGCACTTGAAAGGAATGAAGCCTCATCCTTTAGCCTTCGGACTTGTTCCATGCACCCTCATTGGTTTCCTTTGAGCGCACTCCTTCGAAATGGAAGGATGTGCCTTCCTTGAGAGAAATCCTTCGACCTGAAGGGATGCACCCTTATCAGTTTCTTGAGTGCATGAACACACTCCGAAGGCACAAAGCCTCATTCTTCAACCTTCAAGAGTGTGCCCTGTGCCCTCTTTCTCTCCCTTGAGCACACAATGCACTTGGGAAGCCTGAAGCCTTCCCCATCATCCCTCGGACTTGTGCCATGTGCCCTTCCTTGACTGTCACCCTCTTTTAAGTGCATGAGCACATGTCGAAGACATGAAGCCTTTCCCCTTCAACCCTTCAACCTTTCAAAGTGGGCCCATGCGCCTAGAAGTACCTTTTGTCCCTCTCAAGGGCACTGAAAGGAATGAACATAAAATATGTATAAAACATGGTATAAAAGGAGATTTTTACGCTGATCATTGCTAGTCATGAGTGATTACAGATATAAGTATTCTAGAAACATCATGGCAAGCACACACGAGGAAGATCGGGCAAAGAGAACAAATGAAGGAAGTTGCATGAAGAACGAAGAGAACACTTGAACCTTGATGATAAAAACACCCCAAATACTCCATTACATCAAAGACCCTTTGGAGGGTGAGGGCATAAACAATTGAAGCTGCATAAAGAAATGAAGACACAAGTGGAAACCATGTCACCACTGGAGAAAGTACATGTCATCAGTCACTATTAGTCCCAATCATCAAAGATAGTGACATCTCAAGTCTCATCACATGATGATGTGGAGGTATTGATGTATTATTATGATAATTGTAAACATAAATAAGCGGAATTCTAAGCATCATATGTGGACTATGAAAAGTCACTTAGTTATATATGGACAAAATGTCTTTAAAAGTATCCAAAAGTCATTTATAATTTCAAGAGTTGCATGGAAGTACAAAGGTCATAATTGAAGTCCAAGAGTCATGAGGGTAATTCAAGAGTCATGGGGATATGAAAGGTCACCCCCCTTGTTATAAAATCAACCCCAGAACTCAAGCAAAATGCTTTTAGAGGCTTAGGCTTTGGATAACTAGTCTTGGCTTCTCTACTTGGCATAGGAGAGAAAACTATTCTTTGGAGAAGCAAGGAGTGACTAATGTTCCACTATTGGAACTAGTGTTCACAATTGTAATTGATGTACTTAGATATTTCACCTTACAACTGAAGCTCTATGAGTCAACAAATTTTTCATACATGTATCAAAAATGTTTTAGGACTATTCTTAGAATGTTTACGGTATATTTTATGTTCATATGTATTGGAGAAATTGAACTATTTCAGTGGCTTTAGTATTCATCTTGTTGAATGTGTGTTGTATTCACTTTAATATCGTTGTGTGAACTATTTCGCTAACGAATATTTCCATGCTCTCTTGTGCTTCTAGGATAGTACTATTACTTTCCTCTTAGAGACTCACTTCTTAAGTCCCCTCGTGAAGGTTTCCATTTACATTCTGCAATAGGTGCTTCACAATGTTAACTTACTTGCTTATTTGAAGTTTACATATATAATCTCTTATGTTATCTGTTGAAACTAAGACAAACCTTTGTGTTATGGTGGCCAAGCTGATACTCCAGATGGGGCTCCTACTCCAAATAGTGTGAGGTCTAATTGGGACTTGACATAGGGGAGACACCATATATGTTGGAGATATCCAACACCGTCAACATTTTGGCACTAGAAGGAGGGCCAGATGACAAGTTGTGCCCATTTAGTCTATTTTGAATCTCTTATCTTATATGGCTCTTTCCCAAATCATAATCCCAGGATGTTTTTCTAAGGAGCTTGATTTTACCATCCCTATGGAAATCATTGATGACTTGTCTCAATTGAAGTTTGATGGAGAAAGTGAACTAATTGGCCTCAAAAACTTCTTTCAATTTATGCATTTTTTTCCTCTCTAATGGAATATGTTGTAAAGATGTCATGGCCAAGTTGTTCACCCTCACTTTTAAAGGTAGAGTAAAGAAATGGTGTCATACATTACCTATTGCTTCAATTCATTCATTTGAACAACTTGTTAAGGAGCTCCGTGAAGCTTTTGATAGGTATAATTATCAAGATGTATGCGATAAAATTGATTTTCTTAGAATGGAACTTGGTGAATTTGTAAAGGACTTTCTTAATCAGTTTCTTCACCTTTGCTATGAATTTCCCGAGGGAGTTATTGATTCAAATTTTATTATGGAAAATTTTCAGAATTTGATTCTACTCACTTTGAGATCTTTTGAATATGAACCCCCAGATGATTCTCTCTCCCCAACTTTTGCTAACCATGGTATACCTCAATATTTTGAGGAGGAACCTATTATTCCTTTTGTTCCTTGTCCTCCTACTTTTTTGGTACCAATTCAGGTGCCCCTTGGTGATGATGTTAAAGTTAAGAGATATGAAAACCAAACTATTAATCTATCCATTCAACCTCCATCCAATTCTTATGATTCACATCTTACCGAGGAAAACTTGGAATGGTTCAATAATTGCATGGAGCTTGAAGTGAAATTTGATCCCTCGAGTTTTCAAGGTCATATTAAAGTACATAAGTCCAATCTTGAATATGATCCAAATGAAAACTCGATTTTCTTCGATGATACTCTGAAACCTCTACCATCTATGTTTCATGATTCCTTGCTTCATGATCCGCTGGTTTCAACTACTTCAACTCATAATGATGTTACTCCTATTATTTCAAGCATCAATCAAGAGCAAGGTGGTTGTATTTCACATGTATAGGAGAAAAGTGGTGAAGATATGTTTTATCTTCCCCCCTTCCCCTTCAAGATGATAATATTACCTTCTCAGCTAATCTCCAATCGTTTAATCTTGATAACTTGTCAAATGAATCTGAACCCCGCATCCAAGTTGAGACTTTGGATAACCATCACCATGATATCCCTGTTTCCATTAACACATATGGTGGTGAATATCCAAGTATATTGGGTGATATCTTCTCTTCTTATGAGGGCTTGGATTTGCAAGGTATCGATTCAGAATTTGTTTCTCACAGTTTGCAATCTCCATTTGTGAATTGGGATGCTCTTTACCATGATATCCATGTTTCCATTAACACATATGGTGGTGAATATCCAAGTATATTGGGTGATATCTTCTCTTCTTTTGAGGGATTTGATTTGAAAGGTATTGATTCAGAATTTGTTTCTCACAATTTGCAATCTCCATTTGTGAATAGGGATGCTCTTTTAATCTAGAATGATCCTGAATATTCTTTAATTCATATATGATTCTTTGGATGACAAATCAAAAGGGGTAAGTTGTTAGGTTCTTGAATATTTTGAAGATCCTCGTTAATCTAAGTGTCATATGGTATGCCTATCTTTGACCATTATATTGATTAAAATGAATTTGAACCTTTGTTATTTCAAGTTCAATCTGACAACTGCTGCTGCTCCTATTGAGTCCTTCAATATTTCTTCCTCTTTAGAACACTATTCATTGTACCTAGATATGTTTGATAAGTCTATCACCCCATCAACCCCCCTAAATCCTTTCGATCTTTATCCAGTTGGTCATGGTTGCAATCAGGTACAATATGGTGTGATACTACAATTAGAGGATGAAAAGTTTGAATCTATTATTCATAATCTATTCAATTGTAAATATTTCGTAAGTGAGGAGGAGGATGTTCCAACCCTACATTATCAAGGGATTGATCTATCTCAATGTTCTATCCATCAAGAATCTAATATGCTCAATCATAAATATGGTCAAACTAGTGACATCAACAATATTTTCATTGATACATCTGTTAATAGTGGTGCATGTTTGCCAATTGATTTTTCTAAGCCACCCAAATTTGATGATCCACCATCATAAAGTTTTGAGACCTGTCAAGAAGTTGAGGCACTTCTGCTCCTGTCGATGGTTATGTCAGGTCATTGCAATCTCGTCGAGATCTCCTAACAAAGTTGGATCCATATTTTCACACATAATTCTTTCTTTAATATTCATCCACTGGTTATGAGTTCATTATTAAAGTACTCTTGGAATTTTCAAGCTGATCTTCATCATCTCCAAGATGTAATTTTTTATCAGATGAAAGCTTTTTGTTTGGTTAGTTACCTTTCACGTCAATCCTCTGGGTTAGACCGAGGGTTGGAAATCCCATCTTTCCTGGATCTTTACAACCTGATAACTTGTCATTTTAATGATCGAGATAAAGGACATTTTGGGTTGAAGGATTTTTCTCTGTTAAAATCTTCTGAATCTAATCATCTTATTATCTCTTTTGTGCATATCATGAAGCTAATAATCTCCATGGCACATTTTCTCTTTTGGAATAATTGTAATTGCTTCAATCATTCAACCGACCAAAATCCTTGTGTTATTACTGAGTTTGATTTGACATATGTTTATAATATTTTGTCAACTCAGTATCCTTATAGGTTTCCTGGATTCACAATGTCAACAATTGTCTTGAATTCCCTAACCTTTCTTATTATTGACTTTGCGTGTAATTGGATACAAAGGGAACCAATAGAGAATCGAGAGCCTTACATGTTGATTGACCAATATGATCATAATACCAGATATTCTCATTGTGATTCAAATTCATTAATGAAAATTCATTTTCCCATAAGTCCAAGGGTCTTCAAATTGGTTGTTATGAATATCATGATCTGGTTGCTGAAAGGTTAGAGAAATCTTACTTGGAAAGCCCCTATGTAAATAACAAGTTTCAATCTTTTCTGATGTTCACAAGAACTAAAAACATAGGTGAATGTGTATTCACAAGAAACCTCCAAGGTTTGTATGATAAATATTTCAGCGAAAAAAGGTAAAGTTCAAAACATGTTAAAATTGTTCCGTATGGAAACTTCTTTTGGTTATAATAAAGACCTTCAGCTTATTGTGCAAGTTTTCAAAGTTCTTATCTTTTATATTGCACATTATTTTATATTGCTTTCAATTTCTCATATCTTTGTGGTTTCAGGTCAGGAACGACAATGGTTACATTAGAAATATCATTGCACTTATCCTTGACCTTCTAACTGATTAGGTTAGGAGAAGGCGTAGTTGCATTTAGTTCCTCTTGCATTACATCCACCTTCTTTGCAGCTCTCCAAATAGTCTCTGCATCTGTTTTTCTTTTGTATGATATTTTTGGATTCAATCTCCATATGCTTTGTCTCTCATTTATGTTTTTAGTTTTGTATGTCTTTCTTTCATGTTTGTTTAATAAGACCTTGTGTGAAAAAGTGCATGGTTCAAAAGGACTTTGTCATGGAAAAAAAGAGAAGTGTGACAACCACAACGCTTGGATATTTGTTGTTCTCCTTCTTTGTTTGGGAAAATTCCATAGGTTGAGCTAAGTCCAGATGTAAAATACAATTCGTCCAAGAGGAGAAACAATTAGATTCGTGCCTATGCTAGTGTTTTAAGTAATCAACTTCGTGTAAATCTACCTGTGCGTTAACATTTGCCCAATCTGGTAGAGAAGGGATAAGGGGAAAATCTAATGCGAGCAAACCGATATCAGATGTCCTAAAATACTTCTATGAAGGGGAAACCTCCTCTTCTCTCAATAAGTCAGGATCCCTCTTCCACTCATTTAAAATAATAAGTTCCAATGCACAATCCTATTAAATAAATAAATAAAGGGTGAAACAAGAGAAAGAATTTATGCGCAGGGAGGTGGAGCAAGTGACTTCATCGAGGTACTAACCAGGCTCATTGGTAGCGAAACAATTGTTCTGGTCCTGAAGTGACTCCGTCGGGGCATTGTCCATGCCTGATGGTAGTGGAGCAACACTAGAGATGAAAACTCATACTCTGAATATCATAAACTCGTCGTGCACATTACCCTTTCCCAGATTGAAACAATTGTGGTACGTTGTATCTTTGTGTGTGTTCAACCAAGTAGAGAAAAGTGAAATCCTATGTATAAAACTGGGTTGAAAGGGGGAAATAGAGGAAATCAATACTTCCTGAAGTTATGAACCATAACATAAAGTTATTCCCAGACATAGAAGCTAAATTCCACCCAGTGTGTTGCCAAGTGTTGTCGCTGCTACAATACCCTCCAAAATTTCATTACATTCGAATTTTAGTGCCTACTATCAGTTTTGTATCTAATGTCACCTTGATCATCAAGTGTCGTCTCATGTTATACTATGTGTTTCAAGTGTTCCTTAATGTTATCAAGTGTCTTTGTATTAATTAGAACATCTCTAAGTGCATTCCATGGCCATAACATCTTTGTCGTAGTAAAATCACACTTTTGGGTCACAATCACACACACTTCATTCATTGTAGTTGGGAAATGTATAAAAAGTGGAATTTTGATGTATATTTATCACTTTTCAAGATTATATAAGTTTTCTCGATGAGTTGGTATGTGTCACACATAGTTTTACGTTTAAAATCATCATGATCACCGCTTGTTCAATCCCCCAAACAAACTAATTTTGGTTTCAAAGCAAACCCATTGAGGCAAAGAGAACATGAGCGCGCTATAAAGCCTTGATCAAGAATCCTTAAAAAGTGCAAAGCGCACTCCTTAATCCATTTTTCCCCTTCCTTGTTTCGAACTGCACCCTTAAAAAACCAAACCTTCCTTTGAGCGCACTCCTTTGACTTGAAGGAATGTGCCCTCCTTGGGAGCACTCCTTCAACCTGAATGAACGCGCCCTCCTTGGAAGCACTCCTTTGACATGAAGGAATATTCCCTCCTTGGGAGCACTCCTTCGACCCGAAGGAATGCTCCCACCTTGGAATCACTCCTTCGACCCAAAGGAATGCACCCTCCTTGAGTGCATTAGCACACCCTGAAGGCCTTAATCTCCACCCTTCATCCTCCCATAATGTACGATGCATCCTTTTGATCCTTTGAGTGCACTTCGAAGGCACGAAGCCTCATCATTCAGCGTTCGAACTTGCGCCATGTGCCCTCTTTGGTCTCTTGATCGCATGAGCGCACTTCTAAAACATGAAGCTTCATCCTTCAGCCTTCGGACTTGCAAAACGTGTCCTCATTGGTTTCTTTTGAGCACACTACTTCGACTTGAAAGGATGCACCCTCCTTGAGAGTAATCCTTCAACCTGAAGGGATGCACCCTTCTTGGTTTCTTGATCGCATGAGTGCACTCGAAGGCACGAAGCCTCATCCTTCAACCTTCAAGAGCATGAGTTGTGCCTTATTTTTCTCCCTTGAGCGCACAATGCACTTGGGAATCCCATAACATTCCCCTTCTTCCTTCAGACTTGCACCATGTGCCTTTCCTTGAGTATCTCCCTCTTTGGAGTGCATGAGCGCATGTCGAATCCACGAAGCCTTTCCCCTTCTGCCCTTCAACATTTCAAAGTGTGCCCATGTGCCTAGAAGCCCCTTTTGTCCCTCTCGAGCACAATTAAAAGGCATGAACATAAAATATGCATAAAACATGGTAGAATAGGAGATTTTCAGGCTGATCGTTGCTTTTCATGAATGGTTGCAGATACAGGTATACAAGGAAGATCAGACAAAGAGAACAAATGAAGGAAGTTGCATGAAGAACGAAGATCACACTTGAACATTGATGATCCAAACACCCCAAAGACTCCATTACATCAAAGACCCTTTGGAGGGCGAGGACATCAACGATTGAACCTTCATAAAGAAATGAAGACACAAGTGGTAGCCATGTCACCACTGGAGAAATTCCATGTCATCAGTCACTATTAGTCCTAGTCATCAAATATAGTGACATGTCAAGTCTCATCACATGATGATGTGGAGGTTGTGATGTATTATCGTAGTCATTGTAAACAAAAATAAGTGGAATTCCAAGAGTCATATGTGGAATATGAAAGTCACTTAGTTATATATGGACAAAATGTCTTTAGAAGAAGTCCAAAAGTCATTTAGAAGTTCAAGAGTTGCATAGAAGTACAAAGGTCATAATTGAAGTCCAAGAGTCACGAGGGTAATTCAAGAGTCATTGGGATATGAAAGGTCACCCCCTTTGTAATAAAAGAAACCTTATAACTCAAGCAAAAGGCTTTTGTAGGCTTAAGATTTGGAGAGACAGTGTTGGCTTCTCTACTTGGCATAAGAGAGATAACTATTATTTGGATAAGTAAGAATTGACTTAGTGTTCCACTATTGGAACTAGTGTTTGCAATTTTAATTGATGTACTTGGATGTTTCACCTTATAATTGAAGCTCTATGAGGCAAAATATTTTCATACATGTATCACAAATGTTTTAGGACTATTCTTGGGATGTTTACGATATATGTTATGTTCACATGTATTGGAGAAATTGAACTATTTCGATCGCTTCAGTATTCATCTTGTTGAATGTGTATTGTATTAGATTTAATATCGTTGTGTGAACTATTTCGCTAAATAATATTTCCATGCTATTGTGTGCCTCTTCTAGGATAGTACTATTACTTTCCTCTTATAGGCTCATTTCTTGTCCCCCCTAGTGAAGGTTTCCTTTTACATCCTAAAATTAGTGCTTCACACTGTCAACTTGCTTATTTAAGATTTATGTATATAATCTCTTATGTTATTCGTTGAAACCAAGACAAGCCTTTATGTTATGGTGGTCGATACTATACTCCAGATGGGGATCCTACTCCAAACTATGTGAGGTCTAATTGGGAATTCACATTGAGGAGACCCCCTGCATGTTGGCGGTATCCAGCACAGTCAACATTTTGGCGCTAAAGGGAGGGCCAGATGACAATCTATGCCCATTGAGTCTGTTTTGAATCTCTTATCTTAAATGTATCTTTCCGAAATCATAATCCCAAGATGTTCTATCAATTTAGCCATTTTTGTATCTCTAACGAAATACATTGTAAAGATGTCATGGTGAGGTTGTTCACCCTGACTTTTGAAGGTTGAGTAAATAAATGGTGTCATACATTACCTGTTTCTTCAATCCATTTATTTGAACAACTTGTCAAGGAGTTTCGTGAAGCTTTTGACAGGTATGATTATCAATATGTATGTGATAAAAATTTTGCTTAGAATGGAACCTGGTGAATCTGTAGAGGATTTTCTTAATCAATTTCTTGACCTTTGTTGTGAATTTCTCGACAGAGTTATTGATTTAGATTTTACTATGGAAAAATTTTAGAATTTGATTCTACTCACTTTGAGATCTTTTGAATCTAAACCCCCAGATGATTCTCTCTCCCCAACTTTTGCTAACTATGGGATACCTCAATATTTTGAGGAGGAACCTATATTTCCTTTTGTTCCTTGTCCTCCTTCTTTCCAGTACCAATTTGGGTCCCCCCTGGGGATGCTGTTAAAGTCGAGAGATCTGAAAATAAAAATATTGATCTATCCATTCAACCTCTATCCAATTCTTATGATTCACATCTTACTAAGAAAAACTTGGAATGGTTTAATAATTTCATGGAGCCCGAAGTGAACATTCATCCCTCGTGTTGTCAAGGTAATATTAAAGTATATAAGTCCAATCGTGAATCTCATCCAAATAAAAACTCGATTGTCTTCGGGGATACTCTGAAACCTCTACCACCTATGTTTCATGATTCCTTGCCTCATGATTCGCTGGTTTAAACTACTTCAACTCATTATGATGTTCAAACTGTTGTTTCAAGAAGTAATCAGAAGAAAGGTGGTTGTATTTCATATATAGAGGAGAAAAGTGTTTAAGATATGTTTTAGCTCCCCCCCCTTTCAAGATGATAATATTGCCTTCTCTGCTAATCTCCAATTGTTTAATCTTGATAACTTGTCAAATGAATCTAAACCCCACATCTAAGTTGAGACTTTGAATAACCGTCACCATGATATCCCTGTTTCCGTTAACACATATGGTGATGAATATCCAAGTACATTGGGTGATATTTTCTCTTCTTCTGAGGGCTAGGATTTTCAAGGTATCGATTCAAAATCCATTTCTTACAGTTTGCAATATCCATTTGTGAATTGGGATGGTCTTTTAATCTAGAATGATTCTAAATCTTCTTTAATTCGTACATATTTGGATGAAAAATATGAAGGGGTAAGTTGTCAGGTCTTTGAACCTTTGGAAGGTCCTAGTCAATCTAAGTGTCATATTGGTATAGGCCTATCTCTGACCATTATATTGATGGCAATGAATGTGAATCGTTGTTATTTCAAGTTCAATCTGATTAAGGTACAACTGTTGCTCCTCATCTTGAGTCCTTTGATATTTCTTCATCTTTAGAACACCATTCACTGTACCCAAATATGTTTCATAAGTCTATCACCCCATAAGCCCCCCTAAATCCTTTCAATCTTTATCCAACTGATCATGGTTGCAATCAGGTACAAGATGGTGTGATACTACAATCAGAGGATGAAAAGTTTGTATCTATTATTCATAATCTATTCAATTGTAAATATTTCGTAAGTCAGGAGGAGGATGTTCCAACCCTGAACGATCAAGGGATTGATCTATCTCAATGTTCTATCCATCAAGAATTTGATATGTTAAATCTTAAATCTGATCAAACCAAAGAAATTAACAATATTTTCATTGATACATTTGTTAATAGTGGTAGATGTTTGCCTATTGATTTTTCTAAGCCACCCAATTTTGATTATCCATGATCAAAAAGTTCTGAGACTTTTCAGGAAATCGAGGCACTTCAACTCCTGCTGATGGTTATGTCAGGTCCTTGCAATCCTGTTGAGATATCCAAACTAATTTGGATCCATATTTTCACGGATAATTCTTTCCTTAATATCCATCCACTGGTTATGAGTTCATTCTTAAAGGACCCTTGGAATCTTCAAGTTGATCTTCATCATCTCCAAGATGTAATTTTTTATCAGATGAAAGGTTCTTGTTTGGTTAGTTCCTTTTCATGTTAATCCTTTGGGTTAGATCGAGGGTTGGACATCCCATCTTTCCTGGATCTTTACAACCTCATAACTTGTCATTTTAATGAACGAGACAAAGCAAATTTTGGGTTGAAGGATTTTCTCTGTTAAACTCTTCCGAATATGATCATCTTATTATTTATTTTGTGCATATCATGAAGCTATTAATCTCGATGGCACATTTTGTCTTTTGGAATAATTGTACTTGCTTCAATCATTCAGCCGACCAAAACCATTGTGTTATTACTAAGTTTGATTTGACATATGTTTATAATCTTTTGTTAACTTGATATCCTGATTGGTTTCCTAAATTCACAATTGCCTTGAATTCCCTAAGCTTTCTTATTATTGACATTGCGTGTAATCATATACAAAGGAAACCAATAGATAATCAAGAGGCTTTCATATTGATCGACCAATCTGATTATAATACCATAGGTTCTCGTTGTGATTCAAATCCATTAATTGAAATTTCATTTTCCCATAAGTCCCAAGGTCTTCAAATTGGTTGTTATGAATATCATGATCTGATTGCTGAATGATTAGAGAAATCTTACCTGGCAAGCCCCTATGTAAATAACAAGTTTCAATCTTTTCTGATGTTCGCAAGAACTGAAAACACACGTGAATGTGTATTCATAAGCAGGTGAGGAACAACGATGGTTACACTCGAAATATCATTACACTTAGCCCTAAACTTCTAGTTGATCAGGTTAGGAGTAGGCATAGTTGCATTTATTTCCTCTTACATTACATCCACCTTCTTTCTTACTCTCCATCTAGTCTCTGCATCTGTTTTTCTTTTGTATGATGTTTTTGGCTTCAGTATCCATTTGCTTTATCTCTTATTTATTTATGTTTTCTTAATAAGTACTTGTGTGAAAAAGTGCATGGCTGAAAAGGAATTCGTCGTGGAATAAAAGAGAAGTGTGATAGCCACAATGCTTGGCTTTATGTTTTTCTCATTCGGGGTACTGACCAGGCTTGTTGGAAGCAAAGCACCATTTGTGATTATGAAGTGACTCCATCGAGGTACTTTCCAGGCCGTCTGGCAGTGGAGCAATACCAAAGATGAAAACTCATACTCTGAATATCATAAACTCGTCGTGCATATTACCCTTTCCTGGATTGAAACAATTGTGATACGTTGTATCTTTGTGTGTGTTCAACCAAGTAGAGAAAAGTGAAATTATATGTATAAAACTGGGTCGAAAGGGGGAAATCGAGGCAATCAATACTTCCAGAAGGTTTGAACCTTAACCAAAAGCTATTCCCAGACAGAGAAGTTGAATTCCTCCTAGTGTGTCACCAAGTGTTGTTTCTGCTACAACACCCTCCAAAATTTCACTACATTCAAATTTTAGTGCCTACTATCATTGTTGTATCTAGTGTCGCCTTGATCATCAAGCGTCGTCTCATGTTATACTATGTGTTTCAAGTGTTCCTGAATGTTATCAAGTGTTGTCGTAATAATTAGAACCTCTCTAAGTGCATTCCATGGTCATAACATCTTTGTTGTAGTAAAATGACACTTTTGGGTCGTAGTCACACACACTTCACTCGTTGTAGTTGGGGAATGTGTAAAAAGTGGCGTTTTGATGTATATTTATCATTTTTCAAGATTTTATAAGTTTTCTCGATGATTTGGTATGAGTATCACATGGTTTTATGTTTAAACTCATCATGATCACCCCTTGTTCTATCTCCCAGACTTCAACTAATTTTGGTTTTAAAGCAAACCCATTGACGCAAAGAGCGCATGAGCACACTCTGAAGCCTTGATCGGGAATCCTTTGTTTTTTGGAAGTGCACACTATTCCCTTCAAAAGTGCAAATCACACTCCTTAATCCATCTTTCCCTTTCCTTGTTTTGAACCGTGCCCTTCAAAAACCAATCCTTCCTTTGCGCGCACTCCTTTGACCCGAAGGAATGTGCCTTCCTTGGGAGCACTCCTTCGACCTGAAGGAATGCACCCTCCTTGGAAGCACTCCTTTGACCTGAAGGAATGAACATGTAGGTTTCAACTTCGTACCAAAATTACCTGCATACGAATTCTAAAAACAAAAAATAAACAATGGTGAGAGAATAAAACATAAAACATATATACATAAAAATTTTCCCCTCGACCCCAAAAATGGGACTACCAGATTGATTTTTCATTATATTCCTTTCAAGGTTACAATACATATATATACATGCCGAAGCATCCATAAACCTCAATCCATTAACCCTAGATTAGAACATAACCGTAGTTCCCTTGACCGGATCTACAAAATACCATTGACAGAAAACCATAATGCCCAAAATCATGTGTGAAATACATGCACAGAACCATAGGTAGGTATGCCCATCTAATATAGGGTCCAATTTATTTTCCCCAGGGCACTACCTCGGACCCCATGCAAGGGGGCTACCACCCCCCTGCATACCCCTCGACAAGGGGGGCATCTACCCCCCTGTGACCCCCCCACACATGGGGTAGTCGTGGAAAGAATATAACAAACACCCAACATTCTCCCACTTGTTGTTTTCTTTCCATAGGGGGCCACATGAGAGCTTAGTCATTGATCCAACCTTGAAATGCCCATTGTTTCTCTACACCAAGAGAACTTCTCAGTGCTCATAGACTTTGTTAATGCATCTGTAGTATTCTTCAAAGTGTCCACCTTTACTAGCAACACCTTTTTGTCCTCAACCATATCCCTCACAAAGTGATAATGAACATCAATGTACTTTCTATTTGAATGATAAGTAGGGTCCTTTGCCAAGAAAATTTCACTTTTCCTGTCACAATCTATCCTTATAGCTCGTTGTACTAACCTCATACTTGAACACAATCTCTGCAACCAAACCGCTTCCTTGCTTGCATGAGTGACTGCCATGTATTCTACCTTTGTAGTTGATAGTGCCACTACAGACTATCTGTTACTCATCCAACTGACTGCACCTCCAAATATGTTAAACACATACCCACTTGTAGATCTTCTATGATCCAAATTTCCAGCCTAGTTTGCATCAACAAAGCCACAAATGCCCAAAACTATGTCCAATCCTGGTCTTCCTTGGTAGCACAAACTATAATCACTAGTGCCACACAAATACCTGGAAAATTGCTTCACTGTTGTCCAATGCTCCTTCCATAATTTTTACATAAACCTGCTCAATACTCCCACTGCATGTGCAATTTCTGGTATAGTTTCATACATCAGGCTACCGACTGCACTTGCATATGGAACACGGGACATGTCCTATTCCTCTTCTTGTGTCTTGGGACACTGTTCAACATATAAATTTACACCTATAGGAATAGGAACCTTCATCGGTTTACTACCCTTCATAGTAAAACTCTGCAATATTGTCTTGACATACTTCCTCTGGTTTAACCAGAGCTTCCTCTTTGCCCAATCTCGTTTAATTTCCATGCCCAAAATAAATTTTATAGCACCAATATCTTTCATGCTGAATTTGAAGTTTAATTGGGTCTTCAAATCCTGGATAATTTCTTTGTCATTTCCAACCAATAACATATCATCCACATACAAGACCAAATAAATAACACGGTCATAAATTAATTTAAAATACACACAATGATTTGCTTTGCTTCTAGTGAAGCCAAGTCCCCATATAAATGTATCAAATTTCTGATACCACATCCTTGGTGACTATTTTAACCCATACAAAGACTTTTTTAACTTTCATACGAGTTCTTTCTTACCCTTCACTGCAAAGCCTTTAGGTTGCTTCATGTAGATCTCTTCTTCCAGATCCCTGTGAAGAAATGTTGTCTTCACATCCATCTGTTCTACCTAAAAATCAAAATCAACAACAACAGATAAAAGTGATCTAATAGAAGCTACCTTGGCAACATGAGAAAAAAATATCACCAAAATCATTTCCCGACACCTGGGAATGACCTTTTTCTACTAACTGAGAATTGTATTTCTCCACCTTGCCTTCTGCATTCATCTTCTTCTTAAACACCCATTTTCTGCCAATGGGTTTCCTTCCAACCGACAACTCCACCAGATCCCAAGCCTCATTTTTGTGCAAAGATGCCATTTCATCAACCATGGCCTCTTTCCAAAGTTTTCCATCCTCTGAATCTACTACTTCCCTCATAGTTCTGGGATCATCATCAGTAATAGATAAAGAAAATTTTGAACAGAAAGAAGATGGACTATACCTTTCTGGCTGCCTTCTTTCTCGAACTAATCTTCTCACATCTAGAGTTTGTGGCTCTTCATCTTCTAATTCCTCTTCTACAGTAGAGTCTGATTCTTCCTCCTTTAGCCCAAACTCTATCTTTTCAGGTTCCTTTGGTAGGACTTCATGTTTAATAACATCTTTCACCTCTCTAAACACCAATTCTCGGCTGTACACAACCTTCCTTGTTTCTGGGTTCCAAATCTTTTAACCTTTTAAACCATCATTATACCCAATAAAGATGCACCTTTCAGATTTACTATCCAACTTTGTTCTTTTCTCCTTTGGAACATGTACATATGCATCACATCCGAATACCCTCAGATGTGAAAGATAAGGTTTCTTACCAGTCCATACATCTTGTGGAGTATTATTCTCCAATGCTGATGAAGGTGATCTATTGACTAGGTAACATGTAATCTCCATCGCCTCTGCCCAAAATTCTTGTCCTAACCTGACACCACTGAGCATGCTTCTTGACTTTTCCATCAACGTCTTGTTCATTCTTTCTGAAACTCCATTTTGCTGAGGTGTGTATGGAATAGTCTTTTGCCGTGATATACCACACTTCTTACAAAAATCTTCAAATTCCTTCTTGCAAAACTCTCCACTGTTATCTGTCCTCAACACCTTTATCTTCTTCTCTCTCTGGTTTTCCACCAGAGCCTTAAATTCTTTAAACCTGTCAAAGAATTCAGATTTCTTCCTGAGGAAATATATCCATATATTTCTTGAGAAGTCAAATATAAATGATACATAGTACGCAGACTTACCCAATGACGAAACCAACACAGGTCCAAACACATCACTGTGCACAAGCTCTAATATCTTTTTCATCCTCTTAGCACCAAAGAGGAAACTCACCTGATTCTGCTTCCCATATACACAATTTTCACAGAAATAAAAATCCAGAGAGAAATTAGACATACCTTCTACCATACCATTACCATGAAGTATTCAAAGGCCCTTATGTACAATATGTCGAAGCCTTTGATGCCATAGGATGGTCTTTTCTCCAGAGACCACTAGGTTTTCCACTCCACTTTCAGGAACCACATAACTGTTGCACCCATCAATAACATGTTGAAGGAAATGTAACTAGGTTCGTTCTTCATAAATTTAATTTTGACATTTGTATTTATTCAAGAAAAGAGAAATTATTTTTATATTATTTGTCAATGAGTTTCTTGCTCATTGAAGTAGGTCAAGCACATGTTTAAGTGCTTCTAGGAAGTCAAAAGGTCAATGTATTTATGTAAGACCCTTAGAGGGCATGTTACACTATGTATAAGGTCAAAGGAATACCTCCAAGACAAGTGCAAGTCCTCTCCATGCAGAAATGTCCTCCAAAAGAAGTAAAATGATGAAGAAAGTTCATGTCGGCCTAAAGACAGCAAGTCAACCTCAAGTCGGCCTAAAGGAGGGACAATCCTCTATATATAGAGGTTGTCCACTCCCTCTCAATGTCCACCAAGCATCTCTGAAATCAACGAAGGATAGAAGTCAAGAAGGGAGAGGAAAATACAAGTCTAAAGGGTCTCCTAAGTGAAGTGAAGAAAGGAGAAGATAAAGCGAAGGTGTAGGACTGTTTCTAGGGCTAGAAACAGTCACACGTGCGAAGAAAGGGAGGGTAAATCTGTGGGTATAACAATAGCTAGAGAAAAATCCAAGAATCATTATTGGTTGGGCTAGAAATTAGGCCTACAAGGCCTCCCAAGTCAAGCGAAGAAGTCTCTCTCTCAAACGAAGGTGAAAGGACCCTAAACTACAAGGATCCCTGCCACACGTGCGAAGAATTTAGGGCTGCTGTACAGTCATATTGAGTTTGCTCCTACATCTCAAGAAACATCTCATTTGGTCAAAGAAGGAAGGAGTCTACTTGAGAAAAGGACATCACTAATTATATAAGAGGAAAATATCATATAAATCTCTCTCAAGAAAGGTCTATCTATCGACAAGCAACTAAGAAGGAGGACGAAGTGCTAGGGAGAAAAGTGCTGAAAGAAGGAAGTCTATGTGCCTGGAGCAAAGTGCAGAAAAGAGGAGAGCATTTGAATTGTGCTTGGAGGACATCCTAGTCAAGGGTCTAGGGTTTGGTATTGATCAATAAGAAGCTCCAATAAGAGAAACTTACCGAAGGGTTTTCCTCTCTAAGAGAGAGAGGTTTTGGCCCTGGTAGAGAGCCAACATTTGTGTTCTTGTCTTTATGTTTTTGGTAGTAGTTTGATGAAACACACACACTAATAATAAGAATAAAGATCAAGCTAAGATAATTATAAAATTTATTCACAAATTGTTATCAATTGGAGAAGAATCCTAATACACATTAGTGCCCTTGATTCTTCAACATGGTTTCAGAGCTAAGGTGACACATCAAGGAAAGGGCAACTCAAGAACACTCATAAAGGAAGGAAATCTACAAAGGTTGAAGCTGTAGGTTTTAACCCTGTATAGAAATTACCTGCATACGAATTCTAAAACACAGAAAATAAACAATGCGAGTGCATAAGACATAAAACACATATACACAGAGATTTTACCCTGGATCCCAAAACGGGACTACCAGCTTTATTTTTCATTATGTTCCTTTCAATGTTACAATACATATTTATACATGTCGAAGCATCCAATACCATGGACCGAAAACCATCGCGTCCAAAACCATGGACCGAAAACTATCGCGTCCAAAAACATGTGCGAAAATCATGCACAAAACCATAGGTGGGTTCGCCCAACCTAACATAGGGTCCAAAACCAAAATTTTCTGGGGCGCTGCCCCAGACCCCATAGACTGGGGTTACCTGCACCCCTCAAACCCCTTGTGACTCCCCCCACTACGTAATCGGCGCAACGAAGGGGGGGCTCCGCCCCCCTCCTAACCCCCCGGTTAACTACGTGGGCTAGTCGTGGAAAGAATATCACACAACCCAACAGAAGCATCAAGAAAGAAGTCTCAATCACATCAAAGGACAAGAAGTTCTACCATCTAGCATTCATCAGGGAAGACTACAAAGAAAGAAGAAGAGCCTTACACAAAGGCACCTACAAGAAGAGAAAATGAAAGCAGGACCTACATCAAGCTACAAATCATCAAGAAACTCTCATCATCAAGTCAAGTCCACTTGGAGAAAGCAACTTGAAGAACATCAAGATCTAAGGAAGGCAAGCCATCAAGTATTCAAGGAGAAAGAAAGTCTACTACATCTCAAAATCTATCAAGTAAGTATATGTCCCCTTCTGAATATACATTAATGTCTTTTTGCAAGGAAAGCAACAAATTGGTAGGTACCAATAACTTTCTTGCATGGAAGAAGAGGACTGATTTACTTCTCAAGGAGAATGAACTCCTAGAACACATCAAAGGGAATGCTACTATTCCTTCTAAGGAACAAACTCAAGCCTTATCCAAGTATAATAAGGATGAGACAAGAGATCAAAGGATTCTAATAGAATCCATCAAAGACTCTCTCATTCCTCATGTCTCTAAACTTGAAACATCAAAAGAAATCTATGATAAACTAGTAGAGCTATTCTTGGTAAGCACAACTGGAGAAGTGATATCTCTACGAAATGATTTGTACAAGATGAAGATATCAAAGGAAGGAATAACTCCCTACTTCATGAAGATCTTTGAGATGAGGGATCAACTTCAATAGCTAGGGGAAATTATGTCTGACAGGGAAATGGAAACTGTAGTACTCAATGCTCTACCTGAATATTGGGGCAACTTCACATCAAGCATATATGCCAAGAAGGAATCCACCCCACTAAGTGAAATGTGGTCTCTATGCAAGATAGAGGAAACAAGAATCAAAGAAAAAGTGGATGTGGGATCAAAGGAGCAAGCATTTGCTACCATGGCCAAGAGAAAGGGAAAATTTGGCAAATTTGGTCCACGAAGAACAAACAAAAAAGATATGTCCAAAATCCAATGCTATGGATGCTAAGAATATGGACACTTCAAAAGGAATTGTCCTAAACTAAAGAAGGACAACAACAACAAAAGAGAAAGGGAAGAAGCTCATGTGACTCAAGAAATGAAAGAAGAAGACAAGAAGCAAAAGAAGGAAGATCCTCCGGATCTCTACTATGACTAAGTCTACTTCTTTACTTAAAGCCTTCTTTCATAGTTTTGAGTAGGATAGGAGCATGTAGGAATATAATAAAATTGCACCTTCTATAATGTAGAAGCATGATGTACATAGAGTTCAAAATACTCATGTAGAAGGAGCATTTATAAATAGAACAAAATGCATGGCTAGAAATATCTTCTAGAATATTGGAGCATGGTAGATATAGCTCAAGGTATTCATGTAGAAGGATCATACCTAGTATAGGACCTCATACACAATGAAAGAAAATTGATCATGATTAAGAATCTTAGAAGACCTCCATCATCAAAAAGAAAGAAACATTTGCAGGGTAAGGATCTTCAAAGATCCTATGATGGAATATTCAAAAGAAGATTCATAAACAAAAGCAGATGTCTCATTGTGAATTCGGTCAATGGGTTTAAAGAAAAGGATGATATGTAGGCAAGCTAAGATGAAGCAAAAAGGGCCACACCAAGGACAACCAAATGAAGCTAAGATGATCAAAGGAGAATCAAGATGAGGTATGTATACATCAAAGTTTAGTCATGTTATCATTTGTATATTATTGAGTCATGGGAATAGTTCTATAAAATGACCAAATAGGAAAAATCTCTTTCACCAATGACATGCTTGAAGACATGTACTACCATGTGATAAAGGAAAGTGTTCCCTTTGCGGACAGAGGCAACCCCTCTAGCCCTAGAGTGGGTCTAGTCACAGCAAGGACAAAACAACAATCGATTCCCTTAATAGTCATCGTTGGAGGCATACCTCAAACCGGCGGTTGATGGAGTTTCCGTTGCGCTGCTCCAGTTTCCGTTTCTTTCTCCTCAGTGAGTAATCAACTTGAAACACCACAAGAAAAACAACAGAGAATGTAACTGAGAACAACAATGATCTATTTACTTGTAAAGTCAAGGAGTCACAAGCTATCAAGTAGATTATACACAAGACATAGGAAATCGTTATTGCTTGTATTAAAAATGAATCAAGAGCAAACTTACAACCACGCCTTAACATCACAAGTCTTCTCAAAGGGTCCAGTCGGTATGTTCCTTCAAGCATTCACTCTTAATAATGGGTCTCCCAGTAGGACAATAGCTCTCTCTCACTATCAAGCTCTAATACAAGGTTAAGGCACTCCACAACCTCTTACCAAACTATTAGCAATCCCACACTTGTTACACTCACACCAAAGCTATCTACTTTGCTTCAAACCAAACTCAAAAAACTAGTAAACACTAATTCTAGTACTAAAGAACTAAAGAAATAGCAGATCATAGCAATGGTGAGTGATTTAATAGGAGAAGGAGTCCCCATGAAATGAGGGATAGGGAGTTTATCCTTAAGGGAGGTTGCAGAAGAGATGGAACCACCATCCTAGAGGAGGAAAAGCGACCCAAACTGACCCAACAACCAGCTCTAGAAACACCCAGAAGGCCGACTGTTTGAACAAATTCGCCAATTCTGGATCGTCGCAGGTCATGAACTAAGGATCAGCGACGACATCGCAAGGAGCAATGCATTCAGACCAATCATCGCAACAAATAGTTGGAAGCCTCGTATCCAGACCTAAAATCTCACCGTCGCGGGAAACATGTGTACTACAGCGATGGTGTCACGACGAGACAGTTCATGACAATGGATCGTTGCGCCTTTTAATGTCTTATTAGCGACGATGCAGAAACTTAAGAAAAAGGGTCAGTTCTTCAGCATCAGAGAGCACTGTTTAATATTTTTGCATAAGTGGGAAGATATGGACATGTGTATTTGATACATGACACAACAGAGGGACTGAGGTGAGGACAGTGACAAATTACTGTGTAACATACAATACAATGAAGGTCAACAAAATAAAATACTCACATAAGGACTATAAGATTGCCGACTAAGAAGCAAGTAAAGAAGAAATGCTGTCTAGTCCTAGAAGCAAGCAATGAAGAAGTGCTATCATAAGGAGAAGAAAGTGGTTGACCAATCTATCCAAGAAGAAGAAAGTGAAGAAAGAGATCAAGCATGTGAAGAACACCATGATCATAAAGAATCACTATCTGACAAATATCCATTGAAGACATCTCCCAAAGGAAGGCATGACGACTTTGACTAAGAAAGGAAAAGCTCAAAGGACCCTTGACACCTATGAAGCCTTGGAGATATGAAAGGTGCAGATAAATGATTCTACTCTATGAATATGTCATGATGAAGAAGCCATCCAGCAAAAGAACCATTTAATGTTGAAGCAATATCAGGATGAAGTCATGAAGGAATGCTAGATCAAAGCACGAGAACAAGAAAGTACAAAGAAGAATCCATGTGAAGAGTAGTCCGAAGCATAGAAAAGATGACAAGGAATAATTAAATCACAAGAGAACCTGATATGTGACAAGAAGGAAACTTTCCAGGAAGGAAGAAATGACATGACAAATAAGGAAGGAAAGTGATTGATGAATGGTGCACTACCAAGAATAAGTTCGAACAAAGACTTCATGACATCAAATGAAGGAAGGAGATCAAGCAGCTAGAGGACCCACAAAGAAGAAGTTGCTGATGAATGAACAAGTCCCTAGCTAAGAGGGAGTTATAACAAGTTCCCAATTACAAAGGAACTTGGACAAGTACCTTGTTAGAGGACACTCGGGCATGTCTTCCTCAATTGAGAGGAAGTGATAGACACAACATTCTTATCTTCACTTGGGAAGAAATAATGGGAGGATTGGGTAAATCATCTGGCATCCGATACTCTTTGAGGATGTGTAGGGCATCCAAGACAAGAGTAGGCAAGAGGAACGATATTCTTTGAGGGCTGGGAACCCAAGATAAGAATAGTCCTAGAAGGTCATACTCAATGAACACCTGGGTGGGTTTGTACCTTGAGAGACAATGACTAAGGTGTCTATAAGTCATTGGTCTCACCAACGTTATGCTCTAATCTATTAAGAGATAGAACTGTCAGTCAAGGCCTTGTTGTGGAAACAATGTTGGTTATTATGATGCTATAACAGATGGATTGAAAATCTGGTTTCTCTTATGTGCATTCTTCAAGATTGAAACATAGCCAAACACCTTGCAATGTTGTATGAATACCTCCCTAGTTAAGAGGGAGTGTCGAAGGAAATGTAACTAGGTCCGGTCTTCATAAATTTAATTTTGACATTTGTATTTATTCAAGAAAAGAGAAATTATTTTTATATTATTTGTCAATGAGTTTCTTCTCATTGAAGTAGGTCAAGCACATGTTTAAGTGCTTCTAGGAAGTCAAAAGGTCAATGTATTTATGTAAGACCTTTAGAGGGCATGTTACATTATATATAAGGTCAAAGGAATACCTTCAAGACAAGTGAAAGTCCTCTCCATGCAACAACATCCTCCAAAAGAAGCAAAACAATGAATAAAGTTCACGTCGGCCTAAAGACAGCAAGTCGGCCTCAATTTGGACTGAGTAGGGACAATCCTATATATATAAAGGTTGTCCACTCCCTCTCAGCGTCCACCAAGCATCTCTTAAATCAACGAAGGATAGAAGCCGAGAAGAGAGAGGAAAAGGAAAGTCTAAAGGGTCTCCTAAGAGCAGTGAAGAAAGGAGAAGATAAAGCGAAGGTGTAGGATTGTTTCTAGGGCTATAAATAGTCACACGTGTGAAGAAATGGAGGGTAAATCTGCGGGTATAACAACAACTAGAGAATAGTCCAAGAATAATTATTGGTTGGGCTAGAAATTAGTCCTACAAGGTCTCCCAATTCAAGCGAAGAAGTCTCTCTCTCAAACGAACGTGAAAGGACCCTAAAATACAAGGGTCCCTACCACATGTGCGAAGAATTTAGGGTTACTGTACAATCATATCGAGTCTACTCCTACATCTCAAGAAACATCACGTTTGGTCAAAGAAGGAAGGAGTCTTCTTGAAAAAAGGACATCACTCAGTATAGAAAAGGAACATATAATATAAATCTCTCTCAAGAAATGTCTATCTCTCGACAAGCAACAAAGAAGGAGGACGAAGTGCTAAGAGCAAAGTGCAGGAAGAAGGAAGTCTATTTGCAGGGAACAAAGTGTAGAAAATAGGAGAGGAGTTGACTTGTGCTTGGAGGACATCCTAGTCAAGGGTCTAGGGTTTGGCATTGATCAACAAGAAGCTCCAATAAGAGAAACTTACCGAAGGTTTTTCCTCTCTAAGAGAGATAGGTTTTGGCCCTAGCAGAGAACCAACATTTGTGTTCTTGTCTTTATGTTTTTGGTAGCAGTTTGATGAAACACACACACTAATAATAAGAAGAAGATCAAGCTAAGATAATTGTAAAAGTGCTTCACAAATTGTTATCAAATGGAGCAGAATCCTAATACACATTAGTGCCCTTGATTTTTCAACATAATGGTGCTACCCTGAAACTTGTACAAAGTTCCAATTTGAACTGCCCACATCAATACCTGTGCTCCTTGAACCATCTTGCAGGTATCTTTCTCAAACACTGTTTTTACACCGGCATCATCGAGCTTGCTTATAGAATTTAGATTTTTGGCCAATGCAAGAATATGCAGAACACCCAGAAGTGTTCTAATCCTTCCACCTTGCAACTTCAACTTGACTTTTCCACAACCAATGATTCTAGCTTTCCTGTCATCCCCTAGGAAGACATCACCACCATCATATTTCTCATAATCGCAAAACCACTCCTTATGGGGAGTGAAGTGAAAGGATTCACCTGAGTCAATCAACGATGCCTCATGATCTACATGTGTACTTGATGAAGAAGCCAATTACACATCCCCACCTTCATCTGAGGTGGTTTCACCTCTGCAGAAGGAGCATCATCAGATCCATTTCCTTTCTCAGGAGATTTATATTTACAGTCCCTTTCGAAGTGCCCTTCCCTTCCACATTTCCAACACACCTTTATAGGTTTTCCTGGAGATTTAGATCTCCCTCTAAATTTAGATCTCCCATTCAAGGACTTATTTTTGTTTATGTTCTGGGAACGTCCTCGTACAGACAAGGCATCACCATTCTGGCCCTCCATATTTTTCCATCTCATCTCCTCCGACAACAAGGATGAGACTATTTCATCAAATTGCAAGGCAGTTGCATTGCTACCTATTGCAACAACCAGACTATCCCACGAATATGGTAGAGAACACAACAAACTGATGCACTTATCTTCATCTAAAATTTTAATATCGACCGATAATAACTAACTTACCATATTATTAAATGCGTTCATATGCTTTGTCACCGAGTCTCCATCATTCATCCTCTGGTTATATAACTTTTTATGTAGGAACAATTTATTCACTAGAGACTTAGATTGGTAGAAAGTCCCTAACTTGTCCCACAAAGCCTTCGCCGAAGCTTCCCATGATACATTTAGAAATACTGAATTTGAGACACACAATCGTATTGTGCTCTTTGCGTTCCGATCCAACTTCGCCCAGTCTTTAGCTGGCATTGCCATTGGTTTAGTACCTAGATCTATCGCGATCCACTGATCTTTATCCAATAGCACATCCTCCATCTTGAGTTTCCACAACTCAAAAATCTAACCATTAAATTTCTTGATCTCTATCTTTACACTGCTTGCCATCTTCTTTCACCACAAGAATCGATCCCGCAGATCTCCCACTAAACAGGGTCTACCACAGGCCGGAGTAAAACCCCTCAGTAGAAAAGGCACCCCCTTGAAGCGAAAACAACTCTGGTACCAAATGTAGGTTTCAACCCCATACATAAATTACTTGCATATCAATTCTAAAAACAAAAAATAAACAATGACAAGAGCATAAAACATAAAACAAATATACATAGAGATTCTCCCCTGGATCCCAAAACTCAGGATACTAGATTGATTTTCATTATATTCCTTTCAATGTTATAATACATATATATACATGGCGGAGCATCCATAAACCCCAATCCATTAAACTTGGATTAGAACATAACCGCAGTTCCCTTGACCAGATCTACAAAATACCATGGACAGAAAATCATCATGCCCAAAACCATGTGCAAAATCCATGCACAAAACCATAGGTAGGTCCACCCACCTAATATAAGGTCCATTTTTTTTCCCGAGGTGCTGTCCCAGACCCCATGCAGGGGGGCTACCACCCCCCTACATACCCCTAGATAGGGGGGAGGTTGATCCCACTGTGACCCCCCCTGCTGTGCCTGACGCAACGTACAAGAACAACTATGCCCCCCCTGTGACCCCCCACACGTGGGGGTAGTCGTGGAAATAATATAACACACACCCAATAATGCACTCCTTGGGAGAACTCCTTCGACCTGAAGGAATGTTCCCTCCTGTGAATCACTCCTTCGACCCGTAGGAATGGGCCCTCATTGGGAGCACTCCTTCAACTCGAAGGAATGCGCCCTCCTTGGAAGAACTCCTTCAACCTAAAGGAATGCACCCTCCTTGAGCGCATGAGTGACCCCCGAAGGCCTTAAGCTCCACCCTTAAGCCTTTCGCAATGTGACATGCACCCTCTTAAAACTTTGAGCGCACGTCGAAGGCACAAAGCCTCACCCTTCATCCTTTAGACTTGCGCCATGCACCCTCTTTGGTCTCTTGAGCGCATGAGCGCACTTCGAAGGCACAAAGATTCATCCTTAAACCTTCAGACTTGTGCCATGCACCTTCATTGGTTTCATTTGAGCACACTCCTTCGAATTGAAAGGATGCACTCTCCTTGAGAGCACTCCTTCGAATCGAAAGGATGCAATTTCGTTGAGAGCACTCCTTCATGACCCAAGATATTTTACTTATAGATGCATCAGAATTACATATAATAGAGCTTATTACCCATGGAACTTAAAAGCACATAAAACAATGTAGAAATAATAAGATAAGCATGAAACCATGACACAATGATTTGATTACAGAGTTCATCCAATTTGGACTATGTCTCCGGGCCCTGCTCAATAGTGGGGAGGCCTTCATTCATTAAGTGGCATAAAAAGAGATAAAAGTACAAGAAACATTCATTTACAATCCTTATACCTCCAAGCAGGAATATGGACGAATAATGGAGATCCGAGCTTCAGAAATAGACAGTACCACTGAAATCCTGGCGAAAAATCGTGTAGAATCGCCTATCCAAACACCCAATTTGGAGAAATGAAGCTTCTGCACCCTCTCAGAACCTCCCTGCTGCTCAAGGCGAGGTCCTGACCTGTTGCCAGGCAGGGTTACTATTGTACACAATAGTTCTGAACTTCTATTCCATCCTCCCCTTTTTTCGATGCAGAAAATACCTTATATAAGCTGGTGGCTAACTCCTCAATCCCCAGGCAATTCTTAAACAAATGACAAATTTAGCAAGCGATGGTTCCTACACCAAGGTTCTTGGGCCTGGGATAGCATGCAGGTGGCAAACACTTCATATATGGAAAAACCTCCAGAACCTCTTAATCGCACATTACCCTCAACTTGATGACTTTTAATATCAGCGCTTTGAATCGGTGGGCAGACCTGACCTTTGCAATAAGCGGCCTATGATAAAGGTGGACCCGACGATTATTAAACCAAAGTATATAATATGTCGGGTCTGAAAGAACTTTGCATATCGCAAATCGGCGGAACCCGGGGGGGGGGGGGGGGGATTCTTCATACGACTGCTTCCCTTTGCGATCTGCGACTTCAATATCACAAATCGCAACCTGACTCTGTGATTGCGATATATCGCATTAAATTCTGGCTTGCTTCGGGGCCAATTCTTTACCACCGACTGCCTCTGATCTGTGATTGCGATATCACAAATCGCAACCCGGTAGTGCTGGGGGTCATTTTCCTTAACTGCAAACCTCTTCCTTCTGCGATATGTGGGGCCAATGGTGGCCTGCCACTTGGCGCTTCCCCATTTGCTGAGGGTTATGCCATGTCTTCTTCTCCTGCCACCTGTCCAAGTCAAACATGAACTTTGGCTTGCTCTAACTTCTTCATATGAGCTCGGATTCGAGTGTCGTTCACATCGTTGGAATCAGGATGACGAGCACTTCGATCCGATGCTAATTTTATCCAGGTTCTTTCAGTTTGAGTTTTGAGCCTTTTTACCATGCCACTGGTACTTTTTAAAGATCCACCTAGATCAATCCTCCCCACTAAGAGCTTTTGGACCACCAAAAGCCTTTTCAGTCAATTGGAAAGTGAGGAAATTTCTCCCTCACTTTTTTTCTTTCTCCATCCATCGAGCTTTACTCAGATGCATTCCTTTGAAGCCCACACGAATGTACTCCACATCTCCCCATCGTGAAGTTTTGGTTTTCCTGTCGAGTATGATATCTTTGGGCAACTTGTCTAGATACTCTGGTGCAACATCGTCCACTATAGGAATCTGTGCAACCTCTTTGGTATCCATAACCAATGGAGGTTCATAAAGCTTCAAGTGTTCAACATTCACTACTGAGTACATTTTCAATCATATACAAACCATACATGACTCAAACAACCCCACACTTGCCAAGATTTTATAATAGACACTCTCTTTGGTCAAGTTTTACATGATAGAAACCAATACCCAAACTACTCATAGAAGGCCTAAAACCATCATCGTTGCGTTTTTAAGAGATGGGAAACAAATCATCACTTTTACATTTATTTGCAAAACATGACTTGAAAACGGTGGCCATAACAAGCTAATACATCTAAAAAAAACCATATTTGACTTAATAAAGAAGACCACCATGAATGTGGTGGATTCATTTGTTGAATATTTTCACCCGTTGGCTTCTTTATCGATGCTTTCTTGGCATGGAGCATATGACACGTGGCTCCCTGGTGTCCCACCTCGTTGCAGTGACTACAATGATTCTTTCTCCTCCAAACTTTCTGGGTCGTCTTGGAGCGCTTTCCCCTGGTGTTCCTCTGATAAGTGTTCATGGAGCCCTCACTATCGCTAGAATGTGAGGAAGTGATCTCATCATCTGTTGTTGGTTGGTCACTAGCTATTTTGGAGCATTCCCCAACTTCCTTCCTAACATACCCAAGTCCTGCATGATGAGGCAATTCCTCTACTTTTATGGGGTTTATGATGCCTTGGCCATTAATGTTGAGGCCCTTCCCCTCATACCCCATTCTCCTTAACAGTTTGGAGCCGATACATGTAGTATGTTTTTCAAAAGCAGCGAAATCATCATCAGGAAAGGTACATGAAATCGAAGAATCACTTTTTACCTCAAGGTGGTTATGTTGTAGCTTTTCCAAGGCTTCATCCTTGGCTTGCAACTAGCATAGAAACCTTTGTTTCTCCTTTTCTACTTCCTGTAGGAGTCTCCTTAGCTCAACATTCTCTACTTGAATGCTTTGGTTGATCTCCTTAAGTTCTCGAAGCCATGCCGCATTGGGTATCCCTTTCATCTTTGGTACAATATCTATTGAAACTTTTGTTTCATTTCCCAAATCGACAGTCCATCTGATGTGATCCAAAGAGCTATGATCTTCCTTTCGTCATCGGAATCTGACCCCAGGTCAATTGTTCTACCTTGTGTAAATATCGCATCCGTGACCTTCTCATCTTCCTCTGATTCAGCCTCGTGATCTTGTTGCATGGTGGCAGTTTTCTTCTACCTCTCCTTTATGTCATTCCTCTTAGGTCTCAGCTCAGGGTGCAGTTTCCAGTAGTTCTCTTCATCATGTCCCTCTTTCTCACAATGTGTACAAGAGGGATTTTCCCCTCTTCTCTTGGTTGTTGCAGCTCTTCTTGGGTGGTCATTTTGTTCAAGTGCCCCCCTGATTTCAAGATGCATGGCCTTCACACTGGCCTCATCGATAATAGCAGTCTCAAACAATAATAATGAATGCCTTATGTCACTATGTAAAGAACCGATATACTTAGTTACAACCTCTGGCTAATGGAATGCTCAAATTCAATGCTTGTTTTCTAAATTCTTCGGTGAAGTTTTGCACATTTTGACCCTTGCCTTGCCTTAGGTGTTGCCATTCCATTAATGCTTTTGTTTATATCCCAAAGGGTAAAACTGGTTCTTCAATGCAGAAACAAAATTTGACCACGAAGAGAGAAGGTTACCCACATTTTCTATGCCTTGAAATCTTCTCTCCCACCAAACGAGAGCGGTGCCACTCAGTCGAAGGGATGCCAATTAGATATTTGCCCAATCTTCCTTGATCTGTTGAATCCGATAGTAGACCTCAATCTTCCTAATCAAATTGTTGATATTTTCTGCATTACATTCTCCAACATACGTAGGCAAGTCAAACTTTACATCTAGTTTAAGGAACGATTTCTTAGATGTATGTCTATGACATCTGTGAGAATGATGAGAAGAAGAAGCGGAACTGTCACTGGATTATGGAGAGGGAGGGGGATCTTCTCCACCATCTCCGTGATGTGCCAATCTGCGATCATCTGCATCTTTCTTCTCATGCTGGAGGGCATTCTCGTACTCGGCAAACTACTTGTCTACTTTCTCTGCCATATTGTAGAATACTTTACAGTAATTTCGTTCCTCTTCCAAATGAGCTTCTTCATCGGCCATGTTTCTTCTGCATTGTGCATGTCCTGCTTCGGGATCAAAGGAATTAAGCTTTCCTTCATGTTTTTGCAGCTTGTTCCGAGTTAGCATATACTCATGCAATTCACATCGACAAAGACCTGCTCTGATACCAAACTCGATCAAAGATCTTTTATAGATGCATCAGAATTACATATAACAGAGCTTATTACCCATGGAACCTAAAAGCACATAAAACAATGCAGAATAATAAGATAAGCATGAAACCATGACCCAATGATTTTATTACAGAGTTCATCCAATTTGGACTACGTCTTCGAGCCCTGCTCAATAGTGGGGGGGCCTTCATTCATTGAGTGGAATAAAAAGAGATAAAAGTATAAGAACCATTCGTTTACAATCCTTATACCTCAAAGAAGGAATATGGATGAAGAATGGAGAGCCCAACTTAAAAAACAGACAGTACCATTGAAATCCTGGTGAAAAATTATGTAGAATCGCCTATCCGAACACCCAATTAAGAGAAATGAAGCTTCTGCACCCTCTCAGAACTTCCCTGCTGCTCAAGGCGAGGTCCCAGCTTGCTTCCAGGTCGGGTTATTGCTGTACACAATAGTTCTGAACTTCTATGCCAACCTCCCCTTTTCCGATGTGGATAATCCCTTATATAAGCTGGTGGCTAACTCCTCAATCCCGGGGAAGTTCTTGAGAAAACGACAAGTTTAGCAAGTGACAGTTCCTACACCAAGGTTCTCAGGCTTGGGATAGCATGCAGGTGACAAAAATTTCATATATGGAAAAACCTCCAGAACCTCTTAACCGCACATTACCCTTAACCCAACTAATTTTAATATCGGCACTGTGAATCGACGGGCAAACCTGACCTTTGCAACAAGAGGCCTGCGATAAAGGCAGACCCGATAGCTGTTAAACCACAATATATAATATATTGGGTCTGAAAGAACTTCACATATTGAAAATTGGTGGAACTAGAGGGGATTCTTCATACAACCACTTCCCTTTGCAATCTGTGACTGCGATATCGCAAATTGTAACTTGACTCTGCGATTGCGATATATCGCATCGCATTCTAGCTTGCTCCACGACCAATTATTTACCGTCGACCGCTTTTGATCTGCGATTGCGATATCGCAAATCGCAAACCAGTAGTGCTGGGGGCCGTTTTCCTTAACTGCGGACCTCTTCCTTCTACGATCTGCGATATGCAGGGCCAATGGTAGCTTGCCACTTGGCGCTTCCCCCTTTTGCTGATATTTCTACCACGTCATCTTCTCCTGCCACTTGTCCAAGTCAAACATGAACTTTGGATTTCTCTAACTTCTTCATATGAGCTCGGATTAGAGTGCCATTCACATCATTGGAATCAGGATGACGAGCACTTCAATCCGATGCTAAGTTTATCCAGATTCTTCCACTTTGAGTTTTGAACCTTTTTACCATGCCACTAGTACTTTTTAAAGATCCACTAGATCATTTGACCTGAAGGGATGCACCCTTGTTGGTTTCTTGAGTGCATGAACACACTCCGAAGGAACGAATCCTCATCCTTCAGCCTTCAAGAGTGTGCCCTGTACCCTATTTCTATCCCTTGGGCACACAACACACTTGGGAGGCCCGTAGTCATCCCCTTCATCCTTTGGACTTGTGCCATGCACCCTGCCTTGACTGTCTCCCTCTTTTGAGTGCATGAGTGCATGCCGAAGCCACAAAGCCCTTCCCCTTCAACCCTTCATCCTTTCAAAGTGCGCCCCGAAGTCCCTTTTGTCCCTATTGAGTGCATTGAAAAGGCACGAACATAAAATATGCATAAACATGGTAGAATAAGATATTTTTAGGCTAATCGTTGCTTTTCATGAGTGATTGCAAATACATGTATTCCAGAAACACCATGGAAAGAACACACAAGGAAGTTCGGGCAAAGAGAAAAAATGAAGGAAGATGCTTTAAGAACGAAGAACACACTTGAACTTCGATGATCAAAACAATCCAAAGACTCCATTACATCAAAGACACTTTGGAGGGTGAGGACATCAACAATTGAAGCTACATAAATAAATGAACACACAAGTGGAAGCCATGTCACTAATGGAGAAATTTCATGTCATCAGTCACTATTAGTCCCAATCATCAAAGATAGTGGAATGTCAAGTCTCATCACATAATGATGTGGAAGTAATGATGTATTATTGTAATCATTGTAAACACAAATAAGTGGAAGTCCAAGAGTCATATGTGGAATATGAAAATTCACTTAGTTATATATGGACAAATGTCTTTAGAAGTAGTCCAAAATTCATTTAGAAGTTCAAGAGTTGCATATAAGTACAAAGGTCATAAGTCAAGTCCAAGAGTCATGAGGGTAATTCAAGAGTCATGGGGATATGAAAGGTCATCCCCCTTGTTATAAAATCAACCTCATAACTCAAGCAAAAGGCTTTTGGAGGCTTAATATTTGGAGAGCTAGTCTTGGTTTCTCTACTGGGTATATGAGAGAAAACTTCTTTGGAGAAGCAAGGAGTGACTTAATTTTCCACTATTGGAACTAGTGTTTTCCATTGTAATTGATGTAATTGGATTTTTCACCTTATAATTAAAGCTCTATGAGGCAACACATTTTCATACATGTATCACAAGTGTTTTAGGACTATTCTTGGGTTGTTTATAGTATATGTTGTGTTCATATGTACTGGAGAAATTTAACTATTTTGGTGGCTTCGGTACTCATCTTGTTGAATGTGTGTTGTATTCGTTTTAATATCATTGTGTGAACTATTTCGCTAATGAATATTTCCATGCTCTCGTGTGCCTCTTCTAGGATAGTACTATTACTTTCCTCTTAGAGACTCACTTCTTGTCTCCCCTCATGAAGGTTTCCTTTTACATCCTGCAATTGGTGCTTCACAATGTCAACTTACTTGCTTATTCAAGGTTTACGTATATAATCTCTTATGTTATCCATTGAAACCAAGACAAACCTTTGTGTTATGGTGGCTGAGCCAATACTCCGGATGGGGCTCCTACTCCAAACGGTGTGAGGTCTAATTGGGACTTCACATTGGGGAGACCCCCTGTATGTTGCTAGTATCCAACATTGCCAACACGACAGTAGCAGCAAAGGATCAAAAGTTGTGAAGGAGGAGGAAAATGTGGCCCTTGCATCGAAAGGGAAAGCAAAAGATACTAGTCAAGGAGAAGGCTTGCAAGGAGAGAAGAATAAGAATGAGGACATGTCCAAGATATAGTGCTTCAGGTGTGGAGAGTTTGGCCACTACAATCCCCAGTTTCCTTAGAGGAAGAGGGACAAGAATGAGAAGCATGATTAGGCGACAGTTTTCGCAGAGATCGATAATATTTCCTCTAGGCTAGAGGAATATTTCACCATGTATGCAAATATACCTCCAGAAGAGAGGTGGGGCGATGTAGAGCTTTAGTCCTAGAGTTGCAGAGATCCGGGAAAGATCCAACACAGATGCAACAAGGAGAGAAGTTCCATATTGTTGTAGCAGGACCATACCTTTGCTATAGGGGCCCACAATATTTAGTAGTAGGAGGATCAATGTCAGTTGGTGCAGTCAGTTCCAGATTGAAAATTGCAACACAAACATAGTTGGATTCAGATACTTCTCAGTTGCAGAGACAACAACAACAATGAGAGGGAGGCTTAGTTGGGTTGCAATGCAGATGCAAAGTTGGAAGCAATACAGGTGTAGAGTGCAGTGTCATCAACCACACATATGCATCATGGTTCAGCTATAGCCAATAATAAATCAATCAAAGTTATTGCAGTGGTTAATGGATAGTGGGAGGCAACAACAGTTGTTAGACATCAACAACATGTATTGGAGGATGATGTATAAACATGGTGTTATAATAGTGCAACACTAGAAAGCCTTCCTCACCAAGAGGGAGTGTTAGTTCTTGTAGCATCAAATGGTGTTCTAGTCTCAAACTTTTTGTAGAAGATAATACACATGAGTTCTTAAGAATGCAAAAATCGTTTCTGGAAATTCCACCTATAGATAACTCAATTAAATTAATTTGTTGATAAATGATTATTTCCTAAGTCTAACTTAGGAAAGTCGATTAATTAATAGGAATTAATTGAGAACGTTGAGAATTCTCTAGAAAATCACATGGATCAACTCAGAGATGATATACTCAGTGATCTAGGCAGATCAATTTTCCAGTAGTAGAGTGATTCAACATGAGGATTCAAGCCAGATATTGAGTAGGAGGTGACAAAGGAGTAAGGTAGTATTTTAGTGGAGGGTTCCAGTCCCGGAAGAATCATATTGAGGGAGTGCGAGTTAGCCCAAAGGGATTAGGCAAAGACTACACATGAAGCAACAAAAAAGCAATTTGACCACTTTGGAGGAGCAGTTGATTCAGTAGCTGGTGGCCAGGATATTTATTAGGAGAGCTAATGAATCAGTTCCATAGCTAGAGAGAAGCAGATATGTAGATTTCAGGAGTTTTTAGAGGCAGCAGCAATAAAGGCTATGCAAACGCTGCGCAGAGGCTGATGCAGAAGGAAGTGCGAATTTCTGAGAGCCAGTTTTAGGTGTTGAGATTGGCTGTGGGCTGAGGGAAAATCCTCACAGGATTTTTTCCAGTGATTCTCTCAGATTGGATTGCCACTTTGGCATGCAAATTATTGTACTCATATTTATTGCTTCATAATAATAAAACCCTCATCTGCTGCACTGATTTTCCTTCATTAGGTTTTTCCGGGGACGATTGTTCAAAACTAACGATGTCAGTTTGTGTGTGTGATTGCTCTAAATTTATCAGTTCATCATATTTTATTTCCGTACCATAATTTTATTTGTGAAGAATTACAGTGTGAATTATTCATTATTTGTTGTAGCAAATAAGCTGCTTAATAATTAATCAACAAGAAGAATAATTTCCAGTTGCTGCATTTCAAGGAATTTTCACAGTAACAATTCACATCAATTTAAATAAGAGCTTTATAACTCTCGCAAAATTCTTATATAACACAATGCATATCCATTTTGTGCATAAATAGAGTGCATAACATTATTAAGTAAGAACACTGAACCTTTCAATCTATAAGCATTCCGCACATCAAAGCATTAGTGATAATAATTATCTGCATGTATTCATGCAAACGGTCACAATTGCATATAGAATCGTGAACGTTCATTTCATACACATAAAGCTAGTATTCCAACTTAGCTGAAAGAACATCTAAGGCATATTTCCCATCAAGGACATATAATAGTTTTCAAGGACCATTCGGGAACATTGCAAATCCATACATCAACTAATAACATACCAGTAATGGTAATCATTCACCTTCAAATGTATATATATATGTCACTGCACTTATTTGAATGGTTAGAGATGGCTGGAAACTAAAGGTGCGTCTTCAACTATGCACCCAACCATAGACCAGCTGCACCACAACCTTTCCTACAACTTTCCACCCCCAAGCCAGATCCATGATTTGAGGGATTTCTTTCTCAGGGAATCCAACTAGGTTCAACTGGGGCATTGCTTAGTTTCCAAGAGTATGGGTTTACTTTATAGCTGGTTTATTAGATATGTTCTCAAGGCAAGCACAACAAGAACCTATAACTCACTCTTTGAGTGGTATATCAGCCTCTTCAGCAAGCACTTAGTGAGGTATCATCCCTTTTTAGCAAGCACCCTAGTGGATTACTACCCTTCCTAGTGGTTTATCAGCCTACTTGGCAAGCATTAAGTGATTTAGTAACCTTCTTAGCAAACACTTAGTGTTTTATCAATCCTACAATAAGCACTCCTAATTTAATTCCTCCTCTGAGATTCCCACTGACCTTTCATGCTTAGAAACCACAGTCCAATAATTTCCACACATTGATTACTGGGAATCACATCCCATTAATCTGAGCAAACTTTCTCAGGCATGCAACCCCTTTCTCCTATGCTCGACCTTGTCTTTTTTTCCAAATTTCTCACATTTTCTATCTATCTAGTGTTATGCTCACACTCGAATCTTCCATCAATTATTCTCTCTTCCTTCATTTTGCTTACCTCCCTTATTTTCCTCTAGGCTCTTTGTGCCCCCACACAGGATTGTTCGTTTCCCATCCCCTTCATGTCATGGAAGGAGGGAAATGTGGGCATGTCCTCTACCTTGTCATTGCTTGCTAGCTATTTGGTGGTGTGCGTTCAACTATGCCAACCAACACTACTCACAATTCTCCTTCAGATCATGGATATGTGTGTCCCACACTTTAGGCAAACCAATTCAAACTCTATTTTATTTTATAACTACAAAATCAAGGGCTAACACAATGGGTGTTACAACATTGCATCGTAGAACACATTTAGTTATGCATAGCACACGAACAAGAAATAAAATAAAAATAAAATTCATAGAAAATATTCCCATAGGAGGATCAAGTGCAACAAAATGCTCAATAGATGACCATAGGGGTGTTACATTCCCTGTTGCCAAAAAGTATGAAAAAATTTAAATATGGAACAAGGTTAAGGAGAGGTTATACTAAGACATTGAACTATAATAAATTTAATAATAATAATAATAATATATTATTATTAAATAAGTTTAAACTTCGAGGAATAAATGTTATAATTAAATAGCCTTGTATATATAGTAACATACCAAGTGCCTTAATGCTTGATTAAGGATATGGGGTATCAATATTTTTTTTATTCATGAGCTTAACAATCAACTTTGACACCACTTTGTAACATACATTACTAAATTTTTTCCTAACTACACTTGAAAACACTTGATATTCATCTCTCATACATTTTGTTAAACACTTTACATGTAAATTTTTCTTCAAATACTTTGTATAAAACCAATTAAGTAGTTTTTTTTTTCTTGTAGACATTTTGTCAAATATTTTGTATGAAATGAAATAAGAAACATTGCTATGATTCCACATGTAATTGATCCAATATGCCTTTGATACCAGCATTGTCCAAGATCTTTTCTTCTATGATGTTTTCAGAATTGCATGAAAAGAGCATGTAAAAACCATAAATGCAAACAGTTAAAGAAGAAGCAACATAAAAGAGACCATAAATAAAATGCACACAAAATATTGATAACAGAGTTCGTCTAGTGTGGACTACGTCTATGAGCCTTGCTTCAAGAGTGGGGAGGCTGCTTCATTCATGTCAGGAAAATGAAAATGAGTACACAGGAAAACACATCATTATACCTCTGATTTTGAGGATGACCTAAAAATGGGATGTTCAATGCAAAAACAGGATGCACCAATGAAATCATGGTGAAATTCCGGTTAAAATAATATAAACTCGGCTATATTCTGCCCATGTCAACTCTGGACCCCCAAGAGAATCTAAAGTTTCCACAACAGATTCTACTGCGGGAATATTCCTCCTATAACTATGCCCTCCTAGTTTCGACACACATGGTTCTGCACTGACACAGTTCCCACGACTCTTGGACTCCATTCTCGACCCTTTGTTTTGGCTCCACTACCCCATCGTAGGTTCTACTAAAGATTTTTATATGTTTTTGCGGGTGATGATACCAAAGCCACCTTGTGGCATGGCAGTTGGCGGATGTTAAAAAAAAAATTCGGTAGGAGGAGGTCCTAGGGTCAAGCCTGTAAGCCTCCCCCACCCTTCATCATTTTGTATGTGATTAACATATGGTTGACCAGACTCCCCATGGCGCATACCCATTGCATAATTGTTGTATGGCATATGGCATATAGTTCTAACATTAATATTAATCCATCGTTGGACAATGCATATCATATAGTCAACTTTTTCAATATATATATATATATATGATCAGATTTATGACCATAATCTTTTGACTTTGATATATATGAAACCAAAGTTTGGTTTTTATGGGTTTAATTTTTTAATATTAATCTTTTTTTAATAAGTTTTTATAACCATAGGTTAATTTAATGAAACCCAATGACAAATTTCCTTGGTGGGCTGTTCACTGGCTGGATACCATGTAAGTTGTGGGTCCCACTTAGCTTGCTCACTAGAATATCACATGGCACACTATGGGCCCCTTTTTTTTGTATTGTCAAACTTCAGACTGTGATAAGTTGGTCATACACACTCAGATTAGAGTGTCATTTGTGCCACTGGAATCGTAATTATGAGGGCTACAACTTGATGCTAATGTTTTTGAGAGCCGAAAACTTAAAACTTCAAGCCTTTAGGGATCCTCCTCACTGAAGGACTTTTGGTCCCCCAAAAGTATAAACAATACTGCAATTATGATCTGCATAACAAATGTCTCTAACGTGCCACCTTTCCCTTCCTTCACCTTTGTATTTAAGAACTAGAAATGATGAAACCGACACCAATATCCATATGCAAAGCTGTAGCTGCCAATACATGTCTAATTTGCGATATTTCAAGTGACCATACTTTCCAAGAATTTATAGAACACTCATGGTCAAGTTTACAACAAAACCCGTACCTTTTCCTATTCAACTAAAGGCTAAAATATCACTATGTTGCATACTTTTTCTCATTTATGAGGTCTTTAAAAATCAACATGTGATTTACAATGGTGGCCATAATCAAATACTTAAAATGGCTACCCATCTCTTACTTAACCAAGCTAATGGGATTTCTTCCTATAGCTGGCTTCCTTATTGAACCGCTTCATTGGTTGGTTCCTTCACAGGTGCTTTCATATTCTCTTGGTCCTTCTTTGGGTGTAGCTCTAGATGGAGCTTCCAACATGAGGCTTTATGATGTCCACCCTTGTTGCAATGACTACAATGGTTTTTCTTCCTCCAAAATTTCTTGACCTTATTTCTTGAATGGTTGTCTTTGGTGCGGCTCCGGCGAGGAGAGATTGCCTTAGGTTTTCCTTTGAAATGCTCACTATCATTGGAAGGTTGTGATGTGCTTTAAACATCTTACACTGACTAAGACTTGTCGCTTGAAGACTCTCCTATCTCTGTGGGTTTGGAGTGTCTTTCTTCCTCTCTGACATAGCCCAATCCAACATATTGTGGTAGTTCCACCACCTGGATGGGATTCACAATGCCTTGGCCATTAACTCCTAGGCCCTTTCCATCATATCCCATATCCTTCATTAAATTTGAACCAATGCCTATAGTGTGATTTTCAAATGCACCAAAATCATCATCATAATGAGAACATGAAATTCAAGAATCACTGACACTATTTACCTCAGTTGCTGATTCTGAATTTGGTGATGATGGCTTTGTTAAGAATTTGCTGCACTTCAACTTTTCCAAGGCCTCTTCTGTGACTTGTAACTAAAGTTGCAATCCTTACTTATCCTCTTCCACTTCTTGTAGCAGTCTTCTCAGTTCAACATTCTTTGCTTGAATGCTCTGGTTGGGAGTCCTCAAGTTCTTGGAGCCATTCATTCTTTGATGCTCTTCCCATATTTGGTGCAACACCTACTGCAATATTCATCTCATTGCCTGAATAAGAACCCAAGTTAATTGGTCCATTACTGGAAATGCCAACAACAACGATCTTCATCTCATCTCCTAAATCAAAACCTAGGTTAACTGGTCAAACACCTGCATTACCAACAACTGCGATGTTCATCTTATCATTTGAATTAGATCCAAGGTCTTGTTGCACTTTGGCAACCGTCTTCTGCTTCCCTTTTCTATCATACTTCTTTGGCTTCAACTTTGGATGTGGTTTCTAGAAATGATCCTTATCATGCCCTTCTTTCTTGCAGTGAGTGTAAGAGGACTTTGCTTCCTTTTCCCTTATTGTCGTTTCCTTCTTTGCATGGTTGTATTGTTCATACTTTCCCCTACTTTCAAGGTGAATAACTTTCACACTAGCCACATCAAGAGTATTGGGTTGAAACAACAACAATGAATGTCGAAGATAATTATGTAAACAACCAATATATTTCATCAAAGTATCAGGTGAATCTAAAGGAATAGCCAATGCCAAAGCTTGCTTCCTAAATTCCTCTATGAAACTTTGAACATCTTGACCTTTTCCTTGTCTCAATTGTTGCCATTCTATCATGGATTTTTGCTGATATCACAATGGATAAAATTGTCCTTTTAATGCATAAACAAATTTATACCAAGAAGAAGGGAGTTTACCCACATGCTTTCTACCTTTCTAAATTTTTATCTCCCACCATACAAGAGCACTGCCTCCCAATCAAAGATTTTCCAACTAGATCTTTGCCTCATCTTCTTCGATCTTCTATATTTGGCAATACAATTTTATCCGTTTGATCCAATTGTTTATCTTTTTTGCTTAGATTCTCCATTAAACATGGGTAAATCAAACTTTACATCCAACTTTAAAAATGTATTTTTAGAAGCATTTATATACTGATTAGTAGAATGATGAGGAGAAGATGAAGACGTAGAACATTCACTAGAATATTGGGATGGAGGTTCACCTCCATTTCCCTGATTTACTGAAGCATTGCCTTCTGCTTTCTCTTTCTTCTTTTTTCCTTTTTTTTCCACTCTCTTCTCATAATTCACAAACAATTAATCTACAGTATTTGCCATGGTGTAGAAAGCTATTTCATTCTCGGTATGAACATCATCAACAATCATTTTCCTTCCTCTTGTTGCACATCCAGTCCCTGGGTCAAAAGGATTAAGTTTTTCTTCACCCTATTTGAGTTTAGCCCTAGTTATCATGCACACTCGTAATTCACATCAGCAAGAAGACGACTCTGATACCAAAACATGACTCAGTGTGCCTCTGATACCAACATTATCCAAGATTTTTTATTCTATTATGTTTTCATAATTGCATGAAAAGAGCATGTAAAAACTGGTGGGCTCCAGTATTGTAGCAATAATGCTACAACTCCTGGAGCTTCCTATCTCTAATTTTATCAACCCGGTAGTTCGTACAAACTTGGAAGCGACGGTGCTGTATGCACAAGTACTAGCTCTTGTCGCAGCTGTCACTTGGTCAGCTGGCACAAGTCCGCTAGGGCTCAAGCCAACTTCTATATGCTCTCAGAAGAAGCTTTCTAAATGATGGACGAAGGCTATCTCAAAGGAAATTGATCTATTATGCAAAAATGAACTGAAAGCCAACCAAATCATGAAACCCTAGTAAACCCTAATCTGACTAGTTTGACCTCTATGATGCGATAGTGAGAGTGCAAATGTCTAAAAATGATGCCATTACTTCTAGTGATGTGAAATGCATGAACTCAAACTACTTCCATGAAAAAGAACATTGTTTTTGTATTTTTGCTTAAGTGGTTGGAGTGATTACGGTTTTGTTTCTTATTAGGGTTTGGCTGTGCAGAAGTGGTGCGAAGGGAGAGAAAGCTTGGGAAAGGTCAGGAGGGCTAGGAGAGATCCCAGAGGGTCCCTAGCATCAGTCCGCAGAAGTCCACAATGTTCAGGTGCTCGGCAACCGAGTTTGCAGGCTTCTACAGGATGTCTGCAGGGGATCCTACAGGAAACTAAGGAATTCTACAGGAAGTCTGCTACCTTCTACAGGATGTTCTACCGTGGGAGTTTTGGGTGATGGTGAAGTGATGGAGCGGTATGGGTGGATAGGTAAGATGGAGATGGAGCTTGTGATGGCTTAGGGGCAGAGAAATAAGATGGAGAGAGAGTGCACGGAGTTGGTTGGTGAATAGAAGGATGGAAACAACGAAAGGTCAAGAAAATGAAGCTACGTGGCAATGGAAGAGTTGGAAGGTAAACGAGCTGAACAGAGGTCGAGTAGGTGGCTTTAGGCGTGGTTAAGAAGAAGAAGAAGGAAGTGGAATGATACTGAGCAGTGTAAATAAAACAAATTGCTTATGTCTTGCACCAAAAACGAGAATCCATTAACCTGTGCTACCTGTGCTATTAAACCTATGAACAACAATGTAAACCGTGAAGAGAAGTCGTGCATGGAGTTGTGATGAAGAAGTATGGCTCAAGATCAGAGTGCATGGATGGTTCTATGATTAAAACGACTGTGTTGCAGCTTGCATAAAAGTAGAAAAAGACTGCGTTTTTTGGTGGTTGGTATAGACTGCACCCCAATCCCTAAACAGAGATGGCAGTGAAGGCACTAACAACCTTTTCTTGGAGCTCCAGTGAATTACAAACCTCCTATTCTGATCTAAGCAACTGAAAGTGATTTAACCATAAGCTAATCCTACTCAATCTTATTAAAGAAATCAAATCAACAGACCATGTTCTTGAAATTCACATCAAAACAAAGAAACAAAGTGCCGAAAAGAAAGGCAAATAACACTACAAGAAGAGGAGGTCTATTGCTCTCAGGTTGGGCCCTAACCTGAGAGCTATAGCTCCCTTAAAAGCTCAGAATTAGATCCAAATCTGCTTGCCTTTATTCATAATCAAGAGTCTAATGTCATGCCAAAACTGGCTTACAAAAAACAAACACCGAGCTGTAGCTCGTGCTCAGAAATTACAATACTAGTTCAAAAGTTCAAAAAGCTCGTATCAAAGGCTACGACCTTCATATTTATACACAATGAAGATCGAGCTGGCTTCCTCCATTCGTGGAGCTTGGCTGTCCAACTGAAAGTCAAATTGCTGTAAACTGCTGATCCTGTAGAACATGTTGGCTGCCTTTAAGCTCGGTGGGGAGAGCTGTTGGAGCTCGGAGTTAAGGTGAAAATCACGAGGAAGGTCATCTAGACTGTGGACAACCTCCCTATGAACCCGCAATGTCACCTTTGCTGTCTCCTTGTCTCCATTTGCGTGGTCTTTTGCTCTCTTTAATGCCAAAAACCTAAAATCATCATGTATTAGCCACATAGATATAATGCCTTCCCTTCTTCCTACAAACAACACAAATATACTAAGAAATGAATGCATAAGTGATAAAAGATGAATGGTTGAGCATGGTAAGAAGGCCAAATGAGCCCAAATTGTACCAAAAATTGGGGCTCATCATCACCCCCAGCTAAAATATTTGCTCATCCTTGAGCAACTTTGCTCCAGCTCCTTGTCCTCGGTCGAGAACTAGGGCCCGGCACATGCTCTTCCTTCTCTGTTCTTGGTGGCCCTGCCTCTTCTTCCCCAGGCGGTGACGAGGGTGGCGCTTCTTCCCTGTTTCCTGTTTCCTTGAGCCGGGCTTCGGAAGCCGATTGGCCTATCCTTCGTGTCCAGGAGGTTATTTTTGGGCTTCCCCTCTCAGGGGTGGCCGATGTTTTAGAGGGGGATCTTTCAGTGGGTGAAGTAGGGACACCCCCGAAAATGGTTTGGCTGCTGGGTGGAGGCTGCGGCTTGCCCGTTTTTATTCTCTTACTTCTCCTAGCTTCAAAAGGTAGAGGGATTTCCCTCTCTTTCTTCTCCTTTGGCCTTGGAGGTGTACTGAGGGCGGCCAGCGCAGCTGCTGCCTCCTTTTCGAGAATGCCAACCTTCTCTTTCTTGCGTTTTGCTTTCTCAGGGCTCCCTGTAGAGGGCCCCTTCTTTTCTGATTTCGGGCTTCCTGTAGAAGACCCTGCTTTACCCACTTCCGGGCCTTCTGTAGAAGACCCTTTCTTTACCAATTTTGGGCTTCCTGTAGAAGACCCTGTTTTAGCCACTTTCGGGCTTCCTGTAGAAGCCCCTGTTTTGGTAATTTTCGGGCTTCCTGTAGAAGACCCTTTCTCTGTTTTCGGGCTTCCTGTAGAAGCCTGTTTCTGCTTTCCTGTAGACACGGGTGTCACCACCTTTGCTTGCTTTGCTGCATGGGTTTTGCTTTTTGGTTTGGTTGCAGGTGCTGATGAGGTACTTGGGCTGATGTGGACCACCTCAGCTTTGTCCGTTCTGCTTTTCAACCTCTTTTCTCTTGCTGACAAGATGGGTGTGTCACCTTTTTCTTTGTCATCCTTTTTCTCATGCTTCTTCTTTTGTTCTTTCTTCTGCACTGTGGTCGGGGTCTTCTGGCCTGTTTCTTTCTTTCCCTCGGCCACTGCTTCTTTTTCCTCACTGCTGGAGGAACCCGTTTCTTCAATCAACATCCTTATGTCTCCATCTCTTGTCAAATTCCTGAATGATTCCCATGAGAGGGGAACCTTATATGAATGAAGTGCATCCTCCACAAGAAGTTTGATCAACCCATGGTGGGTTACCTGATCTGGTATGCCTTCTTTTAACTTTGTGGCACACTCAATTAGGGACTGTAGTAGGAAATAAGGAATGCTCAGTTTCTGTTCTACAGGAAGATCGACCCGGTGCCTCAATTCAGTGAGCAACCGAAAGTGATATGCGTACACGATGCTAAAACGACCTTCACAGGCTATATACTTCATGATTTGCAGGCTAACTTCATTCCATGGTGGCAGCAAACTGGTTCTACGCACCCCATTTTTGTCCTCCGAGAATTCCTCCTCAGGTGGAAAGAATTCTTTCTTGGCCTGCTGGCTCAACTTCCTTTCTTCCTTATCCCATGGAAAACCCATTGGAAGTTCAGTAATTCGACTGATATATTGCGGGGATAGCTTGAGGCTTAGACCCCTGAAGTTCACTGTGGCCAGTGTCTTGGATTTCGGCCTCAGAGCCTGCAAAAATTCTTCTGCCACTTCATCGTCGTAACCCTGCAATTTGTCACAAAAATATATCCATTGAACCCGTGTGAAGAGCTCCACCACCTCCTGGTTTTCCCTTAATTTGGTTGAATCAGTGGGTTCTCGTCTAATAAACCCACCCGGCATGATAAAACAGTTTCCTTAACCAGAGGTGGTGATTGTGGAAGAAATTTGGTTTATTGAGACAGAGCGTAGAATGTCATGCACATAATCCACAAACCTTATCCCTGAGGAACTTAACACAGTTTAATTACCTTGACATCCTGTAGAATGACAGTATAGGCACAACAGACAACAATTTCACCATTTTTCTATGACCAGACTGTGGACGACAATTCTGCCACCTTTAATAACCAGTTGCATGAAGAGTTCAGGGTTACCTTTTTAATTTGCCACCTTTTTACGTGAGGCACCCGCCTTCCTGTAGAAACCGCGTTCCTGTAGGATGACAACGTTCCTGTAGAATGACAGCGTTCCTGTAGAATGCAGCGCGCGATTTTCGGGAAAGACTGTAGTCGGTCTGCGCCTTGGGTGTGCTTCACAATCGTTCTGATAGCCAAAGGCTCGGCGTATCGAACTGCAGAAAGATCAGGATAGCCGCTCGAGTTCAAAACGGTGGTTGATAAATGCATGAGTGCAATCTAGCCGATTAGATTTTGAATCGGCGGAATCCGTGGCGCGGGGGTGAGCTGTCCCCGCCGGACCGTTGGGTGACGTCATCCCATCATTCAACTACGCGTTCACTTGCTGCCGCATCAATTCCCGCAGATATGTCGCCGCCTCTTCTGTTAAACTCGTTTTTTTTCGACGGGATTGATCTCACGTGCGTGCTACCCATTCTTTTTGTCATGGCCGCCACCCACACATCCAACTAGACCATTAACTGGCCGACGTGGCCGGCCAAATGGCCATACGGCCGCTCAACCCATTCACCTTTACACTTTGCAATCAATCAAAGTAACATTCATGCAATCTGATGGAAGGAAGGGTCGAGACACTTACCTGCGTGGCTGCACACGATGTTTCGGTTCTTTGGACGCTAATGAGTGGATTTACCTGCTGCTGGCGAACTTACACAGGCCCGGAGGTCCATGTTCACAAGCTGCCGACGATGGATGGAATGCTTTACTTGCATGCGCCCACGTTTCATTGCATATGGCCTACGCTGTGAATGGTATCCACTCTATCTGGCTTAACTGTTACAGGACTCCCGCGGGATGTCTTGGAATAGTTCTTCCTCCTTGGGTGCATGCTGCACGACGATGGATGGCCTCACGATCACGCTCCCGGAGCTTCTGGATGACTGGGATGAATATGGTGCGAGATCTCCAGCGTTTTTTCATTTAAAATTTGCCTTTTCTTGAGAACTCATCGACCTGCTTTGCTGGTGCAGGTAGCTTTGTTGCATGTCGACAAGGATGGTGGAACAAGATAACAACAATGTGCAAGGGTGACAACAGTGGCTTGCATGCGTCCAAACTGATCCTTAGCCGTTAGATCTCCTCATGAAATGAATTCTGGCCCGTTCTGAGCTTCTACAGGAAGTTTCCTGTAGAAATACAGAGCTTCCTGTAGAAAGGTTGAGTTTCCTGTAGAGAGTCTGCACCTTCCTGTAGAAAATCTGCGTCTTCCTGTAGAAAATCTGCGTCTTCCTGTAGAAAATCTGCGTCTTCCTGTAGAAGACTCAAGCTGAAATAAAATTGCACATACCTTGGAGAAAATGAGTATTCTTGGAGGAGGTGCTGGTGAGGTGTCCTGACTGCATGATGAGGACCCTTGGTTTTGAGTTGAGAGGCTCCCTCTCCTCCATAGAACACCTGCAACCTGCATGCAATTCTACATAATGAATCTGCTGACCTTGTTTTTTTGTTTTGTTTTTTTTCTTTTTTCTTTTTTCTCTTTTTTTTTTGAAAGATAACAGGGGCGCCTCATTGAGGTTTTCACCCTTGCCATCTGCCTTAAGCGCCTCAAAGAGGTTTTCACTCAAGGATCTTTTTCCAATCTCCTTTTTTTTTTGAAAAGACAATAGGGGCGCCTCAATGAGGTTTTCACCCCTACCACCTGCCTTGGGCGCCTCAGAAAGGTTTTCACCCAAGGATCTTTATTATTTATTTATTTTTTTTTATTTTTTTGATTTTTCAGGGTATGCCCAAAGCAGGGGCAGAACCCTTCTCTATGACCAACACTGCCTTCTCCATAGTTTTGATGAACTCTTGTCTTGAGAGAGGCTTCCTGTAGATCTTCAATCGATGCCCATTGACAAGCATGGGGATGGCTTCCTTATCAATGGTCCGAATAAGAACAGATCCATTGTCATGACATTTTTCCACTGAATATGGCCCTAGCCATCTGGTTCTCAGCTTCCCCTTGAAATCTTTGTATCTGGAGTCATACAACAAGGCCCAATCTCCCGGCTGAAATTGCTTGTCATGGAGATGTTGGTCATGCCACACCTTTCTCTGAAGTTGAACCACTTTTGAGTGAAGGAGGGCCTGCATTCGGTGCTCATCCAGTCCATTCAGCTGCAATAACCTTTCTTGTTGTGCATGGCTGAGATCTAGATCTAGCTGAGCTGCCATCCTCAAAGTGTTGTATTCAAACTCAATGGACAGCAAAGCCTTCTTCCCATAGACCAGCTCATAAGGTGTGAAGCCGGTGGTGGTCTTCCAAGTGGTGTTGTAAGCCCCTGTGGCTTCAACCAGGCGATCTTCCCAGTCCTTTCTGCTGCTGCTCACCACCTTAGTCAAGATCCCTTCTAATGCTCTATTGGTGACTTCCACCTGCCCATTTGCTTGAGGGTGATAGGGGTGGAAGTCCTATGTTTGATCTTGTGATGAGCTAGTAGATCTTCAACCAGGTTGGAGGTGAACTGGCTCCCTTGATCGGTGACCAGCTCTCTTGGATAGCCAAACTTATAGAAGATGTTTTCTCTTAGGAACTCGGCCACCTTTTCTTCTGTTGCTGCTTTGATTGCTTTGGTCTCTGCCCACTTTGTCAGGTAGTCAGTGCACACAATGATGTAAGACCTTTGCCTCGAAGGAGGGTTGATTGGGCCCACAAAGTCCATACCCTACTTCTCAAATGGCTCAAGAGTCACCTGAGGTTGGAGAGGCATCTCATCCCTTTGGGTCGGTTTCCCCATTCTTTGGCATTGGTCACACTGGCTGACATATCTTCTGACATCTTGATGAAGTGTGGGCCAATAGTAGCCTGCCTGCAGGATTTTGAAGGCAGTTCTCTTTGCTGCAAAATGTCCTCCACAAGGCCCATCATGACAAATGAGGAGGATATCAAAGACTTCCTCCTCCCTTACACAACGCCTTAAGATCTGATCGGGGTCAAGCTTGAACAGATTGCCCCCGATCCAAGTAAATGAGGCACTTTTTCTGATGATTCTGCTCTTCTCTCTTGAAGATAGGTGCAGAGGGAATTGTGCTGAAACAAGGTAGTTTGCTATATCAGCAAACCATGGAGAGAGTACTGAAATAGCAAACAGATGTTCATTAGGCATCTGGTCATCCACTGTTCCATCCTCATCTGCAGACAAATCCAATCTAGATAAAAAGTCAGCAACAACATTTTCTCTACCTGGTTTGTCAACAATGGTCAAATCAAACTGCTGCAATAAAAGTAACCATCTAATAATACGAGCATTCACATCTGGTTTATTCATTAAATATCTAATTGCAGCATGGTCTGTATGTACAAAGGTTTGATAGCTAGTAATATAATGTCGGAACTTGTTCAGTGCATGGACCACAGCTAAGAATTCTTTCTCGGTTACAGTGTAATTCAACTCAGCTTTGGACAAGTTTTTGCTAACAAAGTAAATGGCATATGGAAGTTTTTGCTCAACTTGTCCTAAAGCTGCACCTATGGCTTTGTTCGAGGCATCAGTGTGGATGTAGAAAGGTAGGGCCCAGTTTGGACCTCTCAGGATTGGGGCTGACACCAACTTGTCCTTCAATTCATTTAAAACCCTCTGGCAATCGTCAGTCCATTTAAACTCCACATCTTTTGCCAACAGGCCAAACAATGGCGAGGCTAGCTTGCTGAAGTCTTTAATGAATCTCTGGTAATATCCTGCTAATCCCACGAAACTCCGGACATCCCTTACCTTTTGAGGAGGTGGAACCTTCTTGATGAGAGCAATTTTGTTAGGATCCACCTGTAACCCTTGGCAAGAAATGGTATGGCCTAGCACGGTCCCTTCAGTCATTAGGAATTCACATTTTTCAGGGCTAAGGGACAAGTTCATCTCAATGCATTTGGTTAGGACTTTTCCCAGATTGGACAAGGCTTCCTGGAAGTTGGCCCCATAAGGAGTAAAGTCATCCATATAGATTTCCACTGCATCATGGACCATCTTCGAGAAGATGCTTAAGACAGCTCTCTGGAAGGTAGCAGGAGCATTGCATAGCCCAAAGGGAAGGACTCGGTAGGCAAAGGTGCCCCAAGGACAAGTGAAGGTGGTCTTATCTTGGTCTTCCGGGCTGATTTGGATTTGGTTGTACCCGCTAAACCCATCCAGGAAAGAGAAGAACTTCTTTCCTGCCAGTCCATCCAACACTTGATCTATGAAAGGTAGAGGGAAATGGTCTTTCTTGGTAGCTTTGTTCAGTTCTCGGTAGTCCACACAGATTCTCCATTTCCCATTTTTCTTGGGAACCAACACCAGAGGGGACACCCATTCACTATCTGAGATGGGGTAGATGAATCCGGCATCCAACAGTTTTTGCAATTCTTCCTTGACAATGTCCTTAAGGACTGGATTCATTCTCCTATGGGGTTGCCTAACCGGCTTACAATCCTCTTTGATGTATATGTGATGGGTACAGACCGAAGGATGGACTCCTTTCATCTTCTTATAGCTCCAAGCAAAAGCATCTAGGTGACTGGCCAACAGGCTACACAGCTCCTTTTCCTGGGAAGGAGATAGGGAGGAGCTGATCTTTAACATTCTCTCAGGGCCGAACTCCACATTCTTGACTCTGGGAGTGACAGGGTTGGTTGTACAAAGATCCACTAGGGTGCTAGCTTGGGCATCCTCCACCAATTTCTCTAAGGATAGAGCACTGGAAGGTGGATTCTGGATCAAGGTCTCGATCAAGTCATCCTCGGTTGGGGGGTCTCTTCTAGTGGTATCTAAGGTGCACAGAGGTGCTGAGTACACCTCGTCTTCCTCTCCTTCCTCTAACCAGAGTGGTAAGTCATGCTCTAAGGAGGGTTGGGCAGGAGGGTATAGGACTAGCTGTTTGGACATAGGACCATTTTTGATGGTCATATTTCCTGCACGGCAACTTATGTAAGCATCTACAGTGGCTAACCAAGGCCTTCCCAAAATGAGAGGATATCCAGTAAGCTTTGCCTTGGGTTGCAGAACCAAGAAATCTGCAGGGTATTCCCAAGAGTCGATAGAGACCAAGACATCCTCCACAATCCCTTCGGGAGTCACAGTGGACCGATCTGCTAATTGCAGTACTGTCGAGGTCTTCCTCAAGGAACCCTGAAGATTGAGTTTGAGCATGGTATCCCTGGTCATCACATTAATGGCAGCCCCCAGATCAATCAAGGTGTGAGGTATGATGGTGCCATTGATGTGGACATCTACTACAGGACTTTCAGGATCTAGGTACTTTGGGCAGATGACTTGTCCTAACATAAGGTCAGACAGTTGTCCTATGACATTGATGGTTGAAGCATCTTTCTTCCGCCTGCCTGGGTGTTTGAAACACTTTTCCTTAACCAGTTTGTTGTATATTGGCACATCCTTGATGGCTTGGAGAAGTGGTATTCTTACACACAACTGCTTGAGCTCACCCAGAAGCTCATCCTCCTCTGGGTTGGGTTGTGTGGTAGCCGTCAGTCTCTCAGGAAAGGGGGGAATAGCCTTTGGTTCACTTTCCTGTTTATCTTCCTCATCCTCTGGGGGAGGAGGTTGGCGATCTGGTAGAGTCTTTCCAAATCGAAGATTGATCGAAGATTGATCTCCTGGATCTCCACAGCATAGGTAGGGCATGAGGTTTCCCCAGTGTATACCTGCTGGGCCTGTCTATTGTTGGGGTTTGGGTTCGGTTGAGCAGGAATTTGAGGTTGCCTTGGAGGAGCAGGAGGTAATGGCTGAGGTTGAACTGGTGGTGGAGGCAAAATGGCGGGAGGAGTATTGTACTGGGGCCTCCACCCTGACTGAGGTGCATTCCACTGAGGCTGTGGCTGGGCATGTGAATGATATGAATGAGAAGTAGGTTGAGTAGGGTACTGAGGTGGATAAGACCATGGAGGAGGCATGGACCAGGAAGGATGAGCAGGGGGACCCCAGGAAGGCATAGGGGTCGATTGGTTGGGGCTGTAATAAGCTTGAGGTGCCCCTTGCATTCCCTGCTGATAAGGTCTAGATCCTTGTGGCCTCCTTTGGTTGAGGTAATAGAGAGGTTCAGTGGGAGCTTCTGTCCCTTGGTACATGGCTTTAAACCCAGGTAAGGTTGGACACTGATTTGTGGGATGGTCCTCCTCACAAACGAAACATACTTCAACCGAATGCAATGGGCATTCGTTCTTAGGGTGTCTCCTTGTGCACCTAGGGCAGAAGACAGCCAAGGCTCTCTCAACTTCTTCTTTCTTCTACTGGATCCTGAATGTGTCCATCTGCATGGAAATGGTCTGTCTCACCTCACTCTTGAGATCTTCTAGTTGATTTGCAAGCTCATGTTTGGAGAAAGGGACACTAGTTGAGAGGAGGTTTCCTCTACCTCGTTTCCGAGCTGCCCTGGAGTGGTTTCTAAACACAGTCTTGATGTCCTCATAAGGCAGTTGGTAAATGTCCCCCCCAGCTAACATGTGAAGGGTATCTAAGAGGTCTTCAAGGACTCCTCGGAGCAGGACCAACTTGAGGGATTCAGGGTCAAGTGTGCACCTGGCCCGCTTATAGCTAAGTTGGAACCTCTCCTCATAATCCTCTAAGGACTCATCATTTCCCATGGTCATCCGAAAGATTTCTCCCTTGGTTTCCTTAGACCTACAATAATCCCTGTACTTGGTATTGAAAGCTTGCTGCATCTGAGCCCAAGTGGTGATACTATTCCCAGGTAAGCCCATGAACCAGCGTAATGCTGCACCCTTAAGAGTTGAAGGGAAGAGTTTTAGCTTTTGCTCATCTTCAGTATAGTCATAGGTTCTACAAAGGACAACAAACTCAAACAGGAAGGTATCAGGATCTTCAGTAGTCAGTCCATGGAAGTGAGGTAAGGCGGAGGGGCTAATGTTCTTCATTTTCATCTCTCCATTGGTCTCTCGGATGGGGAAGGCACCTTCTATTCTCTCATCTTCTCTTCTATTGTCAGCCATAGCTTCAGATGGAGTGGTTTCTAATTCTTCTTCTTCTATAGGACCTTTGTATATCTCGGGATGTTCACCTATAGGTTCTTCTGGATCACTGTCACCAAAGAAGAGAGAAGGGTGACTCAGTGATGTGGTGGGGGTGTTGGGTAGGAATTTGCCTGATTTATCTCGGTTTCTACGAGGCATGAAATGGAAAAGACTTTCTTTTTTTTTGATTGTTTTTGCTTTTTTTCTTTGGTACCTGCAAAACTGAAACAGATTGATCTACAACTAACTATAAAGATGCGGAATTAAACTGAAAGCAGGAAAGAACTAATCTACTTTGCTCAAATGAAATTGCAGGAATGGAAATGCTAGTCTACGCTTGCAGAATTGAAACACTAGTCTACGCTTGCAGAAATGAAATGCTAATCTATGAAAGCAGGAAATGTCTATGCTACTTTTGCAGAATAGAAATGAAATAAACTACTTAGCAGAAGGCAAGATTAAGAAAATAGAAGAAAAGCAACAATTACTAATACTCTGACGCTTCCCCGGCAACGGCGCCAAAAAGATGGTGGGCTCCAGTATTGTAGCAATAATGCTACAACTCCTGGAGCTTCCTATCTCTAATTTTATCAACCCGGTAGTTCGTACAAACTTGGAAGCGACGGTGCTGTATGCACAAGTACTAGCTCTTGTCGCAACTGTCACTTGGTCAGCTGGCACAAGTCCGCTAGGGCTCAAGCCAACTTCTATATGCTCTCAGAAGAAGCTTTCTAAATGATGGACGAAGGCTATCTCAAAGGAAATTGATCTACTTTGCAAAAATGAACTGAAAGCCAACCAAAACATGAAACCCTAGTAAACCCTAATCTGACTAGTTTGACCTCTATGATGCAATAGTGAGAGTGCAAATGTCTAAAAATGATGCCATTACTTCTAGTGATGTGAAATGCATGAACTCAAACTACTTCCATGAAAAAGAACATTGTTTTTGTATTTTTGCTTAAGTGGTTGGAGTGATTATGGTTTTGTTTCTTATTAGGGTTTGGCTGTGCAGAAGTGGTGCGAAGGGAGAGAAAGCTTGGGAAAGGTCAGGAGGGCTAGGAGAGATCCCAGAGGGTCCCTAGCATCAGTCCGCAGAAGTCCACAACGTTCAGGTGCTCGGAAACCGAGTTTGCAGGCTTCTACAGGATGTCTGTAGGGGATCCTACAGGAAACTAAGGAATTCTACAGGAAGTCTGCTACCTTCTACAGGATGTTCTACCGTGGGAGTTTTGGGTGATGGTGAAGTGATGGAGCGGTATGGGTGGATAGGTAAGGTGGAGATGGAGCTTGTGATGGCTCAGGGGCAGAGAAATAAGATGGAGAGAGAGTGCACGGAGTTGGTTGGTGAATAGAAGGATGGAAACAACGAAAGGTCAAGAAAATGAAGCTACGTGGCAATGGAAGAGTTGGAAGGTAAACGAGCTGAACAGAGGTCGAGTAGGTGGCTTTAGGCGTGGTTAAGAAGAAGAAGAAGGAAGTGGAATGATACTGAGCAGTGTAAATAAAACAAATTGCTTATGTCTTGCACCAAAAACGAGAATCCATTAACCTGTGCTACCTGTGCTATTAAACCTATGAACAGCAATGTAAACCGTGAAGAGAAGTCGTGCATGGAGTTGTGATGAAGAAGTATGGCTCAAGATCAGAGTGCATGGATGGTTCTATGATTAAAACGACTGTGTTGCAGCTTGCATAAAAGTAGAAAAAGACTGCGTTTTTTGGTGGTTGGTATAGACTGCACCCCAATCCCTAAACATAGATGGCAGTGAAGGCACTAACAACCTTTTCTTGGAGCTCCAATGAATTACAAACCTCCTATTCTGATCTAAGCAACTGAAAGTGATTTAACCATAAGCTAATCCTACTCAATCTTATTAAAGAAATCAAATCAGCAGACTATGTTCTTGAAATGCACATCAAAACAAAGAAACAAAGTGCCGAAAAGAAAGGCAAATAACACTACAAGAAGAGGAGGTCTATTGCTCTCAGGTTGGGCCCTAACCTGAGAGCTATAGCTCCCTTAAAAGCTCAGAATTAGATCCAAATCTGCTTGCCTTTATTCATAATCAAGAGTCTAATGTCATGCCAAAACTGGCTTACAAAAAACAAACACCGAGCTGTAGCTCGTGCTCAGAAATTACAATACTAGTTCAAAAGTTCAAAAATCTCCTATCAAAGGCTACGACCTTCATATTTATACACAATGAAGATCGAGCTGGCTTCCTCCATTCGTGGAGCTTGGCTGTCCAACTGAAAGTCAAACTGCTGTAAACTGCTGATCCTGTAGAACAAGTTGGCTGCCTTTAAGCTCGGTGGGGAGAGCTGTTGGAGCTCGGAGTTAAGGTGAAAATCACGAGGAAGGTCATCAAGACTATGGACAACCTCCCTATGAACCCGCAATGTCACCTTTGCTGTCTCCTTGTCTCCATTTGCGTGGTCTTTTGCTCTCTTTAATGCCAAAAACCTGAAATCATCATGTATTAGCCACATAGATATAATGCCTACCCTTCTTCCTACAAACAACACAAATATACTAAGAAATGAATGCATAAGTGATAAAAGATGAATGGTTGAGCAAGGTAAGTAGGCCAAATGAGCCCAAATTGTACCAAAAATTGGGGCTCATCAAAAACCATATATGCAAACACTTAAAAAAAAGCAACATAAATGAGAACATAAATACAATGCACACAAAATTCTGATAACGAAGTTCATCTAATGTGGACTACGTCTTTTGGCCTTGCTTCAATAGTGGGGAGGCCGCTTCATTCATCTCAGCAAAATGAAAATGAGTACATGAAAAAATACATCATTATACCTCCAATTATGATGATGACTTGAAAATGGACGCTCAAATGAAAAAACAAACTGCACTAGTGAAATCGTGGTGAAATTTCAGTTAAAATGTGTATAAACTCGGCTATATTCTACCTCTGTCAACTTTGGATCCCCCATATAATCTAAATATTTCACAATAGATTTTGCTACAAGAATATTCTAGCAATATTCCTCATTGAGCTACGCCCTCCCGGTTCCGGCACACATGGTTCCGCACTATCACAGTTCCCAGAACTTTTGGCCTCTGCTTTGTTGAGTCCCAAACCTACATCTTCCCTATATACCTTTTCAGCCTTCTTTTCCATTTATTTGATCCACCAAGCTATCAAATCACTGCATATTAGTCTAAAAAGAGCTTATGAAATGGTTTCCTAACTATGTTTATGACTGCAGCTGCGGAAACTTGTCACTTTCCGCAGCCAGCTCAAGTTTCCGCAGCCATTTTGTTAAAGACTATGTTACAGGTGTCCAATGGAGAATCTGGTCACATGGGCAAGCTACAAATGACATGTACATGGAGCGTGTCCCCTCAGTTCAGCCGAATCACTCACAAACAACCATGGTCAAAGATGATCAAAGGAGGGGTCAGACCAAGAGTTTTGCGGTGGCACGGCTCTGTTTTGCCCACGTGAAGGTTTGCGTGGCAAGATCCTCAATTTCCGGAGGTGTGCCAACACCTGTGGATCAATCTGTGAACTGAATCGAGCAGCCACCACTCCATGGATTTATCTGTCATAATTACCATACCGCTAGATCTCAGGCCGTGGAGATTTACGTGTCTGTTTGGCAGCGTAGAATCTAGGAATTAGTTATAACATTTTCACTTATAAATAACGCGTTATCAAATTAGCTTTTCATATGTAATCTTGACTGTGTTTTACGAGCCACTGTACCGTGCTCTATTTCTATGTTTTTACTGCACTTTAATATATGAGAAGACAACATTCGTGAGTTCCATTTATGACTGAGTATTGATTGGCTGAGGTTGCAGAGGGCCCCTGTACACCAAAGCCCTGTATCTATTGTATAATTTCTCACCTTCTTTCATTATGTTACTGCTTTTATAATTAGTTTCCTGTATATATATTTCCTGATGTTTATAACTAACTGCTGTTCATCTTTTCCTTTTATGCTTTCTTATGGTTGCTAGCTGATCAGTGTTTGTCTTTCAGGTTCTTGTAGGCAGCCCGGGCAAATTACATAGTTTTAATGACTACTGACATGAGATCATCTTGTCCTTTCTGCTGATTCATTTACTGAGTTTTAATTCCAGCATTGTCATTTCTTTAAGTTTTTCTTTGCTTATTTACTTTTCTGCCACTTAGATATCATGTTACTCATCTGTTTATGATTTCCTTCCTATAGCCAAGCGACTCAATTAGTGAGGAATCAGAATATTATTTGATGTAGTATGATTTAGTTTGCTTTCCTGCAAGTTAGAGATTAAATTACTTATGTCATTTTCAAGAATTGAAATATGAATGAGTAGTTAAATCTTAGTTTCCTTTTATGCAATTTGATTTCCTGCAATTTAGATATCATATTACTCAGCTTGTTTATGATTACTTCCTATAGCCAGAGCGAGTTGAAAGGTGAAGGGTCAGAATGTGGGTTGAAGTAGTGTGATTTAGTTTTCTTTGCTTTCAGTCTTTGAGTTGCTTTGAGTTCAGTTTTTATTTTCTTTTCATACAGCAGTAAGGATACTGGGCCATTGTCACTAGTTCACTGTTTTGGTACATTTATTTCCCTTTGAGAATTGATTTCATCACAGTTATTTTGAAACCTTCTTTTTGAGAACTTTAAAGTTTGGAAAATCATTGTAGAAATCACCATTACCATCCATACTTGAATCATTGTAGAAATCACCATTACCATCCATACTTGACTTTCAATTTCGCCATCTCACACTAGAGAATCCACAGAAGATAAACCCAAAAACAAACCAAAAACTCAAAAACGACAAAGAGCTAAGAAATCGGTTATCTTGCATATACAGTGCACTTCACTTCAGAAGTTTACGACTCCCGGATTGACATTTTAAATAGCAATTTAGGACACACGAAATTGACCAAACATTTTGGCGCCATTGCGGGGAAGGTGAAACTAGGTAGCCAATTTCTTAAAAAAAAAACAAGAAAATTTCAAGGAAGGAAAATTGATAACCTCTCAAAGTATGCTCTCCTCTTGCACTTAGTGTGAACTGGAGGATCAGAAAAGAGAGAGTTATTGGTTTAATAATTTCTTGAGTATGCTCTCTTCTTGCACCTAGAGTGACCTGGAAGATCAGAAAGAGAATTATTAGCCCGACTTGAAGAAAAATAAAAAAATGACATGCATAGAGCAAGAGATTCTAGGGGAAGGTTTTTAGCTAGGGCCAAGAGTTCGATTTTTACAACTCCATCTACTTCAAGGAATAGACAAGAGACACCTCCATCATCTCCAACTCACACTCCTAGCCTTAGGATTCCTGGAATTCAAGAGGCAGTAGTTGAATTAGGAGACTCTCCCACACCATCCATCGAATCTGAATTAGGAAAAGATCCTTTCTTTCCTTCTACAGGGAGACACATTGTAGTTAAAGAAGTAGAATCACCTGAAGAAGAAGAGGGAGAAATTCCTCCTCGTTCGCCATTAGTAGAGGAACCAGAGGACTCTGAAGTCTCTGAGGAAACTATCATGACAGAGGAAGTAGTAAACGGATTCGGTAGAGGTAGAGGTAGAGGAGGAGGAGGAGGAAACAATGGAGGAGGTAGAGGTAATAGTGGGGGAAATAGGGATGGAGATAACTCATTCGGATTTCCTATAGTCGATGAGGATTCTCGAGCAACAATGAAAAACATCTCACCATCTGTCCTCCCAAACTTTCATGGGTTAAGAAATGAGGATCTTGAAACATTTCTATTTGAGTTTGAGGTCGTATGTCGAACTTATGATTATCTGGAAGACTCTTAAAAACTAAAATTGTTTCCTTCAACATTGAAAGGAGCTGCTTTGAAATGGTTCATGGGATTAGTCACTCAATCCATTAGGACTTGGAATGATATGAAACAAACATTTTTGGATAGATACCTGGACTATTGTATGCCCACCAATCACAAGGATGAGGTATTCAAAATGGTGCAAATATAAGATGAAAACTTAGAAGATTTACTTGAAAGATTTCAATACAACCTGAAAAGAGCAAAAATGAATAACTTAGATGAGGAAACCTTGAAAGCCCTTCTATTAAAAGCCATTAGAGATGAATGTATAGATATTTTGAACATGATGGGAAAAGGAGATATATCTCAACTTCCACTTCATGATATAGTAGAGCTATGTGTCCATCTCTCAAGTGGAAAATCTAAAACTGGAAAAGGGCCTAGAGATCCTTCTCTCATTAGAGCAAACGAATCTGCAACTAGATCAGTAAGTAGGGCTGAGATTGGCAACATGCTTGATGAATTCAAAACTGATATCTTAAGGAGTCTTAGTGAGCAACTAGACACCCTTAAAATACAAAATAAACATAAAGCAGGAGCTGAAGCTTTGGCCATATTTTTCCCAAAATGTAGAAAGAAACATGCTCTAAGGGAATGTCCCTTGGATGCAAAAGTTGTAGAAACATGTGTGATTTGTTCAGAAAACCATGAGACCAAGGATTGTCCTTCGATTCCTGGGCTCAAAGCTGTCTTTCAAGAAGATCCAAATACAATTGAGTCTCTCTGTTTTGTTGCAAGGAGACCTTGGCAGGGGCAACAAAACCAAGGGTTTAACAACTCTATGAACGTCCAAACCCCACCAAATTGGAATCCTTGGCAACAACCTTGGTCCCTACCTCAAAATCCTTTTCAATCATGGGTACAAGGTATGCAAAATCTTATGGGAGATTTGCTCAATTTTATCAATATCCTCCATTTTTTCAAAACCAACAAGCTCCACAACTTCCAAATCAAAATCCACAACTGTCATTGCCATTTCCACAACAACAACAACCTTCTCAACAGAATCCAAATTCTCAACTCTTGCTTCCATTCCAACAGAAGACAAATCAATTACCTTCCCAGCCATTGCCGAACCCCAACAATAAAAACCCTCAAAATGCTTACATGGTAGAAGGACAACAATTTCCTACCTATATGATTGTTCCTCTCAATGATGTACAACTCAGATCTGGTAGAGTTTTAGATAAGCCTTCTATAGATGCTCAAAAGCAAAGCATTTCTGAGGAAGATTCTCTTGAAGCCAATAAAGGTTCTGAAGCATATCTTCAAAACCCAAGCATTCAAAAAGAAAAAGAAAAAGAGTCAACCCCCACAACTCCTATAGTTGAGCAACCTGCATCTTTATCCACACCTCCTTTTCCTGAAAGATTACAAATTGACAAAGGGGTGGAAAAAAAAATCTTTTTGCCTGACTATGATTTCCTAGATGAATTAAAGAATGTTTGTATCAAGATTCCCTTGTTACAAGCCATTAAAGAGATTCCTATTCTAGCAAAAACAATAAAGGAGTTGAGTCTTAAAAGACCAGGAAGGAAATCGAGAGATACAAGAAGAATCCACCTGGTAGGAAAAATTACGGATATCATGACGGGAAAAATTACTATGCAGAAGTATGTAGATCCCGGTAGTCCAATTGTCAAAACACATATCAATGGGGTAGAAATTCCAAATACTTTGATTGATTTAGGGGCTGCTATCAACATTATGAGTAGACAGACTATGGAATAACTGAAACTTCCTAATCTTCTTTTTACACCTACTTTACTGCAACTTGCAGATCGATCAATTATCAAACCAGATGGTGTATTAGAAGACATTTCGGTCTCCTTAGACTCTTGGGAATATCCAGTAGATTTTATGATTTTAACTCCCAAGAGTAATTTAGGAGGACACCCTCTCATCTTAGGAAGACCTTGGCTAGCCACAGCTGATGCTTTTATCAGTTGTAGGTCTGGGGATATGTATATTTCTGATGGTAATTCGACAAAGAAATTCAATCTGTATCCTCCAGCAAAAGCAATTACAGAAATAGGAGATAATGAGTGGGTTGATGATGAGGATACTATACAACCTGTCTTTACCATTTCTGAAATCAGTGAAGATAGTCAAATTCTGAACACATTAGAAAACTTTGAAACATCTTCAGAATATGACCACACACAATTTCAGTTAGATTCTGACATTGAGTATCTATCATCTAGACAAATGTCTCTTTTCTCTATGGAAGAGTTTGGTAGTTCCGCCATTGAGATCTTTCTAGACAAAACATTGAATATCAACAAAAACTTGGAAAAATCACAACAGGGAGAGCTAACCAAAATCTTGCAAAAACATTCTACTGCATTTGCATGGGAGTATACCGATATGAAAGGTATTGACCCTAAGACTTGCATTCATCACATCTATATCGAGGAAAACAGTAGACCAATCAGATAGACTCAAAGAAGGATGAATCCAAACCTTAGGGAGATAGTGAAAGAAGAGCTCCAAAAACTACTCAATGTAAACTTCATTTATCCAATTTCAGATAGCCGATGGGTTTCTCCTTTGGTTATAGTACCTAGAAAGAATGGTAAATGGAGGGTATGCATTGATTACAGGGAATTGAACAAAGCAACTTTGAAGGATCACTTTCCTTTACCCTTTATCGATCAGGTATTAGATACTTTAGCAGGCAAAAAGTATTTTTCATTTTTGGATGGTTTTAGTGGCTATAATCAGATTTAGGTAGCACCTGAAGATCAAGACAAGACCACATTTACCTGTCCATGGGGAACTTTTGCTTACCGAGTACTTCCTTTTGGATTATGTAATGCACCCGCAACATTTCAAAGGGCAGTACTAGGAATCTTTTCTGATCTAATCCATGATTGTGTAGAGGTTTATATGGATGATTTTACAGTTTATGGTAATTCATTTGAAGAGGCATTAGAGAATTTGGAAAAAGTCCTTATGAGGTGTAAAGAAACAAACCTTTCATTGAGTCATGAAAAATGCTTTATGATGTTTACTGAAGGTATTGTTTTGGGACATCATATTTCGGGGGATGGGATTAAAGTTGATGGATCCAAAGTTGAAGTCATCTCCAAGTTGCCTATTCCAAATTGTCAGAAAGATGTTAGAAGTTTTCTTGGATTTATTAGATACTATAGAAGATTTATCGAAAACTTCACCAAAATAGCATCTCCACTCTTCAAATTACTTACAAAAGACTGTGAATTCAAATGGGATCCTGATTGTCAATCTACATTTGAAACTTTGAAAACAAGAATATCTGAAGCACCCATTTTGAGAGGGCCAAATTGGAAACTTCCTTTCCATATTTCTAAAGATGCTTCAGATACAGCTCTAGGAGCTGTGTTGGGTCAAAAGGATTTAGTTCCTTATGCCATTTACTACACCAGTAAAAATTTAACTCCCATCGAGTTAAACTATACTGTGACTGAAAAAGAGTTCTTAGCTGTTGTTCATGCAATCAATAAGTTTAGACATTATATAACAGGCTATGAAACTTTTGTCCATACTGATCATTCTGCAATTAGATATCTAATGAAAAAACCTGTTACTAATGGCAGAGTTACAAGATGGCTCTTACTTTTACAAGAATTCAATATTACTGTGTTGGATAGACCAGGGAAACAAAATACAGTCGCTGATTTCTTGTCTAGAATCCAAAATACTAACGAAGATTCTCCTGTAGAGGATAAGTTTCCAAATGAATATTTATTTGCAGTAACTACTAAGACTCCTTGGTATGCTGACATTGCTAACTATTTGGTTACAGGGAAGCTACCTCCACATTTATTTCCTAGTGAAAAAAGAAGAATTATTCAGGAGAGTTCGAATTATTCATGGATTTCTAATGAATTATTTAAAACAGGGCTAGATTGTGTGATCAGAAGATGTGTTCGGGAAGATGAAATGCCTGACATCCTTAAGGCATGTCATGATGAACCATGCGGTGGACACTTTGCTGACAAAAGGATGGCCTATAAAATCCTTTCTTTAGGATATTATTGGCCTTCCCTCTTCAAAGATACAAAACAATATGTCAGAAGGTGTGACAGCTGCCAAAGAGTTGGGAGACTGACTCTTTCAAATGAAATGCCATTACAACCACAGGTACTCATCGAACCCTTTGAAAAATGGGCTTTAGATTTCATTGGACCCATTAATCCACCATCTAAACAGAAGAAGTATATATTGGTATGCACTGATTATGTCACTAAATGGGTAGAAGCCAAAGCATTGCCTTCTGCCACTGAAAATTCAGTTGTTCATTTTCTTTATGAGGATATTTTTACTCGTTTTGGTGTCCCAAGAGAAATTGTGACAGATCAGGGAAGTCAATTTACATCTAACTTGATGGAGAAGCTGATGGAAGAATACAAAATCAAGCACAGAAAATCTACTCCTTACCATCCGCAAGCAAATGGCCAAGTGGAGTCTACAAACAAAGTTCTTGAGAGCATCATCACCAAAACTATCCATCTACACAGAAGAGATTGGGCAGAGAGGCTTCCTGAAGCCTTGTGGGCCTACAAAACTACATGGAGGAACACAACAACGCATTCTCCCTATGAACTTGTTTATGGGGAAGAAGTCCTGCTCCCCATTGAATTTCAAGTCAAGACTTTCAAGATGGCAGTTCAGTTGGGGATGAATCTATCAGAAGCCCAAAAGCACAGAATGGAGCAGTTGAATGAGCTAGATGAGATCAGACAAGAAGCAATTCTAAGAATTTATCTAGTTCAACATCAAAGAGCTAAGTGGCATGACAGATACATCAAAGGGAAAAAGTTTCAAGAGGGAGATTGGGCACTACTGTTTGATTCCAAGTTTAAAGACTTCAAAGGTAAATTTCAGACTCATTGGCTTGGGCCATATGAGATTGACAAAGTCTTTAGCAATGGAGTGGTAAGAATCAAGACCATTGATGAATTTCAAACTCCTCTCAGTGTGAATGGCCACCGATTGAAAATTTATCATAAGCCACTCTCAAAAGAGGAATTTGTCAAAATGTTTCAAGAGAATTCTACAATAAGGCTGGTGAAGAAGAATTCTTCTTCCCCACCAGCCTACCCTTTGTTTCCTTCAGTTAAAAATAAATAAATAATAATAATAATAATAATTTGTATAAGACTGAAAAGCAATCATAGATTGGCGGTCTTATACAGAAAATGTAGAGTGAAAATCAGGGACACCTGACACTCTATATTTTCCCAAAAAAAAATCTCTTCTCTCCTTCTTTTTCCATCTTCACTCCACCTCATTTTCCATTCCACTCCATCTCCATCTCATTTTCATTTCACTTCACTCAGCTTCACTTTCACTCCATTCCACTCATTTCATTTTCATTTCATCAATAAAAGTCCCTTTCAGGACTATTTTCACTCAGTTAGTTATTATCTAACTATCTTTGTTAAGCTAAGAGGGTGCTGTGCAGTTTCTGCAGCTAGTAGCAGTTTCCGCAGCCAAAAGCAGTTTCCGCAGCCAGAAGCAGTTTCCGCAGCCACCACTCTGTTTTTCAAATTCATAGTCAAAATGTTAGTGCAATAATCATGAAAATGCAGGTGTAATTGAGCATATGCTATGAAGACATGGAGCATCTCCAAGACATCAAGGACGAGCAGTTGGTTAAAAGCTATAAGCAAGAAATGACAAGGTTTCCAAAGGTATGAGCAAATTTTTTTAATCAAACAGCAATTAAAGTCATGATTATGCATAGTTATCAAACCATAAAAGCTCTACTATGTGCAATGATCGGTACGATAGCTCCATTACCCACTCCCATTCCACGATATTATTCCGCACACCATGCATTCATTTCTTAACGGTCTCATGATTGATTTTCGGGTTTAAACTCATAGTCGACTGCACTTTCATTTACCACCTGTACTCATGAGATGTGACCTATCCCATTACGGCTCCTCTCCACCGCATTTTCCGCAACCATCCATTAAAACGTGTAATATTTCATACGCAACCGTTTAATTCAAAAATCTCGACCTCACTCCATTCCCTTACCATTCTATTAAGACCATCCTCTTCACATACATCCGCATTTCATCTTGTGAACTCATTTGCGGCTGCTCATCCTCTGTTCCACTTGTAATCCCGAAGCATTCCCGTTACCTGCTATCCATCTACTGATTGCAGCCACTGCATTTTACCATAAACCCTGCAACCGAGCCACCTTCCCTCTGCTAAACTCTCACACGCAATTGAATTTTCAGTTGAAATTCAAAACATAGGAAGGAATGGGAAAATTACTAAGGGCAGAACCAGAAGGACCAAAATATTAGAAGGTTACCCTCAAGCAAAAGATTTGCTAAAGAAAGCCAAATGGTTACGCTTCATCCAAAAGTTTAAAGGCTATAATAAAGAGGTAATCAAAGCTTTTGCACGGTCTTTCATTGGCCAAATGGTGGAGATTGGAGACTTGAAGCTCACGGTGACTGAAACAACAGTAGCAGCTGCCATATGCTTACCCCAGGAAGGTGAGCAATGGTTCAAAAACAAAAGCGTGGATGAATAGGCATGGAGAATTATGCTAAGAAACCCAAGTATGGACACCACTGTGTTTACGAAAGGAATTCCTGTTCATGCATTGAAAGAAGAATGGGCCAGTGTGCCGTTAGTTATCCAAAAATTTATCACTTGCGAAGGACGCTTTGGTTCAATGTACATGTACCATGCTAGACTGTTGATGAATTTCTTAGAGAGTCAAACTCTTAATTTGCCTTATTTCTTACTGTTGAGTTTGAAAAAGATGAGTATTACAGTCCAAAAACACATAGGAAATATAGAACCTCATCTATATCATCATGGACTTGTAAAGATTCTCATTGAGGACCAACTAAAGAAAAACAAAGGTACCTGGGAACAATTCTTGATAAGAAACTACTTTCAAGAGCCATCTGAGGCATCTGAAAGTAGTACACCAAAGACACCAAGAAAGAGTAGGAGAAAAGAAAAGAGTGACATAGTCCAAGACTCTCCTACTACAGAAACTCAAGAAGTTGGTCAAAAAGAAAAAGAGAGCAGAACTAAGGACAAGAAACAAAAAAAGTGAAAGGCAAAAGAAACATATAAGAAGTCTACCAATCACTTGAGCCATCTATAGAGGAAGATTATCAAAAACTGTCGGAGAGATTAGTGCATCTTCAAGAACAGGCTGCTATAGCAAAGAAAAAAGAAAAAGGGAAACAGAGCATACAAGAAGGGAGTACTAGTCCACCATACTTAAGGAGAAGCACTAGGCTAAGAGTAAAGGGGAGTAAAACACAAGTAAAATGGCCCCACTTCATTGACTTGGGTGGGGAAACACCCGAGAAACCTCCAGCTGGCCGTAGTCCACCTCGTCCTCAACCAAGTATTGAAACTAGTCCTCCACATATTGATGAAAGCCCTTCTCGGCCAGAGCTAGAGAGCAGTCCTCCTCCTCCACAAGATTTTGAACTCAGTCCAAGAAAGACACCTGAAATAGATCCCAGTCAACAGGAGGTATATGACTACCTTGAATCTTTAGAAAAATCAGCTGCAGGTCCGAGTACCACTCTGCCCCACATGACACCAGATGCACAAGTTCAATCCTTAAAGCAGGAGGTATTTGAATTAGAGGTTCTAAACAGGCATATCAAGCAAGAAAATGAAGCACTCAAGGAGCAGAGCAAAGTAGATAAAATTATTCATGATAACACTATGCTTCATTTGGGACTATGGCAAAAGAAAAACAAGAAACTAAAGAAAAAGTGCAGAAAGTTGAGCAGAGAATTGATCAATCTCAAATTCAGATGTCTAATAAGGAAACCCAGGATGGTGGTAGCACCAAAGAAGAAGAAAAGAGGGCTAGATGTCCTAGCAGAGGCTTCAGAACATATGGATTAGAGGGGAATGACTAAATTTTGGTTGCATGAGGACATGCAACACCTTCATAGTGGGGGTATGTTGAGTCCCAAACCTACATCTTCCCTATATACCTTTTCAGCCTTCTTTTCCATTTATTTGATCCACCAAGATGTCAAATCATTGCATATTAGTCTAAAAAGAGCTTATGAAATGGTTTCCTAACTATGATTATGATTGCTGTTTGATTTAGATTTTTGTTCAAGCATCTGCGGAAACTTGTCACTTTTCGCAGCCAGCTCAAGTTTCCGCAGCCATTTTGTTAAAGACTATGTTACAGGTGTCCAATGGATAATCTGGCCACATGGGCAAGCTGCAAATGACATGTACATGGAGCGTGTCCCCTCAGTTCAACCGAATCACTCACAAACAGCCATGGTCAAAGATGGTCAAAGGAGGGGTCAGACCAAGAGTTTTGCGGTGGCACGACTCTATTTTGCCCACGTGAAGGTTTGCGTGGCAAGATCCTCAATTTCCGGAGGTGTGCCAACACCTGTGGATCAATCCATGAACTGAATCGAGCAGCCACCACTCCATGGATTTATCTGTCATAATTACCATACTGCTAGATCTCAGGCCGTGGAGATTTACATGTCTGTTTGGCAGCGTAGAATCTAGGAATTAGTTATAGCATTTTCACTTATAAATAACGCGTTATCAAACACTTGACAGTTAGCTTTTCATATGTAATCTTGACTGTGTTTTGGGAGCCACTGTACCGTGCTCTATTTCTATGTTTTTACTGCACTTTAATATATGAGAAGACAACATTCTTGAGTTCCATTTGTGACTGAGTATTGATTGGATGAGGTTGCAGAGGGCCCCTGTACACCAAAGCCCTGTATCTACTGTATAATTTCTCGCCTTCTTTCATTATGTTACTGCTTTTATAATTAGTTGCCTGTATATATATTTCCTGATGTTTATAACTAACTGCTGTTCATCTTTTCCTTTTATGCTTTCTTATGGTTGCTAGCTAATATGTCTTTGTCTTTCAGGTTCTTGTAGGCAGCCCAGGCAAATTACATAGTTTTAATGACTACTGACATGAGATCATCTTGTCCTTTCTGCTGATTCATTTACTGAGTTTTAATTCCAGCATTGTCATTTCTTTCAGTTTTGCTTTGCTTATTTACTTTTCTGCCACTTAGATATCATATTACTCATCTGTTTATGATTTCCTTCCTATAGCCAAGCGACTCAATTAGTGAGGAATCAGAATATTATTTGATGTAGTATGATTTAGTTTGCTTTCCTGCAAGTTAGAGATTAAATTACTTATGTCATGTTCAAGAATTGAAATATGAATGAGTAGTTAAATCTTAGTTTCCTTTTATGCAATTTGATTTCCTGCAATTTTGATATCATATTACTCAGCTTGTTTATGATTACTTCCTATAGCCGGAGCGAGTCGAAAGGTGAAGGGTCAGAATGTGGGTTGAAGTAGTGTGATTTAGTTTGCTTTGCTTTCAGTCTTTGAGTTGCTTTGAGTTCAGTTTTTATTTTCTTTTCATACAGCAGTAAGGATACTAGGCCATTGTCACTAGTTCACTGTTTTGGTACATTTATTTCCCTTTGAGAATTGATTTCATCACAGTCAGTTTGAAACCTTCTTTTTGAGAACTTTAAAGTTTGGAAAATCATTGTAGAAATCACCATTACCATCCATACTTGAATCATTGTAGAAATCACCATTACCATCCATACTTGACTTTCAATTTCGCCATCTCACATTAGGGAATCCACATAAGATAAACCCAAAAACAAACCAAAAACTAAAAAACGACAAAGAGCTAAGAAATCGGTTATCTTGCATATACAGTGCACTTCACTTCAGCAGTTTACGACTCCCGGATTGACATTTTAAATCGCAATTTAGGACACACTAAATTGACCAAACATGCTCTTGGCCCTCCTTTCTGGCTTTGATGAAGATTTCTATATGGTTTGGTGGGTGATGATACCAAATCCACCTCATGGCATGGCGGTTGGTAGATGGAAAAAAAAATATTTGTTTGGAGGAGGTCCCGGGGTCGAGCCCACAGACCTTCCTCACCCTTTGTTATTTTGTATGTTATTAACATATGGTTGGTTGGACTCCCCATGGTGTGTACCCACCACATAATTGTTGTATGGTATATAATTGTCACATTAATGTTAATCCACCATTGAAGCACGTGGATCGTATAGTTGACTTTCTCAATCAACACACACACACACACACACACACACACACACACACACATATGGTCAGATTTATGACCATAATCTTTTGAATTTGATAGATATTAAACCAAAGTTTGGATTTATGGGTTTAATTTTTTAATAATATTTATTTATTTTGTTTCATTTTATAAGGTTTTTATAACTATATGGTAATTTAATCAAAACCAATGACAAATGCCCCTAGTGGGTTGGTCACTGGCTGGCTGCCATGTAAGTTGTGGGTTGCACTTAGCTTACTAACTGGGATATCACGTGGCACACTGGGCCCCTTTTTTCTGCTTGTCTTGTCAAACTTTAAACTACGATAAGTTGGTCATACGAACTCAGATTAGAGTGTCATTTGCACCACTGGAATTGTAATTATGAGGGGTAAAACTTGATGCTAATGTTGCCAAGATTCAACAAATTTGAAATTCAATCCTTTAGGGATCCTCCTAGATCAGTAACATACTATCTAAGATATACCACTCAATCATGCAAATTTTTATTTTTGTCTTTGAGGTATTGTATCATATACTTTTTGTATGAAAAGTGTAATAAAACACCTTTAACACAATTCTTCAAATGTTTTGAATGCAAATATACATAGATTGTTAGCACATAGGATTCTGACAGACCCAAGATTTGATATGCATTGGCAAACAAAAACCCGCTCAACATTGGCCCTTTCGGCAACACCCACATAATGGGTGAAGTCACACCCAAGATGCAAATGGGTCACTATCAGAACCAGGTTTCTATAGTCTGATAGGAATATCTATGACCTACGTCATTGAGCTCCCATCGATAAACAATTTTCCATGACCCCAGTACTACGTACTATGTAGAGCTTTGAGCTCCTTAGCCTACTAGACAATGCACCAGTTGAAACCAACAATGCATATGAAGTTTCAATGGTTTAAACGTTCGGGAGGTTATGCTGAAATTCACCCAAGGTTATTTCCTCTGAAAAACATATACAAACACATTGTCTATTCCCTCTAACCCCCTTACAACCATTTGTCCAATTAATCATATCAATAAGTGTTCAAAACAATAACAAACCAATCAAAATACATAAGTCCCATATGAAAAAAACACTATCAATGCTCGGGCCATTAAACACAGTTACATGTATTCAGAACTATTATAAACTCCTCAATCGTATAAAAAGACAATAGGCATAAATAACACATTCAGACATCGATGTAAAACATACAAGGAAACTTGTTCATTCATTAGTTTATATTACCATCAAATAAAGAGGCACTATGTCCTGAATTACATTCAACAAATCAATAGGCTCACTGGACATTCACAACCATACCATATACAGACATAACTCGAACTCATAACATAAACTTCATACATTCAATTACGAAAGAACAATACAACAAGGTTTCTCCACAACTACAAACTCTAGCAGACCCATCTATAATTATGGGCATACAAACACATACATTAAGCAATCACGGAATATCCCAGACATAGATTCTATAATCCAATTTCCTCTTTTTCTCAGTGTTCGACATCTAACCACCAACCCACATTCTATCCTCAACAACTCGCTTTATCCTCACCTTGAAGCCCCTCGAACCTTCTTGACCCTCCGCTTGATCGTTCCAGCTGTCTTGCAAACCGTTAAGATATTTATTGCATCCCTCCTCGAGCTAGCCCATGAATAACAATGAACCTACAAAATATCTGCCTGCCAGATGACTCCACTCCACCCCTTCTCTTCCACCTGCAAAATATCTCCAACCTCCAATCTGCCACGACATCATCGGTCGACTCCATCCTTTTGCAAACTCTTAATTTCTAATATTTCCCTATCTGCGCTTTCCATCCTCAAGCGCCACAAAACACCTCTTTGCACGACATCCATCTGCGTTGCACTCTAATTCTTGCACCACTCATGTGCTATGCTCCGTTCATACCTCCCGCGCTCCTCATCTCTATTGCGTGGCCCTATACTTGCAAAAATTTAGCAAAAAAATTTTGGGCTTCAACAAACCTCCGACATAAAATGTGGCTCGTCCTGAGCCACTCAGTCCTCCTTCATCAAAGTGATCTTCTCATTTACAACCTTCTCACATGCTTCTTCATGTGCTTCGACCTTAGATTTCAGGTGCTTTGTTCTGGCGGTTGTTTCCCTGGTGAGAACGTTGGTGTCCTCGCTGTTTAAAGTTTGCACATTTTCAGTAATTCACTACACTCACCGATTATCATCAATACATGATCTTGGAGATTCATCCATGGTTTATTCTCTTCCCAAAGTCTATCCACCGACTCCCTAAGTAACAACTTGTCATGCATCATTTTCCTCCTATCAACAAGGCTCATCTTTCCCATTGTTCGATTGATTTGGAAGATTTTTAGATCCGTTTTCAATATCTGCTCGAAAACTCATCTTATAGCTGGTACCTTAGACAATGCATTTAGCATCTGGTCACATTTTTTTAACATATCTTGGCAATACCCTTCATACTCAACCAACTGCTCTTTTTCTTGTTGGGACAACTCTTTGCACTGTTATTCCTCGGGCGGGGTCTACAGTTGCTACTTGGCCTCCTCATTTGTCACTTATTATTTCAATCCCTATATTTCCTCCTTCATCTTCATGGTTAACTCTTGAGTAAGGGTTGCTACATCAAATGATCCCTATATGAATTCCTCATATACTTGGGTCAAGGGAGTGTGCCACACACGCTTGTCTTCTACTAGCTATTGTTGTTCCCACCACAGCTTCTCTTCAATTTTCTGTTTCTTCTCCAAGTCTGCCTGTGCTGTTGTGAGCCTTTTTTGTAGTTCATGGGTTGCATTGCATTGCAACTATGAGTCAATTCTCCTGGACCAAATTATGACAATATTAAATTAACCTGTGCTAAGGTATCAAAGTTTTTCTACACAAGCCCCTCCCATACTTCCACGACAGTGCCTAGTATGCAACATACTCTCCTAGGCTGCTGTGAGGATGAGGTGGTAGTAGTTTGTGATCGAGCCTAGGGCTGAAATCCATAGGCCAGAGATGACATACCTCCTAATTCCGTTGTAACTATTTGAAGGGCCAACTTATCATTTACCTCATCTATGGTTTGTTGTAACTTGTCTAGCTTGGCTGCTGCTACATCTTCCATGCGATCCCAAATTCACCCGAAATCTTCCTCGGTCAACACTGTTTGAATTGGGGACATGAATGTAGCCTTTTTCTTCTTTCTGGAATTGTTTTTGATGCAATCCCTGTGCTACTTATCAATATCCTCTTTTCTCCTGCTGTCAGTTTCCCTCTTGCAGCTATTGGTTCTTCTTGGGGCTTATGTTTCAGGACAATAAGAGATCGTGCTTCCTAGTGCCCTTGAATTGAGGGATTTTTGGTCATTTCTTCCCTACTTGAGATGGTTTTAAATTCAGAAGAATCCTCCTCCAGTACCTTCCATGTAGCTCATCCTGTAAGGTTCCCTCTGCTAGCACTAGTTTAGGTCTCTTCACAATAGGACCCAGATGTAGTGAGGGTCGACTTTGAATCACACCACACCCTTAAACTTATTCACACTCTCAGAAGGTAAATGTGGGGTCTCTTAAATAAGCTTATGTAGCATGTCCCCATAAACACAAAACATAAGTATGCTGAGCTTCTTGTGCTCCAACTTATCCCAAGCCCACAAATTTTTAAATTGGACTACTGCAATCAACTTTGCTAAGTCAATTACCAGCTAGAAGTTCTCTGGTCTCTCCCAGGCAACTAGTTGTATCAAAATTAACAACCACATATAGTGGAATTATGCATTCTTCTCCTGGGTTTCAAGACAATCTTGCTTGAATTATAACAGTAGGAAGGGGGCCCATGCAAAATTTTCCCCCTTTTGTGCATCAATTCGCTACGACAATAACCCCTGCTAGGACCTCATTCACTTGCCATTTGTGAATAATTTTACAGTCTATAGCATGTGATGTGAACCTAGTATCCCAGTTATTCACCATTGAAATCAGATACCCTCAGTTCCCTCTTGTTATCCCATAAGTTTCAGTCACTTTGATGCAGTTCGTATCCTACAGTTTTTTCCTTCACTTGAGTATATGAACCTTCACATGTTAAGATACGTCGTCACTGGCTTGCCTGATCTACAAAATCATGACTCCCATCTCTTGCCTTGTACTCTTCACATGACTATTCCCTAGAGGAGTCACCCCCAACATAGTGTGCTGTCCATTTCTAACAATACTATTGTACTAAACTACCTTCAACTTAGCCTTTTTCCTGCAAGCACACTAAATTGGTTTATGCCTTTCCTTCTTGCTATCCTCAATCAATAACTCAACCATTACTCCCTCCAATTCAATACTAAATTATTTACATTAGAATTTACATATATAGATCGGGTATAGTACCCTTTCTTATTATTAACACTTATTCAAATTAGCTCGCTTCTTGGTAGGTGGCATGACTGTGGCTCATGCCCACCTTCTTGTGACACATAACTTCTCTACTTTCCTCCACATATTTGACCTTAGCTTTAATATTCCTTTCCATTCCCCGAGAAGTGGTAGGAAATAGGTCTTGATACTCGCGTAGCAAGTCGACAACCTTCTCGATGGTATCATCATCCTAATAATCCCCAATGGCCACCATCTCAGGACTTTCTTTGGTCCCTATATTCACCTTTAGGGTATTGATTAGCTGCATATATTCTCTAGACTATAAAGGCGGTTCACTTATTGCGCATTATCCTTCCACTTTTGGAATTTGTATATTTTGGGGATCATCTTCATCCTATTCTTACTCCGCTATATTGTAGCATTCTAAAAACTATTTCACCCACTACAAATGCTTATGCACAAACCATAGGGGCACACTTCCTAACACTGACAGTTCTTCTGCAACAAATATCTTCCATTGCAATTGTTGGATAAACGTAACTAGATTCGGTCTTCATAATGACTTATCGTGACATTTTATATTTTATAATAAAAAGAGAATTTATTTATTTATTTATTCAAGCATGGGTTCATGCTCAAAGTCTAGGTCAAAGTTTGTTCTTCATGCTTCTAGGGCTTGTTGAGTCAAAGAAGATTTTTTTTTCATGTATTATAGTCCTATTTGGACTTGTTGTAATAAAATAAAATCACTATTTTTGAGTCTAAAAAAGTCATTTTGTCCTCCAAGACCAAGTCGGCCCTCCCAAGGAGAATTTGGCCTAGAAAAGGCCTATTCGACGCCTCAAGAAGAGTATTATTTGAAAGAGACTTCAACCTTTTTGGCACTCACTCATCTCTCGTTTGATCTGCACCAAGAGAATAAGAAAAAGATAACAAAGGTCAAGGAAGAAGAAGAAAATCAAGAATAAGAAGAAAATATGAATTTTCTACCCATTTTTGTCCACACGTGCAAGAAAATATAGGGTTTATGCAGTTGTTGGAGGTTGAAATTGCAGGTCCAAATTTCATACCTAAAGTAGAGGGCGAAAATTTTGTTTGGAGCATAATTTTGACAGTTTGTATTTCATTGAATTTGGAGGATTTTGACTTGTTTGGAAGAGATTCTATTGGAGGGTTGACTTGTTTCTTGGAAGGAAGCTTGACTTTGGTCTTTGGGTTTTGGAGATCTCACTTTGATTTCATTCTATAAGAAGAGAAGTATTATTTTTGGGTTTTCCCCTTGGAGGGGTTCTGCCCTGGCTTGGAGCCTATATCTTGTGTTCTTTGTGTCTTTGTGATCTTCATGTTTTCGTAATTGCTTGATGAAGAAGAAATAAATGTAATAAAAGGCCAACTAATATTCCAAGTAATTATCAAGTAAGGAAAGTCAACTATAATCTACAAATACTTTGAGTTTCCAACAACAACACTTTCAATGCTTCATCCAACGTTGGTTCTTCTGCGTCAAAACTGAATGTGGCCCTGAAGTTCTATGCCATATTATTCCAATCCTGGGTTCCCCTGCGTACCTCCAGTTTCAATATACCAATTCGTTAGAGTGGTATCTAGGGTGTGTATGAATTGATGTACCCATTCCAGCTATGACACTTACGCATTGGTCCATGCTGCAACACATCCCTTTAGGTGTGTCCTAGGGCACTCCATGCCTAAATATTTATAACTAGGGACCCTAGAGATGGTCCTGAATCCAATTTTCATCAATAGTTTACACTGCTGCGATCCCACTACTTGTTCTTTGTGTGCAACCCACCACCTGGATGGGGTGGCACAAAACGCAACATCCAACGTGTAAATCCTTTGACATTCTGGTAATTGGTCCTCATATTTGTGTACGAAAATATATACTTCTAAAAAACCATCGAAGCGAGGTGCAGTATGCACCTCTTTTCCTATCCAATGCACCATCCTCGTAATATGTGTGCATCTCTGGGTACTAACTTCATGTAATCGATGTTTCCTTTTATACAAGGCTTCTTCCAAATCTGAGGTACAAGATCCAATGTTGCACCAACAAAACACTCCATCAACTGTGGGATTTACATAGTCATCCCGTTGAGCTGTAACATTATAAATGTTGTCCAGCTCCTCCCGACTGAGCTAACCTTTTACTGGCTCGATGTATCAATGGTGATATCACTTGGATATCTCGGGCTTCAAAAATCATCTGTCTTTTCTTTAAATTAATAATTACCTGGTTGTTAAATCCCAGTCGATCCCCAACAAAGTAGGATAACGATCAGTGTCATCCAAAATATTGATCACCTAAAAGTCAATAGTGTTAGACACCTCTTCGATGTCCATTATTACTCTTGTGAGTCGTCCAATGGAAAATATGTGATGCTGGTTCACCAACATGAGTCGAATTAGAGACCACATCATCTTCAACTTCCCCATCATCTCCCACGTGCTTTTTGGTAAAATATTTACATTTGATCCCAAGTCCAAGATGATGTTATTCATCTCGTACTCTCCAATCTATGCGCTAAATAGAAACTCCTTGCTAGTTCTCTTCTTGTGTGCCACTTGATTTATTGCACATGGAGAAGTCCATGCAATGACTACCTAAGGTACATTAGTGCGCCGCTCAATCGTCTTCCTAAACTTCTCCAGAGCCTGAGGATATTTTACTAACTCTAAACAACTCTACAACAAATCCTAAAATGGATCTATTACTACCCTTAACTCCCCACCTGTGGTGTTACCATATACCTCAAGCGTGGTTGCTTCACACCTAGCCTCCAGCTTATCCCATTATGCTGCGACCGTCTCTCAGTGAGCCTCCTTATAGGTCACCTTTTCTTGTGCAAAGTCAAATTTCAGAGGGGGTTCAAGTGCTCTCCTTACCCACTGTGGCTATGGTTTCCAAGGTTTCATAACATTTTCCTTTGTCCTAAAACCTCCCCGAGTTACTGCTCCAACTTGCTGATGCGTCCTATGAGGTTCGATACCGATCATTTGGACATTGGGACCCTTCTTCTCCTACCACTTGGCGATCAACTGAGGAAATTATTAGTCAGATGATCTAATAATTTTGATTGGATATAAGTGGAGCAAGGGTTAGTGCAATCTTGTGACAAGTGGCCCTGCTGTCCACAATTATAATAAACTATGGTGCTTTGTGCTTAGCGAAATCTTCCTCTTCCCCGACTAGGTCCTACAAGTCCTCTGACCACCATGCTTCAACCTTGGCCTTGTTGATTATATTGTCTCCCCTGATTATACCCATCTTGGTTGAATCCAATCATTGTAGCCTCTGTTCCTTTGGGTCCTGTTGTGGCCACCAACAAACCCCCTCCTTATTTGGCATTAGCAATAACACTATGTAAGTGGGGACCCTTAGTCAAAAAATTCAAAAAATCAATTAGTGCTCATATATTTCACTCCTTAAGAAATATCGCATCGCGCAAAGAATGATAGGGCATTTTCTTATGATTCAAAATGATAAAATTCGAGATTGCGATGCGAACTCCATTGCATCGCATGCATTAAGAAACACTCACGTTGGAAAACCTTAAAAATCTTTGATATGAGATATCGCATATCGCATCTCGCAAAATTGCATGGAGGACACATAACGATTAAGCGATACTGCGATCTGCAATCCTTGCGATAGCGCGATCTGCGATCCTTGAGATATTGCGATCAAGCAACCTTGCGATAGAACAACACGATGAAATTGCAGTAATGCGATACTGCGATGCAGATCGCAGAAACATTCCATCACAGATTTTCCTGGCTCAATATTCAAGAAAAAGTTTTCCATAAACCAAGAACTGGATACGCGCTTTAATGATAATTAATGAGTTATATGCCAGTTGTTAATAAAATATGGTTTTGTGTTGTTCGAAGAGCCAGTTCACGTAAGGTGGCGTGTTTTTGCATATCCGTAGCATTTAAAGCTTTCCTGTCGTTATTTATTATCATTACTCTCTCCTCACTTGTGAACTGCAGGAACGAAAAACAAAAGTTACACAAAGCAATGTGTAGGAAGCTATGAGGAAAAAGGGTAGAGCTCCAATGTTCAAAGACAAAGAAAAGACGCCCTCATAAACAGATACCGCATGCAACAGAGCCGCAGATTCACAGAATGCTGCTGAGCCATCCATTACAGGTCTCTCATATACCGCCATGATTAAATGGGTACTAAGCGATGCTGATATCAACAGGCAGTTTAATGCTCAGGGTCAAGAGCTCACGAGGTCATTCTTTTTACAAATTCTGAAGCTTTATACCCGATAAAGATGAAGAGGCGCAGAAGGCGAAAAACGCATAAGAGAAGCCCGGTTCAAAGAAAGGAGGCAGTTTCTGATGCACGATTAGCACCTAATCGCGCATTGCTGAGAAAACTGCTCAAGAAGGAAAGCCTCTAACTGCGCAGTCACCTGTAAGCCCGAAAAATGCAAGAAAGCAATGGTAAAAAACAAACTGGAAACAGAAATCTAAAGAAAAGGCAGAAGCAATCCAAAGGGTTAACCAAGTTGAATTGAGATTATTACTGGGAATACGCGGTAAAGCCACATAGTCAGAGGATGACTCTCGAGTATATCATCGATTTTGCTGAGAAGATGGTGCCAGCTCTTACCAATTCTGTTTGCTTAGCTCAACCAAAAGCGGAAGACAGTCAGCCGACTCTACTCAAGCAAATACTGAATGCTTGCAACATTAAGGAGCAAATGCAGAAATAGTTAGATATTAGATTTAATTTTTAGAAATAGTTTTGTTTTATTTTTGCTTAGAAAAAGGGCGGTCATTTAAACCGTATCTTGAATATGTGTAATTAAGTTATTTAGTTAGTAGTATTTAAACCCTTCTCATGCATTTAGAGAAGGGTCCAGAAATTTATCAAAAACTTGTCCTCAGAACATGCACTTTTGCAACCTCAGAGGAGGTTTTGGTGAATGAATGGAACATGATTTGTTGATGTTTGCATTTGATATCTACTACTGATGTTGCACTTCTGTACTCTTAGTGGATGTTAGAGCAAAGAGAGATAAATCATTGTCGCTTGAAGCTCATGAGTAGGACTAGTCATAAATGGTACTTTTATCTCTTGACCATTTCTGCTTATGTGTTAAAGTGATATACAGTTTTAGTTGTTTATGTATTATTGCATGAATGCCTGAGTTATCATTTGGCACTTTTGTACGGTGATAGCTATTTATTTATGCTTAATGTATGAATAGCTCATTATGCGATATGTTTTTCACAACTGTTTCGTCTAACTTTTTATGCGAAGTGGTTCATCCTTATTGATTTATTTTCTCATAATAGCTAAATGATCTTTATTACCAGTTGTTATTTGAAATCTTTCTAGATCGCATAATAGAAGAATTACATCCCGGGTTAGTATAGACTTAGATGTTATTGCTTATTAGATTACAATAGCATTGCATTAGATTAAATTCAGAATTAGAATATCTTAATTAGGAACTGTTAGATCAGGAACATCAAATTCTACACACACTCATAGATTGGGAAACTGGTCCCATATTCCCAGTGGGACCCGCTATACCAAACGAATAAGGAGCTGCCAACCAAGGTCTGGACCGAGCGGGTATCCCCCTTGTTGTAGACCTGATTTCCGAGGCTTCAACATATTTGGCGCTAGAAGGAGGGCCTGAACTATGAATGGCAAGTAAATCTAAATCTGAATACCATTCTGAGAGTAAATCGCCCTCACCATCTCCCCCGACTTCTCCATTACACTTAAATCCAGAGTTAGAAGTCGTTCGAGTATCAACCGCTGCTACAAACCCTGACATTTCAGAACAATCTACTATTGAACCTCCTGAAGTCGAATCTCTGATTCACAAACTTCAGCGATTTTCTATTTCTCCTCAAAGGTCTGATAAATCTCAAGGTAGCATGACTTTGCAATATAACCCTGCTCATCCCCTGACCAGGCTAAAGAGTGAAAAGTTTGGCATTCAGCCAACCGAATTACCTCTTCCCACCAGGAAAAGAGCAAGGAAATCACCTAAAGAGTCCGATAGCGAGACTCTTTCGTCAGCATCATCCATTTCAACCTCTTCACCGCGAAGTCAACCATCCACTCCACCACTTCAGATCATCGTCCATCTGTCCACTGGAACCCCCACAACTCTTCCTCAATCATCTACAATCGTAGTATCCTCATCTTCCCAACCATAGGGATCATCTTTTGCACTTTCCTCTGTTAGTAGTACATCAATGGCCCAGTCTCCATGGAATAACCCTGGGGTAGTCTTAATTCCTGCACCCTTGAGTCAAATACCGGCCCATCCTGAGAAATGGCTGCCTAAATTTAATCCCAAGGCAGGCATGCTAGCAGAAGAGCACATAAACAACTTTATGCTATCCATTAATCTTAATGGGGTTACTAATGAAGATGTTGTTGTTCGACTCTTTCCTTATACTCTGCAAGGAACAACTGGATCATGGTATTTTTCATTACCCTCCGGATCTATCACTAGTTGGGATATCTTCCAGGAGCAATTCCTGACCAAGTTTGGTGATGACAGGTCTACGGCAACGTTAATCAATGACCTATCCAACCTTAGGGCCGAATCTAGAGAGCCTATCAAAGATTTCAATTTACGTTTCAATAAAATCCTAAACAAAATTCCTACTGCTTCCCAGCCCAGCGAAGAAGTACGAAGTGAATGGTATATCACTGCTCTACCATCAAACATAGCAATCTTCGTGGACAGGGCTAATAAAACAACCTTAGCCAAAAACATGAAAGAAGCAATAGCAGTAGAGAAATGTATAACGATAGAGGAACGTAAATCCAAGAAAGTCACCTTCAAGGAAGACTCCAAGAAGAAACAAGCAAAAGATCCATTCGATTTGGAAGGATTGCAGAAAGTTCTAAAGACCATGTCCAATGAAATGGTCAACATCAAAAAGCAAGTATCAGAAACTTCTTCAAAAAAGTCCTACAGAGCTTTTAAAAGAGGCCCCTCAACGGATTCAAAGCCACCCAATGCTATTTCAAAAGCTGAATCCGAAGAAGAGGAAGAGGAAATTGCCACTGAAGGGCAAACTGATGAAGAAGAAGTTGTGGAATTACAAGGAATGTGGGATTTCATCCTCCCATAAGAAGAAGATCAAGAAGTATTCGCAGTTAGCACACGAAGTAAAAATCAACTTGATCCTCCCCAAACTATCCCTAAGCCAAAGAGTGCAAGCTCTGCAATAAAGGATAAAGTCGCAACAAAGAAAACGACATCTAAAGCGACTCAAACCAGCCCAGTCCAAACAGATGAATCAACTCCATCTAAAACACTGATCGTGTTGGATGAAATGGAGTACAATATTATAGAAGATATGAAAAAGACTAGGGCCAACATCACCCTTTACGAATTGAGCAAGTTAAAGCATCAACAAAAGATAATGATGAAAGAATTACATGCTGTGCCAGTTGCACCTTTGCCTGCCGCTGTACTTTCTCAAGCTTCTCATAACATGGGAAGACCTCCAACTAATGCGATCAATAAGATTGATCCAAATGACATTGCTCTAATTGGAGGAAGATCGAGATCTCCTACTCCCTGTTTCTCCTTACTTATGAAATTTTCAATAAAAATGTGCATAATTGTTTGGTAGATTCTGGTGCTTCATCTAATATTTTACCAAAGTCCATATGTGCCAAGTTAAACGTTCAACCACAGAAATCCGCTGTGCGCATAGTTCAGCTAGATCGATCTCAAGTCGAAGTGATTGGCGAACTAAACCAAGTAACCATAAGGCTGTCATCCAACCCAAATGTATGTCAAGTTATTGAAATTTTAGTTGCTGACATTCCAGAATTTTATGGATTAATTCTTAGCAGGGATTGGTCAGAAAAACTTCATGGATACTTCACAACTGATTGGTCGCACATGTGGCTGCCCTACAATGGTAAACCAAATCAAATAAAAGTTGAACGAGAACTACACCAGAATTACATAGTAACGGAGCTAGAGGGGGAAAATGAACCAGTAGCATATAACAGTAGCATTATTGGCAATTACTCGGTAGATTCTTTCCTCGGCAATTTCAATGCTCATGCGTCACCCTATTTAAAGCACTCTATTTTGTCCCAAGTCGAAAATTTTTCTCGAACTGATAGTTTGAAATGTATCAATTTTTTAGATAGTCCTATAAATAAATCTTTGTTTTGGAAATTATTTTTTTATGGTTCTAAATCTAACGAAGGAGTAGGAGCAGGATGCGTCCTAATTAGTCCAGAAGGAGATAAAATCATGCTAACATGCAGACTCGAATTTGATTGCACCAACAATACAGCAGAATATGAGGCTTTGGTCCAAGGGTTGTACAAAGCAATCGGGTTAGACGTCAAGTACCTTCAAGTTTTCGGAGACTCTGAGATTATGGTCAAACAGGTACATAATACTATACATTGCTTATCAAGTCATTTAAAACATTATCAATCCTTAGTTCAAGATCTGACTGAGCATTTCATAGCATTTAATATCTCTTCAATACCCAGACTCCAAAACGCAAGTGTAGACCTTTTGGCTAACGTAGCTTCTAAGCTTATTCCTTCAAAAGATTTTAGTCCAGATAGATTCTCAATAGAATTAATCTTTAGACCATCCATTCTTGATAACATCACAAATTGGAGAGTATTCAATGACGATCCTGATATTGTCAATTTCCTCACATATGAAGGATCCTACTCCAATCAAATAATTGACGAAGACCAACATGATCGACAATTGCAACAAGATAGCACTGACAATGCTATACCTAAGTCAGTGGTCAAGTTAGAAGACTTGTACGATTTGAAGGATCGGTTTAAAAGGTCTACCAATTCAAAACTCCGAAGTTCAACCTTGAACTACGAATGAGTAAACCTAGGAACCAATGCCAAACCACAAAACATTAATCTAGGTCTCGGCCTAGCCCCTGAAGAAAAACTAGCATATATTCGTCTTTTGAGACAATATAAAAATGTTTTTGCCTGGAATTATGATGAGCTAAAAACATACGACACTTCCATCATCCAACATACTATTCCCATGATCGAAAATGAAAAACCTGTCCAACAAAAGCTGAGAAAGATCCATCCCAATTTAGAAAATTAGATAAAAACTGAGCTCAATAAGTTATTGAAAGCCAGAATAATCTTTCCCGTCAGACATTCCAAATGGGTCTCCAATATGGTACCTGTTAGAAAGAAAAACGGTGATATTAGGATTTGCATTGACTTTCGAAACCTTAACAAGGCTTGTCAAAAAGATAATTTTCCTTTACCACCTATGGAACAGATATTGCAGGCAGTGGCGGCTCAGAATTAATGTCTTTCTTGGATGGATTTTCAGGATACAATCAAGTGTTGGTACATCCTGATGATCAATTGAAAACCACATTCAGAACTAAATGGGGCACATACGCATATTGAAAGATGCCATTTGGTTTGATTAATTATGGTGCCACATTTCAGAGAGCCATGGACATCGCATTCAAAGGTTTAGTCAATAAATCTGTAGTAAGTTATCTGGATGATATAACAATGTATTCCAAGAAACGAAGCGACCATCTTAAAGACTTGAAACAAATCTTTCAACGGTGTTTAAGGTATGGAATTTCACTTAACCCAAAGAAATATTTTTTCGCATTAAGTGAAGGGAAACTTCTAGGATTCATAGTGTCAAAATCCGGTATTCACATCGATTCCGACAGAATCAAAGAGATTTATGAAATATCCTTACCTCATAACAAAAAATCCATGCAATCTTTCCTTGGTCAGATCAACTTTGTAAAGAGATTCATTCCAGATTTTTCACGAATCGTCTCTCCTTTGCAAGCCATGATTAAAAAGAACTCAAATTTTAAATGGGGCCAAGATGAACACGAAGCATTCAACCTGATCAAACAAGCTATTATTAATGCTCCATCGTTAGCAACTCCGAATTTTTCAGAGCCTTTTATTTTATATACATTTGCCTCAGATAGGTCATATGCTGCGATACTCACTCAAGCAAATCAAGAAAAAGCGGAAGCCCCAATTGCATTTTTCAGTTCAAATTTACAGGGCGCTGAATTAAATTATTCAGACGTGGAGAAACAGGCTTATGCTATTTTCAAAGCGGTCAAATAATTCAGACCTTTCTTACTCAAAATCCATACTAAAATTATAGTACCGTTTCCAGCGGTAAGGAATCTTCTAGTACAGAAGGATGTGGGTGAGAAAAGGGCCAATTGGGTTACTGCCTTATAGGAATATGATATTGAGATTAAACCAGCAAACATTGTAAGAGCTACAAATGTGCGAGGTAAGCCTAAACGATGCAGATTCATTATACACTGATATCATTTATTATCTTAAGAACGGGTATGCTCCTTCACACCTCGATCATACTAAGAAAAGAGCTCTAATGTTGAAAGCCAAACAATATAAGCTCATAAATGATATTCTTTTTACAATAAATTATGATTCTATTCTTCTTAGGTGTCTTGAGAAATCTGAAGCTGAAAAAGCTTTGCAGGAACTCCACGATGGGCTAGCAGGCGGACACTATGCTGGAGATGCTACTGCTCATAAAATCTTGCGCGTAAGAAATTACTGGCCCACGTTATTTAAAGACTCGCACAGTTACGTGAGGAAATGTCAAGTCTGCCAAACTACTGCTGGAAGACAAAAGAAGCCATCCTTGCCACTACAGCCGGTTAACATTGAGCAACCTTTCAGTCAGTGGGGATTGGACATAATAGGTGAGATCGTTCCTCACTCTTCTAAGCAGCATAGATACATCCTCACAACAACAAATTATTTTACTAAGTGGGTAGAAGCAGTTCCACTCAAGACGGCTAATGCTGAAAATATCATTGAATTCATAGATCAATTTATAATCACCAGGTTTGGATTGCCTTCCGCTTTAATGTTTGATAATGCATCATACTTTTCTGGAAATGCAATGACTGAATTTGCACTTAAAAGAGGATTCAAACTTAAATATTCGGCCAATTATTACCCACAAGGCAATGGGTTAGCTGAGTCCACAAATAAAAACCTAATCAGGATTATCAAAAGAACAGTTGACCAAAATCATAAAAATTGGCATAAGGCTTTAATATATGCTTTATGGGCAGACCGAATAACGCAAAAAGCTTCTATCAGCACTTCTCCCTTTAATTTAGTTTATGGGAAAGAAGTGGTTCTTCCGACTCATTTAGAAATTCCCTCTTTGTCTCTAGTTCAATACATTGATGAAGTACCCACTTCCTCCTTACAGCTACGACAAATGGAAATAAAATTAGAAGAACAACGAGAACAGGCTAAGAAAACGCATGCCCATCATCAAGCGCTAGTAAAATCCTCTTTTGATTCAAACATAATGACCAGAAAAGATTTTCAGATAGGAGACTTAGTTTTAAAATGGGACAAGGCTCATGAAGAGAAAGGAAAACATACAAAATTTCAAAGAATGTGGCTTGGTCCTTTTCAAATTGTAGAAGTCATAGATCCATCAACGTTTGTGTTACAGGATTTAGCAGGTAAAAGAGACTCTTTGCCTGTTAATGGACAAATTCTCAAGAAATATTTTCCATAGAAGATGATTCTTCTATTTTTGTAGAGTAGTTATTTTTCTTTTCATAATAAAACCAGTTGTGAGTAGTTACATTAGGCATTTACAAAAAAGACACCAATTCTCTTTCAGATTTTGAACATTTCGCTTGTATAAATAGAAAATATTTTGGAAAATTGATCTTTATTATTGATAGATACAGTTAAAAACTCTAGCTTAGATATGATACTAGTTTCAACTTCAAAAACTTCGATGAAAATAACCTTTAGTGAAGAAATTGCTTTATCTCAGTACAATGAAAGGTATCAATAACAAAATAAAGATTCTATGTAGAACAGTTGTTTCCAAAAACTCTATCATTGTCGTCCAGAGCTATCTTAAGGAAACAATGACTTCCTCCTTGCTAAGTAAGTCACAACTTTCAGGGGAATAACCCAAGGATACACTTTATCTTGAAGAATAAGAGGTCTCATCACGAGCCGCCTATCATAATCACAGATATTATAACTTGCTGACTTTGCCAATACTATACACCACAACAGGGCAATGACTCAAGATTGTTGCAATTAAAAGACAAGGGGTCTCATCGCGAGCCAGCTTGTTCAGCAAAGTTATAAATCAAGTGAATGACTGTGTCATAATTTGGCTACCAAACCAAGACATTGTTCTTTAAGAGTAAAAAAGAAAATCAAAGCAATAAGTGTGGATATGGATTTTTCTTTGAAAGTTGTAGGCTGCCTTAAGTAGGATACAGGATCATTGCTGGGTAACAGGTAACCTTGTCGAGGCTATAAACGCCTGCTGGCAGCAGAGGCTCTACCTACGACAAATGAGCATATTTAAAACTGGTTTACAGAGAAGACTTTGTTTTATCTTTACAAGACCAAGTAATGACTGATGTAAATACAAGGACTAGCCTGAGGAAGCAAATAATCAAAGTTGAAAATAGTTGAAACAAAATATCATTGACAGGTTAGAGCATAATGTACTTTATCTTTCCATAATAAAGTTTAATTTTCTGAAAAATTTTCTGTTTTGGAAGTTTAGAAAATTCAATAGAAAAATAGAGATAACTGGTTCTTCCAAGTGAATCGCCAATTGTTGTGGCCACCAACAACCCCCCTCCTTATTTGGTATTAGTAATAACACTATGTAAGTGGGGACCCTTAGTCAAAAAATTCAAAAAATCAATTAGTGCTCATATATTTCACTCCTTAAGAAATATCGCATCGCGCAAAGAATGATAGGGCATTTTCTTATGAGTCAAAATGATAAAATGCGAGATTAAGACGCGAACTCCATTGCATCGCATGCATTAAGAAACACTCATGTTGGAAAACCTTAAAAATCTCCGATATGCGATATCGCATATCGCATCTCGCAAAATTTCATGGAGGACACATAACGATTAAGCGATAGTGCGATCTGCGATCCTTGCGATAGTGCAATCTGCAATCCTTGTGATATTGCTATCAAGCAACATTGCGATAGAACAACACGATGAAATTGCGGGAATGCGATACTGCGATGCCGAACGCAGAAACATTCCATCACAGATTTTCCTGGCTCAATATTCAAGAAAAAGTTTTCCATAAACCAAGAACTGGATACGCACTTTATTGATAATTAATGAGTTATATGCCAGTTGTTAATAAAATATGGTTTTGTGTTGTTCGAAGAGCCAGTTCACGTAAGGTGGCGTGTTTTTGCATATCCGTAGCATTCAAAGCTTTCTTGTCGTTATTTATTATCATTACTCTCTCCTCACTTGTGAACTGCAGGAACGAAAAACAAAAGTTACACAAAGAAATGTGCAGGAATCTATGAGGAAAAAGGGTAGAGATCCAACGTTCAAAGACAGAGAAAAGACACCCTCATAAACAGATACCGCATGCAACAGAGCCGCAGATTCACAGAATGCTGCTGAGCCATCCATTACAGGTCTCTCATATATAACCATGATTAAATGGGTACTAAGTGATGCTGATATCAACAGGCAGTTTAATGCTCAGGGTCAAGAGCTCATGAGGTCATTATCTTTACAAATTCTGAAGCTTTATACCTAATAAAGATGAAGAAGCGTAGAAGGCGAAAAATGCATCATAGAAGCCCGGATCAAAGAACGGAGGCAGTTTCCGATGCGCGATTAGCACCTAATCGTGCATCACTGAGAAAATTGCTCGAGAAGGAAAGCCTCTAACTGCTCAGTCACCTGTAAGCCCGAAAAATGCAAGAAAGCAATGGTAAAAAAAAAACTGGAAACATAAAGCTAAAGAAAAGGCAGAAGCAATCCAAAGGGTTAACCAAGTTGAACTGAGATTATTACTGGGCATACGCGGTAAAGCCACATAGTCAGAGGATGACTCTCGAGTATATCATCGATTTTGCTGAGAAGATGGTGCCAGCTCTTACCAATTTTGTTTGCTTAGCTCAACCAAAAGCGGAAGACAGTCAACCGACTCTACTCAAGCAAATACTGAATGCTTGCAACATTAAGGAGAAAATGCAGAAACAGTTAGATATTAGATTTAATTTTTAGAAATAGTTTTGTTTTATTTTTGCTTAGAAAAAGGGCGGTCATTTAAACGTATCCTGAATCTGTGTAATTAAGTTATTTAGTTAGTAGTATTTAAACCCTTCTCATGCATTTAGAGAAGGGTCCAGAAATTTATCAAAAACTTGTCCTCAGAACATGCACGTTTGCACCCTCAGAGGAGGTTTTTGTGAATGAATGGAACAGGATTTGTTGATGTTTGCATTTGATATATGATATTGATGTTGCACTTCTGTACTCTTAGTGGATGTTAGAGCAAAGAGAGATAAATCATTGTCGCTTGAAGCTCATGAGTAGGACTAGTCATAAATGGTACTTTTATCTCTTGACCATTTTTGCTTATGTGTTAAAGTGATATACAGTTTTAGTTGTTTATGTATTATTGCATGAATGCCTGAGTTATCATTTGGCACTTTTTTACGGTGATAGCTATTTATTTATGCTTAATGTATGAATAGCTCATTATGCGATATGTTTTTCACAACTGTTTCGTCTAACTTTTTATGCAAAGTGGTTCATCCTTATTGATTTCTTTTCTCATAATAGCTGAATGATCTTTATTACCAGTTGTTATTTGAAATCTTTCTAGATCGCATAATAGAAGAATTACATCCCGGGTTAGTATAGACTTAGATGTTGCTGCTTATTAGATTACAATAGCATTGCATTAGATTAAATTTAGAATTATAATATCTTAATTAGGAACTGTTAGATCAGGAACATCAAATTCTACACACACACACTCATAGATTGGGAAAATGGTCCCATATCCCCAGTTAGACCCACTATAACAAACGAATAAGGAGCTGCCAACCAAGGTCCGGACTGGGCGGGTATCCCCCTTATTGTAGACCTGATTTCCGGGGCTTCAACTGGTCCCTGCACTCGGAACAAATCAAAAGTGAGCTTGCGGATCAACTTCAGTGTGCGAAAATGATGGATTTCATGCTCTACAAATTTACAAAAGTCACAAAATAAAGTGCGGGCCGTGGATTCATATTTTTGCATCATCGGGCAACTAGCTAGTATATGACCCCACACTTTACATATCTCACACCACATCGCTCTGCCTTGCATAAGTAGATTCGTTGCACTCGTCGCCATGTAATATGTCAACAACTTACATTCATTTCTGTGGTGACCCTATATCCGACAGATGGTGCACCAAAATTCATCTTGCTTTTCCTTCCCCTTCAGTAAGTCTTGAAGTTGTAAAGTCAACACAACTAGTTGTGACTACACCTGCACCATGCCAATGTTCTCTCCACCTCCTGCTCGCGATGCCTCTAGTTTTAGTGCAAGCTCTAGGGCCTTTGATTGTGTGCCTATCTATTGCTAGGTCAGGGGTATCTTGATATGCGACAAAAATCCTACAATGAACCATTCTTTATGATGTGCATCCAAAATCTCGAATGTCAGCCCATCCTTAATAACTTTAAACCTCTAGTCAAATTCCCATATTGATTACTTCAGACCCTGCTTGATTTCACTGTGACACAACTTCTAGGAGCTACGTCACCCTTCAAGCTGATCAATTTATTGATTGGAACTTGACTCTCCGGCCCTCCGGTCTCACACCTCAGCTTCTGACACTAGATCTTGACTGCTCCCAACAAAATTACAGACTCCCTCTGAAGCACCGCATTGCCTCTGCATGGCACTATGCTGCCTCTTTGAACCTCTCGTTGCCTTCTCTACCTTCCACTCTTCGGAACTGGAAAATTCCCTCCACTCTACTATCCTTGTCCCTCACTGCAAGAAGATCACTCGATCTCTCTCCGGAAACTCAATATTGCTACCCTTGAGAAATTCAATCTCTAGATCTCACTATCTCGGTGTGTTCTCCAAGTGCCCACCAAGATCCTTCTTATAATCTCTTGTTGGAGCACCAATGACCAATATTAAAACATAATCAAGGGCTAAGATTAACTGGGAGTTGATCCTTGTATTCTTCTAGAAGATTCACACCAGATTTAATTAACACCCTTTAATTAATCACATTTCCTAAGTTTAGACCTAGGAATACATTAAAAATGATTAATTATTTTAATTAAACCATCTCTATGTGGGAATTTTCCAAATTATTTCTAGGTCTTGGAGAATGCATGTGTCTTAGCCTCTCTAAAAAATCTTGAGGCTAGAGCACATTCAATGCTATAGAAATCAACACTTCCTTTTAGTGAGGAATGTGCTCTAGTGATGCAACCCACTGAAGCATCACTCTATCTCTGCACCATCACCTGTTGCGCTACTGATGTCTGGCTCTACTGCCCATCAACTACTGCGAAACTCTGATTGTTGCATCTGTGCTGATGCTGGCCCCACTAAACTGTTGTCAACACTACAAACCTCTCCAATTGTTGTTGTTGCAACTGCAACGGAAAAACATCCAAAATATTGAATCAACTATGTTCAATATGATGCATCTGTCACTCGAGTCCTGACTGCTGCTAGACTCTGCGCTGTCATTGAAGCTTCTGCATTACTATTGACTTTGCACTATGCCCACTGCACTGCTGCCAACTCTGCTCTGCGCTGCTTAGTCTCTAACTGCCACTAGCTACTGCATCTGTCACTCTGGCACCTGACTGCACCAATTTCCACTAATTCATCCTGCCACTGCATGTCTTGGGTTCCCGTATCAAGGTATTGATTCATGAGGTGGACCTCCTCAAGAATCCTTCCCATCCTGTAGCTCTCTGGGGCTACAACTCCAAATCACCCCACCTCACCCCTAGAGGTAACTCGGTGATCATGGCAAACTCTTCCTCCAATCTGGAGGACAACCTGTCGATCTCAGCGGATGCAACCTGTTGATCTTGCTTCTCCTCCTTGTCCTTATTTCAGAGAGGACATTGAGTATTATAGTGGCCAATCTCATCACACCTGAAGCACTTGATCTTGAAAATGTACTTCTTCCTCCTCAGCTACTCTTGCTGCCCCTTTGATGCGAGGGCCACATATTCCTCCTCATTTACTTACTTTGTCCCACTGCTGTTACTACCACCACTGATTGTGCTCTTCACTAGATCTCGCCTCATCTCCTCCTGCTGCATATCAGCCCATACATTCCCAATCTAGCAGTTTTTATCTACCCAGGATACTCTAGACAAAAACTTGCCATTCTTCAGAAACATTGTTCATTGCTAATTGTACAAACTCTCTAGGCTAGGGCGCTGACCCTACTAAAGTAAACTGATCTCAGACATCTCAAAGCCTAGTAAGGAAGGGGTCTATATGCTCCCCTTTTTGCATCCTCGTGCATGTCAGCTTCTCCTCAAGATACATCTTCCACTGCTCGGAATATCCTTTGTACAACGTAGCTAGTGCCTCCCACATCTGCCGGGTAGTATCTTTGCCAGCTATGTGAGATACCGCGTGATCTCGAACCACATCGAGAATCAACCTCTTAACTTTCACCATATCCTTCTTGTATTTCTTAAGCGGATTTGCATCTGCGGGTACAACTACCACACTATCGATATAATTTTTGAGATCATGCTCATTTAGAAGGCAGGAAATTCTAGCCTTCCAGATCACATAGTTGGAGGGTCTGTCCAAATGTTACACATTGAACATTGAAATAAAACCTACTACAACCTTCACAACATAAAATATTGCGGAAACAAAATACTGCATAGGAGATAAATAAACAAACACAAGTACACCATTGTTTTTGGACAAACGTCCCCGGAAAAACCCAATGTGGGAAAACCGGTGCAATGACCGAGGGTTTGATTATTATGCAGTAGTAATCTGAGTACAAATATTTAGATGCCCAAAGTAGCAGTCCGATACAGAGAATAAATTGGCAAAGAGGTGGTGAGAAATATTCTCACACTGTCACTGGCGATCCGAATGTGATCCATGCTCTGGATGACTAGCCCCATGCTGCCTCTACACAGTCTCTACGTGGGCTCACACAGTCACTGCATCAAAGATTCTAGGAGCTGCATCACCCTTCCAACTGATTGATTTGTTGACTGGAACTCGACTCTCTAGCCCTCCGGTCTCACACCCCGACTTTCAACATTAGATATCGATTTCTCCCAACAAAATTACAAACTCCCTCTGAAGCACTACACTGCCTCTGCGTGGCACTGCGTTGCCTCCATGAACCTCTCGTTTCCTTCTCTGCCTTGCACTCTCCGAAACTAGAAAAACCCCCTCAAGTCTACTATCCTTGCCCTCATTGCAAGAATATCACTCGATTTCTCTCCGACAACTCAACATTGCTACTCTTGAGAAATTCGATCTCTAGATCTCACTATCTCAGTGTGTTCTCCAAGTGCCCATCAAGCTCCTTCTTATAATATCTCGTTGGAGCACCAACAATCAAGATTAAAACATAATCAAGGGCTAAGATTAATTGGGATTTGATCCTCACCTTCTTCTAGAAGATTCACATTAGATTTAATTAATATCTTTTAATTAATCACATTTCCTAAGTTTAGACTTAGGAATACATTAAAAATGAATAATTATTTTAATTAATCCATCTTTAGGTGGAATTTTCCCAAACAATTTCCGAGTCTGGGAGAATGCATGTGTCTTAGCCTCTCTGCAAAATATCGAGGTTAGAGCACATCCGATGCCACAGAAATCAACAATATTGAGGGACATTCTTTTGTATCATGATTTTATGCACATATAACACATATTCCAACACTATCAAGAGGACAATCTCGTAAAACATGTTTTTTCCTACATCTAGGACACAAAATTAATAATTCAACATTCTTGGATTTTTGCTTGTTTTGTATCGTTAAAGTATCAAGTTGTTGACTAAGATTTCCAAAGATATCTCTTTTAAAGTTGTTAATAAAATTTCCTAATTCCGCTCTACTTATGGTTCCAGATGCATATTTTCTTATTCTTGACATGACTGGGTCTCTTGGGTTCTTACCATATTTTGCCTTACCTCTTGCAATGTGTTTGTAAAACTCAGAAATTTCATCAAATGACAATTGGGAGACATCTCCTTTGCCCATTAAATTGAGAATATCAATCCACTCATCCCTTATGGTTTTTAGCAAAAGATTTTTTAATGTCTCTTCATCTAAATTGTGCATTTTATCCCTTTTGATATTGTAGGCAAACCTTTCCACCAAATCTTCAAGGTTTTCATCCTCTTTTTGAACCATATTAAAGACTTCATCCTTAAGGTTACAGTGCATACAATAATATTTGTATTTTTCTAGGAATATTATTTTCATATCATCCCATGTTATGATAGAATGTGTTCCTAAACCCATGAACCATTTAAGACCTCCATCTTTTAGAGAGGCTAGGAACAATTTCAATTTTTGAGTATCAAGTAGAAAATTATTTGATCTGCATAATACTTCAAACTCAAAAAGGAATGTTTTAGGATCCTTAGTTCTTAAACCATGAAAATTAGGAAGGATGGATGGTGAGATATTTTTCATGGTAGTAGTGGTATATGTATCTAAAATAGGAAACCCATGAGGATCCTCTTCATGAAAGTCTTTATAATCTCCCCTTCCACCTCTACCACCTCAAACTTCTCTATTTCCTCCTCTACCTATTCCTCCACCAATCCTTGGTCCACCATCTCCATTGTGTACTTCTCCTTCCCCTTCTCCTGCCATTATAGATTCCTCAAAGCTGATATAAGGTTCAACAATAGGGTTGTTTACTTCTTCCTCTAGTTCTTCTACTAATGGTATGTCAAAAAAACTTTCCTTCTCTTCTTCACTAAGTACTTCTAACTCCTGTCCTAAGAGTTGTTCACCTGTAATTTAATTCATATTTAAATTACACGATTAAATTGTCAAACCAAGGTTCGTGTACTTGTGAAGTGTATATGCACTATATATGTTAGGATGTTTATTTTTTTATTTTAAATATTTCAAATTTAAAAGCAAACGTGAAGTTCAACTACCCTTGACTAACTCTTGTCAAGTCACACACATGTTTTTTTGTAAGATCAACCAACTACACGAAAGCATTTACTCTAGGAACTGAAATGGCTAATTTACCAAACTGAGATTGATAATTTATTCTAATCGAGTAGAATGGAAATATTATACTAATATGCATAATCAAATGTCTATGCTATTCGAGCTTTATGGTCTTTTAAGTAAGCCTAATAGGTGGACGTCCTTGTCTTTGACATTTGGTGCCTATCCATGTCTTTTGTTCTTCTTCCAAGTATCTAGAACCTGTATAACCATGGACTAAACTATGTAAATTATCATTAGCTACGAAAATTGCACAACTGGTAGCCATAGAAACATTTTAGTCATTTTCATAAGGAAAATATAGATTATGAGCTACAAATGTTTGATACCTTATGTTATACATGAGGATGACCCAAATGATCTTATAGCCTGTAAAAGATGTCAAAAACAAGTATGGAATAGATGATAAGAAGGGAAAATATATAAAAATTGAGGACAATTTGAGGCTTCAATGCTAACAAAATTAAAGCCATCAAGGAATGGACAATCCCCTCAACCTTAAGCCATCTTTGAGGATTTATTGGGTTAACATGGTTTTATTGCAACTTTATTAATAATTTTGGGAAAATAACATCACCTCTAACAACATTACTAAAGAATGATGCATTTTCTTGGACACCAAAAGCAACTAAGGCATTTGAACATCGTAAAGAGGAAATGTGTCGAGCTTTGATCTTAGCTACACCAGACTTCACAAAAACCTTTATTGTGGAATGTGATGCCTCAATAAATGATGTTGGTGTTGTTTTAATGTAGGAAGGAAGACCCATTTCCTTTTAAATTCATCCAATCAAGGGGAATAATTCACACAAACCTATTTATGAGAAGGAAATGTTGGAAATACTACATGCCCTGAAGCAATGACACCCTTACCTAATTGGAAGATACTTCAAGGTAAAAATAGATGATGATAGTCTTAAATAATTCTTGGAACAAATATTATATTCAGAAAATCAACAAGAATGGGTCACAAAGATGTTGGGTTATGATTTTGAAATCATCTACAAAAAAAGGGAAGCAAAATGTTGGTGTAGATGCTACATGCCCTGAAGCAATGACACCCTTACCTAATTGGAAGATACTTCAAGGTAAAAATAGATGATGATAGTCTTAAATAATTCTCGGAACAAATATTATATTCAGAAAATCAACAAGAATGGGTCACAAAGATGTTGGGTTATGATTTTGAAATCATCTACAAAAAAAGGGAAGCAAAATGTTGGTGCAGATGCACTCTCAAGAAAGGATGAGGATGTGGAGGCATTGCTCTGTGCTATTTCTATTATCCAATATGATTGAATAAGGGATGGATGTAAGAATGGCAAAGAGGATCACAAATTAGCATTAAAATGCATATTAACGAGAATTTTTGGCATGATTGAGTAATGCTAGCGTTGTTGTAGCATTATTTAGTTAAAATTAAATGTTTGATTGTGCATGTGATTGTTGGCACTTCTCGCTCCCTGATTACATGCAACTGCCTGATGCTATGTGTTGTGCCGGACAGTCAACTATGCCTAATGTATGTTGCTACGGGTTGAATTGCCTAATTATGTTGTTGTGGTGATCCTCCTGTGTTCAATACCCTGAATGGAATGATCCATACCCCCTATCAACAATTTCTCGACCTTACATTTCAATAATGCATGCTCCTAGTTGATCTCCTTTATGTTCTATTACAAGATTGGCTTTTATCCCTGTTTGTTGATGATATACCAGGTCAAGTATGTCCATTCCTGGGGAAACCACTATTAACCATGGAGTCGCCCAACAACATAAGCTGTAGCCCAAGGAACCCATTGGATGAGGATGCAGAGAATAAACTTGGCAAACTACTGGAAGCCCTATGGGATGAACAAGAGGAGGATAAATACTTGCCTTGCTTGATTGATCCCCAAAAGAGGCTCAATTCATGCTTACAGAAGATTCCTGTTATGGCCTTTCCTGCAACCCCCAACGACCAAGGTACTTTATGTTTTGCCTTGCTTCACACAAATTTTTTGTTATGTGTTGTTATGCTATGCCAAAGAAAGTCTGTTGGATTTAACCCATATATCTCACAATATGTGGGCAGTTGACATACTTACTGTACTTATTCAATTAGTGATAAGGGTGACATACATTGAAAATATGATTATTTTCTTAGAACATATTGTGGCGACCCTCTGTCATGTATAGAGAAACAATAGGGGTTAGATTGTGTCTGTTCTGTTTTTTTGATTTTCTTCTTCATCATTTTGTCTTGGTCATTTTCAAAGATAAAGATAAATTCAGATGCCAGCCTTGAGGATGCAGTTCAATTGCTTTCCAAACACAGAATCTTGAGTGCACCAATAAGAGATATTGAAGTAGATGAACATGCTAGCTACATTGACAAGTATATGGGCATTGTTGGATTTGAAAGCATTGTTGTGTGGCTGCTCCACTAGGTGTGTTATACTTTTATTTCTTGTTGGTTAATAAAAAATTTAGGTCAAAAATTGGTGCAGACCAATTACACATTAATTAACATGTTATATCTCATCCCTAATATTAACACGTTAGATCTCATCAAATGCTTCCTGCTAAAGATACTGTTAGCTTTTCTACATAATACAACATTTGAGGATCAAATGCAGTCCCAATCGGGTTGTTTGCACACAGAAGGATGCCCAAAAATGGATACAAAGTGCCTCAAAAGCCTTCAAAATCCTCTTAAGGCCTTCACCAATCAAAACTATCGCAAGAGGAAAGCCCTTGGGAAGGCGGAAATACTCTATCGGGAGGCACAAATGCGCTAAAATCATGAAAAAACCAAAGTTACAGGCTTAAGGATCTGCATTGATCTCAACCGTTGGATTTGGCCGATCAACAGTCCAGATCGCGTCGACATATCGCAATCGGAGGAGGCAGGCAGTGGCAGCAACAAAGGAGTCTCCGATCCGATGGGCCAGACCCGACGGCCATACAACGCTGCATTTTATATTATTTCGGGTCCGCAGCAATCGCTGATATCGCATCGACGCTTTCAAAGGGGGCAAGGCCTTTTCAATGTTTATGTTTGCGATGCGATAAGCCCGGACCCGATGGCGCTATAAGTTATTTTTGATGAATTATCGGGTCCGGGGTGATTTCGCTATCGACGTTTTCTAATGGTCGGGGCCTTTACATATGACATGCCTCCGATCCGATAAGCCGGACCCGATGGCTTGATAAATGGTTTTTATTTAAATTTCAAGTCCGCGCTGGGCCATTTTCATTGGTTTTGGGCGCATTTTCTTTGTTAAAGGAAATATAAGGAAATACAAAGGCAAGCCTTGGGCAGGTGCGATTGCGATGGGCTTCGGAGCCGAAAGGGTTCAGAAACAAAATATATATATTGTTCAAGTCCGCCAAAGCCATTTTTATTGATTTTGCAGCAACTTTGTGTATATTTTCAAATATAAAGAAACAGAGGATTGGCCGGCTCTGATATGCAATGGTGATCCGATAGAGAAGTTATGCATGTATTGACCATTCATGTTTAAAATGGCAAGATGGGCAGTATTTTTCAGTGGCGCGGAGCTGTTTAAAGCAGACATGGAACAATACAGGCAACTGCGTTCAATACGCAGTATGGCAAGGACTTGCCTCAAACAGATCAACAATTATCAGTCGTGGAATTCATCCACATTTCACGCCACCTGTGCCAAGGAGGACTGCAGAGCAACAGAAAGGTCAAATCCATTTACAACACAGCCAGTTTTGTATCAGCGGCCATTCCTGAATGTAAATGTGGTTGGTGGCCATTTATGGGCTCCTCCACGCATAGCTAACAGAGAGATTGTAATGAGACACCATATATACTGAAAAAAGAGATGTAATCGATTGATGAGTGTTAGATGAAGAGAACCCTGTTGTAAGGATCAACTTCTGGAGACTGTAACTACTTTGTAACCTGCAGCGTTTGGGCTTCATTTCCAGCTAATACAAGCTTCTTTTGCTGTTTATTGCTCACTTTCCACTTCTCTTTCTTGTTCCAGGCTGTGCCTGTTTGCATTTGTTCTATTGCTGTGAATGTTTAGCATCAGAGGGGTTGTCATCCCACCTCTGTGTTAGGATTTAGCATGTATCATAGAACATGTGTGCAAGTTTCTGTTGTTTAATGCATAGAGAGTTGTCATCCTGTCTGTGCATTAGAAACTAGATCTATAGACCTCTTAACTGGTTGCAGCCGGCCATCACAGGGTCCTGTGCATCTGTTGGTGTGGTCAGTCTTCTCCATTATCACCTTATCCTCAAACTGTGAGTAATAGGTGGTTAAAAGCCTTGTAGTCTGGGGGTGTTCACCCATGTCTGGGGTCAATCATAGTAGAAGTGGTTATCTGGCTTGAATATGCAGCATTTGTTCCATTCATCCACCATTTATCCAACTATATTCGATTGAATTTGTAATGTTCCCGAGCATCACCGATATGAAACCTAGGTGAGTTTCTTGGGCTGATAACATTAAATGGCGCCGTTGCCAGGGAGAAGAGAATCGAAGCTCAACTTCCTTGGGAGACGACACAACTTCAAGCTTTGATGACAGACAAGGTTTGAACACATTCTTTGGTTGTAATCATCTGTCTGGCGACTCCACTGGAGGAAGGCCATCCTTTGGCGGCTCCACATTGATGTTCTGGCGCAGTTCGTGAAGCATGCTCGGAGAAATCTTCAGAAATCACTAGCTGGCCAGTGCCTGATCCTGAGAAGATTGCTAATCAAAGAAAACTTTGCAGACGGGAGCATCAGGATCAGGTAAGCCTAAAAGAATTTTTATGCGTCTCTGTTAGTGAAGTTCACCTTCAGAGATTCATACCGCTCCCGGTTATTCATTTCCTTTTCGGACCTCAGTAGAAAAAGTATCCCATAGTGTCCGTCAATTTCCTCTGTTTTTATTATCCATTGCATCACTTCATACCACTCAATCTACCAGTACCCTTTCATTTAGGCTCAGTCATGGCAGGCCAGCAAGCCCTCACAAAGATAGAACGAATAGTTGCTGCCAGGTATGGACCTTTGGTCTTGCCTTCTCCTCTAAGTACCATGCCTGTAGGAGATTTTCGAGAATACATGCCTAAGTTTACTGGTGCAGAGGGAATATCAGCCGAAGAACATTTAGAGTCCTTTTATAGCTATGCTAATAACCTGGATATCTATGAAGAGGATGTATGGATGAGGGTGTTTATCCAAAGCCTAGAGGGAGATGCTAAAAAATGGTTCAATGGACTAGCCCCTAGGTCTATTGCAGACATTGAGGCCCTAGATGAGGTATTATTAAAGTACAGGGGGAATAAGGAAGATCTGCTCTATGATAATACTGAGTCTAGAAACTCACAGAGGGATGGGCTCTCATCATCCTTAGATCATAAGATCGACGAAATGGCCATGATGACAGAGCTATTGGCCTTTGAAGTTCCAGGTTAAGAGTTGAGCAGTATTCAGGGGTGGAGCACTTGCAGATTTCGCAGAACAACAGCGCTGCAAACGAAGATCAAAGGGTGAAGACCCTTTGTCAGAGTATAGTCATGGAGGAAGTATATCCTGAGGAGGATGAGGTCCATGGTTGGGAAGGTGCTCCTTTCCTAACCAGAGCTGCCTATGAAGAAGCATTATCCAGAGGCACTGCTCACCAGTTTGTTGTACCTGCAGAACAACAAGCTGATCAACAGAGGCAGCCAGCAGCAGGCCCCACCGTCCTCGAAGAGCCCGAAGCCAGCCCTTCTTCTAATGGCTATGAGGATCTGCAAATTTTGCGGCCTGCTATTATCCCCGGCCCAGTGATTGAAAGGGGAGAGGAAGCCTCTCCATCATCTTTTGTTTCTTTGTCTGATCCAGTGACAATCCCTCAAAGTTGCCCCCTGAACACTGAAGCAGGCCGTGATTCAAAGTCCAAGGTTGATACCAATCAAATCAGTCTTGATATTCTCATGCCTGCCCAGTTGGCCCCCACGCAGATTGAAGTGGCAGCATATCAGAAGATAGAAGGAGAGGATGCGTAGTCATGGGTTTCCTCCTTAGATGAGGAGTGTTCAAAGGAAGATTTAGGAGAAGAAATTATCTCTGTGTCATCTGCACAAGAAAACAATGATGCATCATTCATATTTATTTTGCAGGCCACAGAAGATAAAAATAGATACACAACATGCATGGTTATCCAGCAGATGTACAAATGCTCCTCTAAAGAACATCTAAGGAGGAAAATACATAGAGGGGAAATGAGATTTGATCCCTATCTGCCTATCAAGCTCAAATGCCCCAAACTTTTTAAGGTGGAGGATCAAATAAATCCAGTCCTGCTGATCTATGATGAACTGGGCTGAGAGCAGGAGAAACAATTTTGATTGCCCTACTAATGGGCAATTTTTGAAGTTTATGTTTTCTAGATTTAATGTTTGTAATTAGTTTCTTTTACAGTTTCCTGTTGTATGCTTAGTTGACTCCATGCCCAATGGACACTAGGCAAATGTTTTTATAGCTGTTTTTGTATGAAGGCATTGGTCTGCAGGTTCTTGAGACCTCACAGGGAGGATCTCATCCCCAGAAGGAGCCAGTGTTAGCTCTGCTACATAATCCAACATTTGAGGATCAAATGCAGTCCCAATCAAGTTGTTTGTGCACAGAAGGATGCCCAAAAGTGGATACAAAGTGCCCCAAAAGCCTTCAAAATCCTCTTAAGGCCTTCACCGATCAAAACTATCGCAAGAGGAAAGCCCTTGGGAAGGCGGAAATACTCTATTGGGAGGCACAAATGCGCTAAAATCATGAAAAAATCAAAGTTACAGGCTTAAGGATCCGCATTGATCTCAGCCGTTGGATCTGGCCGATCAACGGTCCAGATCGCGTCGGCATATCGCAATCGGAGGAGGCGGGCAGTGGCAGCGACAAAGGAGTCTCTGATCCGATGGGCCGGACCCGACGGCCATACAACGCTGCATTTTATATTATTTCAGGTCCGCAGCGATCGCTGATATCGCATCGGCGCTTTCAAAGGGGGCAAGGCCTTTTCAATGTTTATGTTTGCGATGCGATAAGCCCAGACCCGATGGCGCTATAAGTTATTTTTGATGAATTATCGGGTCCAGGGTGATTTCGCTATCGCCGTTTTCTAATGGTCGGGGCCTTTACATATGACATGCCTCCGATTCGATAAGTCAGACCCGGTGGCTTGATAAATGGTTTTCATTTAAATTTCAAGTCCACGCTGGGCCATTTTCATTGGTTTTGGGTGCATTTTCTTTGTTAAAGGAAATATAAGGAAATACAAAGGCAAGCCTTGGGCAGGTGCGATTGCGATGGGCTTCGGAGCCGAAAGGTTTCAGAAACAAAATATATATATTGTTCAAGTCTGCCAAAGCCATTTTTATTGATTTTGCAGCAGCTTTGTGTATATTTTCAAATATAAAGAAATAGAGGATTGGCCGGCTCTGATATGCAAAGGCGACCCGATAGAGAAGTTATGCATGTATTGACCATTCATGTTTAAAATGGCAAGATGGGCGGTATTTTTCAGTGGCACGGAGCTGTTTAAAGCAGACAGGGAACAATACAGGCAACTGCATTCAATACGCAGTATGGCGAGGACTTGCCTCAAACAGATCAGCATTTATCAGTCATGGACTTCGTCCATATTTCACGCCACCTGCGCCAAGGAGGACTGCAGAGCAACAGAAAGGTCAAATCCATTTACAGCACAACCAGTTTTGTATCAGCGGCCCATTCCTGAATGTAAATGTGGTTGGTGGCCATTTATGGGCTCCTCCACGCATAGCTAACAAAGAGATTGTAATGAGACACCATATATACTGAAAAAAGAGATGTAATCGATTGATGAGTGTTAGATGAAGAGAACCCTGTTGTAAGGTTCAACTTCTGGAGATTGTAACTACTTTGTAACCTGCAGCATCTGTTCTTCATTTCCAGCTAATACAAGCTTCTTTTGCTGTTTATTGCTCACTTTCCACTTCTCTTTCTTGTTCCAGGCTGTGCCTGTTTGCATTTGTTCTATTGCTGTGAATGTTTAGCATCAGAGGGGCTGTCATCCCACCTTTGTGTTAGGATTTAGCATGTATCATAGAACATGTGTGTAGGTTTCTGTTGTTTAATGCATAGAGAGCTGTCATCCTGTCTGTGCATTAGAAACTAGATCTATAGACCTCTTAACTGGTTGCAGCCGGCCATCACAGGGTCCTGTGCATATGCTGGTGTGGTCAGTCTTCTCCATTATCACCTTATCCTCAAACTGTGAGTAATAGGTGGTTAAAAGCCTTGTAGTCTGGGGGTGTTCACCCATGTCTGGGGTCAATCATAGTAGAAGTGGTTATCTGGATTGAATATGCAGCATTTGTTCCATTCATCCACCATTTATCCAACTATATTTGGTTGAATTTGTAATGTTCCCGAGCATCACCGATATGCAACCTAGGTGAGTTTCTTGGGGTGATAACAGATACCAAATAGAAAACAAATTAATTTGTACATGGCCTAGGTTCAACACATTGAAACATTCGAGGTCAATGACGTCCTTCAATGAAGAATGATAGACAACGGAATAAATATGTGTTAAATCAAAGCTAATTCGAGCTCGCTTCTCTCAGAATCCACGAGAATCATGTTAGTGTTGCCTTAAAATATGAAATCCTTTAAATTTACCAATAAATTTATGTAATCCTTCAAGTGCTTAGTCAACAGATTACTACACCATGATTTTAAACAAAATGAATGTCATACACAATCATAAATCAACCATGACACAACTTGAAGGCATAGTTCATGAGTCTAATAAATGTCATTGGGACATGAAGAATTCCTGGAAGAAACTAGAAGCATTGAGGCATAGTTTTTTTCAAATGAAAAGAAAGCATACCATATTTTTCACATTCAGCGAAAAATTGAATTATTGATGAAAGGAGATTTTGGGGTAAGGCCAATTTCCCCTTTCTTTATAAATTTCAAACTTGAGGCCTGTGGGTTATGGCCCAAAAACCTATCAGAAGCGTAAATTGAAGGCTTAAGCCTTTAAACCGGGACCACACTTCATATCGGAATACAAAGGAATTACACGGGAAAACCCCGCTCCAAACACATAAGCCGGACTTCAAATATTATAAACCCGCATTCATAAATCGTCGGGTCCGCTCCTCCAATCTTTTCTATAGTGCTCTCCGACCTCTGCATTCTCCGATCTACGATTGGCAATCGCCCAATCTCCACCGTCCATTTCATTCTCTGATCCAACGGTCAACATTTACTCTGAATATTCAGAGTAGACCGTTGATCCTCCATTGTCGATCAACTTGCGCAAGATCCAACGGTTCACAAGGATTTCGGGTAGACAACAAGCACGAGGATTAACCGCCTGAAAAGCGGTTTCCTCTCTCCTCCTCACTACTACGTGTTGCTTGATGAGTGGAATCGGGTGCTCACCCTTCAATACCACTTATGGGTTTGAGGCCGCCCGAAATACCACTTCCACTGTTTAAAACCCGCTCTTCGCTGATTATCTTCCACGCTCTTCCACCATACGATGATCGTCGATCTATGAGATCCAACGGATCCCATGCATTCTCTCATTCTTTCGCCATTTGATGGATTCTGTGCTTTAATCCAGTTCCTCTTCCATATACCCTGTCTTCACATTGTTAACACATAGAACACTCATATAATTGATAATTTAGATCGCCATCGATCCATATAGTGATCGATGGTCGATCAACAATCTCGCAACGCAGGACTAACTCTATATATGAAATACACACAGGCACACAATTTCACACTGAAACACACTTTTCTATTATACACAACATAGTTACATTCTAAGGCATTTCAGCCTTAGAAACAAGCTCCCCTTTCGGTTACATTTTGGTCACTCTGTTCTCACAAATTTCTATCTGTCACTCTCTATCTATCTCTCCCCTATCAGTCTCACGATATATATATATAGAACACGTAGGTTCATCGTTACAGGAATATTGGATCGGATCACTGTGAAGGATCCGATCACATCCTTTCCTCAAATCTCTCAACTAATCTCTCTATATGCATACATATGGTAGATTACATTAAATAAGTCTTCTAGAGACTTTATCCATTCCATCATTTTAGCCCTATTTTAATAGAATTGTCCCTTGTGTTGTTTCGATGGTCCATTTCCTCCTCTTCTCCACTTTGGATTCCTTCTTTAATGAAGAGTGCCGAATGCTCCTGCATCAGACTCCCGAGGCACAAAAATTTATGACCTCCTGGTCATATGCTTCTCCTTATCCTTAGCAATTCTACCCACTTCTCAGTGGAACTGCCTTCATGATCTTCTGTGAGCTGCAACCAACCTCTGCAGTAATAGTCTTCCTCTGCTACACGATACCTCACCAAGCTTTCTCCTCTGAGCTTAGTCTTTTGGCATCCTTCTAGTTCTCTCCTCTAGAACCAATTGAGCACTTCTTGCTCTAGGTTGCTGCAAGTCTTCTCACCTTTCGCTGCCGCTATCTGCACGACAGTAAGACCATAAACTCTCGATCTTTAAACAACTGTACCTCTTCTACTTCTGCTTACACTCTTTCTTCCTTCTCGCAGGAAAACTTTCCCTTTAACCTTTAACCTTTCCCTGCTCTGATACCAAATGATGAAAGGAGATTTTGGGGTATGGCCAATTTCCCCTTTCTTTATAAATTTCGAACCTGAGTCCTATGGGTTATGGCCCACAAACCTATTGGAAGCGTAAATTGAAGGCTTAAGCCTTTAAACCAGGACCAAACTTCATATCGGAATACACAGGAATTACACGGGAAAACCCCGCTTCGAACACATAAGCCAGACTTCAAATATTATAAACCCGCATTCATAAATCGTCGGGTCCATTCCTCCAATATTTTCTACAGCGCTCTCCGACCTCTGCATTCTCCGATCTCCAATCGGCAATCTCTCGATCTCCGCCGTCCATTTCATTTGCCGATCCAATGGTCAACATTTAGTCCGAATATTCAGAGCAGACCATTGATCAACTTGCGCAAGATCCAACGGTTCACAAGGATTTCGGGTAGACAACAAACATGAGGATTAACCACCCGAAAAGTGGTTTCCTCTCTCCTCCTCGCTGTTACGTGTTTCTTGATGAGTGGAATCGGGTGCTCACCCTTCAATACCACTTATGGGTTTGAGGCTGCCCGAAATACCACTTCCACTGTTTAAAACCCGCTCTTCGCCGATTATCTTCCGCGCTCTTCCACCATACGATGACTGTCGATCTATGAGATCCAACGGATCCCATGCATTCTCTCATTCTTCCACCATTTGATGGATTCTATGCTTTAATCTAGTTCCTCTGCCATATACCTTGTCTTCAAACTGTTAACACACGAAACACTCATATAATTGATAATTTAGATCTCCATCGATTCATATAGTGATCGATGGTCGATCAAAAATCTCGCAACGCAGGACTAACTCTATATATGAAATACACAGAGGTGCACAATTTCACACTGAAACACACTTTTCTATTATACACAACATAGTTACATTATAAGGCATTTCAACCTTAGAAACAAGCTCCCCTTTCGGTTACATTTTGGTCACTTTGTTCTCACAAATTCCTATCTGTCACTCTCTATCTATCTCTCCCCAATCTATCTCACGATATATATATAGAACACGCAAGTTCATCGTTACAAGAATATTGGATCGGATCACTGTGAAGGATCCGTTCACATCCTTTCCTCAAATCTCTCAACTAATCTCTCTATATGCATACATATGGCAGATTACATTAAATAAGTCTTCTAGAGAATTTATCCATTCCATAATGTTAGCCCTATTTTAACAGAATTGTCCCTTGTGTTGCTCTGATGGTCCACGTCCTCCTCTTCTCTGCTTTGGATTCCTTCTTTAATGAAGAGTGCCGGATGCTCCTGCATCAATTATCATTAAGTCTGTCAGTTTCGTTCATACTATTTTGGTCCAAAAAGGCAAATGTGGCATTGTTTTGTCCAATGGAAAAGTGCATATTGGGAAGCCCTTCCTATGAAAATGATTGGTATTGTGCCAAAGGATCATGGGTTCACTAGTAAGATCAAAAGATGATTTAGCTGAACTGGTTTTTGTTTGTCCCACCCAAATGGTGTGTCTCAAAAGAAGACAAGGCTAGGAAAACATCTAGGGGATGTTCAAGGAATAGTTAACCGTTGGACTTGGCACCTAAGACTAAATGAATGGTACTATGTTAAGGAGTCTCAGTTCACTGCTGAGGTTTGCAGAGGATTTAGCTGGATAAAGGATTTCACATTGGCAGGTTACAATGCAGTAAATAACAATGTAGATTAACACAAAACAATAGTGGAAGTCTCATGTAAGATGTGAATGCAAATGCCCTAGAAATCATTGAAATAATACTAATATTCACACTGTGAAACACATAAGACCATCAACAAAGATCATATATCCATAAGGGTATTTTCCTACAATATGTTGAACTGAATTTCAACAGTGTCACAAAAATTTAGTCCCCTGCAATTGATTGTACACAAATGCGTGAATATCTATAAAAGGTTTTGGGCATCCATAAGTTTTTCTGTTGAGATAACAAATTTGTGGGACTTCAACTTGGCATAAGAATGAGTTAAATTGGGAATGAGCTTACCCGACTCAAATGGTGTATAGAAAGTTCCACTATAAGTGAAACAACCACAAACACTGTCAAAACAGTGGCCATTGAACATGTTGGTGTCAAGGCCAGTGACTTCGACTCCTATGGCCTATCTATTGCCACTGCTTCCTTCCTTGCCTTTGACAATCCATAGCTCATTATTGTCTTCTGTACATATCAATGTCTTAGGGAGCCAAACTTTGATATTCCCCTTGCCTGCCTATTTCATGGGCCAAGGTCTACTAATCCCATGCATCATGATAGATCCATAAGTCTGTCAGTATAACATGTTTTGCTTTCTTTCTATTCTTTCATAAATATTGAACCACTTGCTTGTATTTATCTATCCTTCAATATCTTGGACTCTGTGATTTCTTTTCATCAATTTTCCCCCGTAGCTATACTTCATGTAATGTATGAAATTGGAAATAAATAATTTGTTTACAGACACAAAATTTCCATTTAGATAGGCTATTCACGAAACAAACTATCCAACTTTAATGGATGAATGAGCTCTGCTCAAGGGAGCTTATAGCTCAGGATTGGGGCCTTTTAGGACCTTTATCTATAACTTATAGATTTATTCCTCACGGGGCCCCTCAAAGCCGAAATTAGGAAGAACAGACCCTCATTGAAAGATTGCGGAGCTATTTTAGTAACTTAGCATTTGAGAACATACATGAATCCCATGTTATATTTAAATTATGAAGCATTAATATTCATTTGATATCTCTGTGCGGGTGCAAAATACTATAACATTCCAAGTTTATGATGGTAAGCACAAGAATAATGAGCCACCATCATATAAAAGTGTAGCACTAGCAAGTAAAGGTGCATGGACTATACAAATTGCAATCCTTTCACTAGTGGATTTTGTCAAGATTCACTTACAAGTTAACACAACTCGAAGGCCTACTTCAAGCTCTGATAAGATTGGTCCCATAAAGGATGCAAAATGCATCATACAAAGATAAGGTTTGAAAAGCCTTTATTGAGGACTTGGTATTAATATACTTCTTAATGCTCTTGCTCATGGTGTCTACTTTTGGAAAGTGAAGAGGAAAGTTTATTAACAATGCCTAGAGCAAGCGATTTTGCAAGAGTGACAAGTCTGGAATAAAGAGTTGTAGTGCTATACGATATCCATGGTTTGGTCAAAATTTCAAAATTTGCAAATGTCTATGGTTTTCCAATTTCAAATTTAATCTTCAGTTAAACTGTATATTGTGGTTTTGTTATATATTGCAAGTTTAATCCACGGTATAAGATCTCTCTAGAAATTACATAGGTGCATGATATCGTGGTTGAGATTCTATGGATTTGACAGGAAATAAAATCCATGCGTTCACAATACAATCACTAGAATCATAATGTGCATTAGTTTTTTTTTTTTTAATCGTCCAATCAACAAGACCATTGTGTTTGGGAAAGGATTTTTTTTTGACTTCTCACAATCTTGCCATTCATCTTCCCTTGCAAGACATGTAAACGCAAAACTTTATGGGGTATGATAAAAAAGCAAAGGTTTGAATTTTACGATAAAAAGTAAAGAACAAATGACATTCCATTGACCTTAGCATACTCCAGATCATAAGTTCTCAAACCAACTTGTGTATCTTGGCACCAAAAACCTACTTGGAAAGTCAGGCTTTAAATCAACTGTCAATTGAAAGGAAACAAGAGAACCATCAGATGCTCTTCTTCCCAGGATAACCCGATAATCCCCAATATATTCCCAATGAAAAGGTAATCTCCCTGAGATAAAAAACAAATAAAAACCCTCAAAATTTGACATTGAAATTTTGAACTGCAACTCAATGTTTAATTCTCTAGACTACAAGTCCAACTCGAATTCACAACATAATGTCATCTTCGTGCCAACAAGTCTTATAGTTTTCAAATGTTAATTTTTTGGGCATTGAAAATATACCATAGTTTTATTATAAATCTAAAGCAACATGTATGTATCAACTCAGAGGAAGTGAATCTCTCCCCTCTCGAGTTGTCACAAAGTCGATTTCCCCTGCTAGCGTTGGAGTGGACTAGTAATCCCTGAACTGACTGATCGTTCTAGAATTATTTTTTTGGTTAAATTCTCGAGAATAAAACTAGACTTCTAAATTTTCCAAAAACTCATTGTCGGGGGTATATATAGTGATTATGTATCTTCCTTTTGGTTTGGGCAAAACATTACCCCAAATATTCCAAATGACCCACCACTTATTAAATTAACAACATCTGTAGGCATTGATTATGTAGGGCTTGAATTTCTCCACCAAATCTATAGGCATTGATAGAGAGAGCTTTACTTCAACCTTGAAGCTTTACTTACTCGTCACTACAAGTATCAACTCTTAAATATATCACTACATGTACATTTGGAGGGACTTGCTTCTTTGCAACTCTCCTTGTTATCAATTGAAAATGAATGAATATAGTTGAATATTTATGATGTATATCTATATATTGTCACATTTATCCATAGAATAGGTTAGAATTACTAATATTGGGCTTAAATTTAATTCACGACGTCTCAATAATAAATGTTATAATCTATGGTGCAAGTTCATTTGGTATCAAAAGAGTCGTCGTCTTTCATTTCAAAAGCTTTCACTATCAAGCAATTAGAAGAAAACAATTTGTGATTCATAGAAATAGAATAAAACCAGGTAAGGTTGTTAATTGCATCTTGTTCATGGTGTTATTAATGGGCCAAAGAAAACAATGTCGAGTGAAGCCTAACCATTCATGAGCCAGATAAATATTGTAACACCAACAACATATTTATAATCTTAAACATTCAAAATAATAAGCAAAGTTTAGGCAACTCTAAAGCGCAATACTTTTTCTTTGTCCCCAGTTATCATTTGGACTATCATAATGATTTAATCATAAATAACAACTATTAACTACACACTTAAAGACAAAGGACTGCTACCTTACAACTCCCCTGGTTTAAATATGAATCTCATTAAGAAAACAAAAATGTCAAAAAATACATAAATGCATATATATGATGACTTCACTTATATGATTTTATTAAAAAATAAATAAATTAATATTTTTCTTTCAAATTCATTTTCACACTTGATTTGGATAATTAATGTTATTCATTTCTCTCATAGATAGACAATTATGCATATTCTTTTATTTCTTTTGTTTTTTTAAGTCAAAGTTTTTTCATTTAGGAGGCAAAATTACATCCACAACTTGGCAAAATGCTAATGGCCTCACTCCTATTGGATTTATTGGCCAGTAGTGATCCAGTGGATATTGGAGGCCAATGGCCTATTCCACCTAGACCCCCCAGTCAGTTTCATCTGTTTCCTTGTTCAATTCAACATTTACTATTTTTAGCAGTTTTTCGGATCCTGAATTTTCAGAGCAGTTTTGACCCCATAAACGACATTTTTTTGGGTCTGCAGCAGGCCCATAGCCACAAGTAGGGGCTTATGGTGAAACCTATAGTACTCGGTGAGACCTTTCCAACAAGGTATCGTATGCGTCAATCGGAGATAATATGACCAAGTTACAACCCTGAGAAGTTGGTTGCCTAACTAACCCCAATGGGGCCCACAAACTCTTGGTGTTATATCTCCCGGGGTTAGGGTTTTGGTTTTTTAGGGTTTTCTCATGTTTTCCAATAATAAATAGGCCCTTGAGCCTCATTGTAACACAGTTCAGAGGCATGTATCTGCCACATCTCTTCTCAGAGATAAGCTACCATCGCCTGAGCTATCTTATTTCCATTCAGTTTGTAAGCATAGTTCAATATTTTCTATTAATGAAATGAAGTGTTTTTCTTCCACATCTCTATGTTTAGGATTATATCTGTAAGTTGTTGCATTCCTGTTTAAATTTGAATCAGTGGTATCAGAGTGGTCTGTTCTTTCTTTGTTTTTCTTTGCATGTCCCCAACGGGGTCAAGGTATAAGGAGTTAACGCTTGATCTGGTTGAACCATTGCAAGATCTGGCTCACAAAACAAGTAGACCTCCCATGGCGGAAGAAAAGAAAGATGGGGGGCAAGAGATCCTTTCAAAATGTTGGTCGAGGAAGCCCTTGAGCGACAGAGGGACGCGATGATGGATAAATTTGCCCAGATCCTTCGACGACTACCCACAAGAAATGCATCTTTATTCGACAATCACTCTGGAGGCGCCACTCCTTTTAAGGTACATGTTAACTTTGATATTCCCATATTCGAAGGCTTGATAGATGCATACGCTGTAGATAAATGGTTAAATCTGTTAGAAGGATATTTTTCAGTTCATGACTTTTCCAATCAGGAAAAGATTACGTTTGCACTTCTCAAAGCCAACCCACATGTGAAGGACTAGTGGGAAACCTACTGTGAAAAAAAAGATGAGAGTGAAGCCTCGCTATTTTCAGCTGCACCCATTTGGAATTCTTTCCGAGACACCATCAAGGAACAATGTTACCCTGTCGGGAGCTATGAAGTCACATACATAAAGTGGACCACGCTACGACAGGGAAGGGACCAGGATGTGCCAGAGTTCACAAATATTTTCCATACCCTTCAGACGAAGCTGGGTATCAAGGATACTGAGCAGAATTTGGTGCTCAAGTACCATGACTATCTAGACAAGTACATCTAGGACAAGATGGAGTTCCTGGATGTTTCCTCGCTCGACACGACGTATCGGTATGCTGTCAAAATCGAGTAGAATTTTAAACAGAAGAAGCGAGACTTTGGATTTGCAAATCCAAAGCAAGGAAAAGGTGCCCCAAACCACAAAACAAAGGACCAAGCCAAGGCGGGGCTACCCAGGACAACCCGTCGAAGCCACAAGCAAAGAACAACACCACGAAGATGAAGAAGGACATAGGAAAATGGTGCGAGTTCCATAAGAGCTCCACTCACAATACAAGTGAGTGTTGGGCCAAATAGTCATTGGTGGCTGAGCTGAAGGCTTCCAAATCAGACATAGGTTCCGACTCTGAATCGTAACCCGATAAGGGAACTGTTACAGGTCTATTTGGGCACATCACTCCTGACATTTAGATCAGTACAATTAGGGATCATCAAACCCTAATTCAGTTGTTACATGCCCTAGACAAGTCATCTCATTGAATGCTTCCATCCATGAAAGTTTCCTAGTCTAAAGCCTTTCTGAAATGTCTCCTTGGGACACCAGCACAACCTTGGTCAGGGGTAACTGCACTGCATAGCAGGTAGGCCCATTCAAGCTTGCATTGTAGTGCACTTAGGCCCTCTTTGACCTGTTCTGGGCGAGATTGAGCGAAGTTTGCATATGGTTCTGGGAATATTCCTTGATTCTAGATCATTCTAGAAGTATCCCATCTCTTACCTCCTCCTATGAGTTCGAATTTGGATAGGCTAAGGATCAATTAACCTCCTATCCTCTCATCCCTTGCTCCATGGAAACTAACTCCAAGTTTGGAAGGCCATTCAATACCCTCACTTAGGACAAAACCACCTCCATTTCCCTATAAATTGAGCACTCATCATAGTGATCAAGGGGGCTAGAATATGAAGATTGTAGAGAAATTCTGTTGGTTTGAGATTTGAGTTCATGTCAAGCAATGTTATGCTGCTAGATTGGTGTGCTTTTGATGTGGCGAGGGTTGAAATGAAGTTGGATGAGTGGCAAAGGATCTAACTGTATTGGGTGAAACTCTTCCTTCTACATTAATAAAGTGTTTATTCCTTTTCTCATATTCTTGTTCATATCTATGATAATTATGTGTTTCAATGTCTTCGATTCCATTGGTTTATAGTAGATATATCATGTATGCTTTGATTGTTGTTGTTTCTGTTTCTGTTGACACAGGTACCTATTGAGCGGATTTAGTTCAAGTGGGAGCGACACATGCGATTAAAAGGGGATCAAGGAAGCGAAAGACTATAAGTAAGTTCCTTCATCTCATCTATCTACTATAGGAAAATGTTAAACTACTTTCTTTCTGTTGTTCTAGGTGTAGCTACCCACCTAGGGAAAATGTGTTTATCCATAGATGAAAATTCCATATAACAAATTGGCGACCATACTGGGGAACGATTGTCATTCCTGGTATCTTACCCTCATCATATTACATCCTAGTAGACTTTGCTTGATTTCATTGATCTTATTTCAGTCATTTTGAAGTGTTTTTGGTCAAAAAGTGTGCTTGAATGTCTCTTGATTTGACTCTTTGGCACCAGCGCAGTGTTGGTCTTGACACAGTGCACTGCAGAGCAGCCTTAGCTTAGAGATAGTGCACTGCAACGCACTGTCTCCCACTCTAGCCTGCGTTGATCCCTCTTAGGCTAAAAAACCCACCTTTGGCTTGATTTTTCCAAAGTTGCTTATATTTTTGTTTGCTGAAAGATCAATGTTTTCAATGGTTCTGAAATCAAGTTGTATTTCTCCTCCTAGCCCTACTTTGGCCTTGATTGTTTAGTGTTTCTTAAATGATTTCTTTATCATTATCAATTCATTGTCAAAGTTAGCTTATAGTCGATTAATATTTTTTGAAAAGGAAGTGTCGTAAAGTCTTCATTTCTTTGAAAAAGGAACTGTCGTAAAGTCTTCATTTCTTGCGAAAAGTATTGATTCATCATTTGTGCATTCAATTTCCTTTTGTTCATCTAAACATTAAGGGAAATGAAAAGAAAAACTTGCATTATGCATTTAGAGGTTTGTGTGTGCTTGTAGGAATAGTATAGGGAAAGTTGCATTAGATGTTCTCTATGCTCTTTGATTAAAGATTCTGATTGCTCTATCCCTTGTAGTTAAGGTTTTCATTGTTCAAATCAAATGAAAAGAATGTTTCTCATCATACTTGCATTCTAGGAATTTCAAAGACATCACGCGGTGAACTTGAAAGACAAAATCTTAAACAAGATCAACTTAAAAGTTATCTCAGTTAACCTAATGGAGCATTGTAACTTAACGTATAACATTTAGAGGTTCTAAGCTAGGGACGTGTTCCAGCGTCGTAAAACATAGCAACTGTCGTTAATTGCCTGCGGTACATTCCAAGTGTGATACCTCATTCCATGTACGTAAGTATATCGTAGCTCGTCTACGTACCTTTGAGTATATAGGGCGGTGTTATAGTACGAAAAGTATAAAGGAATGCTCTCACTGTGTGGTTTCGCATTAGACAACGCTAACACAGATTCGACCTCCACGTACTTTTGGGTATATATGGGAGGACTACATTAGGTTGTTATCCATCCTTAGGTAACTGAGTCGACCGCCTTGTACATTGTTATACACTGAACACAACATTCAAGGAGATTGCGTGCACGTATGTTAAGTCCTTGGTTTACTGAGGCAGTATATTGCAGTTCACAGTTGCTTGGTAATCCTTTTGCTTAGATTACCCTCTTTTTTTTTTTATTTCTTTTTGTAATAAAATCAATCAGAAATCGTGGAGGAACATCAACCTTTACCCCATCGTTCGCGGAGGACAGCGAGTAAACCACCTTTACCTCCTGAAGCTACACCTAGCCGGAAAAGCGGTCTCGCTTAACTGAGTCCAATACATCAAAAACTTCTGGTTCTTCATCTGAATTACCAGAGTCACCTATATCGGTAAGTACTGTGACCCCAGTTACTCCTACAATTACTGGTACATCTGTTACTGAAGTGGAACCTTTACAATTACCTGAGGACACTAAAAGTGAACTTAGTGAAACAGTAACCCAAGTTGTCCAACAAGAAGTTGATTCTCAACCCAAAGTTGTTCAACAAGAAATTAATTCTGAACTTGAATATGTTCAACTAGAAGTTGATCCTAAACCTATCATAGTTCAACCAGAAGTTACTTCTGAACCAGAAGTTGTTCAAGAATCTCAACTTGAATCCTTTGTTCTTTTACCAGAACACTTGGATCTTGAAATTGTTCCTGTACCGGAAGACAATCAACCGGTTTATCCTCAGACATCTGTAACTGTTGAGACTTCCCCTTTATCGCAGAGATAAACACCAGAAATCTATTACGGACCCGACAGTGAAATCCTTCCACCTAGTTTAATTTCTATTGAACGGGAACCTAAAGAAGAAACACCCAGAACTCCAACTCGTTTTGGACCTGGGCTTTATCTTTATCCTCATACTTCTCATTTTATTGCTCCTTTTGATACTGTTTACTTTTAGACTCCCATTGATTCATTAGGACATTTATTGGGTCATTTGACTATGGTTGAATCACCATCCCAGATTGTACCATATGTTATAGCTGCGATAGAATCTACTGTCGCTACTTCTTCGATGTTTACCACAACACCTGAGTCACATCTGTATGGTGTTCTGTCCGTCCCATTGGGTTACCAATATTTATCTGGAAGTCACTCAAGTGTTGCTTCTAGTCCATGGTCTTCACCCATGTCGTCCATAGGAATTTTACCTGGTTCTTCACTTATGGATACTGAACAGTTTGATCCATCAAGTCAATATCAAGCTGGTCCATCTGGTTACCGTCCAATGTATCCACTTTACACTGGATTACCTCCATATGGAGAAAAATATGCCCAATATGCTTATCCTCCATTTTCTAGGGGGCAATCATATGGCAGTATACTGCCGTTTTTAAGTTAACCGGGAATGACTGTTTGTCAGTGGCAGCCTACAATGCTCGTTCAACTAAGGCTTGTTTATCCATCACAACCAATGCAATTTGTTTCATCCATACCTACTACGCATTTCATTACAACTTTACCACAGTCACAAGCTTAGTTAATTGTATCTCAACCTTTGCAAGCTAGTCCTTCAACCTTTGACCCTCAAGTTTCAGGTCTACAGACTCAGTCTTCTTAGGCCGTTTTACAACAACCATTTGTGCCTGGAATCCAACAACCTCAAGCCAGTTTACCATTTACTGGAATGACTCAGACTTATACTAGTTTAATTTATTCACAACCTGGTCAAACTTACATTGGTGGGCAACAACCGTTACATCAACAACCATGGAAGCCACAATATCAACAACAACAATTCCAACAATACCAAACTTATCCTGGACTTGGTCAACAAGCCTATGCTGGGTTTGGTCAACAACAAATTTATCCTGGTGCCCAACAACCACCTTATACTGGATTTTCTCAACAAACTTACCCCTATCAAGGTTACCAACAACAGATTCCTTATGTTGGTATGAAAAGGCCTATTGCCCAGGCAATTCCGTCTTACCCTGGTCACGCTCAACCCAACCTAAATCGACAATTGCCTTTTGTTGCAATACTTGAACTACTAGATTTAAATCGGCTTACCAATGATCCAATTCTTTATGCACCTTGGTGGCTGGTGATTCCTCACAAATTGCCGTATGATATTTCTAAGTTCAATGGAAACCATGGAGAAGATCCATCCAACCACGTTATGACTTTTAATTTATGGTGTTCATTGGACTCCCTGAATGATGATTCAGTTAGACTACGTCTTTTCCAGTGAACGCTTACTGGTTCGGCTGCAAAGTGGTATATTGAATTACCATGAGCTTAATTTGACAACTTTACATCCTTAACCATCACATTTTTAACCCACTTCCAGTTACCCATCAGATATGAAACTGGAACGGAACTGTTGACCAACTTTAAACAGACCAATGCTACTCACATTTCTGATCATATTCATGAGTGGCGTCATCGTCGTCGAATGGTCAAAACTTTTGTTCCTGATTAGCTTTTAGCTGAGTGGTTTATCAAATCCTTGTTTCCACCTCACTGAGGATGTGTCTAAAGGAGGAGTTGTTACTGAAGAGAAAGTAATTGCTCGTGCCCAATACTTAGACTTGATTTACACCTAGTCTAGCACGCTCTATGAAAAAATTCCAAATGCACCCAGACCAACTTTTACTGTTCCACCACCTCCATCTAGTAAGGACTCTCATGCCGGTGACGGTGTGATTGGTTCTTCAAGCACACAAATAGTAGGTAGACCATCTGGTCAAACACTTGCTATTTCCAATCAAACTTCTAGTGCATCTGATAATACACTTGCTTTCGAAATAAATGTCGTGTCATCTTAAAAAGGTAAAAATGAAAAGCAACCTGGAAGCAAGAAGAAGGGGAAAGCTAAAATTCTCCCCCTCAAGAGAAATCATCCGATTTCTATTCTTCGGCTAGGAAACCTTGTTACCCATGTTTAATCTGTAATGAGGAGAGTTTTACGTGGCACTGTCGTCACCACTCTGAAGTCTCAAAACTTCTTAAGACTTCTAGTGCATCCGTTGTGTTGATAGACCCTTTTCTGAACCTAGAGACTCATTTGGTTGCTACAGATCATGCTTCCACTTCACAAGTGCTTATGATATCCGCCACTAAGCCTAAAACTGATGTTTTGGTGACTACACGAAGTAAATATTACGGTAATCCATCGTCGTCGTCGAATAACCAGGCTACAGATCAACCAAATACTTCGACTTCGACTTCGTCTGATTCCATTCCACCACCTATTGCACCAGAGTTAACAATAAAACCACCTAAGGGAGTTGTACATAAATCTACATTCAACCCTCGAGCTCGAGCAACACAAAATTATAACATAGTAGAAGATTTGGCTCAGTCACCTTCTATTATGTCGACGCTTGAGGTGCTTCAAAATTGTCCCTCCCAAAAGCAGGCTTTATTGTCAGCAATTGGTGGAATTGATCCAACGGATTCCAATCTTGTGGTTTTTAACCATGCGGGTTATACGCCACAATTACCATCTCAATTAGCTTTCTTGATCAAAGTAAAATATTTGAATAAACTCGTTCACCGAACCATTGTTAACGAGGATGAATCTACTTGTATCATGTCAATGAATTGCTAGAAAACACTTGGCTCACCGCCTTTGTCATGATCACCTACAACGTTAAAAGCTTTTGATGGTCAGACTTATACACCTTGTGGAATTTTAAGTAACTTGCAGATAGAACTAGGGGGTAATACTGTAACTATTGAAGTTGAGGTTGTTGACAGACCCCTTGACTACAACATTTTTCTAGGAATACCCTGGGTTTACGCTATGGCTGCTGTGGTTTCGACATACTTTCATATGATCACTTTCCCTCATAAAGGAGGAATCAAAATAATTGATCAACTCGGCTTATTTGCCTCTAGTTCACAGGCAACTGGAAGCGTTCCATTAGTTCACGAACCCCCGATATCTCTTCAGAACGTTAGAGTAGGTCTCTTCAAAGATTCTTCCCCTAATGGGTACCTTTTTGCTACCGTCACCATCACAAATGGCGGAAGTTGCAAAAGTTGAGACTTGTAACATGATATCTTCCACTTCATCTAATTCATGGAAGATTTCCAATAATTTTGAAGATGATATGCGTAATGAAACCATGCCGCTAAGCCCCACTGAGCTTGCATATCAATCAATCTTTTTGGCTTGTGCGGAAAATTCAAATCCATCATCACCAATTGTATGGGTTGACCGTTCATTAGAATACGATACTTCCTCTAATCCTTTTTCACGTACATTTTCTATTGATGAAGGAATCATCCAATCAATGATGACAGAAGAAGAACCATGGGCAGATTATCATCATCGATCCCATCTTCCAGATCACGTAGAAGATATTCCAAATGAACTAAATCACCCTTCAACTATTGATTTCCTTTCGAATTATGTATTCATAGACACACTCGATTCTGAACGAAACTTATCAAATATCAAAGAAACCATTTCTATCAATATTTCAACCAAACCTAGAATTGTAGAAAACATCCATGTTGGAAAATCTTATTCTCCATCGGAAGTTGAAACTTACCAGGATCTTTTCCGTGAATTTCGTGATATATTTGCTTGGTCATATGAGGAAATTCCAGGTATTGATTCTAGTATAGTTGAACACGAGATTAAAATGTATCCTGATGTCAAACTGGTACGAAAACGCCTCCATCCTGTTCATCCAAAGAACGCTGTTGCCATAAAAGCATAAATTGAAAAACTTTTGCATGCTGGTTTCATATACCCCATTCCTCTTACCGATTGGGTTTCCAATCTTGTTCCTGTCATGAAGAAACAAGGAAAAATATGAGTGTGTGTTGATTATAGGGATGTTAATAATTCTTGTCCAAAAGACAACTATCCCACTCCCTTTATCGACCAGATAATTGATGACTGTGCCAGATGTGAAATATTTTCATTTATGGATGGCTTTTTTGGCTATAATCAGATCAATATCCGCCTAGAAGACCAATATAAAACTGCTTTTATTTGTCCCTAGGGCACATTCGCATATAGGAAACTCCCTTTTGGTTTGAAGAACGTTGGGGAAACTTTTCAGAGGGAAATGAATTATGCATTCCATGACATCAAACACATTGTTCAACCCTATTTAGATGATTTACCTACTCATTCATAGAAACGGGTTGATCACCCGCAACATCTAAGAGCTATCTTTTTATGGTGCTGACACTACAAAATTCGACTCAATCCACATAAATGTGTGTTTTGTGTTGGTTCTGGTCATTTGCTTGGTTTCATAGTGTCTAAAGAAGGAATTCGACTCGACCCTTTGAAGGTTAAGGCAATTCTTGATCTGCCTCCACCTTCCAATTTATTGCAGTTACAGAGACTCCAAGGGAAGGCTAACTTTCTAAGGAGATTCATTCCCAACTATGCCGAAATGGATAAAGGATTTAATCATATTTTGAAAAAGGGGATTCCCTTCCATTCGGACCAGGTTGCGCAATCTTCCTTTGATGCTCTAAAAGATACCCTGATTCGAGCATCATTAATGTATGCCCCTAATTATCAAAACGACTATTTCCTGTATCTCGCCACTGCAGATACAACCATTGCTATGGTTTTAGTCCAATAAGAATATGGGACTGAACATCCAATCTATTATTTGAGTCGTAATCTCAATGATACAGAGGTTAAGTACTCTTATGTCAAAAAGTTAGCTTTGGCTATTGTTCAAGCTGTACAAAGATTTTGCCACTACATCTTTCTCCGAAAGACCAATGTCATTTCAGATTGCAACCCTATGACATACATCTTGTCACGTCAATTACTGTGGGGAAAATATTCGAAATGGATCGTCATTCTGTAGGAATTTGATTTGGAATTCATCAAATCGAATTCAAAGAAATATCTAGTTTTTACCGAGCTTCTTTGCAACCTTCCCTCTACCGACATTGGTTCAACAACGGAACCATCAATTCCAGATGAGTCTCTATTTTTGATTTCGTCATCTAACCCTTGGTATGGAGATATACTGATCTATCTCCAAACCCAAACTTTCCAGCCTGATACCTCTCGCTCGCAACAACGACGTATTCGATATCAAGCCAAAGATTATCTGATCATTGGTGACACCCTTTACCGTCGCGGTATCAATACGATTTTATGGAGGTGCCTCACACATGAGGAAGCTGAGAAAGTTTTGAATGATTGCCATTCTGGTGCTTGTGGTGGACATTTATCTGGTTATGCTACCGCATAGAAGATTCTCCATGCTGGTTACTTTTTGCCAACAATATTTAACGATTGCATTACTGCTATCAAAAGTTGTCATGCATGCCATATTTTTGACCGTAAAACTCGATTACCACCTACACCAATGAATCCTATTATCACTGTTGGACCATTTGCAAAATGGGGCATTTGTTTCATGACATGTAACCCTCCCTCGGCCGGGGGCATGGGTATATTATTTTCGCTGTGGACTATTTTACAAAATGGGCCGAGGCCATGCCTACATTAAACAATAGTGGTGAGACGACTGCTCTTTTTTTCTTCAACCATTTGGTTGCACGGTTTGGTGTACCACAAGCTATAGTTACAAATCATGGTTCACATTTTCGCAACCATATGATGACCGAATTGACTGCCAAGTTAGGACTTTCACATGATATTTCTACTCCTTATTATCTGCAAGCTAATGGACAAGTTGAAGCCATAAAAAAAATCCTTAAGCAAATGCTTCAACGAATGATAGGAGTTCATAAACAAAACTGACATTTAATCCTGTACTCAGCTTTGTGGGCTTACCAAACCTCGGTAAGAAACGCAACTGGATTCCCACATTTTCAATTGGTGTATGGTTTGGAAGCAATCTTGCTCATACAATGTGAAATTTCATCATTAAAACTCACAATTGACCTATTACCTGAGACTTCTGATGAAGAAGCACGTTTCTTAGAATTCATCCATCTAGTTGAAACATGTCGTGAAGTCGCATTGGCCAACGAAGCACATAAGAAACGAATTAAGGCACAATATGACCAAAATGTCAAACCTCGCATTTTCTCAGAAGGAGACCTGGTCTTGCTTTATGATCAGGAATTTGATAAATTAGGAGCAATGAAATTTGAATCATTATGGATGGGCCCCTATATTGTCAAGCATGTTTTGGCAAAAGGCGCTTATGAGTTAGTTGATTATGATGGAATTCCATTGTCGCAGGCCTGGAACGGGTTGTATTTGAAACATTACTATGCTCGATTTTGCGTAGTAATAAACACTGTATATATGCTTTGATTGCGTGTGTGTGTGTCACAGTGTGACTTTTAGAGTTTTTATGTGTTTAAGTAATCCTCTTTGCATTTGTTGCAGATATTAGAACCTTTGGAACCATTTGTTGGTTATGCCGATGGTGCTAGTCGTAGTACGCAGAACCTATCTTCTGCAGCATGGGCCATATTCACTCCAAGTGGTGAGTTAGTGAGTTTTCAAGGGATTTGTATCGGTCGTTCTACGAACAATATCACCGAGTATAGCGTGTTGATTGAACTCCTCTCTGATTCCATTTCTCTTGGCATTCGCCGAATCATCATTAGGCTAGACTCATAACTTGTCGTAGTACAACTTACAAGTGTTTATACTGTCCAAAATCCAATTATTTATCATATGTTCCTTAGAGTTCGTCTCTTGGAAAGACATTTTGATTAATTCAATATCAACACATTTCTAGGAACTTTAACACATTAACTGATTCATTAGCAAACTATGTGTTAAATATACATTTACAACACATGTAAAAAGTAAATTTTCAATTCATATCAATAGTTGAATAGGATTGCACATAACCATATAAAAAAACTAAAAGTAAAATAGATAGATGTTTAAAGTTTTTACAAAATTTGTGTCCAAGACATGTTGGTCATTTGACCTCGAAACTCAAAATGCATATAGAAAAACATCCTAAGTAGACCTAATGATGCTCATGATAATAGGTCACAGCCTGAGCTATCATGCGCAATAGCCTCATCCAACGGCTAGGTACACCAATAGTATGGTGTTGCAGCCTCATCAGTAACTCCTCGATCTAGACATCCGGAATACCGAGGGTTAACCCCTCTATATGATCCTGTAACTCTGCCAGTGTCTTGGTCAAATCCAAATCCCAGAGAACTGTTCTTCCGACATTTCTTTGTGTTGGTTCACCCACCTCCTGTTGATGACCCATTAGTTGAACAATACCTACATCTGCATGCATGAGAATTTTTTTCAGTTTAGTCTTGGAAACATCAAAAACACAAAAACACAAAAACACAAAAACATGTAGAAACTTAAAAAAAATCAAAACACATGGTCAAAATAATTTACCTATAGCACCCCATTGAGCACCCACTGGTAACCTCAAATCTAGATCTCCACGAAAGTCCATCCTTGCATATGGATGCTCCTCGATGGCAATGTGTTTTCGATTGAGCCAACTGAAGAATGCAAGAGGAAATGAGATTGATGATTGACCAGCATGTCGAGCCATCAACTCAAACCATCTCTGCCTCCGTGGATCTCTAGGGCCAGTCAAACTCAGTGACACATGTTAAGGTTGCATCAATGGAATTATCTCTAAGGTAAAGGTGATCAAGATCGAACCATAGCTAAAATTCTTCGTCTTACTGCTCTTTAATTTGGTCAGCTGCTCTTTCATCGAAGAGAGAACTGCCTCACACCAGTTGAATATAGTTGGCTCAAGGCACTCAAGCGCAAACTGCATGTATGATCTGTTCACCAGATGAAGTGTCACACTACCCGCCAACTTTGCGATAGTGAAAAGGATTGTTCGCAAGGGCAAATCACGAACATCCCTGATGTTTATCTTCCCATCTTTGTTAGGCTGTGTACCTGGCCGACAGAACTGTCGAATGTAGTCCCTCACTAATTCACCCCCACAGGCAGAACCTGAAAGAGATATGGGGGCACCACGTCTTGAAAATCCTGTAAGGAAGTAAACATCATCGATCAATATAGGGAGCACTTTGCCCCCTATGTGAAAAGCCTGATCCGTTGGATCCCATGAATGAACTAAGAACTGCAATAGTTCTAGTTGTTGCCTCATCCCGGACAACTTGAAGTATTTGAGTAACCCACAGTCTCTGAGGGCCTCAATAGTACCCAGATCATTTAGGGAAACCATATCCTATTCTTCATGTTCTCTTTCATGCCAAGTAATAGCCATTCTGATATGATCAAAGCCTGAAATCAAACCATAAGCTTAGTTAGGATCTATTTCATGAAAAAAACTAGAGGATTTTTTGCTAAAACAGGAGAAACAAATTTCTCAATTGCACCCAACGCAGCCCTGGCCTTGAGATAGTGTGCTGTAGAGTAGGTACCCTTCTGCTTGGGTGCACTGCAACACAGTTTTTGATGTGTTAGGCGGCGTTGATCCCAAAGCGAGGTATATTTTCCCTAGGGACCCAAAACCCTAAAACATTTGCCTAAAACTGCAAAAGAATGAGCTTGAATGGAAGAGAAAAGGTAGATCTCCTACCCGGTCCTAACGACACGAAAAATGATCCCCAAAATCTCTCACAATTAGCTGCTGAAGTTCGAGGTAAAAACTAGGTCAGAGCACAAAATAGAATGGTAAATATCAAATGGTGAAAATGACTTGGTAAATTTTTGTTTTGTGGTTATTTCATGTTCATTAAATGAATAAACTATAGTTTTTACCTATTTTTACCAATGAAACAGGTATGCTTACTCTGTTTGGTAGTTCTTTGAGTAGGTTTACAGCTGATATAGTGAATTTGACGTGCATGATCGTGAATTGTACTTTTGACCATAGAGCATACTTTAATCTCTTTTTCAAGCTCTGTTAAACATCAAAAAAGGAACCCCCTTGGAGTCCTCTTTAAGCTCTTTTCAGACTCTAGAAATATGAAAATATTTCCGAGCCCTTGTCCTTTTCAGCTCGTTAACGGATTGGAAACAACATCTACTCAGTATAAGTTTAACCCTTTTCCGGACTGAGATAAATTATTTATGAAAAATGAATACGTTGATCGAACATGGTCAATAGGTTTTCTTTTGTTTTATTTTACGCTTTTTCGGACTTGAGAGACAAATTTATGAAAAAGAACTTGTGGAGTTTTCTTTTTGTCCCTTTTCAAACTCTCTAAACATGAAAAGGACCGAGTTCTCATTGTCGTTAAACTTGCTAAAACATCAAATAGCGACAAAATTGTCCATCATGACAAGACCGAATTTCACCTTCGCTAGGCTCGTTAAAACATCACATAGTGATGGATTCACCCGAAGGGTGGAATTATACTACAAGCACATGTTATCCTCCTCAATATTGTTAAAAAATAAAGAGGTACCAGTCAACAATGACTGGGGAAAATGGGAAAAGGGGTAAATCACTTTATGGTAGCCAGTCACTCTTGAACATGACACTTTCACTTCATCTCTATGACTATTTGGGTTGGGTTATCTACTTGATGGTTATCATACCTATGTTCTATCACACCATCCATCACTTTGGTTTTGGGTCAATGCTGCTAATTCATACAGTGTCACTGACATGTTCAAGACAAGTCACTCAGTAAACTTCATCCTTTGCAATACTCATAAACCTTCATTTTCATGACCGCCATTCCTAAACCTTGTGTCGTTAGTTAAATTCTGTCTTCAAAATCATTACACTCGTTTCGTGTCATTGATGGGGGATACATCAAGGCCCTCCTGTAACAAGTCACTTCTTGTCGACATCAACACATTATCCAAGAGGTTGACTTAGAAACACCCTTCCAATACCTTGGGGCTTGCATACACCAATGAAAAAGTTTCTTGCTTCTGGTGACAGGTTGACATCATTGGCCTTCGACCGAAAGATTTTGTATGGTGTTCAACATCAAAACATCTATTCACACCATGCAGAATGTACTGTAGTACCTTGAGAATCATTATCATTATCGGTGATCTCTCTCGCGTATGTTAATGACTTACATCATTAGCTGGTAATCAGGCAGTTTCTTCCCATGTTCAACTTCAGATCACATTTTCACATGGTTAGACTCGTTCTTGAGTGAATGATTGGAAAAGATAGAAGACCTTGGATCTAGTTTCATCCATCCGGGCTGTGATTTCAGGAGAGTACTAAATCATCTGTACGATGGCTTTACACAGATGGTCATCTTATCAAGGGTCTATATCTGTAGACGACTATTTGATTTATGTACATGTAATGAAAATTTTATATGCTAAGTATGGGTATGCCTTCCCTCAACAATTCATGAAAAATTCAAAGATATCATGATATTATGTATTGTAATTGATGTAGGTCACCGTCCGCTTCAGATCCTCGTCAACACATCGTAAAACATATCACTCGACATTATCATTTTTGACTTCATGCTTTAGGGGGCAACTGTTATAGGTCTATTTGGGCACATCACTCTTGAAATTCATATTAGTACAATTAGGGATCATCAAACCCTAATTCAGTTGTTACATGCCCTAGACAAGTCATCTCATTGAATGATTACATCCATGAAAGTTTCCTAGCCTGAAGCCTTACTAAAATGCCTCCTTGGGACACCAACGTAGCCTTGGTCAGGGGTAACTATGCTGCAGAGTAGGCAGGCCCATTCAGGCTTGCACTGCAGTGCACTTAGGCCCTCTTTGACCTGCGCTAGGCGAGATTGAGTGAAATTTTTATAGGGTTCTGGGAATATTCCTTGATTCTATATCATTCTAGAATAATCCCATCTCTTATCTCCTCCTATGAGCTCGAATTTGGATAGGCTAAGGATCAATTAACCTCTTATCCTCTCATCCCTTGCTCCATGGAAACTAACTCCAAGTTTGGAAGGCCATTCAATACCCTCATTTATGACAAAACCACCTCCATTTCCCTATAAATTGAGCACTCATAATGGTGATCAAGGGGGATAGAATATGAAGATTGCAGAGAAATTATGTTGGTTTGAGATTTGAGTTCATGTCAAGCAATGTTATGCTGCTATATTGCTGTGCTTTTCATGTGGCAAGGGTTGAACTGAAGCTGGATGAGTGGCATAGGATCAAACGGTATTGGGTGAAACTCTTCCTTGTACATTAATAAAGTGTTTATTCCTTTTCTCATATTCTTGTTCATATCTATGATAATTATGTGTTTCAATGTCTTTGATTCCATTGGTTTATAGTAGATAGATCATGTATGCTTTGACCGTTGTTGTTTCTATTTTTGTTGACACAGGTACTTATTGAGTGGATTTAGTTAAAGTGGGAGCGACAGAGGAAATTCAAAGGGGATCAAGTAAGCGATAGACTACAAGTAAGTTCCTTCATCTCATCTATCTACTATAGGAAATGGTCAAACTACTTTCTTTTTGTTGTTCTAGGTGTAGCTACCCACCTAGGGAAAATGTGTTTATCCGTAGATGCAAATTCCATATAAAAGGAACTGACAAAGGGAAGAAGATCATTGATGGGGGGCCTAATGCCACCGTGGCCACCATCAAGATCCATAATATTAGCCTGAAGATCCATAGGAGGGAGAGCACCACTTCCACTCACAAATGTGGGTGAAGGGTTCTCCGCTGCAGTTCATCATCGAAAGCGGGAGCCAACATAACCCCATTTCACCAGAGGTCGTGAAGTGGCTGGGCCTAAAGACTACAACACATCCACAAATGTACACCATCTAGTGGCTTTACCAAGGATGATATCTTCGCGTCAGTCAGCAGTGCCGCCTTATTTACAGGATCAAGCCCTTCATGGATGAGATAGTGTGTGACATTGCTCCTCTCGAAGTTTGTGATGCATTGTTAGGACAACCATACTTGTGGAAGTAACATGATGTATATGAGTCTATACCTCGCTTTGTGATTATTACTTTGGCTAATAAGTTGTACAAGATACCGAAGGTAGCCCCACCTACCGCCATCTCTTTGATCACTGCAAAGCAATGCAGTAAGATCATTTCCCAGACCAGGAAATTTGTTTTCCTTATGATTCACCCCCAAGGCAAGAAGAAGGTTATGGCCATGGCTTCCAGGTAGGGCTCCTCTGCACAACAACAATAGATGGACAAGGTCGTGGAGGAGTATAGGGATATTTTCGCCTCACCCACAAGGGTACCTCTGCACTGTCAGGTCAAGCACTCCATTGATCTGACCCCGGGCACGCCGCTGCCCAATGGACCGATCTATTGACACTTTGTTTTGGAGAACAATGAGATCAAGAGGTAGATTCAAGAACTATTGCAGAAAGGGAACACCAGGCCAAGCTCATCACCTTGTGGGAGCCTGATTATATTGGTAAAGAAGAAGGATGGGACGTGGAGGCTCTATATTGACTATCGATTGCTGAATAAGATCACTGTCCGGAATAGGTACCCAATCCTGCGGATTGATGAACTTATGGACCAACTCAAAGGGGCCAAATATTTCAGCAAGATTGACCTGAAGTTAGGGTATCCCTAGGTGCCTATTGAACCCTCTGATGTGTGGAATACTGCCTGCAAATCCAAGGAGGGCCTTTTCGAATGGTTGGTGATGCCGTTCAGATTGACGAACGCCCCTGCAATCTTCATGAGACTGATGGACGACATCTTGCGACCCTTCACCAATTCATTCGTGGTGGTGTATTTAGATGACATCTTGATCTTCAGCCAGAGTTGGGAAGAGAACCTCCACCATATTCGACAGGTCCTCCAAACCCTGCGACAACACAAGATTGTTATAGACATTTTTGTGCCTTACAGCATTAAGCATGAAATGTCCATAATCTAAGGGATCCAAAGTCCCTAAACATGTTGTTCCTACCCCTAGAGGAACAAGGCTAACAAACCACAACAATTCACAGAAGTTCTCCACCAGAAACTGCTCAAAAACAAGTCAATTCGGGATCATTTCAGTGGCTACACTAGCTGTTTGCACTGAATGTCAAAGCCAACACTGGCTACCTGCGTTGAATGTCAAATGGAACACTGGCTACCTGCGCTGAACGAGAGTGGACATGTGGCAGGCTCATTTCTCAAGGTGTCAAAACCCAGGAAGCTTCCAAAATGACACTTGCCTCAGGGAATTCGACTGGTGATGAGTAAGAGGTTCCAAATCTCCAAGTGGAAGCAAGAACCTCCAAGTGGACTCAAGAACTGACAGAGGGAGAGGACACTAGTCAGATCTCAAGCTGACTCATCCTCTCTCCAAACATCTATATATGGATCTCTCCTCCATGAGATCTAGAGGCTGGAATTTTGTTATTGCAAAGAATTGCTGTTGGTTTGAGATTGGAATCATTGGGTGCTTAATGCTTTGAAGGGGGTGAAGATAGGAATTCCATTTGCTGGGAAGGAGATGCTGGATTGGAGCCCTTTGGGTTGTATCTCTTCCTGAACCTTGTTATTCATCAATAAAGCTATCTTGGTTTCTCCTATATGCTGATGTATTTTTGATGTATGAATGCATTAGTATGTTTAGTTTATTTCTAATCCTGAACTAGTTATGAATATGAATCCATGTCTTGTGTAGTGTTCTCTTCTTGTGATCTTGCAGAAACCTCTTGACGCTGGGCGAGCGAGAAGGCAAGTAGCTGGGAACTCTCCAAGAGAAGAGAAGCTGGATCGAGGGACAAACGGAAGACACCGGTTAGTCCACACATCTCTCTCTTCATTCTTAATTCATAAAGGAAGAATACTAGAATAGCTGTCTCTGTTTGTTGCTAAGGCACTGTCACACCTTAGGTGGATAGGATCGTCCTGCATAGGCATTTTTCCCCACAACAAATTGGCGACTCCGCTGGGGAGATTTGTTTAGTCATTTTATTTGTGTTTCTATCATTGTTTGTTTCATAGACTTGACAGCAACAATCGAACTGCATCTTTCCCGGATGCAAAGTAGACAGTTGTTGCTTTGATCCAATCACTGGACTTGTCTATGATCTGAACAATGGACTCACAAATGATTTGATGATCCTTTGTGATAGATCTTAGTACCCCCTCAAAGCATCCCTTTGATTGTACCTTGCTTGTTGATTTTATTTGGCCTGAAACAGTGAATTAAATAGCAATCTGTGACCCAGAACCTGAGGGAAACGAGAGTTTCTCCTTCAGCGCAGACCCAGTGAAGGGATTCTGCATTTCAACGCAGGTCCCGTGAAGGCTACCTGCGCTGAATGTCAAAACCCCTGTGTTGAGGTTGCGCTGAACCAGTTTGCCCTTGTGCAGTTGGGGTTCTCTGCTCTGTTTTGCCTTGTTTTGATCTCTGATTATTGCAGCCTGTAACCAGCATAGGTACCAGTCTGATAACTCCTTTTCTCTGCTTAAATTCCGCCTCCTTTTGTACAAAAAGACTGTGAGTGTTTTTATGTGTTTGTGGCGTCATTTACAATTTTCCTTTGCATGAGTGAAATAGTCATCCTGTAGACCTTGATTCAGATCTGTTGATTGTGATCTTAGAAGAGAGTTCATTGGCTGTTTGCAGATTGATTATACACTTACTTTTGCTTATTGGTTTGAATTTGTCTCTTTTAAGTGTCGAAACAAGCCTTCATTTCGAAAATCGTTAAGTGTTGTAATCTCTTCTACCCTCTCTGATTTCGAAAAAGTAAACTTGTTTGTATTGATCATTTAAAAGCAAATTCAAAGTTGTACAAAAAGCTTTCTTTGTAGGCATCAATACTAAGAAAGCGGAAAACAAACACCTGCATTGTGCATTTGCATTTGATAGTTTGCATGTTGGATTTAGGAAAAGTGCATTAGAGTGTGCTGATTGCTCTTTGAGAAAAGATGGTGTCTTTCTTTTCCCTTAGTAGCTAGGATTTTCAAAGTTGAAAAGATATAAAGCTTGCTTATCATCTTTAGACTGCATTTAGGAATTGTATCATACATCTCGTGGTGAACCTTGAAAGGCAAACTTCTAAAAAGATCAACCTAAAATAAATTGAATGAACTTAACAACGCTTTGCAACATAACGCACAACATAGAGGTCTAGGCTAGAGACGTGTTTCGGCGTCGTTAAGCCTGGTGACTGTCGATCTCGTGGATGGTGGGTGATTCCTCCTGAGGGACGATAGTGCCAGTACGGATTGTGCTCCCACGTACCGTCGCGTATATATTGGGAGACCCCTATAGGCATAAAACCTTTATCCTTAGGAATCCGTGTCGGCCGCCCTACTGATCGCAATGCACTGAACACAGCATTCAGGAAGATCGACCGCCCGTACCCTAAAAAGTATTCTGCGGTTTTGCGAAAAGTTTGGCACACCCTCTGCCTAGAACTCCAGAGCAGTTCCTTTTGGCCTTTTTCAGACTCTATAATGGGAAAAGTCCATCTGAGCATTTGTCACTTCGGGCTCGTTAAAACATCGAAGGAGACTAGAGTCATCTTTAGCTTTTTCTCGACTCTTTAAAACTGAAAAAGCAAGTTGTGTCTAAAGTGTCGTTAAAATTTATTTTAAACGGAACAATCACCCTTTATTCCTGCGTTGATCTTTAGGTTGAAAAAATGGAGCACACCAACCAAGGAATTCCCCTTGGTGGAAATCCTAGTCCCTTCTCCTCTTGGGGAGATGTTGGTGCGCCCCATATGGCCACATTGTCGCTTCCAGGACTGACAATTGGCCTGCCAGTCTGGCTCTTTTCAACCAATGTCGTTCAGAACACCACCATTCCTGAACAGTCGAGTCAACAGTTAGACCAGACCAGAGTTGCCAACCAGCCTTCTACCTCATCTAACTCTTCTTCTCCTCCTTCCTCTTCGCTTGACGGAACTGGTAAAACAAAAAACCAAGTTCCTAAGGAGAAGAAGGAAAAGAAGAAGAAAGAGAAGAAGAAGAAGGAGCCAAAGGCGACTGGGGGCAAACAAGTGTCGTCTGACAAAAATCCACACACAGCACTGACCAGGCCTAAATCGCCATGTGTCATATGCAAGGGAGACCATTTCCACAGAGATTGTCCCTGCATCCCTCGGATCCTAAGGGACTGGTCTCCCCGTTTGCACAATTCGGTAGCATCAACCTTTGATAGCCATGTTGACTGCTCACCGTCAACTAGTGAAAGTGAAGTCCCAGGACAGAGAGGGAAATCTAGATTTCCCTGCAAACTGTGTGAAGGCGATCATGCCATCCACCATTGTCCCTTCTTAGATAAGGCTAAAAGAGTTCTGGAAGATCGCCCGATTTTACGAGCGCTCCTCCTGGATATCAAAAACTCCTGCCAAGTCCTTCACTAGTTGAGAACCCGGCTGGCCCGCCTAGGTGGTCAGCCGAAGCACCTATCATTGAAGATGAACCGTCTGAATCCATGCCTGACGAAAGTCAAAAGGTTGAGATGGCAGTTGACCCGGTTTTGCCTTTAGAGGCTCTATCTTCGAATGATACCATCACAGAGGAGAATAAAGACGACACCGTCCAAATTCTCTTCATCAACACTGACTCTGATGATCAAGGGGGCAATGCCCCCATTCCTTTATCGCAGGAAGGAAGTTCATCAGAGCGATATCCGGCCATTTATTCGGTCCCACCACCAAGCAACCTGGTTGTGTCCTTTGATTGGAACCAACTAGGCAGACCCCGGTTGCCAGCAAGCATACCATTCAGAATTATCGTTCAAATATACAGAATGGTGATGGCTAGCACTATCATTGATGAGGGGGCATCTGTGAGTATCCTTTCCTCTATTGCTTGGAAAGCGCTTGGTTCGCCAGCGCTTTTACCTGAAATGAGAAATCTATCAGGTTTTGATAAAGGAACCAGTCGACCTTTAGGGATCCTCCCCAATGTGCCCATAACATTGAAAGGGAAGACCGTTCAAATGAACGTGATGGTCGTTCAAGGACCCTTGGATTATAACCTACTCCTTGGACGAGACTATATATATTGCATGGGAGCTATAGTCTCTTCACTCTTTAGAGTAATGTGTTTTCCGCATGAAGGAAGAATGGTCAAGCTCGTAGACCAACTATCGTTTCCCGGATCATGCATCGCAAATAGTCATGTACCATCCCTAAATGGTCTATTCACGCAAGAAGTGTCTCAACCCACGGTCTGTCCTCCTGATGAGCGCGAGTAATCCGGGAGGATATGACTGGAACGCAGGGGGCATGCATCCTGGTCTGCTTCGGCAGGGAAACTTTGGGTATAGAGTAGGTTTCCGCGGGAGAATATGACTAGTCTGTACCCCGTCCGTAGAGGAAGAGGGGTTATTCTAGAATAAGATTCTTTTGTCAAAGTTATGTGAGTTGGCGGGCATTGCCGCTCACCTTTGTCTATTTCTGTAGACATTGCTGAGGAAGTGTTTTGTTTGAAAGATTAACGAGACAATCTTTGGGTAACCTGAAAGAGGTAAGCCTCTCTCTTTAAAACAATTGTTTTGAAGGAAAAGAAGTAGAGGTAACCTTGAAATCGTACTTTATACCTGGGGGCATGCAAACCTTTTGGAATGCAAGCAAAGAGCGGTTATTTATCTGTTTTTTGGGTTAGCCGTTTCCTAACTTGCATAAAGAAAGGATGCGGGGCATAGCTTTGTGAGATGAAGCTCCGTAAAAAAATAGAATCTCAATGAGACACTCTTATCATATGACTGGGTAATCGAGCAGTTTTAGCACAAAGTTCATGCTCGTTAAAAAATAAACGCAAGATCCGAGCAGTTTTAGCACATAGTTCATGCTCGTTAAAAAATAAACATAAGATCGAGCAAATGTTTCCACCCGCGTTTAAGCTCGTTAAAAAATGAACTATCCCGGTAAATGACCACTGTGAATGTAATATCATCAGCCATTAAAGCCTTGGTCATGTTTGCACCGTCACCTCCACTTTTTGGCCGATCGTTCACCTCCATATGATTGTTTACCCATTTTGAGGAACAGCTGCGAAGAGTGATTTCACCTAGCCATCCTTGTGACACTGCCGTGATTGGAAAATTCCAACCTGTACCTGGAATCTGCTGCTAACCCTGTTTATCACTCGTTCCTCAAAAGACGAGTCTTCTTTAAGCTCTTTTCAACTGACTCGTAAAATATGAAAAGATTGCCGAGTCCTTGGCCTTCCAGCTCGTTAAAAGGACAGGAAGAGCTATCCCTCCTCTAGATTTTAATCTTTTTGGACCTGAGGGATTATTGCACAAAAAGATCGAGCGCTTGTTTTGTTCGGCTTGTTAAAACTATCGAAAACTCATCCCTTCTGTATTGTTTTATACTTTTTCGGACTTAAGGGATTAGATGATGAAAAAGGACTTTTGGAGTTAACTTTATGTACCTTTTCAGACTCTCTAAAAATGAAAAGGACCGAGTTATGCTTGTCGTTAGACTCGTTAAAATCATTAAATAGCGACAAACTTGTCTTTAGACGAGAACGAGTTTCACTATCGCTAGGCTCGTTAAAATATAGCGATGGGCTTGCCCGAAGGGCAGGTTATAGAACAAGCATATGTTATCCTCCTCAAGCTTGACAAAAATAAAGAGGTACTGGTCAGCAATGACTGGGGAAAAATTGGGAGAAACTAAAGAAAACTTTGATGGTAGCAAGTCGCTCTTGAACATGACACTTTTCCTCCGTACCACAATCGGGTTGGGTTGTTTCATTCACCGGTCACATCCATGGTCTCGCCATACCATCCATATTTGGGCTAATGCTACCGATCCATCGTATCAGTGTCGCCATATGTTCAAGAGAAGTCGTTCAGAAAAGTCAACCGTGTCCCATCCACTGCCATACATTATCCTTCATCCTTTCATGACCGCCACCCTGAATCATATGTCACAGATCGTTTTCACCTCCATTAAAATCATTAGCTCCGTTCCGTGTCACTGATGTGGGATTCATTAAGGCCCTCCTTTGACGGATCGCTTCTTGTCGACATCAGCTCATTATCCAAGAAGTTGATCTAGGAACAACCCCTTCAGTACTTTGAAGCTTGCATGCCTCAATGGCAAGTTTCTCACTTCCGGCGACAGGTATACATCAATGACCTTCGACCGAAAGATTTTGCGTGGTGTTCAACGCCAAGTCCTTTATTCACACCACGTGAATTGTACTGCAGTACGTTGAGGGTCATTATCATTATCGGTGATTCCTCTCGCGCTTGTTAACGGTTTACATCATTGACCGGTAATCAAGCGATGTCTTTCCATGTTCGACTTCAGAACATTTCTCACATGGATCGACTTGTACTTAGAGTGAAGATCGAACGAGTTTGAAGACCCCGGATCTAGTTTCATCCATCCGGGCTGTGATATATATATTCAGGAAATATAAAGACATTGACATGTACATCATTGCAGCAGATAATCATCCTACTCAAAGGATGATAATTTCATCAAAATTATCAGTCTACCATCAGACAATTGTCTGTTCTATGTACAGAAAAATGAATTTATAAAGCTGAGCATGGGAATGCCCACCTCAGCTAGATCATGAAAGCAGTATGAAAAATAATGTATTGTATTGTATCTTATTACAGGTCTCCTCTCAGCATTGGATGAACTTCGGATCCCCCTGATAAAGCATTTCGCCCGATAAACAGCCTCATACTTTAGGGGGCAACTGTTATAGACATTTTTGTGCCTTACAACATTGAGCATGAAATGTCCATAATCTAAGGGATCCAAAGTCCCTAAACATGTTGTTCCTACCCCTAGAGGAACAAGGCTAACAAACCACAGCAATTCACAGAAGTTCTCCACCAGAAACTGCTCAAAAACAAGTCAATTCAGGATCATTTCAGTGGCTACACTAGCTGTTTGCGCTGAATGTCAAAGCCAACACTGGCTACCTGCGTTGAATGTCAAATGGAACACTGGCTACCTGCGCTGAACGAGAGTGGACATGTGGCAGGCTCATTTCTCAAGGTGTCAAAACCCAGGAAGCTTCCAAAATGACACTTGCCTCAGGGAATTCGACTGGTGATGAGTAAGAGGTTCCAAATCTCCAAGTGGAAGCAAGAACCTCCAAGTGGACTCAAGAACTGACAGAGGGAGAGGACACTAGTCAGATCTCAAGCTGACTCATCCTCTCTCCAAACATCTATATATGGATCTCTCCTCCATGAGATCTAGAGGCTGGAATTTTGTTATTGCAAAGAATTGCTGTTGGTTTGAGATTGGAATCATTGGGTGCTTAATGCTTTGAAGGGGGTGAAGATAGGAATTCCATTTGCTGGGAAGGAGATGCTGGATTGGAGCCCTCTGGGTTGTATCTCTTCCTGAACCTTGTTATTCATCAATAAAGCTATCTTGGTTTCTCCTATATGCTGATGTATTTTTGATGTATGAATGCATTAGTATGTTTAGTTTATTTCTAATCCTGAACTAGTTATGAATATGAATCCATGTCTTGTGTAGTGTTCTTTTCTTGTGATCTTGCAGAAACCTCTTGAAGCTGGGCGAGCGAGAAGGCAAGTAGCTGGGAACTCTCCAAGAGAAGAGAAGCTGGATCGAGGGACAAACGGAAGACACCGGTTAGTCCACACATCTCTCTCTTCATTCTTAATTCATAAAGGAAGAATACTAGAATAGCTGTCTCTGTTTGTTGCTAAGGCACTGTCACACCTTAGGTGGATAGGATCGTCCTGCATAGGCATTTTTCCCCACAACAAATTGGCGACTCCACTGGGGAGATTTGTTTAGTCATTTTATTTGTGTTTCTATCATTGTTTGTTTCATAGACTTGACAGCAACAATCGAACTGCATCTTTCCCGGATGCAAAGTAGACAATTGTTGCTTTGATCCAATCACTGGACTTGTCTATGATCTGAAAAATGGACTCACAAATGATTTGATGATCCTTTGTGATAGATCTTAGTACCCCCTCAAAGCATCCCTTTGATTGTACCTTGCTTGTTGCTTTTATTTGGCCTGAAACAGTGAATTAAATAGCAATCTGTGACCCAGAACCTGAGGGAAACGAGAGTTTCTCCTTCAGCGCAGACCCAGTGAAGGGATTCTGCATTTCAACGCAGGTCCCGTGAAGGCTACCTGCGCTGAATGTCAAAACCCCTGTGTTGAGGTTGCGCTGAACCAGTTTGCCCTTGTGCAGCTGGAGTTCTCTGCTCTGTTTTGCCTTGTTTTGATCTCTGATTTTTGCAGCCTGTAACCAGCATAGGTACCAGTCTGATAACTCCTTTTCTCTGCTTAAATTCCACCTCCTTTTGTACAAAAAGACTGTGAGTGTTTTTATGTGTTTGCGGCGTCATTTACAGTTTTCCTTTGCATGAGTGAAATAGTCATCCTGTAGCCCTTGATTCAGATCTGTTGATTGTGATCTTAGAAGAGAGTTCATTTGCTGTTTGCAGATTGATTATACATTTACTTTTGCTTATTGGTTTGAATTTGTCTCTTTTAAGTGTCGAAACAAGCCTTCATTTCAAAAATCGTTAAGTGTTGTAATCTCTTCTACCCTCTCTGATTTCGAAAAAGTAAACTTGTTTGTATTGATCATTTAAAAGCAAATTCAAAGTTGTACAAAAAGCTTTCTTTGTAGGCATCAATACTAAGAAAGCGGAAAACAAACACTTGCATTGTGCATTTGCATTTGATAGTTTGCATGTTGGATTTAGGAAAAGTGCATTAGAGTGTGCTGATTGCTCTTTGAGAAAAGATGGTGTCTTTCTTTTCCCTTAGTAGCTAGGATTTTCAAAGTTGAAAAGATATAAAGCTTGCTTATCATCTTTAGACTGCATTTAGGAATTGTATCATACATCTCGTGGTGAACCTTGAAAGGCAAACTTCTAAAAAGATCAACCTAAAATAAATTGAATGAACTTAACAACGCTTTGCAACATAACGCACAACATAGAGGTCTAGGCTAGAGACGTGTTCCGGCGTCGTTAAGCCTGGTGACTGTCGATCTCGTGGATGGTGGGTGATTCCTCCTGAGGGACGATAGCGCCAGTACGGATTGTGCTCCCACGTACCGTCGCGTATATATTGGGAGACCCCTATAGGCATAAAACCTTTATCCTTAGGAAGCCGTGTCAGCCGCCCTACTGATCGCAATGCACTGAACACAGCATTCAGGAAGATCGACCGCCCGTACCCTAAAAAGTATTTTGCGGTTTTGCGAAAATTTTGGCACACCCTCTGCCTAGAACTCCAGAGCAGTTCCTTTTGGCCTTTTTCAGACTCTATAACGGAAAAAGTCCATCCGAGCATTTGTCACTTCGGGCTCGTTAAAACATCGAAGGAGACTAGAGTCATCTTTAGCTTTTTCTCGACTCTTTAAAACTGAAAAAGCAAGTTGTGTCTAAAGCGTCGTTAAAAATTTATTTTAAACGGAACAATCACCCTTTATTCCTGCGTTGATCTTTAGGTTGAAAAAATGGAGCACACCAACCAAGGAATTCCCCTTGGTGGAAATCCTAGTCCCTTCTCCTCTTGGGGAGATGTTGGTGCGCCCCATATGGCCACATTGTCGCTTCCAGGACTGACAATTGGCCTGCCAGTCTGGCTCTTTTCAACCAATGTCGTTCAGAACACCACCATTCCTGAACAGTCGAGTCAACAGTTAGACCAGACCAGAGTTGCCAACCAGCCTTCTACCTCATCTAACTCTTCTTCTCCTCCTTCCTCTTCGCTTGACGGAACTGGTAAAACAAAAAACCAAGTTCCTAAGGAGAAGAAGGAAAAGAAGAAGAAAGAGAAGAAGAAGAAGGAGCCAAAGGCGACTGGGGGCAAACAAGTGTCATCTGACAAAAATCCACACACAGCACTGACCAGGCCTAAATCGCCATGTGTCATATGCAAGGGAGACCATTTCCACAGAGATTGTCCCTGCATCCCTCGGATACTAAGGGACTGGTCTCCCCGTTTGCACAATTCGGTAGCATCAACCTCTGATAGCCATGTTGACTGCTCACCGTCAACTAGTGAAAGTGAAGTCCCAGGACAGAGAGGGAAATCTAGATTTCCCTGCAAACTGTGTGAAGGCGATCATGCCATCCACCGTTGTCCCTTCTTAGACGAGGCTAAAAGAGTTCTGGAAGATCGCCCGATTTTACGAGCGCAACTTCCTCCTGGATATCAAAAACTCCTACCAAGTCCTTCACTAGTTGAGAACCCGGCTGGCCCGCCCAGGTGGTCAGCCGAAGCACCTATCATTGAAGATTAACCGTCTGGATCCATGCCTGACGAAAGTCAAAAGGTTGAGACGACAGTTGACCCGGTTTTGCCTTCAGAGGTTCTATCTTCGAATGATACCATCACAGAGGAGAATAAAGACGACACCGTCCAAATTCTCTTCATCAACACTGACTCTGATGATCAAGGGGGCAATGCCCCCATTCCTTTATCGCAGGAAGGAAGTTCGTCAGAGCGATATCCGACCGTTTATTCGGTCCCACCACCAAGCAACCTGGTTGTGTCCTTTGATTGGAACCAACTAGGCAGACCCCGGTTGCCAGCAAGCATACCATTCAGAATTATCGTTCAAATATACAGAATGGTGATGGCTGGCACTATCATTGATGAGGGGGCATCTGTGAGTATCCTTTCCTCTATTGCTTGGAAAGCGCTTGGTTCGCCAGCGCTTTTACCTGAAATGAGAAATCTATCAGGTTTTGATAAAGGAACCAGTCGACCTTTAGGGATCCTCCCCAATGTGCCCATAACATTGAAAGGGAAGACCGTTCAAATGAACGTGATGGTCGTTCAAGGACCCTTGGATTATAACCTACTCCTTGGACGAGACTATATATATTGCATGGGAGCTATAGTCTCCTCACTCTTTAGAGTAATGTGTTTTCCGCATGAAGGAAGAATGGTCAAGCTCGTAGACCAACTTTCGTTTCCCGGATCACGCATCGCAAATAGTCATGTACCATCCCTAAATGGTCTATTCACGCAAGAAGTGTCTCAACCCATGGTCCGTCCTCCTGATGAGCGCGAGTAATCCGGGAGGATATGACTGGAACCCAGGGGGCATGCATCCTGGTCTGCTTCGGCAGGGAAACTTTGGGTATAGAGTAGGTTTCCGCGGGAGAATATGACTAGTCTGTACCCCGTCCGTAGAGGAAGAGGGGTTATTCTAGAATAAGATTCTTTTGTCAAAGTTATGTGAGTTGGCGGGCATCGCCGCTCACCTTTGTCTATTTCGGTAGACATTGCTGAGGAAGTGTTTTGTTTGAAAGATTAACGAGACAATCTTTGGGTAACCTGAAAGAGGTAAGCCTCTCTCTTTAAAACAATTGTTTTGAAGGAAAAGAAGTAGAGGTAACCTTGAAATCGTACTTTATACCTGGGGGCATGCAAACCTTTTGGAATGCAAGCAAAGAGCGGTTATTTATCTGTTTTTTGGGTTAGCCGTTTCCTAACTTGCATAAAGAAAGGATGCGGGGCATAGCTTTGTGAGATGAAGCTCCGTAAAAAAATAGAATCTCAATGAGACACTCTTATCATATGACTGGGTAATCGAGCAGTTTTAGCACAAAGTTCATGCTTGTTAAAAAATAAACGCAAGATCCGAGCAGTTTTAGCACATAGTTCATGCTCGTTAAAAAATAAACATAAGATCGAGCAAATGTTTCCACCCGCGTTTAAGCTCGTTAAAAAATGAACTATCCCGGTAAATAACCACTGTGAATGTAATATCATCAGCCATTAAAGCCTTGGTCGTGTTTGCACCGTCACCTCCACTTTTTGGCCGATCGTTCACCTCCATATGATTGTTTACCCATTTTGAGGAACAGCTGCGAAGAGTGATTTCACCTAGCCATCCTTGTGACACTGCCGTGATTGGAAAATTCCAACCTGTACCTGGAATCTGCTGCTAACCCTGTTTATCACTCGTTCCTCAAAAGACGAGTCTTCTTTAAGCTCTTTTCAACTGACTCGTAAAATATGAAAAGATTGCCGAGTCCTTGGCCTTCCAGCTCGTTAAAGGACAGGAAGAGCTATCCCTCCTCTAGATTTTAATCTTTTTGGACCTGAGGGATTATTGCACAAAAAGATCGAGCGCTTGTTTTGTTCGGCTCGTTAAAACTATCGAAAACTCATCCCTTCTGTATTGTTTTATACTTTTTCGGACTTAAGGGATTAGATGACGAAAAAGGACTTTTGGAGTTAACTTTATGTACCTTTTCAGACTCTCTAAAAATGAAAAGGACCGAGTTATCCTTGTCGTTAGACTCGTTAAAATCATTAAATAGCGACAAACTTGTCTTTAGACGAGAACGAGTTTCACTATCGCTAGGCTCGTTAAAACATAGCGATGGGCTTGCCCGAAGGGCAGGTTATAGAACAAGCATATGTTATCCTCCTCAAGCTTGACAAAAATAAAGAGGTACTGGTCAGCAATGACTGGGGAAAAATTGGGAGAAACTAAAGAAAACTTTGATGGTAGCAAGTCGCTCTTGAACATGACACTTTTCCTCCGTACCACAATCGGGTTGGGTTGTTTCATTCACCGGTCACATCCATGGTCTCGCCATACCATCCATATTTGGGCTAATGCTACCGATCCATCGTATCAGTGTTGCCATATGTTCAAGAGAAGTCTTTCAGAAAAGTCAACCGTGTCCCATCCACTGCCATACATTATCCTTCATCCTTTCATGACCGCCACCCTGAATCATATGTCACAGATCGTTTTCACCTCCATTAAAATCATTAGCTCCGTTCCGTGTCACTGATGTGGGATTCATTAAGGCCCTCCTTTGACGGATCGCTTCTTGTCGACATCAGCTCATTATCCAAGAAGTTGATCTAGGAACAACCCCTTCAGTACTTTGAAGCTTGCATGCCTCAATGGCAAGTTTCTCACTTCCGGCGACAGGTATACATCAATGACCTTCAACCGAAAGATTTTGCGTGGTGTTCGACGCCAAGTCCTTTATTCACACCACGTGAATTGTACTGCAGTACCTTGAGGGTCATTATCATTATCGGTGATTCCTCTCGCGCTTGTTAACGATTTACATCATTGACCGGTAATCAAGCGATGTCTTTCCATGTTCGACTTCAGAACATTTCTCACATGGATCGACTTGTACTTAGAGTGAAGATCGAACGAGTTTGAAGACCCCAGATCTAGTTTCATCTATCCGGGCTGCGATATATATTCAGGAAAGATAAAGACATTGACATGTACATCATTGCAGCAGATAATCATCCTACTCAAAGGATGATAATTTCATCAAAATTATCAGTCTACCATCAGACAATTGTCTGTTCTATGTACAGAAAAATGAATTTATAAAGCTGAGCATGGGAATGCCCGCCTCAGCTAGATCATGAAAGCAGTATGAAAAATAATGTATTGTATTGTATCTTATTACAGGTCTCCTCTCAGCATTGGATGAACTTCGGATCCCCCTGATAAAGCATTTCGCTCGATAAACAGCCTCATACTTTAGGGGCAACTGTTATAGACATTTTTGTGCCTTACAGCATTAAGCATGAAATGTCCATAATCTAAGGGATCCAAAGTCCCTAAACGTGTTGTTCCTACCCCTAGAGGAACAAGGCTAACAAACCACAGCAATTCACAGAAGTTCTCCACCAGAAACTGCTCAAAAACAAGTCAATTCGGGATCATTTCAGTGGCTACACTAGCTGTTTGCGCTGAATGTCAAAGCCAACACTGGCTACCTGCATTGAATGCCAAATGGAACACTGGCTACCTGCGCTGAACGAGAGTGGACATGTGGCAGGCTCATTTCTCAAGGTGTCAAAACCCAGGAAGCTTCCAAAATGACACTTGCCTCAGGGAATTCGACTGGTGATGAGTAAGAGGTTCCAAATCTCCAAGTGGAAGCAAGAACCTCCAAGTGGACTCAAGAACTGACAGAGGGAGAGGACACTAGTCAGATCTCAAGCTGACTCATCCTCTCTCCAAACATCTATATATGGATCTCTCCTCCATGAGATCTAGAGGCTGGAATTTTGTTATTGCAAAGAATTGCTGTTGGTTTGAGATTGGAATCATTGGGTGCTTAATGCTTTGAAGGGGGTGAAGATAGGAATTCCATTTGCTGGGAAGGAGATGCTGGATTGGAGCCCTTTGGGTTGTATCTCTTCCTGAACCTTGTTATTCATCAATAAAGCTATCTTGGTTTCTCCTATATGCTGATGTATTTTTGATGTATGAATGCATTAGTATGTTTAGTTTATTTCTAATCCTGAACTAGTTATGAATATGAATCCATGTCTTGTGTAGTGTTCTCTTCTTGTGATCTTGCAGAAACCTCTTGAAGCTGGGCGAGCGAGAAGGCAAGTAGCTGGGAACTCTTCAAGAGAAGAGAAGCTGGATCGAGGGACAAACGGAAGACACTGGTTAGTCCACACATCTCTCTCTTCATTCTTAATTCATAAAGGAAGAATACTAGAATAGCTGTCTCTGTTTGTTGCTAAGGCACTGTCACACCTTAGGTGGATAGGATCGTCCTGCATAGGCATTTTTCCCCACAACAAAGATGTGTGCTAACTCAGAGAAATGCACCTTTGGCCTGACCCAAGTTCAATATCTGGGATACATCATTGATGGGAAGGGTGTACATGTGGAACCATACAAGATACAAGTCATTTAGGATTAGCCAGCTCCAACCACTCTAATAGAGCTCCACATCTTTTTGGGTCTTGAAAATTTCTACCGTAGGTTCGTGTTGGGGTTCTCTCATATCACTTGGCCTTTAAGTCAAGTCACTAAGGGCAGAGTGGAAGCAAAGTGTTTTGGTTGGAAACCCAAAAAAATGCGTTCTCCGAGTTTAAGAATTTCCTCTCTTCTACACCAATGTTCACATTACTGTAGGTTTTAACCCCATACAGAAATTACCTGCATACGAATTCTAAAACACAGAAAATAAACAATGCGAGAGCATAACACATGAAACACATATACACAGATATTTTCCCGTGGATCCCAAAACCGGGACTACTAGCTTGATTTTTCATTATATTCCTTTCAATGTTACAATACAAATTAATACATGCAGAAGAATCCAATGCCATGGACCGAAAACCATCGCGTCCAAAACCATGTGCGAAAATCATGCACAAAACCATAGGTAGGTCTGCCCAACCTAATATAGGGTCAAAAAACAAAATTTTCCAGGGCGCTACCCTGGACCCCATAGAGGGGGACTATCTGCACCCCTCTAACCCCCTGTGACCCCCCCGCTACGCAATCGACGCAACAAAGGGGGGGGGGGGCTCCGCCCCCCCTCTAACCCCCCGGTTAACTACGTGGGTTAGTCGTGGAAAGAATATAACACAACCCAAAATTCTCCCACTTGTTGTTTTCTTTCCACAGGGGTCCACAAGAGAGCTTAGTCATTTATCCAACCCTGTAATGCCCATTGTTTCTCTACACCAAGAAAACTTCTCAGAGCTCACAGATTTTGTCAATGCATTTGCAGTATTCTTCAAAGTGTCTACCTTTACCAACAACACCTTTTTGTCTTCTATCATATCCTTCACAAAGTGATACTGAACATCAATGTGCTTTGTCTTTGAATGATATGCAGGGTTCTTTGCCAAGAAAATTTCACTTGGTTGTCACAGTTTATCCTTATAGCTCCCTGTACTAACCCCATACTTGAACACAATGTCTTCAACCAAACTACTTCCTTGCTTACATGAGTGGCTACCATGTATTCTACCTCTGTAGTTGATAGTGCCACTACAGATTGTTTCTTACTCATCCAACTGACTGCACCTCCAAATAGGTTAAACACATACCCACTTGTAGATCTTCTCCGATCCAAATCTCCAGCCCAGTCTACATCAACAAAACCACAAATATCCAACACTCTGTCCAATCCTGGTCTTCCTTGGTAGTGTTATCACTCAGGTTGTCCCTTGGCTCCTTAAGGGATACGACCGAGGTAACCACAAACCAATCTTTGGACTGCAGGTCCTAGCCTACCTCCAATCAGAGAGGGCTCTCTCTTTCTGATTTAACTTTGTTTTGGGTTGATTTTAGGCTAGCTATATACTTCTTTGGGTTTTTGTTTAAATTTTGGTGGGATGATTGATGTTTTCAAGTAGGGAGGCATGCATAGTGTGAGAAGTTCAAACCATTGGGCATGGAGTCATGGAATGGGGTTGCTGGTGCATTTTCTTGGTCACAAGAGGAATATAGAGCAAGATAGCTACACATGAAACAATCTTTTAAGTAAAAGGATGAAATGAAGGCTAAGGAATGAAAGGCAACTAAGAATCTCTCATTCAGCTTAACAGAGGGGAGGCGAGTGAACTATATCTAGGAGCAGTCAAGAATTCCTAAATAACAGTCATACATGAATGAAATAGAGCAAATATGAGCCATGAGGAATTCATATTTATGCCTAAATCAGAAGAAAACATATAGAAGTCACATAAACTGAGCATAGAGTGCAGCCACGCAAATTCTAAGCTAATCTTTCTTTTTGTAACTTAGATGGTGATATATGTATGATATAAACATATATGAATTGAAAACAGAGGTAAGAAACACTTATTGGGCCATGTAGCAGCGCAACAATTCTATATTTCACTCTTCAGCCATTAATAACACAATGGGCAGTCCATCCTCCAGGCTTTTCAGCAGTCTTTGATTATAGAAATTCTCAAAACATACAGTGCGAGTCTAGCATGAGGATTATCAACCAACCAACCATTTAAACAATGAATTAGGGTGGTTTATATAGGGAAAAATATCTAAAAATATCCATTACAGAAGATCTTAAACAGATCTGAGGGAAGTGAGTTCTTTAATCTAATCTTGTCGTGGAATTAATGCAAGAAGATATCTCTGTGCTGCGCTGGGGCAGCCGCCTTAAACATGAGTTGAAATCTGTCCTTATGGCTTTGTACTGTTCACTTAGCCATAACTGTGCTTTGGGCTTTGATCCCTTGCTCTTGAGTGGTTTTTGATGTGCATTAACTGTGATCTGAGAGCCTTTAAATGGCTTCACTGCTTTCTTTGACTTTGCTTGGGGGCCTTTAATGTTCACCCGCTTTGGTATTGCAGACCTGATACACTTTGCCGCTTCACTAATACTCTTTAACACTTGAATCAGGCCACTTTCTCTTCCTTGACGTGTTTGAAACTGTCAAATCGCCCCTTTTCTTCCCTTTCAAGGCAAGAATGGCTGCTGCAAATGAATTCCGTGGCCTCTGGAATGCTACCGGTGCTGGCTGATTTGAATAGTAATCATAAATGAAGAAATCCTATCAAAACTTCGAATTTTCGGGCCTGCTGGTAGCCGAAGATATGAAGCCTTCCATTTTGGTCATTTTTTCTTAGCGATGCGCGATTAGCGCTAAGCATCGAAAACTGCCTCAGTTTTTCATTCCGGGCTCTCTTTGCTGCGATTTGCACCCTTCGCGCCTTCCTTTAGTGATGACGTCAGCAGTGGGTCCCAGTACGGTAGTGACGTGGCAGGGTGATGTGGCAGTACGGCCGGGGTTAAATCGGAGATCGGCAATCGGCGGGGACAGGGGGCAATGGCTTTTATATATGTGATGCGATGGGAGCGATCGCCGATATCGGAAAAGCGATAAGGCATGCGGCTGTGTGAAAATGGGAAATATTGCGGAAATGAGTGGATCGCGATGCGATATGCTTTCGGGTGCGACAACAATATCGCGTCGGCGGATGAGAGGGGGGATATATATGCAGGTTTAGAACCTTGCGACTGCCGATCGCGAAATCGCATCGGTGAAATGATATCGGGGAGTTATAAAAGGGGGCCGATGAATGAATGCTGCGACCTGCGACAGTGATATCGCGTCGGAGGGGGGGAAACTCATCGGAGGAGGGTTAATGCGATTGGAGGATGATTTACGTGATCAGAAAAAGGCTTTTTTAAAGCTTTGGAAGGATCCTTAATGCATCAGAAGGAGTTCGATAGCATCTGAAGGGGGTTTTTGTGTTTTGGAAGGAGTCCAAACACCTTAGGAAGATGGTTTTTTGAGCGAAATGAGGGTTCTTATTAAGTTTCAAGTAAACTTATTAATTCCCAAGCGATATTTATGGTTATATTTCAACCAGGGGAGGGGATATGTAAATAATGGGGATTTTTTACTATATATTTTTTAGTATGGGAAGGGGAAACAAGGAGGGATTTACATAATAGAGTTAAGAGTTAATATGAATTTTGTGAAGAAAGTGCTAAGGATAGGAATCTTAGGCTATTAAGGGGGAAAATGACTCATAGAGGAAGTGTGAAAATTCCTTGAGTAAAGTAGATCTTTACCAAGGCAAATGGTATGGAAAATGATGAAACTAAGAGGTATCAAGCAGATCTCGACCTCTTTGGGGAGGTTAGTGAATGATTTGGGAAATAAGAAGAAGGGGGAGTTAGTCATGCCTTCTTGAGGTCCTTCAAATGAAAAACTGCCTCAAACTTGTGATATGAATAGATATGACACTTGAAAAGATGAAATGGATCACAAGCCATGATTCTGCAACCACAAAACTACCTACCCGGCCTACTCACCTAACATTTTCTCTTCTTTTGGTTTGGGTGCACTTGAACTAGCATACCCAGCTTTTCATTCTTTTCTTCTTGCTGTCCTCCTATCTACATCTACACTTATTTCATCCAGGGGCCCAGATTAATCTGTTGAGCACCCTTGTTTCACTACCTATCTACAAATCTGCCAAGATTAAGCTGTTTGGACAGATAATGATTCTCTATATTCTACAATAAGAAATTGAAACCTAGGGAAGCCAGGATTAAACTGTTTGGCCTTCCCTTCACTGAAAACTCATCAACAATGGATCAAATCATCAAAAATGGAACATAGCAGTATCACTTAGACTAGCACACTCTTATGGACAATTCTTTGGCCTCTGTAAGTCTTTGGCCTTTGTATCAAATATGGAACATTATAGCATGCAGAGTATGACATATTTGGCATGTAAAAATGTCGATCATGAAAGATGAATACCTGTTGCAATAGGAGGCTAACAGGTAGCACAAACCATAATCACTAGTGCCACGCAAATACCTGAAAACTCGCTTCACTGCTGTCCAATGCTCCTTCCCTGGTTTTGACATAAACCTTCTCAATACTCCCACTGCATGTGCAATGTTTGGTCTAGTACAGACCATTGCATACATCAGGCTACCGACTGCACTTGCATATGGAACATGGGACATGTCCTCTTCCTCTTCTTGTGTCTTGGGACACTGTTCAACAGATAACCTCACACCTACAGGAATAGGAACCTTCACCGGTTTACTATCCTGCATATTAAACCTCTGTAGTATTGTCTCGACATACTTCCTTTGGTTTAACCAGAGCTTCCTCTTTGCCTGCCATCTTTTAATTTCCATGCCCCAAATATAGTTTGCAGCACCAAGATCTTTCATGTCGAATTTGGAGGAAAATTGGGTCTTCAAATCCTGGATAATTTCTTTGTCATTACCAACCAACAACATATCACCCATAGACAAGAACAAATAAATAACATGGTCACCAATTAATTTAAAATACACATAGTGATATGCTTTGCTTCTGGTGAAGCCAAGTCCCCGTATAAATTTATCAAATTTCTGATACCACATCCTTGGTGACTTTTTTAACCTATACAGAGACTTCTTTAACTTGCATACCATTTCTTTCTTACCCTTCACCGCAAAACCTTCAGGTTGCTTCATGTAGATCTCCTCTTCCAGATCCCCATGAAGAAATGCTGTCTTCACATCCATCTGTTCCACCTCAAAATCAAAAGTAACAGCAACAGATAAAAGTAGTCTAATAGAAGCTACCTTGGCAACAAGAGAAAAAATATCACCAAAATTAATTCCCAGCACCTGGGAATAACCTTTTGCTACCAACCGAGCTTTGTATTTCTCCACCTTTACTTCTACATTTGTCTTCTTTTTGAACACCCATTTGCTGCCAATGGGTTTCCTTCCAGCTTGAAACTCCACCAGATCCCAAGCCTCATTTTTGTGCAAAGATGCCATTTCATCAACCATGGCCTCTTTATAGAGTTTTCCATCCTCTGAATCTACTACTTCCTTCATAGTTCTGGGATCATCATTAGTAACAGATAAAGCAAAATTTGAATAGAAATCAGATGGACTATAGATTTCCGACTGTCTTCTTTCTCGAACTGATCTTCTCACACCCGGAGTTTGTGGCCCTTCATCTTCTGATTCCTCCTCTGCTGTAGAGTCTAATTCTTCCTCCTTAAGCTCAAACTCTACCTTCTCAGGTTCCTTTGGTTGGACTTCATGTTTAATAACATCTTTCACCTCTCTGAACACCACATATCGACTATACACAACCTTCCTTGTTACTGGGTTCCAAAGCTTATAACCCTTTAAACCATCCTTATACCCAATAAAGATGCACTTTTTAGATTTACTATCCAACTTGGTTCTTTTGTCCTTTGGAACATGTACATATGCATCACATCCAAATACCCTCAGATGTGAAAGAGAGGGTTTCTTACCAGTCCATACCTCTTGTGGAGTCTTATCCTCCAATGCTGATGAAGGTGATCTGTTGACCAGGTAACATGCTGTCTCCACTGCCTCTGCCCAGAATTCCTGTCCTAACTCGGCACCACTGAGCATGCTTCTTGCCCTTTCCATCAACGTCTTGTTCATTCTTTCTGCAACTCCATTTTTCTCATGTGTGTATGGATTAGTCTTCTACCATGCTATACCACACTTCTTACAAAATTCTTCAAATTCCTTACTGCAAAACTCTCCACCGTTATCTGTCCTCAACACCTTTATCTTCTTCTCTGTCTGGTTTTCCACCAGAGCCTTAAATTCTTTAAACCTGTTAAAGACTTCAAATTTCTTCTTAGGAAATATATCCATGTATTCCTTGAGAAGTCATCTATAAATGATACATAGTACATAGACTTACCCAGTGATGGAACCTTCACAGGTCCAAACACATCACTATGCACAAGTTCTAATATATGTTTTGCCCTCTTACCACCAGAGGGAAAACTCACCCGATTCTGCTTCCCATATACACAATTTTCACAAAAATCAAAATCCAGAGAGCTATTACTCATACCTTCTACCATACCTTTACCATGAAGTATTTGAAGGCCCTTCTCTCTAATATGTCCAAGCCTTTGATGCCACAACATGGTCTTCTCTCCAGAGACCACTAGATTTTCTGCTCCACTTTTAGGAACCACAAAACTGTTGCACCCATCAATAACAGTGCTACCTTGCAGCTTGTACAGAGTCCCAATATGAACTCCCTGCATCAATACCAGTGCTCCCCGAACCATTTTGCAGGTATCCTTCTCGAAAATTGTTTTTACACCTGCATCATCCAACTTGCTTATGGAAATCAGATTTCTGGCCAATGCAGGAATATGCAGAACACCTGGAAGTGTTCTAACCCTTCCACCTTGCAAATGCAACTTTAATTTTCCGGGACCAATGACTCTAGCCTTCCTGTCATCCCCCGAGAAGACATCACCACCATCATATTTCTCATACTTGCAGAACCACTCTCTATGGGGAGTGAAGTGAAAGGATGCACCTGAGTCAATCAACCATGCCTCATGATCTACATGTGTACTTGAAGAAACCAAGTACACATCCCCACCTTCATCTGAGGTGGTTTTCACCTCTACAGAAGGAGCATCATCAGATCCCTTTCCTTTGTCAGGAGCTTTAGATTTACAATCCATTTTGTATTGCCCTTCCTTTCCGCATTTCTAGCACACCACCTTTATAGGTTTTCTTGGAGAATTAGATCTCCCACTCGATGACTTATTTTTGTTTCTGTTCTGGGACCGTCCTTGTACAGAAAAGGCATCACCATTCTGGTTCTCCATATTTTTATGTCTCATATCCTCCGTTAATAAGGATGAGACTATTTCATCAAACTATAAGGTAGTTGCATTGCTACCTATTGCAATAACCAGACTATCCCACGAATCTGGTAGAGAACACAACAAACTAATGCACTTATCTTCATTTGAAATTTTAATATCAACAGATAATAACTGACTTACCACAACATTAAATGTGTTCAGATGTTCTGTCACCGAGTCTCCATCTTTCATCCTCAGGTTATACATCTTTTTCCATAGGAACAATTTATTCACCAGAGACTTAGATTGGTACAAAGTCCCTAACTTGTCCCACAAAGCCTTCGCCGTAGCTTCCCCTAATACATTCAACAATATTGAATCTGAGACACACAATCGTATTGTGCTCTTAGCCTTCCAATCCAACTTCTTCCATTCTTCATCGGACACTCCCGTTGGTTTAGTACCTGGATCTACTGCGACCCATTGATCTTTATCCACCAACAGATCCTCCATCTTGAGTTTCCATAACTCAAAACTCTGACCATTAAATTTCTCGATCTCTATCTCGCCATATTTTTTCACCACAAGAAACGATCCCGCAGATCTCCTACTGAACAGGGTCTACCACAGGCCCAAGCGGAACCCCTCAGCAAAAAAGGCATCCCTTTGAAGCCAAAACAACTTTGATACCAAATGTAGGTTTTAACCCCATACAGAAATTACCTACATACGAATTCTAAAACACAGAAAATAAACAATGCGAGAGCATAACACATAAAACACATATACACAGAGATTTTCCCATGGATCCAAAAACCGGGATTACCAGCTTGATTTTTCATTATATTCCTTTCAATGTTACAATAAATATTTATACATGCCGAAGCATCCAATGCCATGGACTGAAAACCATCGCGTCCAAAACCATGTGCGAAAGTCATGCACAAAACCATAGGTAGGTCTGCCCAACCTAATATAGGGTCAAAAAACAAATTTTCCGCGTAGCTGCCCCGAACCCCATAGAGGGGGGCTACCTGTACCCCTAAAACCCCCTGTGACCCCCCCTCTACGCAATTGGCGCAATGAAGGGGGGGGGGGGGGCTCCGCCCCCCATCTAACCCCCCGGTTAACTACGTGGGCTAGTCATGGAAAGAATATAACAAAACCCAACAATTACCATACCTACAAAACGCATTTGTTATTGAGACAGATGCCTCTGACTATTCTATTGGTGTGGTTCTTACTCAGCATGGGCATCTAGTGGCTTACCATAGTGAGACACTTTCATATACAGTGCGAAAGTACCCCACTTACGACAAAGAAATGTATTCCATTGTGTAGGCCTACCGTCAATGGAAGCATTACATTCCGAGGAAGGAAACGATCATCCACACAGACCATCAACCTCTACAGTTCATACAGACCATTGCCTCAGTCGACCACCGGTCATGGCGCTGATCACTGTGCTCGACTCCTGTGGGCATGAGACATCGAGGTGGCTACATCTTTACAAGAGCGATCCAGAATTCAACATCATATACGAGACACTCCTAGGAGGGAAGCAAGTTCCAAATTTTCACCTTCAATATGCACTATTATGACACCTGGGACACATCTGTGTTCCTTCAAGTGAGCGTGCCAAGATGATTTGGGAGGCGCACTAAAATCGGGTCGTTGGACATTTCAGAGTAGAGAAAACAATGGCGGTATTGTAGAAGTATTTTTATTGGCCAAAACTTCGTTCAGATGTTGGGAAGTACATTAGGTCCTTCACCACCTGCGCCATTGTCAAACCAAACATCAAGAAGCAAGGCCTGTATACTCCTCTACCTACTCCTAGCCAACCTTGGGAATTTGTCTCCATGGATTACATGTTAGGCCTTCCTTCTACTAAGCATGGAAACAATTGCATTTTCATGGTCATCAACAGATTCTCTAAGATGATCATCATGGCGGCCTGCAAGAAGAGTATCACAATAGAGGCCACTGCTAAGCTCTTGTTTGAGCGAGTGTGGGTACAGTTTGGGATCCCACAGTCCATTATCTCAGATCAGGAAATCAAATTCCTCAGTGCGTTTTGGTCAAGTCTCTAGTCGATGCTGGATACAAAACTTACTAAGTCCATGACTTTCTATCCCCAAACTGATGGCCAAACAAAGGTTATCAATAAGATGATCGTACACATTATGCGCATGTACAACTCAAAGCATCCACGCACGTGGGATGAAAGTATCCCTTATGTCCAACAAAGCTCTCCACAACTCAACAAGCCACAACCCCTTTTAGGTAGGGCTAGGATTTCAACCATTATGCCCCATTGATGTGTCCATACCATTTACAACCACTCAGGTAGATTCGGCTCATGTTTAGTCCGAAGCTGAAAGGGATAACAACTTCATTGAGCTCATTCAACACATCCGCCAATATGTCCATGATATATTGGACAAAGCCAATGCTAAGTACAAGCAACGCTATGATCAACATCGAGTTTCGCACAAGTTCTAGGTGGGCGACAAAATTTGGCTACATTTGCACAAGGAGCGCCTTTCTGGACCCCATGGAAAGCTTCGCCCGCTCCGATATGGGCCATACACCATCACCAAGGCCATTAGTGGAAATACCTTTGAGCTCAACATCCCACCGTTCCTTGGTCTGCACCCAGTGTTCAATGTAGATCGCCTTCGACCATACTTTCCACCATTGTTAGACACAACTGACATTGCAGAACAACTCACACCAACAGAGCTCAACCCAAGCTGCATGGAACAGGCCAAAACCGATTAGATCATGGACACACAAATCAAGAACACTCGCCAATAGAGGATACAATTATATCGAGTTGTTAAAGCAGGTCAACTGCTTCACCATGGCAAGTGGTTCACTAGGGACCAGGTTTAACAGAAATTTCCTCACCTCATGGAGGCTCTGCACGTAATGGGGGAGGAATGATCTAGTTGGATATTGGTGGCCACCCGCCTATTCCACTTAGACCCCCCAGTTAGTTTCATCTATTTCCTTGTTTATTTCAACATTTACTATATTTTGCAGTTTTTCGGGTCCTGAACTTCCGGTGAAGTTTTGACCCCCTAAACAACGTTTTTTTGGGTCCACGGCAGGTCCATAATTATAAAGTAGGGGCGTGCGACAAAACCTACAGTACTTCGCGAGACCTTTCCAATAAGGTATCGTACGCGCCAAATGGAGATAATATGACCAAGTTACGACCCCGGGAAGTTGGCTACTCAATTAACCCCAACGGGGCCCACAAACTCTTGGAGTTACATCTCCTGGGGTTACAATTTTGGTTGTTTAGGGTTTTCTCATGTTTTTGAATAAATCCTAGGTAGGGACATGAGTTCTATTGAGAGGTCATGCATTATAATGATAATTTGCTTATATATTTAAGGGTGTAGCTATTAGTTCTTGTAGCATTGGATGGTGTTCTAGTATCAAACTTTGTGGAGAGACTAAAACATATGATTTCTTCAAAACCCAAAAACTGTTTATGGAAATTCCTTTTATGGTTCCCCAATGATAGATTATAAGAGGAGGTCAATGGGGTAGATGGAGAACACACCAATGCAGATACTCGGTGATCTAGGCAGATCAAATTTTCAGTAGCAAAGTGATTCAATAGGAGTACTTGAGCCAGAGATTGAATATCAGGTGGTAGAGGAGTAAGGCACTATTCTGGTGGAGGGTTCCAGTGCTAGAAGAGTTAGATTGAGGGAATGTGAGTTTGCCCAAAGGGACTTAACAGACAATATTAGTAGAGAAATTCGATCTAGTTGGAGGAGAAGTTGATTCAGAAGCTGGTGGTTTGAATTTTGATTAGGAGAGCCAGTGAATAAGTTGTAGAGCATGAGAGAAGCAAAGTTGCAAATTTCAGGAGTTTATGGAGGCAGCAACAACAAAGCCTGTGCAAACACTATGCAGAGGCTGATGCAGAAGGAAGTGAAAATTGTTGAGAGCCAGTTTCAAGAGTTGAGATCAACTGTGGGTTGAGGAAAAATACTCACAAGAAAATTTCCAATGATTCTCTCAGATTGGATTGCTAGTTTGGAATCCAAATTATTGTACTCAAACTTACTACTGCATAATAATAAAACCCTCATCTGCTGCATCTGTTTTCCCACTTTGTCGTCTTTTTTTTATGGGATAATTTTCCAAAAATAATGGTGTCAATTTGTGTGTGTGATTGCTCTAAATTTCCCAGTTCTGCATATTTTATTTCCACAACGTAATTTTTATTTGTGAAGAATTGTAGTGTGAATTATTAATTGTTTGCCATAGAAATAAGCTGCTTAATAATTAACTGGTAAGAAGAATAATTTCCAGTTGTTGCATTTCAAGGAATTTTCACATGGTACTAGATTGATTTTGATTAGATTAGTAGCTCAGAGATGAAGAGGGAGAAATTTGATGTTTAAAGGGAGCAACAACACAATTTCGCCAGGGTTTGCATAGGGCCTAGCGAGGCAGTGTGAGTACTAGAGTAGAAGTTTGACTTCCAGTTGCAGAGTGGCAGAAAAAGTTCAAATTTCTTAGAGTATAGCTCCAATAGGTAGAGGTAGAGTCAGAAAGTAATTCTAGAGAGAAACACAACAAAATCGTTGAGCAGATTTGAGTGGAAGAGGAAGCGAAATTGCACACACAAAGGGAGTTTCTCTCAGAGGGTTTCTAGTTTCAGAAATCCAAAATTTCTAGTTGCAGTAGACATTAGAAACATGCATATTTTCTAACTCCAGGAAGGAGTGCGAGTAGTAAAGCTATTCAAGCAGGTGAAAGAGGGATATTTCTATCCCAGGTTGATTTTTTGCAGTGATGGCTTCAGCAGGACTCTAAGATCAAGACAAACTAGAGGGTGCATCAAACTATTGTATCTGGAAGGCCAAGATGGCATTCTTGCTAGAAGAGTATGGTATGAAGCAGTATACAGAAAACATTGTTTCCATGCCTACAAATCTAGATCAACTAGTGAATTATAATAAGGAGATGGCCAAGGTGAAGCAGGGTAATCTCGATGAAATTTGAGATCATATAGTCTCACACATTGCAGTCAAGAATACAACCAAAGAAATGTGAGATGCTATTGCCACACTATATAAAAATCCTTCCGAGCAACAAAAGATGTTCCTGAAGGAAAATCTGAGGAATGTTTGAATGCAGAAGGGTGGAGGCATCAACCCGTATCTCACCAGAATTCAGGATATCCGAGATGAGCTTGCAGTCGTAGGAGAATTGCCTCCACCTATAGAACTTGTGTGTTTGGCCCTAAAAAATGTCACTAAGGAGTAGAAGACCTTCATCCAGGGAATTATGGGATGATATCAGTTGCCTGTATGGTACCAGATGTGGGCAAATCTCATACAAGATGAGTTGAGGCGAGCTCTAGTAAACAGCTCCATTAGCGACATGTTGTCACTGCTACAACACCCTCCAAAAATTTCACTACATTAAAATTTTGGAGCCTAAAATTATTGTTGTATCTAGTATTTCCTTGATCATCAAGTGTCATCTCATGTTATGGTATATGTTTCAAGTGTTTCTAAATGTCTCAAGTGTTCTTGAATGTTTAATTTTTCTCGATGAGTTGGTATGAGTCGCACATGGTTTTACATTTAAAATCATCATGATCACCCTTTGTTTTATCTCCCAGACTTAGACTAATGTGGTTTCAAAGAAATTACTCATTAAGGAAAAGAGCGCATGAGTGCACTCTAAAGCCTTGATCAAGAATACATCATTGTTTGGAAGTGTCCCCTGCACCCTTCAAAATAAAAAATCGCACTCCTTAATCTATCTTTCTCCTTCCTTGTTTTGAACTGCCCCCCTCAAAAACTAAGCCTTCCTTTGAGCGCACTCCTTTTTACTTGAAGGAATGTGCCCTCCTTGGACTCCTTCAACTCGAAGGAATGAACCCTCCTTGGAAGCATTTCCTCGACCCAAAGGAATGTGCCCTACTTCAAAGCACTCCTTCAACCTGAAGGAATGCGCCCTCCTTGGAAGCACTCCTTAGACTCGAAGGAATGCACCCTCCTTGGGAGCACTCCTTCGACTCGAAGGAATGATCCCTCCTTGGAAGAAATCCTTCGACCCAAAGGAATGCACCCTCCTTGGAAGAAATCCTTCGACCTGAAGGAATGTGCCCTCCTTGAGGGAATGAGCACACCCAAAAGGCCTTAAGCTCCACCCTTCAGCCTTCCATAATGCACCATGCACCCTCTTGACCCTTTGAGTGCACTTCGAAGGAACAAAGCCTCATCCTTTAGCCTTCGGACTTGTGCCATGCACCCTCATTGGTTTCCTTTGAGTGCACTCCTTCGAAATGGAAGGATGCAGCCTCCTTGAGAGAAATCCTTCGACCTGAAGGGATGCACCCTTATCAGTTTCTTGAGTGCATGAGCACACTCCGAAGGCACGAAGCCTCATCCTTCAACCTTCAAGAGTGTGACCTATGCCCTCTTTCTCTCCCTTGAGCGCACAATGCACTTGGGAAGCCCAAAAGCTTCCCCATCGTCCCTCGGACTTACACCATGTGCTCTGCCTTGACTGTCACCCTCTTTTAAGTGCATGAGCACATGTCGAAGACACGAAGCCTTTCCCCTTCAGCCCTTCAACCTTTCAAAGTGTGCCCATGCGCCGAGAATCCCCTTTTGTCCCTCTCGAGTGCACTGAAAAGGCATGAACATAAAATATGTATAAAACATGGTATAATAGGAGATTTTCAGGCTGATCATTGCTTTTCATGAGTGATTGCAAATATAGGTATTCTAGAAACATCATGGCAAGCACGCATGAGGAAGATCGAGCAAAGAGAACAAACGAAGGAAGATGCATGAAGAACGAAGAGAAAACTTGAACCTTGATGATCAAAACACCCCAAATACTCCATTACATCAAAGACCCTTTGGAGGTCGAGGACATAAAAAATTGAAGCTGCATAAAGAAATGAAGGCACAAGTGGAAACCAGTCACCACTGGAGAAAGTACATGTCATCAATCACTATTAGTCCCAATCATCAAAGATAGTGACATCTCAAGTCTCATCACATGATGATGTGGAAGTATTGATGTATTATTATGATCATTGTAAACATAAATAAGCAGAATTCTAAGAATCATATGTGGACTATGAAGAGTCACTTAGTTATATATGGACACAATGTCTTTAAAAGAAGTCCAAAAGTTATTTAGAATTTCAAGAGTTGCATGGAAGTACAAAGGTCATAATTGAAGTCCAAAAGTCATGAGGGTAATTCAAGAGTCATGGGATATGAAAGGTCATCCCCCTTGTTATAAAATCAACCTCATAAATCAAGCAAAATTGTTTTAGAGGCTTAGGCTTTGGATAACTAGTCTTGTCTTCTCTACTTGGCATAGGAGAGAAAACTATTCTTTGGAGAAGCAAGGAGTGACTAATGTTCCACTATTGGAACTAGTGTTCACCATTGTAATTGATGTACTCAAATATTTCACCTTATAACTGAAGCTCTATGAGTCAACACATTTTTCATACATGTATCAAAAAAGTTTTAGGACTATTCTTAGAATGTTTACGGTATATTTTATGTTCATATGTACTGGAGAAATTGAACTATTTCAGTGGCTTCAATATTCATCTTGTTGAATGTGTGTTGTATTCGCTTTAATATTATTGTGTGAACTATTTCGCTAACTAATATTTCCATGCTCTCTTGTGCTTCTAGGATAGTACTATTAATTTCCTCTTAGAGAGTCACTTCTTAAGTCCCCTCGTGAAGGTTTCCATTTACATTCTGCAATAGGTGCTTCACAATGTTAACTTACTTGCTTATTTAAGGTTTACATATATAATCTCTTATGTTATCCATTGAAACCAAGACAAACCTTTGTGTTATGGTGGCCAAGCTAATACTCCAGATGGGGCTCCTACTCCAAATGGTGTGAGGTCTAATTGGGACTTCACATCGGGGAGACCCCCTGTATGTTGGCGATATCCAACACCGTCAACATTTTGGCACTAGAAGGAGGGCCAAATGACAAGTTGTGCCCATTGAGTCTATTTTGAATCTCTTATCTTAAATGGCTCTTTCCCAAATCATAATCCCAGGATGTTTTTCTAAGGAGCTTGATTTTACCATCCCTATGGAAATCATTCATGACTTGTCTCAATTCAAGTTTGATGGTGAGAGTGAACTAATTGGCCTCAAACACTTCTTTCAATTTATGCATTTTTCTCTCTCTAATGGAATACATTGTAAAGATGTCATGGCCAAGTTGTTCACCCTCACTTTTGAAGGTCGAGTAAAGAAATGGTGTCATACATTACCTACTGCTTCGATTCATTCATTTGAACAACTTGTTAAGGAGATTCGTGAAGCTTTTGATAGGTATGATTATCAAGATGTATGTGATAAAATTGATTTTCTTAGAATGGAACTTGGTGAATTTGTAAAGGACTTTCTTAATTAGTTTCTTCACCTTTGCTGTGAATTTTCCGAGGGAGTTATTGATTCATATTTTATTATGGAAAATTTTCAGAATTTGATTCTACTCTCTTTGAGATCTTTTGAATATGAACCCCCAAATGATTCTCTCTCCCCAACTTTTGCTAACCATGGGATACCTCAATATTTTGAGGAGGAACCTATTATTCCTTTTGTTCCTTGTCCTCCTCCTTTTCTAGTACCAATTCAGGTGCCCCTTGGTGATGATGTTAAGTTAAGGGATCTGAAAATCAAACTATTGATCTATCCATTCAACCTCCATCCAATTCTTATGATTCACATCTTATTGAGGAAAACTTGGAATGGTTCAATAATTGCATGGAGCTTGAAGTGAAACTTGATCCCTCGAGTTTTCAAGGTCATATTAAAGTACATAAGTCCAATCTTGAATATGATCCAAATGAAAACTTGATTTTCTTCGACGATACTATGAAACCTCTACCATCTACGTTTCATGATTCCTTGCTTCATGATCCGGTTGTTTCAACTACTTCAACTCATAATGATGTTCCTCCTATTGTTTCAAGCAACAATCAAGAGCAAAGTGGTTTTATTTCACATGTATAGGAGAAAAGTGGTGAAGATATGTTTTATCTTCCCCCCTCCCCGCTTCAATATGATAATCTTGCCTTATTAGGTAATCTCCAATCGTTTAATCTTGATAACTTTTCAAATGAATTTGAACCCCACATCCAAGTTGAGACTTTGGATAATCATCACCATGATATACCTGTTTCCATTAACACATATGGTGGTGAATATAAAAGTATATTAGGTGATATCTTCTCTTCTTATGAGGGCTTGGATTTGCATGGTATCGATTCAGAATATGTTTCTCAGAGTTTGCAATCTCTATTTGTGAATTGGGATGCTCTTTACCATGATATCCCTATTTCCATTAACACATATGGTGGTGAATATTCGAGTATATTGGGTGATATCTTATCTTCTTATGAGGGCTTTGATTTGAAAGGTATCGATTCAGAATTTGTTTCTCATAGCTTGCAACCTCCATTTGTGAATTGGGATGCTCTTTTAATCTAGAATGATCCTGAATATTCTTTAATTCATACATGATTCTTTGGATGACAAATCAGAAGGGGTAAGTTTTTAGGTTCTTGAATCTTTTGAAGATCATCGTTAATCTAAGTGTCACATGGTATGCCTATCTTTGACCATTATATTGATGAAAATGAATTTGAACCGTTGTTATTTCAAGTTCAATCTGAAAACTACTGTTGCTTCTATTGAGTCCCTTAATATTTCTTCCTCTTTAGAACACTATTCATTGTACCTAGATATGTTTGATAAGTCAATCACCCCATCCACCCCCCTAAATCTTTTCGATCTTTATCCAGTTGGTCATGGTTGCAATCAGGTACAAGATGGTGTGATACTACAATCAGAGGATGAAAAGTTTGAACCTATTATTCATAATCTATTCAATTGTAAATATTTAGTAAGTCAGGAGGAGGATGTTCCAACCCTAAATGATCAAGGGATTGATCTATCTCAATGTTCTATCCATCAATAATCAGATATGCTCAATCACAAATATGATCAAACCAATGACATCAACATATTTTCATTGAAACATCTGCTAATAGTGGTGCATGTCTACCAATTGTTTTTTCTAAGCCACCCAGATTTGATGATCCACAATCAGAAAGTTTTGAGATCTGTCAAGAAGTTGAGGAACTTCAGCTCCTGTTGATGGTTATCTCAGGTCATTGCAATCCCGTCGAGATATCCTAACAAACTTAGTTCCATATTTTCACACATAATTCTTTCCTTAATATTCATCCACTGGTTATGAGTTCATTCTTAAAGGACTCTTGGAATTTTCAAGCTGATATTCATCATCTCCAAGATGTAATTTTTTATCAAATGAAAGGTTCTTGTTTGGTTAGTTCCTTTTCATGTGAATCCTTTGGGTTAGACCAAGGGTTGGAAAGCCCATCTTTCCCGGATCTTTACAACCTAATAACCTATCATTTTAATGATTGAGATAAAGGACATTTTGGGTTGAAGGATTTTTCTCTGTTAAAATCTTCTGAATCTAAATTATTATCTGATTATCTCTTTTGTGCATATCATGAAGCTAATAATATCCATGGCACATTTTCTCTTTTGGAATAATTGTAATTGCTTCAATCATTCAGCCGACCAAAACCCTTGTGTTATTACTGAGTTTGATTTGACATATGTTTCTAATCTTTTGTCAACTCGGTATCCTGATTGGTTTCCTGGATTCACAATGTCAACAATTGTCTTGAATTCCCTAAGCTTTCTTATTATTGACTTTGCGTGTAATTGGATACAAAGGGAACCAATAGAGAATCGAGAGCCTTACATGTTGATCGACCAATTTGATCATAATACCAGAGATTCTCATTGTGATTCAAATGCATTAATTGAAAATTCATTTTCCCATAAGTCCCAGGGTATTCAAATTGGTTGTTATGAATATCATGATTTGTTTGCTGAAAGGTTAGAGAAATCTTACCTGGAAAGCCCCTATCTAAAAAACAAGTTTCAATCTTTTTTGATGTTCGCAAGAACTGAAAACATAGGTGAATGTGTATTCACATCAACCTCCAAGGTTTGTATGATCGATATTTCATTCAAAAAGGTAAAGTTCAAAACAGGTTAAAATTGTTTGGTATGGAAAATTCTTTTGGTAATAAGAAAGACCTTCAGTTTATTGTGCAAGTTTTCAAAGTTCTTATCTTTTCTATTGCACATTATTTTATATTGCTTTTAATTGCTCATATCTTTGTGGTTGCAGGTTAGGAACAACAATGGTTACATTAGAAATATCATTGCACTTATCCTTGACCTTCTAACTTATTACGTTAGGAGAAGGTGTAGTTGCATTTAGTTCATCTTGCATTACATCCACCTTCTTTCCTACTCTCCATATAGTCTCTGCATTTGTTTTTCTTTTGTATGATGTTTTTGGATTCAATCTCCATTTTCTTTGTCTCTTATTTATGTTTTTAGTTTTGTAAGTCTTTCTTTCATGTCTTCTTAATAAGACCTTGTGTGAAAAAGTGCATGGTTCAAAAGGAATTTGCCTTGGAAAAAAAGAGAAGTGTGACAATCACAACACTTGGATTTTTGTTGTTCTCCTTCTTTGTTTGGGAAAATGTCATAGGTTGAGCTAAGTCCAGATGGAAAATACAATTCATCCAAGAGGAGAACCTATTAGATCCGTTCCTATGCTAGTGTTTAAACTAATCAACTTCATGTAAATCTACCTATGTGTTAACGTTTGCCCAATCTGGTAGAGAAGGGATAAGGGGAAAATCTAAAGTGAGCAAACCAATATCAGATGTCTTAAAATACTTCTATGAAGGGGAAACCTCCTCTTCTCTCAATAAGTCAAGATCCCTCTTCCACTCATTTAAAACAATAAGTTCCAATGCACAATCCTATTAAATAAATAAATAAAGGGTGAAACAAGAGAAAGACTTCCTGTGCAGGGAGGTGGAGCAAGTGACTTCACCGAGGTACTGACCAGGCTCATTGGTAGCGAAACAATTCTTGTGCTCCTGAAGTGACTCCGTTGGGGCATTGTCCATGCCTACTGGTAGCGGAGCAACACCAGAGATGAAAACTCATACTCTGAATATCATAAACTCATCGTGCACATTACGCTTTCCCAGATTGAAACAACTGTGGTACGTTGTATCTTTGTGTGTCTTCAACCAAGTAGAGAAAAGTGAAATCCTATGTATAAAACTGGGTCGAAAGGGGCAAATAGAGGAAATCAATACTTCCTGAAGTTATGAACCATAAATGTAAGCTATTCCCAGACAAAGAAGCTAAAGTCCACCTAGTTTGTTGCCAAGTGTTGTCGCTGCTACAATACCCTCCAAAATTTCATTACATTCGAATTTTGGAGCCTACTATCATTATTGTATCTAATGTCACCTTGATCATCAAGTGTCATCTCATGTTATACTATGTGTTTCAAGTGTTCCTTAATGTTCTCAAGTGTCTTCGTATTAATTAAAACATCTCTAAGCGCATTCCATGGCCATAACATCTTTGTCATAGTAAAATGACACTTTTGGGTCGCAATTGCACACACTTCACTCATTATAGTTGGAGAATGTGTACACAGTGGAATTTTGATGTATATTTATCATTGTTCAAGATTCTATAAGTTTTATCGATGAGTTGGTATGAGTCTGTTGTGGCCAGCAAAAACCCCCCTTTTTATTTAGTATTAGTAATAAAACTAAATAAATGGGGACCCTTCTAAAAAATAAAAAGTAGCACTTATATTTCCCTTTGAATAAAACACACTATCATTTAGGAGAATACCCGCAAAACCCCAAAAAGCTTAAGTTTTATGATAAGTTTCGAATAAAATCGTTCTCTCAATAATAAAAAATTGCATCACAAAGGGTAATGGAGGACATCATATAAGCAAACGTTCGAAATTGTGAAGACGCGATGTGAGATCGCGTGCCTTAAAGACTCATCGCACATCGCGGATTTCATATGCCGCAAGTATCACCTAAGGTAAAATATCCCGATCCAGCGATATGCGATAAGGCATCTCGTAAATCGCATCTTGCAACCACCTAACAAAATAAATGATTTTTAACGAAACAGATTAGCAATATTGCGATCTGCGATATTGCGAAGCAAATCGCAAAATCTCTTTATCACAGATCTGTTGGCATTATGTTTTCTGGTATGACTGTATGTTACAGATGTTGTACTTGATGGCAACTCCAGTGGTAAGGCTCTCAGTTTGTTGGAAATTAAGAAGGACGCAGGAAATCGGTTCAGAAAGTGCGTCCTCGCAGGTATACCATGCAGAACCCGCGTCCAGGGACGCCGGCCAGCCGTTCAGGGGGTGCGTCTACCCAGTGCACACATTTCAAGGCAGAGAAAAGCACGTGGGGGTTTCTTGTGTGGTATCTAGCCGACGGTTTTGTGTTTCTATGGTGTCGGCTCGTGGTATTGTTCCATGTTTTGGGGAGGAGCTTGCCTATATAAAGCAAAGGAGTTCATTTGGATTGAGCAAGAGTCTTGGGTTGAATATCTTATTTGGTGAGATCTAGTCCAGATCTAAGAGGGCGAATCTTCTAATGGACTGTGATCTCTATGGCGCATGATCAGATCTGTAGATCTGACTGTTTGGGTCTGTTCTGAAGTCTTCATATCATTTACATCTGAAGGGTCGCAGGTTCAGCGAAGGGAAAGTGCGCCGGGACGCCGATACTGTAAAGGGCAAGTGCGCCGAGACGCAGTACAGTAGAAAGAGACCTGCGTGGGGACGCAGGGCGATCAAGGTTCAGGTGCGTCTCTGAAGCAGAAGGACGCAGCGCGATAATGTTTTCAGGTGCGTCTCTGTAGCGAAAGACGCGGCGCGATAGTATCTTTGGGTGCGTCCCTGAAGCAACAGAACGCAGACCAGTCACAGGAACAGTGCGTGGGCACGCAGCGGAGCAGAAGGATATCTGCGTGTGGACGCAGAGTAGCAGAAAGTTAACGGCGTCTGGTCGCAGGCCACAGAAAGAAAAACTGCGTCTTTGTTTTAAGATGTTCTTTTGACTGAATTTCTCTGTTGATAAGGTGTTCTGGGCTGTTTCTATTATTGCTGATCTGATATCTGTAGTGGTCTATATCTGTTATGTACTTGTTGATCATCTGATGCTTTATGAAAAGAAGTAGGGGGTTGTAGCTCCCTTCCAGGAGTAGACTGGAAAACGAGAAAGAGAGAGAGTTGTAGCTCTCTGCAGGTTGCAGCCTGCGTACTGGTAAAGGACTGCACCAGTACAAAATCATTGTAAAAGAAGTTTCTAAATTGAAAGAAGATAGAGACATATTGCAGCAGGTGGTTTTCACCCACATTGGGTTTCCACCTTACATCTTGTGTTCTTTGGTGTGATTATCTGTTTTTCATGCTCATTATTTTATGGTACTGACATGCAAAAATAATTCAAAGATCAAATAAGGAAGATTTATTAAATTGCTTGATAATACTGATTCACCCCCCCTCTCAGTATTATTTTCAACAATTGGTATCAGAGCAGGTCCTTCAGAGAAGCTTGATCGCTTGAAGGTAGATCGTTCATCATGAGCAACTACGAGAAAGAAGCATCAATCAGGCCACCTATTTTTGATGGGACAAATTTCAATTATTGGAAGGTAAGAGTTACTGCATATCTTCAATCTCTTGGTACAGAAGTTTGGAACATTGTAGAAACAGGCTATGCTTTTCCTTCAGCTACTCCTACAGATCCAGCTGAGAAAAAGCAGTATGAAACAAATGCAAAAGCAGTCAGTACTCTATTAGGAAGTATATCCCAAACAGAATTCATGAAGGTCATGCACTTCAAATCAGCAAAAGAGATATGGGACAAAATGATCACTAGCTATGAAGGAGATGAACAGGTAAAACAAGCTAAACTTCAAACTCTCAGGATTCAATATGAGACTCTCAAGATGTATAATGATGAAAGTGTGGCTAATTATTTTCTTCGGGTAGATGAGATTGTTAATTATATGAAAAATTTGGGTGAAGAAATAAAAGAGACTATAGTAGTTCAAAAGATTCTAAGATCATTATCCCCCAAGTTTGAATCTAAAGTATCTGCAATAGAAGAAAAGGAAAATCTCCGTGTTCTCACTATGTCTCAGCTACATGGAATTCTAACTGCTTATGAAATGAGAAAGGGAGGTCCATCAGACAGAAGGGAAGCTTCTTTTAAGGCATCAGGCAAAGAAGATTACTATGAAGCAAGCCATGTTCCAGAAGAAGAGGAAGAAGAATCAAATTTTGTCAGAAATCTTCAAAGGGGTTCTGGAAGGTTCAGAGGTAAGCTACCTTTCAAATGCTTTGCTTGTGGAAGAGTAGGTCATTATGCTGCAAAATGTCCTTATAAGGATAAAGGAAAAGAACCTGCTAGATGGAACAGGAAACAAAGTGCAAATAAGAAAAGCTACTACACCCATGAAGATAGTGATGGCTTATCAAACAGTGATGAAGATGAACAAGGTAATAAATATAAGTTGTTAATGGCATTTGAAGATGATGATTATGAGGATGCTGTAGATGTGGATAATCTCTATGATGAAATTACTAGACTCAAGAGATGCATAGAAGAAAAGAATGTGATCATTGATACTTTGCAATTTCAAATTGATGAAAAGGAAAAACATCTTGAAAAACTAGAAGGTGAAATTGTTGGTCTCAGAAAAGAAATTGAGAAAACAAAAGCTATTAATCTTAAGTTTGTCAAAGGATCTGAAACTTTGGATGAGATTATCAATGTGCAGTGGTCTCCTCTAAACAAGACAGGTTTGGGCTATAATGGAGAAACCTCTCAAGCATCCACCTCAAAAAGTTATCTTGATGCAGCAAGAAGAAATGAGCAGAAGAACAATGAAGATAATCAGGTAAAGCAGGGACGAAGTACAAACAGAAACTATCAGGGACAATCCATCCTAAGGGTGAACAAAAGCTACAACCAGCCACAGGTAAAATCTTCTCAGTTTGGTTCAAGAATAGATGAAAATAGAAATTACAATCAGTTGGCTGGTAGATTCAATAACCGCAGAAGCTTCTTCAATGGACAATGCTTTTCTTGCCATAACTTTGGTCACAAAGCAGCTCAATGTGTTGCATATAAAACAATCATGACTAGGGAAGCTCAAAAACAAAGAAGTATGACAGGGATTACAAAGAGGACCTATAACAACTTTTCGGTTCTTGAAAATGAAGTTGAATGTTCTATTTGCAATAATTTTGGTCATGAAGACTCTGAATGCAGGAGCAGGTTTCAGGAGAAAAAGGAACAAGCCACAAGCACCAAAACATGGAGAATAAAGGAACCTCAAACTGAAAGATGTGGGATAGCATTTTATGCAGAAGGACAGGAAAATCTATGGTACATTGACAGTGGATGCTCGAAACATATGACAGGTGATAAAGAAAAACTTGAATCTTATTCTACTTTAGAAAAGGGAAAGAAAGTTTCTTTTGGAAATGATACTCCTGCAACTATAAAAGGAAAAGGTATTGCTCCTTTGAAAGAAAAGGTCAAGGCTGGAAATGTTTTGTATGTTGATGGATTGAAGCATAATCTACTAAGTGTCAGCCAGATGTGTGATCAAAAAACCGAGGTTATTTTCAGATCGAATGGATGTCTTGTTCGTGATCTTGATACAGGTAAAACAGTACTCAAAGGCAAAAGAACTCCAAATAATCTGTACATATTTGAAGAAGGAGAACAACAATGCTATCTTAGCAAGGATGAAGAGCACTGGTTATGGCATCGAAGGTTGGGACATCTAAGCTTCTCACAAATAAGGAAAGCATGCAAATATCAGGCAGTTCGCGATCTTCCAGATATCAAAATTCCTGACAACACCATATGCAGATCATGTCAGTTTGGAAAACAAACCAGGACTAACTTTCCAGAGAAAGAGGGATCAGCTAGCATGCCTCTTGAGCTAGTACATACAGATACATGTGGCCCATTCAGGAAAAGAACACCTAGAGGAGAGGAATACTTGATATTATTTATTGACGATTTCTCCAGGTTTGTCTGGTTAGGACTTATGAAGCACAAAGATGAAGCATTCGAAAAATTCAAGACCTTCAAAGCCTTGGTTGAAAATGAATCAGGTCACAAAATTAAGTGCCTCAGATCCGACAGAGGTGGGGAATTTACTTCAAATGAATTTTTTGATTTCTGTGATGAACATGGGATAAGGAGAGAATTCTCTACAACTAGAACTCCTCAGCAAAATGGAGTTGTTGAAAGAATGAACAGAACAATCCAACAAATGGCTCGTGCTATGCTTAATGAATCAAGAACTCCCGCAACTTTCTGGGGTGAAGCTGCACATGCTGCGGTTATTATTCTCAACAAAACAAATGTCCGGGTGAACAGCACTCAAACTCCTCATGAGCTCTGGAGTGGTAAAACTCCTTCGGTAAAGCACTTCAAAATCTTTGGGAGAAAATGCTATATCAAGAATACTGATGAGCAGCTTGGCAAACTTGAACCTAGAGCAGATGAAGGCATTCTTCTTGGCTATTCTCCACATAGCAAAGCATACAAATGCTACAATAAAAGACTTGGCAGAATTGTTGACAGCATTGATGTAGTGGTTGATGAGAAGGGATATATTCCTAGGCAAGTACATCATGAAGATATAGAAGAAGATGAAGGCTACCCTCAAAGACAGAATGATGAAGAAGAAGAACCCCAAGGAGAACCTCAAGAAGAACCAGAGGAGCAGACAAGAATAGAAGAGAAAACTCCATCCAGATATGTTCAGAAGAATCATCCAAAATCTCAGATTGTGGGGCAGAAAGAAGCAGGTGTACAAACAAGAAGAACAGTTGCAGAAGCCTCAAGCTATTTGGCATTACTCTCCTCTACTGAACCACAAAATGTGAAAGAAGCATGCAAAGATGAATGTTGGGTAAAAGCAATGGATGAAGAACTTGAGCAAATCGAAAAGAACAACACTTGGGAGCTGGTTCCTAGACCAAAGGATAAGAATGTTATCGGAACAAAATGGGTCTTCAAAAATAAATTGAATGAAAATGGAGAAGTAATTAGAAACAAAGCCAGACTTGTTTGTAAAGGGTATGCGCAGCAAGAAGGAATAGACTTTGAAGAAACTTTTGCTCCTGTTGCAAGACTTGAGGCCATCCGAATGTTCCTTGCTCTCTCAAGTTTTCAAAACTTCAAAGTATTTCAAATGGACGTGAAATCAGCCTTTCTGAATGGAGACTTGGAAGAAGAAGTGTACATTGAACAGCCAGATGGGTTCATTCTTGGAAATGATCCAAATCTTGTATGCCGATTGAAAAAGGCTCTCTATGGTCTCAAACAAGCTCCAAGGGCTTGGTACTACCGGTTGGACAAATATCTTCATCAACAAGGCTTCTCAAAAGGTTCAGCAGATAGCAATCTGTATGTAAAAATTGAAAATGACAAATTACTAATACTTGTTGTGTATGTAGATGACATTATTTTTGGCAGCAATGAAGAAGCTATGAGTCAAAGCTTTGCCTCGGTCATGCAGAAAGAATTTGAAATGTCCTTGCTAGGAGAACTGACATATTTCCTTGGTTTGCAAATCCAACAAAAGGAAGGAGGAATCTTTTTATCTCAAACCAAGTATCTCAAGCAGATTTTGAAGAAATATGGCATGGAAGATGCAAAACCAGTATGTACACCCATGGTCACAGGATGTAGTCTCAGTGCAAATGATGAATCTGCAGCAGTACATCAACCAACCTACAGATCTATGATTGGAAGTTTACTATATTTGACAGGTACCCGACCGGACATCATGCATGCAGTTGGAATAGTTGGAAGATTTCAGGCAAATCCGAAGGAGACTCATCTTCAGGCAGTAAAGAGAATTTTCAAATATCTTCAAGGGACTCAAAATTATGGCTTATGGTATCCTAGAGATACAGATCTTACTCTTCATGCTTATACAGATGCAGATTGGGCCGGAAGCGTGGATGACAGGAAAAGCACAAGTGGTGGTGCGTTCTTTATGGGTTCCAGACTGGTATCTTGGTTCAGCAAGAAACAGAGTTCGATTGCCTTGTCTACAGCTGAAGCAGAATATGTTGTTGCTGCATCTTGTTGCACTCAACTCCTTTGGATGATGCAGACTTTGCAGGATTTTCAAATCACTTGTACACCACCTATCCCCATCTTATGTGATAACACAAGTGCAATCAGCATCTCAAAGAATCCGGTTATGCATTCAAAAACCAAGCACATACCAATCAAGTACCATTTTCTCCGGGAACAAGTGCTTGAACAGAAAGTCAAGTTGGAGTATGTTCCTTCCAAGGAACAAGTTGCTGATATTCTTACCAAACCATTGCCCAGGGACACGTTTGAATACCTCAGGCAAAAGCTGGGGGTTGTTGATGCATCATCTTGTTGAACTTCTTCTTATTGGTGGTACAGGCTCAGGGGGAGCACATAATGCATTGTTGGCATTATGGAGAAGGAGATCTTGGAAATAGCTGCAATATGTCTCTATCTCTTTCATGGTGGTGCGTTGCTGCAGATCTGGTTCATATTCAGGGGGAGCATGAGCTTAGGGGGAGCATACCCTTTGCCCTTGATGTCAAAGGGGGAGAATGAAGCTGAAGTTTGTAAGGTTGCCATCAAGTCCAAAGGGGGAGATTGTTGGCATTATGTTTTCTGGTATGACTGTATGTTACAGATGTTGTACTTGATGGCAACTCCAGTGGTAAGGCTCTCAGTTTGTTGGAAATTAAGAAGGACGCAGGAAATCGGTTCAGAAAGTGCGTCCCCGCAGGTATACCATGCAGAACCCGCATCCAGGGACGCCGGCTAGCCGTTCAGGGGGTGCGTCTACCCAGTGCACACATTTCAAGGCAGAGAAAAGCACGTGGGGGTTTCTTGTGTGGTATCTAGCCGACGGTTTTGTGTTTCTATGGTGTCGGCTCGTGGTATTGTTCCATGTTTTGGGGAGGAGCTTGCCTATATAAAGCAAAGGAGTTCATTTGGATTGAGCAAGAGTCTTGGGTTGAATATCTTATTTGGTGAGATCTAGTCCAGATCTAAGAGGGCGAATCTTCTAATGGACTGTGATCTCTCTGGCGCATGATCAGATCTGTAGATCTGACTGTTTGGGTCTGTTCTGAAGTCTTCATATCATTTACATCTGAAGGGTCGCAGGTTCAGCGAAGGGAAAGTGCACCGGGACGCCGATACTGTAAAGGGCAAGTGCGCCGAGACGCAGTACAGTAGAAAGAGACCTGCGTGGGGACGCAGGGCGATCAAGGTTCAGGTGCGTCTCTGAAGCAGAAGGACGCGACGCGATAATGTTTTCAGGTGCGTCTCTGTAGCGAAAGACGTGGCGCGATAGTATCTTTGGGTGCGTCCCTGAAGCAACAGAACGCAGACCAGTCACAGGAACAGTGCGTGGGCACGCAGCGGAGCAGAAGGATATCTGCGTGTGGACGCAGAGTAGCAGAAAGTTAACGGCGTCTGGTCGCAGGCCACAGAAAGAAAAACTGCGTCTTTGTTTTAAGATGTTCTGTTGACTGAATTTCTCTGTTGATAAGGTGTTCTGGGCTGTTTCTATTATTGCTGATCTGATATCTGTAGTGGTCTATATCTGTTATGTACTTGTTGATCATCTGATGCTTTATGAAAAGAAGTAGGGGGTTGTAGCTCCCTTCCAGGAGTAGACTGGAAAACGAGAAAGAGAGAGAGTTGTAGCTCTCTGCAGGTTGCAGCCTATGTACTGGTAAAGGACTGCACCAGTACAAAATCATTGTAAAAGAAGTTTCTAAATTGAAAGAAGATAGAGACATATTGCAGCAGGTGGTTTTCACCCACATTGGGTTTCCACCTTACATCTTGTGTTCTTTGGTGTGATTATCTGTTTTTCATGCTCATTATTTTATGGTACTGACATGCAAAAATAATTCAAAGATCAAATAAGGAAGATTTATTAAATTGCTTGATAATACTGATTCACCCCCCCCTCTCAGTATTATTTTCAACAAGATCTGCAGGGCTCATTGTTCAATAAAGTAATTCTCATAATCTGATACCGAGTTATGGGCATTAATGTCAATTTAATGGTTAGTTGATGGTCATTTATGAGATAAGATTTAAATCTAATCGAAAGGTTGTTTCACGTAGGGTGATATATTTGATATGATTTCGGAATTAAGAGCCTTCCCGTCACCTTATCTCTTACCATTATTCTTTCCTTAATTGTAAATTTGCAGGAGCAGCAAGCAGAATAATTTATGCGGCAGTTTGTAGAGCGTAATGGGAAAGAAGGGAAAAGCTCTGGTTGCTGAGGACAAAGAGATGACGCCCTTATACACAAACACCACTTGTAAAAGAGATGCCAACATAACCACTTGGGAAGGCATGTACAGTCTGCTCGAAGAATAAAACCCCAGAGTCATGGAAGTTAAAGCAACAACAGACTCCGCGGGTCATTTGAGGCATCAATTACTGTACTTTCATGTTTGTTCTTGCACCGGATAGCGGCAAGACCTAAGATTCTTCCATACACAGACATGGTCAAGTGGGTACTCGACAGTGCTAATATAATAGACAGACAATTCAAGTCTAGAGGCCAAGACCTCATAGGGTCATTCACTCCACAAGATTTACGGTTTATGTATCATTGCCGGGAAAAACCCCTTGAGAAGGAAAGCCCCCAAGCGCTCAGTCGCATGTAAGCCAAGAAAACCGTGGGGAAAAGTGCTAAAGGCTAAACGTAAGACCCGCGCTCCAAAACCAGCGGTATTTATCGGGGACATCCTTGGGCAGTAAGCAGATTTGGCTGAACCTAACACTTGGCAGGAATCAGAAGAAGGAAAGAAAGCAGGCACGCTCAGAATCAATGAAGCCAATAAAGAAATGCTGTTTCATAAGTGGGACGCACAGATTAGGAAGGCATAACAAGCAACAGAAGAAGCGGCTATAGCGGCAAACAACGTCATCAACTGTTTCAATGAAAACTTGCAGAGAGAAAACCTCATATCAGAGATCGCTATGGGATTTCTCCCAAAGACACAGCAACTGCAGACAAGCTGGAGACAAAAGGCTGAGGAAAGGGTAGAGTCCATCAAGAAATTAACCAAGTTGAATTGGGATACTTACTGGTAGTACTTGGTTAAACCGCACAGTCAATGCATGACTCTCAAATGCCTTACGAACTCTGCCGAGAAGATAGCGCCAACACTTGCCGATTCTGTTTTCATAGGGCAACTAAAATCGGAGGTCAGCCAACCGATACTCCTCAAGCTGATGCTGAATGCTTGTGATCTCAGAGAACAGATACATAGATAGTTAATTCCAGATTCAGTTTTAGTTTTAGTTTTGATTTATTTTTTCCTTAGATGAGGACGGTCATTTAAACCTCCTCCTATATTTTTGTAATAAACTATTTTTAGCATTTAGTTAGTAGTATTTTAACCCCTCTCATGCATTTAGAGAGGGGTCCTAAAATTTGTCAAAAACGTTTCCTCAGAACATGTAGTTCTGCACCCTCAGAGGAGGTTTTGATGAATGAATGGAACGAGATTTATTGATATCTGTGTTTAATGTCTGCTATGGAAATGCACTTTTGTACTCTTAGTAGATGTTGAATTAGGAAGAGATAAATCTATATCGCTGAAGCTCATGAGTAGGACTTGTTATCAATGGTACTTTTATATCTTAATGATTTCTGCTTACGTGTTGAAGTAATATTTTATGCTTAGTTATTTATATATGAAGGCTTGAATGTTTGAGTTATCATTTGGCACTTTTGTACAGTGATGACTATTCTGTTTATGCTTAATGTATGAATGAATTATTATGCGATATGCTTCTCACAATTGTTTCGGCTAATTTCTTATACGAAACAATTCATTTTTATCGAATTCTTTTCTCGTAGCGATTGAATGATCTTTATTACCAATTGCTGTTAGAAATTATTTTAGATCACATAAGTGAAAAGTTGAATCCCGAATTAGTTTTAGAATTAGATATTTTTGTTCATTAGAATACAATTACATGTTTTAAATTAGACTTAGATTAAAATCATTTTACTTAGAAATCATTAGAAAAGGAAATATCAATTCTCATCACACACACACAAATTGGGAAACTAGTCCCATTATCCCCAGTCGGACCCACCATCCCAAACGGAAAAGGAGCTGCTTTCAAGGTCCAGATCTGGTGGGTATCCCCCTTGTTGTAGACCCAATTTTCGGGGCTTCAACATATTTGGCGCTAGAAGGAGGGCATGAACCTCCTAACTATGAATGGATAGTAAATCCAAATCTAAATACCATTCTGATGTTAAATCGCCCTCAACATCTCCCCCGACTTCTCCATCGCACTTCGAATCTTTAAATCTTGAGCGAGAAGTCGATAAAACAACAACCACTGCCACAAACCCAAACATTTCAGAGAAATATACTATCGAACCTCCTGAAGTTGAGTCTTTGATTCATAAACTTCAAGGATTTTCCATATCACCACAAAAGTTTGAAACATCTCAAGGTAGTGTGACTTCGCAATACAATTCTTCTCATCCTTTAACCAGATTGTAGAGCGAAAAGTTTGGTATTGAACCAACTGAATTACCTCTACCTAAAAGGAAAAGAGCAAGGAAGTCACCTAAAGAGTCTGATAGTGAGACTCTTTCATCATCCATTTCAACTTCTCCACTGCGAAGTCAACAATCCACCCCTCCACTCCAAATTGTCATACAACAGGGTACTGGAACTTCAACATCTGCTTCTCAATCATCTGGAACTGTAATATCCACTCCTTCCCAACCACAAGGAACTTCGTTTGCGCTTTCCTCTGTTAGTAGTTCAACAATGGCTCAAAACCCATGGAATAATCTAGGGGCAGTCTCAATGCCTGCGCCCTTGAGTCAATTACCGGCCCATCCTGAAAAATGGCTGCCCAAGTTTAATCCTGAAGCAGGCATGCTAGCAGAAGAACACATAAACAACTTTATGTTATCCATAAATCTAAATGGGGTTACAAATGAAGATGCTGTTGTTAGACTTTTTCCTTATACTTTACAAGCAGCAGCCGGATCCTGGTATTTTTCGTTACCATTAGGGTCCATCACTAGTTGGGACATTTTCCAAGAGCAATTCTTGACTAAGTTCGGCGATGATAGATCTAGCAACACTGATCAATGATCTATCGAATCTAAAGACTGAATCAAGAGAACCTATCAAAGATTTTAACTCGCGTTTCAACAAGCTTTTGAATAAAATTCCAACCGCTTCCAAGCCTAGCGAAGAAGTTCGAAGTGAATGGTACATATCTGCTTTACCATCAAACATAGCGATCTTCATTGATAGGGCTGCCAAGACAACATTGGCTGAAAACATGAAGGAAGCGATAGCGGTAGAGAAACGTATCTTAGCTTTAGAAAAGAAAAACGTTGTCGATGAAAGAAAATCTAAGAAGGTTACTTTTAGAGATGATCCTAAGAAAAAGCAATCAAAAGACCCATTTGATTTAGAAGGATTGCAGAAAGTCCTAAAAACCATGTCTAACGAAATGGTTGACATTAAGAAACAAGTAGCAGAGACTTCTTCTAAAAAGCCCTACAAGCCTTATAGAAAAAATCCTTCAACTGATTCAAAGCCTCCCAATGCTATAACAAATGCAAAATCTGAAGGAGAAGAAGAGGAAGTTTCTAACGAAGAACCTACTGATGAAGATGAAGTTGTAGAGTTACAGGGAATGTGGGACTTCATCCTTCCAGATGAAGAGGATCAAGAAGCATCACCAGTCAGTACCAGAAGTAGAAATCAACTCGATCCTCCACAACCTAGTTCTAAACAGAAGAGCGCAAGCTCGACATCCAAAGATAAAGTCGTAGGTAAGAAATCATCACCAAAAGCGACTCAAACAAGCCCAGTCCAATCCGATTTCTCAACTCCATCTAAAACAATGATTGTTTCTGACGAGATGGAGTATAATATCGTTGAAGATATGAAGAAGACTAGGGATAACATTACTTTTCATGAATTGAGCAAATTGAAACATCAATAGAAGCTACTTGTGAAAGAGTTACATGCAATTCACGTTGCACCTCTTCCTTCCGCTGTAATCTCGCAAGCTTCTCATGAGATGGGAAGACCTCCAACTAATGTGGCAAATAAAGTTGATCCGAATGATATTGCTTTAATTGTAGGTAGGTCAAAATCCCATACTCCTCCATTCCTTATCACTTACGAAATTTTCAATAAAAACTTGCATAATTGTTTGGTAGATTCAGGAGCTTCATCTAATATTTTGCCTAAAACAATATGTGCAAAGTTAAATGTCCAACCTCAAAAATCTGCAGTACGCATAGTTCAGCTGGACTGATCGCAGGTTGAAGTAATCGGTGAACTAAATCAAGTTACCATAAGGTTGTCATCTAATCCAAAGGTATGTCAAGTCATTGATATTCTAGTAGCATACATTCCCCAATTTTATGGATTAATTCTTAGCAGGGATTGGTCTAAAAAGCTTCATGGATACTTTGTGACCAACTGGTCACATATGTGGCTCCCTTACAATGGTAAACCGAATCAGATAAAGGTTGAGCGAGAAAGACACCAAAAAAACATAGTAACAGAATTAGAAGGAGAAAATGAACCTGTAGCATACAACAACAATATAATTGGCAACTATTCTATTGACTCTTTCTTAGGAAATTTTAATGCTCATACTTCGCCCTACTTAGAACATTCTGATCTGTCTCAAGTAGAAAACTTTTCTCAAATAGATAGTTCTAAATGTGTTAATTTTATAGATAGTCCTGTAAATACTTCTATATTTTGGAAATTATTTTTTGATGGTTCTAAGTCTAATGATGGAGCAGGAGCAGGATGTGTATTAGTTAGTCAAGAGGCAAACAAAACTATGCTAACATGTAGACTCGAGTTCGATTGCACAAACAACACCGCAGAGTACGAAGCTCTAGTCCAAGGACTGTACAAGGCAATCGGATTTGATATCAAATATCTACAAGTCTTCAGAGATTATGAAATTGTTATTAAACATGTACAAAATACTATACATTTTCTATCAGGTCATTTAAAGCATTATCAATCTTTAGTGCAAGATCTAATTGAACATTTTATAGCATTTAATATTTCACCTATTCCCAGACTCCAAAATGCTAGTGCTGACCTCCTGGAAAACGTAGCTTCCAAGCTCATTCCCTCAGAAGACTATAGCCTAGACAGATTCTCAATCGAATTGATCTTTAGGCCCTCCATCCCTGATAATGTTACAAACTGGAGAATTTTCAACGATGATCCTGATATTGTAAGTTTCCTGACATCAGAAGGATCTTACACTAATTAGATAATTGATGAGGACCAACATGACAAACAATTACAACAAGAGAGCACCAATAATGCTATACCAAAATCTGTAGTCAAGTTGGAAGACCTATATGATTTGAAAGATCGATTTAAAAGGTCTACCAATTCAAAACTCCAGAGTTCAACTCTGAACTATGAATTAGTAAATCTAGGAACAGATACCAAGCCACATAATATCAACCTAGGTCTTGGCCTAGCCCCTAAAGAAAAAATAGCCTTTGTTCGTCTCCTGAAACAATACAAAAGTGTCTTTGCCTGGAACTACGATGACCTTAAGACTTACGACACTTCCATCATTCAACATACTATCCCAATGATAGCTGATGAAAAACCTGTCCAGCAAAAGCTGAGAAAGATCCATCCTAATCTGGAAAGTTAGATTAAATCCGAGCTCAATAAATTATTGAAAGCCAAGATTATTTTTCCCATTCGACATTCTAGATGGGTTTCCAACTTGGTTCCCGTCAGAAAGAAAAATGAAGATATTAGAATTTGTATTGACTTTCGAAATCTTAATAAAGCCTGCCAAAAGGATAATTTTCCCCTGCCTCCTATGGAACAAATATTGCAAGCAGTTGCAGGATCAGAATTAATGTCCTTTTTAGATGGTTTCTCCGGCTACAACCAGGTTCTGGTCCATCCTGACGATCAGCTAAAAACCACATTCAGAACCAAATGGGGTACTTATGCATATCAAAAAATGCCTTTTGGTCTGATTAACGCTGGCACTACATTTCAAAGAGTCATGGACATCGCATTTAAGGGATTAGTAAACAAATCAGTGGTGATTTATTTGGATGATATAACTGCATATTCAAAAAAACGTGGTAATCACCTCAAAGACTTAAAGCAGATCTTCCAACGTTGTCAAAGGTATGGGATTTCACTTAATCCAAAAAAGTCATTTTTTGCATTAAGTAAAGGAAAACTTCTTGGATTTATAGTGTCAAAATTTGGAATCCATATTGATCCCGATAGAATTAAGGAGATTTTCGAAATATCCTTGCCTCATAATAAGAAAGCCATGCAATCCTTCCTTGGCCAGATTAATTTTGTTAAAAGATTTGTTCCAGACTTCTCAAGGATTGTGTCACCATTACAAGCAATGATAAAGAAGAATTCACTCTTCAAATGGGGCCAAGAGGAATATGAAGCGTTCAATCTGATTAAGCAAGCGATTGTTAATGCCCCATCCTTAGCGACTCCAAATTTTTCCGATCCTTTCATTTTGTATACATTTGCCTCTGATAAATCATATGCTGCAATACTCACTCAAGCCAATCAAGACAAGGCGGAAGCCCCAATTTCCTTTTTTAGTTCAAATCTGCAAGGGGCTGAATTAAATTATTCTGACGTTGAGAAACAAGCTTATGCTGTTTTCAAAGCGATCAAGCATTTTAGACCCTTTCTTCTTAAAACCCATACAAAGATCATAGTACCGTTTCCAGCGGTAAGAAATCTCTTAGTACAGAAAGACGTGGGTGAAAAGAGAGAAAATTGGGTTACTGCCTTACAAGAATATGACGTTGAGATCAAGCCAGCAAATATTGTAAAAGGTCAAGGCTTTTGCAAGATGTTGGCTGGAGCATCGTTTATTTCTAAAATATCATCTTCAAATCAAGAGGTACAAATGTATGAGGTAAGCCTAAATGATATTGAATCAGAATATGTTGATATCATATTTTATCTAAAGAACAGATATGCTCCTTCAAATCTGAATTATACAAAGAAAAGAGCTTTAAGATTGAAGGCTAAGCAGTATCAACTCGTAAACGATGTACTTTTTAGGATGAATTATGATTCTGTTCTCCTTCGATGTCTTGAGAAATCTGAAGCTGAAAAGGTGTTGCAGGAACTCCATGATGGACCAGCAGGTGGACATTATGTGGGAGATGCTACAACACATAAAATTTTGCGCGCAGGATACTATTGGCCTACACTATTTAAAGATGCGCATAACTATGTAAGGAAATGTCAAGTTTGTCAAACTGCTGCCAGGAGACAAAGGAAACCATCATTGCCTTTGCAACCAGTCAATATCAATCAACCTTTTGATCAATGGGGATTGGATATAATAGGTGAGATCGTTCCTCATTCTTCTAAACAACATAGGTACATCGTTACAGCTACAGATTATTTTACTAGATGGGTAGAAGCAGTTCCTCTCAAGACAGCCAATGCTGAACATATCATCGATTTCATAAATCAGTTCATAATCACCAGGTTTGGTTTACCCTCTGCTTTAATGTTTGATAATGCATCATATTTTTCTAGCAATTCTATGACTGAATTTGCACTTAAAAGAGGTTTTAAGCTTAAATATTTTGCCAATTATTACCCACAAGGGAACGGGTTGGCCGAATCAATGAATAAAAACTTAATCAGAATCATTAAGCGAACCATTGATCAGAATCATAAAAATTGGCACAAATCTTTGATGTATGCACCGTGGGCAGATCGAATAACCCAAAAGGCTTCCATTGACACTTCTCCCTTTAATTTAGTTTATGGGAAAGAAGTAGTTCTCCCAACTCATCTAGCAATTCCTTCTTTGGCCTTAGTTCAATTTATTGACGAAACACCAACTTCATCTTTACAACTAAGACAAATGAATATCCTTAAGCTAGAAGAGCAACGAGAACAGGCTAAAATCACACACGCTCATCATCAAGCATTAGTGAAGGCTTCCTTCGATTCAAACATGGTATCTAGGAAGTATTTTCAAATTGGAGATTTAGTTTTGAAATTGGATAAGGCTCACGAAGAAGGAAAACATTCAAAATTCCAATGAATGTGGCTTGGCCCATTCCAAATTGTTGAAATAATAGGTCCATCCACTTTCATGTTGCAAGATTTAGTAGGGAAAAGAGAATCTTTACCTGTTAATGGGCAAATCCTTAAAAAATACTTTCCATAGAAGATGACCTCTTCTATTTTTGTAAATTATTGTTTATAGCTTTATTTTGATAATAAAACAGGTTGTAAATGGTTACCTTTGGAATTCACGAAAAAGATTAGTGTTTCTTTTAGATTTTGTTTTTCGCTTGTATAAATAGAATTGATTTGGAAAATCGATCATTATTATTGAAAGATACAGTCAAAGGCTATAAGCTTGAAAATGTTACTAGTTTCATCCTTACGAATTTTGATGAAAAGCAACCTTTAGTGGGAATTTGTTTTATATCAGTCAATGAAAAGCATCAGTAACAAAACAAAGGTTCTCTGTAGAAAAGTTGTTTCCAAAAAACTCTATAATTGTCGTCCAGAGCTATTCTTAAGGAACCAATGACTTCCTCCCCACCTAGGGAATTACAAGTTTCAAGGAATAATCCAATGATACACTATAGACTTAAAGAATAAGAGGTCTCATCACGAGCCGACTTATCATGATCATAGATATTATGACTTGCTGACATTGCCAAAACTGCATACCAAAACAGGGCAATGACTCAAGATTGTTGTGATCAAAAGACAAGGGGTCTCATCACGAGCCAGCTTGTTCAGTAAAGTTATAAATCAAGTGAATGGCACTGTCATAATTTGGCTACCAAACCAAGACATTGTTATTTAAGAATTAAAAGAAAACAAAAAGCAATAAGTGTGGATATGGATTTATCTTTGAAAATTGTATATTTCTCCAAGTAGGATACAAGATCATTGCTGGGTAACAGGTAACCCTGTCGAGGCTATGAACGCCTGCTGGCAGCAGAGGCTCTACCTACGACAAATGAGCATACTTAAAATTGATTTACAGAGAAGTCTTTGTTTTTATCTTTATAAAACCAAGTAGTGGCTGATGTAAATACAATGACTAGCTTTGGGAAGAAAATAATCAGAGTTAACACAGAAGAAACAAACTACCATTAACGGCTGAAAGCATGATGCACTTTATATTTCTATAATAAAGTTTGATTTTCCAGAAAACTTTTCTGTTTTGGAAGTTTAGAAAATTCAAAAGATAATCAGAGATAATTGGTTCTTCCTAGTGAATCGCCAATTGTTGTGGCCAACAACAACCCCCCTTTTTATTTAGTATTAGTAATAAAACTAAATAAATGGGGACCCTTCTAAAAAATAAAAAGTAGCACTTATATTTCCCTTTGAATAAAACACACTATCATAAAATTATGAGAATACCCGCAAAACCCCAAAAAGCTTAAGTTTTATGATAAGTTTCGAATAAAATCATTCTCTCAATAATAAAACATCGCATCGCAAAGGGTAATGGAGGACATCATATAAGCAAACTTCCGAAATTGTGAAGACACAATGTGAGATCGCGTGCCTTAAAGACTCATTGCACATTGCGGATTTCATACGCCGCAAGTATCACCTAAGGTAAAATATCCCGATCCGGAGATATGCGATAAGGCATCTCGCAAATCGCATCTCGTAGCCACCTAACGAAATAAATGATTGTTAACGAAACGGATTAGTAATATTGCGATCTGCGATATTGCGAAGCAAATCGCAAAATCGCTTTATCACAGATCTGCAAGGCTCATTGTTCAATAAAGTAATTCTCATAATCTGATACCGAGTTATGGGCATTAATGTCAATTGAATGATTAGTTGATGGTCATTTATGAGATAAGATTTAAATATGATTGAAAGGTTGTTTCACGTAGGGTGATATATTTGATATGATTTCGAAATTAAGAGCTTTCCCGTCACCTTATCTCTTACCATTATTCTTTCCTTAATTGTAAATTTGCAGGAGCGGCAAGCAGAATAATATATGCAGCAGTTTGCAGAGCATAATGGGAAAGAAGGGAAAAGCTCCGGTTGCTGAGGACAAAGAGATGACGCCCTTATACACAGACACCACCTGTAACAGAGATGCCGACATAACCACTTGGGAAGGCATGTACAGTCTGCTCAAAGAAGAAAACCCCAGAGTCATGGAAGTTAAAGCAACAACAGACTCACGCGGGTCATCTGAGGCATCAATTACTAAACTTGCATGTTCGTTCTTGCACCGGATAGCGGCAAGACCTAAGATTCTTCCATACACAGACATGGTCAAGTGGGTACTAGACAGTGCTGATATAACAGATAGAAAATTCAAGTCTCGAGGCCAAGACCTCATTGGGTCATTCACTCCACAAGATTTAAGGTTTATGTATCATCTACCAGAACCACGCAGGAGGTGAAACTAGCACCTAGGAAGCCACTAGGCACTAATCGCGCATCGCTGGGAAAAACCCCTCAAGAAGGAAATCCCCCGAGCGCTCAGTCGCATGTAAGCTAGGAAAACCGTGGGGAAAAGCGCCAAAGGCTAAACGCGAGACCCACGCTACAAAACCAGCGGTATTTATCGGGGACATCCTTGGGCGGTAAGTAGATTTGGCTGAACCTAGCACTTGGCAGGAATCGAAAGAAGGAAAGAAAGCAGGCACGCTCAGAATCAATGAAGCCCACAAAGAAATGCTGTTTCATAAGTGGGACGCACAGATTAGGAAGGCAGAACAAGCAATAGAAGAAGCGGCTATAGCGGCAAACAATGTCATTGACTGTGTCAATGAAAACTTGCACAGAGCAAACCTCATATCAGAGACTGCTTCGGGATTTCTCCCAAAGACACAACAACTACAGACAAACTGGAGACAAAAGGCTGAGGAAAGGGTAGAGTCCATCAAGAAGTTAACCAAGTTGAATTGGGATACTTACTGGCAATACTTGGTTAAACTGCATAGTCAATGCATGACTCTCAAATGCCCTACGAACTCTACCGAGAAGATAGCACCAATACTTGCTGATTCTATTTTCATTGGGCAACTAAAATCGGAGGTTGTCCAACCGATGCTCCTCAAGCCGATGTTGAATGCTTGCGATCTCAGAGAACAAATACATAGATACTTAATTCCAGATTCAGTTTTAGTTTTAGTTTTGATTTATTTTTGCCTTAGATGAGGACGGTCATTTAAACCTCCTCCTATATTTTTGTAATAAACTATTTTTAGCATTTAGTTAGTAGTATTTTAACCCCTCTCATGCATTTAGAGAGGGGTCCTGAAATTTGTCAAAAATGTTTCCTCAAAACATGCACTTCTGCACCCTCGAAGGAGGTTTTGATGAATGAATGGAATGAGATTTATTGATATCTGTGTTTAATGTCTGCTACTAAAATGCACTTTTGTACTTTTAGTAGATGTTGAATTAGTAAGAGATAAATCTATATCGCTGAAGCTCATGAGTAGGACTTGTTATCAATGGTAATTTTATCTCTTAATGATTTCTGCTTACGTGTCGAAGTAATATTTTATGCTCAGTTATTTATATATGAAGGCTTGAATGTTTGAGTTATCATTTGGTACTTTTGTACGGTGATGACTATTCTGTTTATGCTTAATGTATGAATGATTTATTATGCGATATGCTTCTCACAATTGTTTTGGCTAATTTATTATACGAAACAATTCATTTTTATCGAATTCTTTTCTTGTAGTGATTGAATGATCTTTATTACCAATTGCTGTTAGAAATTATTTTAGATCGCATAAGTGAAAAGTTGAATCCCTAGTTAGTTTTAGAATTAGATATTTCTATTCATTAGAATACAATTGCATGTTTTAAATTAGACTTAGATTAAAAGAATTTTACTTAGAAATCATTAGAAAACGAAATATCAATTCTCATCAGACACACACAAATTGGGAAACTGGTCCCATTATCCCCAGTTGGACCCACCATCCCAAACGGAAAAGGAGTTGCTTTCAAGGTTCAGATTGGGTGGGTATCCCCTTGTTGTAGACCCAATTTTTGGGGCTTCAACAGAGTCACACATAGTTTTACGTTTAAACTCATCATGATCACCGCTTGTTCTATCCCCCAAACAAACTAATTTTGGTTTCAAAGCAAACCCATTGAGGCCCTCCTTCGACCCAAAGGAATGCACCTTCCTTGAGTGCATGAGCACACCCTGAAGGCCTTAATCTCCACCCTTCAGCCTTCCATAATGTGCCATGCGCCTTCTTGAACCTTTGAGTGCACTTCGAAGGAACGAAGCCTCATCATTCAGCCTTCGAACTTGTGCCATGTGCCCTCTTTGGTCTCTTGATCGCCTGAGCGCACTTCAAAGGCATGAAGCTTCATCCTTCAACCTTCAGATTTGCGAAATATGCCCTCATTGGTTTCTTTTGTGCACACTACTTTGACTTGAAAGGATGCACCCTCCTTGAGAGTAATACTTCGACCCGAAGGGATGCACCCTTCTTGGTTTCTTGATCGCATGAGCGCACTCGAAGGCATGAATCCTCATCCTTCAACCTTCAAGAGTGTGCGTTGTGCCTTCTTTTTCTCCCTTGAGCACACAATGCACTTGGGAATCCCATAGGCTTCCCCTTCTTCCTTCGGACTTGCACCATGTGCCTTGCCTTGTGTATCTCCCCCTTTGGAGTGCATGAGCGCATGTCGAATCCACGAAGCCTTTCCTCTTCTACCCCTCAACATTTCAAAGTGCGCCCATGCGCCTAGAAGCCCGTTTTGTCCCTCTAAAGCGCAATTAAAAGGCATGAACATAAAATATGCATAAAACATGGTAGAATAGGAGATTTTCAGGCTGATCTTTGCTTGTTATGAATGATTGCAAATACAGGTATTCCAGAAACAACATGCAAACAAAGACAACAAATGAAGGAAGTTGCATGAAGAACGAAGATCACACTTGAAAATTGATGATCAAAACACCCCAAAGACTCCATTACATCAAAGACCCTTTGGAGGGTGAGGAAATCAACAATTGAACCTTCATAAAGAAATGAAGACACAAGTGGCAACCATGTCACCAGTGGAGAAAGTCCATGTCATCAGTCACTATTAGTCCCAGTCATCAAAGATAGTGACATGTCAAGTCATCACATGATGATGTGGAAGTTGTGATGTATTATCATAGTCATTGTAAACAAAAATAAGTGGAATTCCAAGAGTCATATGTGGAATATGAAAGTCACTTAGTTATGTATGGACAAAATGTCTTTAGAAGAAGTCCAAAAGTCATTTGGAAGTTCAAGAGTTGCAAAGAAGTACATAGGTCATAATTGAAGTCCAAGAGTCACGAGGGTAATTCAAGTGTCATGGGGATATGAAAGGTCATCCCCCTTGTTATAAAAGAAACCTTATAACTCAAGCAAAAGGCTTTTGAAGGCTTAAGATTTGGAGAGATAGTCTTGGCTTCTATACTTGGCATAAGAGAGATAACTATTCTTTGGAGAAGAAATAAGTGACTTAATGTTCCACTATTGGAACTAGTGTTTGCAATTGTAATTGATGTAATTGGATGTTTCACCTTATAATTGAGGCTCTATGAGGCAACATATTTTTATACATGTATCACAAATGTTTTAGGACTATTCTTGGGATGTTTATGGTATATGTTATGTTCACATGTATTGGAGAAATTGAACTATTTCGGTGGCTTCAATATTCATCTTGTTGAATGTGTTGTATTAGATTTAATATCGTTGTGTGAACTATTTCGCTAACGAATATTTCCATGCTATTGTGTGCCTCTTCTAGGATAGTACTGTTAGTTTCCTCTTAGAAACTCATTTCTTGTCCCCCCTAGTGAAGGTTTCCTTTTACATCCTACAATTGGTTCTTCACAATGTCAACTTGCTTATTCAAGATTTATGTATATGACCTCTTATGTTATCCGTTGAAACCAAGATGAACCTTTGTGTTATGGTGGTTGAGACTATACTCCATATGGGGATCCTACTCCAAATGATGTGACGTCTAATTGGGAATTCACATTGAGGAGACCCCCTGTATGTTGGTGGTATCCAGCACAGTCAACATTTTGGCGCTAGAGGGAGGGCCAGATGACAATTTGTGCCCATTGAGCCTGCTTTGAATCTCTTATCTTAAATGTATCTTTCCCAAATAATAATCCCAAGATGTTTTTATAAGGATCTTGATTTTACCATCCCTGTGGAAATCATTCATGACTTGTCTCAATTCAAGTTTGATGGCGAGAGTGAACTAACTGGCCTCGAACACTTCTTTAAATTTAGCCATTTGTATCTCTAACGAAATACACTGTAAAGATGTCATGGTGAGGGTTTTCAACCTCACTTTTGAAGGTTGAGTAAAGAAATGGTGTCATACATTACCTGTTGCCTCAATCCATTTATTTGAACAACTTGTTAAGGAGTTTTGTGAAGCTTTTGACAGGTATGATTATCAATATGTATGTGATAAAATTGATTCGCTTAGAATGGAAACTGGTGAATATGTAGAGGATTTTCTTAATCAAGGGATGATGTTAAAGTCGAGAGATCTGAAAATCAAACTATTGATCTATCCATTCAACCTCCAGCCAATTCTTATGATTCACATCTTACTAAGAAAAACTTGGAATGGTTCAATAATTGCATGGAGCCCGAAGTGAACGTTCATCCCTCGTTTTTTCAAGGTAATATTAAAGTATATAAGTCCAATCTTGAATCTGATCCAAATAAGAACTCGACTGTCTTCGAGGATACTTTGAAACCTCTACCACCTATGTTTCATGATTCCCTGCCTCATGATCCACTGGTTTCAACTACTTCAACTCATTATGATGTTCAAACTGTTGTTTCAAGAAGTAATCAGAAGCAAGGTGGTTGTATTTCACATGTAGAGGAGAAAAGTGTAGAAGATATGTTTTATCTCCCCCCCTCCCCCCTTTCAAGATGATAATATTGCCTTCTCTGCTAATCTCCAATTGTTTAATCTTGATAACTTGTCAAATGAATCTAAACCCCGCATCTAAGTTGGGACTTTGGATAACCATCACCATGATATCCCTGTTTCCATTAACACATATGGTGATGAATATCCAAGTATATTGGGTGGTATCTTCTCTTCTTTTGAGGGCTTGGATTTTCAAGGTATCGATTTGAAATTCGTTTCTCACAGTTTGCAATATCCATTTGTGAATTGGGATGGTCTTTTAATCTAGAATGATTCTAAATCTTCTTTAATTCGTACATATTTGGATGACAAATATGAAGGGGTAAGTTGTCAGGTTTTTGAATCTTTGGAAGATCCTAGTCAATCTAAGTGTCATATTGGTATGCCTATCTCTGACCATTATATTGATGACAATGAATGTGAATTGTTGTTATTTCAAGTTCGATCTGATTAAAGTACAACTGTTGCTCCTCCTCTTGAGTCCTTCAATACTTCTTCATCTTTAGAACACCATTCATTGTACCCAGATATGTTTGAAAGTCTATCACCCCATAAGCCCCCTAAATCATTTCAATCTTTATCCAATTGATAATGGTTGCAATCAGGTAAAAGATGGTGTGATACTACAATCAGAGGATGAAAAGTTTGTATCTATTATTCATAATCTAATCAATTGTAAATCTTTCGTAAGTCAGGAGGAGGATGTTCCAACCTTGAATGATCAAGGGATTGATCTATCTCAATGTTCTATCCATCAAGAATTTGATATGCTAAATCTTAAATCTGATCAAACCAGAGAAATTAACAGTATTTTCATTGACACATTTGTTAATAGTGGTAGATGTTTACCTATTGATTTTTCTAAGCCACCCAATTTTGATCATCCACGATCAGAAAGTTCTGAGACTTGTCAAGAAATTGAGGCACTTCAACTCCTTTTGATGGTTATGTCAGGTCCTTGCAATCTTGTTGAGATATCTGAACTAAGTTTGATCCATATTTTTACGCATAATTCTTTCCTTAATATTCATCCACTGGTTATTATTTCATTCTTAAAGGACTCTTGGAATTTTCAAGCTGATCTTCATCATCTCCAAGATGTAATTTTTGATCAAATGAAAGGTTCTTGTTTGGTTAGTTCCTTTTCATGTTAATCCTTTGGGTTAGATCGAGGGTTGGAAATCCCATCTTTCCTGGATCTTTACAACCTGATAACTTGTCATTTTAATGATCGAGACAAAGGAAATTTTGGGTTGAAGGATTTTCTCTGTTAAACTCTTCTAAATATGATCATCTTATTATCTATTTTGTGCATAGCATGAAGCTATTAATCTCGATGGCACATTTTGTCTTTTGGAATAATTGTAATTGCTTCAATCATTCAACCGACCAAAACCATTGTGTTATTACTAAGTTTGATTTGACATATGTTTATAATATTTTCTTAACTTGATATCTTGATTGGTTTCCTGCATTCACAATTGCCTAGAATTCCCTAAGCTTTCTTATTATTGACTTTGCGTGTAATCAGATACAAAGGAAACCAATAGAGAATCAATAGCCTTGCATATTGATCGACCAATCTGATTATAATACCATAGATTCTCGTTTTGATTCAAATCCATTAATTGAAATTTCATTTTCCCATAAGTCCCAAGGTATTCAACTTGGTTGTTATGAATATCATGATCCAGTTGCTGAATGATTAGAGAAATCTTACCTGACAAGCCCCTATGTAAATAAAAAGTTTTCACTCTTTTCTAACGTTCGCAAGAACTAAAAACACAGGTGAATGTGTATTCATAAGCAACCTGCAAGGTTTGTATGATCAATATTTCAATCAGCAAGGTAAAGTTCAAAACATGTTAAAATTGTTCGATGTGGCAAATTCTTTTGGTAATAATCAAGACATTCAGTTTATTGTGCAAGTTTTCAAAGTTCTTATCTTTTTTATTGCACATTGTTTTATATTACTTTTAATTGCTCATATATTTGTGGTTGCGGGTGAGGAACGATGATGGTTACACTAGAAATATCATTACAATTAGCCCTAAACTTCTAGTTGATTAGGTTAGGAGTAGGCTTAGTTTCATTTAGTTCCTCTTGCATTGCATCCACCTTCTTTCCTACTCTCCATCTAGTCTCTGCATTTGTTTTTCTTTTGTATGATGTTTTTTGCTTCAATATCCATTTGATTTGTCTCTTATTTATGCTTTTGGTTTTGTATGTATTTCTTTCGTGTTTTCTTAATAAGGCCTTGTGTGAAAAAGTGCATGGCTCAAAAGGACTTTGTCGTGGAATAAAATAGAAGTGTGATAAACACAATGCTCGGCTTTATGTTTTTCTCATTCTTTGTTTGGGAAAATGTCGTAGGTCTAGCTAAGTCCAGATGGAAAATATGATTCGTCCAAGAGGAGAACCTTGAGGGAACCTATTAGATCTATGCCTATGCTAGTGTTTAAAATACTCAACTTGGTGTAAATATACCTGTGTGTTAACGCTTGTCCAATCTAGTAGAGAATGGATAAGGGGAAATCTAAAGCAAACAAACCAATATCAGAGGCCTTAAAATAATTCTCTGAAGAGGAAACCTCCTCCGCCCTAAATAAGTCAAGAACCCTCTTCCAAAAATTGAAAATAATAAGTGCCAATGCACAATCTTATTAAATAAATAAATAAACGGTGAAAGAAGAGAAAGGATTCCCGCGGTGGGAGGTGGATCAAGCAACTTCGTTGGGGTACTGACCAGGCTTGCTGGCAGCAAAGCAATGTTTGTGATTCTGAAGTGACTCTGCCGAGGTACTTTCCAGGCCTTCTGGCAGTGGAGCAACACCAAAGATGAAAACTCATACTCTGAATATCATAAACTCGCTGTGCACATTACCCTTTCCTGGATTGAAGCAATTGTGATACATTGTATCTTTGTGTGTGTTCAACCAAGTAGATAAAAGTGAAATGATATGTATAAAATTGGGTTGAAAGGGGGAAATCGAGGCAATCAATACTTCCGGAAGGTTTGAACCTTAACCAAAATCTATTCCCAGACAAAGAAGATGAAGTCCTCCTAGTGTGTCGCCAAGTGTTGTTGCTGCTACAACACCCTCCAAAATTTCACTACATTCAAAATTTAGTGCCTACTATCATTGTTGTATCTAGTGTCGCCTTGATCATCAAGTGTCGTCTCATGTTATAATATGTGTTTCAAGTGTTCCTGAATGTTATCAAGAGTTGTCGTAATAATTATAACCTCTCTAAGTGCATTCCATGGTCATAACATCTTTGTTGTAGTAAAACAACACATTTGGGTTGCAGTCACACACACTTCACTCGTTATAGTTGGAGAATGTGTAAAAAGTGGTGTTTTGATGTATATTTATCATTTTTCAAGATTTTCTAAGTTTTCTCGATGAGTTGGTATGAGTCACACATGGTTTTATGTTCAAACTCATCATGATCACCCCTTTTTCTATCTCCCAGACTTCGACTAATTTTGGTTTCAAAGCAAACCCATTGATGCAAAGAGCGCATGAGCACACTCTGAAGCCTTGATCGGGAATCCTTTGTTTTTTGGAAGTGCATGCTATTCCCTTCAAAAGTGAAAATCACACTCCTTAATCCATCTTTCCCCTTCCTTGTTTTGAACCGCACCCTTCAAAAACCAATCCTTCCTTTGCGTGCACTCCTTCGACCTGAAGGAATGCACCCTCCTTGGAAGCACTCCTTCGACCTGAAGGAATGCACCCTCCTTGGAAGCACTCCTTCGACCTGAAGGAATGCACATGTAGGTTTCAACCTCATATCGAAATTACCTACATACGAATTCTAAAAACAAAAAATAAACGATGGTGAGAGCATAAAACATAAAACATATATACACAAAGATTTGCCCCTGGACCCCAAAAATGGGATTACCAGATTGATTTTTCATTATATTCCTTTCAAGGTTACAATACATATATATACATGTCGAAGCATCCATAAACCTCAATCCATTAACACTGGATTAGAACATAACCATAGTTCCCTTGACCGGATCTACAAAATACCATGGACAGAAAACCATCATGCCCAAAACCATGTGTGAAATCCATGCACAAAACCATAGGTAGGTATGCCCATCTAATATAGGGTCCAATTTTTTTTCCTTGGGGCACTACCTCAGGCCCCATGCAGGGGGGCTACCACCCTCTTGCATATCCCTTGACAGGGGGAGCATCTACCCTCCTGTGACCCCCCCACACATGGGGTAGTCTTGGAAAGAATATAACACACACCCAACATTCTCCCACTTGTTGTTTTCCTTCCACAGGGGGCCACATGAGAGCTTAGTCATTGATCCAGCCTTGAAATTCCCATTGTTTCTCTACACCAAGAGAACTTTTCAGTGCTCACCGACTTTGTTAATGCATCTGTAGTATTATTCAAAGTGTCCACCTTTACTAGCAACAACTTTTTATCCTCAACCATATCCCTCACAAAGTGATAATGAACATCAATGTGCTTTCTATTTAAATGATAAGTAGGGTCCTTTGCCAAGAAAATTGCACTTTTCCTGTCACAATCTATCCTTATAGATTGTTGTACTAACCCCATACTTGAACACAATCTCTGCAACCAAACAACTTCCTTACTTGCATGAGTGACTGTCATGTATTCTACCTCTGTAGTTGAAAGTGCCACTACAGACTGTCTGCTACTCATCCAACTGATTGCACCTCAAAATATGTTAAACACATACCCACTTGTAGATCTTCTATGATCCAAATTTCCAGCCCAGTCTGCATCAACAAAGCCATGATTGTCCAGAACTCTATCCAATCCCAGTCTTCCTTTGTAGCACAAACTATAATCGCTAGTGCCACGCAAATACCTGAAAAATGACTTCACTATTGTCCAATGCTCCTTCCCTAGTTTTGACATAAACATGCTCAATACTCCCACTGCATGTGCAATGTCTGGTGTAGTTGCATACATCAGGCTACCGATTGCACTTGCATATGGAACACGGGACATGTCCTCTTCCTCTTCTTGTGTCTTGGGACACTGTTCAACAGATAAATTTACACCTATAGGAATAGGAACCTTCATCTGTTTACTATCCTTCATATTAAATCTCTGTAGTATTGTCTTGACATACTTCCCCTGGTTTAACCAGAGCTTCCTCTTTGCCCGATCTCGTTTAATTTCCATGCCCAAAATAAAGTTTGTAGCACCAATATCTTTCATGTCGAATTTCAAGGACAATTGGGCCTTCAAATACTGGATAATTTCTTTGTCATTTCCAACTAGAAACATATCATCCACATACAAGACCAGATAAATAACAAGGTCACAAATTAATTTAAAATACACACAATGATCTGCTTTGCTTCTAGTGAAGCCAAGTCCCCATATAAATGTATCAAATTTCTGATACCAAATCCTTGGTGACTATTTTAACCCATACAAAGACTTTTTTAACTTGCATACCAGTTCTTTCTTACCCTTCACCGCAAAGCATTCAGGTTGCTTCATGTAGATCTCTTCTTCTAGATCCCTGTGAAGAAATGTTGTCTTCACATCCATCTGTTCCACCTCAAAATCAAAATCAACAACAATAGATAAAAGTAATCTAATAGAAGCTACCTTGGCAACAGGAGAAAAAATATCACCAAAATCAATTCCCGACACCTGGGAATAACCTTTTTCTACTAACCGAGATTTTTATTTCTCCACCTTGCCTTCTGCATTCATCTTCTTCTTAAACACCCATTTGCTGCCAATGGGTTTCCTTCCAGCCGAAAACTCCACCAGATCCCAAGCCTCATTTTTGTGCAAAGATGCCATTTCATCAACCATGGCCTCTTTCCAGAATTTTCCATCCTCTGAATCTACTGCTTCCCTCATAGTTCTGGGATCATAATCAGTAATAGATAAATAAAAATTTGAACAGAAAGAAGATGGACTATACCTTTCTGGCTGCCTTCTTTCTCGAACTAATCTTCTCACCGCTGAGTTTGTGGCTCTTCATCTTCTAATTCCTCTTCTACAGTAGAGTCTGATTCTTCCTCCTTTAGCTAAAACTCTATCTTCTCAGGTTCCTTTGGTAGGACTTCATGTTTAATAACATCTTTCACCTCTCTAAACACCAATTCTCGGCTGTACACAACCTTCCTTATTTCTGGGTTCCAAATCTTATAACCTTTTAAACCATCATTATACCCAATAAAGATGCACCTTTCAGATTTACTATCCAACTTTGTTATTTTATCCTTTGGAACATGTACATATGCATCACATCCAAATACCCTCAGATGTGAAAGATAAGGTTTCTTACCAGTCCATACCTCTTTTGGAGTATTATTATCCAATGTTGATGAAGGTGATCTATTGACTAGGTAACATGTAACCTCCACCGCCTCTGCCCAAAATTCTTGTCCTAACCCGACACCACTGAGCATGCTTCTTGCCTTTTCCATCAACGTCCTGTTCATTCTTTCTGAAACTCTATTTTGCTGAGGTGTGTATGGAATAGTCTTTTGCCGTGATATACCACACTTCTTACAAAAATCTTCAAATTCCTTCTTGCAAAACTCTTCACTGTTATCTGTCCTCAACACCTTTATCTTCTTCTCTCTCTGGTTTTCCACCAGAGCCTTAAATTCTTTAAACCTATCAAAGAATTCAGATTTCTTCCTGAGGAAATATATCCATTTATTTCTTGAGAAGTCAATTATAAATGATACATAGTACGCAGACTTACCCAATGACGAAACCGACACAGGTCCAAACACATAACTGTGCACAAGCTCTAATATCTTTTTCACCCTCTTAGCACCAAAGGGGAAACTCACCCGATTCTGCTTTCCATATACACAATTTTCACAGAAATCAAAATCCAGAGAGAAATTAGATATACCTTCTACCATACCATTACCATGAAGTATTCGAAGGCCCTTATGTATAATATGTCAAAGCCTTTGATGCCATAGGATGGTCTTTTCTCCGGAGACCACTAGATTTTCCACTCCACTTTCAGGAACCACATAATTGTTGCACCCATCAATAACATGTTGAAGGAAATGTAACTAGGTTCGTTCTTCATAAATTTAATTTTGACATTTCTATTTATTCAAGAAAAGAGAAATTATTTTTATATTATTTGTCAATGAGTTTTTGCTCATTGAAGTAGGTCAAGCACATGTTTAAGTGCTTCTAGGAAGTCAAAAGGTCAATGTGTTAGAGTCGGTCTAGTAGCCCTCCATCAGCGATCAAAACTCTTTGCATTTGCATAAGTAGGTGTCTCATCAGTGTCATTTTTGCATTCCATTAGGCATGCCATAACCCTGATGGAGGAGCTGGTGCCTTTGTCCCCCTCTTGGCATTGCTGGATCAAGGTTGTTTCAGTCCTTAGACTCTTTCAAGCTTACTTGTCTTGTCTTGAAGTCAAATTCTAGGTCTAGGGTTTTGGTCAAGATTGTCTTCAAGGTCATGTCTCTGAAGGTCAATAAGTGCCCAGCAAGCCAGAGGGATGATTTTCAAAGTATTTCTTCGAAAGATTCTATCTTGTACAGTTAAATTTCACCTTGGATTTAAAAACCCTGTTTTTAAAGCCAAGGTCATTTTTCAAAATTTTGTAAAAAATGGTAAAATTTCAAAAGGCTTCAAAGGACAGCATGTAACCCTGGCTCCCTTGCCAAGATCCCTCAGATGTTATCCCTGCAAAAAGTATCGAGCAAAAGCATCAAATTAGTCAATTTCAGGATAAAAGGAAACCAAAAACATCAAGTTTATAAAGTGTCAAAGAAAAACATTATAAAGTGGGTTTGGGCATGAAATTAATTCAAATCAAGGTTATAAAAGCCCAATCTCCCTCCATCGAGCCTCATTGTGCATCTAAGCCACTTGCAAGAGAGATTGGGCAAGAGATTGGACGAAGTTTTTGAGCTGGACAGGCGCGCGACTCGTCAGACCAGGCGCACGACCCGTCAGAGGCTCGCGACCCATTGAGCGCCCTCCGACAGTGCAAATTTATAACGGGCGTGACCCGTTAGTGGCGCGTGACCCGTTGGGTGAGGCGCGCGCCCGTCAGCGCCCTCCTTATAAAACCGCCTGCAAATTTCACCAAGGAGCCACAAAATCGCCGGATTGTGTGAGGTAGGCCCTCAAGCTTAAAAAATTGTTGCTTGTTATGGTTAAAAGAAATCATGAGTACATTTTCAAAGATCTCCATGTGCAAGAGAAAAGCTCCATGTTGCTGTAGTTTGAAATTGTAAAAGTGGCTAGGGTTTTATGCTGTTTTAAGGTATTCCCTTGTAATCATTTTTTCCCCATTCCCATTTCTTTTTCCTTGACATTCCATGTAAATTTCCTTTCCAAATTTGTGAAAGAAACCTAAACTCTACCCCTTTTCCCTAAGAAATAAAAATCAAACCCTAACCCTACCTCTCATAATATCCATGTAAATAAATTTGTATAATGATGTATATGCAATGATTTTGAAATGATTTTCCCCTAAATCCCTGTTTCATTATTATTCCCAATTTCCCTTTAAAACATCCCTTCCCTAACATTTCCCTGGTGCTCCTTGTCCCCTTGAAAACAACATTTTAATCAGCAGTTTATAAAGCAGAAACAACAGTACATTTCAGCCATTTTGCTCCTAAAACAATGTCAGAAACCGAAACCAGTTATGAGCAAAGTGATGACCATGCATCAGCTTCAGAGTTTGAGGAACAGAGGAGGCCTCACAAGGGTGGAAAGGGCGGTCATCATAGGAGAGAGGAGCCCACCTCTTTGACCAATTTGCAGGCTTGTCCAATGGCAGTATCATGTTTCCGTTATATGTCTTGTTATGAGTTTTGCGAGAGGATCTCTCAGATTCAGCATCACAGGGAGTTGGCTCGCTTATTTGTGTTGCATTTGCATGATGGACATGTGAACCTTGCTGGGGTGGATTTTACATTGACACCCGAGATGATTGCTCAAGCCACAGGGATACCGAATGTCGGAGAGGTGTGGAACAAGCGCAGGATGTTGGACAGTGTTCAGTTTGAGCCTTTCATTAGACCTGCATTCATGAGACATTTGACAGGTGTATTTCCCTTCAGATTTTTGAGGAGTGAGTTTGCTCCCATGATGAGGCTTATCATGCTCTTTTTCACCTGTGAGGGCAGATTTTCACAGATATATTCGTACCATATTCGCCTATTGATGCATTTCACACGGGTACGGATGATGAACATCCCTGTTTTCATGTGCCAGAACATTGAGAGGATGGTGCCCTTGATGCAGAGGAAGAGCCCAGTTCAGCAGTATTGGAGCCTCTATCATTACGGTTTGATTCAGCTTGTGGTCAGATATCAGTTGGCTCAGTAGGGCATCACATGGGAGGAGTTCATCTCTCGTGAGTTCTTTACAGCACCACCACCACATCCGGAGATTGTTCATGAGGAGGGAGGACCATCACAGCAGCATGATATCCCTGGGACTAGCCATGTCAGCTCTCCTCCGCTTGTCACTTATCAGAGAGGCCAAAAGGCCTTATTTGCAGCAGCTCGACGAGTATTTTCTCCACAGCAGGTGGAAGGGGTCTCGCCTTCTTCATCAGCTCAGCGAGTGTTATCTCCACAGCAGGTGGAAGGGGCCTCGCTTTCTTCAGCAGCACAAGCAGCACAGAGGGGCAAGCAGCCCAAGATTGATGAGGGGCCATCAGGTGTTCCAGATATAGAGCTTATTGATCTTGATGTCAGTTCTCCTAGCCTAGAGTCGAAGGAGATCATTCAGCACCTTAGAGCTGAAAATGATGCATTGCAGAAGAGATTAGAAGGGGCACAATGGACAATCTCATATCTAGAACAGCGCAACAAGCAGTTGGAGGATGAGCAAACTCTTGATGAGTTGTGGAGGATTCGTAGTGACCGCAACTTGAATCGAAGAAGACCCGGTGATCTATTGCCCGCTGAGCGAGAGTCTATGCTTATCCAGCTCAATGCTCATTTGGAGAGGCTGTTGGCCAAGGCCAACCAAGATAAGGAATTGCTTAGAAACATGAAGAATCATTATTGGGCACGGATGCACGTGTACAAGGCAAAGATGAAGGTGCTCCAAAGGCGGTTGGTCAAAGCACAAAAACGGAGAAAAAGGCCCGATCCCCTCCACATCTTGGCCGAGGCTTCCTTGAAGGAGCAAGGCACTAAATAGTTCAGCCCCAGCACAAATTCCAAGAAATTTTGAGCATTTTGGGTGATTTTTGGTTTTTCAAGCAAAAAACAGGTTTTTCCGCTTGACGGGTCTCACCCCCCGCGCGACCCTTTCACTTGGCAACTCTATTTTGCAAAAAATCGGCATTTCCAAATTTTTCATGAAAATTTACACATGCTCATCCATTGCCAAGAGATTTTATGAAGTTTTGGGCCTCCAGAAAGTCAAAAAACAAGCAAAAAATGACTTTCTGCCACATTTTTGAGACACAGAAAGCAGTCTTGGGAGATTGCAATTTTGGAGGGGAAAATGACCACCAAATTCAGAAATTCCAGTTGGGTTGGAAAGTAGACTCAAAGACCTTTCCAACAAGCCTACTCTTGCCCCATTTGGACACCTGAAAGTTCCCCAAAAGTGCCCTCAAAGGCGCGCGACCTGTCAGGGAATGGCGCGCGACCTATCAGGCAAATTTCTCAAAATTTCAGTGTACAGCTTAGCAAAACGCAGTTTTGACCATGTTTGACTTTTTGGAGTGGATTGTCATCGTCCTTGATGTAAATAATGTAATTTTATGACACTTTTACACTTATGTATCTCTTCTAGAAGATTCATTCATGAGATAGATGAAAATTAAATGAATGAATTGGTTTCCTAGTTTATAGAGGCAAGTTGTTTTGATTGCCTAGTTTTCAGTGCTTAGTTTAGAAGTGGTTGAAACAGCTCCTAGGATACTGAGCTCGACCCCTAGAGGTAGGGAAAGATGTTAGATGATCTATATTATGTACTCTCTTGCTCATTTTCATGGTTGGACTCTTGAGGGAGAAGCTATCATTGTATTATTCACTGTATCTCTGCGATTTTTGGCTAAGGAAGACCAGGGTTTTGCAGTCCTTTTTGGGATTCTTGTGGTTACATGTATTGATGGTGTGTTTCTCTATGTACTTGTAAGTGTGTTATGTGAATAATTTCCTTTCTTTTCCTTCTGCACATTAAGCAAATGAAGTGTTAAAGTAGAACTCATGACTGTCATGCTCTGCTTTTAAGTTTGTTTAATTTCAATGTTTTCTACTGTTTAAGGAGAGTTCAAAGTTATTGTTTGCTCTCCTTAACTCCTCATTTGTCATTCTTAATCATCCACCTCAATCAAAGGCATCAATACTGTCTCCTACCTCGCCCCAAAGAACCCCCTGCAGAAACTGTGTCCAATCCCCGCACCCAAAATTGCCACCTCCTCAATTTGCCACCAAAAACCCTAAAAATCCCAAATCAACCCTTTGATCAGTTTACTAGCCTAAAATCAGTGTTACCCTATTGGTTATCTCGCCCATTGAATATCTTTATCGAGATATACCGGAGAGAGCCCTCTCCTGCCCCGTAGGGCTAGCTACGAGGCTAAGTGGTTTGATGTTGCCTTGAGGTTTACCTTTCTCAGCCTGAGGTGAAATTTCAAGCGCTAACACAATGTATTTATGTAAGACCCTTAGAGGGCATGTTACACTATGTATAAGGTCAAAGGAATACCTCCAAGACAAGTGCAAGTCCTCTCCATGCAGAAACGTCCTCCAAAAGAAGCAAAACGATGAAGAAAGTTCATGTCGGCCTAAAGACAACAAGTCAGCCTCAAGTCGGCCTAAAGGAGGGACAATCCTCTATATATAGAGGTTGTCCACTCCCTCTCAATGTCCACCAAGCATCTCTGAAATCAACGAAGGATAGAAGTCGAGAAGAGAGAGGAAAATACAAGTCTAAAGGGTCTCTTAAGTGCAGTGAAGAAAGGAGAAGATAAAGCGAAGGTGTAGGACTATTTCTAGGGCTAGAAATAGTCACATGTGCGAAGAAAGGGAGGGTAAATCTCTGGGTATAACAATAGTTAGAGAAAAATTCAAGAATCATTATTAGTTGGGCAAGAAATTAGGCCTACAAGGCCTCCCAAGTAAAGCGAATAAGTCTCTCTCTCAAACGAAGGTGAAAGGACCCTAAACTACAAGGATCCTTGCCACACGTGCAAAGAATTTAGGGCTGTTATACAGTCATATCGAGTCTTCTCCTACATCTTAAGAAACATCTCATTTGGTCAAAGAATTAAGGAGTCTACTTGAGAAAAGGACATCACTAAGTATATAAGAGGAAAATATCATATAAATCTCTCTTAAGAAAGGTCTATCTATCGACAAGCAACTAAGAAGGAGGACGAAGTGCTGGGGAGCAAAGTGCCGAAAGAAGGAAGTCTATGTGCTGGGAACAAAGTGCAGAAAAGAGGAGAGGATTTGACTTGTGCTTGGAGGACATCCTAGTCAAGGGTCTAGGGTTTGGTATTGATCAATAAGAAGCTCCAATAAGAGAAACTTAATGAAAGGTTTTCCTCTCTAGGAGAGAGAGGTTTTGGCCTTGGTAGAGAGCCAACATTTGTGTTCTTGTCTTTATCTTTTTGGTAGTAGTTTGATGAAACACACACACTAATAATAAGAATAATATCAAGCTAAGATAATTGTAAAATTTCTTCACAAATTGTTATAAACTGGAGAAGAATCCTAATACACACTAATGCCCTTGATTCTTCAACATGGTTTCAAAGCTAAGGTGACACATCAAAGGAAAGGGCAACTCAAGAACACTCATCAAGGAAGGACATCTACAAAGGTTGAAGCATCAAGCAAGAAGTCTCAATCACATCAAAGGACAAGAATGTCTACTGTTAGGTCCCTATAATACTAGTGATTCCCCCACTACTATTGTCATTGTATCCCTTATTGTTATTGTTGTGCCCCTATTATCCCCATATTTTTATTATTGCGCCCCATAGAATCCCACTATTTTTATTTTTGTGCCTTTATATTATTATTGTTAGGTCGGCTTGGTTATATTGTGACCCCTTAGACTCCTATATATAGAAAGAAGGTTTTGTCATTTGTATCATCCAAGAATTTTTCATTTGTGTAATGTAAAGGAGGTTTCCCCTCGAAGAGGCTGAATTCTAAGACGTTGATCTATCTTTTTATCTTTTTGTGAGCTGGTTTCCTAACATTTGGTATCAGAGCTTTGGATTCTAGGGTTTCGCTGCTCCAAATAGGTCATCGTGGATTTTTTGCTATAACTTTTTTTTCTGTGACTTTTTAGAAGTGAAAAAAAAAAAAATTTGAGAAGAAACCGTGCTGAACCTTGGGTCCGAATTTAAGATCCTTTCTCGGTATATTTTCGGAGTATGATCTGAGGAAGTTAGGGTTTGTGCAAGCTCCAGAATTTAAGCTAAAACAGGCCATCGTGGGATTTTCGCTATAACTCTTTCGCTACGAAGTTTCAGAAGCTAAAAAAAAACCCATTTGAGAAGAAATCGGTCGAACCTTTGCTCCAAATTTCAGATCTTGTCTCACTATATTTTCGGAGATATAGTCTGAGGAAGTTAGGGTTTTTGCAGACCCCCGAATTACATTCCAAACAGGTCACCATGGGAAAATCGTCATAACTGTCTCTTTGAGCATTAGACTGAAATTTTGTAAGAAGTTATAGAAAGAGGATGGACTTTAGTTTCTTGTATATATTTTTCAGATCCAAAGGTCGAAATAGTGACACGTGGCATGTCGTACAAGTTCACTCTACTGAACTAGTCTATAATCAGGTCACCGTGGGAGATTTGACATAACTCTTCCTTGGAGAATCCAATTTGGATCAGATTGGTGGAATTGGAAAGAGGACGTAGAAGGCTACTGCAGGTCATGATTTCAGAACTTGGAGATCCAAAATTACAGAGGTACATCAGATTCAATATCGAGCTCCTACAAGTGAAAAAAGGTGTGTATTTTTTAAATATTTGCATAAGCTTGGTTTGAAAAATTAGTTTGAAGGAATTCAAAGGGCATATTGAAGCATTATTATTGGTAATTGATGCCCCAAAGAAAGAAAATGGAAATACCTAGTAAGCAACCTGAAAGCTCTAGCATGACTCATGAAGAAGAGGAAGAAATGCAACATGATATATCAATATTACGAAACCAAGTGCAACAAATTTCACTCGCACAAAAGGTAATAGAAAATAAGATGGATGGCTTAAAGAAAGACGTAGAAGCTAAGATGGATGGTTTAAAGAAAGGCGTATAAGCTAATATGGATGGTGTGGAAACTAAGATGGATGATTTGAAGACAGATTTGAAGATAGGCATGGAAGATTTGAAGACAAATTTGACAAAGTTTCTACAAGAAATGCTTACTAATGGCGAAAGGGTAGTAAAGGAAACTCATGATTAGAACAAAATAAATGTTAATCATGATTTCATAGACTCTAACATTGGATTGAAGAACCACCATGTTCCAAAGATCGATATCAGGAAGTTTGATGGCAAGGATCCTGGAACATGGATACTACAAATGGCGCAATTTTTCAATCTCCATAATGTGCAAAACACACAAAAGGTATGCATTGCAACTTTATATTGGAACCAAATCAGTTTGTATGGTATCGACGACTTTGCTCTCATAAACAAATTGTCACTTGGGCTATTTTTACAGATGAAATGGTAGCACATTATGAGGATACAAAAAGCAACAATTTTTTTAGCCAATTGCTGAATCTCAAACAAAAGGGTTCAATGATGGAGCACATTGAGCACTTCCAAAAATTGAATATAAGGGTAAAAGATATTCCAGAGGAGCATAGGATTGATATGTTCATAGGTACTTTAAAAGATAACATCCAACATGAGGTTCTCCTTTGGGAACCAGATTCATTGGAGAAGGCATTCAGGTTGGCAAGAAAAATGGAAAGAAAAATTATGGCAACAAGGAAGCCTACCACTCACAATCATAAAGATGGAAGTGTTGCTACCCCTAGCCATCCACAACCTACAAGGTTGACACCACAACAATTGGAAGAAAAAAGAGCAAAAGGAATTTGTTACAGTTGTGATAGCAAATACACTAAAGGTCATAAGTGTGCCGAGAAGAAATTATTTTACATAGATTGTGAAGAGGAGGAAGAAAAGGAACAAGAAACATCAAAATAAGAGGATATACACCAGGAAAAAACCCTAGAAAAAGAAGAAATGAATCCGACCATATCTTGTAATGCATTGGCTGGAATTACCACTCCTCAAACTATCAAGATAGAAGGGCATATCAAGAAGAAAAAGGTAATAGTGTTGATTGATTCGGGAAGTACCCATAATTTTATTCATTATAAGATAGCCAAAGAATTGAATTGCTTCCTATATCCAGCACCAGAGTGTCAAGTGATGGTTGCAAGTGGAGGAACCATAAATTGCTCAGGAAAGTGCCATAATATCAAGCTATCCATGGGAGAATATGTATTGAATAGCCCAATGCTTTCCATTCCAATGGGTGGTGCTGATGTTGTACTAGGAGTCCAATGGCTACAATCCTTGGGTACAATAGCTTTTAATTTTCAAGAACTTTTCATGAAATTATCTTCAGAAGGAAAGGAAATTGAATTAAGGGGTATCGCAGGGAAACCGGGAAAGATAATCAGCTCTAATGGAATGACAAATATTCTAAAGAAATAACAATGAGGCATAATTGCACAATTATGTTCACTAGAGGTTCCCACATCAAAATCATCCATTTCTCCAAATCTCCAAAAAGTCTTGGACAATCATTCCAAGGTATTTGAGACTCCCAAAGGCCTCCCACCTATTCGTGATCATGATCATGCTATCAATTTGATTCCAGGAAGTGTTCCTCCAAACATCAGGCCTTACAGATATCCCTATGTACAAAAGAGTGAAATTGAACGTATGGTTGCAGAAATGCTAGAGGCTGGTATAATTCAACCTAGTCAAAGTTCTTTCTCTGCTCCAGTAGTATTGGTTCACAAGAAGGATGGATCATGGCGCATGTGTCCAGATTATAGGGAGCTCAACAAGCTCACTATTAAAGATAAATTTCCCATTCCTGTCATTGATGAATTATTAGATGAATTGCATGGATCAATTTACTTCACCAAGTTGGATCTTCGTTCAGGATATCATCAAATTAGAATGAAGACTGAAGACATTCCAAAAACAGCATTTAGAACTCATGAGGGTCATTATGAATTTTTGGTCATGCCTTTTGGCCTTACTAGTGCACCTTCTACATTTCAAGGTTTGATGAATTCCATTTTCAAACCCTTAGAAAATTTGTGTTAGTATTTTTTGATGATATACTAATCTATAGCAAGTCTTGGAAGGATCATGTCCAACATGTTGACATGGTGCTCAAACTATTGGAGGAGAAACAATTATATGCAAAAATGTCCAAATGTTTCTTTGGAGTACAAGAGGTAGAATATCTGGGTCATATTGTATCTCATGAAGGTGTTAAGGTAGACCCTAGCAAAATTAAATCATTAAGGAATTGGAAATCCCCACATCCATAAAGCATCTACGAGGATTTCTCGGGTTGACAGGGTATTATCACAAGTTTGTTAAGAATTATGGGAGAATAGCAGCACCTTTAACAACATTATTGAAGAAAGATGCATTCTCATGGACTCTAGAAGAAACGAAGGCCTTTGAACATCTTAAAGAGGAAATGTGCCAAGCACCAGTCTTAGCTACACCAGACTTCACAAAAACCTTTATTGTGGAATGTGATGCCTCAGGAAATGGAATTGGTGTTGTTTTAATGCAAGAACAAAGACCCATTGCTTTCGAAAGTCGTCTAATCAAAGGAAAGTATTTACACAAAGCTACTTATGAGAAGGAAATGATGGCAATACTACATGCACTTAAGAAATGGTGACCCTACCTAATGGGAAGACACTTCAAGGTAAAAACAGATCATGATAGTCTTAAATAATTTTTGGAACAAAGATTATCTTTAGAAGAGTAGCAAAAAATGGGTCACAAAGATGTTGGGCTATGACTTTGAAATCATCTACAATAAAGGGAAGCAAAATGTTGTGGCAGATGCACTCTCAATAAAAGATGAGGATGTGGAAGCATTTATTTGCACCATTTCTATTATCCAACCAGATTGGATAAATGAAGCAAGGGATGAATGGAAGAATGGCGAGGAAGTGTGGGCACTCATTCAAAAGATACAACAATATCCCAATACATCTGATACATTTAGATGGAAAAATGATTCGTTATGGTACAAGGATCGGTTATACCTATGTAAGAATTCCCAACTCAAACAAAAGATTCTTAGGGAATTGCACACCTCTCCCTTAGGAGGACACTCAAGATTTCTAAAAACCTACCACATGTTTAAGAAGGATTTTTTTTGGGATGGCCTTAAATTAAATATTCAAAAGTTTGTGGCGGAATGTTTGGTTTTCCAACAAACAATTAAGACCCTAGGACTATTACAACCCTTATCCATTCCAAGCCAACGTTGGTAGAGGTTTCAATGGATTTTATCACAGGTTTACCCAAGTCCGAAGGAAAACGTGTTATCATGGTGGTAGTTGACAGACTTACCAAGTATGCACACTTTTGTGCACTATCTCATCAATTTAAAGCGAGTACAGTTTCTACTGCATTTATGGAAACAATTCAAAAGCTACATGGAAACCCAAAGATTATTGTAAGCGACAGAGATCCCATTTTCACTGGAAATTTTTGGACAGAATTATTTTCTTGCCTTGGGGATCAGTTAGCTCATAGCTCATCTTATCATCCTCAATCTGATGGGCAAACTGAGATAGTAAACAAGTGTTTGGAAGGATATCTTCGTTGCTTTGTATCTGATAAACAGACACAATGGGTCAAATGGTTGCCTCTGGCTGAATGTTGGTATAACACTTCCTTCCATACTGCAACAAAAATGACCCAATTTATGGATATCATCCACCATCCATCACATCATATTTACGAGAAAATTCTAAGGTTCAAGCAGTGGAAGATCACATCGAGCATCAGCAACAAGTTCTCCAACTCTTAAAGGATAACCTTACCTTGGCGCAAAATAGAATGAAACAGTAGGCATATCAACATCGTAGTGAAAGAAGTTTTGATGTAGGTGATTGGGTATTCCTACGGCTACAACCATATAAACAAATGTCCCTCAAGCAAGCTAAGAAGGATAATAAATTATCACCAAAGTATTATGGTCCGTACAAGGTGTTGCAAAAGATAGGTACTATGGAATACAAATTGGAACTTCCTGCAGCCTCCCGAGTGCACCCAATTTTCCATGTTTCATGCTTAAAGAAGGTTATAGGTGACAATATTCCAGTTCAAACAATATTGCTAGAACTTGATGAGGAAGGAAAAATCATATTGGAACCTGAAGCAGTCAAAGAAACAAGAACTCGACAACTACGAAATCGATCAATTTCAGAGTATCTCATCAAGTGGAAGAACTTACCTGTTGAAGATTCCACATGGGAGGATGAGAATTTTATACAGAAGCACCCAGAACTACTCAAGTGTTGAGGACAACACTTTTTTGAAGGAGAGGGGTATGTTAGGTCCCTATAATACTAGTGATTCCCCCATTACTATTGTCATTGTATCCCTTATTTTTATTGTTGTGCCCCTATTTTCCCCATATTGTTATTCTTTTGCCCCATAGAATCCCACTATTGTTATTTTTGTGCCTTTATATTATTATTGTTAGGCCGGCTTGGTTATATTGTGACCCCTTAGACTCCTATATATAGAAAGGAGGTTTTGTCGTTTGTATCATCCAAGAATTTTTCATTTGTGTAATGTAAAGGAGGTTGCCCCCTCGAAGAGGTTGAATTATAAGACGTTGATCTATCTTTTTATCTTTTTGTGAACTGGTTTCCTAACATATACCATATAGCATTCATCAAGGAAGACTAAAAAGAAATAAGAAGAGCCTTACAAAAAGGCACCTACAAGAAGAGAAAATGAAAGCAGGACCTACATCAAGCTACAAGTCATCAAGAAACTCTCATCATCAAGTCAAGTCCACTTGGAGAAAGCAACTTGAAGAACATCAAGATCTAAGGAAGGCAAGCCATCAAGTCTTGAAGGAGAAATAAAGTCTACTACATGTCAAAATATATCAAATAAGTATATGTCCCCTTCTGAATATACATCAATGTCCTTTTGCAAGGAAAGCAACAAATTGGTAGGTACCAATAAATTTCTTGCATGGAAAAAGAGTACTGATTTAATTCTCAAGGAGAATGAGATCCTAGAACACATCAAAGGGAATGCTAAGATTCCTTCTAAGGAACAAACTCTGGCAGACCAGGAGGTAACTCCTCAAATGTAATTGTGTTCTTCATTCAGGTTGTTCATTATTATATACAAGAGGGAGTGACTGTTCAGTTCATCTCTCGATGACTCTCCATTTTCTCTATTATTTATTTACATTAATTACAATTGTTCACCCAATCCCTATGATTAGGTGTCAACATTCCCCTCCTTAATCTGAAGGGATGTTGGTGAGTCCAAGCATCGTTCTGAATCTTTCAAGCTTTTCTCTTCCAAGCGCTTTCGTGAAGATGTCTGCAATATTCTTATTAGTGGAACAATGAAGAAGATGGATTGTTTTGGCCTCAACATAATGTCGAATCAGATGATATTTTGTATTGATGTGATTCATTCGATCATGGATTTTTGGGTTCTTGGCTAGCTTTATTGCCAAGGTATTGTCAATCATGAGTGGATTCGATTGTACTTGTTTTACCTGCAAATCTTCAAGAATTTTCCTGAGCCACATAATTTCTTTTGTTGCCTCAGTTGCTGCCACATATTCTGCCTCTGTTATGGAATCTACTGGAACTTGTTGTTTGCATGATCTCTAGGAGACAGCTCCTGATCCAAGACTCATAGCATAATTGAAGTAGATACCCCAGTTTCTTTATCTCCATCGAAGTCTGAATCAGAGTATCCAATCAAGCTGAAGTTGCCCACCTGTGTATACTTGATTCCAAAGTCTTGAGTTCCCTTCAAGTATTTTAGAACTCTTTTTGCATCAGACCAATGTCCCTCACAAGGCTTTTGCATAAACCTAGAGAGGATTCCAACAACAAACGAAATGTCTGGTTTGGTAGTAGTTAGGTAGTTGAGACTTCCTACAAGCTGTCTATACTTTGTTGCATCCTCAAATTCTTTTCCTTCAATGGATGTGAGCTTTAAGTTTTGTTCTATTGGAGTAGTCAGAGGATTGCATTCACTCATGCCAAACCTATTCAACAGATCTCCAATGTACTTCTTTTGTGAAAGGAATATGGATTTCGGATGTTGAGTTAATTCAATACCAAGATAGTAATGAACATAGCCCAAATTAGTCATTTCAAAACCTTTCCTCAGTTCCTTCTTTATGGATGCAATGTAGCTCTCATTTTTCCCTGTCATCAAAATATCATCTACATATACCACAAGATATACAACTGTTTTTCCAACCTTCTTGACAAACAAAGTTGCATCATCAAAATCATAATGTTTGAAATTTAGTTTTAGAAGATGCTCAGTTAGTTTTTCGTACCAGTCTCGCGGTGCTTGTTTGAGGCCATACAAGGATTTCACAAGTTTGCATACTTTATGTTCATGTCCTTTCATAGTAAATCCTTCAGACTGGGTCATAAAAAAATTCTCATTTAGATCTCCATTCAAGAAGGCAGTATTTACATCCATTGGATGGAATTTCCAACCGTTCTGCGCTGCTAGGGCAAAGAGTGTCTGGATGGTAGCCCATTTTGCTGTGGGGGAAAAAGTCTCCTCATAATCGACCCCTTCCTTCTGTGCAAAACCTTTTGCCACAAGCCTGGCTTTGTGCTTGTCAAGTGAGCCATTAGCTTTATACTTGTTCTTGTAGACCCACTTGCAGCCAATTGGTTTGGTTCCGAATGGAGGATCAACCAGTTTCCAAGTGCCATTCTTTATCAGTTGATCATACTCCTTTTGCATTTCTTCTTTCCATTCATCATGAGAAGGATCTTCTTTGAAGGAAGTTGGTTCAAAATCTGTAGACAAATTCAATTCACAATAATAAGAAACATCCATATCAATAGGTGAATCATAGTCATCTACATCACCTCCATTTTGTCGGTTTGAATTTCTAGTTCCAGTCTTTCCAACCTCATCATGATGAACACTTTCACGTGTATTTGTCAGCCACTTTGGGGGACCTTTCTCAGATGGTCCAGGCTGCTCCGTTGATTGAGTTGGGACTGAATCAATATTGAGTCTCCCAATTCTGTCAATCACATCACTCAAAGTATCATCCATTATTGGAGTTTCATGTGGGGGAGAGAATGCTTCAGAGGAAGATTCCACAGGTTGATCTAGTATAGGAATCCCCCCTTCAAGATGTGGAATCTGATTATCAAATTCTTGAAATGATTTTGCATTTGTGAATCTATCCAAGTGATCAAGTTGCCCCTCAACAACATTTTCATTTTTGGATGATTCAAGAAAGATTACATCTCTAGATACAACACACTTTTTATTGACTTCATCATAGAGACGGTATGCTTTGGAGGTGTTTGAAGCCTTATCCAAGTATAATAAGGATGAGACAAGAGCTCAAAGGATTCTAATAGAATCCATCAAAGATTCTCTCATTCCTCATGTCTCCAAACTTGAAACATAAAAAAACAAATCCATGATAAACTAGTAGAGCTATTCTTGGTAAGCACAGATGGAGAAGTGATATCTCTACGAAATGAATTGTACAAGATGAAGATATCAAAGGAAGGAATAGCTCCCTACTTCATGAATATCTTTGAGATGAGGGATCAACTTCAAGAGCTAGGGGAAGTTATGTCCGATAGGGAAATGACAACTATAGTACTCAATGCTCTACCTGAAGACTGGGGCAACTTCACATCAAGCATATATGCCAAGAAGGAATCCACCCCACTAAGTGAAATGTGCTCTCTATGCAAGATAGAGGAAACAATACTCAAAGAAAAAGTGGATGTGGGATCAAAGGAGCAAGAATTTGCTACCATGGCCAAGAGAAAGGGAAAATTTGGCCAATTTGGTCCATGAAGAACAAACAAAAAAGATATGTCCAAAATCCAATGCTATGGATGCCAAGAATATGGACACTTCAAAAGGAATTGTTCTAAACTAAAGAAGGACAACAACAACAAAAGAAAAATGGAAGAAGCTCATGTGACTCAAGAAATGAAAGAAGAAGACAAGAAGAAAAAGAAGGAAGATCCTTTGGATCATCTCTAATATGACTAAGTCTACTGCTTTACTTAAAGTCTTCTTTCAAAGTTTTGAGTAGGATAGGAACATGTAGGAATAGAATAAAATTGCATCTTCTAGAATCTAGAAGCATGATGTACATAGAGTTTAAAATACTCATGTAGAAGGAGCATCTATAAATAGAACAAAATGCATGGTTAGAAATATCTTCTAGAATATTGGAGCATGGTAGATATAGCTCAAGATATTCATGTAGAAGGAGCATACCTAGTATAGGAACTCATCCACAATGAAAGAAAATTGATCATGATTAAGAATCTTAGAATGCCTCCATCATCAAAAGGAAAGAAAAATTTGCAGGGTGTTGCGGGTGAAACCACCCTAGGGCTTTGGGTTGAGAACCCCAACAAAGCAGAGGGAAAACCACAACAAGAAATGCTCAGGAAATCAACCAAAATGCTTATTCTACTAAATCGTGTAGGAGTGTCCTTACCTGGATGTCCTTCGTTTGGGTAGATCCCGCAGGGTGCAAACCCTTAGCTTCTCCCGATGTTCTTGAAACCTGAAAATTATTCAAATGGAACATACACGACAGTAGAAACATAAAGCATGTCCATGATATTAAATTTAAATCATATAAATGAATGACTAATTATACATCAATATAAGATTCATAAATGAATTACAAAATAATTTAATGCATAAACACATTTATTATCGGAAACAGAACACCATTCCTTTTATTGAAGTAAGCTACAGGTAAAGTGGAGAAATACGACCTGAGTCCTTCTCCGGCTCCAAGCAGAACCATCCTCTAGATCCTTCCTTTCCCAGCCTTCAAAAATCTTCCTCCATCACTAATATAAGGATATCTCAAGCAAGATGGGAGATATCTATAATCAAGGAAACAAGGGTTTCCTGAAGCTTTGGGGAGTGCAGGAGGCACAGGGATTCTTCAGACTCAATCAGGGATAATCTCACTATAGTATCAATATCTCATATCTTCTCCCTTAAGGCCTTCCCATGGAGGTTTATTTATACTTCTCCAAATTAGTTTTTTTAGTTGGGAAACAATTGGGCCATGGGAAATAGGAGGTGAGTAACAGGTAAAACCTGTGAACTCCGCCCGAAATTAAGGAAATTTATTTTTTTTAAAGTGTTTTAACATATGTACGTGGGTTGGATATATGCTGACCTGCGTGTACACACTTTTATCACAGGGCAAAGTAGCGTATAGGGAATAAAACATTGTTTTTTAGATTTTGGACCAAGTATGGAAGGAAGGGTTGCCCTAGGCCATAATCAGAGCATCAGATCTACCAAGAGTGGTAAATGGTGTTATAACATATGCCCCTAATATATGATGTCAAAAGGGGTACATGATGGCCTAAATGTATTAAGTGTATGGAAGGAATCATGCCGAGACCGAGGAGGAGTTCACCAGAATTCAGCCTACCAAGCCATCGAAAGAGATCAGAAAGAAACTGCTGTCTAAGGCGGGCATACCCATGCTCAGAAATAGTAAATCATGTCTGCATGTTAAGTACAAAATCGGATCCAATATGCATACAAGTATAAAGGAACTGAAAATACATAATGGATCATTTGATCATAATCAAGAAAGTACATGTCTGAATATCACATATAAAGAGTTGATCAATGATGCTAAAGTATGAAGCCAAGAAACTGATCCAAATAGTACTGAGTGAACATGATGGAATAAATGTTACTACACTGCAACTCGGGTTCTAGCATATAAGATGTCGCTGTAAGGAACTGCAACGTATAATGTGGATGGTGTCAACTAGCAGAAACAGGAGCAACTGACAAGTGAACCAGGACATGCTGATGCAAACTTGAGGTCTTCATCGACCATTGTGGTACATTTCTACACAATGGGAATAAATGATCTGAAGTCAACCATGTGAGAAATCGTTTGATTACTGGTCATTGATGTATACCGTTAACAAATGCGAGACTACTCACCGATAAGGATGATGAGAGTCAAGGTACCTAGTACAATCTAATAAGTGCGAATAAATGAGTTGTAGTCTAACACTTGAAAGAATCTACCAATTAGGAGACAATGATGTTTTCCCACTATCTATAGTGAAGGAATCTGCCACTGATGACTGTAAAACCTAAGGTACTGCCAAATGGACTCTAGATCCCTTTCCTAGAGCAATGAGTTGAATTCGATGCGAAAAGATCCGCTAGAAGGAAGGCATTAAGGCATCCTTCATCAATCTAGTGCGAGTGTAACCCATAGACCAATAATGTGGAAGGAATTAGACGAACAAAGATGTAGTAACTCAACCGAAGCACATTTCCGGCGTACACAAGATGTGGCTAGCGCACGATAGAAACCCTCTAAACCAACCAATAATGAAAGCTGACACAGAGGCGAGGAATCCACCAATAGGGTCAAATGGAAACCAAGGCACTGCACGAATCCCAATGTGTGATAATAAAAGTTGATGTCGAACACAAGGGAAACCACCCAGTCAAAGACCCATGATACTGATCGATGCTGAGCACAAGGTGACCTATCAATAATGAAAATAGGGCCAGGGTGTGGCTCTAGATCTTCCCTCAGAGCAATTTTTCGTAGTCAATAAGGACAAGACTCGCCAGCAAGAAGTCAATGGAGACCTTCTCAAACCAACACAAGTAAAGGACCAATAAAACTGATGTGATAACAAACATGATGCTGACAACCAGGGATGACCGACTGAAAAATAGGTCAAGAGACACCGTAGAGAGGCCGACTTAGGTTTACTTCCCTTGAACAAAAGCACAACTCAACTGTGACTACATGGAAGCATATGATAACTTTGTATAAGTTTGTCATGTAGGAGGCATAAGCAAACTCTCTATATGATTGGAAGAGGTAACCAATCCAAGGAGGATTGACTCAATAACAAGGTTAAGTCTCTCCTAAGTCAAACTAAAGCCCATCGCAATGGAGGAAATACTTTCTTTTGAGTGCTTTGTTCAAGGGCGACACGACTAACTCTAGCTACCATCAAAATATGGAAATAATGTCCTGTTCCTGCTCTTTTTGGAATATATAATTTTTTTTTTCTTTTTCTTTTATATGAAGCTTGAAAAAGAATAAAACAATGTGATAGTACAGTGGAAAGAATGAGTGTCAAAAAATCAGATGCTCTAGTTCTTGGGAGGGGACATTCCTATGTTCAATGCAAGGTGGCGAAACTGGTCAAAGACACTCAAAGGGATGTTCTTTCCACGGGTATAGGGGTGTGTCAAGTTGTAGAGGCTAAGTGATTGCAAGGTTGATTTTGCATAAGACATGGTTGATAAGTGGCTTAAACACAAGTCCAAGTGAAGGCTCAAGGCCAAAAGGTGCAAGTAATCAATATGCAATGCAGTAGTACAACTCAACACGAAGGAGCCTACAAGGTATAAGGCCAGAAAGTAGCGCAGAAGAATGAGAATGAGTCTTCAACGCACAAGTCATGGCGGGACTAAAGAGGACTCCCGATCCTAAGAACAAAACTTCAACATGGGTGCCAAGTGACAACAAGGTACTATCTAGGGCGCCCATGATAAGGTAGGATCTACCACACAAGTCGTGATACTTCTAATCAATGAGAAGGTTATGCACCATAACTTGGTGGGGTTGATCCTAAGGCTAAAATGGGAAAGGAAACTGATAAGTGCACAATGCAGGTGAAAAACCTAACCTATATGCCAGTTTCGAGAACCAATACCTGTCAGAACGGATCAACCATAAAAATGTCCAAAGGATAAATCTTCCAAGTTCTGTAGACATAAATAGGAACACTAGACAAGAAGTTAATACATCCCACATATAAAATTCAGATAAAATCTTGTGTTATAGAATACAAAACTTGAAAATGTGTACCTTATATATATAATATGGTACAAGGAACCACGCAGCCTTGCGGCTTATGCATAATAGTTCTTCTGGAAAAACCCCTTGCAGGGCTCAAGCCAAGGACTCCTTTGGTAGTCAAAACTCATGGCTTCAAAGAGTTCCTCCTATGAAGGAAAATCAAATTTTGAGAAATCATGAGAACTACAAGGATCAAAAGAGGGGATTAAGGGGTCCCATGTCCCTATAGGAAGAATCTCTCGGTCAACTGCCGGGACCAAGTCCCAAGAAGGAGAATAATAGGTCAAAGGATCCTTCTCCGAAGCAATTTAACATTGAAGATTCAACACCACATAATTCACCCGTGGTGGGGTAGAGTCTACTTGAACACTTGGAACAAACCAAGGGGTATTTTGCAGTAAATTCGAATTAGGGTGGTGATTATCAGATGCAAGCTGATCAATAGTGACAATATTCCCTTTATGAGGAAAACACATCAATCGAAAGAGTGAAGACACCAAAACATTCATAACATAGACATAATCACGCCCAAGTAGCATATTAAAGTCTAAAGGGTGATCAACCACCATCATATTGATTAAGATAGTCTTCCCACCTAAAGTAATAGGCAATTGAGGAAGAACACCCATAGATTCACCAGGTCTTCTATCATAGGCTAACAAATGATTCTTAGCTGCCAACAACTTTGGAGAACCCAAAGCTTTCCAAGTCAAGGAGGATATAGTACTTGCAGAGGATCCTTCATCCACCATACATCAATAGACATTTGTGGAATTAACTCTAACCTTTATTTTGAAAGGTGTAGCGGAAGGAAGAAGAGGATCGACAAGACTATCCCAATCAAAGGAGACACTCCTAGAACTTGGAGGGGGAACATCCGAAGAAACCAGAATGCCCCTTATACCAGAATAATCTGTACTATAAATCAAATAGACTCTATTGTTAGGCACTTCACCCCCCAAAAGAGGAGTGTAATCAGCCAGAGATTGCACTGGCTCAACCACATTATCAACAAACGGTTGATGATATTGTTGAGAAACCATATTAGATTCAGGAGTAGAATAACTTTCAGACTTGGACCATATCCTTTGTACCTATAGAATATCAGGGGACAAATGAGTAAGATGGTCTCCCTTGCATATCTTACAAGGGAGCTTAGGTTTAAGACTTCTACACTTAGGTTTTTAATCAACATCCATTCTATCAACATGAATAATAGTGGTTGGTGGAAAGTCCCTAACATGACTCGCAGAGGTTAGTGACACTTTGCTAGTATGACTTGCAGTGACTAGACTTATGCCCCCAACATGACTTGCAGCGGCTGAAGGCTCATCTCCAACATGACTAGCAGAGGTTGATGATGAATTGCTAGTATGACTTGCAGTGACTAGACTTGTGCCCCTAGCATGACTTGCAGTGGCTGAAGGCTCATCTCCAACATGACTACCAAAGGTTGATGATGATTAGATAGAACTGTTCTTCTTCTTTGTCCTCCTCTTTCTCTTCTTTTTAGATCTCTTATTACAAGAGGGAGGAAAACAAGGAATACTAGATTTATCTTTTAAAGAAGATGAACAATTAACACCCATTTGATGCCCTTGAAATAAATCATTTATCTGAGAAGCTTCAAGAACATCTGGAATATTCAGAGTGGACCACAACCAAACAGGTAGTCCAACATTTAATCCAGGAATATTCAAAGTGGCCATCAAGGGGGTACCAACGTTTCCAAAGAAAGGAAAAGAACAATGATCCCCTTTTGGGAGGGTACCTTGGTTGATTTCCACAGGAATAGTGGCCATATCTAACTTATTCACAGATCCTTCCCTTACGGGAATGTACAAATGACTTTCCAAGGAAGATAGATGCACAATCAAAACCTTTTCCCTTGAGGAGGCAACTTCACAACTTTCAAAAGAAATATCAAAATCCTTTCAAGATCGGCAGAGTGGTAGGTTGGTCACTCAGAATATAAAGTCTAAAAGTGACAAGACAAATATACCTAAAGGCAACTAGATAAAAAGAGAAAAGAGAACTCGACTATAAAGTCCCTAAATATGTCACCAATCAAGTCACTTCCAAGTATTTCCGCTCTGGGTGATGAGGACCGGACACCAAAATACAAGAAAGTGAAGTAAGAGACCTTCCGAAGATAGTCTGGGATAATGATGGCCCAGGCCTACCAACGAAGGTATCAGAAGCAGTTACGTTGACCTCCAGACAACAACCTTTGCCGGTGCAAGCACCTAAGCTTCGCAAGGGTACCCTCCAAAAGTATTGCTGAACATGATACAAAGTCAGCCTCAAGTTCCACGGGATTCCCCTCCACAACCACCTATGAGATCCCTAGGAAAGGAAACTATGGATACCAACTTGTATCAAAAGCCAGGCGAAATAGTCATGAGGCAGGATCCAACAAGTAGGAGAGGGGGTATCTCTCTTCCTTGTCTTCACTCTCCCTCGTGCTTAACTCCCAGTCACGGAGCTTTCCCGGTCTTTCTAACGATATTGGGTTTCGCTCTTTATTCAACTTCTATGTTTTGTAATTTGAGCGGCCTTGGAGAGTTAACTCTCCACTCACCTAATCCAAGGCCCTAATGAACCTAAACTTGTTGGTGTTTGTTAATGACAACAATAAAAGTTCTAGTTCATTTTATTAGATCGCTTGATTTTATATAGTTGTTCTTTAAGTCAGGGGGAATTACGAGAGTGAAACTGATGATGTTTTGATGCAACAGAAACCAATAGAAACTTAGCTACATGCAAATGCAGTTATTTTCTTCAATGAAAAGGGATTTCTATAGAGTTCTATGAATAAACTTGTACAAGCAACTTTTTCTTTTTCCAGAAAACACACTCCACACACTCAAAATCTAACAAAAAGACTAAAATGTCTGCAATGCAAACTATAATGATAATGCATGGATGCTCATACAAGAAGCAAAAGTGTTTCTTTATAAAATCAATAAGCCAACTTGACAATAAAGAGGGAAAACAATTTAAAAAAAAAATCTCTCTAAAGTAAGTAGAACAAATTGCAAAAGACCACAATTCGCTTCTCAACAACAAAACAAAAGAAACCATAAACCAAAAGCTTGGAAAAAGAAAAGCAAAAAGAAATGTTTTTGTGATTTTTCTTTTAAGGAAACAAAAGCAACTTTTTGAGGTCACAAAAGTACTACTAAAACTAGAAAGATCAATCAATAAGCACAAGGAGTCTTTCAATCTCTCAAGTTATAAACTCGAAAATGAATGAAACTTGAACAAGAAACACTACAAACTTGCACAAACTGATCCAAATAGTAGCAAAATATTTTGATAAACTGACAAAAATGTCAAGAAAGAAATACTTTCAAACTTGTCAAAAAGACTCTCAAAAAAGCAATAAAAGCAACAAGGCCAACAAACAAGGGAAATAAAAGCAATGGAACTTGAAATCTGGGCTGAAAACGAAATTGAAAACAATTTCTCATTCTGGAAGACCAGAACAACCAAGAACTTCAAAATTAAGCCTTGAACCCAAGATACAAACTACAAACTTGCTTAAAAAGAAATCCTAGGCCTAATCTTTTAAGTGAGAAGGAGAATTTGAAAAAGAAAGCTTGCAAGAAAAATGAATTCTCCAGACAAAAGATGACCATACAACAACATAAACAGCCAGGCAGAAGACCTAATTGGGCAGAAAGATTTGAAAAAACAATCCAAAAAATTGCATACGCTGTAAAGACACAGAAGTGTGCACACATGTTTCTAATACAGGAAACTCGCATATACACAAGTCTGCTTTAAAGAAACCTACGTGTATATGCTACTGTAATCAAAGAAAACAACGTATACAAAGCTTTATTAGGAAAAAAAAAATCAAGGTCTGATCAAGAAGATCAGACTTGATGCTTGGGATACTAATGGACCAAACAATACTGTAAAAGAAAGCAATCAAGAAACTGAACCCTGATTGAGAACAAACAACCCAAACTAGGAATAACAAGATTGTTATCCCCAGTGGAGTCGCCAATTCTGTTGCGGGTGAAACCACCCTAGGGCTTTGGGTTGAGAACCCCAACAGAGAAGAGGGCAAACCACAACAAGAAATGCTCAGGAAATCAACCAAAATTCTTATTCTACTAAATCTTCTAAGAGTTCCCTTACCCAGATGTCCTTCGTTTGGGTAGATCCCACAGGGTGGAAACCCTCAGCTTCTCTCGATGTTCTTGAAACCTGAAAAATATTCAAATGGAACATACACGACAATAGAAACATAAAGCATGTTCATGATATTAACTTTAAATCATTTAAATGAATGACTAATTATACATCAATATAAGATTCATAAATGAATTACAACATAATTTGATGCATAAACACATTTATTATTGAAAACAAAACAACATTCCTTTTATTGAAGTAAGCTACAAGTAAAGTGGAGAAATACAACCTGAGTCCTTCTCCGGCTCCAAGCGGAACCATCCTTTCCCGACCTTCAACAATCTTCCTCCATCACCAATACAAGGATGTCTCAAGGAAGATGGGGGATATCTATAATCAAGGAAACAAGGGTTTCCTGAAGCTTTGGGGAGTGTAGGAGGCACAAGGATTCTTCAGACTCGATCAGGGATAATCTCATCAATATCTCATATCTTCTTCCTTAAGGCTTTCCCATGGAGGTTTATTTATACTTCTCCAAATTAATTTTTTCAGTTGGGAAACAGTTGGGCCACGAGCAATAAGAGGTGAGTAATAGGTAAAACTTGTGAACTACACCCAAAATTAAGGAAATTTATTTTTTTAAAGTGTTTTAACATATGTACGCAGGTTGGATATATGTTGACCCACGTGTACATGATTTTATCACAAGGAAAAGTAGCGTATAGGGAATAAAACACTATTTTTTAGATTTTGGACCAAGTCTGGAAGGAAGCGTTGCCCTAGGCCATAATTAGAGCATCATATCTACGAAGAATGGTAAATGGTGCTATAACACAGGGTAAGGATCTTCAAAGATCCTATGATGGAATATTCAAAAGAATATTCATGAAAAAAAGCAGATGTCTCATTGATAATTCCGTCAATGGGATTAAAGAAAAGGATGATATGTAGGCAAGCTAAGATGAAGCAAAAAGGGCCACACCAAGGACAACCAAATGAAGCTAATATGATCAAAGGAGAATCAAGATGAGGTATGTATGCATCAAAGTTTAGTCATGTTATCATTTGTATATTATTGAGTCATGGGAATAGTTCTATAACATGATAAAGTAGGAAATAATCTCTTTCACCAATGACATGCTTGAAGGCATGTACTACAATACAACGAAGGTCAACAAAATAAAATACTCACATAAGGAGTATAAGATTGCCGACTAAGAAGCAAGTAAAGAAGAAATGCTGACTAGTCCTAGAAGAAAGCAATGAAGAAGTGCTATCATAAGAAGAAGAAAGTGGTTGACCAATCTATCCAAGAAGAAGAAAGTGAAGAAAGAGATCAAGCATGTGAAGAACACCATGATCATAAAGAATCACTATCTGACAAATATCCATTGAAGACATCTCCCAAAAGAAGGCAGGACAAATTTGACTAAGAAAGGAAAAGATCAAAGGACCCTTGACACCTATGAAGCCTTGGAGATATGAAAGGTGCAGATAAATGATTCTACTCTACGAATATGTCATGATAAAGAAGCCATCCAGCAAAAGCACCATTTAATGTTGAAGCAATATCAAGATGAATTCATGAAGGAATACTAGATCAAATCATGGGAACAAGTAAGTACAAAGAAGCATCCATGTGAAGAGTAGTCCGAAGCATAGAAAAGATGACAAGGAATAATTAGATCAAGAGGACCTGATATGTGACAAGAAAGCCACTTTCCATGAAGGAAGAAATGAGATGACAAAGAAGGAAGGAAAGTGATTGATGAATGGTGCCCTACAAAGAAGAAGTTCGAACAAAGACTTCATGACATCAAATGAAGGAAGGAGATCAGAGTAGCTGGAGGACCCACGAAGAAGAAGTTGCTGATGAATGAACAAGTCCCTAGCTAAGAGGGAGTTATAACAAGTCCCAATTACAAAGGAACTTGGACAAGTACCTTGTTAGAGGATACTTGGGCATGTCTTCCTCAATTGAGAGGAAGTGATAGACACAACATTCTTATCTTCACTTGGGAATAAAGAATGGGAGGATTTGGTAAATCATCTGGAATCCGATACTCTTTGAGGATGTGTAGGGCATCCAAGACAAGAGTAGGCAAGAGGAAAGATATTATTTGAGGGCTGGGAACCCAAGATAAGAATAGTCCTAGAAGGTCATACTCAGTGAACACATGGGTGGGTATGTACCTTGAGAGACAATGACTAAGGTGTCTATAAGTCATTTGTCTCACCAACGTTGTGCTATGATCTATTAAGAGATAGAGTTGTCAGTCAAGGCCTTGTTGTGGAAACAATGTTGGTTATTATGATGCTATAACAGATGGATTGAAAATTTGGGTTCTCTTATGTGCATTATTCAAGATTGAAACATAGCCAAACACCTTGAAATGTTGTATGAATACCTCCCTAGTTAAGAGGGAGTGTTGAAGGAAATGTAACTAGGTTCGGTCTTCATAAATTTAATTCTGACATTTGTATTTATTCAAGAAAAGAGAAATTATTTTTATATTATTTGTTAATGAGTTTCTTGCTCATTTAAGTAGGTCAAGCACATGTTTAAGTGTTTCTAGGAAGTCAAAAGGTCAATTTATTTATGTAAGACCCTTAGAGGGCATGTTACACTATGTATAAGGTCAAAGGAATATCTCCAAGACAAGTGAAAGTCCTCTCCATGCAACAAAATCCTCCAAAAGAAGCAAAAAAATGAAGAAAGTTCACGTCAGCCTAAAGACATCAAGTCGGCCTCAATTTGGACTAAGGAGGGACAATCCTCTATATATAAAGGTTGTCCACTCCCCCTCAGTGTCCACCAAGCATCTCTTAAACCAGTGAAGGATAGAAGCCGAGAAGAGAGGGAAAGGCAAGTCTAAAGGGTCTCCTAGTGAAGAAAGGAGAAGATAAAGCGAAGGTGTAGGGTTGTTTCTAGGGCTAGAAATAGTCACACGTATGAAGAAAGGGAGGATAAATCTGCGGGCATAACAAAAACTAGAGAACAATCCAAGAATAATTATTGGTTGGGCTAGAAATTAGTCCTACAAGGCCTCCGAATTCAAGCGAAGAATTCTGTCTCTCAAACGAAGGTGAAACGACCCTAAACTACAAGGGTCCCTGCCACACGTGCGAAGAATTTAGGGTTGTTGTATAGTCATATCAAGTCTACTCCTACATCTCGAGAAACATCTTGTTTGGTCAAAGAAGGAAGGAGTATATTGGAGAAAAGGACATCACTGAGTATAGAAGAGGAACATATCATATAAAGCTCTCTCAAGAAAGGTATATCTCTTGACAAGCAACAAAGAAGGGGGACAAAGTGCTAAGAGAAAAGTGCATGAAGAAGGAAGTCTATGTGCAAGGAACAAAGTGCAGAAAATAGGAGAGGGGTTGACTTGTGCTTGGAGGACATCCTAGTCAAGGGTCTAGGGTTTGACATTGATCAATAATAAGCTCTAATAAGAGAAACTTACCGAAGGGTTTTCCTCTCTAAGAGAGAGAGGTTTTGGCCCTGGCAGAGAGCCAACATTTGTGTTCTTGTATTTATGTTTTTGGTAGCAGTTTGATGAAACACACACACTAATAAGAAGAAGAAGATCAAGCTAAGATAATTGTAAAAGTGCTTCACAAATTGTTATCAAATGGAGAAGAATCCTAATACACACTAGTGCCCTTGATTCTTCAACATAAAAGTGCTACCCTAAAGCTTGTACAAAGTTCCAATTTGAACTCCCCGCATCAATACCTATGCTCCTTGAACCATCTTGCAGGTATCTTTCTCAAACACTGTTTTTAAACATGCATCATCGAGCTTTCTTATAGAAATCAGATTTCTGGCCAATGCAAGAATATGCAGAACACCCAGAAGTGTTCTAATCCTTCCATCTTGCAACTTCAACTTGACTTTTCCGTGACCAATGATTCTGGCCTTCCTATCATCCCCTAAGAAGAAATCACCACCATCATATTTCTCATACTCGCAGAACCACTCCTTATGGGGAGTGAAGTGAAAAGATGCACTTGAGTCAATCAACGATGCCTCATGATCTACATGTGTACTTGAAGAAGAAGCCAATTACACATCCACACCTTCATCTGAGGTGGTTTTCACCTCTATAGAAGCAGCATCATCAGATCCATTTCCTTTCTCAGGAGCTTTAGATTTACAATCCCTTTTGAAGTGCCCTTCCTTTCCACATTTCCAGCACACCTTTACAGGTTTTCCTAGAGATTTAGATCTCCCTCTAGATTTAGATCTCCCACTCGAGGACTTATTTTTGTTTATGTTCTAGGACCGTCCTCGTACAGACAAGGCATCACCATTATGGCCCTCCATATTTTTCCATCTCATCTCCTCTGACAACAAGGATGAGACTATTTCATCAAACCACAAGGCAGTTGCATTGCTACCTATTGCAACAACCAGACTATCCCACGAATATGGTAGAGAACACAACAAATTGATGCACTTATCTTCATCTAAAATTTTAATATCGACATATAATAACTAACTTACCATATTATTAAATGTGTTCATATGCTCTGTCACCGAGTCTCCATCATTCATCCTCAGGTTATATAACTTTTTATGTAGGAACAATTTATTCACTAGAGACTTAGATTGGTATAAAGTCCCTAACTTGTCCCACAAAGCCTTCGCCGAAGCTTCCCCTGATACATTCAGCAATACTGAATTTGAGACACACAATCGTATTGTGCTCTTTGCCTTTCAATCCAACTTCGCCTAGTCTTCACCTGACATTGCCATTGGTTGAGTACCTAGATCTATCGTGATACACTAATCTTTATCCACTAACAAATCCTCCATCTTGAGTTTCCACAACTCAAAAATATAACCATTAAATTTCTCGATCTCTATCTGTACACTGCTCGCCATCTTCTTTCACCACAAGAATCAATCCCGCAGATCTCCCACTGAACAAGGTCTACCACAAGCCCGAGTAAAACCCCTTAGCAGCAAAGGCGTCCCCTTGAAGCGAAAAAAACTCTGATACCAAATGTATGTTTCAACCCCGTACATAAATTAGCTGCATATGAATTCTAAAAACAAAAATAAACAATGACGAGAGCATAAAGCATAAAACAAATATACACAGAGATTCTCCCCTGGATCCCAAAACTTGGACTACCAGATTAATTTTTCATTATATTCCTTTCAATGTTACAATACATATATATACATGCCGAATCATCCATAAACCCATATCCATAACTGTAGTTCCCTTGACCACATCTACAAAATACCATGGACAGAAAATCATCATGCCCAAAACCATGTGTGAAATCCATGCACAAAACCATAGGTAGGTCCACCCACCTAATATAAGGTCCAATTTTTTTTCCCTGAGGTGCTATCCCAGACCCCATGCAGGGGGGCTACCACCCCCCTACATACCCCCAGACAGGGGGGTAAGCTGACCCCCCTGTGACCCCTCCTATTGCGCCTGACGCAATGTACAAGAACAACTACCACCCCCCGTGACCCCCTTGCATGTGGGGTAGTCGTGGAAAGAATATAACACACACCCAACAATACACTCCTTGGGAGTACTCATTCGACCTGAAGGAATGTTCCCTCCTGTGAAGCACTCCTTTGACCTATAGGAATGGGCCCTGCTTGGGAGCACTCCTTCAACCCGAAGGAATGTACCCTCCTTGGAAGAACTCCTTCAACCTAAAGGAATGCACCCTCCTTGAGTGCATGAGCGCACCCTGAAGGCCTTAAGCTCCACCCTTAAGCCTTCCACAATGTGCCATGTGCCCTTGTGAAACTTTGAGCGCATGTCGAAGGCACAAAACCTCATCCTTCATCCTGCGGACTTACACCATGCACCCTCTTTGGTCTCTTGAGCGCATGAACCCACTGCGAAGGCACAAAGATTCATCCTTCAACCTTCAGACTTGTGCCATACACCTTCATTGGTTTCCTTTGAGCACACTCCTTCGACCTGAGAGGATGCACTCTCCTTGAGAGCACTCCTTCGAACCGAAAGGATGCAATTTCCTTGAGAGCACTCCTTCGATCATCCAAGATATTTTACTTATAGATGCATCAAAATTACATATAACATAGCTTATTACCCATGGAACTTAAAAGAACATAAACCAGTGTAGAAATAACAAGATAATCATGAAACCATGACATAATTATTTGATTACGGAGTTCATCCAATTTGGGCTATGTCTCTAGGTCCTACTCAATAGTGGGGAGGCCTTCATTCATTAAGTGGCATAAAAAGAGATAAAGTACAAGAAATATTCATTTACAATCCTTATACCTCCAAACAGGAATATGGACAAATAATGGAGAGCCCAACTTCATAAATAGACAGTACCACTGAAATCGAGGCGAAAAATCGTGTAGAATCGCCTATTTGAACACCCAATTCAAAGAAATGAAGCTTTTGCACCCTCTTAGAACCTCCCTACTGCTCAAGGTGAGGCCTCGACCTGCTGTTAGGTCAGGTTACTGCTGCACACAATAGTTCTAAACTTCTATTCCAACCTCCCCTTTTTTCGATGTAGAAAATCCCTTATATAAGCTGGTAGCTAATTCCTCAATCCCTGGGCAATTCTTGAACAAACAACAAATTTAGCAAGCGACGATTCCTACACCAAGGTTCTTCGGCCTGGGATAGCATGCAGGTGAAAAACCTTTCATATATGGAAAAACCTCCAGAACCTCTTAACCGCACATTACCCTTAACCAGATGACTTTTAATATCGGCGCTTTGAATCGATGAGTAGACCCGACCTTTGCCATAAGCGGCTTGCGATAAAGATAGACCCGATGTCTATTAAACCAAAGTATATAATATGTCGGGTCTGAAAGAACTTTGCATATCGCAAATCGATGGAACTGAGGGGGGGGATTCTTCATATGAATTCTTCCCTTTTCGATCTGCGACTGTGATATCACAAATTGCAACCTGGCTTTGCGATTGCGATATATCATATCGAATTATGGCTTGCTCCGAGGCCAATTCTTTACCACCGACTGCCTCTGATCTGTGATTGCAATATCACAAGTCCCAACCCGCTAGTGCTGGGGGTCAGTTTCCTTAACTATGGACCTCTTCCTTCTGCAATATGCAGGGCCAATGGTGGCCTGCCACTTGGCGTTTCCCCATTCGCTGAGAGTTATGCCACGTCATCTTCTCCCGCCAACTGTCCAAGTCAAACATGAATTTTGACTTGCTCTAACTTCTTCATATGATCTCATATTCGAGTGTTGTTCACATCGTTGGAATCAGGATGACGAGCATTTCAATCCGATGCTAAGTTTATCCAGATTCTGTCTGTTTGAGTTTTGAGACTTTTTACCATGCCACTGGTACTTTTTAAAGATCCACCTGGATCAATCCTCCCCACTAAGAGATTTTGAACCGCCAAAAGATTTTTCAGTCAATTGGAAATTGAGGAAATTTCTCCCTCACTTTTTTTCTTTCTCAATCCATTGAGCTTTACTCGGATGCATTCCTTTGAAGCCCACATGGATGTACTCCACATCTCTTCTTCGTGAAGTTCTGGTTTTCCTGTCGAGTATGATATCTTTGGGCAACTTGTCTAGATACTCTGGTGCAACATCGTCCACTGTAGGAATCTATGAAACCTCTTTGGTATCCATAATCAATGGAGGTTCATAAAGCTTCAGGTGTTCAACATTCACTACTGAGTACATTTGCAATCATATACAAACCATACATGACTCAAACAACCCCACACTTGCCAAGAGTTTATAACACACACTCTCTTTGGTCAAGTTTTACATGATAGAAACCAATACCCAAACTACTCACAAAAGGCCTAAAAACATCATCGTTGCATTTTTAAGCGATGGGAAACACATCATCACTTTTACATTTATTTGAAACGCATGACTTACAAACAGTGGCCATAACAAGCTACTACATCTAAAAAAACCATATTTGACTTAATAAAGAAGACCACCATGAATGTGGTGGATTCGTTTGTTGAACATTTTCACCCGTTGGCTTCTTTATCGATGCTTTCTCGGCATGGAGCATATGACACGTGGCTCCTTGGTGTCCCACCTCGTTGCAGTGACTACAACGATTCTTTCTCCTCCAAACTTTTTGGGTTGTCTTGGAGCGCTTTCCCCTGGTGTTCCTCTGATAAGTGTTCATGGAGCCCTCACTATCGTTGGAATGTGAGGAAGTGATCTCATCATCCGTCGTTGGTTGGTCACTAGCTATTTTGGAGCATTCCCCAACTTCCTTCTTGACATACCCAAGTCCTGCATGACAAGGCAATTCCTCTACTTTAATGAGGTTTATGATCCCTTGGCCATTAATGTTAAGGCTCTTCCCCTCATACCCTATTATCCTCAACAATTTGGAGCAAATACCTATAGTATGATTTTCAAAAGTAGCGAAATCATCATCAGGAAAGGTACATGAAATTGAAGAATCAATTTTTGCCTCAAGGTGGTTATGTTGTAGCTTTTCCAAGGCTTCGTCCTTGGCTTGCAACTGGCGTAACAACCTTTGTTTCTCCTTTTCTGCTTCTTATAGGAGTCTCCTTAGCTCAACATTCTCTACTTGAATGCTTTGGTTGATCTCCTCAAGTTCCTGGAGCCATGCCGCATTGGGTGTCCCTTTCATCTTTGGTACAATATCTATTGAAAATTTTGTTTCATTGCCCGAATCAGAACCCAAATCGACAAGTCCATCTGTTGCGATCCCAAGAGCTGCGATCTTCCTTTCGTCACCAGAATATAACCCCAGGTCAATTGGTCTACCTTGTGTAAATTCCACAACTGTGACCTTATCATCTTCTTATGATTCAGCCTCGCGAACTTGTTGCATGGGGGCAGTTGTCTTCCACCTCTCCTTTCTGTCATTCCTCTTAGGTCTCATCTCAGGGTGCAGTTTCCAGTAGTTCTCTTCATCGTGTCCCTCTTTCTCACAATGTGTACAAGAGGGATTTTCCCCTCTTCTCTTGGTTGTTGTAGCTCTTCTTGGGTGGTCATTTTGTTCAAGTTCCCCCTGATTTCAAGATGCATGACCTTCACACTAGCCTCATTGATAGTAGCAGGCTCAAACAATAATAATGAATGCCTTATGTAACTATGTAAAGAACCAATATACTTAGTTACAATCTCTGGTGAATCTAATGGAATGCTCAAATTCAATGCTTGTTTTCTAAATTCTTCAGTGAAGTTTTTCACATTTTGACCCTTGCCTTGCCTTAGGTGTTTCCATTCCATTAATGCTTTTTGTTTATATCCCAAAGGGTAAAACTGGTTCTTCAATGCAGAAACAAAATTTAACCATGAGGAGAGAAGGTTACCCACATTTTCTATGCCTTGCAATCTGCTCTCCCACCAAACGAGAGCGGTGCCACTCAGTTGAAGGGATGCCAACTGGATCTTTGCCTCATCTTCCTTTATCTATTGAATCCAGTAGTAGACCTCAATCTGCCTAATCCAATTGTTGAGCTTTTATGCATTACATTCTCCAACATATGTAGGCAAGTCAAACTTTACATCTAGTTTAAGGAACAATTTCTTAGATGTATGTCTATGACGTCTGCAAGAATGATGAGAAGAAGAAGCGGAACTATCACTAGAAAAAGGAGAGGGAGGGGGATCTTCTCTACCATCTCCATGATGTGTCGATGCGTGATCATCTGCATCTTTCTTCTCATGCTAGAGTGCCTTCTTGTACTCGGCAAACAACTTGTCTACTTTCTCTGCCATATTGTAGAATACTTTACAGTAATTCTGTTCCTCTTCCCAATGAGCTTATTCATCGGCCGTGTTTCTTCTGCGTTGTGCATGTCCTGCTTTGGGATCAAAGGAATTCAGATTTCCTTCACCTTTTTGCAGCTTGTTCCGGGTTAGCATATACTCATGCAATTCGAATCGACAAAGACGTGCTCTGATACCAAACTTGATCCAAGATCCTTTTATAGATGCATCTAAATTACATATAATCGAGCTTATTACCCATGCAACTTAAAAGCACATAAAACAATGCAGAAATAATAAGATAAGAATGAAACCATGACACAATGATTTGATTACGGAGTTCATCCAATTTGGACTACGTCTCCGGGCCCTGCTAAATAGTGAGGAGGCCTTCATTCATTAAGTGGAATAAAAAGAGATAAAAGTACAATAACCATTCATTTACAATCATTATACCTCCAAGCAGGAAGATGGATGAAGAATGTGTTGGAAATAATACTGAGAGGGGGGGTGAATCAGTATTATCAAATCAATATAACTTTTTCATTTCCATATTGAGATTCATATATGCCATTTCAGTTAAGGCAAACCGCGTGTATACACAACTGTGTTTAATGCAACAAGCATATATCCAGTAAACTTATGATTCAGTTAGTTGATCCTTAATGAGTGCATTAGAACATTATTAACCATATGAACAGTAAACAGGAGTAGTAAAACAGAACAGATCATCACACACAAGAAGCACACATGAACACCATGATATAAGGTGGAAAACCAATGTGGGTGAAAACCACCTGCTGCAAGTCGTCTCTATCTTCTTTTAATAAGAAACTTCTTTTTACAATATTTCTGTACTGGTGCAGTCTTATACCAGTACACAGGCTTCTACCTACAGAAGGCTACAACCTTCTCTCGTTCTCCAGCTTCTCCTGGAAGGGAGCTGCTACCCCCTTAGCTTTTGTACTAGCTGATCCTTTTACTAGTACGTAGGTGCTGGCCTATTGAATGCTCCAACCTTTACTCGTTTTCCAGCTGCTACTGGAAGGGAGATACCACCCCGTTAGCTCTTGTACTAGCTGATGTACTAGTACATAGGTGTTGACCTACAAAAGGCTACAACCTTCTCTTTCTTCCTCCAGGTACCACGTTTCATACATTTTCAGACTGGATACTCCTGAAGCAGAACACCATAATCTGAAGGCCACGTTTCATCCAATTTTCATACTTGACCCATCAATATCATTGAAGCACACAATCAATCAACACTAGCATCATCAATCTTTGAATTATCCAATACTGAATCACTGAAACCCAGTCAAAAACTGCAATCACCAGAACACAGAGCAGAACACAGAACCCTGCAACAATATTCAAAACCAACTGTATCATCAGAAATCATGCATACACTACTTGGAAGAGTCGAACCAGCGTGTATACGCAACTTCACCAAAGTGAACCAGCATATATGTCAACAATTACTTACTGGTAACTTCGCTGCACTTCCTGACTTCAGACATACCCAGATCATTACATATACAAGGATAATACATATGTTAGCAACCAGATCTAGTCCATCAGATCATATAAAGATAAGTCATTATGATCCTGATCCATTATAGATCTCATCCATCAACACTGAAGCTAAACACAATCAACCAAACTGAATATGCAGAATACTGACGCCAGTACACAGTCACCAGAACTCAAACTTTGCATCAACTATCAGAACCACCTGTAACCTCAAATATCAAAGAGTATATGGTATACGCTACTTAGATGTATATAAGCTGCGTATGTACGCGCTTTTATCAAAGTCAACCAACGTATACATCTATAAATATTCATTCATGAGTTGCAACTATTCCAACCTTAAGTTATACCCAGATCAGAACATTACATGCTTCAGTATATTGATCTAGAATAAGCATAATCAAACCATATAGAGATGATTCATTCCAAACCATTTGATCCCATTCTATCCTTAGATCTTGTTCTCCATCAACCGGTAAGATTCCTCCTTAGCTCAGATCAAGCAAAACATCATGAACCCATAACCTATATACTAGATCTCATACTTCATCAGATATTCAAGACTTTCTGAATGCCTTTGCCTAATGATCTTCTTCTCCTTTTATAGTCTTAGGCCTTACTCAATACCATGGTCCAAAACCATTTAGAACCAATACTAGGGACCCAATACCTGGGTTCAATATTTTGGACGCAATACCAAGGTCCAAAACCATAGGTCCAAATACCACGGACCCAAAAATAAGCTTTCCCACATGTACGCGCTTGTCCTTTCATGAAAGTGCGTGCATACGCATACGCGACTTTTGATCAGAAATCCCATGTGTATACGCGCCTTTGTATATAGTGAACCTGTGTGTATAACCTGCGTGTATACACTACTTGGTATATAGCGAACTTGCGTATATACGCGACTCGGTATATAGTGAACCTGCGTGTGTACACAACTTGGTACATAGTGAACCTGCATATATACTTTTATTTCTTCATTCTTTGTAGTCTGTTCATCAATTCTTTGCTGTTGAACTGCTGCACTATGATCTGTCATCTATGTGAGTTGCCATCAAGGACAACACTTGTATCATAATGCCAACAATCTCCCCCTTTGAACTTGATGACAAAGCTAACTTGTCATCCTGAGAAGTATCATCTTAATGAGTTGTCATTGTTCATTATATCTGAACTGGTTCCTTTGAGCTGTCCTGCATCCCATGTATTCTGTCACATCTGATATCTCTTCTATAGATTCATCTAGTTATATATAAGTGAGATGTTCTTCTATAAGTGGGTTGCCATCAAGTACAACACATGCATCATAATGCCAACAGTCTCCCCCTTTGGACTTTATGGCAACAACACCAAATCACTCTCCCCCTTTGACATCAAGGGCAAAGGGCGGACCAAGATATTCTCTTTCCTTGATAAACATTCCGCTGTCCGTACTCCCCCTGAGTACCTGTTGAAATCTCTGACTGAGCTCCCCCTTTGTATATGCCAAGGTGTACCAATCTGTCCATGCTCCCTCTGAGTACATGCTGAAATCTCTGCTCTGTTGAAATGTGTTGTTCATCCTCCCCCTGACTGTAAGCAAGGTCTGCAAAAAGATGTTCTACAAGAAAGAACATGACTCTATACATCATAAGTGACCTTCTTATCACCAAAGACTCATACATACATCCATCTCCCAACCAAATGGGGATATACCAATATTGACTCATCCACCCACCCAAGTGGGGATACACCAGATATGACTGAAATATTAGATCACCCTTCCCATGCATAGTGGGGGTACACATTACATCATATGACCAAAATGGATTCATCAAATGACTACAATAGATAGAGACAAACTATTATATCAAGAGTCTTGCTATGACCTTTACATGACATTTATAACAGAGACCAAACATCTAAATAAGACCATGATAGTCATCAGCAACTATCATACACAATGTATGATCTGCTCCATAAGCATCTGTCAACAACATCTAGACCAACAACCGAATCATTCACATTATATCATATGTGAAGAACGCCATAGCCATGTCATCAACATCAAGATCTGCATGATCTTATATATCATGCAAGTATCATCACTTGGGAACATCTGCATCAATCAACATATGTAAGTATCAACCTATCATCATATAGGTAAGAAATCATCATCATCATGTCTCCAACAATGCAACTTTGAGTAATCATCCAAGTATCCAGCATATTGTATATAGAAGCAATCCGCATCCATGTGAGTGCCAAGAAATATAGGAATCGTGCATCATAACTGTATTACATGTCGACAGCAGCATATGAGTGACTCATCATCAAGTAATGCAATTGTGTATTCAAGCTTTGTACTTCTCCTTATCCTTATGAAGATCACCATGTAAGCACCATATATGCATCATCCAACCACAAATCTGATTTGAACACCAACTACGTAATCCCAAGAATCATATGAGATTTTGCCATGGACAACTCATAACCATATAACAAGATGTATCATAAGCATCATCACCAATGACTACTAACCACAATGCCAACAATGCATTATTAAAAGCATATGCTCCCCCTGAACCTGTGCCATCTGTTCACTATCAGATCTGATCATGCATATATCAGCAAGAAGTATCAAGGCATCATCATCATTAATTTAGGATCAAAACACTTTTAAACATCTTACAAGTGTCAAGACATTTCCACACATCATCAACAGATTGTAACCATTATCAAACAGAGCAAATAATGGACTGAATCATGTCAGACCCTTTTTCCTGAGCTTGTCCTTACTGCCTTTTCTCAAACTAACATATACGCGACTGTGCAGTAACTAACTCGTGTATATACGTGACTTCCCTTTATGAAACTTGTCTATGAGATTTAGCACACTGAAGTTTTACACTTTCAGCTCCCTTTGAGTCTGTTATGTCTATATGTTGTGCTGTGCCACATATTTCTGGCTGTACTTCCTTCTTCTTCCATATCTTCAAGTGTGATGATGTTTTCTCCTTTTGGTATGGTGCCCGTACTTCGTTCCTGCATTCCTTTGCTGTATGTCCAAGCTTGTTACATGCATAACATCTTACATGTTTCATATTCCTTCTGTAGCAATCAATAGCTCTACGATCAAACATATTGCAAGAAAAGAAATATCCCTTAAAGTACCTGGAAGGTGATGATCTTTCTGTGTGATGGTCTTGAACCATTCTTCTTCTGCATCTGGCTGCAACATGTCCAAGATTATGACATACATAACATTCAACATTATTCATCGGAGGAGTAAAAGATTTTCTTTGAAGATTTTCTTTCCTTGGTTGTTGATGGGATTGACCTCTCATCTCTTTGTTGAGTATTTCAGATTGTGCATTAGAGTTCCTTGTCTTATTTTGTGAACTAGATTCACCTTCAACAGATTCATGAAAACCTAGGCCAGTTTTGATAGCAGGAGACCTTTGACTGCTAAGAATATCATCCAAGATCTTAGTACTATCTTGAAATCATAAGAGCTTATCCTTTTCTTCTAAGTTATCTTTTAAAATATTTACCTCAACCTGATGTTTCTCTTCTTTTTCGCGATACTTCTTCTTCATGTTTTCTTCAACTTTCTTCCTTCTTCCAACTAATGTCTTAATTCAAGGACTTCATTTTCTTGTTTTTCAAGAGCTTGAAGTAGTTCTTTATTCTGCTTATTTGATTCTTCAAGATCTTCCTTTAGCGAGAGGATCGTAGCTTCAAGACATTCATAGTAACTGGATCTATCTCTGAGTTTCTTGATTGTTGTGCTCCTTTCATTGACTTCATTTCTTAATGATGTCACTTCATCCTGCAACTTTTGACATTGATCTTCCTTGTCCTTGAATAACTTCCTTACCTTGTTTCCTTCCTCTAGTTGAGCTTTTAGTTTGGTAGCTTCTTCTTTGAAGGCACATTCCCTTTTGTTCAATAGATCTTGTTGATCTCTAATTTTGTCTGTAAGCCTTTTAAATTCTGCCTCTATTTGATATCTTTCTTGCTCACCCATAAGAGCAAATTCAGTTGTTTCACTATCACTTTCATCATCTTGAAATGGATAGATAGGTGTATCACCAGAGGATAACAAATTTCATACCTGATAGTTCTTTTGCTTGTTCATCTTCATTCTGAAGCGATTCTGAATCTGAAGTGCTTCTTCTTCTTAGACGCTTTCTTCTTAAGCTTCTTTCCCATTGATCTACGGATCTCCTTCAAGCGATCAAGCTTCTACCAAAGGACCTGCTCCGATACCAAATGTTGGAAATAATACTGAGAGGGGGGGTTAATCAGTGTTATCAAATCAATATAACTTTTTCATTTCCATATTGAGATTCATATACACTACTTCAGTTAAGGCAAACCACGTGTATACACAACTGTGTTTTAATGCAACAAGCATATATCCAGTAAAATTATGATTCAGTTAGTTGATCCTTAATGAGTGCATCAGAACATTATTAACCATATGAATAGTAAATAGGAGTAGTAAAACAGAACAGATCATCACACACAAGAAGCACACATGAACACCATGATATAAGGTGGAAACCCAATGTGGGTGAAAACCACCTGTTGCAAGTCGTCTCTATCTTCTTTTAATAAGAAACTTCTTTTTACAATATTTCTGTACTGGTGCAGTCTTATACTAGTACACAGGCTTCTACCTACAGAAGGCTACAACCTTCTCTCATTCTCCAACTTCTCCTGGAATGGAGCTGCTACCCCCTTAGCTTTTGTACTAGCCGATGCTTTTACTAGTACGTAGGTGTCGGCCTACTGAATGCTCCAACCTTTACTCATTTTCCAGCTGCTACTGGAAGGGAGCTACCACCCCCTTAGCTATTGTACTAGCTGATGTACTAGTACGTAGGTGCCGACCTACAGAAGGCTACAACCTTCTCTTTCTTCCTCCAGGTACCACGTTTCATACATTTTCAGACTGGATACTCCTGAAGCACAACACCATAATCTGAAGGCCACGTTTCATCCAATTTTCATACTGGACCCATCTATATCATTGAATCACACAATCAATCAATACTAGCATCATCAATCTTTGAATTACCCAATACTTAATCACTGAAACCCAGTCAACAAACTGCAATCACCAGAACACAGAACTCTGCAACAATATTCAGAACCAACTGTATCATCAAAAATCATGCATACGCTACTTGGAAGAGCCGAACCAATGTGTATATGCAACTTCACCAAAGTGAACTAGCGTATATGTCAACAATTACTTACTGATAACTTCGCTGCACTTCCTGACTTCAGACATACCCAAATCATTACATATACAAGGATAATACATCTGTTAGCAACCAGATCTAGTCCATTAAATCATATAAAGATAAGTCATTATGATATTGATCCATTATAGATCTCATCCATCAACACTGAAGCTAAACACAATCAACCAAACTGAATATGCAGAATACTGATGCCAATACACAATCACCAGAACTTAGACTTTGCATCAACTATCAGAACCACCTGTAACTTAAAATATCATAGAGTATATGGTATACGATACTTAGATGTATATAACCTGTGTATGTACGCACTTTTATCAAAGTCAACCAGCGTATACATCTGTAAATATTCATTCATGAGTTGCAACTATTCCAACCTTAAGTTATACCCAGATCAGAACATTACATGCATCAGTATACAGATTAGAATAAGCATAATCAAACCATATAGAGATGATTCATTCCAAACCATTTGATCCCGATCTATCCTTAGATCTTGTTCTCCATCAACCGGTGAGATTCCTCCTTAGCTCAGATCAAGAAAAACATCATGAACCCATAACTTGTATACTAGATCTCATACTTCATCAGATATTCAAGACTTTCTGAATGCCTTTGCCTAATGATCTTCTTCTCCTTTTATAGTCTTAGGCCTTACTCAATACCATGGTCTAAAACCATTTAGAACCAATACTAGGGACCCAATACCTGGGTTCAATATTTCGGATGCAATACCAAGGTCCAAAACCATAGGTCCAAATACCACGGACCAAAAAATAAGCTTTTCCACATGTATGCTCTTTTACTTGAATGAAAGTGCGTGCATACACATACGCGACTTTTGATTAGAAATCCCGCGTGTATACGCGCCTTTGTATATAGTGAACCTGTGTGTATAACCTGCGTGTATACACTACTTGGTATATAGCAAACCTGCGTATATATGCGACTTGGTATATAGTGAACCTGCGTGTGTACATGACTTGGTACATAGTGAACCTGCGTATATACTTTTCTTTCTTCATTCTTTGTAGTCTGTTCATCAATTCTTTGCTGCTGACCTGCTGCACTATGATCTGTCATCTATGTGAGTTGCCATCAAGGACAACACTTGTATCATAGTGCCAAAAATCTCCCCCTTTGAACTTGATGGCAAAGCTAACTTGTCATACTGAGAAGTATCATCTTAATGAGTTGTCATTGTTCATTATATCTGAACTGATTCCTTTGAGCTGTCCTGCATCCCATGTATTCTGTCACATCTGATATATCTTCTGTAGATTCATCTAGTTATATATAAGTGAGATGTTCTCTATAAGTGGGTTGCCATCAAGTACAACACATGAATCATAATGCCAACAATCTCCCCCTTTGGACTTGATGGCAACAACACCAAATCACTCTCCCCCTTTGAAATCAAAAGCAAAGGGTGGACCAATATATTCTCTTTCCTTGATAAACATTCCGCTATCCATACTCCCTTTGAGTACCTGGTGAAATCTCTGAATGATATCCCCCTTTGTATATGCCAAGGTGTACCAATCTGTCCATGCTCCCTCTGAGTACATGCTAAAATCTCTGCTCTGCTGAAATGTGCTGTTCATCCCCCCCTTGACTGTAAGCAAGGTCTGCAAAAAGATGTTCTACAAGAAAGAACATGACTCTATACATCATAAGTGACCTTCCTATCACCAAAGACTCATACATACATCCATCTCCCAACCAAATGGGGATATACCAATATTGACTCATCCACCCAACCAAGTGGGGATACACCATATATGACTGAAATATTAGATCATCCTTCCCATGCATAGTGGGGGTACAAATTACATCATATGACCAAAAGGGATTCATCAAATGACTACAATAGATAGAGACAAACTATTATATCAAGAGTCTTGCTATGACCTTTACATGACATTTATAATAGAGACCAAACATCTAAATAAGACCATGATAGTCATCAGCAACTATCATACACAATGTATGATCTGCTCCATAAGCATCTGTCAACAGCATCTAGACCAGCAACCGAATCATTCACATTATATCATATGTGAAAAACGCCATAGCCATCTCATCAACATCAAGATCTGAATGATCTTATATATCATCCAAGTATCATCACTTGGGAACATCTGCATCAATCAACATATGTAAGTATCAACCTATCATCATATATGTAAGAAATCATCATCATCATGTCTCCAACAATGTAACTTTGAGTAATCATCCAAGTATCCAACATATTGTATATAGCAGCAATCCTCATCCATGTGAGCGCCAAGAACTATAGGAATCCTGCATCATAACTGTATTATATGTCGACAGCAGCATATGAGTGACTCATCATCAAGTAATGCAATTGTGTATTCAAGCTTTGTACTTTTCCTTATCCTTATGAAGATCACCATGTAAGCACCATATATGCATCATCAACCACAAATCTGATCTGAACACCAACTATGTAACCCCAAGAATCATATGAGATTTTTCCATGGACAGCTCATAACCATATAGCAAGATGTATCATAAGCATCATCACCAAGGACTACTAACAATAATGCCAACAATGCATTATTAAAAGCATATGCTCCCCCTGAACCTGTGCCATCTGTTCATTGTCAGATCTGATCATGCATATATCAGCAAGAAGTATCAAGGCATCATCATCATTAATTTAGGATCAAAACACTTTTAAACATCTTACAAGTGTCAAGACATTTCCACACATTATCAACAGATTGTAACCATTATCAAACAGAGCAAATAATGGACTGAATCATATTAGACCCTTTTTCCTGAGCCTGTCCTTACTGCCTTTTCTCAAACTAACATAGACGCGACTGTGCAGTAACTAACTCGCGTATATACGCGACTTCCCTTTATGAAACTTGTGTATGAGATTTAGGACATTGAAGTTTTACACTTTTAGCTCCCTCTAAGTCTGTTATTTCTGTATGTTTCGCTGTGCCACATCTTTCTGACTTTACTTCCTTCTTCTTCCATATCTTCAAGTGTGATGATGTTTTCTCCTTTTGGTATGGTGCCCGTACTTTGTTCCAGCATTCCTTTGCTGTATGTCCAAGCTTGTTACATGCATAACATCTTACATGTTTCATATTCCTTCTGTAGCAATCAATAGCTCTATGACCAAACGTATTGCAAGCAAAGCAATATCCCTTAAAGTACCTGGAATGTGATGATCTTTCTGTGTGATGGTCTTGAACCATTCTTCTTCTGCATCTGGCTGCAACATGTCCAAGATTATGACATACATAACATTCAACATTATTCATCGGAGGAGTAAAAGATTTTCTTTTCTTGGTTGTTGATGGGATTGACCTCTCATCTCTTTGTTGAGTATTTCAGATTGCGCATTAGAGTTCCTTGTCTTATTTTGTGAACTAGATTCACCTTCAACAGTTTCATGAAAACCTAGGCCAGTTTTGATAGTAGGAGACCTTTGATTGCTAAGAATATCATCCAAGATCTTAGTACTATCTTGAAATCGTAAGAGCTTATCCTTTTCTTCTAAGTTATCTTTTAAAATATTTACCTCAATCTGATGTTGCTCTTCTTTTTCACGATACTGCTTCTTCATGTTTTCTTCAACTTTTCTTCCTTCTTCCAACTGATGCCTTAATTCAAGGACTTCATTTTCTTGTTTTTCAAGAGCTTGGAGTAGTTCTTTATTCTGCTTATTTGATTCTTCAAGATCTTCCTTTAGCGAGAGGATCGTAGCTTCAAGACTTTCATAGTAACTGGATCTATCTCTGAGTTTCTTGATTGTTGTGCTCCTTTCATTGACTTCATTTCTTAATGATGTCACTTCATCCTGCAACTTTTGACATTGATCTTCCTTGTCCTTGAATAACTTCCTTACCTTGTTTCCTTCCTCTAGTTGAGCTTTTTCTTCTTTGAAGGCACATTCCCTTTTGTTCAATAGATCTTGTTGATCTCTAATTTTGTCTGTAAGCCTTTTAAATTCTGCCTCTATTTGATATCTTTCTTGCTCACCCATAAGAGCAAGTTCAGTTGTTTGACTATCACTTTCATCATCTTGAAATGGATAGATAGGTGTATCACCAGAGGATAACAAATTCATACCTGATAGTTCTTTTGCTTGTTCATCTTCATTCTGAAGCGATTCTGAATCTGAAGTGCTTCTTCCACATATTCCCCAATCGATTCTCCCACTGTCATAGCTCTTTTGAGATGTCTTCTTCTTCTTAGGTGCTTTCTTCTTAAGCTTCTTTCCCATTGATCTACGGATCTCCTTCAAGCGATCAAGCTTCTACCAAAGGACCTGCTCTGATACCAGTTGTTGGAAATAATACTGAGAGGGGGGGGTGAATCAGTATTATCAAATCAATATAACTTTTTCATTTCCATATTGAGATTCATATACACTACTTCAGTTAAGGCAAACCGCGTTTATACGCAACTGTTTAATGCAACAATCGTATATCCAGTAAAATTATGATTCAGTTAGTTGATCCTTAATGAGTGCATCAGAACATTATTAACCATATGAACAGTAAACAGGAGCAGTGAAACAGAACAGATCATCACACACAAGAAGCACACATGAACACCATGATATAAGGTGGAAACCCATTGTGGGTGAAAACCACCTGCTGCAAGTCGTCTCTATCTTCTTTTAATAAGAAACTTCTTTTTACAATATTTCTGTACTGGTGCAGTGTTATACCAGTACACAGGCTTCTACCTGCAGAAGGCTACAACATTCTCTCGTTCTCCAGCTTCTCCTGGAAGGGAGCTGCTACCCCTTAGCTTTTGTACTAGCCGATCATTTTACTAGTATGTAGGTGCCGACCTACTGAATGCTCCAACCTTTACTCGTTTTCCAGCTGCTACTGGAAGGGAGCTACCACCCCCTTAGCTCTTGTATTAGCTGATGTACTAGTACGTAGGTGCTGACCTATAGAAGGCTACAACCTTCCCTTTCTTCCTCCAGGTACCACGTTTCATACATTTTCAGACTGAATACTCCTGAAGCACAACACCATAATCTGAAGGCCACGTTTCATCCAATTTTCATACTGGACCCATCAATATCATTGAAGCACACAATCAATCAACACTAGCATCATCAATCTTTGAATTACCCAATACTGAATCACTGAAACCCAGTCAATAAACTGCAATCACCAAAACACAGAACTCTGCAACAATATTGAGAACCAACTATATCATCAGAAATCATGCATACTTTACCTGGAAGAGCCGAACCAGCGTGTATACGCAATTTCACCGAAGTGAACCAGCGTATATGTCAACAATTACGTACTGATAACTTTGTTTCACTTCCTGACTTTAGACATGCCCAGATCATTATATATACAAGGATAATACATATGTTAGCAACCAGATCTAGTCCATCAGACATATAAAGATAAGTCATTATGATCTTGATCCATTATAGATCTCATCCATCAACACTGAAGCTAAACACAATCAACCAAACTGAATATGAAGAATACTGACGCCAGTACAAAGTCACCAGAACTCAAACTTTGCATCAACTATCAGAACCACCTGTAGCTTCAAATATCATAGAGTATATGGTATACACTACTTAGATGTATATAACCTGCGTATGTACGCACTTTTATCAAAGTCAACCAGCGTATACATCTGTGAATATTCATTCATGAGTTGCAACTATTCCAACCTTAAGTTATACCCAGATCAGAACATTACATGCGTCAGTATACAGATCTAGAATAAGCATAATCAAACCATATAGAGATGATTCATTCCAAACCATTTGATCCCGATCTATCCTTAGATCTTGTTCTCCATCAACTGGTGAGATTCCTCCTTAGCTCAGATCAAGCAAAACATCATGAACCCATAACCTGCATACTAGATCTCATACTTCATCAGATATTCAAGACTTTCTGAATGCCTTTGCCTAATGATCTTCTTCTCCTTTTATAGTCTTAGGCCTTACTCAATACCATGGTCCAAAACCATTTAGAACCAATACTAGGGACCCAATACCTGGGTTCAATATTTCGGACGCAATACCAAGGTCCAAATCCATAGGTCCAAATACCACGGACCCAGAAATAAGCTTTCCCACATGTACGCACTTTTCCTTGCATGAAAGTGCGTGCATACGCATACACGACTTTTGATCAAAAATCCCGCATGTATACACGCCTTTGTATATAGTGAACCTGTGTGTATAACCTGCGTGTATACACTACTTGGTATATAGCGAACCTGCGTATATACGTGACTTGGTATATAGTGAACCTACGTGTGTACACGACTTGATACATAGTGAACCTACGTATATACTTTTCTTTCTTCATTCTTTGTAGTTTGTTCATCAATTCTTTGCTGCTGACCTGCTGCACTATGATCTGTCATCTGTGTGAGTTGCCATCAAGGACAACACTTGTATCATAATGCCAACAATCTCCCCCTTTGAACTTGATGGCAAAGCTAACTTTTCATACTGAAAAGTATCATCTTAATGAGTTGTCATTGTTCATTATATATGAACGGATTCCTTTGAGCTGTCCTGCATCCCATGTATTCTGTCACATCTGATATCTCTTCTGTAGATTCATCTAGTTATATATAAGTGAGATGTTCTTCTATATGTGGGTTGCCATCAAGTACAACACATGCATCATAATGCCAACAATCTCCCCCTTTGGACTTGATGGAAACAACACCAAATCACTCTCCCCCTTCGACATCAAGGGCAAAGGGCGGACCAAGATATTCTCTTTCCTTGATAAACATTCCGCTGTCCATACTCCCCCTGAGTACCTGCTGAAATCTCTAACTGAGCTCCCCCTTTGTATATGCCAAGGTTTACCAATCTATCCATGCTCCCTCTGAGTACATGCTGAAATCTCTGCTCTACTGAAATGTGCTATTCATCCTCCCCCTGACTGTAAGCAAGGTCTGCAAAAAGATGTTCTACAAGAAAGAACATGACTCTATACATCATAAGTGACCTTCCTATCACCAAAGACTCATACATACATCCATCTCCCAACCAACTGGGGATATACCAATATTGAATCATCCACCCAACCAAGTGGGGATACACCAGATATGACTGAAATATTACATCATCCTTCCCATGCATAGTGGGGGTACAAATTACATCATATGACCAAAAGGGATTCATCAAATGACTACAAAATATAGAGACAAACTATTATATCAAGAGTCTTGCTATGACCTTTACATGACATTTATAACAGAGACCAAACATCTAAATAAGACCATGATAGTCATCAGCAACTATCATACACAATGTATGATCTACTCCATAAGCATATGTCAACAACATCTAGACCAGCAACCAAATCATTCACATTATATCATATGTGAAGAACGCCATAGCCATCTCATCAACATCAAGATCTGCATGATCTTATATATCATCCAAGTATCATCACTTGGGAACATTTGCATCAATCAACATATGTAAGTATCAACCTATCATCATATAGGTAAGAAATCATCATCATCATGTCTCCAACAATGCAACTTTGAGTAATCATCCAAGTATCCAACATATTGTATATAGCAGCAATCCTCATCCATGTGAGTGCTAAGAACTATAGGAATTCTACACCATAACTGTATTATATGTCGACATCAACATATGAGTGACTCATCATCAAGTAATGCAATTGTGTATTCAAGCTTTGTACTTCTCCTTATCCTTATGAAGATCACCATTTAAGCACCATATATGCATCATCAACCACAAATCTGATCTGAACACCAACTATGTAACCCAAAGAATCGTATGGGATTTTTCCATGGACAACTCATAACCATATAGCAATATGTATCATAAGCATCATCACCAAGGACTACTAACCATAATTCCAACAATGCATTATTAAAAGCATATGCTCCCCCTGAACCTATGCCATCTGTTCACTATCAGATCTGATCATGCATATATCAGCAAGAAGTATCAAGGCATCATCATCATTAATTTAGGATCAAAACACTTTTAAACATCTTACAAGTGTCAAGACATTTCCACACATCATCAGCAGATTGTAACCATTATCAAACAGAGCAAATAATGGACTGAATCATATCAGACCCTTTTTCCTGAGCCTGTCCTTACTGCCTTTTCTCAAACTAACATATACGCGACTGTGCAGTAACTAACTCGTGTATATATGCGACTTCCCTTTATGAAACTTGTGTATGAGATTTAGGACACTGAAGTTTTACACTTTCAGCTCCCTCTGAGTCTGTTATGTCTGTATGTTGTGCTGTGCCACATCTTTCTGATTGTACTTCCTTCTTCTTCCATATCTTCAAGTGTGATGATGTTTTCTCCTTTTGGTATGGTGCCCGTACTTTGTTCTTGCATTCCTTTGCTGTAAGTCCAAGCTTGTTACATGCATAACATCTTACATGTTTCATATTCCTTCTGTAGCAATCAATAGCTCTATGACCAAACATATTGCAAGCAAATCAATATCCCTTAAAGTACCTGGAATGTGATGATCTTTCTGTGTGATTGTCTTGAACCATTCTTCTTCTGCATCTAGCTACAACATGTCCAAGATTATGACATACATAACATTCAACATTATTCATCGGAGGAGTAAAAGATTTTCTTTGAAGATTTTCTTTCCTTGGTTGTTGATGGGATTGACCTCTCATCTTTGTTGAGTATTTCAGATTGTGCATTAGAGTTCCTTGTCTTATTTTGTGAACTAGATTCACCTTCAACAGATTCATGAAAACCTAGGCCAGTTTTGATAGTAGGAGACCCTTGATTGCTAAGAATATCATCCAAGATCTTAGTACTATCTTGAAATCATAAGAGCTTATCCTTTTAAAATATTTACCTCAACCTGATGTTGCTCTTCTTTTTCGCGATACTACTTCTTCATGTTTTCTTCAACTTTTCTTCCTTCTTCCAACTGATGTCATAATTCAAGGACTTCATTTTCTTGTTTTTCAAGAGCTTGGAGTAGTTCTTTATTCTGCTTATTTGATTCTTCAAGATCTTCCTTTAGCGATAGGATCGTAGCTTCAAGACTTTCATAGTAATTGGATCTATCTCTAAGTTTCTTGATTGTTGTGCTCCTTTCATTGACTTCATTTCTTAATGATGTCACTTCATCCTACAACTTTTGACATTGATCTTCCTTGTCCTTGAATAACTTCCTTACCTTGTTTCCTTCCTCTAGTTGAGCTTTTAGTTTGGTAGCTTCTTCTTTGAAGGCATATTCCCTTTTGTTCAATAGATCTTGTTGATCTCTAATTTTTTCTGTAAGCCTTTTAAATTCTGCCTCTATTTGATATCTTTCTTGCTCACCCATAAGAGCAAATTCATTTGTTTCACTATCACTTTCATCATCTTGAAATGGATAGATAGGTGTATCACCAGAGGATAACAAATTCATACCTGATAGTTCTTTTGCTTGTTCATCTTCATTCTGAAGTGATTCTGAATCTGAAGTGCTTCTTCCACATATTCCCCAATCAATTCTCCCACTGTCATAGCTCTTCTGAGATGTCTTCTTCTTCTTAGGTGCTTTCTTCTTAAGCTTCTTTCCCATTGATCTACGGATCTCCTTCAAGCGATCAAGCTTCTACCAAAGGACCTGCTCCGATACCAATTGTTGGAAATAATACTGAGAGGGGGGGTGAATCAGTATTATCAAATCAATATAACTTTTTCATTTCCATATTCAGATTCATATACGCTACTTCAGTTAAGGCAAACCGCATGTATACGCAACTGTGTTTAATGCAACAAGGATATATCTAGTAAACTTATGATTCAGTTAGTTGATCCTTAATGAGTGCATCAGAACATTATTAACCATATGAACAGTAAACAGGAGCAGTAAAACAGAACAGATCATCACACACAAGAAGCACACATGAACACCATGATATAAGGTGGAAACCCAATGTGGGTGAAAACCACCTGTTGCAAGTCGTCTCTATCTTCTTTTAATAAGAAACTTCTTTTTACAATATTTTTGTACTGGTGCAGTCTTATACCAGTACACAGGCTTCTACCTGCAGAAGGCTACAACCTTCTCTCGTTCTCCAGCTTCTCTTGGAAGGGGTCGCTACCCCCTTAGCTTTTGTACTAGCCGATCCTTTTACTACTATGTAGGTGCTGGCCTACTGAATGCTCCAACCTTTACTCGTTTTCCAGCTGCTACTGGAAGGGAGCTACCACCCCCTTAGCTCTTGTACTAGCTGATGTACTAGTACGTAGGTGCTGACCTACAGAAGGCTACAACCTTCTCTTTCTTCCTCCAGGTACCATGTTTCATACATTTTCAGACTGGATACTCCTGAAGCACAACACCATAATATGAAGGCCACGTTTCATCCAATTTTCATACTGGACCCATCAATATCATTGAAGCACACAATCAATCAACACTAGCATCATCAATCTTTGAATTACCCAATACTGAATCACTGAAACCCAGTCAACAAACTGCAATCACCAGAACACAGAACTCTACAACAATATTCAGAACCAACTCTATCATTAGAAATCATGCATATGCTACTTGGAAGAGCTGAACCAGTGTGTATACGCAACTTCACCAAAGTGAACCACCGTATATGTCAACAATTACTTACTGATAACTTCGCTGCACTTCCTGACTTCAGACATACCCAGATCATTACGTATACAAGGATAATACATATGTTAGCAACCAGATCTAGTCCATAAGATCATATAAAGATAAGTCATTATGATCTTGATCCATTATAGATCTCATCCATCAACACTGAAGCTAAACACAATCAACCAAACTGAATATGCAGAATACTGACGCCAGTACACAGTCACTAGAACTCAAACTTTGCATCAACTATCAGAACCACCTATAACTTCAAATATCATAGAGTATATGGTATACGCTACTTAGATGTATATAACCTACGTATGTACACGCTTTTATCAAAGTCAACCAACGTATACATCTGTAAATATTCATTCATGAGTTGCAGCTATTCCAACCTTAAGTTATACCCAGATCAGAACATTACATGCGTTAGTATACAAATCTAGAATAAGCATAATCAAACCATATAGAGATGATTCATTCCAAACCATTTGATCCCTATCTATCCTTAGATCTTGTTCTCCATCAACCGGTGGGATTCCTCCTTAGCTCAGATCAAGCAAAACATCATGAACCCATAACCTGTATACTAGATCTCATACTTCATCAGATATTCAATACTTTCTGAATGCCTTTGCCTAGTGATCTTCTTCTCCTTTTATAGTCTTAGGCCTTACTCAATACCATGGTCCGAAACCATTTAGAACCAATACTAGGGACCCAATACCTGGGTTCAATATTTCAGACGCAATACCAATGTCCAAATACCATGGACCCAAAATAAGCTTTCCCACATGTATGCGCTTTTCCTTGCATGAAAGTGCATGCATACACATACACGACTTTTGATCAGAAATCCCACGTGTATACGCGCCTTTGTATTTAGTGAACCTGTGTGTATAACCTGCTTGTATAAACTACTTGTTATATAGTGAACCTGTGTATATATGCGACTTGGTATATAGTGAACCTGCGTGTGTACACGACTTGGTGCATAGTGAACCTGCGTATATACTTTTCTTTCTTCATTCTTTGTAGTTTGTTCATCAATTCTTTGCTGCTGACTTGCTGCACTATGATCTGTCATCTGTGTGAGTTGCCATCAAGGACAACACTTGTATCATAATGCCAACAATCTCCCCCTTTGAACTTGATGGCAAGGCTAACTTGTCATACTGAGAAGTATCATCTTAATGAGTTGTCATTGTTCATTATATCTGAACTGATTCCTTTGAGCTATCCTGCATCCCATGTATTCTGTCACATCTGATATCTCTTCTGTAGATTCATCTAGTTATATATAAGTGAGATGTTCTTCTATAAGTGGGTTGCCATCAAGTGCAACACATGCATCATAATGCCAACAGAATGGAGAGTCCAATTTTAAAAACAGATAGTACCACTGAAATCCTCGCGAAAAATCATGTAGAATCGCCTATTCGAACACCCAATTCAGAGAAATGAAGCTTCTGCACCCTCTCGGAACCTCCCTGCTGCTCAAGGCGAGGTCCCGGCCTACGACCAAGTCGGGGAACTGCTGTACACAATAGTTCTGAACTTCTATTCTAGCCTCCCCTTTTTCCAATGCGGGGAATCCCTTACATAAGCTGGTGGCTAAGTCCTCAATCTCAAGGAAGTTCTTGATCAAACGACAAGTTTAGTAAGCGATGGTTCCTACACCAAGGTTCTTGGGCCTGGGATAGCATGCAGGTGACAAACCTTTCATATATGGAAAAACCTCCAGAACCTCTTAACTGCACATTACCCTTAACCCGATGAATTTTAATATCGGCACTTTGAATCGATGGGCAGACTTGAACTTTGCAACAAATGGCATGTGATAAAGGCAAACCCGACGGCTATTAAACCATAATATATAATATATCAGGTCTGAAAGAACTTAGCATATCAAAAATCGGCGGAACTAGAGGGGATTCTTCATACAACCGCTTCCCTTTGCGATCTATGACTGCAATATCGCAAATCGTAACCTGACTCTGTGATTGTGATATATCGCATCGCATTCTGGCTTGCTCCAGGGCTGATTCTTCACTGCCGACCACCTCCGATCTACGATTGCGATATCAGAAATCGCAAATTGGTAGTGTTGGGGGCCGTTTTCCTTAACTACGGACCTCTTCCTTCTGCAATATGCGGGGCCAATGGCGGCTTGCCACTTGGCGCTTCCCATTTTGCTAAGAGTTCTACCACATCATCTTCTCCTGCCACCTGTCCAAGTCAAACATGAACTTTGGCTTTCTCTAACTTATTCATATGAGCTCAGATTCAAGTGTCATTCGCATCATTGGAATCAGGATGACAAGCACTTCAATCTGATGCTAAGTTTATCCAGATTCTGCCACTTTGAATTTTGAGCCTTTTTACCATGCCACTGGTACTTTTTAAAGATCCACCTGGATCATTCGACCTGAAGGGATGCACCCTTCCTGGTTTCTTGAGCACATGAACGCACTACGAAAGAACGAATCCTCATCCTTCAGCCTTCAAGATTGTGCCCTGCACCCTATTTCTCTCCCTTGGGCACACAACGCACTTGGGAGGCCCGTAGTCATCCCCTTCATCCTTTGGAATTGCACCATGTGCCCTACCTTGACTGTCTCCCTCTTTTGAGTGCATGAGCGCATGCTGAAGCCACGAAGCCCTTCCCCTTCAACCCTTCAACCTTTCAAAGTGCACCCAAAAGCCCCTTTTGTCCCTATCGAGCGCACTGAAAAGGCATGAACATAAAATATGCATAAAACATGGTAGAATAAGATATTTTCAAGCTGATCGTTGCTTTTCATGAGTGATTGCAAATACATGTATTCCAGAAACATCATGGAAAGCACGCACAAGGAAGAATGGGCAAAGAGAACAAATGAAGGAAGATGCTTGAAGAACGAAGAGCACACTTGAACTTCGATGATCAAAACAATCCAAAGACTCCATTACATCAAATCCACTTTGGAGGGTGAGGACATCAACAATTGAAGCTACATAAATAAATGAAGACACAAGTGGAAGCCATGTCACAAATGGAGAAATTTCATGTCATCAGTCACTATTAGTCATAGTCATCAAAGATAGTGGCATATCAAGTCTCATCACATGATGATGTGGAAGTAATGATGTATTATTGTAATCATTGTAAACAAAAATAAGTGGAAGTCCAAGAGTCATATGTGGAATATGAAAAATAACTTAGTTATATATGGACAAATATCTTTAGAAGAAGTCCAAAATTCATTTAGAAGTTCAAGAGTTGAATATAAGTACAAAGTTCATAATTCAATTCCAAGAGTCATGAGGGTAATTCAAGAGTCACGGGGATATGAAAGGTCACCCCCCTTGTTATAAAATCAACCTCATAACTCAAGAAAAAGGCTTTTGGAGGCTTAATATTTGGAGAGCTAGTCTTGGCTTCTCTACTGGGTATATGAGAGAAAACTTCTTTGGAGAAGCAAGGAGTGACTTAATTTTCCACTATTGGAACTAGTGTTTTCCATTGTAATTGATGTACTTGGATCTTTCACCTTATAATTGAAGCTCTATGAGCCAACACATTTTCATGCATGTATCACAAATGTTTTAGGACTATTCTTGGGATGTTTACAGTATATGTTGTGTTCATATGTACTGGAGAAATTGAATTATTTTGGTGGCTTTGGTACTCATCTTGTTGAATGTGTGTTGTATTCGTTTTAATATCATTGTGTGAACTATTTTGCTAACGAATCTTTCCATGCTCTCGTGTGCCTCTTCTAGGATAGTACTATTACTTTCCTCTTAGAGACTCACTTCTTGTCTCCCCTCATGAAGGTTTCCTTTTACATCCTGCAATTGGTGCTTCACAATGTTAACTTACTTGCTTATTCAAGGTTTACGTATATAATCTCTTATGTTATCCAATGAAACAAAGACAAACCTTTGTGTTACGGTGGTTGAGTCGATACTCCGAATGGGGCTCCTACTTCGAACGGTGTGAGGTATAATTGGGACTTCACATCGGGGAGACCCCCTGTATGTTTCTGGCATCCAACATAGCCAACACAACAGTAGCAGCAAAGGATCAAAAGTTGTGAATGAGGAGGAAAATGTGGCCCTTGCATCGAAAGGGAATGCAAAAGATACCAGTCAAGGAGAAGGCTTGCAGGGAGAGAAGAATAAGAATAAGGATATGTCCAAGATCTAGTGCTTCAGGTGTGGAGAGTTTGGCCACTACAATCCCCAGTTTCCTTAGAGGAAGAGGGACAAGAATGAGAAGCATGATTAGGCGACAATTTCTGTAGAGATTGATAATATTTCCTCTAGGCTAGAGGAATATTTCACCATGTATGAAACTATACCTCCAGGAGAGAGGTGGGGCGATGTAGAGATTTAGTCCTAGAGTTGTAGATATCCGGGAAAGATCCAATGCAGATGCAACAAGGAGAGCAATTCCATATTGTTGCAGAAGGACCATACCTTTGCTATAGGGGCCCACAATATTTAGTAGCAGGAGGATCAGTGTCAGTTGGTGCAGTCAGTTCCAGATTGACAATTGCAACACAAACATAGTTGGATTCAGATACTTCTCAATTGTAGCGACAACAACAACAATGAGAGGGAGGCTTAGTTGGGTTGCAATGAAGATGTAGAGTTGGAAGCAATACAGGTTGTAGAGTGCAGTGTTAGCAACCACACAGATGCATCATGGTTTAGCTATAGCCAATAGTAGATCAATCAAGGTTATCGCAGTGGTTAATGGATAGTGGGAGACAACTACAGTTGTTAGACATCAACAACATGTATTGGAGGATGATGCATAAACATGGTGTTATAATAGTGCAACACTAGAAAACCTTCCTCACCAAGAGGGAGTGTTAGTTCTTATAGAATCAAATGGTGTTCTAGTCTCAAACTTTGTGTAGAAGATAATACACATGAGTTCTTAAGAACCCAAAAATTGTTTCAGGAAATTACACCTAGAGACAACTCAATTAAATTAATTAGTTGATAAATAATTAATTCCTAAGTCTAACTGAGGAAAGTCAATTAATTAATAGGAATTAATTGAGAACGTTGAGAATTCTCTAGAAACTCACATGGATCAACTCAGAGATGATATAAGCTATTGATGATAATTTAATCATGGACACTAGTTCCCCAATGAGATATTATAAGAGAAGGTCAATGGGGTAGATGGATAACACATCAATGCTTATACTCAGTGATCTAGGCAGATCAATTTTTAATTAGTAGAGTGATTCAACATGAGGATTCAAGCCAGATATCGAGTAGCAAGTGACAGAGGAGTAAGGTAGTATTTCTGTGGAGGGTTCCAGTCCTGGAAGAATTAGATTGAGGGAGTGTGAGTTAGCCCAAAGGGATTGGGTAAAGACTGCGCATGAAGCAACCAAAAAGAAATTTGATCTCTTTGGAGGAGCCATCGATTCAGTAGATGGTGGCCAGGATTTTTATCAGGAGAGCTAATGAATCAATTCCATAGCTAGAGAGAAGCAGATCTGTAGATTTCAGGAGTTTTTAGAGGCAGAAACAACAAAGGCTATGCAAACGCTGCACAGAGGCTGATGCAGAAGGAAGTGCGAATTACTGAGAGCCAGTTTCAGGAGCTGAGATTGGCTGTGCGCTAAGGAAAAATCCTCACAGGAATTTTCCATTGATTCTCTCAGATTGGATTGCCACTTTTGCATGCAAATTATTGTACTCGTATTTATTGCTTCATAATAATAAAACCCTCCTCTGCTACACCGATTTTCCCTCATTAGGTTTTTCCAGGGACAATTGTCCAAAAATAATGATTTCAATTTGTGTGTGTTGTTAGCACTTGAAATTTCACCTCAGGCTGAAGAAGGCAAACCTCAAAGCTACATCAAACCATTCAGCCTCGTAGCTAGCCCTACGGGGCAGGAGAAGGCTCTCTCCGGTCACTCTCGGTAGATCTTCAATGGGAAGAGATGACCAATCAAGGTAACACAGATATTAGGCTAGTAAACTGATTTGAAAGGTTGATTTGGGGGTTTTTGGGGTTTTTGGTGGCAAATTGAGGAGCTGCAATTTAGGGTGCGGGGATTTGGACACAGTTTCTGCAGGGGGGTCTTTGGGGCAAGGTAGGAAGCTGTATTGATGTCTTTAGCTGAAAGGGATGATTAGGAAGAAAGAAAAGAAGGCTAAAGAGAGCAAACAATGGATTTGAATTCTCTTTAGACAGCAGAAAACATAGAAATTAAACAAATTTAAAAGTAGAGCATGGCAAGCATGAATTCTGACTTTATCACTTCATTTGTTTAATATGCAGCAGTATAGAAAGGAAATGAATCACATAAAAAAGCTTACAATAACATGAAGAAACACACCAACACCTGAGTCCACAAGAATCCCAAAGATGACTGCAAAACCCTGGTCTTCCTTAGCCAAAAATTGCAGAGATACAAGCAAAATATACAATGATAGTTCCTCCCTCAAGAGTCCAACCATGAAAATGAGCATGAAAGTACATAATATAGATGATCTAACCTCTTTCCCTGCCTCCATGGGTCGAGCTCACTATCCTAGGAGCTGTTTGAACAACTTCTAAACTAAGCACTACAAAATAGGCAGTCAAAACAACTTGCCTCTAAAAACTTGGAAACCAGTTCATACAGTCAATTTTACCCTTTTACATGAGAGAAACTTCTAGAAGAGTAAAACAAGGGTAAAAGTATCCAAAAAGTGCCACAAGTACAGTCAAAAGGACCACCATCGACCTCAGAAAGTCAAACTGGAGCTAAACTGCAAATTCTGGGCTGAACTGGTCAAATCTGGCACAAATTCCTCAACGGGTCGCGCACATCTTCCTCAACGGGTCGTGCACTTTGGAGCCCTGTTTGGAGGCCTTCCCGGTGTCAGAATGAGGTGCAGGATAGCTCGTTGGAAAGGTCTATGAGTCTACTTTCCAACCCAATCAGAATTTTTGGATTTGGAGGTCATTTTCCTAGTAAAAAGTCAATTCTCCCAAGACTACTTCTGCAGCTCAAAAAAGGGGCAGAAAGTCAAAATTTGGCTGTATTTTGACCTTCTGGAGGCCCAAAACTCCATAAAAACTCAAATCCATCCATGGGAATATGTAATTTTGCATGAAAAATCCAAAAATGCTGAGTTTTTGCCAAACGGAGCTACGATGACAAAGGGTCTCACCGGGGGTGAGACCCGTTGAGAAGCCAAAACCTGTAAATTTCCCAAAAATACCAAAATTACCCAAAACTCTCCAAAATTTTTGGGATTTGTGCTGTAGATGATGCTAGTGAGTGCCATGATCCTTGAGGGATGCCTCAGCCAAGATACGGAGTGGATTTGGCCCTTTTCTCCATTTTAGTGCCTCGGTCAACCTCCTTTGAAAAACTTTCATTTTAGCCTTGCAGACATGCATCCTTGCCCAATAACCTATGATGACCGTCCTTTCCACCCTTATGAGGCCTCCTCTATACCTCAACCTCTGTAGATGACGAATGGTCATCACTTTGCTCATAAGTTTCGGTTTCTGACATGGTTTAGGAGCAAAGTGGACAAATTAAACTGCTGCCTCTGCCTGCAAAAATACTGAACTCTATGCTGTTTCAAGGGGAAAAAACATGAGGGGAATGTTAGGGGAGGGAACTTCTTAACAAGGAATGGGAATATATGAAAATAATAGGGAATTTCAAGGGAAACTTTACAAATTGTCATGCAAATAGGAACACATTTTAACATTGGGAAATCATTTGCAAAGAACATCTCATATGGGACAAAAACATGTATGATAGTGAACATGGAAGGGGCATACATGTATCAATAGGGACATAGGGACACCATACACCAAGTTTACTTATAGGAGTTCATGTGTATCATAAGGCAAATTTTTTGATAAGGAGTACATGTACATTGTTTTAACATAGAGGGAAGGTTTTCATGTACAAGGGGATGCCAAAGGCATGTAGGGGTTATGTACATGACTCTAAATATACAGCAACATTTATCTTCACATGACTCTTTTCTTTATTTGCAAATGCATCTTTTCTTTTTGTTCTATTTTTGCATGTGTATGGTAGAGGGAATTAGGGTTTTGTGTGCTTGTGAGAGGGATAGGATTTATAGTTTAGGGATGGGGAAAAAGTTTACATTTTATGTACAAATAATATGGGACAGAGATGAAAGCATGACTGTGAATGAAAGGGGAAAAGAGGGAAGGGACCAAATGGGACAAAATCACTTGAAACAGTCACAAAACCCTAGCATTTTACAAACATTAACAAGCAGCCATATAAGTCTTTTCATTTGCATGATTTGAGGTTAAAATCATAGCATGATGGCTTACATCCATCACCAACCTCCAAAACAATGTGTAAAGAGCCTATCTTGAACAAATTTGATGATTTGGAGGAAGATTGGGCAATTTTTTGAAGTTTGCAGCAAGACAGCTCAACGGGTCGCGCCCCTCCCAACGGGTCGCGCCAGTTCAAAATTTGAACTGCAGAAGGGTTCTCAACGGGTCGCGCACCTCTCAACGGGTCGCGCTTTTGCAGGAGGCTTTTGGAGGCCTTCCCGGTGTCAGAATTGGGTGCAAGATGGCTCGTTGGAAAGGTCCTTGAGTCTACTTTCCAAAACAAGTGTAATTTTTCAATTTGGAGTTGATTTGACCTGTCAAAAATCAAATCTCCCAAGACTGGTCAAAAAGTACCAAATGAGGCTGCCTGAAAGACGAGTACTGTTGCAGTCAACTTTTGAATGCCTTCCTCAACCCCAAATTGATCTCATGATAGCTCATTGGAAAGCTCTTTGTGTCTCGTTATCATTTTACCCATCAAAAAAATCATTTGGCCAACCCAGCTAGGAGAAAACTTGATTTTCCCAAGGTCACTTCAGAGGTGTATTTGATTCTCCTGAGGCAACGGTATTCTTGACATTTCTCTCAAACAATGACACCTGTGCAAAAAGTGAAGGAGGTTTTTCTTCTTTGGAATGTTGTAGACAAAAACCTCGCTCAGTGTCCAAAAATTCATCTTTTATTGCTCTGAAACATCATTTGAGTGAAACTTGTCCCGATGTGTGAAACAAGGAATTTTGTCGAAATGAAGCGAAATGAAGGGGATAGGGGGCTTCTAAATTCTTGGGGAAATTTGTGGGAGTGGGGAGGGATGTTAGGAAGCAGGGGAAAGTGGAATCTCAGTGATTGAGTGAGGGGAAGGGGTCCAAAAGGGAAAAACACAGGCCCAACCTAGAAAATTGCCAGGTTGTAGCTAGAAACTAGGGTTTGTGGAAAAATGAGGAATTTGGCGGATCTAAGGGATGGGAAGTGTTTTATAAGGTACTTTAAGGATAGGGGAAGGTCTATGAACATCTGGATACAAGTTTTGCTGATGATTTGACCGTCCAAGAGAAATTGGCTTCAAAACCCTAGGAGAGGGAAATGAGCTTGCCTAGGCACAACTGAAGCATGAATAAGTTGTAAAAAGACTCATTAGACACTGACATGATAATGAAAACCCTATGAATGATGATAGAATCAGCTGAATGATGACATGGACCAACATTTGGGCAAACCCTAGACCTAATGCCTAGTGACCAAATTTTGTTTGAAGACTCACTGAAATGACAAAATTTGACCTTGACACTTTGAGACCACTTTGTAAGAGCATATTTGATCACTGGAGGAAGGCTGGAAAGACTGACACTAACATGTGTGATTGCTCTAAATTTCTCAGTTCATCATATTTTATTTCCGTAGCATAATTTTGTTTGTGAATAATTACAATGTGAATTATTCATTATTTGCTGTAGCAAATAAACTACTCAATAATTAACCAGTAAGAAGAATAATTTCCAGTTGCTGCATTTCAAGGAATTTTCACAGTAACAATTCACATCAATTTAAATAAGAGCTTTATAACTCTCACAATATTCTTATATAACACAGTGCATATCCATTTTGTGCATAAATAGAGTGCATAACATTATTAAGTAAGAACACTGAACCTTTCAATCTATAAGCATTCCACACATCAAAGCATTAGTGATAATAATTATCTGCATGTATTCATGCAACTGGTCACAATTGCATATAGAATCGTGAACATTCATTTCATCCACATAAAGCTAGTATTCCAACTTAGCTGAAAGAACATCCAAGGCATATTTCCCATTAAGGACATATAATAGTTTTCAAGGACCATTCGAGAACATTACAAATCCATAAATCAACTAATAACATACTAGTAATGGTAATCATTCACCTTCAAATGTATATACATATGTCACTACACTTATTTGAATGGTTAGAGATGGCTGGAAATTGAAGGTGGGACTTCAACTATGCACCCAACCATAGACCAGCTACACCACAACCTTTCCTGCAACTTTCCACCCCGAGCCAGATCCATGATTTGAGGGATTTCTTTCTCAGGGAATCCAACTAGGTTCAACTGGGGTATTTCTTAGTTTCCAAGAGTATGGGTTTACTTTATAGCTGGTTTATTAGATATGTTCTCAAGGCAAGCACAACAAGAACCTATAATTCACTCTCTGAGTGGTATACTAGCCTCTTCAGCAAGCACTTAGTGAGGTATCATCCCTTTTTAGAAATCACCCTAGTGGATTGCTACCCTTCCTAATGGTTTATCAGCCTACTTGGAAAGCATTAAGTGATTTATTAACCTTCTTAGCAAACACTTAGTGGTTTATCAATCCTACAATATCCACTCATAATCCAATTCCTCCTTTGAGCTTCCCACTAACCTTTCATGCTTAGAAACCATAGTTCAATAATTTCCACGCTTTGATTATTGGGAATCACATCCCATTAATATGAGAAGACTTTCTCAGGCATGCAACCCCTTTCTCCTATGCTCGACCTTGTCTTTTTTTCCAAATTTCTCACATTTTCTATCTATCTAGTGTTATGCTCACACTCGAATCTTCCATCAATTATTCTCTCTTCCTTCATTTTGCTTACCTCCCTTATTTTCCTCTAGGCTCTTTGTGCCCCCACACAGGATTGTTTGTTTCCCATCCCCTTCATGTCATGGAAGGAGGGAAATGTGGGCATGTCCTCTACCCTGTCATTACTTGATAGCTATTTAGTGGTGTGCGTTCAACTATGCTAACCCACACTACTCACAATTCTCCTTCATATCATGGATTTGTGTGTCCCACACCTTAGGCAAACCAATTCAAACTCTATTTTTATTTTATAACTACAAAATCAAGGGCTAACACAATGGGTGTTACAACATTGCATCGTAGAACATATTTAGTTATGCATACCACATGAAAAAGAAATAAAATAAAAGTAAAATTCATAGAAAATATTCCCATAGGAGGATCAGGTGCAACAAAATGCTCAACAAATGGCCATAGGGGTGTTACATTCCCTGCTGCCAAAAAGTATGAAAAAATTTAAATATGGAACAAGGTTAAGGAGAGGTTATACTAAGACATTGAAATACAATAAATTTAATAATAATAATAACAAGGAGCCACTGTAGTGGCGCTAGTCCCTGTCGGTTGAGATTTAACTTGTGTTTAATTTGCATTATCATTAGAGCGGGTTTGCATTACTAGTATGTTTTAGGCATGTTTACTTGTATTAAGGTTTAGTGAATTGAATAGCGAATTGTTGTATGGACTTTTTGACTTTATGCAAAGAGTAAAATATAATGAACTTTGCGTTTGTTAAATAAGAATTGTGATAAATGTAAGATTAGTTTTAGATGTAATATTCCAATGTGTCATGATTTAGAAAATGTGTAGATTAATAATTAAAATGTAATAAAATTTAAGATTGAATCATGGAAACTTTGACGGGAAAAAACTATAAAAGGTAATAATAATGCATTATAATGTATGAAGAATTAAAGAGTGTTAAAGTAAGTTATGTATTTTAATGGTGCATAAAAGATAGAATTTTGTTATTTTTTTACATTTGAATATTATGGAAATATTTATAAAATGATAATGACCAAATAAACATTATTATGAATATAAATTTGATAATTAAATCCGTGGTGGAGAGTGTTCAATATTTAGATAAACGATTGTTGGAAGTCAAAGAAGAACTTAAGCATTTAAAAATTATGGAGTCTTGGACCCATGATTGAAAGATTAGATATCTAGTAACATGTTTGGACATAAGCGATACCATTCAGGTTAATGTCAATGATTGGCGAATTATTTCATGGTCAAAAGAACAAAAGATATATTTATTTTAAAATATTGTTTATCATAACTTTAGTGTGAATTTTAAATTTCTCCAATTACAAATTAGCAAAGAAAATAAACCCTGTATCTAATTTCTAATTAGTAATTTGTTGCATTTAATTAATAATTTGGTGTGATGCAAAAGGACATGACTTTTGGTCTTTTTTATAGCTTTGGGTTAGCAAATATTGGATCTAAGTACAATAGCAAAGCAATTTTGATAAGTTTATTTTATAAATTAAAAACTAAAATAAACAAATCATGATCTGCAAGAAAATATTCATTATCTTTTGGTGTTGTGAAAGGACTTACATCACAGATAAACAGAGGCCATTAAACATAGTTGTTTTTCTATTTTGTGATTATCTTAATAAGGGGGCATAGTTCAATATAATTCATTTATTTGGCATAGCATAGGCATAGGAGGTATGATGACATATAGAATGACGAAAATTGAGATAATTGAAAATAATAAAAAAATGGAGATTGACTATAGCACTTCAAATTACTCTATTTTTTAGTTAGAAATAATGTTTTGGCAGCTTGATTTTATAAAAGTTATTATGTTATTAAACTTTATACGTGGTGACAAGAAAGGCTTGCGTTGGGATAAGCTAATTATTGCAGGTTAACACAACTAGGAGAAATGATATTACATGTTATAAATTATGAAAGTCATATTCAATTAATAGTGTTCTAAAAAATAGATAAGAGTTCATTTCAATGTGGGAATCTTTTTATTCAAGGAATTTTATTTCTTTGTGATTGGAAGTGTAATTTTTGCATTATGAATACTGAATAATAAAAATATTATACGAAATTTATAGTTAGTTAAAACTATAAATAGTTTAATAGTTATAATTAAATATGAATGGATAAGCAGTATTTAATATTATATGGCTAATTTAAATTATAAAATGCATTATTTGTTTAAACATTAAAGATAGAGTGTGATATTATAATTAAATAAAAATAAATAATAACAATATTTTTATATTGGCTGAGAGATATTGAAATTTAATTATAATTGACATGTGTATCATGATTAATAATAGTAAAAAGTGTTTATCATAATTAACATTGTTGTGATGCTAAGGCATGGGCCAATGTAGTTAACAAATATAAAAAATAAACAAACCCAATTATTAAAGAAATGAGTTCAAGTAACTAAATCAAATTGAATTATAACATTGGTTTTCTGCATAAAATCAAATATATAACAGATAAAGATGCCAATTTATTAAACATTAGCATACTGAATCAAGAGCCATAGAGACAAAATAAAAACTGCCAATGCCAATTTTTATCAACTAATAATTAATGCATTAAACATTAGCATAATGAGTCAACAGTCATAGAGACAAAATAAAAATTGGCAATGCCAATTTTTATCAACTAATAATTAATACAACATTTGACTAGATGAATGTTCAGATACAAGATGATCATTTAAGAACATAGGATTTGTGCTGTAACATTTTGTCATTCTGTCAATACAATCTCATTTTGTCAGCAATGACAGCACTTCATTCCAAGTTTGCATGTTTCAAAAATTTCAGTTGAAGGGGATGCCAAGGAATTTGCAGAAATTTATGCTTCTTTATACTAGCTTAACTGTTGAATTTTAACAAGATCATTTCCGGACTTTCCTAGAATGGCTGCAACTGTGCATTCAGATGTTACAACTTCAACTGTAGTTGTTGTGATAAGCTGACCAGTTGCTGTTACACTGCCAAAGGTGATATACAATGCCAAGGACATTAGTACAAAAATAGTGATCAGCAAAACCACTATGATAGCAGCAATTGACAAAATTTTGCAAATGTTGTGTACCTTTCACGAGTGAGATCATCATCATGCTCTGTCACGAATTGCACTTTATATCATCAACTGCACTTGCTGATGCATATAAACTTGTTGAGTCAAAACAGTAGTCAAATTATGCAAGACTGAAATAACATGGAAGTGTAACCTAAAACATCTCAACTCAATTTTGCATTTAATAATATCTTGATCGATAAATGAAACAAAGATGTCTGGATATGGTATTTGCAAAAAAGCCTGAAATAGTTGCAAACAGAAAGAACCATCAAATAGTTGCAGATTGTACTTGCCTTTTGTGAGGAGGGAGCAACACAATTTCAAGGCCAGCATGTTTCTGCATTTTGTAATCTGTAAAAGAAACAGTTGGTTAGAATAAAATGGTAACATTGTAAATTGAACAGAGGACATATTTGAGAGGAAACATGTTAAGGAGTTATGTGAACTAAGGCTTTTTCTGCAATACTTATGGCTGTATAAGAGTAAAACAGATCTGTAATACCTGAACCAACTGATTACTTTCAAAAGCACAGTGAGCAAGGCGTTTTCTTGGTAATATTCTAATATTGGCAGCTGTTGTGTGCTTCATTTCAGAAGTCATTGCAACAGTCCTACTAATTAGACAACAAGATTTCAAAATAATGTCAAGCTAAACAAGCAGAACAGGAACTCCACCAACAACAAACACAAATTCCATATTCATGCTATCTAGTTAAACATGGCATTGCACAAGGAGAGATCAAAAGCATGAAGCTACAAAGCCATAGACTTCTGAAATAAGGTTTCGACTTCAAATGATGTAAAAAATGAAATGGGTTCAGATAAACTTACTCATTTGAATTTCAGCATTGAGTCCGAGCAAGAATACCAATGGAATGAGTGGAAGCTACCAAAAATGTACATTAGCCATTGTGTCCTTTGTGCGTTGTAGATTGGAAACCATGTGAGCATTGTTCAGATTGTAAATTGAAAATCATGTCAGCAGTCTCCAGATATATGGCATATTCAGATGGTCTGTGGGATAAATTGTTTCCTCGTAATGTTACCAGATTTTATGCAAAGCAGTTATCCTGTAGCATTTGTTTTGAAAATATAACTCTACATTTGACTTTGAATCAGATGTGTTTAGCAACATGGAAAAAATTTAAGCAAATTGTAGAGCTAACAGTAAACAGAAACATAGGTAATATAAAACAAAACCTTTCGAGCCCAAAACTTTCATTTGGCTTAAGGTTATAATGCTATTATAATGAAAAATCATGCATATCAAGCAACAGTTAGCAATTGATCGATTGCATATAGTCCCAGGTAAGGAGTAATAATTCCAAATGCATTATGCCATTATTGCATTTTCAAACAACATATATTCATTTTAAAGTGCATATAGTTTGATGCTATTTATAAAGTCTAGCTTCAACCATGTTGTAGAATGCCTTCGATCTCAAATACAAGACAGAAACATAAACAATACAAATAGACATGTATAAAGACTTTCTAGGCCTGTTTCCTGAACGGTTAGCTACACTATGCAAGAAACAAAAACTAACATAGCATTCAGCCATAACATACGAGCAGACAGAAATGACTAGCCGATTCAATATACGATTTGTCATTTAATCAATCTATGGAATCTTTGTTATTTGCAGTCAACAGCTGTAGATACAAAATTATTGCTCAACTGATGTTGCATTTGCTATATTCAATGATATTGTTTAAACCAAACATGGCAGTTTTTAAGATGCGACAAAAATATACATACAAAAGCTGACAAGACAATCTCTCGTTGTCAAGCTTGAAGCATGATGCAGAATGTGTTCCATTTGAGATAGAGAATAGAAACAGAAACATTACAAACACATATGGATAAAGACTTTGTAGCCTTTTTTGAGATAGAGAACAGAAACAGAAACATTACAAACACATATGGATAAAGACTTTGTAGCCTTTTTTGATCAACTGTTGCGTTACATAATCTTTGTAAATGGCTCAAAATTGCAAGTCAAATACTTGTATTATCGTGAGACCATAATATGAAGAAACATGTCCATATTACTTTTGCATTTGTTATTGATCTGAAGGCTGCCATGCTCCTGGATTTTGTAATCTGTATATCAAATGGTTAGTTAGAACAAAAAGATAACACTGTAAATTGAAGAGAGGACATATTTGAGAGAAAACATGTTAAGGCATATGTTGATATACCTTCCATTTGTTAGTTGACATGTAATAGTTCACTATCTTCATTGAGTGTGAACTTGCTCTGAATTTTGAAGTCACGTAAAATGTAAACAGTGGTAGCTTTCTGTTGCAAATATGTCTCATATGACATTGATTTTAAATCAGGAAGCAAGTCATGTAATAAGGGCTCCCTGATAATGCACTGGACAAAGTTATTTGTAATGGATTCTATTACAGCATTTATACAATGCTTGTAGACGAAAGGGCAATTATCATTGCATTGTGAACAGAAAATTGTTGCATTGGATATTGCTATGGATGAATTCACTGGGCAGTTACAAATTCCACAAACAGGTTCGAAAGGAGTTGAATATGGATTTGTTGTGGTCAAAATACCTTCGACCTGTTTATAAAACATTCAAATGTTAATTTTCATTATTACATGCCAAATGAAAATGCAGCAAAAACATTATTATTGGTATACTTACAGCATAGGTAGATGTAGTTAGTTTTGTGAGATTGTTGAGTGCATCTGTGTTCAGTTCAGTCATGAACGTTGACTTCGATGCTCTAAATATTGTTTCTGTTGTGTTTACCTTTTTTGTTAAATTTTTGAAAAGAATAAGCAGAAAGTGTCCTTTTTGCAATTGTTTTTCGATTGAGACGAAAAATTGTTCATATGTGTCAAAGAGTTGCAACTGCAGAACAGAAATTGCTATGTATTGAAAAATACAAAAAGTAATATGCAACTACATTGTTCGTATGCATTGAAAGATTGCAATTGCAGAAGACAAATTACAAAAACTATGGACAAATTAGAACAACTATCTATTGAAGTAATGCATGTTATTTACTGACAATTAGGAATAAGTAACATCTGAATACATACAGTTGCATTGTCGTCTTCAGAATCTCCGTCTTTGATATGCAGTATGTAATGCAATCCAACTCGTTTGGCAAGTGTTACGGCAGCAGCGATTGTTCCAATTGGGTACATTTATTTTTTGTTTGCAAATTGCCTAATGGTCGTATTGGGAATGAAATGATATTCTTTGCAAACTTCAGGTACAGTTTCTATGATACTTGATTCAGTAAGCAATATTATTTTGTCACAGTCACCGCGATCATAAACACTTTTAGGCAATATCCTGAAGTTTGTAATTGAGATGTTGTTGCCTTGCAAAATTTTGTGTTCATGTCGCTCGACCAAATGTGCAGGTACACTCAACGTTATAGTCATCATTCCTTGATCATCTGTCAAATCAGCTCGCAATACTTGACGTGATTTGTTTGCTTTATCAAGGAATGCACTATAGACAACCATTATGTCTCCAACAAATAGCTGCCCAGTTTTACGACTATTGAGATCTTCAATTGATACTTTAATTGGCAGTATCTGTTTTTGCCTATTAAAATTGCCTAGTTAGAAATTGCTATAAACATTTGTAGAATACTATGTTTCTCCTAAAGACTGAATAACTAGAAATAGATTAGAGTATTGTGTTTGATATGCATACCTTTTTGATGTATCATTTTGCACGTTTGTTGAATGAGGTTTGGCTCTGATTGTTTGAGTTGGACTAACACAAGCAAACGCATGGTTCAATATGGTGTGGATATTATGACATGTATTTTGTGATAAGCAATCAATAAAGAAATTGTGATATGTAACCTGTACATGTCTTCTTGCTGCATTGTTTGGGGGAACTTACTACTAGTGCTTTCTTCACTCGTCCAAGATTTTCTAATTTATATACATTTAAATATAGATATGTAAAAAGAGAAGATATATATAGTAAACACTAATCTGACATATATACATTTAAATATAGATATGTAAAAAGAGGAGATATATATAGTAAACATTAATATTTTAAATAGAAAATAGCATATTTGTATAGTTGTCATACATACCTTTTCAAAGCAAGTGGTTGGTTTGCCTTTCCTAATTGACTTATGTGGTCTATTTCTTCAGTTTTTTGTTTTCCTTTTTCAGCATTTATGCTATGTTATAGAATAGGAACATATATTTAGTTCAATTTCAAAGAGCATATAGAAGTAAACAGTTAACAAGGAACATTAAAAGCATAGAACCATACATATGTAAAGATAGAATGGATATATACTAAACATTAACATTGTAAATACAAATTGGCATATTTGTATAGTTGTCATAAACATGCCTTGCTGAACATTATTATTCTAAATACAAATCAGCATATTTGTATAGTTGTCATAGACATACCTTTGCAAAACAAGTGGTTGGCTTGCCCTTTCTAATTGCGTTATGCATTCTATTTCTTCAATTGTTTCGTTTCGTCTCTGAAGATTTAGGCTATGTTATAGAATAGTAACATATATTTAGTGCAAACTAGAAGTAAAAACTGAACAAGAACATTAAAACCATAGAACCATATATATGTAAAAACTAAAAATAGAATGCATATATGTTGTAGGGAAAAGTATCTGACTCGGATGACCCTATCCCACTCTAAGGGTGATAGTACCTTAGCAACAACTGTAAAGAAAACTACTTAAGGTTTACTTCTTTATGAAAGCAAAAGAGAGTGGATAAATGCACTAACCGTTGCCTTGCGCTTAATGTCGAATCCAAACTCTTCTCTATGGCCGCTTGCTCCCAGCTCTTTGCTCTTTTGCCGGCCCAGCTACAATGAGATCCTGCAAAATGACAAAGAAGGAGACTACAAGAGGCATGCAATCATAACTGATTCACGGATTAGCATAAACCAAATATACAATTATCACAAAACATCATTGGAACAAATGCATATAGAAGAACCTCAATAGCTTTTATTAATGAAGAAGTAAAGGTTCTGAGAGTGTTACAACCATTGAAGGTCCTAATCCAGCAACACCTCCTAGCAGAAAGAATTTCTCCTCTTCACCTCCCTCAAGCAATCACCCAATAGCTCTATAGTGAAACCAACAGCATAGCATTACTTTGCACAAAATTCCAGCCTCTTGAGCTCATAGGAGAGAGCTCAATATATAGATGAATTGAGAAAGGATGAGTCAGCTTGCAACTGATGTGTAGCTGCCTTGTGTCCTCTCTCTCTTCAGTTAATCTTTAGTTGATCTTCAGTTCTTGAGTCCACTTGGAGAACCTTGCTTCCACTTGGAGAAACAGAGCCTCTGACTCATCACAAGGCGAAATCCCTGATCCAAGTGTCATTTTTGGAGCAATGACTCAGTGTGCCACTTGTCCCATCTCGCTCAGCGCAGGTGGCCTTTGTTCCACTTGCTTTGCAACGCAGGTACACCATGGAGGATCTGAGTTTCAGCGCAGAAGCCTAGTGGAGCACCTGCTTTGATTTCAGGATTGCTTGTTTTTGAGTGTTTTTAGGTGGAGAACTGATCTGAGAGCTGTTGGTTTGCTGACCTTGTTCCTCTAGGGGTAGGAACATCATGTTTAGGGAACTTTGGATCCCTTGGATTATTGACAATTCATGCCTGTTGCTGTAAGGCACAAAATTGTCTATAACAGATGCCCCCTAAAGTATGAGGTCGTTTATCGGGTGAAATGCTTTATTGAGAGGATCTGAAGTTCATTCAATTTGCTGAGAAGTGTCCTGTAATAAGATACAATACAATACATTATTTTTCATACATTTTCATGATCTAGCTGAGGCGGGCATTCCCATGCTCAGCTTTATAAATACATTTTCGTACATAGAACAGACGATCGTCTGATTGTAGACCGATAATTCTCTGCTGAAATTATCATCCTTTGAGAAGGATTATCATCTGCTGTAATGATGTACATATCAAATGTCTTTATGTCCTGAATATATATCGCAGCCCGGATGGATGAAACTAGATCCGGGGTCTTCAATCTCTTCCGATCTTCACTCGATGTACAAGTCGATCCATGCGAGAATTTCTTGAAGTCGAACATGGAAAGACATCGCTTGATTACCGGTCAATGATGTAAACCGTTAACAAGCGCGAGAGGAATCACCGATAAGGATGATGACCCTCAAGGTACGGCAGTACAATTCACATGGTGGGAATAAAGGACTTGGCATCGACCACCATGCAAAATCTTCTGGACGAAGGTCATTGATGTATACCTGTCGCCGGAAGTGAGAAACTTGCCATTGAGGCATGCAAGCTTCAAAGTACTGAAGGGGGTGTTCCTAGATCAACTCCTTGGATAATGAGCTGATGTCGACAAGGAGCGATCCGTCAAAGGAGGGCCTTAATGAATCCCACATCAGTGACACGGAACGGAGCTAGTGATTGTGATGAGGTGAAAACAAACTGTGATGTATGATTCAGGGTGGCGGCCATGAAGTGGATGAAGGATAATGTATGGCAGTGGATGGGACACGGTTGACTCTTTGCAGAACCACATCTCTTGAACATATAACGACACTGATGTGATGGATTGGTAGCATTACCCCAATTGTGGATGGTGTGGCGAGGACCATGGTTATGAGACCGGTGAATGAAACAACCCAACCCGATGTGATACGGAGGACAAAGTGTCATGTTCAAGAGCGACTTGCTACCATTAATGCTGTGAGGTTCTCCCAATTTTTCCCCAGTCATTGCTGACCAGTACCTCTTTATTTTTGTCTAGCTTGAGGAGGATAACATATGCTTGTTCTATAACCTGCCCTTCGGGCAAGCCCATCGCTATGTTTTAACGAGCCTAGCGATAGGGAAACTCGTTCTCGTCTAAAGACAAGTTTGTCACTATTTAATCATTTTAACGAGTCTAATGACAAGGAAAACTCGGTCCTTTTCATTTTTAGAGAGTCTGAAAAGGTACGGAAAGTTAACTCCAAAATTCCTTTTTCGTCATCTAATCCCTTAAGTCCGAAAAAGTATAAAACAATACAAAAGGGATGAATTTTCGATTTCTTTAACGAGCCGAACAAAACAAGCGCTCGATCTTTTTGTGCAATAATCCCTCAGGTCCAAAAAGATTAAAATCTAGAGGAGGGATAGCTCTTCCGGTCCTTTTAACGAGCTGGAAGGCCAAAACTCGGCAAACTTTTCATATTTTACGAGTCAGTGAAAAGAGCTCAAAGAAGACTCGTCTTTTGAGGAACGAGTGATAAACAGGGATAGCAGCGGATTCCAGGTACAGGTTGGAATTTTCCAATCACGGCAATGTCACAAGGATGGCTAAGTGAAATCACTCTTCGCAGCTGTTCCTCAAAATGGGTAAACAAACATATGGAGATGAACGATTGGCCAAATGAACGGATGGAGGTGATGGCATATAAACACGATCAAGGGCTTTTAACATGGCTATCAAAGGTTACATTTCTCAAGGTTATTTACCGGTTCATTTTTTTTTGGATGAGCTTGAACTGTAGGGAAAGATTGCTCACAATTTATGTTTATTTTTTAACGAGCATGAACTCTGTGCAAAAACTGCTCGAAATCTTGCGTTTATTTTTTAACGAGCATGAACATTGCTAAAACTGCTCGATGATGCCCCTAGCATAATAATGCAGACGAGGCATATACCCCCTAAACTTTAAGGGGCAGTTCATTTTTTAACGAGCTTGAATGCGTTCAAACCTTGCTCAATCTTGATGCCCCCAGCATAAAGAATGCAGACGAGGCATATGTCCTCTAAACCTTAAGGGGACATTTCATTTTTTAAATGAGGTTGACATCGTAAAGAACTATCCTCTTGACTCCTTATTTCATCTTTTAACGAGGTTGACATGATATAAGAACTATCCTCGTAACTTTTAGATCCATTAAAAATAGAAGGCTTCATATTCCGTTGCACCCATCTCCGTAAGATTACTCGGCGGTGGTGGGGCAAAAGTGCCCATTAAAGAAGGGCCTTTTAGGAAAATTACTCCGATATATTGGAGAGGATGATTGCCTCCATGGATCATTGGAATGCTTCTCGTGTTGGATGGCGGCACAACTTCTGTCGAAGTTGTTGTCGAACTGCCTGGTCGACCTTTTCTCTCGCCATTCAACGACTGTGGATTCCCATGGCTTTTGTTTAATGTTGAATTTAAAGCATCATCTTGGCGCTTAAAACTTGACAACATCATAACTTGTGATGGGGAAGCATTTCCACTATCAACCAGATTCTGACTCGGGTCGGGAAATGGATCAGTCAACACGGCTGGAGTGTGCAGATTCTTTACGAATCTTTTAAACTCAGCTTTGTACGGGCAATCTGCCGTCCAATGATCATCGTCACATATGTGACATCTCCTAGGTGGTTTCTCCTTTCTACGAGGAGTTTTTCGAGGAGATGACTTTCTTTGATCCTTCTTCCCTTCGTTTTGATTCTTCTTGCCTCCTGGCTGATTGGTTTCTTTGCCCTTATCTGTCGATACGGAATTTACTTCCAAAGCAAGAACTTCTTCATGCGCATTTTGATTCGAATCCTTACGGGCCTTCTTTTGATGGGTCCTTTTCGGATTTGTGTTTGCCGTGCCAATCACGCCATCGCCGGCATGAGAGTCACTATTTGATTTAGGAGGAGGAGGGATTTAAAACTCTGGTCTAGGGGCGTCTGGTATTTTGTCATAGAGCGTGCCGGACTGAGTATATACTAAGTCCAAATATTGTGCACGAGCGATAACCTGCTCTTCTGTTACGACTCCCCCCTTTGCCACATCTTCCGTTATGGCAGGAAGTAACGACTTTATAAACCACTCAGCTAAAAGCTGATCAGGGACGTATGTTTTAACCATTCTTCGTCGACGTCGCCACTCATGTATATGATTTGATATATGAGTTGCGGTTGTCTGTTTGAAATTGGTCAATATCTTTGTTCCCGTTTCGTACCTTATTGGTAATTGAAAGTGGGTTAAGAATGTCGTGGCAAGGGAGCTAAAATTGTCGAACGAAGCTCTTGGCAATTCTATATACCATTTTGCCGCTGGACCTGTCAATGTCCTTTGAAAGAGGCGAAGCCGTATCGAATCCTCATTTAAAGTGTTCGACGAACACCATAGATGAAATGTCATCACATGATTCGACGGGTCTTCACCTGGATTTCCATTGAATTTAGGAATGTCAGATGGAAGTTTGTGCGGAATCACTGGCCACCATGGGGCGTAAGCAATTGGATCATTAGTTAACCGATGTAAATCAGGCAACTCTAAAGTCGCCACGAATGGTAACTGTTGATTCAAGTTAGGTGAAGCGTAACCAGGATACGATGGAATCGCCTGAACAGTCGGTCTTTGCATACCAGCATAATGGAGTTGATGCTGGTATGATTGATACGGTTGATGGACTTGACCACTATAAAGTGGTTGATTTTGACCATTTTGGATATATGGTTGTCCAGTATTCGCAAAGATTTGCTGTTCAGAACCTTGGTACACTTGTTGGAATTGTGGCTGTTGGTATTGCACTATCCACGGTTATGTTACCATGGGTTGTTGCGCTACACTAACCATTGGACCAAGATGTGGGGTAGTTGTACCCGATTGTACTTGTGTCGCCCCACCAGTAGGCGATTGTGGTTGGGTCGCCGGGTCAAGGGGCTGTTGCATGAGAACCTGAGAAATCTGAGGTTGACATACAACAGGCATCGTTTGAACTTGCGACACGGTTACAATAGCCGGTGTAGTTGGGATGTTCGTCATAGGTACACACTGTTGTATGGAATATACAACTCTTGGTGGCTGGGATAGCATAGGTACCCAGCTACTCGTTGCAATTCCACCATAACTTGAATAAGGTTGAGAACTCCCGTATGGGTACCCTCCCGGAGGGGGTAATGAAAGGGCATACTGCCCCCCATACGGTGGTAATCCAGAACTCAAGGCAATTGATTGTCCTGGAGGACTGGATGGCCTAATTAGATTCCCAAAAGGGTCAATTTGATGAGTCTCACCATAAGAGTTACCAGACATTACTCCGGAACAAACAGGAACAGACCATACTGTCGAGATAGTCTCTTGGTGGACTCCTTCCAGCGATTGAGAGCTAGTTGGGACAGATGGTATGCCGGCGAACATTGTTGGATTTGCAGCAGGTAATTCTGCCGTCGCCGTGTCATTTGACACAGTCCTAGATGTCGACGGTTGTTCAGACATTTTAAGTCTATCCAATTGATCGCCTAGTGATTCTACAGGAACTTCCACTGGTGATGGACAAACTTTTGTTGTAGCAGGAAATAGAGTGACCCCTACTCCAAAATGAGTTGGAGTGGATACTTGCGGTTCCTCTATAATTTCCTCTATCGCAATCAGACCAGGTGGAAGAGGAAGACCGTCAGGTCCGTAAAAGATTTCCGGTGCCGAAGAAGGGGTTGTATCAACAACGACAAATGTTTGAGGAACAAAACTCTCTGGACCAGTTACAGATGGAACTGGTTCAGTTATACAAGTATTTGCCCCCAGACTAGGATCAGTATTACTGTCCTTCTGTGGCGGTTGAACTTCTTCTATAGAGGCAGGGTTTCCGGAAATGTTTGGAGTAACCAGAATCTCAGATGTTGTCGGAACACTTGTTCTAACTTTTAAAGGAGATTTTGAACTGGTTCGACGAGCTCGCTTTGTCCGGATTGTTTTCGATTCCGAAGACAAAGATGGTTGACTCGCAAGCCTCCGAGAACGACGGATATTCAATTGACTTTCTTCCACGATTGCGGATTACTCGATCAACTAAAATATAAAGGGGGAAATTTGTGTTTCCGGTTTGAATGAATTTTATTAGACGCTTTTAAACATAACTTTGCTTTTTCATATTTTAAGAGTCGAGAAAAAGCTAAAGATGACTCTAGTCTCCTTCGATGTATTAACGAGCCCGAAGTGACAATTGCTCGGTCGGACCTTTTCAATTATAGAGTTTGAAAAGAGCCAAAAGAAACTGCTCTGGAGATCTAGGCAGAGGGTGTGCCAAACCTTTCGCGAAACCACAGAATACGTTTTACGGTACGGGTGGTCGATCTTCGTGAATGCTGTGTTCACTGCATCGCGATCAGTAGGGCGGCCGACACGACTTCCTAAGGATAAAGGATGATTGCCTATAGGGGTCTCCCAATATATACGCGACGGTACGTGGGAGAACAAGTCCGTATTAGTGCCACCGACTCTCAGGAGGAATCACCCACCTTCGTAGAAATCGACAGTCACTATGTTTAACGACGCCGGAACACGTCTCTACCTAGACCTCTATGTGTTTGCGTTATGTTTCAAATGCGTTGTTAGGTTCATTCAGTATATTTTAAGTTGATCTTTTTAAAGTTTGCCTTTCAAGGTTCACCACGAGATGTATATGACAAATTCCTAAATGCAGCCTAAGATGAGAAGCAAGCTTTTTCAAATCTTTTTGACTGATGAAAATCTTAACTACTGAGGGAGAAGAAAGGCAAATTCTTTTCACACAGTTCATACAGCACAAACTAATGCACTTTCTCCTAAATCATCATGCAAACTTTTTCCAATGCAAAATGCACAATGCATGTATTTTCTTTTCCCTTTCTTAATGTTGATTGGTTACAAAAAGAAAGTTGTTATATAACTTTGATTCTGATTTAAAGCGAAAACAAACAAGTTTGTCCAAAATCAAAAGACACCTTAAGATTTACTTGCTTAATCACTGGAAATGCATGAAATCAAACCATAATGACGAAAGTAAAATGACTAATCAGCTATGGACAGCAAACAAGCTAACTCTTTAGACCAGCAAAATGCCTAACACAGGTTCAGATCTAAGAGGCCAAAAGCAAGACTAGTTTACTCTTCGTTATGGGAAATTGTAAATGAGTAAGAAATACAAAGAACAAGTACAATTTTGTTATATAACAGAGGCAGAATGATGGCAAGTAAGGCTGGTTTCAGAACTGGTACAAGACTGGTAACTGGCTGCCAAATCTATAGTGAAAACAGGCAAGAGAAAGGGAGGAAACCCCAACTGCACTAGGCAAAATTGGGCCAACGCAGGTGCTGCACAGCCAGTCTGGTTCTCAGCGCAGGTAGCCCCTTCGGGACCTGCGTTGCAAAGCAGGTAGCCTGTGTACTACCTGCTTTGGAAAATGAAAGTTGCGTTTTCACAGTTTCCGGGTCACAATTTTCTCAAAAATGCACAGTTTTTGCTCAAATCAGAAGCAATCAGTCAAGCACACTCAAAGGGATGATTAGGAGGATGAAAAGCTATCACTAAGAGCTTACAAGGATCCTTGTAGATCAGCTCTTCAAATCATGAACATGCTCAGAAATGAGCTAGAGTAGCTGCCCTCTACTTCGCTTTTGATATAGCCAAAAGCTTTTCGATTTGGTACTCTTTTGTTCAGGAAATGAATAGCAAAATACTACAAACAATCAAACAGATACGATCCCCAGCGGAGTCGCCAGTTTGTTGTAGGGAAAAGTATCCGACTCGGATGACCCTATCCCACTCTAAGGGTGATAGTACCTCAGCAACAACTGTAAAGAAAACTACTTAAGGTTTACTTCTTTATGAAAGCAAAAGAGAGTGGATAAATGCACTAACCGTTGCCTTGCGCTTAATGTCGAATCCAAACTCTTCTCTATGGCCGCTTGCTCCCAGCTCTTTGCTCTTTTGCCGGCCCAGCTACAATGAGATCCTGCAAAATGACAAAGAAGGAGACTACAAGAGGCATGCAATCATAACTGATTCACGGATTAGCATAAACCAAATATACAATTATCACAAAACATCATTGGAACAAATGCATATAGAAGAACCTCAATAGCTTTTATTAATGAAGAAGTAAAGGTTCTGAGAGTGTTACAACCATTGAAGGTCCTAATCCAGCAACACCTCCCAGCAGAAAGAATTTCTCCTCTTCACCTCCCTCAAGCAATCACCCAATAGCTCTATAGTGAAACCAACAGCATAGCATTACTTTGCACAAAATTCCAGCCTCTTGAGCTCATAGGAGAGAGCTCAATATATAGATGAATTGAGAAAGGATGAGTCAGCTTGCAACTGATGTGTAGCTGCCTTGTGTCCTCTCTCTCTTCAGTTAATCTTTAGTTGATCTTCAGTTCTTGAGTCCACTTGGAGAACCTTGCTTCCACTTGGAGAAACAGAGCCTCTGACTCATCACAAGGCGAAATCCCTGATCCAAGTGTCATTTTTGGAGCAATGACTCAGTGTGCCACTTGTCCCATCTCGCTCAGCGTAGGTGGCCTTTGTTCCACTTGCTTTGCAACGCAGGTACACCATGGAGGATCTGAGTTTCAGCGCAGAAGCCTAGTGGAGCACCTGCTTTGATTTCAGGATTGCTTGTTTTTGAGTGTTTTTAGGTGGAGAACTGATCTGAGAGCTGTTGGTTTGCTGACCTTGTTCCTCTAGGGGTAGGAACATCATGTTTAGGGAACTTTGGATCCCTTGGATTATTGACAATTCATGCCTGTTGCTGTAAGGCACAAAATTGTCTATAAAAATATATACTAGACATTAATATTCTAAATACAGATTACCATTTTTGTGTGGTTCTCATAGACATACCTTTGGAAAACAAGTGGTTCGTTTGCGCTTTCTAATTGGCTTATGCATTCTATTTCTTCAATTGTTTCATTTCCTTTTTCAAGATTTACGCTATGTTATAGAATAGCAAGACATATTTAGTACAAGTCAAAAGAACATATAAAAGTAAACTTGAACAAAAAGACAAGATCCATAGAAGAGGAAAGGCAAAAAGAATATACTCTGTTTGTTTATGTTGCATGTTGTTGTTCTTTTTTCTTGGTCGTTCTGTTCAATTGAAAAGGGTTTTACAAGCAGAATCTACATGCATAAATAGATGAGCTCATATCTGCAAATTTATGGTAGGATAGTTGTGTTGGTTAATTGAAAAGGCTGTCTTTGGAACAAGTTGCATTGATCAATACAGAATGCCATATATATAAATATAGAATAGAATGCATAGTATGTATGCTGTTATCACTTCGTTTACCACAAAAAGATATTGTAGTTTGCTTTAGTAAAATAGATATGGTAAAACCAATGAGGTATTGCAAAAATGCCAAAATTTGGAATTTTGTAAACTGTTTCATGTGTATATCATAGGTCAAGGACAAGAGATATTACATCATGGTCAGACCAATATGCATCCAATACGAAAATTCTATACTTTATATTGCCTAGATTTGCCCAAACATGGTCAATCAATGATTTGTGCATGCTATTAGTTTTGTCAACTAGGAAATGAAGATTGTTGTTTTGCATGTAGGTTTCTAGTTGCTTTGTTTTTTGATTGCAATGCACCATATCAATATTGAAGTCCCCTAGTATAACTGTGATATTGTTCAGATCTAACTGGTATAAGGCTTTTGCAATGACGTTGAGGATATTGTTTAGGTTTGCATGTGGCGATGCATATATATTGAGTATTGCAATTTGCAATGTGTGAACTTTTATTTTTGCAAACAATGCTTCTACAAAGCAGTCTTCAAAATGGGTATGTTCAAGGATAATGATATTTTTCTTTATCAATATCATTACTCCATGCTTAATGCAACTTGAGATGCAATTGAAATTTTTGAAGTATTCATTTTGCATAGACAGCAACATATGTGTTTCTTGTAAGCACAAGATATCAGATTGCATTGTGTGATAGTCATTGCATATGTCAGTAAGATGCGCATGAAAGTTGCGAGTGTTCAATGAAAGAATAAAGATGGATCGCAATGACTGTATTGATGAACAGTCATATTCTAGTTGCCATTTTGCAGTGGTTTGCAAATGTTGCATTTCAGAATTTACTTTTTGCTTGAGCTTGAAGTTGCTATGTTTAAGAGGATTAAGCAAATACAATGATTCTATGTTTCTGACACGTGATAGTGCTGTGTATACTAGGCCATGCACTTGTACTCCAGTAGGGTCGAATGCAAGCCTATCCAAGGTTAAGCCTTGTGATCTATGTATTGTGCGTGCACATGCAAGCTGAATTGGAAATTGTTTTCGTATTTTCAATGGTGCCATCTTTGATGTCATAGGCATTGGTTTTGATATTCGCAATATTGGTGTCCAATCATCCGCTATCTCTGAAGTGTACAAATGACCTAGTTTTCTAGATTGTCGATGACCAATGTTAGGGTCATGGAACTTAATCCATAGAACATCGACCTTATTCGTATGGGTATATGCTTTAACTATTCCATTTGCACCATTCACTAGCCCATCTGCTGCATCATAATTGCAAGCATACATTTCAACTAACATGTTCAACTTTATCAAAAGCTGTGGTGGCAAAATAGCCGTATGTTGATGAGCTGTGAAATTGTCGTTATTCTCTTGATTTTCGTCAATTGCATGAATCAAAATTTCTTTGCCAGGCATTAGCATCAACATTTTGTTGTTATGCATTGCAACATCTTTGTTTTTGTAAAATAAGTAGGGAAATGTTGGATCATTTGGTACAGGGCGCATGCAACTTGTATTCATGTATGTTATATCTTCAGATGTTTGACAATTTGTTCGCATTCTATTTAACACTGATATGAATCTCTTATTTGTTTGTCGCATTGTCATATGCAGTTGGAAGCACTTGACATTATCCTTCCAAAAATCATGTGTTATTGTTTGATTTTTGATTGTTGGTTGTTCAAAAATAAGAGAGTCTTGGATAGGTTGAGCTTGATAGAAATCACCACAAAATATGATGTCAATGTTCCCAAAGTATTTTGTTTGGACATGTTTTATGTTTCTGAGTCTATTGTCAATAGAATATAAGAACCGACTTCCAATCATCGAGATCTCATCTATGAAAGCTACTTGCAATTCTTGATATAGCTTTGATAAGTTGTCCAATACTTCTTTGCTCAGCGAGAACAGTTGAGACTTGTTAAAAGGCATTAGCAATGCAGAATGGATTGTTGTTCCACCTGCATTGTATGCAGCTTTTCCTGTGTATGCTAATATTAGACCTTTTGGTTTCATAGGATCAGTTGTGTTTTGTGAATCATAAATTCGTATAAGCATTTGGAAAATTGCTTTTGCTGTGAGCGTTTTACCTACACCTGCTCCACCTGTAATAAAAAGGTAAATTGGTTCCTTGGGGTTTTTTTTTTTTTAATTGCAATGTGTTTTACAATTGCTTGTTGTTCTTTGTTCAAGATTCTTCTAAGTTTGTAATATTCATTGTTCTCCATTAAAAAATGGATGGGCAGTAATTTGAAATCCAAGATTGATTTTTTTCTTCATTTCAAATTGTTTTGGAAATTGCAAGTCCGATTGCAAATCATATTCCTCATAATGGGAATTGTTCTCTTGATTTTGCATATTCATTTCGTTAGTACTCAAAGAACTAATTTGCTCATTTGTTGCAGTCTCTAAATCACCCCATGTTGGATTGATGTTATATGTAAATTTGGCTTCATTAACTTGAATTGTTTTTTCATGTAATGTATATGCAGAGAGCCATGTAGGCAATTCTTGTTTCAATGTATCTTCACAATTTTCAAATGGCATATATAACAATAATTTCTCTCGACAAAAGTTTTCAATATCATTGTGTTTGTTATATTTGACAAATCGTATAACATTTGGCTTTTTCCTTTTAGATATCGGTTTGCCATTTTTCTTGTAATTTGATACAAATTCTGCAAGGCAGATTTTGCCAATGGAACTTGGTCGTCCAATGTAGTAGTCAACAATGGAATGGCACATAACATCTTCTGAATCATCAGGTTCTTGTTTCAAAAGAATAGGCGGTTTAAGCATAAACGTGCGTTCATCAACTGGAGACGTGTTGACAAATATACATTCCCTTGAACTAGAATTCAATGGCAATGAAAGTGCTATATGCACTTCTTGTTGAGCTGACATTTGTTGTAGATTGAGTAATGTATTTCCAAGTTTACGAATCATTTGCATAGCATCAATTTCATCTTTTTGATGCTCTTTCCGTATTCTTCTAAATGCATTTGTCATAGACTTGTCAATTTTGGCCATATATGAACTACAATATGATGCTGCAGCATATGCATTTAGCACAAATTGTGCATCTGTATTTGCATTCCATAAAGCAGGGATATTGTTTGCAAAACTGTTATTCCAAATGTGAGAAGGTTTTCGTTTCAAGAAAATTGTTGGTTGCTTTACTGTATGTTGCAATAGTTCTATGTACTCATTTTGTAGCAGCCCTATTTCTAGGAGGAAATCGTCATGTGTTGTTGAATCATTGTAGTTTGTTTGCCCCAAGAATGCAAAAAACGATATTGACTTCTCTACAACTTTTGTATTTTCTGCATTGGTTGGTTCAATGATCATTGTTGATTTCATTGGTGGCATGGGGAAGTTGTATCTGCAATTTGAATTTTTTCGCTTCTTACAACTTTTTGTATGGTGATGTTTATGCAATTTAGCAACATCTGGCTCCAAATGATTTGTATTACAAGTGATGTAATTGTCAACAAACTTCTCAATTTCTGAGTTGCTTTCTTTTCCATATATTGGAGCATTCTCTATCCATAACAGTCCATGTTCATGTTCAGTTCCTCTATTTTGGAATTCTGTTACAAAATAGTAATCAGATATTTTTCCAAAGAATGTAGTATCTTGAGATATCAATCGCTTTATAGCATTAATTCTATGTCTATAGTATTGGCTACATGTGACTGGATATTTTCTTATAAGGTAGTCAATGTCATCATCTTCTAATATATCAATAGCACTTTTTTTTGCTTTATTTCTAAACAATGTGACAAGTGTATCTACTAATGGTTTCCATCGATGTTCTGCACTTGTGAATGTCACAAAGAAAGTTGGAGGGCCTAGTTGTCGTATCATTGCAAATATGTTTTTCCTAATTTGTTCCAAATGGTCAGAAGATATGCGAATGTTTTTGAAATCTATGTATCCAATGTCAGATTTCAATAACTTTTCCAAATTTGCTCGATACTTGACATCTTTTGCTAATATTTTCCTGCCTTTTAGTTGTCCCTTTCTTATTCGCACCCATATGCAAGAAAGCACTTTATCAATTATTATTCGCATTGTCTTGAAAAACAAATTTGTTGTATGATATTGGAAGTCACCACTTGCTTGTAACAATTCCCATTGCACAATTTTTTGGTAAGTAAACCTATTTGTGATGTCATGATCACGTGCATCGCCATAAAATAATGTTGGAAAGTTCATTTCTTCTGCATATTTGTCCTTGAAGATGCCTAATGGTCGTTGTCCTTCAGCAGGGGCCACTTCAATAATCTTGTCTTGCAGATCGTAGATGCGTTGTGATTCTATTAATCCATGCACCAATGTTTCAGTAGGTGCTTCATTATTTGCATCACTATCTGTATCACTTTCATTGTCACTGTTTGAATTTTGTACAATGTATTCATTATCCTCTTGTAAAACATGGGCCCAATTCTCATTTATACAAATGTTGCTAGCTTTATAAAGACTTCTAGAACATAATTCGTTCAATGCCTTCATGACAATAATGGGACGTACTTTACCTGTTTGGTATGCATTTTTGTATTGCAATCTTCTTTTCAATGCAACTGCAATTGTCATTGTATCATTTAGATATTGTGGCAATGCTTTTTGCACAATGTCCATATGAACTGGTACATTGATAATTGATCCTGTTAAGCTAATTTGTGACCGTCTATGTCCCCATTGTCTGATTTGTGCAAATGCAATTCTCAATGACACAAGTCTTTCTTCTAGGTCTGAAAGTATATTTACAGTTGGCAATGAAATGTTACGTCTTATTTGTTCGGGTGCTGCAAATTGTGGTAGCTTTCCATTGTCAAGTGCTTTCTTGCAAGAAACACATATGTTTTCATTGCTAAAGGTCCTATTGTTCAACGTCAAATCCATATGCTTTTCTTGCAAATCTGTAGTGAAGAACCTAATATTTTTTGCAAAATGCAATTTGTTGCAAACTGCACATATATTCCTAGGCGTGTCTTCGACTTTTTCGATATAAATTTGTATTGCATTTTTCTGTTTTGACTTCTTATTAGAAAATGGTTTTTTGCATTTGTCATTGCATTTGCGTTTTGCACATATGAATTGCTTTAGCTTGTGATAATTCAGCCTACAATCCTTAGTTGGTTGCATTTGCTCTAAATGACATGCTATCTCAAATGCAATATTATTGCTAAAATGTACTTGAGATATACATTGCTCTTTTTCTAGTACATGCCCATGATGCAATTGATTACAAACATCATTTGCTTCCATGGACAATTGTTGAGAATTGTGAACATATTCTTGTATCATTGCATGATAGTGAATATGCGATGTATTTGTCATGAATGACAAGATGTTAACAATATCATTGCATCTTGAATAAGCGCAACTGTAGTTGACAAAGCTATTAGTAACAGAGGACCATACTTGGATATTGACTTTGAATATGACAGATATCCATTGCAGGCAAAATGGTCCGCCTTCCACTTGTCCTTTTTCATATGGCATTGCCATATTTATCAGATATTGTTGCCAATTGCTATTCATTGTATAGTGTATCGCATCAACTACCAGGTATTGCTGTAAACAATGCAATGCCTCTTGATTCTTATGCATAACTGCATTGCAAAAAGATTGCACAATGTAAAGTCGCAAAGACTCTGCATTGAATTCTGTTGCTACCAAATAGCAAATTGCATTAAAGAGACTGTCACCACAGTTATATGTCACTTGCTTTGCAATTGTGAGTCCATTTAAAAGCATATTATTTGCAATGTGCATCCAATTGCTTTCAACATCTTTGCAAATAGGTGATAGGTAGATATTAGACTCATTGCAAATGCAAATTGGAAACTTTTGGTAAACCAATGGTTCATAATGACCACTAACAGGATTTGCATCATGAAAGAGAATGCAATATGGAATTGCATTTTCATGTTGATTGAAAAGCAAATATCTCGTTTTTCTTGTCAATGACCAAACTGCAATTGATATATCTAGCCATTTAGCTAACCAACGTATGCAAAAGGTATCACCCCATAAACCTCGTTCAGATTCCTTTATATTTGTAGATGCAGAATAACGCATTTTATGAAGATATGTACCAATATCATTAACACCATGTAACTCGTATAGGAACTCAGGTGCTAGTTCATATTGATATTACTGTATTGCTTCAACGTCATTGTTCTTTAAGCAAAAAAGAAAGTGGTCTATTAACCCATTTCACAATTCATTTGAAGTATAACGAAAATGTAGAAGCATTTCGAACGAGTCAAATAGACAATCTCCTACAGTATATGAAAATGCATTTAGCCTAAAAAGACCATTTCTTTTTAATACAATATCAATGTTCTCAGGCAAAATGCATTGCAATCTGAAATTGTAATTGTCAACATCTATTATTTGTTCCATCATTTGCAATTGCTTACCAGAGCTGGCTTTTGCAATTGTCTTGTACAGCTTTGCAAAAAAAATTAATGAAGTTAGCAAAAACTGAATGTGATTGTTTTGAACAAAATTTATGTATATTTAAAAAATATGCTATTGCATTATCTTGGTAAACAAATATCAAATTTCTAGCAGCAAGCCATATTTGTAAATAACAAAGAAATTGGAAATGCAAACAATGCAAAAACATAATGAAAAGAATGGAGCATAATTCTAAGAATATTTCTGCAAGTAAACAAAAGGGAACAATCGAAACACAAAATGAAGTTAACAAAAGGAAGCAATGCAAAGACAAAATGAACAAATGCAACAGAACTTTAAGAATATTTCTGAAAGCTAACACCATTGTCAATTGCATTTGTCAAATAAATTGACCATGAGCCTATTTATGAGTTTTACATAAGTGGTGCACCAATTCAGCTGTCAAAATATAAAAAGTATTGTCTCTGATTTATGCTAGGTTGCAACTCTAACATATACCAAGGTAAAAAGTTTCCTGCTATTCGTTATCAGCCTATCAGAATGACCATGACAGGGCCGCCATATTGACATTTTTGAAAACTGGTTATGAAGCAACATATCTTCTCAGCCATACTTTTATCACTTCCTATGCTTAAGCATATCTCTATATCTATATTTTTTCATGGGACTGTTTATGGACTTATCTAGCAGCTAATTTCTTATTAGACAAAACTCGCTTCAAAGCTCCCATATATGCTAGAATGACTATGATAGGGCTGTCATATTGACATTTTTGGAAACTGAACCAGATACGAGTAGTGCATAAGCATACTTCCATAATGCTTCTCAACAAGATCCATCATTATCGGACATTGCAGGTACAATCCATATAAATGATGAACATGTAATATGTTCAAAGAACGGCTTTGGCAAACACAGCAACAATCTGCCTAAGCAAATTGTCGCAAGACTGTTGGCAATTGTGGCATGTGAAAGAAGATGCGCAAAAATTACAGATCTTTGATGATTCACAAACTGCGGTGAATCGGATGAATGGAACAAATCGATTGGATAATTATAAACTTCAACCTATATTTCAGGAGATTCGACTTGCTTAAACAGAGTATTTAACAGATCATGTTTGAACATGTTTACAAAGACAGGAACATGCAAACTGATGGACTGTCAAAAGCAAGATTATACTTGGTACCATGAGCTTGGCCCATTCAACAGAGAGTGGAAGGAGAGCTGATCAAATGTCTTTTAAATGTCAATATCTATATCTATAATTTTTTATGGCACTGTTTATGAACATATCCAGGACCTAATTCTTTATGAGACAAAACTGGTTTCAAACCTGTGATGTATGTCAGAATGACCATGACAGGGCTGTCATATTGACATTTTTGAAAACTGGTTATCAAGCAACATATCTTCTCACTCATACTTTTATCAGTTCCTATGCTTAAGCATATCTCTATATCTATATTTTTTTATGGGACTGTTTATGGACATATCTAGCAGCTAATTTCCTATGAGATAAAACTCGTTTCAAAGCTCCGATATATGTTAGAATGACTATGACAGGGCTGTCATATTGACATTTTTGGAAACTGTTTATGAAACAAGATATGTTACTAGCAATACTTTTATCACTTCCTATGCTTAAGGATATCTGTGAAATGCAGAAACATATATAATAAATGTAATTTTGTTTTCATAATAAAACAATTTTTTCTCTCTAAGGAGAACAAGGTACTTAAACATCATATCAGAACCAATCTGGTTATAACTAGCTAACATGACATTTTAATCTAAGGTTTAACTTATTGACAAAAAGTAATTAGTAGAATAACACCGTACCTGCAACGAAGCCGAGCGTTCAAATTCCTTCTCGTCCAAACCATATGCATGTACAAGCCAGCCTATGCCAGTACCATGAGAAAATGTGCAAATGATGAAATTGGTTAACGAAGTCTGCACACAAAATCCTCAGTATTCAACCAGAATGCCATTAACTCATAATGCTCAAATAACCATGGACTGTTGCATGCAGCTAACAGAAACCCTCAGTATTTAACCAGAATGCCATTAACTTATAATGCAGTACCCAAACTTAACCTCTAAACAATACGACCAAGAATCACAGTTTCACGCAGACATTTACCCAAATTTCTATAAAACCCATGCAACTAAGACAAACCCTCAGTATTCAACCAGAATGCCATTAACTTATAATGCTCAAATAACCATGGAATCTTGCATGCAAGTAACAAAAACACTCAGTATTTAACAAGAATGCCATTAACTTATAATGCAGTGGCCGAACTTATCAAAGCGACAGCACAAAGTTGCGGGATACAAGCCGCACCTGGAACAACAGAACCGCAACCAAACCTTTGCGACAGAGTTAACCGAGCACGCAGCAACCTCATTGTGTTTTCACGACAGACAATACAACAAATACAAAGGAAAAATCGCAGACACCGTAGAGCTAAACAACCAAGTAACAATAATAATCCAAATGCGATTAACTTATAATGCAATAGCCGAACTTAATCTCTAAACAATACAACTAAGAATCACAGCTTCACGCAGACATTTACCGAAATTTCCATAAAACGCATGCACCTAAGACAAGTCCTCAGTATTCAACCAGAATTCCATTAACTTATAATGCTCAAATAACCATAGACTCTTGCATGCAGGTAACAACAACCCTCAGAACAGGCAGGAACCGCATTCTGTTTTCACCGCAGACAATACAACAAATAGAAAGGAAGAATCGCACAAACCGCAGAGCCAAAGAACCAAGTAACAATAACAACCCAAAGGCCGTGAACAGGGTAAAACCCAAATAACCATGAACTCTTGCATGCACGTAACAGAAATTCTCAGTATTTAACCAGAATGCCATACAGGCGAACTTACAAAGCCACACCGAGCAGGTAGGAACCCCACCGCAGACGAAAAATCGCACAGACTGCACAGCTAAACAAGCAAGGAACAATACCCGAGCAGCCAGCAACCCCACCGCAGACGAAAAATCGCACAGACTGCAGAGCTAAAGAAGCAAGGAACAATACCCGAGCAGCCGGCCGCGAAGACAGTAAAACCCAAAGAGCGCGAAGACACTAAATCCCAAGCCGAACTTTCCAGCATTTCGAGGAGCAACAGCTGGTTGCCGATCAGACCACCACAGTGCATGCCGACCACAGCTAAAACAAACCCTCAGTATTCAACCAAAATGCCATTAACTTATAATGCTCAAATAACCATGGGCTCTTGCATGCACGTAAGAGAAAACCTCAGTATTCAACCAGAAGACAAACCCTCAGTATTCACAATAATAATCCAAATGCCATTAATTTATAATGCAGTAGCCGAACTTATCCTCTAAACAATACAACTAACAATCATAGCTTCCCGCAGACATTTACGCAAATTTGCATAAAACCCATGCAGCTAAGACAAACCCCCAGAATTCAACCAGAATGCCATTAACTTATAATGCTCAAATGACCATGGACTCTTGCATGCAGGTAACACAGCACGCAGCAACCACATTGTGTTTTCACCGCAGACAATAGAACAAATAGAAAGGAAAAATCGCACAGACCGCACAGCTAAACAACCAAGCAATCATAATAACCCAAAGGCCGCGAACAGGGTAAAACCCAAATAGCAATGGACTCTTGCATGCAGGTAACAGAAACCCTCAATATTTAACCAGAATGCCATACAGTAGCCGAACTTACCAAAGTCACACCGAGCAGACAGGAACCCCACCGCAGCCGAAGAATCGCACAGACTGCAGAGCTAAACAAGCAAGTAACAACACCCGAGCAGGTAGGAACTCCACCGCAGACGAAAAATTGCACAGACTGCAGAGCTAAACAAGCAAGTAACAATACCAACCCAAAGGCCGCGAAGACAGTAAAACTCAAAGGCCGCGAAGACAGTAAAACCCAAGCCGAACTTTCCAGCATCTCGAAGAGGAACAGCTGGCCGCCGATGAGATCACCACAGCGCATGCCGACCACAGCTAAGACAAACCCTCAGTATTCAACCAGAATGCCATTAACTTATAATGCTCAAATAACCATAGACTCTTGCATGCAGGTAAGAGAAACTCTCAGTATTTAACCAGAACACGCACCCTCAGTATTCAACCAGAATGCCATTAACTTAGCCAAACTTACCAAATGCACACCCAGCAGGCAGGAACTCCACCGCAGACGAAAAATCGCACAGACTGCAAATAACAATACCTGGGCGCAACTCTACTGCAGACCAAACATCGCACAGACTGCACAGCCAAACAAGCAAGTAACAATACCAACCCAAATGCCGCGAAGACAGTAAAACACAGACGGAACATTCCCCAATCTCGAGGACGGACACCTGGCGAGCGATCAGACCACCAGAGCGCATGCAACCACGTGCCCCTCACGCGCGCCACCTACCATTCGCCTCGATCCATGCGAAGCGCGTAATAAGACCCCCATTCGCTTCCGCCCCGTAAACCTTAGTCCGACTTAGGAAAACCACGAAATATTTCCAAATATCGCCGCGGTCAACCCAAAGTCAGCGATCTATCGATCGCTTATAGTCCCCGGCAGGGACTAATAATACATTATTATGAAATAAGTTTAAACTTTGAGGAATAAATGTTATGATTAAATAACCTTGTATATATAGTAACATACCAAGTGCCTTAATGCTTGATTAAGGATTTGGGGTATCAATATTTTTTTTATTCATGAGCTTAACAATCAACTCTGACACCACTTTGTAACATACATTACCAAAATTTATCCTAACCACACATGAAAACACTTGATATTAATCTCTCATACATTTAGTTAAACACTTTACATGTAAATTTTTCTTCAAATACTTTGTATAAAACCAATTAAGTAGTTTTTTTTCTTGTAGACATTTTGTCAAACATTTTGTATGAAATGAAATAAGAAACATTGATATGATTCCACATGTAATTGATCCAATATGCCTTTGATACCAACATTGTCCAAGATCTTTTCTTCTATGATGTTTTCAGAATTGCATGAAAAGAGCATGTAAAAACCATAAATGCAAACACTTAAAGAAGAAGCAACATAAAAGAGACCGTAAAAAAAATGCACACAAAATATTCATAACAAAGTTCGTCTAGTGTGGACTACGTCTATTAGCCTTGCTTCAATAGTGGGGAGGCTGCTTCATTCATGTCAGCAAAATGAAAATGAGTACATAGCAAAACACATCATTATACCTCTGATTTTGAGGATGACCTAAAAATGGAATGCTCAAATGCAAAAATGGGCTGCACCAACGAAATCGTGGTGAAATTCCGGTTAAAATAATATAAACTTAGCTATATTCCACCTATGTCAACTCTGGACCCCCTAGAGAATCTAAAGATTCCACAACAGATTCTGCAGCGGGAATATTCCTCCTATAACTATGCCCTCCTGGTTTCGACACACATGGTTCTTCACTGACACAATTCCCATGACTCTTGGCCTCCATTCTCGACCCTTTGTTTCGGCTCCGCTACCTCGTCGCAGGTTCTACTGAAGGTTTTTATATGTTTTGGTAGGTGATGATACTAAAGCCACCTTGTGGCATGGCGGTTGGCGGATGTTAAAAAAAGAGACTCGGTAGGAGGAGGTCCCAGGGTCAAGCTCGTGAGCCTCCCCCACCCTTCATCATTTTGTATGTGATTAAAATATGGTTGACCAGACTCCCCATGGCGCATACCCATTGCATAATTGTTGTATGGCATATGGTATATAGTTCTTGCATTAATTTTAATCCATCGTTGGACAATGCATATCATATAGTCGACTTTGTCAATATATATATATATATATATATATATGTATATATATGTATATATGGTCATATTTATGACCATAATCTTTTGACTTTGATATATATGAAACCAAAGTTTGGTTTTTATGGGTTTATTTTTTTAATATTAATCTTTTTTTAATAAGTTTTTATAACCATAGGTTAATTTAATGAATCCCAATGACAAATTTCCCCTACTAAATTTCACATACCCCTACTAAATTTATCCTCACCAAACTTGTAAAAACTTGATTTCCATCTCTCATACATTTTTTCAAACACTTAACATGTAAACCTTTCTTCAAATACTTTGTATACAACCAATTAAGTAGTTTTTTTCTTATATGCATTTTTTGAAACATTTTGTATGAAATCAAATAAGAAACATTGCTATGATTTCACATACTAACTAAGATACACCAATCAATCATGCAACTTTTGATTTATGTCTTTGAGGTATTTTATCAAATAGTTTGTATTCAAATTGTAGTAAAACACATTTAACAATTTTCCTCAAATTTTTTACATGTAAATATGCATAGATAAACTATAACAATACTATCATACAACAATGCTAACTAGCAGTACTATCCCCATCCATAAAAAAACATTTTCATTGGGGTATTTCATCAAACATCTTGTATGCAATGAACCATCAAACCATTTAGGCATTTCTTCAAACTTTCGCATGCAAAATAATATAACAACTTCCTCAGGGTATATCTCCTAAATTATAGTAGTACGAGTTTTGAAAACTGAACCAAATAATTAGTAGTAGTTCTCCTCACTAAAGTCCAAGTTTCAACTTTTGGAACCTTATAGATGAAAAGTTATAGAAAAAATGCCAACGTGGCTTGTTTCATGCATGATTTTAGGAGCATCTAGGAAGCTTGACTTACTCTAATCATATCTCCTAAAATATCACAATTTAATATCTAAAAGTTCGACCAGATGATCAACGATATTTCCCCTAATTATGGTCCAAGTTTCAACTTTTAGAACCTCCCAGAAGAAAAGTTATAGTATAAATTCCAACATGACTTGTTTGATGCATGATTTTAAGAGCATCTAGGAAGCTCATATTCCTTTGATCATATCTCTTAAAATATCACGACCCAAGATCTAAAAGTTGAACTAGATGATCATCAAGGTTTCCCCTCACTATGATCCTAGTTTCAACTTCTAGAACCTCCCAAAAGAATAGTTATAGTAGAAATTCCAACATGACTTGTTTAAATATGTATTTAGGAATCTCGACTTTCTCTTATAACATTTCCTAAAATTTCACAACCTAATATATTAAAATTGGACTAGAGGATTAACGATATTTCCTCCCACAATGATCTAAGTTTCAGCTTCTGGAACCTATGAGAAGAAAAATCATAGCAAAAATTCCGACATGACTTGTTTAAAGAAGAATTTAGGAAGCCTATCTTCCTCAAACAATGTTGTTACAAACTTTAATCCATATAAAAAGCTACAACCAAACAGTATAACAACTACAACCATGGGTAAATGCATGTACACATAAACTTACTAGAAAGTGAAATTAAATAATCATGCATAAGAGATACTTATCTTGAGTCAAATATTTTGCAATCTAGAACTGAAGAAGGGTGAGCCACTCTCCACCCAACCATAGGCTCAAATATGCAGTAGTCTTTCTCATAGCTATCCATTCCCAAGCTAGATCTTGATGCCTTGAGGGAAAAACTAAACATAGGGATTTGGCACACAACTTTCAGACCATATTTAACACAAAAAGTGAAGTCCACTCTCCTCCACACACATGAAATAATCTCAGTCCACTCTCCTCCACACAAATGACAATGCAAGTTTGCACAACATAAGAGAGTCCTTCTCTAATATTTGTAATCCCTCGAACCTCCTTTCTTTAGTGCTCTATGTGCCACACACAAATAGGACAACTCCCAATCCTAAGTAATAAAAATAAACATTAAATCATATAATAGAGTTTTACATCATAGCATCAATTCTAGCACCTCAACATTATATGTTCTTAATTACATTACAAAATTTGGGGTAATGAAATGAGTGTCACATGTCTCGATGATTGGTCATTCATGTTTTTAGTTTGTAAAGTAAATGTTGTAATAAAATGACACAACTTCTAGAATCATACTTTGATTAATGAACATTGATATGGAAATGCAACAACATTTTGGTTTCTTGATAAGAGAATTATAAGTCAATAGAAGATACTGCCTAAGACCTCATGTGGCTACGTCGTGTATCCTTTAATAATGTAATATATGTGACTGGTGCCTAAGGGAAATACTACTTAAAAAAGGCACTAAATTCCCACCCCCAATATAGGTTTATAGGTAGATTCTAAAGTTACATATGTATAAAATAACTTGTTTTCTTTGTTAGCTCTCCACTCCTATCTGCATGCATAACATGTGGAAGTCATTCAATCGCTAAATAATCTTAATATAGAAAGAAAATTTGAATCTGGATTCACTAGACATAGAAATTCACTATTTATTACATGAATTCTTTTGCCACTAGTTGGGAAAATCTCTAAACATTAGGGCTCAAATCTAGCAAGTCATGTAACCACATCAAAATCCTCAAGGCCTTTTTAAGGAAATGAGGTATGTATACCTAACCTAAAATGTTATCAACGTTTATCTTCTTTAAACCACCATGAAAATCCGTTCTTATATCATGATAGTCTTTTGCCTGTCGACAACTTTCCAATGATATAAATTTCATCAAAATCTATGCTTTGGACACAAAGTTATGCCCATTTGAAGGTTTCCCCTCCCAAATGCCATGTCAACATTTGTATCATTGCCACATGGAAGATAAGGGGTAGTCCTTTGACCCCGTGTCCCTATCTACAATGTCATGAAAACTACATGCAGTAGTCCCTAGTCACATGTTGACACCAGATTGGGCCACGTCCTAAAAAGGAAACACTAGCTTGATGCGCACATCCATGTCTGAGGTTTCTAAAAATCCTATTGTTATGGTTTTCTATATTTCTGATCTTCTGGATCCTTCCAGAAACAAGATTTTTTCCCTATGTGGTGGCTATTCCTCCTTGTTACAAGTCATTTTGTCACGTTCAAACAAATGGACATGGACTCAGATCTATCATCATCCATTTACTCTTTGCATCAATCCCATACAAAGCCAAAAGCATTCTCTTTCCAAAAGTTACAAGAATCCTAGGTTACATTAGCTAAAAATCCTAATTTTGTGGATCATCACACTTGTCTTTAAGACAACCTGCAGTGGCATAGTTTGCACACATACAACCTATGCTGGTCAACCCAGGTTGCTTTCACAAAAGGTGTGATGAACACCTGGAAATGAGGAAAAATAAAAATTAATTTCGAAGTTTCTCTCTGTAGAAGCTTTGGGAGTGATTTTAACTATTCACTGTTGGATCAGATCTCAAACTCCTACTATTGAGGTCTTATCACTTATCTCTCCTTGAACTTACCTCCATCTAATGTGGATAGAAGCCCTAGAATGGTAAATCCAAAACCACCTCATTTACGTTATAAATCCAGCACCTGCCATAAAGTTTGGGTTGGATTTTGGAGACTCTGATTATGCCTTTATGCTGTTCATTTGTGCCTAAAGGTCCATAATCTATCCATGTGCTTTATGCATGATTGAAGGCTTACCATTGTGACAAAGGAAGGACACGATACCTAGGAGAGATTCATAAAGTCAAGGCCTACAAGGGTTGTAATATTTTCCTGTCATTATTAATACAAAAATTCATTATTTCTCCTATACATTATGTCTTGTTTATGCATAGCTAGAACATGAATCCTTGACTTCTTGTTTAGAATTGTTTGTATATGTTATTTTGTATATTTTGGTTCTCTTGCTTTTTTTGGATGATTTGTAGGTTCCACTTTTAGAAATGGGAGTTGTAGTTGTAGCTAACAAGTAAGGAGAAGGAGGAAGCTTGCATTGGATTCCAAGTAGGTATTCCTTCCATATTTCAAACATCTCTAAGGAAAAACATTGTAGTTTTGTCTTGGTTGTTTCTAGACTAAGCCACTAGGTTTAGGGAGATTACTTCTATCTGCAGAAGCAATTTATCCACAAAACACTCCTTCCAAATTGAACAAAAATAAACTAAAAATTGAAAGTAATTAAAATAAAACTAAAGTAATAAGTAAACTACATTTAAAACTAAACTAAAACTATGTTTAAGTAAATTATAATCATATTACCTAAAATTGAATGAAATCAATAATACCTTCTCATCACCAAGGTGCTTCATTAATGTAACTGGTTTCAATTTCTTGTATCAATTTGTATGACTAGTTATCATTCTATAGTGTTGGATTTTACCGCAAACCTTTAACCGACTTCCAGTAGGAAAAAAATTTAGAAATCAAGCTTGCATTTGTACTAGAGTTCTCAGTTTATGTTTTTTTTAGTACATAAATGCATTCAAAATTGTACCATAATGCAAAAGAATTCAATAAGGCTTCCATCCCGAACATATAACTTCTTGTAAATTTGAAAATTAGCGAGTTGCCTAAACTTTTGGTTATGGGGATACTAATCTTGAAACTCTGTTGTAGTCTTCTACCTATTACTCTTATTCTTTTTACTTGGCTCTTTCTTTCTTTTATATGGAACACAATATGGAAAATCTAGTTTATGACACATTTCAAAATATATGACATTTGGCTATATGTGTATCAATATGTTGTATCATGATCTCAAAAAATCTTATTTGTTCGAAATATAATTATACATGTAATTTAATTTTTGCACTTATGAATCAATAGTCCCAACATTGTTACATGAGAAAGTTATGGATATTTGTGTTTAGCATTGCTATTTGGATTAATGTCACAGAGTTATATTTTTTTTACAAAGAATGAATATATATATATATATATATATATATATATATATATATATATATATATATATATATATATATATATATATTAGGTTATTTTATATATAATAATGTTAAAAGATTTTAGTTTTAGTGATTTGGTAAATAATTTGTTTTTGTAGGGATGTAGGTTGAATTTTTTGGAAACATGTTGTAACTTCTATTTTCTTACATTTATGAAATAATTGTATTTAATGTAATAATAGTAGCCAATATTTTGTTGTTGTTCATCTTTATGCAAACTACGAGGACAACGGAAAATGAGGATATATACATTTATGCCATCAAAATTCTTTGAACTGTGTTATTAGAAGTTACTTCAGCTTTAATTTAAGCCAACTTAACATAGATTTTGTTTTTTCATTGCACTCTATGCTTATTAGAATTGATATTGTTCTTTTCAATCAAACTTGTATGAAGAAAAAATTATACAGTGATTTGTGTTTTGAATCTCTAATGATTATTTATTTATTTTTCTTTTCCGGAATAATATATAAATTGGTTCTTTTTTATAAATAGTTGAATACTTTAAAATAATAAAATATTACGAATTTTAATATATATATATATATATATATATATATATATATATATATATATATATATATATATATATATATAATTTGGGTATTTAAAAATTATTTACTATTTTATATACAAATTAGAGATTTTTCTTCATTATTATATATTAATTTATTTTTTAATATCAACCAGTATAATATTTTTTTAATTTTATTTTTAAAATAAGAAGGAAAAATTAAAATTTTTAGAAATGGATTAACATTTTTAAATCATGCTTTTGGAAATAGCCTTTTGTGAAGTCTTTACAAAAGAAATTGTACCTACTTTTTAATACAGACATTTCATAGTAATAAATATTTATTTGGTTGTTTCCAATTCTTTTGTCCTTTTTCAGTTGCCTTGCCTTGAATTTGTTTTTAAACATTGCACTTAGAAAATGGAAGCGCAATGACCAGGCTGTAAAAATGAGTGCGAGAAGAATGAGGATGAAGAAGAGTGTTTGAACCAGTGTACTTTAGCTACAACCTGCTCAGACATTTGAATCCATCTTTACTTTACATGCAAAAAGCATTATTGATATCTCCCTGATGGGGGTGGTGAAATGATGTAATGGTGATGGGACGAGGGTAGGGGAGCATACTCCCATCCCCGAGTTGGCATATAACTAATATTTAATGCAACCAAGTGTAGCGCATGTGAGAAAGTGTCTAGACCCTTAAAAATTCCCTTAAGTAATGATTCAACTAGATATACCTTGTTTCTTCAGCTCTTTATCCGGGTGATGGGCGGTTTGGTCTGTGGTAAGAAGTCAATGATAAAACTTCAAGTTGGATAACGAGTTATAATGAGGGAGAGTAGTGCGGTATGGTTCTTAATTGTACTACGTCGAATTACCTCTTTATGCCCATTGGTATCTAGGCAATTCTCTCTTTGGGACAATTCGTCTTGAGACTCGAGGCACTCAAGACGACTTGGGTTAGTTTGTGGTAGGTGATATCTTTGGCCTCGTGCTCCCATGGTTTGAATGTGGAGTGGTTTATGACATCATCCAAGGCGTTGTGCCCTAGAGGTCAATCTATTGTTGAAATTTTTGTGGGCTCCTAAGGTGGGGTGGCGTTAAAGTGCTGGGTTTCTTCTACACAACATAGTGGCACCCCTGTTTGAGTAGGTCGATGTAAACTGGGTGAAGGTGCTTATTTCCCTGTTGCATATTGTTTTGGGTGGTGAATGCTAGCTTTGGTGGGGTCTGGAGCTTGTGGCCTTGTTGCCTTTTTGGCAAGGCCACTTTGGTGTACATTGTCTCAGTATGTAGTACCAGGTGGAGAGAGAATGAGTTAACCCGAGTGATGGGTAAGGGCAGGGAGATCGAGGAAGAATGGGTGTGGTTGGCATAAAAAAGGAGGCCAAACAGGAAGGTGAGTTGGCACATGAAATTTTGTTAGCATCTGTTTCCATAGTGGCGCCTGAGGAGCCGCAAAAATGGATAATTATATGGGCTCATTCAGCCTCCTATTCGACTTAACCCACCATTCTCATTAGTTTATTTCATGTTTTTTATTATATTTATGCTAATAGAGTGAATTGGGTTAGTCATTATGCCAACGAGTCTAATGGGTGCTTTGTGCAGTTTTTTGGTCAATTTTGAGACAAAATCAAAGGTTTTAATGAGCACTTGGCAGCGAAATTCGTGGGAGAACAAGTGAGAGGATTTGTAGGAAGGTGTCCCCTTCATTTATGGGCCCTTACCTCAAATTCTCCACCATCATCTCGGAGTTCAAGGGCCACCAAATCGATTATCACAAGGGTAGCCGAGCAAGGGCTAGTAAAGGTGTTGTTAACTACAAGTTTTGGCAGCCGCGTTCCTAAAGTTTAGGAGGGCTGTTGGGGTCCTCAATTTGTATAAATAAGAAGGCTTAGGGCCTCATTTTAGTTAGTCACTTTGTAGGTAGAAGTTAGCTAGTTTTTAGTTCGATTTCAGTCATTTTTTAGGCAGTAGTTTAGCTCTGCATTTCAGCACATTTTCAAGCTTTCCCTTGTGGACAGTTTTTGACGTAACTATTATTTCTTGCTCAACAAATATGAATCCAGCTTTGCACCAGATCTAATCTCTCTTAGGAGGCTGTAGCTCTTAGGGTTGGGCCCAACCCAAGTGCCCAGTACCTCCTTTGTTTACTTTTATGTGTTTTGCTGCATTCTTAGAATAAAATCTGTTATTTAGATTTAAATCTTGTTTTGTTATTTATGTTGCTTTTGATGATTAAAAAGGCTTTTCATGTTCAGATTGATTTTGTAGGTTAATAACAGAGAAGATCTTTAGAAAAAGGCCATCAAGCACCTCTGATCTCACCTCTCCCTCAGTGGGATCGTGAGCTGGGACAAAGGTGACATTGCTGCCAACAAAAACATTGTCTTTGCTTCACCATGCAATCATTAGTGTTAGATTTTCATTTGCAGAGATTGATACTAGTTGTAGTTACGTGTTCAGGTCCATGGTTTCTCAGTTTGCATAGCTATTTCACATGTTTCATTGCAAATAAACTTATGTTCCATTTCTTTGCTGTTATCTAGGTCAGATTAGGTTAAAGTAATTAGCTTCTTGATTTTTCAAGTCTTCATTTGTCTAATTCAAAAGATAACTTGCAGAGTGCCTGTAATACCTCTCCATCTACCTGTACTCCATCAATCCCATCTGCCCCAACCTCCAACTTGGATTCTTGCCTCACGTTTACCATTTGCTCACTTTGCCCTAATTCCCATATTTTTATGCCACATTGCTTCACTCCTCCTTGAACAAATCCAACCATCCTTGCCACTCCTTAGCTCCATCCCCCAATTCCTAGACCTCCTCTCACCCCTATCTCACCTCCATACCCACTCCTTCATCTTTCTTCCTCCATCCATCCTCCAAAATCCCATTTCTGAACATCCTGTAGAAAATTACAGACATCCTGTAGAAATTCCAGAACATCCTGTAGAACCCCTGCAAACTTCCTGTAGAAGCTCACGAATGAGGTTTCTTGATAGCCAAACTCTGTGAAAATCTATGGAAGGGTGTTAGGGACCCTTAGGTCCTCTTTGAATCTTCCCAACCTCCTCCAAGCATTTCCTCACCATTTCCTGCCATCAATCAACCTCTGCACAGTCAAACCAGTTAAGCACATGCATAATAATTTGCCAAAATTAATAAAAAATACAAAAAGATGTTTTCTTTCAAATTTTACTGTAGAAGTAGCTTAGACACAAGCATTTCATCTTCTTAGAAGTCAATGGCATCTCTTTCAGTAGTTTTTATCCTCTTTCTTGCATCAGTAGGACTAGCTGGTAAAATTAGGGTTTACTAGGGTTTACATCTCCTTTCAGCTTTTTAGTTTCTTTTTGCAAGTAGATTAGCCTCCTTTGAGTTAGCTTTCATCCATCAATTAAAAATCTTCTTCTAAGAGCTCATAGAAGTTTTCTTAAGCTCCTAGCGGACTTGTGCCAGCTGATCAAGTGATAGCTGCGGCAAGAGCTAGTACTTGTGCATACAACATCGTCGCTTCCAAGTTTGTTACGAACTACCGGGTTGATAAATTAAAGAAGGGAGTCCCAGGAGTTGCAGCATTATTGCTGCAATACTGGGGACCACCAGCGCCCTCCACTTTGGAATTCACCGCCCGTCAGGTGAATCACATCACTGCCCTCGTCATGGATATGAGTAGGAAAATCTAGGATCATGAAGTTGAATCGGTGGGTCTGTTGGAGGATATCCAACAAGCTCAATGGGACCAACTGGATCGTATTGCATCTCTAAGGTGCAATCAACATCGAATCCACTCTCAACTGGATAGGCTGGAAGCTCGAATTGAACATCTTGAGTTCCATGCCCATGGTCAGTCGCATCCTCCTGGTAATCCAAATGGTGGTCATGCTCCTGTTCCTCCCTAGTTTATGATGCATATTGGTTTTGTATGCATTCTGTATGTTTTTTGGAATATCAATGGTTGTTGTCTTTTGAGAATCCATGGATTTTGGTCCATCACTAGTTGTATCACTCTTTCTCTCTTGGCCAACAAATCTGGTCGGAGTGAGGCCGAGAGAGAAGAGATTTTCTAGAAAATCTTTTGTAAAACCTTGATGAATTAATAGAAAAAGTTTGACCGACAAAAAAAAACATTATCGATATCAAATGTCTATATTCACAAATAAGATTATGGAGTGGGACAAACATTATATGCTCTATGAATATATAGAATAAAGTTATGTGGGATTGAGAACAAAAAATGTTTATATTTGTATTGAGTATTTTCATTTTATTTTTTCATGAATATTATCATGTTTTCATGTACTTAGTTCTCATTTTTTTTTGTAAAGTGCATATTTTTATGTATATAAATTTTCCTTTAGATGTATTATTAGTTGAGATTTATTTATAGATTTCCTAACATTCTATGTGAGACACATAACCTTTGTTTAACTTTTATTTGTATTTATTTATTTTTTATGATTAAATTTGATATATATATATATATATATATATATATATATATATATATATATATATATATATATATATATATATAGATATATATATATATATATATATAATAGTAATAATAATAATAATAATAATAATAAATTAATGTTTCTCTAACCAATTTTTATTTTAATACATGATTGTTTTACTTGACACGTTTTGTCAATCTTTTCAACCCTTTCTACGATTCTTCAACTACTTCCATAACCCATACAACAAGTATGTAAAATTATTTTTGTTATTATTTTTTTTTATTTACTATTTATAGAATAGGTAATGTACTCTGTAGCTCAAACAACAACCATATAAAATTGTTGTTGTTACTAAGAAGAAAATGTCACTATTATATGAAATGATTATATTTTTATCACAAGTATCTTTAAGATTTGTTAATAACACAATATCATCGATGTAGAAAAACAATAACAAAGCATGAATTCTTATATGTATACTTCATTTATTCGTTAAGTGATCTAAAAATGAAGATCTTAGATTAATATTAAGGTATTACAGACTCATGTGCATGGATTTGCCTACATTACTTAGTGCAACGGATCGATAAGATTGTGAATAATATAGGCAATGAAGCAGTTAAAGAAACATAATACACAAACACACATAACACAACAAATTTAATATGGAGTTCACCCAAAACTCCTGGGCTACGTCTCCTGGTCCAACCTTTAGTGGTGACCTCTCTATTATGTCTTCAAGAGCAGAGTTTTACAAAATGTGAGCTCAATTTGAGTCTCACACAACAGATACAAAACAACAAGGCTTTAATTGGATCTCCCAAGTCTTTCTGAGTACACAGACTCTCTCCTCATAGACTCTTTGTCTCTGTTTGCTCTCTGTCTCCGCATTTCCTGTCTCTGTATCTACTAGTCTGTGGCTTTAAAGCCAATATGCGTTGTCTGTTCGTTTCCTCTTCTCGGGCTCTCTGGCTCCCGGCCTCTGTCCGCTCGAATCCCCTTCTGAGCGTTAGAAATCATTGCTAAACACCTTCAGGGATGGTGGCCACCTGTTCCATAATGGAATGGACCATCGGTGCCCTTGAAATCCCAAAAAATAGCGTTCTATTTTTACACAGAGAAACACTATAAAACACAGGAAAATTCACCAATCTGCCATTTTTCGGACTTCAAAAATCCTTAAATCCACTTTATACTTCTATCGGGTCCACCTTTATTGCTTATCGCATCTCCATCATTGATCTGAGTGATCCAGATCCAACGGTTGAGATTCATTTCGGGCGGCTCATGCGTACGGGGGTTAACCGCATGAAAAGGATGGTTTTCTATCTCTGGTGCCTGGCCACGTGGCAGCCAGTGTATGGGCTAGGGCAGAGCCGAACCAAAACCACTTACCGCCTATGGCCCACCCGAAATCCCACTCGTTTCGTGGTTTCACTCTGTATTTATAAAAATACATTAAAACATTGAAAATACTGTCAATATGGCTTATATTAGACTTGAAATAATTATGAAGTGGTATTTACAAAACCCTTTCGGGTCTGGTTTCATCGCATTAGCGCTTCCCTTTGTATTTCGTTTATTTAATGAAAAACTCAAAATACATAGGAAAAGCTCTGTTTTTGGATCTCAAAATATATCAAATATCGTTCATAACTTCGTTAGGTCCGGATATATATATATATATATATATATATATATATATATATATATATATATATATATATATATATATATATATATATATATATATATATATATATCGCAAGTCGCGTATGTATCGGCCCCCGCTCTGTGGTGTTGCTCCGATGCGATTTTGCGATGTGACTTGTCGCAATCGCATATCACATGAGCCTCGGGCCGTTGGTAAGCGTTCCTTTGCATTGTGCCGATGCGATATTGCGATTCAACTTGGGCCGTCGATCTGCACGCTTGATCGACAATCCTCGTTGACCCGCACTGATCGCGATCGCAACTGCCATATGGTCACCTCCAATGGCCTCTGCCTGTCACCGCCGATTGTGATATGCCGGTCGGATCTAGACCATTGATCGGCCAGATCCGACGGCTCCTGTACATCACTATCTAAGCCTCGATAGACCTGTTTTTCACTGTTTCCTTGTGTTTTTCGCTCTCAATAGTGTAATCCTTTTGCGATAGTTTTGATCTTTTAGAAGATTTTGAAGACTTAGAGGGTTTTCTAGGATCCATTTGGATCACGCCTTCCCACTGAAAAAGCTTTTGGACCACCAAAAGTTGGTTTTTAAGCATCAATCAAGTGAGGATACAACTTCCTCACTTGTCCAATCTCTATCCATCTTGCACTACTTGGTTTTGAACCTTTGAGTCCGATTCTAAGGTACTCAACATCCCCTTTGCGCGTAGTTCTCACCTTCCTGTCCAGAACTGTATCTTCCTACAACTCATTGAGATATTCAAGCAACAGATCATCAATAGAAGGCAACTGACTTTTCTCTTCGGGATCTTCAATCAATGAAGGTTCAAACAGTCTCAAGTTCTCTGCATTAACTACTGAATAGATGTGCATGTAAGCTAGCAAATCAAGGCGAAAAGCGTTCTCACCAATTTTCTCAAGTATCTTGAAAGGCCCATACCTTATTGGCTTCAGCTTCTTACCTTCACCTTGCATTTTGTCTTTGCTGATGTACAACCAGACTTGATCACCAACTTGGAAGCTATGCTCAATTCGATGCTTATCATGCCTTGCCTTGTACTTGGCCTGGCTTCTTTCCAACTGTTCCTGCACTGCCTGGTGAATTTCTTGGATCTGTTCAATGAACTTGGTTGCTTTGTCCACATCACTGTGTCCATCAACTGCTATGTCTTTACTAAAGACAAAATCCAAGGGAGACCTTGGTGTAAAACCAAAACAAGTCTCAAAAGGAGATCTTTGTGTAGAAGAGTGCTTAGCATGGTTGTAAGCATGTTGCACATAACATAAATGTTCATCCCAAAGCTTGGGATGCTTGCTACAATAGCCCCTGAGCAACTAGATCACTGTCCTGTTGACCACCTCTGTTTGGCCATCTGTTTGTGGATGAAATGTTGTGCTCTTCTTCAATCTGGTGTCCATCAACTCCCATAGACTTGACCAAAACTTCCCAACAAATCGAGAATCTCGATCAGATACAATAGAAGTGGGTAACCCAAAATGAACCCATACATGCTGAAAGAACAACTTTTCTATTTGTTTAGCTGTAATCTGCTTGTTACAAGGTATTAAAATATACATTTTGCTGAACCTATCCACAATAACATACAAATAGTCATGACCTTTTCTATATTTTGGCAATCCCCCAACAAAGTCCATGGAAACACTTTCCCAAGGACGAGAAGGAACTGGAAGTGGAGTGTACAAGCCTAGTTTTCTATTGTTGGGCTTGCTTTTAGCACACATGATACACTCTTTAATATATATAGAAACTGTTTCATGCATTTTTGGCCAATAACAGAACCTTTGTAGTTGTGCAACTATTTTACTTACACTAATATGACCTGATATTAGAGAAGTATGTGCTTCTCGGATTATGTTAACTCTTTCAGTTTGAGGAATGCATAACTTTGCCAAATGATACAAGAGTTGGTCCTTAACATGATAATCCAATTCTTCTACTTGTTTGCCATGACTTTGCATATACATCTTTAAAATCTACATCTTGAGCATATTGTTCAATGTAGCTTTCATGCAATACTGAGTTATGCTTAAGTATAGTAGATGCATTTATGATTGGTCTGGATAACATATCTGCAACCTTATTGTGTATGCCCTTCTTATATCTGATGATAAGATGAAACTGCTGTAGAAAACCCATCCACCTATAGTGTCTTGATTGCTGCAATTTAGTTTGTGAGTGTAAATATTGAAGTGGTTGATGATCTGTATGTATAATTGTTTCTTTGCCCATTAGGTAATGTTTCCACTTTTTCACACTCTGCACTAATGCATACAATTCTTTATCATATGTGGGATAATTAACTATTGCAGAAGTAAATTTCTCAGAATGATAACATATGGGTTTACCATGTTGCATCAACATTGCTCCCATGGCATAGTCACTGGCATCTGTTTCAATTTCAAATGGTCTTTGAAGATCTGGCAATGCTAATACTGGTGCTATACTAATTTTTTCTTTCAAGGTGTCGAAGGCTTTCTGTTGTTTTCCTCCCCACTGAAACACCTTGTTCAATCCTATTAAAGCATGTAAGGGAGCTGCAATCAAGGAAAAGTTAGCAATAAACTTTCTCCAATATTGTGTTTCTCCTAGGAAGCTCCTAACTTCTGTAGCAAATTTGGGTTTAGGCCAGTTCACAATGACTTCAACCTTAGAGGGATCTATCTTCAATTCACCACCCCCTACAATATGACCCAAATAATTTAAAGATGTTTTTCTGAATTCACATTTTGACAATTTCACATAGATATTTTCTCTTTCCAAAACATCTAAAGTCTGATTTACATGCTTCAAATGTTCTTCCCATGTTTTACTGAAAACAAGAATGTCATCTAAATATACAATTATAAAATCATCAATAAAAGGTCGGAGTACATCATTCATAACTCTCATGAAAGTGGCAGGAGCATTAGTTAAGCCAAAAGGCATAACCAACCATTCATACCGCCCTTGCTTTGTTTTGAAAGTAGTCTTCCATACATCTTGTTCTGCAACTCTGACCTGATGGTAGCCACTACATAAGTCTAACTTGGAAAAGTAAACAACTTCTTTCAGCTGATCTAGTAGATCATCAATGCGAGGAAGAGGATAACGATTCTTGATCATTATTTTATTCAGTGCTCTGTAATCAATGCACATCCTCCACGAACCATCTTTCTTTCTCACCAACACGATTGGAGACCCGCATGGTGATGTGCTTGGTCTTATGAACCCTTTCTCGAGCAGCTCCTGTACCTGCTTCTTAATCTCTGCATTCTCTAAAGCAGATAACCTATACATTCCAATGTTAGGCAATGGAGCATCTTGCTGCAAATGAATATCATGTACTATTTCCCTTTTGGGTGGCAGACCTTTAGGTTCTTGAAATAGGATATCATATTCTGAAACAAATTTTTCTAAATCATCTTTCTGTTTAGCATCACAACCTTCAAATACATTGGTTTTATCAGGGGTCTTTTCCTTTACAACCATTAGTAAAAAATTCTTGCATGAATTTACAATTCTTTTCATCTGCCCTGAGTTTATGAGAGTGTAGTTATTTTTGAGCTAATGAGCTCTTACAATATATTCTATTCCATCTTTTGTGAGTTGATACTTATTTTCAGCTCTATAGAAAATGGCTTTTCTATCATACAAGTAAGGACTTCCTAAAACAATACCACATATTTAAGGGAAATATATCTAACTCAACCTCATCTACAAATGTTGACCCAAAAGCAAACCTAAGTTTACATTGTCTAGTCACTTGTAGCTTTGCTTTATCACATACCCAACCTAATGGATATGGCTTCTTGTGAGGTGTGGTTAGTAGTCCCAACTTCTTTACAATTGCTTCAGAAATCAATTTTACTTGTGATCCACTATCAAATAAAGTATCAATCTTTTGATGCTTGGAAATAACTCTAATATGAAAAAGCTCATGTCTTTTCCTCTCATTTTCTTCATTATCAATAGATTGTGCAGAATTACTAGTAGATGCTTCAGAATTTTTACCTTTTATACCTATGGCTGTGACTGTTGTTTCATCACCTGAGTTTGACCCCAAATCTTTCTGAATAGCAGCAACAGTCTTCTTCTTCTTACCACCGAACTTTTTGGGTTTCAGCTCTGGATGCAAAGACCAGCAGTGTTCATCATCATGTCCATCCTTCTTGCAGTGAGTGCATGAAGGTTTGTCTTTTTGTATAGCGTTTTCCTTCCTCTCTTTCCATTTCTGCTTCTTCTTTTCCTTGTTCTTGCTTGTAGTGGGTTTTGATGATCCCCAATCTTTGGGTTCACATTCTTGCCTCTAGCCTCTAAATGTGTAGCCTGAACTGATACCTCATCCATGCTAGTAGGGTTAAACATGAGAATGGTGTGCCTCAAATAGCTATGCAAACCACCTATATACTTCAACAAAGTTTCAGGTGAGTCTAGAGAAATACCTAGAATTAAAGCTCTTTTTCTAAATTCCTGGGTATAGCTTTGTACACTTTGCCCCTTTAATTGGTGAAGAGTTTGCCAACTCATCATTTCTTGCTGCATATAAGCTAGTGGATAAAATTGTTTTTTAATGGCAGAAACAAATTCACTCCAGGTAGAAAGAATTTTACCATGCTTCTTCAAATCAGCTTGTGTCCTGCCTTCCCACCACACTAGGGCAGTTCCTCCAAGGCGAAGGCGGGCTAGCTAAATCTTTCTCCTTTCTGAATTGATGTTCTACACCCTGTAATATACATCAATCTGTCTAATCCAATTATCTAGATTTTTTGCATTTAATTCTCCATCATAGATTGGCAAATCAAATTTTACATCTAATTTAATCAAAGATGTTTTCTTCTTTTTATTTTCAGGGCTAGAAGGAGGTGTTGATGGAGGAGGCTCTTCCCTTTTCCCTTTGCCTTCTGAATGGCCATCTAGAAGAGGTTCCTTTGTTCCTTTGTCTTGTTTGGAGGTTGAAGTACTTTCACCTCGACCTTTCTTAAATTTTCAATACATCTCTCTACCATGGCTCTCATGGTCATGAAACTATCCATGAACTGAGAGTTTGATTCCAAGGGAATTTCTTCTGCCATTTTCCTCCTAGGATATACTCTTCCAATTTCTGGATTAGCCTCAAGAAGTTCCCCTTCTCCTATTTTGAGCTTTGACCTAGTTAGCATTCAACAATCTAGCACAAGCTTGTCTAACCTTAGAAAACCTAAAGCTCTGATACCACTTGATCTGAAAATGAAGATCTTATATTAATATTAAGGTATTACAGACTCATGTGCATGGATTTGCCTACATTACTTAGTGCAACGGATCGATAAGATTGTGAATAATATAGGCAATGAAGCAGTTAAAGAAACATAATAGACAAACACACATAACACAAAAAATTTAATATGGAGTTCACCCAAAACTTCTGGGCTAAGTCTCCTGGTCCAGCCTTCAGTGGTGACCTCTCTATTATGTCTTCAAGAGTAGAGTTTTACAAAATGTGAGCTCAATTTGAGTCTCACACAACAAATACAAAACAACAAGGCTTTACTTGGATCCCCCAAGTCTTTCTGAGTACACAGACACTCCTCACTGACTCTTTGTCTCTGTTTGTTCTCTGTCTCAGCACTGCCTGTCTCTGTCTCTGCCAGTCTATGGCTTTAAAGCCAATCTGCGTTGTCTTTTCGTTTCCTCTTCTCGAGCTCTCTAGCTCCCGACCTCTGTCCACTCGAATCCCCTTTTGAGTGTTAGCAATGATTGCTAAACGCCTTCAGGGATGGTGGCCACCTGTTCCGTAATGGAATGGACCATCGGTGCCCTTGAAATCCCAAAAAATAGTGTTCTCTGTTTACACAGAGAAACACTATAAAACACAGGAAAATTCACCAATCTGTGGTTTTTCGGACTTCAAAAATCCTTAAATCTGCTTTATACTTCTATCAGGTCCGCCTTTATCGCTTATTGCATCTCCACCGTTGATCTGAGTGATCCAGATCCAATGGTTGAAATTCATTTCGGGCAGCTCATGCTTACGGAAGTTAACTGCCCGAAAAGGATGGTTTTCTCTCTCCGGTGCCTAGCCACGTGGTAGCCAGTGTATGGGCTTACCACCTACGGCCCACCCGAAATCCCGCTCGTTCCGTGGTTTCCCTCTGTATTTATAAAAATACATTAAAACATTGAAAATATCGTCAATATGACTTATATCAGACTTGAAATAATTATGAAGTGGTATTTACAAAACCCTTTTGGGTGCGGTTTCATCGCATCGACGCTTCCCTTCATATTTTGTTTATTTAACGAAAAACGCAAAATACATAGGAAAAGCCCTGTTTCCGGATCTCAAAATATATCAAATATCGTTCATAACCCCGTCGGGTCTGGATATATATATATATATATATCACAAGTCGCGTATGTATCGGCCCCCGTTCCGTGGTGTTGCTCCGATGCGATTTTGTGATGCGACTTGTCGCAATCGCATATCGCATGAGCCCTGGGCCATTGGTAAGCGTTCCTTTGCACTGTGCCGATGCAATATTGCGATTCAGCTTGGGCCATCGATTTGCGTGCTTGATCGACGATCGTCGTTGACCCGCACTGATCGCGATTGCAACTGCCATATGGTCACCTCCGATGGCCTCCGCCTGTCACCGCCAATTGCAATATGCCGATCAGATCTGGGCCGTTGATTGGCCAAATCTGACGGCTCCTGTACATCACTGTCTAAGCCTTGATAGACCTGTTTTTCACTGTTTCCTTGTGTTTTTCGCTCCCGATAGTGTAATCCTTTTGCGATAGTTTTGATTTTTTAGAAGATTTTGAAGACTTAGAGGGTTTTCTAGGATCCATTTGGATCATTAAGATTCAATTTTCTAACTAATTTCTATATTAATTAAATAGAGGATACATTCTTATTTCATTTCTATTTTACTCTTGATTTTGACTAGTCTTAATTTTATTATTTATCGAAATCCTCAATTTTACAATGAACTTTTCATATAATTAGAAATTATCTCTTCTCCACTCTACTTGAATTCCTACTTTCTCTATTATTTTTCAAAATTATTAGACATAGTATGATAATTTTTAGAAAAACCAAAGAAACATTAATAAATATTGTTTCTTCATCTCTTTTTCAAAACATTAACAAGAAGTTATGAGATGGTCAATGGTTGAATGCTTAGGCCAAAAGAAATCCAAGAAAAATCCCTCACAATTTCACATTATTAGTCTTGACAAAACTCTTAAGCAACATGTCAAATTGACCAACACTATGTAATTGTGCATTGTACTAAACAATTTGTAATTCAAATCTATATGAATGTGACATCCATTTAGTTGTATGTAAATGTGATTTGAACAAGTTCTACCAAAGTTACTACTTTGTAATTGAATTACAAGATTTTGTTTTTTGTTTCTTTGGAAAATATAAATTATTAAACTTTGTCATGTAACTATGAATACAATTGTGCTTTATAAAATAATTTCATAGAATAATCATTTTCTGTTATATTACATGTATGAAAGATATATATTAATCTTCTCCATATTATATTAATATTAATTTAAATATTTCATAGTATGCTTATATGTATCATGCTACCAGCTTCTATATGCAAATTTTTTAGCAACATAATCTTTAATTTCAATGGCACAAACTAGGCTGCCCTCCAACACTTGTTAAGGTTTAAAATCCAATCAATTTAGTTACTGATTTGTTAAGGTTTAAAATCTAGTCAATTTAATTACTGATTAGTAAATTGAGGTATTTTGTTATAAAATTGCATAATAATCAAAACAAACTAATCATAATATTCCATAAAATAATAATCCCACTGCACCCCAAAAAATAAAAAACTTTCATATAATGATTATATAGAAAACTATGCTCCTCTAGCATTCCACAAATAATATTAACATAAAGATTAAAACCATTCTTTACTTAAACTTAAAATATACTATTAAAACATGACTAACTCACACTCATGAATTACAATAATAAACGCACAAAAAAATGAAAAACAAAATCTTATCTTGAAATAATATCGAAACCTATACTTTCTTAAAACCTTAAGCAAATAATCTATTTTTTCTTTCCTCTTCCTACTAAGTTAAGGAACATTCACTTAAAAAAATATGTTGTATGCAATATCTAAAGGTAAATCTATAAATAGTGGATGGCATCAACCTCTACACATATGAAATAGCAAGCTCGACGTGTAACAAAAATGAGAGAACTTCCTACTGCTGCTAAAGAAAGGAAAGCCTAGAGCTTGATCATCAGGTACGTGTTGCAATCACTAAATCTTTTAGTTTTAAAATGACGTTATTTTCAAAATGATGTTAGGAAGATACTGATTAAAATAAACAAATCTTTAGGTAATGAAAAATGAATCTCAAAATATTCTTGAATATAAGATGTAAAATTATATCATATTGGTGAAGTAATATTGCTAGTGTGTTGATATGCATTAAGTAGTAAATTATTGAAATCCATGAGAAGGAATACTCAGATCTTATCAAAAGAAACAGCAGGAACTTAAAAAATATATTAAAAACTATCTTGAACATGTATACTCACATCTTATGAAAAGATGTATCGGAAACCAAAAATATATTAAAAATTACATTGAGGATGTATTGTTTCATTAGATGTAAACCTTCCAAATCAAAGGTGTGATATTAATGCAGAGAATAAAGGATGATTGGTCAAATTTAATGGTATTGGCATAGAAGAAGAGTATTTGGTATATGATGAGTGTGGATGTATTTTTCATGGGAGACAATCATGCGCAACATGAAATTAGAGTAATTAGATGCCAATTTTAGATGGTCTATGCTGTATGTTTTGAGTTATGAGAATCTCATGTATTAAGCTATGAGTATTTGATATATGATGAGTGTGGAGGTATTTTTCATGGGTGATCAATTAGGGAAAATATGAAATTTCAAATAATTAGATGTGAAATTTAGATCGTCTATGTCGTATGTTTTGAGTTGAGTTATGAGAATTTTATGTATTGAAGTTATGAAATTATTATAGGAAAAATGGTATTTTTTTTGGTTGAGAGTAAATTTTAATTTTTAAATATGTAATTAAATTAATTAAAATTCATCATATTTTTGAAAAAAAAATTATATAAGATTTTTTTTAATTCGTAGTGTAAAAATGAAATATATAATTATTAAAAATAAATTAATATATATTTAACCAGGACAACTCACTCCAGAAAACCAAATCTAAATTATTAATATTAAATATAAATAATATAAAAACAATAAAGTCCAAAAAAAAAACTAAATTTAAAGTGCTTCTCCTACTACTAAATATGAGTAATCTTGATAAACTAAAAAAACCAAGGAAACACATATCAATTAGTATTAAAACTTACTAATAATGGAGAGGGTAGAGCTCCAAAAACTCAACATCGTATACAAATGTTTTAACAAACACTATGAGAAATAGCTATAGCTGACTCCCATTGTAGTCACTGCAGGTGACTATTGCAATACCATTACATGCAGTTACAAGAATACCATGACTTGTTTATCTAAAAAAGAAAAGTCCCTAAATCATGTTATAAACTAAATCATGTTATAAACTAGAAAATCTGTAAACAAAAGTGAGACTGTGCCATCATTGCCATTGATAATAAAATAGTCTAAAGCTATGCTATCAAGGGAATTCGTTTGTCCTGGATAAGAAACAATTCATCAAAAAAACTTGCATTTGACTGATGTATGTTTATGGGATATCTAACAAGATGTCCATGAATATGCCTTGAAATAATCTGAACTCACCATTCTTTCTTTACCAGGATGCTCACTTGGGTCTATCACATACAATGTATCTAATCTACGTTGTCGATTAAAAGATGGTTGCCGGAGGTCTTTGAAAACCTTGTTTTGTTCACCAAATAACCTTGTGATATTCACCGAAAGCCATTATTGGTATCCCGACATTGAATCGAATCGAATGACAACATAAACTTGTCAACAACATTACAATACATTACAATTTCTGATGCAGGAGCATCTGGTCGACAGGGCACAGACCGAGAAGAGGCAGACCAGGTTTCTGAAGAAGATTGGGAGAAGTGAATATTTCAACAGTTGGACAGCAAGACTGTCATAGTTTTTTTTTTATTATCATTTTGTTCTTTAAGGATTAAACTACAGCATTTAGTTTATTAGCTTAAGTGTCTTATTAACTTGTTTCTGTTGCAATTGTAATAACAGGTCCTAACTAAAATTGTTAAGGGCTTGTAGTTATAGGCTTTGAATTAAGATTATTAGAGAATTAGACAAAAAGACCATAAATCATTGTAAAGCATCAAACCTTTACGAGACAGAAGGAACAGACAAACTAACAATAGCCAAGTCACGTAACTGGAGTAACTGTCAAGTAAACTGTAATCTGGAACTAACTAACAGTTACCTAACTACTGAACTATTGTATAAGAAGACAGGAAAAATACATGTAAAAGGTTCTGGAGTGTGACATTGAAAAAAAGAGAAATAGCAGAATACAATTCTTTTCCTTCATATATTGTTCAGTGCATCCTAAATAAATTTACAGATTGTGATTTTATGTCCTCGAAGATATATCTTGCATATACAGTGAATTCTTTTCATTACATCTAATACAAATACAACCGTGACAGAGTTTCACACAGCATCCACGCACATTCATCTATTTTCATTTACTGTTTATATTCACACATTGCAAAGTAGTATTGTAACCAAGTATCATTACTCCGAGAGGTAAACGCACACATACATCAAGTTCTGTTCATGAAAATACATTGCAGGTCGACACAGTAACAGGGTATTCCAATTACAAGCGTCTCACGACCAGCCGAAGCCGAAGTCAAGTGAAGAACGAAAGGAGTCGGGCTATCAAGCAAGAAAACCACGGTCCTCAAACCACAGGTAAGCAACGACACTGAAACCCCAAAATTATTACATTCGCTGTGTATAAATCTTGCCGGTCATAAAATTGCCAACGGCCAAGCAAGCGAGAACTCATAAGACTACCTAGCACTGCTATAGAATGACCGAGTGACGAGAGAGCCAAGGACCGGAGCATTAACCGAAAATTAGCACAGAAACCCTCTGAATCACAAAAGCGGGTTGAACCCTCACACAGACTTGACTCATTAACGTATACAGACAACCATAGCAAGCAAATACAGTGCAGACCAAAAGCCACAGAAAAGGGTGGAATAGAAACAGAGCTACCCGGAGGATAGGCGGTCGAATCCCCTGCAAGGCCACGGAACCAGTTACCTGCAACCACCGTGACATATATTGTTAGGGTCGCGGATGTAATTAAACTCATGCAACAGCAAATAGCTCAGTGAAAGACGAATAGAAGGAACAGAGGGAGGAAAGACCCGTATAGAACCACGGTGTGGAACCTTACCAGTTGTAACCAGACCCATAAGTCGCAGAAGCTCAGTGACAACCTAACCACAGAGGAGCTGTGAAGGGTTAGGCGAAATTTGAGTTGAGGACAAGAGCATACAGCATGAAACGAAACCCTTACCTGAGCAGACGAAGTTGAATGATGGGTTGAAACCAGAGACGGAGTTGCAACCTTGAGCTTCCCACCGAGACGGAGCCGAACCTCTGAACAAAACCCATAGACAGAGCCGAATACCAGAGCAGAACCACAGAGAGCGGAACATTGCAGAGAGTAACAAAACCCATATACAGAGCCAAATACCAGAGCAGAGCCACAGAGAGCAAACATAACAGTGAAAATGACCAAATGAGCGCGAACTAGCCGGGGAAAAGGGCCAAGTGAGAATTAGGGTTTTGCCAAATCCCGAGACGGACAGGTGGAGCGTGGAGAGGCGGAGAAGTACAGGCGGGTGATTAAATATCACCTAATTCATAAAAGCACAATCAAACAAATATCCAATTACGAAATAATCACACAAGTCCACGTAAGGTTTGGGAGTGAGGGACACGTGGGCTGGGTCCCCATCAATTTCCATGAATAGAGACGATACTTGGTGCATCTAACATAGAATTTTTTTCCAAGGCATTCATGTAGCAAGATCTTCAAATGATTTGCAATCACAAATTTCCAAATCTTGGATTTATCGTCCTTATTTATTTATGTTGTAACCTTAATCAAAATCCAAGATCATAAAAATGCGTGACCTTAGTGTCTGTAATAATATTAATGATGAAACAACCTGGCATAAGAGAAATCTCAAAAAACTTAGGGACACAGGATGCAATTTTCCACAGTAACCAATATGCTTTCCCACGGGGAGTCCAACTCAGCAACACACGATCTAATTTTCCACAGTAACCAATATGCTTTCCAACAGCTCATAAGGGTGTGGATAGAAATTGTTGGAAAATTTAATTCCAACTAGGTGTTAGGTGACATATCTATTTATCAAAATGTCATAGTTCAATTTTAGTTAGTCTATTGACTTCAATTCAGTCTTATTCCAGTCATTTAATATTGATGTTTCCAATATAATCTTATTTAAATGATTGGTAAAATTGAGAAAAACAATTCTCTACTCAAAATTTTTCATTCCTTAATTTTTCATTCCTTATCATAGTATCAGAATCCACTTGACTAAAACTCGTTGAGACTTGACCAAAACTCCTTGAGAGAGCAACAACAGAGAACGTGAACGAACATATGTGGAAAAAGTCTCTGCTGTTTGAAAAAATGTTGTGAAGAAGATTGGGAGAGCAACTTGAATTTTTTAGAGCGTTCAACGCATTCAACACAGAGAAGAACGTGCGTTGATAGTGGAGAACTTAAAGAAACTAAACTGCAATGCAACGCTAACTCTCTGTGTCGGGAAAAGCGATGTAGCGCAACGTTTGCGACCATTGGAACACGTTTTTCATTCTGTGGAAATAGCGTACTGCAATACAACGCTACCTCTCTGTGTCGGGAAAAGCGATATAGTGCAAACATTTACGAGCACGGGAACATGTTTTTCATTCTGCAGAAATCACGTTGATCGTGGAGAACTTACGAAACTTGACCAAACTGTAATACAACGCTACCTCTCTGTGTTGGGAAAAGCAATGTAGCGCAAACGTTTGACTACGGGAACACGTTTTTCATTCTGCAGAAATCAATGGCACGCAATTGATTGGAGGCACTAAAGTCAACAAGACCTTCCTATTGTATATTCGTGAGACAAAAATTTTCCTTTCTCGTCCATTCACCTTTTGTCTCATGTGAAAGATATTCACGAATGTTGTGAGGGGAGCGTTTTTTTTGTTTTTTGTTTTTGTGTGTAGGAAGAGTCTTTTTTGTAGTTATTTTCGAGAGGAGATTTATGTTAAAGTTTATAGGTTTTATTTAAAAAAAACTAAAAGTGTGTTGTTTAAATTAGAAATCAGTCGCGAGTTTTGTAACATTTAAAAAGGGATTTGTGAAATCTGTGTGAAAGGGTTGTTTTTTATACTTATATTTTGTGGAAGTTAAGTAGCAAAGAAGTCACTACAAAGGTTTTTTTCTATGGCAGGTAGACACTATGTCTCTAGATTGATTTGTTTGTTGATTTACAACCAACCAAAATTCAACAAATGGGAAAAGCCAAGAGGTTAAGAAAGTAGAAGCAATAACATGAGATGTTTGATTTTTTTTTGATGATGAGAAACAACTAGAATGAATGAAGCAAAGACAGCCAAATAGACATGGGATACCCTTAAGAGGAGTTTTTGTGTAAGGGTGAGTAATCCCGTTGAAGACGAAGAATTTGGTGAATCCCACTGTGCAAGTCACAAGTGGATGATGAGTGAAGAATAAGAAGCAAAGAAGGAGCACAGATGCTCGTGAACCCCATTGTGCACAACCACAAGCGGATGAAGATTTGGTGAATCTAACAACAACGCTTGCTGATGACAATTTGTCGAATCCAACAACAGAGCTTGCTAATGACAATGAAGTTGTCAATGGAAAAATCAATGCTATGGTGAATCCAACAAATAATATTGCTAATGTAAATTTTGATGAAGAATTGTTGGCTAATGATGAATGGTTGTTGATGATGCAGATGATGCAACGAAAATATCACATTGACATGATGTTATTTGGTGAGATAATCCCACTTGAGTCTGCGAGCCAAGTGGAAGACAACCTATTTACAGCAACACAAGTTAGTAAAGAAGTCCAATAGACAAAGACAAAGGCAAAGGTATAAAAAGAAGTGCAACAGGAGAAATCTCTCATTACAGAGCATAAGGAACAAAACCAATGTGGTTTTGTAGATGTTTTTAAAATTACCATTGATTTCCAATGTGAAAATAAACAAGATGATTATGAAGAAGAGTTAAATTTCCTTGAAGCATGACTTGCAACACCATGCCAATGTGAAAATAAACAAGATGATTATGAAGAAGAGTTAAATTTCCTTGAAGCATGACTTGCAACACTATGCCTTGATAAAGTCTGCATAGAAGCTACAAAAATGAATGTTGAAAACAACTTGAATGATGAAAACATCAATGAATTTTTCATTTATTGGAGTCCTGAAGAAATAATTTTTTATTCTCATCTTATGTTGCAGCAGATTGATGCACATTAAGATAATATGTGGCAGCACCCCACATACCCTAGAACAATGGAAGACCTACACCAACAAATGAAAAAACTAAGGTTTGAAGGATACAACAAGAAAAAAAAAATGAAACAATTTAGAGGCTATAGGATCTGGAAGAAGAGAAGAAAAGTAAATCTAGTTAAAGTCATTTTTTTTTGTAAGCCTAGCTGAGACATAGACTAACAGACATCTAAATTGAATTTTTATGTGGTTGTAATTAAGGGGGAGTATTGAAGAATCTAATTCCAATCACCTACTAGGTGGCACATCGGTCCATCCAAGTGTCCTAGTTTAGTTTCAGTTAGTCCAGTTCTCTTGAGTTCAGTTTAGTCTCACTCCAATAATTTAATGTTGATGTCTCCAATATAATATTATTTCACTGATTCATAATACTGAGTAAAGCAACTCTATGCTCCACGTTTTTTATTCCTCATCATAAATTTCACATGAAGCAACATTAGGAATTGCAGGGCATGCAGAGAAATACCATAAGCCTATACGTTGGCAAATCTGTGTGAGAGATATACCGAAGCAAGAACTCAATGTACTACGTGGCTGAGGTATGGTCATTATTCAGATCCCAAACAAATCCTAAAATAGTGGGAACCCCGAAAATAGGCCATTGGGCATACGTGAACTGGAGATTGAACTCTCAAATTTATTTGAGCTAGGCGTTTAGGTTTGCTAGAAAAATCAAAAGCACGAAGCTATAGAATTTTAATAGTAAATGTTACCAAAATAATGATTGTCCGTATCATAATACTAGCTGCGCAAGCGTGAATTCTCCTTGTGGATATACAAAACTGATGGTCGTAAGAAAAACGACTCTATCGAGATGAAGTCTTGAACAAGTCTCGAGCCAAGTACAACTTCCTGAGCAAGACTTTCCACAAGGATGGATAGATTACCACACCACTTGTTAAATTATCACAGAATTCATTGCCTATGTGATATTATAATCTCTAGACCAGTAATAAATATGAGATTCATTGAGTAAACCCTTAGATCAGATTGTTGAGAAGAGACCTCACTATTTATTCATATGAATAGATGTGGAGGACTAAAGGGTGTCTTAGATAACCCTCACATGAAGTCGAGGAAGTTACAAATTTGAGTCTGAGGTTTCGAAGAAGTGAGGCCATCACAACCATCTTCGTGTGTCTATTACTGAAAGAGGTGGTTCGAGAGTGTCTATTCTTGGACCGAATTTACACCAAAAGCATAAGAGCTCGACCGTGATTCGTGGACAAAATGTAATTATGTCGGCTCCTATGATGAAACGAACAAAGTCGCCAAAGACATTAATAAAAAATAATAAAATTCAATTGTTACAATTTTTTATTATTCAGAAACAAAAACAAAATCTCACAAGCGATGAATGCTGCAGACTTTGTTGTCGGCTCTCACCCCATCCAAATCTCCTCATCCTCGCCCTCCCCCGCCCGCAAAGGAAAAGATCATCAGCTCACTCCGACTCCATTTAACTCTCCTACAGCCTCCCCGGTCAATGATCTCGACAGCGACATTGACCTTCTCCTTAACCGTCAACCCTCCATCCTTGAACCGCTGACCATCCACAAACCCTCTTTCCCCATCATCAGTCCCGAATCTGCCAAAAACATTACTGTAAGAAAAAAGCACAGAGGTGGGAGCAGACATTACAAAGGCCGAACGACAGCTTCCGACTTGGGCGTTATCAACTTTCCTCTTATAGATGTTCCTGTTATGGAGTCTCCTCTGCCACAGCCCCTTAGAGCAAGTTCGGCTGGTCAACCTTCCAAATGACCTTCCTAATTTCATACAATATTCGGGGATTAGGAGCGGCCCCCAAATTCTTGGCTCTGAAGGCGACTTTTCATTCTGCCCGTCCTCATATCATTTTTATCCAAGAGACTATGCACTCCAGCACGATGGCCTTGGCCTTCTTCAGAAGAATGTATCCTACATGGCACATGGCTGCCACCAATGCAGATGGCCTGTCGGGTGGGCTTGTAACTCTATGGGACCCTCTCATGGTAAAAGCAAAGGCCTATAAGTGTATGGCTGGTATTCTTATTTCGGCTTCCATCAGAGGAAGGCCACAAATCCTCAATTTGTTAAATGTCTATGCGCCCTACCGGAATAGACTTCCCTTTTGGGACTCTCTGCTCCATTCAGGAATCCTTGATATTAACTCTTTGCTCATTGCAGGTGACTTAAACTTCACCCTCAGAACGGAAGAATGCTGGGGTCAATGCTCTTCTATGGACAAATTGGCTGACAAAATGCGAGGGGAGCTCTTAAAAAGAGATCTGGTTGACATCATCCCGGAGCCAATGGCTCCCACATGGGACAACGGCAGGCTGGGTTCTGCCTTCATAGCCAAACGAATTGACCGCTTTCTGCTATCGTCCAACATCATTGAACAATGGGGGATGCCGATAGCCAAAACAGGCGATGACCTATCATCGGATCACAAGCCCATCTCTCTAGAATGGGTGCGCGATGAGCAAAAAAAGGGCTATTCTTTCAAGTTCAACTCAGTCCATCTTCAGGATGAATCTTTTGCTGTCCTTGTCAATTCCTGCTGGAGGAATATCAATCAAGCCGAGGATGCTTTCCTCCTCACTTTTCGTGAAAAAATTCTCAAGCTGCGGGAGAAAATCAAGTCTTGGCAGATCAAGAAGAAGGAAACTGACTCACAGGATCTCATCAACATCAACCTCGAAATTAGTATGCTCTCATCAACAATTCATCTTCATGGCCTTTCCTTTGACAAAAAAGTTCATCTCAGGTCCCTGGAAAAAAGGAAACAAGCTCTGCTCCTAAAAGAGGAAGCAACTTGGAGGTTGAAAAGTCGAGCTACATGGCTCAAACAGGGCGACAGGAACACCAAGTTTTTCCACAATTTCGCCAGCGCCCGCAGAACGAAGAACGCGATATGGAAAATCGAAGATAGCAATGGAAACCTCCTGTTTTCCCAACACGACATCTCTGCCGAGGCTACCAGATTCTTCAATGCCCAATATAAACGGCAACACAGTGACATCAACGACATGCTGTGGGCGGTCGACCATCTCCCGGTTATGTTCGACGATGAGGCAAATGACGACTTCCTTAAGCCAATCACTGAAGGGGAGCTCTCAGATACAATAAAAAGCTTCAAAAGAGATAAAAGCCCAGGGCCCGATGGACTCCCGGTAGAATTCTACACACATTTTTATGATCTCTTCAAGCACGATCTTCTCAACATGGTGGATGCCTCCCGTCATTCTGGAAGCATTAACAGCGCTCTCTCGGCCACCTTTATTGCTTTGATACCCAAAAAAGAAAAATCCTCATCCTTTGGGGATTACAGGCCGATCGCCTTGTGCAATTCGCTCTACAAGATTATCTCCAAGCTCATTGCAGAAAGAATGAAAAAAACCCTCAGCTCCTTTATTACACAGCAACAACATGCTTTTCTAAAGGACAGGCTCATCCTTGACGCTGTCGCTATGGCACAGGAGTGCCTCTTCTCTATCTCCTCCAAGAACATTGATGCGGCGGCCCTCAAAATCGACTTAAAAAAGGCTTTTGATTGCATAAACTGGAGCTTCCTCAGAATTCTTCTGGCAAAAATTGGGTTAAGGCCGCTGGCTATTAGTTGGATTATGGCATGCGTCGAAACTGTCCACTACTCTGTAATCATCAACGGAATTCCAACATCTTTCTTCCAAGCTGAAAGAGGGCTCCGCCAAGGATGCCCTCTCTCCCCTCTCCTTTTTATTTTGGTGATGAACACTCTCAGCACTCATATCAACCACGCAGTCGCCCAAGGCAGATGTAAACCTGTAAAGATTTGTAAGGACATCTCTCTTTCCCACAACTTCTTCGTTGACGATATTCTAATCTTTGCAATGCTATGTAAATCTTCTTGGGTCTGTCTATACGTGCTCTTACAGAAGTTCCGGTCTGCCACGGGCCTCATGATCAACAATGGTAAAACAGTGCTTTATCACAATGATTCTAACCCCGCTACAGCTCAATGGATCACGGATCGCTTTGGCATCAACCTTGCTCTCTTAAAAGACGGTCTTTCATATTTGGGGTTTTGCCTCAAAGTGAAGAGCAACCGATGCCAGGACTGGCTGTGGCTTATTGAACGCTTCTATAACAAAATCTCTAAATGGGAACTGCGGCTGTTATCCCTAGCCGGCAGACTCATTCTGGTTCAAGCGGTGCTCTCCCAACTTGCAGTCTATTGGGGCCACCTCTTCATCCTCCCGGCCAAAGTCATCAAGAAAATGCAGTCAATCGCTGCAAATTTCCTGTGGGGTGGCCATTCTTACCAATCAAAAATTCACCTTGTAAGAATGGATCTTATCACAAAATCGAAGAAGCAAGGGGGTTGGGGCCTCTTAAACATGAGGCTCTTTGGGAATGCGCTCATCTGCAAATCTCTACACAGGGGTATTTTCGGGAGCAGCCCGTGGTCCGCTCTCATCAAGCAAAGGTATCTGAAAGGCAGGAACATGGAATACTGGCTCAGAAGGTCATCTCTCGGCATCAGGCATGGTTCTCCTATCTGGTGCAGTTTCAGAAAGATCCAACCGTTCTTCTTGAAGAATCTTAAATGGACTTTTTTTTCAGGCTCATCTATTCTCATTGGTATCGACCCCACCTTATACGACCTGGAATCTTTGATCCCCCCGGCCCTCCTCACCTTTTTCCACTCTAGGGGCATTTTCACCTGGTCCAAACTTATAGATTCATGGTCCTCCCTAGAGCCCATCTGGAAAACTGAACATCAACTTCACATCCCTCCTCCCCTCCGCCCCTTATGGTCCTCCTCCACTCTCTCCTTCTCCCGCCGGGGGATCCTACAACTTGGAACAAAGGATGAATTAATCTGGTCCCCAGATTCCTCAATCCACCCCATCACTGTCCGTCGTCTCTACTCTGCCCTCTCATCTGATCTCCCTCCCCCCCCCAATCTCTTCCCTCTCAAGCTTTGGAAAGCCCCCTGCCCTCTCAAATCTATCCTATTTGCTTGGCTCCTTTTCTACAACAAGAACCTCTCCTGGGAAGTTCTCCAAAAGAAAGGGTGGCACGACCCTGGTAGATGCCAACTCTGCCTAGCTGAAGTGGAAACGAACATCCATATGTTCTTTCAATGTGCTGCCTCCTCGGCGATCTGGTCCGAGCTCTCCTCAATTTATGGTTTTCCTCTCTGCATGTTTTCCTCTGTTCCGGATGCTTTCTTCTGGTGGTCCACACATCGCCCCTCCTGGCTCGCCTTATTTACTCTTTCATGTTGGCACATCTGGAAGTGGAGATGCTGTCGCATCTTTCAGGACTGCAACATGCCGCTGGACTCCATCATCTCGTTGATCGCCGGCTCTCTGCCACCGGACTAATGCTTCTGTTCTTTGCACTTATCATGGCTGGCTCATCTCATTTCTTTTGTCTATTGTGTCTTGCATGTTTCTTGCAGGCCTTATGTCCATTTGCCATCTTCCATGCTCTCGCTGGCTCATCTCTATTATATGTTTGTGCTCGGTGTATATAACTTGCCGACCTGCTCATTTCTTTTGTCTTTTGTGCCCTGCATCCATGTTTCTTGCAGGCCATATGTCTACTCGCCATCCTATGGTGCTTTCCTGGATTGCCTATTTCGCATCTTGCAGACATACAGATCTTTTTTCTTTCTGGGATCTCCTCTTCCCCCATGCACGTCGATTATGAACATTTTCACAAAAGCTTTTTCTCTCATATGTATTACTGACAATTATATGATCTTAATATAATATATTCAGCTTTTCTCTCTGAAAAAAAACAATAACAATCAAATTATTGCTAACAACTTACTAAATAAATATAAATTGACATATACACTTGTAAACTTATAATTGAATATATTAAAATATGGTCCATCAATGAACATACATAATTCCACACTTATATGTATAAGTTATAAAATGAACATTTATATGTGATTAAATATGTATATGAACATTTTCAATCCATTGAAAATAAATAATGTAAATATAATCATCGAATTTACTCCATGGTAGCTCATTGTTATGTGAAAAAGAGCCTAGTTTTATATATATATATTCCGATATTTATTATACATAGTCAAATGAGGGCTTGGAAACACGTGCGATAGTCCCACTCCTCTTTCATTGACGAGCTCAATGCTATCAAAGGTTCTATTTACGCATATAAATAATATTGGCACGTTGTAAATGTTGGATCATAGCAACCGACCAGAAAACTGCACATCCTAGGCCATTGCAGATTACATAAAGCTCCTGATCGGGGCATAGGAATGAATGGAGCGTACTGCATTCATTAACTTCACACAGCTATACCGCTGTCAAAAGCCTGAAATTGCTTAAAGGTTGCTTACAAAATAAATTATAATATACTATAAATTTTCCAAATTAAATAATGAAAATTATACCATATATTTGGTACTTAAGATATTCCCATCAAAGTATAAGAAATAAAGAAGTGTGCTACTTAATATTTATTTTAAAATAAAATTTAAAATATTAATTTAATTATTAATAATTATGTTTATAAATGTCTATTTTGAAATAAGAATTTTAGATTTTAAATTTAATTATCAATAATCACTGGGTGAATGGTAGAGATTTAATCTTCATAAAATATTTTAAAGTATTTTTAATAGTAGTCACAAATCAAAGCTAGAGACCTCTCTCAAAAATAATTTTGTCATTTCTATTTTTTTAATTAAATTAATTAATTTAAAAAAAAATACATGAACAAGTGTCATAATATTTTAAAATATTCTTAATAGTAGTCACAAATCAAAACTAGAGATTTCTCTCAAAAATAGTTATGTCCTTTCTATTTTTTTTAATTAAATTGATTAATTTAAAAAAAATCACATGAACAAGTATCATATTAAACAAGTTATGGTTTTTTGGGCATGTGGTATTGATAAGTCATGATATTCTAACATGACTTATTTATAGGTTTAGGATTTTCATAATTAAATAGAGATAAATCTCCGTGGTTAAAAATCTAGTCACATATTTTTTAACATGTATATATGTTCAACTCATATATCAATTCTTTTTATAATTAATAATAATAATAATAATAATTTAAAATAAAATTATAAATTAATTGATTTTTATGATTTTTTTTTTTTTAATTTAAGTAATATAAGATAAGTAAGTGTTTTGATGTTTATTATATTGATACCTATTTACAGTTCCTAATCATTTAATTTATTTGGTTGCTAGTTGATAAATGAATAATAGAAATTTAATTTTTAAAAAATATTTCTAAAATATTTTTAATAAAGAGAATAGAGAATTGAAATTTATCACAAATGTAGTTATGCCATTTTTACTTTTCAATTCAATAAAAAAACATCATAAAATCTCTATTTATTGTTTTATCCCTCTATCTACATTGAGGTTGGTTATTGTGTGCATCAATGGTTATTGTTTGGACTCATGGACAGGGGATTTCAAATAGCTTAGGTAACTAGAAAAGCATGTTGAAAATGGCTCTATCTAATTTTGGACAACACTCTAAAATAAGACAAGCATACAACAACCATAAACTACCTAAACTTGAAGCGCTTCTTACGTTGTTGTTGCACCCTCACAGAAAAATAGTAGCCTACTAAATGTCTCCCAGAGCTATAAGCATTTGCTAAAGGTGCAAACCGGAAGGATTTGCTAAGTTAAAGTATTGTTGATTGATAAATGCCTTCAAAAGCAATAGGTAGACACGACCATCCTTATTGTGTCATGCTGATGTTGCTCCTGGATATGCATTTAACCCACCTGCACATAGACCATGGATGCTACTAGACACACTTCTCTACTGAGTGGAAGCTACAATGTATGTTGTGTTGTTGGAGATAAAACATCTTCAGAGAAACACAAAAAACATTGTAACATATATTGTCTTTGTAGTCTCAGTTGTGCACGAAATATATTTCATTTGAAATGACAGATTTGGGCATACTTCATTATTGTTTAGGAGGGAAAGTTTAGCAAATGCAAGGTAGGCTATATCATCTTTATGCCCTAGGGAAAGTATGCGAAGAAATACAGAAGAGATGAAATAACAAATTGCAAGTTGATGGCAACCTCTTTTGAAACAGGAATGGAGTTATGACCTCATGAATATTCTAAACTAGTGGGTATAAGCCATGTTTAACTAAGCAACTGATAGTTATGCAATTGATATTGTCTCAATTCATGGCAAGTCATAAATTTATTCACTCCAAAGAAGAAAACTGAATCATAACGTATATGAAAGGGGACAAGGTCATAACTTCAAATTAGTTGGGCAAATCATTTCTCGTCTTCTTGTACCTATCTGCTTTAAAGACTCAAGATCAAAGCTTGTAAAGTTTATAGATGTGAAGCACTTCTGAGAAGACGCATCGCTAAAGTTTATAGATGTGAAGCATTTCTGAGAAGACACATCGCTTAATGACAACAAAGTTGAATATGTCCAAAGATTCAATGTGACACTCAATCATAATAGATAAATAAGTTGGGGCATCCAACATCTTACCAATTGTTGCAAACGGAAAGACAAATTGATTGTGGAAACTTTTTCTAACTTTGTACTACTAAGGCCTTCTGAATTATAACAGGTATCTGGCTGCTTAGGTTCGTAACAATTGTGTCATACAATTATTGCTACTTTGATCCACAACATTTGTGCTAATAAACATTGCATGATATAATTGTTTAATGCAACTTTGCAATAAGCCCATGATCTAGGGTCTTACAAAAACTTAAAACACTTGTCTCAACAAAAGTAAAATTGGAAAAAAAACCTGCTATGGGTCTTACTAAAGATCTTACAACACTATGGGTCTTACCAAATACCTTACAACACTTGTGTCAACAAAAGTAAAATTTGAAAAACAACCTTCTAAAGAGTGGCTCAAGTAGTGCTCCATGGAAAGCAAATTAATAAAAAGCACGACTTAAGATACACTCTAGGCTTCCTTAGAACTCTAAAGTAAATGCTACATGGAAAGCCAAACCTAGCATGACACACCCCCATGGCTCCATTGAAAAGAAGGATGAGTGCTACATGGAAAATAAAACAATAAAAACCACAGCTTGAGAGACTCGTTTGGCTTCATTTAAACTTAAAGTGCTACATGGAAAACAAAACAATAAAAAGCATAACATGACACACCCTCTGGGCTCCCTTTAAAAGACAAGTTGGAAAGCATAACAATAAAAAGCATAGCTTAAGACACCTTCTTGGCTTCCTTCAAACTTTAAAAATAAGTGCTACATGGAAAGAAAAACAATAAAAAACATAGTAGGACACACCCTCTAGGCTCCCTCTAAAAGACACGACGTTAAAATATTTTGACAAGTTTTGATTGTAATTTGATCATACATCAACTATGTATTGCATGGAATAAACAAGATACTATTAATGCATTATTGAATTATTTAAAAGAAAATGAAGTTCTTGTTTTTACAATAGTTTGAATCTTGAGATTCTTCCAGTAACCACTAATTTATATGTTATTGGGATCTTTACTTAGTTTGCGCAAATATTAAACAATATTAATGATGGAATTTTTTTTTTTTCCCCTATAGAAAAAATAGTATAGTTATCATTTCATAGAAATCAAAGTACACAAATTACTATTCAAATACAACTTTCAAAACAAGATTGTCAATAGCTATGGCTTTCTGCTAAAAACAAAACCTAAACAATTAAACATTAAAAAAAACACAAGTTTCCAACTAATAAAACAACATCTTTTCATAAGATGTGGGCATTCACTTGAAGTAGAAAAAAACACAAGGTTCCAACTAATAAAACAACATCTTTTCATAAGATGGTGTGGGCATTCACTTGAAGTATAAAAAAACACAAGGTTCCAACTAATAAAACAACATCTTTTCATAAGATGTTGTGGGCATTCACTTGAAGTATAGTGTGTGATAGTATGCATAGGCTTGAAGGTATTCATAGTTTAACATCATGAAAGATTTTTGGTGGGTTAGCTATGGAAAGGTCAACTTTTCAACCTCTCAAAGAGTATCGATGACCATTATTATCCACAATACACTAAGTCCACAATACACTAAGTCAATGATTAAGTTGCATACTCCCGTGCATAGATTTGAGTTAGTGCATATTGATATAAATAGGCTTGAATGTATGTATGGTTTAACATCACGAGCATTTTTGGTGAGTTGACTAACCCAATGATTAAGTTGCATACTCACCTGCATAGACTTGAGTTAGTGCATAATGATATAAATAGGCTTGAATGTATGTATGGTTTAACATCACGAGGATTTTTGGTGAGTTGACTCCACTAGGGTCAAGTCCGAGATCCCAGAGATCTTAGAGCGAACCAATCCTCGATCAACAACGTTGTTAGAGCGAACCGATGCTAGATTATGTGGTCTCTTTGCATTAACAAAATTTACACCAAACAAAAAAACTCGTCGTCTCTTACAAGTTGTTGCATCTTCCCACTCTAGATTATGTGGTCTCTTTGCATTAACAAAATTTACACTTAACAAAAAAACTCATGGTCTCTTACATGTTGCATCTTCCCACTCGTTTGACGCTAAGAACTCGGCCCATCACTTGCTCTAAACCCACTCAGAACTCGCCCAACGGTTGCCCAGAACTTCCTGTTGTATGTAATGGTGTTCGGTTATATATAACCCACATATTCGTATTTTGTGTTCATTTTTTTGGAAATGCTTTTCCTATTTCTGATCCACCATGCAACCCCGCCCATACTAGAGAACGAGACCGCCGGTACAAAAGTGGCCATGTAGTGCTTTTGATTTCATGTTTAAGTGCCCATGGAGAGCTTTCAATTTCGTGTTTTAGTGGTCAACGAATACAGTCTAGGTTTATTAGTCATATACATATATTTAATTATTTTTATTATTAATATTTTCTAAAATATTAGATATCAAATTTATCATATTAAATATTGAAAAAATTACAAATATCCCTCATACATTGAATTAAAAAACAATTATTAATGGAATAATGATTCTCTCAATTTTTCCCTCTTAGACTTTTTTTTATTATTAATATTTTTAAAATCTTGTATATCAATTCCATATTAGAAATAAAATAAATTACACATCTCCCTAGTTATGGAAAGTGAAAATATACGATTTTTTACTTTTTTTTCTCTATACCAGTATAAATCCATCTCTATTTTAATATAGATCCATCTTATGATACAAAATTATGTTATTTAATATGGACATTGAAATAATTTATTTATGGTCGACAATAAAATATTTATTTTATTATTAATATGTTTTTGTTGCAAATATCACATGTAAACTGAACATAGAATGAATTACACATCATGTAATATCAATAATAATATTTCATGTCATCTACATATTAAGTAGTGAATAAATTACATTCTTCCTCATATATATATATATATATATATATATATATATATATATACACTTTGGGTTATTTTATATTTTTGTATAAAGTTATATAAAATTAAGATGCAAATTGAAGTATTTTAATTATGGTTGACATTAATGTATTTTCTTGTTACTATTTTTAATTTGTCAATTTAAATTAATATTTTACAATCTTTAAATTGACAACACCTCTCCTATACTCCATGGTTAAAAATCTTTTAGATATTTTTGAACTGTTCAACTCATATATCAATTTTGTTTATAATTAATAATAATAATAATAATTTAAAATAAAATTATAAATTAATTGATTTTTATGAATTTTTTAATCTAAATAATAATAATATAATAATAATAATAATAATTTAAAATAAAATTATAAATTAATTGATTTTTATGATTTTTTAAATCTAAATAATATAAAATATGTTTATTATATTGATGTTTATTTGCAATTTCCAATCGTTTAATTTATATGGTTGCACTAGTCAATAAATAGATAATACAAATTTAATCTTTAAAAAATATTTTTACTAAAAAAATTAAAAAACTGAAATTCATCACAAATATAATTATATCATTTTTACTTTTCAATTCAATAAAGAAAAAACATCATAAAATCTTTGTTTACTATGTTATCTATCTACATCAATGTTGGTTATTGTGTGCATCAATGCTTATTGTTTGGACTCATTCACAAAGGTTTTCAAATAACTCAAGTAACTAGAAAAACATGCTAAATATAGCTCTATCTAAGTTTGGACAACAATCTAAAATAAGACAAGCGTACAACCATAAGATGCCTAAACTTGAAGCGCTTCTTACGTTGTTGTTGCACCCCCACAGACAAACTCTAGCCTACAACATGTGTATCCCAGAGCTGTAGGCATTTGCTGAAGGTGCAAACCGGAAGGATCTGCTAAGTTGAAGTATTGTTGAAGGAGAAATGCCTTCAAATACAATAGGTAGACTTTACCATCCGTACTGTGTCATGCTGATGCTACTCCTGGATATGCATTTAACCCAATTGCACACAAACCATGGCTCCTACTCGACACACTTCTCTACTGAGTGGAAACTACAGTGTATGTTGTGTTGTTGGAGATGAAACATCTTCAAAGCAACACAAAAATACATTGTAATAGATATTGTCTTTGTGGTCTCAGTTGTGAACTACATATATTTCATTTGAAATGACAGATTGGGCATACTTCATTACTGTTTAGGAGAGAAAGTTTAGCGAATGAAAGACATGCTATAGCATCTTTATGTCCTAGAGAAAATATGCGAAGAAATACAGAAGAGACGAAATAGCAGATTGTAAGTTGATGGAAACCTCTTTTGAAAGAGGCTTGGAGTTATTACCTTGTGCATATTATAAACTAGTGGGTATAAGCCATGTTTAAATAAGCAACTGATAGTTATGCAATTGATATTGTCTCACAATTCATGGCAAGCCCTAAAGTTATTCACTACAAAGAAGAAAACTGAATCATAACGTATATGAAAGGGGACAAGGTGATAACTTCAAATTAGTTGGGCAAATAATCTCCCGCCTTCTTGTGCCTATGTGCTTTAAAGACTCAAGATCAAAGCTTGTAAAGTTTAAAGATGTGAAGCACTTCTCTGAAGACCCATCGCTTAATGATAATAGAGCTAGGAATGTCCAAAGATTCAATCTACCACTCATTCATAATAAATAACTTGGGGCATCCAACATCTTGCCAACTGTTGCAAATGGACTCCATCCATAATATGAAAGACAAATTGATTGTGAAAACTTTTTCTAACCTTGTACTACTAAGGTCTTCTGAATTCCAATAGGTATCTGGATGCTTAGGTCCGTAACAATTGTGTCAGACAATTATTTCTACTTTGATCCACATGCTGATAAACATTGCATGATACAATTGTGCCATGTATCTTTGCAATAAGCGCATGATCTAGGGGTCTTACAAAAGAACTTACAACACTTGTCTCAACAAAAGTAAAATTGGAAAAATGACCTTCGATGGGTTTAACCAAAGACCTTACAACACTTGTGTCAACAAAAGTAAAATTGGAAAAACAACCTTCTAAAGAGTGGCTCAGTTAATGCTGCATGGAAAGCAAAACAATAAAAAGCACATATACACTCTAGGCTTCCATAGAACTTTAAAGTGCTACATGGAAATCCAAACATAGCATGACACACCCTCGTGACTCCATTTAAAAGAAAGTTGAGTGCTATATGGAAAATAAAACAATAAAAAACATAGATTGAGAAACTTTCTTGGCTTTCTTTAAAGTGTTACATGAAAAGAAAAACAATAAAAAACATAACATGACACACCTTCTATGCTCTCTTTAAAAGACAAGTGTTTGCTACATGGAAAGCAAAACAAACATAGCTTGAGAAACTTTCTTGGCTTCCTTAAAACTTTAAAGCAAGTGCTACATGGAAAGCAAAACAATAAAAAGCATAGCACGACACACTCTCTAAGCTCCCTCTAAAAAACATGAAGTTAAAATATTTTGACAAGTTTTGATGGTAATTTGATTATACATCAACGATGTATTACAAGGAATAAACAACATACTATTAATGCACTACTGAATAATTCAAAATAAAATGAAGTTCTTATTTTTACAATAACATCAATCTTGAGATTCTTCAAGTAACCACTAATTTATACATTACTTGGATTTCAAATACAACTTTCTAGACAAAATTGTCAATAACTATGGATTTCTACTAAGCCAAAACATAAACAGTCCAGCATAAAAAATACAAGATTCCAACTAATATAGCAACATCATTTCATAAGATGTTATTAGCATTTACTTGAAATATAGTGTATGATGATATGCATAGGCTTGAAGGTATGTATGGTTTGATATCATGAAAGATTTTTAGTAGGTTGGCTATGGTATGGTCAACTTCTCAACATCTCAAAGAATATCAATGACCATTATTATCTACCATACACTAAGTCAATGATTGGGTTAATGCATAATGACATGCATAGACTTGAGTTAGCGTACCAACATAGATCCATATTAAATATAGATCTAAGATGAGCGGAGAGGGATCTAATTTCTTCACATACAATTTTTTTTATGAATGTTTTGTACAATTCTTTAATTTTATCCTTTTTTTTAGATTTTTAATTTTTTTTATTTTGACTGATATGAGAAAAATTTCAACTTTGATGACAGACTGACACCCTTACACATATCAAAATTTCAACTTTGATAACGGACCAACACCCTTACACATATCAAAATGTCAACTTTGATGACGAACTGACACCCTTACACATCATATTGGGTTGTAGAATGAGCAAAATTTCAACTTTGATAATGGACAGACACCCTTACCCATCCTACTGGGCTGTGGAATGAGCCTCTTAGCTCAATAACTATATGAATAGGCTTAAATGTATGCATGGTTTAACCTCATGAATATTTTTGGTGAGTTGAAAACCCTAGGGTTAAGTCCGAGATCCCCGACATCTTAGAGCGAACCAATCCCCAATCAACAACCGTGTTAGAGTGAACCAATCCTAGATTATGTGGTCTCTTTGCATTAACAAAATTTGTATCTTTCACCTAACAAAAAAACTCATGGTCTCTTACCAGTTGTTGCATCTTTCCACTCGTTTGATTCTAAGAACTCGACCCATCACATGCTCTAAACTCACCCAGAACTCGCTCAACGGTTTCCCAGAACTTCCTACGGTATGTAATGGTGTTTGATTATATATAACCCACATATTCGTATTTTGTGTTCATTTTTCTGGAATTGCTTTTCCTATTTATGGTCGGCCTTGCAACAACAATGCAGCCATGCCCATTCTAGAGAAGAACGAGACTGCCGATACAAAAGTGGCCATGGAGTGATTTCGATTTCATGTTTAAGCGGCCATGGAGATCTTTCAATTTCGTGTTTTCCTGGTCAAGAAAACAATCTTGTTCTTCCCTCGTAGTGGTGTGGTTTCATTGTTATTTCACGTTTCCAAAAAAAACAAGGGGGGCTGCGCGACAGCTAGTCCTTGCCCTAAGCTGCAACAGTTGTTTATTCTGTAGACTAAGCAGTTGTTGGTTCAAGCTGCACCTATTGAACCAGCAACATGACTAGTTGTTGACCTTGAACCAGTTGATGCATCAGTAGAATCATCAAAGACATAGGCATAGGCACAAGTAGCATAGAAAGAAAAAACATGAATCTGAAGATAAGATTGTAGAAATGTACAATTTGCAGATCAGTAATAAGCGTATGGAGGTGTTTCTTTTCTATTTTTGAGATTGAATATTACATTTATAACTTGAATTGTAATCTAGACAAACATGGCCATGAAGCACAATTGTTCTTTGAGTGCAGAAATTTTGATACTGGATTGAAATCAGATTGATTGTTACTGAATCGATGGCTGCTCAGGAGCTCCTTCTGATGTCTGTTCCACTACAGGGTGAAAACCTGTTAAGACCAATCACAACGTGCAAATATTTGATCCTTACTTGAGGCATAGGAAGCTAGTAAATTTGCTTGGAAAGGACACCATGCAAGAGCTTTTACAGCAGCTTGGTGCTTGTCACATCAATGCAGGTTCGTGCTTGTTGTTAACTAAGCAGCAAGTCCCTGCCTTGAAATTTTGTTTAAACCTTTACATCTTTTTCAAACCTGCAGTTATTGAAGTTGGTTGGAAAATAAATCAACTAGTTAATAAGAAGTTCCACAAAGTTTCTATATGTTTGTAAGTGGGGATGGCATCATTTGCTTCGAGCCTGAGAAGAAATCAGGAAAATGAGAATCAAACAATGACCTTAAATAATATTAATATTAAAATGACCACGTATGTTAATATCCTTTTGGGCTTACCTTGCCTAGCTTCATGGAACAATTAAATCAAATCTAGGTTCAATCAGATTCCTTACCTTGTTAGCACAGTTGGGTTTAACTTGATATAGAAAAGATAGGAGTGGCAATCAAATTCCTTACCTTATTAACACAGTTGGGTTTACCCTGATATAAAAAAGATAGGAGTGCCCACAAAAAAACTAGAGGCTGACCCTCTTATGAATTGGCTTTTGGAAATAAAGTGATGTTACCCATAGAATTTGAACATAAGACACTCAGAACAACCTCACAGTTCAAATTAGACATCACAAAAGCTCAAAAAGAAAGGATACAATAGTTGAACGAGCTTGATGAGCTTAAGAATCAACTGCGCTTACTGAAAGCTAAATGGAATTCAATTAGATGATAAGAAGGAAATAATTATTTGCTACCAATGGAGAAGCTTTATTAACTTATTGATTATGTTACTTTTACAATGAATCATCCCACTCATAGATGCCTTCATAGGAAGTCCTTAATGGCTATTAGCCAAGCTATCAAGATTCCAGAAAGTATGAAAAATCAAAAAAATCTTCAAAATCCCTTCGTTAGGCTAGTGATTAGGTACACACTAGAAGATTGAATCCCCAATTCAACTTATTTTTCTTAATGAAGTCGTGTAGGCTACTTCATATTTTTAGTTGGCATTTGGAAAGTCTATAGATCCCCTCAGTTGCCATACAGGCATTGCAAGCACCACAAGAAAATATATTATGAATATAGGAGAAAATATAGGAGTGACAATCAGATTCCTTACCTTATTAGCACAGTTGGGTTTACCTTGATGTAGAAAAGTTACCTTATTAGCACAGTTGGGTTTACCTTGATGTAGAAAAGATAGGAGAAAAGATAGGAGTGCCCACAAAAAAACTAGAGGGTGACCCTCTTATGAATTGGCTTTTGGAAATAAAGTGATGTTACCCATAGAATTTGAACATAAGACACTCAGAACAACCTCACAGTTCAACTTGGACATCACAAAAGCTCAAAAATAAAGGATACAACAGTTGAATGAGCTTGATGAGCTTAAGAATCAACTGCGTTTACTGAAAGCTAAATGAAATTCAGTTAGATGATAAGAAGGAAACAACTATTTGCTACCAATGGAGAAGCTTTATTAACTTATTGATTCTGTTACTTTTACAGTGAATCAACCCACTCATAGATGCCTTCATAGGAAGTCCTTAATGGCTATTAGCCAAGCTATCAAGATTCCAGACAGTATGAAACATCAAAAAGTTCTTCAAAATCCCTTCGTTAGGCTAGTGCTTAGGTACACACTAGAAGCTTGAATCCCCAATTCAACTTCTTTTTCTTAATGAAGTCATGTAGGCTACTTCCTATTTGTAATTGGAATTTAGAGAGTTTATAGATCCCCTTAGTTGCCATACAGGCATTGCAAGCACCACAAGAAAAGTTATGATTAGAGGCCTTGCTTCACAATTCTACAGACAAAAAGGTGCAAGACGAGGGTGGAACCTCAAGCAAAAGAAACTCCATAAAGCAGCTGACAAAAGTTAAAACAAAATTGGTGCACTTTGCCAAATGGGAATTCTCAAAAGCACTTGTTCAATTGAAAATGAACCCATTCCTCTAGATATCTTAGAGACATAGAGGTCGATTTTACAAATATTTCCATTACAGTGCTCAGAAAACTACATTGAAGAGAACCAAAAGATTATATCAAAATATGGCATCTTTGCAAAATTTCAGTCTGGCTTGCAAAAGAAGAATCTTTGTTGCTGAAGAAATAGGCTATAGGAAGCTGGAACTGCTTTAGAAGCATCTTTTCTGCCAAATGGTCCCAACAAATATGGTAGCAAAGGTGAATCCATGACACCTATACTTAAGAAGCAACAAAGGTGAATCCACGACACCTATACTTAGAAGTAGAAAAGGTGAATCCATGACAACAATTATTAAACAATCTATTGCATAGAACATAAAAAAGATTGGTCAAATTCAATTTCTGGACACACAATTTTCTTCACCGCAGAAATAAACCTGTAATTTCATTCATAGAAATGAGTAAAAATTACATTCCTTAGATACACATGGTGTGTATTCATATATCAAAGAAACCAAAAAGGAAATGCAGCTGTGAGAGTTCATAGAGGGGTCGAGCTCGTTAAACTAAGAGGCTCTTGACACAGTTACAGGGGTGTGAGAAATAAAAAATCATCATGTCCAATCCATGCATTTGGAAAATATGTAGGTTTCAAGACTCGTTATGCTCACCTTATGCTTCTCACTCCTGCATGCCAGGAGCAGGACCACCTGATGGAGCTGATGTTGTTGCAACACGTGTACAACAATCTAGTTATCTGTAATTGAGTATTGGCTATGATCTCTATGCGCTTGAGTTCCATCTCACCTCTCTTAACCTCTGTCTTTGCCCTCAAGCGTTCTGAGTCCTTGTACATCTCCATCTTTGCCTGCTGAAGCTTGAGGATTGAATCAGAAAATGATCGAATGCTTTCCACATTTGCAACTTTGCTCCGAGGAGTACTGGTGTCACTGTCCAATGCCACACTTTCTTTTCTATTTGGCAATGTGTTAGAGCCATCTTCCTGGTTGTTGTCCTGCATTTGTCCCTCTGGTTCCACTACTGCCAAAATGTTCAGATTCCCTTCAACGAATTCTTGAACGATTATGAATAAAGTGGGGCTGGTGGAAAAGGGCAGGGAAGATAGTAAGCATAGGACAGAGAATTATAAATTCCTGAGAACATTGAGAATCTGCAACTCAAATATCAACCAGAAAAATAGTGATCACTTGCATTAGTTGGTAGACTGAGCTCAACACCAAAAGATGAAATCGGGGTCTTATACAACAATAAGCTCAAATGACAAATAGAAAACCACCCTCGGGGACAGATCAATGACATATGTATAAACCTAACACTGGCAACATGCCACTAAACTAGAGGCAAAAAACAGACAACCGCACAAAAGTCCTGCAATTTGAAGTGAATGAATCTCAGAAGGCATCTACATTCAGATGGACATTTAATTTTATGCTAAAAAGTGTGAATGGAAAGACAAATCTATGACCAAAATGGAGATGGGCAGATTAAAATATGGCTAATATTTAGTTAAAACGAAGATGGGTGAGACTATTTGTCACTTCAATGAATATGGGCCAAAATTTGGAACTAAACCATGATGGCGAATATAGAACCCTGAGTGACCAAATTAAATTTTGTAGCAAAACCAGAGGGCTTCTAATAAACAGTTAGCTGACAGGTAAAAGTAAGATTTTCAATATTTCCATTAGAAATTGTCTCAGAGAAATAAAAAGCTCAAGTAAATAATGACTAAATGACTAACATGCAAGCAGGATATGAAGTGAACTGTGCATCTGCCTTGGTGGATGTACTGATATTGTTTCGTGCATAAAAAGCTATATTTCCATTAATCCACAGAAATCCAATTAGTTTATAGTTCTAAGAATCTTGATCGTCAAAGAAATTTATTCAAAAAGTGATATACACTTATTACCATAAAAACGTTTTGGCCTTAGAAGACTTAAGAAGAATTATAGACCTTAGAAGCCTTAAGAAGAATTATAGACCTCCATGGCTAAGAGATTATACAAGTTAGTAGGCGTTAGGAAGAGAGACATACCCATTGCCTCTAAGGCCATTACAGAGAAATCAGTTAGGATGCCATGAACTACGAAATCTACAGTAGTATTTTCATTAAAGCATTTTTAAAACTTAATGAAGTTAAAAAAAAGCATTGATCCACCATGTGGGCCTTACGTGAGAGCCATGTGCCTTGCCTCTCTCTCCATAACGTGCATGCAAGCCCTAAAGAAGAGAGCCATGTGCCTTGCCTCTCTCTCTCCATAACGTAGCATGCAAGCCCTAAAGTAGGCCACATAACATTACATCATGCTAAAATTTATAATTCAACTCAGAAAGCAGCTCCTACTAGCTCATACCCAGAATTTCCTCGCATACCCAGAATTTCCTCGCAACTGACATTTCCTGCTTCCTTCGTTATCATCTAACTAGAAAGTCCATCATCAAAACACAACCACTGGCACTAACTTTCTATGGGGTTACTAGTTCAAGTACTGATAAGATGGGCACAAAAAGAACCCGTTGAACTACATACTTTGAGGCTATCACAACGACCAATTCATTCGCCCATACTAGATCAACCAACTCAAAGTACCATGACAATGGCCAACTGGAAAAAAGGTATGTGTATGTCTACAACTAGTAGGGTATCAGGAAGCAACCAAGAATGTGCATGTCAGTCTTGGTTTCGTGGTTTCGCTTATAGTATTTGAGACAAACCCATGTATTTGATTAGCCTCGGTTTTCCTTGTAAGACTTAAGAAGAATTATAGACCTTAGAAGCCTTAAGAAGAATTATAGACCTCCATGGCTAAGGGATTATACAAGTTAGTAGAGGTTAGGTAGCAAGAGAGACATACCCATTGCCTCTGAGGCTGTTACAGAGAAATCAGTTAGGATGCCATGAACTACGAAATCCACAGTAGTATTTTCATTAAAGCGTTTTTTAAACTTAATGAAGTTAAAAAAAAACATTGATCCACCATGTGGGCCTTACATGAGAGCCATGTGCCTTGCCTCTCTCTCCATAATGTGCATGCAAGCCCTAAAGTAGAGAGCCATGTGCCTTGCCTCTCTCTCTCCATAACATAGCATGCAAGCCCTAAAGCAGGCCACATAACGTTACATCATGCTAACATTTCTGATTCAACTCAGAAAGAAGCTCCTACTAGCTCATACCCAAAATTGCCTCGCATACCCAGAATTGCCTCGCAACTGGCATTTCCTGCTTCCTTCATTATCATCTGACTGGAAAGTCCATCATTAAAACACAACCACTGGAACTGACTTGCTATGGGGTTACTCGTTCAAGCACTGATAAGACGGGCACAAAAAGAACCTGTCGAACCGCATACTCTGAGGCTGTCACAACGACCAATTCATTCACCCATACTGGATCAACCAACTCAAAGCGCCATGACAATGGCCGGCTGGAAACAAGGTATGTGTATGTCTACAACTAGTAGGGTATCAGGAAGCAGCCAAGTATGTGCATGCCAGTCTTGGTTTCACGGTTTCGCTTGTAGTATTTGAGACAAACCCATGGCTTTGATTAGCCTTAGTTTTTCTTGTAGTGTCTCCCACAGTCTCGGGCTTCTGGTCAGTCTCTGTTTTGCTTGTAGTAATTTGGTCATCCTCGAAATCTCTCACGGCTCCAGGTCCTTTGTCCAGGTTTTCTGGCAGTATCTACTACAACATCGAGTTTTTTATTAGGCCCAGTTTTCTTTGCATTACTCTGGTCAGTCTCGGGCTTCTGGTCAGCCTCAGGTTTTACTATACTATCTCCCATAGCCCGGAGCTTCTTCTTCTGCTCATCCTCGGTTTTGTTGGCATGATAATCTCCCATAGCCCTGGTCATCTGGTTAGCCTCTGTTTTTCTTGTTGTATCAATCACAGTCCCGTGGTCTTGATAAGCCACGAGTTTACTTGTAGTACCTGCCATAACCTCGAGATTCTTATCAGCCCTAGTGTTCTGGTCAACCTCTGCTTTCTTTGTATTCCTGTAATTGGGGCATGTTTTGAGCATTGATTTCTTCTCTAACAACGAAAGCATTTGAGGGAGTTTCAACACTAGGGTAGAAGCAAAAGAAGAAGAAGGTCTTTCCTCTTGAGGTATCTTCTGTATTTTTTCTTCGTTATCTTCTGTATTTTTTCTTTGTGATTCATTTTTCCTTCACAAACATTTGTATGGCTAATATCTTCATGTTGCAGGTTTCATTCACCCTAATCCCAGATTCCTTCATACTCATCTCTGATGCTATGAGGGTCTATAAGGGTATAAGGGTTTTAATGCTCAACTCATCAAACTTAGCACTAGAAAAATGACCCTGTACATGCACAGAGCCAGGTGGTTTGGTGGCATGCGTGGCGTGCCTGAAAAATGATCCAGTATATGCACAGAGCCAGGTGGTTTGGTGGCATGCGTGGCGTGTCTCGTAACCTATAATCCCTACACCTGTAATCCCTTAGGCACTCCATGCAACTACCTGCGACATAGCCAATAAACCAAATAAACATAGCCAATCCATGCAACTACCTGCAACCATAGCAACTCAAATTAATGTTAACATTAGTTCCCTAGTGCAAAACATTTCAAAAAAATGAACTGTCTAAACCCAGAATATCATATAGTCCAGCCTCTTCGGCCTCAGGAAGAGGCCAAATAAGATGGTGAAGTTGAATGAGAAGGGAAATAACAAATATGAAAGAAAAAAAACTTTGAAAACTGAAGACCAACTAATGTCAAATGCCATCAAACTGATTACTATAGTCCCATGCCATTGCCAGATGGCAGGGACTAATAAAGTAGGTCAGATATAATGAAATAGGGTTACATACTATGGGAAGTTCTAAGCAAGTGTTAGGTGAGTTCTGAGTAAGTTTTGAGCAAGTGATGCGCAAGGTCTAAGCATCAAATGAGCCGGAGGATAGAAGATGTTATCAATGCGATGAAATGGAAATATGTGGATCAGTTCACTATGGCATCTACGATTGTTGAATTTATGTCCACAGATTTTTGAAATATGTCTGAATTTGATGGTCACTATAGCCGTAAAACAATTAATGACCTCTTGTCACCATCAAATTCTGAGTTCTTCAAATCTGCAATTGACATAAAAATGTAAAATAATGAACGTCTTTTTGTGATCGTCAAATTCTGAGTTCTTGAAATCTGCAATTAACATAAAAATGTCTATCTACTATTGAGAATAGATTCGTAGAGGTAAGAGATCTGAGACTTGACTCTACTTAACTCTACAAGAGTCAATTTATTGGAAATCCTCCATGATGTTAAAACTTTATATACATTCCAACCTATGCATATCAACATGTACTAAATTAATTACCAACCTACATCCATCTTAACTCTGGATCTACGGAGGGATCAAATGTCTTTTAGTCTAAAAGAGGTTTGCATATCAAAAAAGAGGTTTGCATATCAAGAGATTTGATTGCTCTAGGGGCTTGGTAGATAAGGGTTTAGATGGATCTAGGCTGATTTAATTTCTCCCTTTAAATAGGTTACATTCCACATGAATACCATGGGTGAGGCCATTTTTATTTTTATAGGGTTATTTTTTTTAATTTTATTTTGACCGAGCTAAAATGTTTACATTACATTAATCTTTTTATTTAATTTAATTTTCTTTACATTTTATTTAATTTTTATTTTTATGTAGTTTGATTCTCTAGACGCAATTAATTTAATACATAGTGAATAATACTCATAATGAATAATACTTATTTGCACTTCTATAATAATTTTTTTTGTATAAAAATAGCCTAGATTCATCTTAAATTGAGATCTACCCAAAGAAATAATCCAAAATTAATATAGATCTAACTTGATACTCTCACATTTTATAATAATTTTTTTCAAACTTTTCATCATAACAAATACACCATATACTATGAAATATCACATATTTGTAAACCATTATCATTTTATAGTTTAATTTAATTTAATTTTATAATTATAATTAAAATTAAATTAATAATTTTATTTTTATAATCTCTATAATAAAATCTAGTTAAAATTTTATTTAAATAATAAAATCCATGGCTGGATAATAAATTTTTTAACTATCCTAACCAAGAATACCTAATTTAATTTACTATCAAAGAAGTATTCAACTCTATCTCCCTAATCTCCTCCACTGCAAATTTCTTAATAAATGGTTAGGTTGATTCCATCCACCATTCACATATCCCAAAAACCCACACAGGTCTAAACTTTGGATGTGTGTGGATGAGAGAGGGGAGACAACCTGAATAATCCACCATCAAAAATAAAAATCATTTGCTCCAACAGCTTTATTTCATTTGCTTCATTTGGGAGCTCTCTGCGTAGGGAATTCCTGGTAACTTAGTCAATGTTTCACTATTTCATATTGTTGGAGAGGTAAATCCCCTCTACGGATAGAGGCGATCCCTACTAGCCCAGAATGGGTCTAGCAACAATCAATCATTGCTACTGTGCAAGTTCCTAATTGCAATTAAACAAGAGGCAAAGAACACCTACTTGGATTCCAACGCTATTGTTTGATGAAGAGATGCCACTCTCGCTCCTTCGCTTTGGCCAGTCACGATCTTCCATGATCTCCGCGAATAGATACCTGCACACACGAAGAGACAGACAAACACAAGCGTGAAATCTAATAAAAGCAATTATACATCAGTCAGAAAGGATGTAATTCACATTAACCATCGCAAGACAAATGAGAATGGAACCATAACAGTAGTCATCTATTATTAAATCAATAACAGAGAAAAGGTACAACCAATGTTCTGACGCTGAGTCCTTCTCTTGAGGGTCCAACCAGCACGTCTCTCAAGCATTCACCCTTGGAGGTAAGTTCTCCCAATACAAAAGCTCTATCTCACACAAGCAATACTCACAACCTTCCTTGAGCTTCCTCTAACAAAACCACACTTGTCACACCAACTACCTACTAACAGCAGCAATCCAAGCACTATGAATTCCACACTATCCAAACTATTCCAACTAGCTGCTCATGGTAATGGTGGAGGTTTAAGTAGAGAAGGAGTCTCCATGAATGGTGGGAGGACAAGCTTATCTTCAAGGAAAGTGGTTCCAAATGACGAACATACATGCCATAGAAAGGAGGGCGACACTCACAAGGCTAACAACCAGGCCTGGAACCATCTGGAAGGCTGGCTGTTGGAACAAATTCGCCCAAACTGGATCAGCGCGGGTGCAACACTGAACTGATGCGCTGACAGCGCATCACAATAACAGTGAAGGCTGTGTCAGCGCGACTTGATACTTTGATAGGCTGCGCTGGCGCACAAAATCCGACCAGCGCGGGAAACCCGTGTGCTTCCGCGCTGGCAGCGCACCAGTAACACTATAAGCCGCCCGTCAGCGCGGTTATTTTAATAACAGACGCGCTGATGCAGTAAACTTTGGAAAAGTGGGTCATTTGGCCAGTTTAGAGAGCATGAGCATGGTGCATTTGGTTCCATGAGACATTAGGGAGACTGACAGGGAGACAGTGACAAATTACTGCGTAACAGATGCCCCCTAAAGCATGAGACCCGAGAGAGTGGGAGGGGTGAAATGCTTTACAAAACTGCTGAACTGGAATGCCACAAGGAAGGACCTGCATGAGTGTACAACTGATATCTCGATCACATGTAGTCTAGGCATGGGCGCAGCCATCCAAAAGACATACGAAGAAGGTCTATGGTATGGACGCAGCCACCCAGCTGAAGAGACCATAAGATAAGAGGGTATGGTCGCAGCCATCCCAAAGACTCAGGTATGGGCGCAACCATCCATCAATGAGTCATGCAATAACAATCCACAAAATCGCAGCCTGGTTCATAACAGACAAAAACCAGGGTCTTGCGCTCCATCCCAATCCGAACAAAGTACAAGTTCAAGCATGTGAATATATGAGTTGAAGTCGAACATGCATGAACATCGTCTGATTACCAGTCAATGATGAAAACCGTTAACAGACGCGAGAGGTACCACCAATAATGACAATGGTCCTCAAGGTACTTAGAGGTACAATCCGCGGCGTGTGAATCAATGAGCTAGTGTCGAACACCCGCAGAATCATCCGATCGGAGGCCAATGATGAAAACCTCACGTCGAACACGAAGAACCTGCCATTGAGGCATGCAGGCTCTAAGGCACCTGAAGGGAGTCTCTAGGTCACTTTCCTGGATAATGAGCTGAAGTCGACAGGAAGTAACCTTGATCGAAGGTGGGCCATGATGTTTCCCACATCATCGACATGAGGCAGAGAAGGATAAAAGATTTTGTGTGAGACATCAGAGGGAGGTGGTAATCTTGCAGAGGCCAACTTCTCTTGAACATATCGGCGGCACAAAAGCGGATTTGGCAGTATCTGACATCAAATGAGCAGAGGTCATGGTGACAAGGCAATGAGCAGATGATAGGTCAAATAGGATACCCAAACCCATGGAGGCTAGTGTAAAACAAGATGAGAAATCCCCACCCAGACACGAATGCAGAGGAGTGCCATGTTCAAGAGCGACATACTGCCGACACGACCATTATTACAGTTTCATTTTCCCCACCATTTCTGGCAGGTACCCCAGTTATTTTTGGATGACAAGCTTGACGGGGATAGCATATGCTTGGAGAGGCGTCATCTCGACGATGTCCGATGTCATGAAGTTTTAACGAGCCTGACAAAGGAAGAGCTCGGCGTCTTTTCCTGTTTAGAGAGTCTGAAAAGACAACGGAAAAGGAAACTCCAGGGGGGTCCTTTTTCGTAAAGTTGTGTCTCTCGAGCCCGAAAAAGTATAAAACAATGCTCGAAAGAACCGCCCGACCATTACGACTGAGGAGTACTTTTCGTGAATAGTAGCTTCGACCCGAAAAAGTAAAAAGCGGTCGGAAGCACGTCGTTTTTAGAGCCAATAACGAGTGCGAAACGACAAACACCCGGCGAGCTTTTTAAGTTACACGGTCGGAAAAAGAGCTTAAAACGACCGCCTCTCATTCCCTTTAACGAGCCGAAAGGAAGCTCGACCATCTTTTCTTGATTCATGTCGGAAAAGAGCTTAAAGACGACATTTTTTGGGACCAAGTGCACGAAGAATCGTTATGACCACGCCGGTCACTAGTACCTGCACAAGAACACCACCCGCATAAATCCGTTCGATATGCATAAAAACATAGTAAAACATGCATAAAGGCATAATTAAGTGACATTAGAGCTAAATCCATGGTGAAAATACGACAAAAACCCACATTGACAAGAAATTATAGCAAATTATGAGTTTTTTACCATAAATAGGGGGGTAAAAGTCATTTTTTACCATTGTTACCATTTTGAGTTGTGAAGAACGTTGAGGAGCTGCAAGGTTGACGGAGCGATTTCCAGCCCATACAGACACCATTCATCCGGCAGCTTGTTCCAGGTAGGTTCTCCTCTCCCTGCGTTTCATTTTAAGCCCTTTTTTGAGCAATTCCACGGTGGGATGTGGCCCTTTGGGCGAATTTTTTGAGCGTTGGTGCGCTCTCGGTCAGCGCGGGTTTCCCGCTCGGGACCGCGCTGATCGATTTATATTTACACGTACCACCACATGGGTCAGCGCGGAAAGCACGTGTGCTTCTGCGCTGACCCAGTGAAAAAAAAACAGTGCGCCATTTTCAGCGCGACTGTTTTAGAAACAGTTGCGCTGGCGCCGTAAAGATTTATTTTTTAAGAATTGGACGTACAAATCTCAACGGTTAGCAACCTAATATTTTTTCATGGTCTTGCATGGCAAAATGTCTTTTGTTTGGCAAGAGAGATCTCACGATGATGAGGATATAGCCGCCTACACACTTGCTGAATGCCGAAATGCAATGCGAGCATGTGGATTCTTGAAATTCTTCCTTACTCCACGCCTGAGGGCGCAACCTGACTTGCTGGAGTTCTTAATCAGAGCGTGGAACCCAGTGGATGGAAAATTCATGACCCGTGGCCAGGACATTGAGTTCGATTCCACGGACATTTATTTCTTGACTGGATTATCGCGCCGGGGCCGAATGCCCATCCTAGAGGGGCAACAACCCAGCGGTGAGACTCTTGATCAACTCATGGCTCGAGTGTGCCCACGGGCTGTGAAAACACGGAGCGGGAAAGTTGGTATTCCGACAGTGGCGGACATGCCTCTTCGCACCATACTCTTTCTAGTGACACGGGCAGCGAGCTCTTTGGCCAATCATGAGGCTTCAAAGACCCAACTACTACTAGCTCTGGAGTGCTTACAGCCCACCATTTTCAACTGGGCAGCAGCTGTGACCACTAACATGAAGAGGCAACTGAACAACTGCCGTCGCGGAGAGACGAAGCAGTTTGGGTTCTCTTCTACTTCCGCTCATGCTGGAGCGGGTGCCGGCCCTACAGCTTCAGACCATGGCCGTGGATCCACCTAGAGGTCCTCGGGAGACGAGGGCCAGTCGATGGGCCCGCGTCATGCCACGTGGAGGTGGAGGCCGCCCAGTGTCTTGGGGAGTGTATTTCCGAGAGTGGCTGGATCGACAGGTTTTCATCGTGGAGGACTGGCCATATGCTGGCATGGACTTCCGCAATGATCCTGACATGCCACTGCCCACGGGAGAGCATTGGGACGATGGAGGTATGACACTTGATCTCTTTTCAATGTTTTTTGATGTTTTTGATTTTTCATGTACATGTCTTAATAAATGTCACGGTGTGCAGATGTGGGACCCGTGAGACCCATCGGGCTAGCCCCAACGGCACAGAGAGAGGGACAAGGAGCTAGAGCCCTGGCCCTAGTTCCTCCAAGAGTTGATACGTCGGAGACTGTAGCTCGCAACCTCGAGGGTTTGCTGGAGGGGGTGCCAGATTACCAGGGGGTCGAAGAGGTCCCTATAGAGCATCAGATCCACACAGTGGGGGTGGCACCCAGGATGCACCGCCTTTTGAGGCGAGTGGCATGGGCAGCAGTATGCTATAGAGAGCATAACCCAGATCAGTAGCTATCTAGGTTTTTCACTGATGTTTTGAGAGACACCTGTCTCGGATGTACCGAGGATACCGGCTTTTATTTTTTGGACATATACACTTATTTTTGAGCGCCTTAGTGCGCCACATGATATATATATGTATATTGTTTTTGGATGGATCGTTTCACACGTGATGATGTTTTTTAATATGTTTATGCAAATGTTCGATACAATTGTGATCTATGCATCTATTGCACAACACACGACCCATGTATTTTAATTTTTATGCAAGCTTAAAACACATATGCAGGCACACATGCAAACTATGCTTGGAAATTATTTACACATGCTCATTTTATGGTCTTATTATGTTTTCTATCTCTTCTTATATGATGGTTATCTATTACGCAAATGTCTATCCAACACATGGTTTGCCAATGCATCGGTTAACATATTTAATCGTCTCGGAATGTGTTGATATGTAATATAATCAAAATTCCTTTCTAACAATCTCACACGCAAATACAACCTTAGAATGCATTGGTCTCTGACGGAATATCACCCGTTGAGTTGATGAACAACAAGTTGAGAGTCCAGGTTTACCACCAAAGCAGGGATGCCAAGATCGACTGCTTCGGCTAGCAATTCAATTACAGCACTGTATTCGGCAACATTGTTGGTGGTACGGCCCAAGCACACGCCTTGAAGATCTAGCAACTCGCCGTGAGGATCATAGATCGCCCACGCCGCAGAAGACAAATTGCAAGTACTACGGCAGGCGCCATCGGCGAAGCCAACGTAAGGTGTATTAGACATCTGCACAAGAAGCAGAAAACAAAATAAGAGGCAAACACGCCTTCACACCAAAACAAAATAAGAAATCATGCACACATGACACACTTGCTAAGAACACACGTATGTACAAACTAGGTGCACGAAATCATGCATAATATTTCTTCAAATAGAGCCCGTTGCGGGGCTTGTCAAGAGGATTTCCTTCGTAATCGATCAGCTCATATGCCCCCTTTTGCAAAACTCTCTTCACGATATAGGGGCCTAGCCACATGGATTCGAGTTTTCCTGCCCCCAGCTTATCCTTAGCTTGATCATAGAGCAGTACTAGGTCTCCCTCAACAAAGGAACGAGGTCGAATGGTATCGTCGAAGTGGGCCTTAACCCTCTTCTTCTGCGCTTCAATAGCTAGAGAGGCTAAGCGACGGGTCTCGTCTAGCCTTTCTAAATAGAGAAGTCGTTCCTCCACCGGAGTGGTGTTGGGAAGTAACTCGACGGCTAACTTCAACGAAGGAATCTCACACTCAACAGGAAGGGTAGCCTCCAGTCCATAAACAAGCTGAAAAGGAGTGAAACCGGTGGCGTCCTTCACAGAGGTCCGGTACGCCCACAAGGCAGGGAACAGCATCAGATGCCAGTTAGACTTATGCGTATTCACGGTATGTTGGAGCATTGTGATCAAAACTTTGTTCACAGCTTCAACTTGGCTGTTGGATTGCGGGTAATACGGCGTCGAGCTATCTTGACGCAAGCCTAGATGGGTCGTTAGTTCCGTCATCATGTGATTACGGAAATGTTTTCCGTGATCTGTGACAATAGCCTGGGGGACTCCGAACCGAGTAATGACATGATTGAACAAGAACTGCGCCGCTGTGTAACCGTCTTCGTTCAGTGTAGGCATCGCTTCGGCCCATTTGGTGAAGTAATCCACGGCAACGATGATATATCCATGCCCCCCAGCCGAACGAGGGTTACAAGACGTATAATCGACGCCCCATTTGGCAAATGGACCTACGGTAACAACAGGGTGCAGTGGTGCAGGAGGTGCACGCATTTTCCGGTGGTAAACCTGACATTCATGACATGCACGTACGACAAGGATACAATCCTTGAAAATAGAAGGCCAGAAGTAACCAACACGGAGGATTTTCTGGGCGGTAGCATATCCGGACATATGGCCGCCACAAGCACCGGAGTGGCAGTCATTCAACACCCGCTCAGCCTCCTCGAGAGTCAAGCATCGGCGGAGAACAGAATCAACGCCGAGGCGGTACAGGGTATCGCCAATAATGCGATAGGGTTGAGACTGGTGACGAATCCTTCGTCGAGCATCTTTCGATACATCAGGACGGAAGGAAGACGTTTGCAAATATACTATGATGTCCCCATACCAAGGGTCGAGGGTGCTGATTAGAAACAATGTTTCATCCAGGATATGCTCTTCCGAACGGGATGGTACAGAAGGGGATGGCAAAGAATAGAGCAGCTCTGCAAAGACCAGAGATTTCTTAGACTTGGCAGCAATGAATTCCAAGTCAAACTCTTGTAGGATGACAATCCATTTCGAGTACTTGCCCCCCAGCAGCTGACGCGACAAGATGTAGGTCATAGGGTTGCAGTCGGAAATCACGGTCGTAGTGCGCAACAGGATATAGTGCCGGAATCGTTGGACGGCGCAGACAGCTGCTAATGCCAACTTCTCGACATACGCGTAGTGAGTTTCTGTATCCAAGAGATTGCGACTAAGGTAATAGATAACATGCTCGTTGCCATCATCATCATCCTGCACCAGAACCATGCCGATGGTGGTGTCAATGGCAGCTAGATAGAGGGAATAATCACGGTGATAGTTCGGAGGTCTCAAGAGTGGAGCTGAGACAAGGAGATCCTTGAGTCGCTCGAAAGACTCCTGGGCGATGGCATCCCAACGAAAGGGTGTGTCTCGCTTTAATAATCGTGTGAAACCCTTAGCTACCTCGGCATAATTCGGAATGAATCGTCTAAGGAAATTCGCTTTACCCTGCAAGCTTTGCAATTGCTGCAAAGAGGCAGGGGGAGGAAGATTCAGGATGGCCTCGACTTTGAGGGGATCCAGACGGATGCCTTCTCGGGAGACGATGAACTCGAGCAGTCGGCCAGATTTTACGCAGAAGACACACTTATGAGGATTAAGCCTGATGCGGTAGTGTCGACAGCGGAGAAAAATCGCGCGAAGATGAGAAGGATGGTCCTGACGCTTAGCTGAATGAGCCGGAAGGTCATCCAGGTAAGGTTGTACAATGTGACGTATATCATGAAAAGCGTAAGACATTGCACGTTGAAATGTAGCGCCGGCATTCTTTAGACCGAAAGGGAGCTTCTTATAGGCGAAGGTGCCCCAAGGACAAATAAAAGCTGTTTTATGCTGGTCTGTGGGTGCAATGTTGATCTGGTTATAGCCAGAGAAGCCGTCCATAAATGAGTAAATCTCACTTCCTGCGCACTCATCAATAAGCTGATTGATGAAGGGCGTGGGGAAGTTATCCTTTGGAAAGGCACGGTTGATATCACGATAGTCAACACAGACCCGGATAGTACCCTGCTTTTTATTCACAGGGACTTGTTGAGGGCCCCGAAATCGGGTCAACAACATAGGGGGATACCCACCCGGTCGGGAACCTGGTTGGCGGCTCCGTGCCCGTTTGGTGTAGCGGGTCCGACTGGGGATGACGGGGCCAGCTTCCCGTTCTAAGGGGTGTGTGTGTGTGTAGAAAATAGTGATGTGTGTGTGTAGAAAATGATAGTAGAAAATATGTAATTATTCCTTAACTAATATAATTCTAAATTCTGAAATGATTTTATACTACTTTAATCTAACAAAAACAATACATCTAATCTACACTAACCCGGGGCAGAATTTTTCCATTATGCAATCTAGAAAGATTTCACAGAATAACTGGTAATGAAGATTATTCAGCTATTATGAGAATATAAATCAATTAAGATGAACCATCTTGCGTAAAAAGTTAAGCAAAACGGTTGTGAACAGCATATTGCATAATCAGCTATTCATGTATTAAGCACAAATCAATGACCCCACCGTACAAAAGTGCCAAATGGTAGTCCACTCATTCATACATTAACATATAAATAACATCAGCTGTATATTACTCTAAGAATGCAAGCAGAAACTAGTCAAGAGATAAAAGTACCATTTATGACTGATTTTAAACTTACAGACCTTAAGCAATAATGATCTACTTCTACTTGCTTCTAATGCCTACTAAGAGTACAGAAGTGCAACATCAGTAGCAGGTATTAAAATGCAAACATAAATAAATCTTGATCCGTCCATTCATCAAAAACCCCCTCCGAGGGTGCAAAAGTGCATGTTCTGAGGACAAGTTTTTTGACAAAATTTCGGACCCTTCTCCAATGCAACGAGAAGGGTTAAATACTAGTAACCGACTAATTTACTTTACACAAATTCAGGGAACGGCTTCAAATGACCGCCCTTTTACTAAAAACAAATTTATTTCTAAAAACTGAATCTAATTTCTAACCGTTTCTGTATCTGCTCCTTAGTGCTGTAAGCAATGCGTTGTTCGCCCTGAAAGAGTCGGCTGGTTGTCCTTTCCTTTTGTTCGAGCTTGAAAATTAGAAACAACAAGCGCTGGCACCTCTTTATGTTAGATTAGAAGATATTTTCGAAAACCTTTCTCTAGCTGGGTGTATTCGCTGTGCGCACACTTAGTACAACCCAGTTTTTTTTCGAACCGATTTTGCTGTTGCTATTTCGGTTTCCGGTCGTGCGAATGACTCAATGAGTTAGAAGTCGCGCTGTATGGACAATCCCTTGTTTAGAGAATTGTTTCCGTTCTTTGTTCCAGGCTTTTCTGGAGCATCTTTCTCCTCTTGCGCTTCTTTCTCTGCTTTACCAAGTCTGAGCTTCAGGATCTTTTGTAAACATGCTGCTTTTGTGTGCCTTTGACTCTGAGTCTAAGACAATCTATTTTCATCAGTGCCTGTTGGGCGATACTCTGGAATCCGCGGTTCTGCTGCATGCGTCATCCAATTGCGGAGGCATCTTCTCTCTGTTGTCTTATTGGCGCTCTTCCCTTCTCCTTAGATGTTTCCTGCATATAGATTTATATCAGTTGCATATCTTGCAGTTTACGCAAAGAAGAAGGGAAATGACGAAAAGATTGACATGAAAGCATTAAATTCTAATGAATGCGAAATTAATGACATTCATCATAACTTGACTCTTCGATAAATGCGATGCAATCATTTCTGGATATTCAAGCATGCGGTCATTAATTTCCCTTAAGGTGCGCTTTCAAATTTGGATCTACCGTGTATGTCGGAGAGTTCTTGCGATGAGTCTTTTCTGTGATTAGTATTGCAATATCGATGGCTGCGACGTTATTTAAGTGTTATCGTAGATCGCAGATATCGCAGATCGCTAATATCGCAGATCGCAGCTTCGCATGGTCGCAGATCGCAGATCGCAACATCGCAAGGTTTTCACTTTGTCATTTTGTGCTGCTCGTGTGACATTGCGACGTGCGACGTCGCATATCGGCCGTCGGCGTTTCTTTAGGTTCTCCTTTTTCAAATGCTCTTAACGCGCGCGATGCGATGGTTTCTCGCGTCGCTCCTTTTTAGCGCATTTATGCGCTTTGGGCAAGCGCTCCTTTTTCCGTTGCGACGCGATATAGCTTTTAGGGAGCTGATACAAAAGATTTTTTACACAAAAATATTTTTTGGATTTTTTGGCTAAGGGTCCCCCTTTGCTTGATGTTATTACTAATATCAAACGAAGAGGGGGGTTTTTGGTGACCACAACAATGGTGATTCACTACGAAGAACCAGTTATCTCTGCTTTTCTATTGACCGTTCACTTCCGAAACATCAAAATTCTTATATGTTTAAATTTTGTTATGAACAGATAGAGTAGATTACCCCTCACCTTGTCAACGATACTTTGTCTCAACCTTTTTATATCTCAGTTGCTTGCTTCCTCATGGTTTTTTTTTTCTTTGCATTCGCACCAGACATTACTTGGTCTTGGTTAAAGATAAAATAAGGTCTTCTCTGCGTAATGGCTTAAAAGTATACTCATTTGTCATAGGTAGAGCCTCTGCTGCCTGCAAGCGTCCATAGCCTCGACAGGGTTACCATGTTATCCAGCAATGATCCTTTTTCCTGCTTGAGGTTACTCGCAACATTCCAGAGAAAAATCCTTTTTGACACACTTTTCCTTTTTTAATTCTCTAAAGAACAATGTCTTGGTTTGGTGGCCAAATTATGACACAGTCATGCACTTGATTTACAATTTTGCTGAACAAGCCGGCTCGTGATGAGACCTCTTGTCTTTTGATTGCAACAATCTTAAGTCGTTGCCCTGTTTTGATAGACAGTATTGGCAAAGTCAGCAAGTTATAATATCTGTGATCATGATAATCCGGCTCGTGATGAGACCTCTTATTCTTTGAGATATAGTGTTTTGCTTGGATTATTTCTCTGAATGCTGCAATTCCCTTTTAGCAGGGAGGAAGTCATTGTTTTTCCTTAAGAAAGCTATGGACGACAATAATAGAGTTTTTTGAAAACAACAGCTTTGCAGAGAGTACTTATTTTATTATTGATGATACCTTTCATGGTGCTGATACAAAACAATTTTTTCACCAAAGGTTGCCTTCGTCAAAGTTCTTTGAGGTTGAAACTAATATCATAATCAAGGTGAAGTTAACTCTATTTGTTAATAATAAAATTTAGATTTTTTCAAAAATTTTGCTATTTGTACAAGCGAAATCAAAATCTGATAGAGAATTGGCGTCCTCTTTTCATGAATCCTTTTCACATGATCATCTACAACGGGTTTTATTCATAAAAGAGAAAGACAACATTAAATGAAATATAAAAACTAAATCTATACTACAAAAATTAGAATAATTTCTCTTCTATGGAAAATATAATTTAAGAATCAGTCCATTGACAGGTAAAGAATCTCTCTTTCCTGCCAGATCCTGCAACACGAATGTGGACGGGCCTACGACTTCTACAATCTGAAAAGGGCCAAGCCACAGCTTCTGGAATTTCGTATGTTTGCCCTTTTCTTCATGTGCCTTATCCCATTTCAAAACTAAATCTCCCATCTGAAAGTTTTTTCTAGTTATGATGCTTGAGTCAAAAGAAGATTTTATTAGCGCTTGGTGATGTGCATGGGTTTTCCTAGCTTGTTCTCTTTGTTCTTCTAGTTTGATTATTTCCATTTGTCTTAATTGTAATGAGGAAGTAGGTACTTCATCGATGTATTGCACTAAAGACAAAGAGGGAATGACTAAGTGAGTCGGAAGAACCACTTCCCTCCCATAAACTAAGTTAAAGGGAGAAGTGCCGATCGAAGCTTTCTTTGTAATTCTATCAGCCCATAAAGCATTTACCAGCGCTTTGTGCCAATTCTTTTGGTTTTGGTCGATTGTTCTTTTGATAATTCTGATTAGGTTCTTGTTCGTTGATTCAGCCAATCCATTACCTTGCGGATAGTAGTTGGCAGAATATTTTAGTTTGAGCCCTCTTTTGAGCGCAAACTCAGTCATAGCATTTCCAGAAAAATATGAAGCGTTATCAAACATTAAGGCCGTTGGCAATCCAAACCTAGTTATGATAAATTGGTCTATGAATTCAATAATGTTTTCAGAATGAACTGTCTTGAGAGGAACTGCTTCTACCCATTTGGTAAAATAATTAGTTGCCGTAAGGATATACTTATGCTGCTTAGAAGAGTGAGGAACGATCTCACCTATTATGTCCAAGCCCCATTCACTGAATGGTTGGTCGATGTTGATCGGTTGTAGCGGCATGGACGCTTTCCTTTGTTTTCCTGCAGCAGTCTGGCAGACTTGGCATTTCCTTACGTAATTGTATGAGTCTTTGAACAACGTGGGCCAATAATATCCTGCACGCAAGATTTTGTGTGCAGTCGCATCTCCGGCATAGTGTCCACCTGCTGGTCCATCATGAAGTTCCTGCAAAACCTTTTCGGCTTCAGTTTTCTCAAGACACCTAAGGAGTACAGAATCGTAATTCCTTTTAAACATGACATCATTTATGAGCTGGTATCGTTTAGCTTTTAATCTCAGAGCTCTTTTCTTGGTATGATCCAGACGTGATGGAGCATACCCGTTCTTAAGAAAATAAATGGTGTCAGCATATAATGATTCTGCGTCGTTTAGGCTTACCTCATACGTGTGTACCTCTTCAGACGAGTTCTCAGGGATTTGCGATGCTCCAGCTAACATCTTGCAGAAGCCTTGACCTCTTACGATGTGTGCCGGCTTGATCTCAAGGTCGTATTCTTGTAAGGCGGTGATCCAATTCGCTCTCTTTTCACCCACATCCTTTTGTATCAGGAGGTTTCTTACCGCTGGAAATGGTACTATAACTTTGGTATGGGCTTTTAGTAAGACATGTCTGAAATATTTGATTGCTTTGAAAACGGCATATGCCTGTTTCTCGACGTCAGAAGAATTGACTTCAGCACCTTGTAAGTTCGAGCTAAAGAATGCGATTGGGGCTTCTACCTTTTCGTGATTTGCTTGAGTTAAAATCGCAGCATAAGATTTTTCTGAGGCAAACGTGTATAAGATGAAAGGTTCTGAAAAATTTGGGGTAGCCAAAGATGGAGCGTTGATGATGGCTTGTTTGATTAAGTTGAATGCTTCGTGCTCGTCTAGACCCCATTTGAAATTTGAATTATTTTTTATCATTTTTTGTAAGGGTGAAATAATACGTGAAAAATCCGGGACAAATCTTTTGACAAAATTGATCTGTCCAAGGAAGGATTGCATGGCTTTCTTGTTATGAGGTATGGATATTTCGGAAATTTCCTTGATTCTGTCGGGTTCTATGTGAATACCAGATTTAGATACTATGAATCCGAGCAATTTCCCTTCGCTTAATGCAAAGAAAGATTTCTTTGGATTGAGCGAAATCCCATACCTCAAGCATCTTTGAAAGATTTGCTTCAAATCTTGGAGATGGTTGTTTCGTTTTCTGGAGTACACTGTTATATCATCCAGATAAATCACTACTGATTTATTGACCAATCCTTTAAACACGATGTCCATGGCTCTTTGAAAGGTAGCTCCGGCGTTGATCAGACCAAATGGCATCTTCCGATATGCATAATTGCCCCGCTTGGTTCGGAACGTAGTCTTTAACTGATCATCGGGATGCACCAGTACTTGATTGTATCCTGAAAATCCATCCAGGAATGACATTAATTCTGAGCCTGCTACTGCCTGTAGAATTTGCTCCATAGGTGGGAGGGGAAAGTTATCTTTCTGACAGGCTTTGTTGAGATTTCGGAAGTCGATACAGATTCTAATGTCTCCGTTTTTCTTCCTAACGAGCACCATATTGGATACCCATTTGGAATGCCTAACGGGGAAGATTATTCTGGCTCTCAACAACTTATTAAGCTCAGTTTTTATCTGGTTTTCTAGGTTAGGGTGTATTTTTCTGAGCTTTTGCTGGACAGGCTTCTCGTTGCTAGTCATAGGGATAACATGCTGAATGATGGAAGTGTTGTAAGTCTTCAGCTCATCGTAGTTCCAGGAAAAAACGTTTTTGTACTGTCTCAGAAGGCGGATATATGCTGATTTTTCTTCAGGTGCTAGGCCCTGTCCTAGATTAACGTTTTGCGGCTTTTCGTCGGTTCCTAGGTTGACTGATTCATAGTTTAGAGTTGAACTATAAATCTTGGCATTAGCCGACCTTTTGAACCGACTTTTCAAGTCATATAAGTCTTCTAATTTGACCACCGATTTGGGTATAGCATTATCAGTGCTACTTTGTTGTATTTGGTGATCATGACAGTCTTCGTCAATTATCTGGTTTGTGTAGGATCCTTCAGAGGTGAGGAAACTTACGATGTCTGGGTCGTCGTTGAACACTCTCCAGTTGGTGATATTGTCAGGAATGGAAGGTTTAAAAATTAATTCTATTGAAAACCTATCAGGACTAAAATCTTCAGAAGGGATAAGTCTAGAGGCTACGTTAGCTAACAGGTCTGCGCTCGCGTTTTGAATTCTTGGAATTGAAGAGATGTTGAATGCTATGAAATGTGAAGTGAGATCTTGCACGAACGATTGATAATGCTTTAAATGACTAGACAGGCAATGTATGGTGTTACGTACCTGTTTTACGACGATCTCAGAATCTCCAAAGACTTGAAGATACTTAACATTCAATCCGATTGCTTTGTATAGGCCTTGAACCAAGGCTTCGTACTCCACTGTGTTGTTCGTGCAATCGAACTCAAGTCTGCATGTGAGCATAATCTTGTTCCCGTCTGGGTTGATCAGAACGCATCCTGCTCCTGCCCCCTTGTTGGGTTTAGATCCGTCAAAATATAATTTCCAAAATAAAGAAGTATTTACAGAATTATCTAAAAAACTAAAACATTTTGAGTCATCAGTTTGGGAGAAATTTTCAACTTGGGATAAAACTGAATTCTCTAAGTATGGTGAAATATGAGCACTGAAATTGCCTAGGAAAGAATCTATTGCGTAATTGCCTACAATGCTACTATTGTATGTGATGGCTTCATTTTCTCCTTCTAGTTTTGTCACTATGTATTTTTGGTGCAACTCTCGTTCAACCTTTATCTGATTTGGTTTACCATTGTATGGTAACCACATGTGCGACCAGTCGGTTGAGAAATATCCGTGGAGTTTCTCCGACCAATCCCTGCTAAGAATCAAGCCATAGAACTCAGGGATATCGGCTACCAGAATGTCGATAACCTGACACACTTTTGGGTTAGTCGACAATCTTATGGTCACCTGATTAAGTTCACCAATCACTTCGACCTGGGATCGATCAAGTTGAACTATACGTACTGCAGATTTTTGAGGTTGCACATTCAATTTGGCACATATTGACCTGGGTAAAATATCCGTTGAAGCACCAGAATCGACTAAGCAATTGTGCACGTTTTTGTTGAAGATTTCATATGTGAGAAGAAAAGGAGGAGTATGAGACCTTGATCTTCCTCCAATCAAGGCGATGTCATTTGGATCAATTTTATTTATCGTATTGGTTGGAGGTCTTCCCAGATTGTGGGAAGCCACAGCTGTAGGTAAAGATGTAGTAGGCACAACATGTAATTCTTTCATCATGATTTTCTGCTAGTGTTTCAGTTTACTCAATTCGTATAGAGTGATATTAGCCCTAGTCTTCTTCATGTCGTCAATGATGTTATAATCCATTTCATCCGACACTATTAGTGTTCTTGATGGAGGTGTTTGTTCATATTGAACTGGGCTAAGCGGGGTCGCTTTAGCAGTTGTCTTTTTGGTTACGACCCTTTCTTTTGTTGCAGGGCTTGCGCCCTTTTGTTTTGGGGTAGTTTGGGGAGGATCAAGCTGATTTTTGCTTCTCGTGCTAACAGGAAATGCTTCATGATCCTCTTCCTGTGGGAGGATGAAATCCCACATTCCTTGAAGTTCTACAACTTCTTCCTCGTCGGTCTGCCCTTCAGTGGTATTCTCTTCTTCTTCGTCTTCTTCAGACTCAACGTTTGAGACAACACTGGGTGGTTTTACCTCCATGGGAGGATTTCTTTTAAAAGTCCTAAAGGGATTTTTCGAAGAAGTTTCTGCTACTTGTTTCTTGATATCGACCATCTCATTGGACATGGCTTTCAACACTTTTTGTAATCCTTCCAAATCGAAAGGATCTTTTGTTTGCTTCTTCTTGGTGTCTTCTTTGATTTGCGTTCTTCTATAGCAGATCTCTTTTCTAGGGCTACCACGCGTTTTTCCACTGCTAACGCTTCTGTCAAGTTGTCAACTAATGTGGTCTTGTTTGCCCTATCTACGAAGATAGCCAAGTTTGGAGGTAAAGCTGTGATGTACCATTCACATCTTACTTCCTCGCTGGGTTGTGAGGCAGCGGGGATTTTGTTGAGGATCTTATTGAACCGTAAGTTAAAATCTTTAATGGGTTCTCTAGCCTCAGCCTTAAGATTAGATAGGTCATTAATCAATGTTGCTGTGGATCGGTCATCACCAAACTTAGTGAGGAACTGACTTTGAAAAATGTCCCAGCTTGTGATGGATCCGGAAGGTAACGAAAAGTACCATGACCCGGCTGTTCCTTGCATTGTATAAGGGAAGAGTCGGACAACAGCGTCTTCGTTAGTAACTCCGTTGAGATTAACAGAAAGCATGAAATTATTGATATGTTCTTCGGCTAGCATACCTGCTTCTGGGTTGAATTTAGGTAGCCATTTCTCGGGATGGGCCGGTATAGGGCTCAGGGGTGGAGGCATTAAAACTGCCCCAGGATTATTCCATGGAGACTGGGCCATCGTGGAGCTGCTAACTAATGGAAGTGCAGAAACTGACCCCTGATGCTGAGGAGGTGAAGAAATCTGGATCTTTGATGTTCGAAGAGGGAGGTTTGTGGAATATGGGTGAGTGAGTTGGAATGGAAAAGTGGGTGGTTGACTTCGCGGTGAGGGAGTTGATATGGACGAAGTGGATGAAGGAGTCTTACTGTCAGACTCTTGAGGTGTTTTCCTTGCTCTTTTTCTGGTAGGAAGAGGGAGTTCACTTGGTTGTATGCCAAATTTTTCACTCTTTAATCTAGAAAGGGGATGAGCAGGGTTGTACTGCGAAGTCACACTGCTTTTAGATTTATCAGACTTCTGGTTAAAAATGGAGAATCCCTGGAGTTTACGAATCAAAGTTTGAATTTCAGGGGGTTCAATAATAGATTGGTCTGATATATTCGAATATGTAGCAGTGGTGGATACTCGAGCGACTTCAAATTTCGGGTTTAACCGTGTTGGAGAAGTCGAGGGAGTTGATGAGGGTGTATTACTCTCAGAATGGTATTTGGATATTGCCTTAGGTGCCATTCATAGTTCGTGCCCTCCTTCTAGCGCCAAAATATGTTGAGGGCCCCGAAATCGGGTCAACAACATAGGGGGATACCCACCCGATCGGGAACCTGGTTGGCGGCTCCGTGCCCGTTTGGTGTAGCGGGTCCGACTGGGGATGACGGGACCAGCTTCCCGTTCTAAGGGGTGTGTGTGCGTGTAGAAAATAGTGATGTGTGTGTGTAGAAAATGATAGTAGAAAATCTGTAATTATTCCTTAACTAATCTAATTCTAAATTCTGAAATGATTTTATACTACTTTAATCTAACAAAAACAATACATCTAATATACACTAACCCGGGGCATAATTTTTCCATTATGAAATCTAGAAAGATTTCACAGAATAACTGGTAATGAAGATTATTCAGCTATTATGAGAATATAAATCAATTAAGATGAACCATCTTGCGTAAAAAGTTAAGCAAAACGGTTGTGAACAGCATATTGCATAATCAGCTATTCATGTATTAAGCACAAATCAATGACCCCACTGTACAAAAGTGCCAAATGGTAGTCCACTCATTCATACATTAACATATAAATAACATCAGCTGTATATTACTCTAAGAATGCAAGCAGAAACTAGTCAAGAGATAAAAGTACCATTTATGACTGATTTTAAACTTACAGACCTTAAGCAATAATGATCTACTTCTACTTGCTTCTAATGCCTACTAAGAGTACAGAAGTGAAACATCAGTAGCAGGTATTAAAATGCAAACATAAATAAATCTTGATCCGTCCATTCATCAAAAACCCCCTCCGAGGGTGCAAAAGTGCATGTTCTGAGGACAAGTTTTTTGACAAAATTTCAGACCCTTCTCCAATGCAACGAGAAGGGTTAAATACTAGTAACCGACTAATTTACTTTACACAAATTCAGGGAACGACTTCAAATGACCGCCCTTTTACTAAAAACAAATTTATTTCTAAAAACTGAATCTAATTTCTAACCGTTTCTGTATCTGCTCCTTAGTGCTGTAAGCAATGCGTTGTTCGCCCTAAAAGAGTCGGCTGGTTGTCCTTTCCTTTTGTTCGAGATTGAAAATTAGAAACAACAAGCGCTGGCACCTCTTTATGTTAGATTAGAAGATATTTTCGAAAACCTTTCTCTAGCTGGGTGTATTCGCTGTGCGCACACTTAGTACAACCCAATTTCTTTTCGAACTGATTTTGCTGTTGCTATTTCGGTTTCCGGTCGTGCGAATGACTCAATGAGTTAGAAGTCGCGCTGTATGGACAATCCCCTGTTTAGAGAATTGTTTCCATTCTTTGTTCCAGGCTTTTCTGGAGCGTCTTTCTCCTCTTGCGCTTCTTTCTCTGCTTTACCAAGTCTGAGCTTCAGGATCTTTTGTAAACATGCTGCTTTTGTGTGCCTTTGACTCTGAGTCTCGGACAATCTATTTTCATCAGTTCCTGTTGGGCGATACTCTGGAATCCGCGGTTCTGCTGCATGCGTCATCCAATTGCGGAGGCATCTTCTCTCTGTTGTCTTATTGGCGCTCTTCCCTTCTCCTTAGATGTTTCCTGCATATAGATTTATATCAGTTGCATATCTTGCAGTTTACGCAAAGAAGAAGGGAAATGACGAAAAGATTGACATGAAAGCATTAAATTCTAATGAATGCGAAATTAATGACATTCATCATAACTTGACTCTTCGATAAATGCGATGCAATCATTTCTGGATATTCAAGCATGCGGTCATTAATTTCCCTTAAGGTGCGCTTTCAAATTTGGATCTACCGTGTATGTCGGAGAGTTCTTGCGATGAGTCTTTTCTGCGATTGGTATTGCAATATCGATGGCTGCGACGTTATTTAAGTGTTATCGTAGATCGCAGATATCGCAGATCGCTAATATCGCAGATCGCAGCTTCGCATGGTCACAGATCGCAGATCGCAAAATCGCAAGGTTTTCACTTTGTCATTTTTTGCTGCTCGTGTGACATTGCGACGTGCGACGTCGCATATCGACCGTCGGCGTTTCTTTAGGTTCTCCTTTTTCAAATGTTCTTAACGCGCGCGATGCAATGGTTTCTCGCGTCGCTCCTTTTTAGCGCATTTATGCGCTTTGGGCAAGCACTCCTTTTTCCGTTGCGACGCGATATAGCTTTTAGGGAGCTGATACAAAAGATTTTTTACACAAAAATATTTTTTGGATTTTTTGGCTAAGGGTCCCCCTTTGCTTGATGTTATTACTAATATCAAACGAAGAGGGGGGTTGTTGGTGACCACAACAATGGCGATTCACTGCGAAGAACCAGTTATCTTTGCTTTTCTATTGACCGTTCACTTCCGAAACAACAAAATTCTTATATGTCTAAATTTTGTTATGAACAGATAGAGTAGATTACCCCTCACCTTGTCAACGATACTTTGTCTCAACCTTTTTATATCTCAGTTGCTTGCTTCCTCATGGTTTTTTTTTTTTTTGCATTCGCACCAGACATTACTTGGTCTTGGTTAAAGATAAAATAAGGTCTTCTCTGCGTAATGGCTTAAAAGTATACTCATTTGTCGTAGGTAGAGCCTCTGCTGCCCGCAAGCGTCCATAGCCTCGACAGGGTTACCATGTTATCTAGCAATGATCCTTTTTCCTGCTTGAGGTTACTCGCAACATTCCAGAGAAAAATCCTTTTTGACACACTTTTCCTTTTTTAATTCTCTAAAGAACAATGTCTTGGTTTGGTGGCCAAATTATGACACAGTCATTCACTTGATTTACACTTTTGCTGAACAAGCCGGCTCGTGATGAGACCTCTTGTCTTTTGATTGCAACAATCTTAAGTCGTTGCCCTGTTTTGATAGACAGTATTGGCAAAGTCAGCAAGTTATAATATCTGTGATCATGATAATCCGGCTCGTGATGAGACCTCTTATTCTTTGAGATATAGTGTTTTGCTTGGATTATTTCTCTGAATGCTGCAATTCCCTTTTAGCAGGGAGGAAGTCATTGTTTTTCCTTAAGAAAGCTCTGGACGACAATAATAGAGTTTTTTGAAAACAACAGCTTTGTAGAGAGTACTTATTTTATTATTGATGATAGCTTTCATGGTGCTGATACAAAACAATTTTTTCACCAAAGGTTGCCTTCGTCAAAGTTCTTTGAGGTTGAAACTAATATCGTAATCAAGGTGAAGTTAACTCTATTTGTTAATAATAAAATTCAGATTTTTTCAAAAATTTTGCTATTTGTACAAGCGAAATCAAAATCTGATAGAGAATTGGCGTGCTCTTTTCATGAATCCTTTTCACATGATCATCTACAACGGGTTTTATTCATAAAAGAGAAAGACAACATTAAATGAAATATAAAAACTAAATCTATACTACAAATATTAGAAGAATTTCTCTTCTATGGAAAATATAATTTAAGAATCAGTCCATTGACAGGTAAAGAATCTCTCTTTCCTGCCAGATCCTGCAACACGAATGTGGACGGGCCTACGACTCCTACAATCTGAAAAGGGCCAAGCCACAACTTCTGGAATTTCGTATGTTTGCCCTTTTCTTCATGTGCCTTATCCCATTTCAAAACTAAATCTCCCATCTGAAAGTTTTTTCTGGTTATGATGCTTGAGTCAAAAGAAGATTTTATTAGTGCTTGGTGATGTGCATGGGTTTTCCTAGCTTGTTCTCTTTGTTCTTCTAGTTTGATTATTTCCATTTGTCTTAATTGTAATGAGGAAGTAGGTACTTCATCGATGTATTGCACTAAAGACAAAGAGGGAATGACTAAGTGAGTCGGAAGAACCACTTCCCTCCCATAAACTAAGTTAAAGGGAGAAGTTCCAATCGAAGCTTTCTTTGTAATTCTATCAGCCCATAAAGCATTTACCAGCGCTTTGTGCCAATTCTTTTGGTTTTGGTCGACTGTTCTTTTGATAATTCTGATTAGGTTCTTGTTCGTTGATTCAGCCAATCCATTACCTTGCGGATAGTAGTTGGCAGAATATTTCAGTTTGAACCCTCTTTTGAGCGCAAAATCAGTCATAGCATTTCCAGAAAAATATGAAGCGTTATCAAACATTAAGGCCGTTGGCAATCCAAACCTAGTTATGATAAATTGGTCTATGAATTCAATAATGTTTTCAGAATGAACTTTCTTGAGAGGAACTGCTTCTACCCATTTGGTAAAATAATTAGTTGCCGTAAGGATATACTTATGCTGCTTAGAAGAGTGAGGAACGATCTCACCTATTATGTCCAAGCCCCATTGACTGAATGGTTGGTCGATGTTGACCGGTTGTAGCGGCATGGACGCTTTCCTTTGTTTTCCTGCAGCAGTCTGGCAGACTTGGCATTTCCTTACATAATTGTATGAGTCTTTGAACAACGTGGGCCAATAATATCCTGCATGCAAGATTTTGTGTGCAGTCGCATCTCCGGCATAGTGTCCACCTGCTGGTCCATCATGAAGTTCCTGCAAAACCTTTTCGACTTCAGTTTTCTCAAGACACCTAAGGAGTACAGAATCGTAATTCCTTTTAAACAGGACATCATTTATGAGCTGGTATTGTTTAGCTTTTAATCTCAGAGCTCTTTTCTTGGTATGATCCAGACGTGATGGAGCATACCCGTTCTTAAGAAAATAAATGGTGTCAGCATATAATGATTCTACGTCGTTTAGGCTTACCTCATACGTGTGTACCTCTTCAGACGAGTTCTCAGGGATTTGCGATGCTCCAGCTAACATCTTGCAGAAGCCTTGACCTCTTACGATGTGTGCCGGCTTGATCTCAAGGTCGTATTATTGTAAGGCGGTGATCCAATTCGCTCTCTTTTCGCCCACATCCTTCTGTATCAGGAGGTTTCTTACCGCTGGAAATGGTACTATAACTTTGGTATGGGCTTTTAGTAAGACAGGTCTGAAATATTTGATTGCTTTGAAAACAGCATATGCATGTTTCTCGACGTCAGAATAATTGAGTTCAACACCTTGTAAGTTCGAGCTAAAGAATGCGATTGGGGCTTCTACCTTTTCGTGATTTGCTTGAGTTAAAATCGCAGCATAAGATTTTTCTGAGGCAAACGTGTATAAGATGAAAGGTTCTGAAAAATTTGGGGTAGCCAAAGATGGAGCGTTGATGATGGATTGTTTGATTAAGTTGAATGCTTCGTGCTCGTCTAGACCCCATTTGAAATTTGAATTCTTTTTTATCATTTTTTGTAAGGGTGAAATAATACGTGAAAAATCCGGGACAAATCTTTTGACAAAATTGATCTGTCCAAGGAAGGATTGCATGGCTTTCTTGTTATGAGGTATGGATATTTCGGAAATTTCCTTGATTCTGTCGGGTTCTATGTGAATACCAGATTTAGATACTATGAATCCGAGCAATTTCCCTTCGCTTAATGCAAAGAAAGATTTCTTTGGATTGAGCGAAATCCCATACCTCAAGCATCTTTGAAAGATTTGCTTCAAATCTTGGAGATGGTTGTTTCGTTTTCTGGAGTACACTGTTATATCATCCAGATAAATCACTACTGATTTATTGACCAATCCTTTAAACGCGATGTCCATGGCTCTCTGAAAGGTAGCTCCGGCGTTGATCAGACCAAATGGCATCTTCCGATATGCATAAGTGCCCCACTTGGTTCGGAACGTAGTCTTTAACTGATCATCGGGATGCACCAGTACTTGATTGTATCCTGAAAATCCATCCAGGAATGACATTAATTCTGAGCCTGCTACTGCCTGTAGAATTTGCTCCATAGGTGGGAGGGGAAAGTTATCTTTCTGACAGGCTTTGTTGAGATTTCAGAAGTCGATACAGATTCTAATGTCTCCGTTTTTCTTCCTAACGGGCACCATATTGGATACCCATTTGGAATGCCTAACGGGGAAGATTATTCTGGCTCTCAACAACTTATTAAGCTCAGTTTTTATCTGGTTTTCTAGGTTAGGGTGTATTTTTCTGAGCTTCTGCTGGACAGGCTTCTCGTTGCCAGTCATAGGGATAACATGCTGAATGATGGAAGTGTTGTAAGTCTTCAGCTCATCGTAGTTCCAGGCAAAAACGTTTTTGTACTGTCTCAGAAGGCGGATATATGTTGATTTTTCTTCAGGGGCTAGGCCCTGTCCTAGATTAACGTTTTGCGGCTTTTCGTCGGTTCCTAGGTTGACTGATTCGTAGTTCAGAGTTGAACTATAAAGCTTGGCATTAGCCGACCTTTTGAACCGAATTTTCAAGTCATATAAGTCTTCTAATTTGACCACTGATTTGGGTATAGCATTATCAGTGCTACTTTGTTGTATTTGGTGATCATGACAGTCTTCGTCAATTATCTGGTTTGTGTAGGATCCTTCAGAGGTGAGGAAACTTACGATGTCTGGGTCGTCGTTGAACACTCTCCAGTTGGTGATATTGTCAGGAATGGAAGGTTTAAAAATTAATTCTATTGAAAACCTATCAGGACTAAAATCTTCAGAAGGGATAAGTCTAGAGGCTACGTTAGCTAACAGGTCTGCGCTCACGTTTTGAATTCTTGGAATTGACGAGATGTTGAATGCTATGAAATGTGAAGTGAGATCTTGCACTAAGGATTGATAATGCTTTAAATGACTAGACAGGCAATGTATGGTGTTACGTACCTGTTTTACGACGATCTCAGAATCTCCAAAGACTTGAAGATACTTAAAATTCAATCCGATTGCTTTGTATAGTCCTTGAACCAAGGCTTCGTACTCCGCTGTGTTGTTCGTGCAATCGAACTCAAGTCTGCATGTGAGCATAATCTTGTTCCCATCTGGGTTGATCAGAACGCATCCTGCTCCTGCCCCCTCATTGGATTTAGATCCGTCAAAATATAATTTCCAAAATAAAGAAGTATTTACAGAATTATCTAAAAAACTAAAACATTTTGAGTCATCAGTTTGGGAGAAATTTTCAACTTGGGATAAAACTGAATTCTCTAAGTATGGTGAAATATGAGCACTGAAATTGCCTAGGAAAGAATCTATTGCGTAATTGCCTACAATGCTGCTATTATATGTGATGGCTTCATTTTCTCCTTCTAGTTCTGTCACTATGTATTTTTGGTGCAACTCTCATTCAACCTTTATCTGATTTGGTTTACCATTGTATGGTAACCACATGTGCGACCAGTCGGTTGAGAAATATCCGTGGAGTTTCTCCGACCAATCCCTGCTAAGAATCAAGCCATAGAACTCAGGGATATCGGCTACCAGAATGTCGATAACCTGACACACTTTTGGGTTAGTCGACAATCTTATGGTCACCTGATTAAGTTCACCAATCACTTCGACCTGGGATCGATCAAGTTGAACTATACGTACTGCAGATTTTTGAGGTTGCACATTCAATTTGGCACATATTGACCTGGGTAAAATATTCGTTGAAGCACCAGAATCGACCAAGCAATTGTGCACGTTTTTGTTGAAGATTTCATATGTGAGAAGAAAAGGAGGAGTATGAGACCTTGATCTTCCTCCAATCAAGGCGATGTCATTTGGATCAATTTTATTTATCGTATTGGTTGGAGGTCTTCCCAGATTGTGGGAAGCCACAGCTGTAGGTAAAGATGTAGTAGGCACAACATGTAATTCTTTCATCATGATTTTCTGCTAGTGTTTCAGTTTACTCAATTCGTACAGAGTGATATTAGCCCTAGTCTTCTTCATGTCGTCAATGATGTTATAATCCATTTCATCCGACACTATTAGTGTTCTTGATGGAGGTGTTTGTTCAGATTGGACTGGGCTAAGCGGGGTCGCTTTAGCAGTTGTCTTTTTGGTTACGACCCTTTCTTTTGTTGCAGGGCTTGCGCCCTTTTGTTTTGGGGTAGTTTGGGGAGGATCAAGCTGATTTTTGCTTCTCGTGCTAACAGGAAATGCTTCATGATCCTCTTCCTGTGGGAGGATGAAATCCCACATTCCTTGAAGTTCTACAACTTCTTCCTCGTCGGTCTGCCCTTCAGTGGTATTCTCTTCTTCTTCGTCTTCTTCAGACTCAACGTTTGAGACATCACTGGGTGGTTTTACCTCCATGGGAGGATTTCTTTTAAAAGTCCTAAAGGGCTTTTTCGAAGAAGTTTCTGCTACTTGTTTCTTGATATCGACCATCTCATTGGACATGGCTTTCAACACTTTTTGTAATCCTTCCAAATCGAAAGGATCTTTCGTTTGCTTCTTCTTGGTGTCTTCTTTGATTTGCGTTCTTCTATAGCAGATCTCTTTTCTAGGGCTACCACGCGTTTTTCCACTGCTAACGCTTCTGTCAAGTTGTCAACTAATGTGGTCTTGTTTGCCCTATCTACGAAGATAGCCAAGTTTGGAGGTAAAGCCGTGATGTACCATTCACATCTTACTTCCTCGCTGGGTTGTGAGGCAGCGGGGATTTTGTTGAGGATCTTATTGAACCGTAAGTTAAAATCTTTAATGGGTTCTCTAGCCTCAGCCTTAAGATTAGATAGGTCATTAATCAATGTCGCTGTGGATCGGTCATCACCAAACTTAGTGAGGAACTGACTTTGAAAAATGTCCCAGCTTGTGATGGATCTGGAAGGTAACGAAAAGTACCATGACCCGGCTGTTCCTTGCATTGTATAAGGGAAGAGTCGGACAACAGCGTCTTCGTTAGTAACTCCGTTTAGATTAACAGAAAGCATGAAATTATTGATATGTTCTTCGACTAGCATACCTGCTTCTGGGTTGAATTTAGGTAGCCATTTCTCGGGATGGGCTGGTATAGGGCTCAGGGGTGGAGGCATTAAAACCGCCCCAGGATTATTCCATGGAGACTGGGCCATCGTGGAGCTGCTAACTAATGGAAGTGCAGAAACTGACCCCTGATGCTGAGAAGGTGAAGAAATCCGGATCTTTGATGTTCGAAGAGGGAGTTTGTGGAAGATGGGTGAGTGAGTTGGAATGGAAAAGTGGGTGGTTGACTTCGCGGTGAGGGAGTTGATATGGACGAAGTGGATGAAGGAGTCTTACTGTCAGACTCTTGAGGTGTTTTCGTTGCTCTTTTTCTGGTAGGAAGAGGGAGTTCACTTGGTTGTATGCCAAATTTTTCACTCTTTAATCTAGTAAGGGGATGAGCAGGGTTGTACTGCGAAGTCACATTGCTTTTAGATTTATCAGATTTCTGGTTAAAAATGGAGAATCCCTGGAGTTTACGAATCAAAGTTTGAATTTCAGGGGGTTCAATAATAGATTGGTCTGATATATTCGAATATGTAGCAGTGGTGGATACTCGAGCGACTTCAAATTCCGGGTTTAACCGTGTTGGAGAAGTCAAGGGAGTTGATGAGGGTGTATTACTCTCAGAATGGTATTTGGATATTGCCTTAGGTGCCATTCATAGTTCGTGCCCTCCTTCTAGCGCCAAAATATGTTGAGGGCCCCGAAATCGGGTCAACAACATAGGGGGATACCCACCCGGTCGGGAACCTGGTTGGCGGCTCCGTGCCCGTTTGGTGTAGCAGGTCCGACTGGGGATGACGGGACCAGCTTCCCGTTCTAAGGGGTGTGTGTGCGTGTAGAAAATAGTGATGTGTGTGTGTAGAAAATGATAGTAGAAAATATGTAATTATTCCTTAACTAATCTAATTCTAAATTCTGAAATGATTTTATACTACTTTAATCTAACAAAAACAATACATCTAATCTACACTAACCCGGGGCAGAATTTTTCCATTATGCAATCTAGAAAGATTTCACAGAATAACTGGTAATGAAGATTATTCAGCTATTATGAGAATATAAATCAATTAAGATGAACCATCTTGTGTAAAAATTTAAGCAAAACGGTTGTGAACAACATATTGCATAATCAGCTATTCATGTATTAAGCACAAATCAATGACCCCACCGTACAAAAGTGCCAAATGGTAGTCCACTCATTCATACATTAACATATAAATAACATCAGCTGTATATTACTCTAAGAATGCAAGCAGAAACTAGTCAAGAGATAAAAGTACCATTTATGACTGATTTTAAACTTACAGACCTTAAGCAATAATGATCTACTTCTACTTGCTTCTAATGCCTACTAAGAGTATAGAAGTGCAACATCAGTAGCAGGTATTAAAATGCAAACATAAATAAATCTTGATCCGTCCATTCATCAAAAACCCCCTCCGAGGGTGCAAAAGTGCATGTTCTGAGGACAAGTTTTTTGACAAAATTTCGGACCCTTCTCCAATGCAACGAGAAGGGTTAAATACTAGTAACCGACTAATTTACTTTACACAAATTCAGGGAACGGCTTCAAATGACCGCCCTTTTACTAAAAACAAATTTATTTCTAAAAACTGAATCTAATTTCTAACCGTTTCTGTATCTGCTCCTTAGTGCTGTAAGCAATGCGTTGTTCGCCCTGAAAGAGTCGGCTGGTTGTCCTTTCCTTTTGTTCGAGCTTGAAAATTAGAAACAACAAGCGCTGGCACCTCTTTCTGTTAGATTAGAAGATATTTTCGAAAACCTTTCTCTAGCTGGGTGTATTCGCTGTGCGCACACTTAGTACAACCCAGTTTCTTTTCGAACTGATTTTGCTGTTGCTATTTCGGTTTCCGGTCGTGCGAATGACTCAATGAGTTAGAAGTCGCGCTGTATGGACAATCCCCTGTTTAGAGAATTGTTTCCGTTCTTTGTTCCAGGCTTTTCTGGAGCGTCTTTCTCCTCTTGCGCTTCTTTCTCTGCTTTACCAAGTCTGAGCTTCAGGATCTTTTGTAAACATGCTGCTTTTGTGTGCCTTTGACTCTGAGTCTCGGAAAGTCTATTTTCATCAGTGCCTGTTGGGCGATACTCTGGAATCCGCGGTTCTGCTGCATGCGTCATCCAATTGCGGAGGCATCTTCTCTCTGTTGTCTTATTGGCACTCTTCCCTTCTCCTTAGATGTTTCCTGCATATAGATTTATATCAGTTGCATATCTTGCAGTTTACGCAAAGAAGAAGGGAAATGACGAAAAGATTGACATGAAAGCATTAAATTCTAATGAATGCGAAATTAATGACATTCATCATAACTTGACTCTTCGATAAATGCGATGCAATCATTTCTGGATATTCAAGCATGCGGTCATTAATTTCCCTTAAGGTGCGCTTTCAAATTTGGATCTACCGTGTATGTCGGAGAGTTCTTGCGATGAGTCTTTTCTGCGATTGGTATTGCAATATCGATGGCTGCGATGTTATTTAAGTGTTATCGTAGATCGCAGATATCGCAGATTGCAGCTTCGCATGGTCGCAGATCGCAGATTGCAAAATCGCAAGGTTTTCACTTTGTCATTTTGTGTTGCTCGTGTGACATTGCGACGTGCGACGTCGCATATCGGCCGTCAGCGTTTCTTTAGGTTCTCCTTTTTCAAATGCTCTTAACGCGCGCGATGCGATGGTTTCTCGCGTCGCTCCTTTTTAGCGCATTTATGCGCTTTGGGCAAGCGCTCCTTTTTCCGTTGCGACGCGATATAGCTTTTAGGGAGCTGATACAAAAGATTTTTTACACAAAAATATTTTTTGGATTTTTTGGCTAAGGGTCCCCCTTTGCTTGATGTTATTACTAATATCAAACGAAGAGGGGGGTTGTTGGTGACCACAACAGGACTAAATTAGACACCCAATCCGTAAGAGGAATGGGGTAGATGAAACCAGCTTTAAGAAGCTTTTCGACTTCGGCCTTGATGGCTGTAGCCTTTCGGGGGTGCACAGGGCGTAAGCGCTGACGAATAGGCTTAGCGTCTGGATACGTAGGTATTTCGTGCACCACTATACTAGGATCGATGCCAGGCATTTCCTCATAGGACCATGCGAAGACATCATGAAATTCGCGAAATAGGGCAGTATAGAGCTGAACTTCCTCAGGAGTGCAAGTGACTCCAACATGGATGTGCTCGACGATCCCTGGTTTAACAGAGATGTCGATTGGTTGGGTTTGCGTGATATTGCCCATATTTCCCTCTGACACTTGATAAAGCTGGATGGGTGTTTGGAGGGGCGGGGATGGGACACAAGAGGCAAACCACTGGAGACATGCGGTCATTTCCGGATGGGGAGGGAGAAACGAAGAACGATGGTGGTGAGATGACCAAGGGAGCTCTTCGAGAGACATAGTCTCTATGATGTCTTCGTCGGAAGGAAATATTTCCTTCAATGGATCCAACGTAGCCTCATCTCCTAGCCAAGGGAAATGATCATATGAATCGGGAACACTGCTCGGAAGAGCAGGTTCATCAGGGGGAGCCGATGCAGCAACAATCTCGATGTAGTTGAGTTCGGCAGGACTCAACGGCATCATATCACCCCAAGAGTCTTCCTGATTAGCAGGAGGAAGGACCCACGGATCTGAGCGTACAGAGATCATGTTGATAGGGGCGAGATTCGGAGGTGGGTGGGGAAAGACTCCCATTAAGGTGGGATCTTTAAAGAGTCCAGCACCCACGTTCACGAGTGACTTTGAGGTATGCTCCACAAATGGCACATTACCTTCAGAAGAAGAGGCGAAGAAAGAGAGCTGGTCCACCGTGACAATCTTCCCTTGGTGAGGGAAACGAATGACACGGAACAGGGAGGAAGCCACGGCTTGCATGGCGTATGTCCAGCTCCGTCCGAGGAGGAGGTTGTAAGTCAAATTGGCGTCAACAACTTCAACCTCTACTTCTACGGTCTTTCCTTCCAAAGAGATGGGTAAGCGTTGGAGGATACCGTAAGGGCGAGATTCTCTTCCATCGAAAGCTTCGAGCGTCGTAGGGGACTGACTCAAAGCAGGGGAACCAATCGCTTTCCAGCAAGCAACGGACATGATGCAGGTTGAGGCACCTTCATCAATAACCGTACGGTGAATTGTTCTGCTATTGATGATGACCTGTATAAGGAAAGCGACTTGGTGAGGCAGTCTCTGTGTAAACCCCTCGAGATCGAAAGAAATCAAATCTGAATCTGCCGGGTCGATGCCACCAATCGCTGATAGCAGGGACTTCCTCTGGGAGGGGCAGCTCTGGAGGACTTCTAGAGTGGACATAGCAGACGGAGCCTGAGCTAAGTCCTCAACAATGCTATAGTGCTGGGCAGCACGAGCATTAGGGTTGTAAGATGACTTCCTGAGTACACCTTTTGGAGGGGGTCGGGGGATCGTCTCAGCGCTGGGCCTTTCGATATGGAGAGGGCCAGAACTAGATGGAGGAGCACTGGAGGGAACCTCCGGCTCTTTCCCGACACGACATGGATAATCTTTCGCTCGAGTTGAAACATGGATGGGGATCGTGCCAGCCATGAATACTTGAGAACCGAACGAGGAAGAGGATTGAGACGGGTCTGCCACCATTTGAGTCTGCTGGGAAGGGAAAGGCTCTTTAAGCATGGCAGGGGTCCCAGGAGCTCCTTTCAATAACCGACTAACTTCGGACCGCCTCGGGCAGTCCTTAGTGTAGTGATCCTCATCACATATGAGACAAGGATACTTAGGTTTTCGCTTAGCTCCTTCCTCGGGTGGAGGTTTAGGGGCATCCTGCTTGGGCTGACCAGATTTATCTTTAGCTTTTCCCTTCTTTTTCCCTTTTGAGGATTTATCCGCCGCGGTGGACTGAACGGCGTTTACCTCAGAGGTACTTCCAGGATTGGATTGGCCCTGAGAAGCATTTTCATTAGAAGCGTTCTGTTTTTGCTTCCCAGGGTTCGCGGTTGATTTCTTCGATGACGAGTTAACAGAGCCAATGACTCCATCAAGAGATGGTTTGGGCGGAGCCTTGGTCTGTCCAGGTCTCGGGGCGTCTGGCAAACAATCATATAGAGTACCCGACTGAGAGTATACTAAGTCTAGGTACTGAGCTCGCGCGATCGCTTGCTCTTCAGTTACACAAGCTCCCATGGCGATGTCCTTCACAATTTTAGGGACAAAGGAAGTTGTGAACCAATCGGTCAGGAGTTGATCAGGAATCCAGAATTTGATCAATCGACGACGCCTTCTCCATTCATGTATGTGATCAGAGATGTGCGTAGCCGTATCCTGTTTAAGAGACGTGAGGAGATTCGTCCCAGTCTCGTACCGAATGGGTAACTGAAAATGAGTTAAAAACGCCATAGCCAACGAGTTAAAATCTTGAAACATGCCGCGATTCAGCTCAATATACCATTTAGCGGCTGAACCAGTGAGGGTTCTCTGAAAGAGGCGAAGTCGGATAGAGTCATCAAGCCATGAGTTCGATGAACACCAAAGGTGATAGGTCATAACATGTGCTTGAGGATCCTCCCCTGCTTTGCCATCGAATTTTGGACAATCACCGGGTATTTTAGTTGGAACTGGTGGCCAATACGCATTATGCAGAATGGGATCATTCGTTAATTTGGACACGTCCGGAAGTTCCAACGTTGCTAAGAATGGCAACTGAGGGTTAAAGGACATTTGTGGCTGTGGGTTCGAGGCAGTATTAGGGTTCCAACCAGGTGGTGGTTGCCCCCACGAACTCTGTCCAGATGGACCTGGCCCGAAGGGGCCTGGTGCATAAGAACTTTGTCCCGATGGACCCGGCCCAAAAGGGCCTGGCGCATAGGGACCTTGTCCGTAGGGGTTCTGCCCATATGTATTCTGTCCATATGCAGACAGTTGACCCTGGGTCTACCCCCCAGCACCCCACGTATTAGAAACTTGACCCGCAGGTGCAGCATACTGATAATTTTGGTAAGGAGTGACCTGCATCTGTTGATAATTTTGGTAAGGGGTAAACTGAGTTTGCCTGTGGGGTTGCTGGTAGCCATACGTTTGTTGGGCCCCATACTAAGCCTGGTAAGCAAGCTGCGCTTGGTAGGAAGGCTGGGGTTGTGGCCCGCCTTGCATTTGATAACCCATTTGAGTTTGAGGCACAGAATAATGTCCTTGAACCGGCTGGGCTTGGATCATCTGGCCGGAAGGTTGGCCTAGTTGAACCTGGGATGGACCTGCTTGCCCAGAAGGATGTACTTGCTGGGTGCCAGGTTGTCCTTGAGCAACCACGGGTTGTCCTTGCGGAACAGATGGCCGAGCTGGCTGGATGGCTGGTTGACCTTGCGGTTGACTAGCCTGTCCAGCTGGATGAGTAGGACGGACAGTGGGTTGGCCTTGTTGCACAGAGGGCTGGCCCGTTTGTCCGGAGGGTTGTACTGGCTGAGCAGTGGGTTGGCCCTGCTGTACGTAGGGTTGCCCCCCTTGCCCAGAAGGTTGCATGGACTGAGCAGCGGGTTGGCCCTGCTGTACGTAGGGTTGCCCCCCCTGCCCAGAAGGATACCCTTGTTGGACTGCTGGTTGACCTTGAGGGGTGTAATTTTGCCCAGCTTGTCCAGTGGGATACCCTTGCTGAAAACCAGGTTGGCCTTGTTGGATATAAGGCTGCCCTGGCTGACCAGACAGATAACCTTGCTGGATACCAGGTTGCCCTGGGTAACTAGAAGGTTGACTCTGATAGGAAAAGGATGGACCTCCCATGGCCGAAGGTTGTCCCGGGTAGGGCTGTCCTTGTGGGCCCCCAGATTGTCCTGGGTAAGACTAGCCATACAGTGGTTGCCCTTGGGGGGCTTGCACATAAGGTGGCTGGCCTAGATTAGGTGGTCCTTGGGGCTGTCCAGGAATTGCCCGGCGCCCACGAAAAGTATGAGTAACGGGATCATAAGTAACGTCTAACGAAAGGTTGACGAGGCAAGGATTGAACGTGCTCAAGGTACTGACCATTAGCATCATAATAAAAGAGTGGACCTTGGTAATTCAGGTCCACAATGGGTTGCCCATGGGCATCAAACGGCCCCGCTCCTGGAACAGGACCAGAAGAAGGCTGAGCACTTTGTGCAGGATCGATGACTCCAGACGAAACCCCTGGTTGGCTACTGCTCACTTGACTGTGAGAGGGACCAGCCCCAGGGTTCGTAGATGAAGATGCTGTCACAGCACTGACGACTGGAGTTGAGTACGCTACACAAACAGTTGGATTTGTGGGAACTGAGGTAACAGGGGTATTAGGGGGTTGCGAAAGAAAGGGTTCCGTGGTGGCAATGACACTAGGATCCCATATAGTCGTAGAAGGCATTCTGGCAGCTATTCTATCCCTCATTGATTGATACCGTGGAGGGAGTGGAGAAGTAGCTGGAATGGGAGTTTCAATACTTGACACCGCGGGTGTCTCACCTGCGCTGGGTGATGTCTCATCCATTTGGGAAGTTGACATCGGAGACGACATACCGGGAGGGGTAACAGGAATATCGTCTTCGTCAGGCTCCCAGATAGGGTTCCAATCTTCTTCGTAATCTGGATCGCCCGGGGCACGTACGTTGATAGGCTGGATACTCGGGATAACCGGAAGAGTATCACTTACAACTGGTACCTCAGGAGCGACAGAAGATGGAGAACCTTGATCACTTGGACCGGGAGTTGACGGGTCAGCCAGGATGACAAACCCCACACAAAACCCTAAAGGAAACTAACGACAAAGACCCTACTCAAACTAACGCATACAAAATCTAACCAGGTAATGTTATCGTGGCCGAATAAATTTTTAAGACACAGGAACTGAACTTGACCTTTTCATGTTTCAAGAGTCGAGAAAAGGACGAAAAGATGACTCTAGTCTCCTTCGAATGTTTAATGAGCACGAAGTGACAAGAAGCTCACTGGCACCTTTTCATTTAGGGAGTCCGAAAAGGATCAAAAGTGACTGCTCTGGAGACTCTAGGCAAAGGGTTTACCAAGCAATCCGTAAAACTGCTTATACACCTTGGCAATCGTATGAGAACCAAGGACTTTCCGTACTGCAGTCAATCTTCCCGAATGCTGTGTTCGGTGCGTTACGGCTCGCAGGGCGGCAGACTCGGCTTCCTATGGATCAAGGATAAAAGCCTAGTGGGGTCTCCCTATATACGCGACGGTACGTGGGAGCACAGTCCGTGTTAGACCACTATCGAGTCACAGAAGGAGGAATCACCCAACCGCAATGTGAAACAATAGTGACTATGTTTAAAGACGCCGGAACACGTCTCTGGCCTAGACCTCTACAATATGAGCGTTAAGTTCCAATGCATTTTTAGATTCATTCGGTTTATTTTATGGTTGATCTTGAATTAAGTTTCGGTTTCAGGCCTTATCGTATGATCTCTCACAATTTCCTAGATGCAAACTACATGCCAAAGAATACCATTTTGTTCGATGAATTCTAACTATGAGAAGGTTAAGAGCTTTCAATCAAACAAAATGAAATCCAACAATCAAACAATCTAATGCAACTAATGACAAAGAAATAAAATTTTTCCTTTTAAGAACACAAATCAATAAGATGCTCTTCTTTTCATTAACTATTGGATGCAAAAGATGCTAGTTTGATTTTCTCTTTCAATGGCACTAATGCACTTTAAAATGAATTTTGAGAGACAACAACACTGAGCAAAAGAATTAAAATCACTCAATGAAAAGCACAACAAGCGTGAAAAGAGCCGATTGAACCCTAGCAACTGTGATCCGTGCCTGGGTAGTGAAACAATCCGAGGATCGGTTCAACAACAATCACCTCAAACAAACAAGCAAAGAAAGCAAAAGAGGAAGGTTTCCGCAGTAGCAAAGGCAAGCAGCAACGAACTTTTGTGAACAAGCGAACAAGTGAGCAAAAACAAGGTCAGTCCAGTGGAAACTGGATGATGGCACTAGGTCACGAGACACAAAAACGAAATCCGTTCAACAAGACTTCGCAAGCAAGTGTGTAATAGTTCAAGCAATGAATATCAAATCATAAACCAAGTAGAAAAAGCTGGAGATAGTGAAACCAATAGGTTCAGGAGGTAAAATTGAAACAAATTCAATTTTACAGGATCAGCGCGGGTAGCGCTCAGCAACTGTGCGCTGACAAGAGGTCACGCGTAGCAACTTGGCGCTGTCAGCGCGGAAGGACACAGATTAAGCGCGCTGGTTCGATTTCAGAACCGTCGTGACTGTTTTACGTACAAGCGCAATGACAACGGGTTCAAAGAAACAGCTATGCGCTGTCAGCGCAACTGTTTTGATATAAACCGCGCTGAGGTTAAAAAAGAGGCAAAATCAAGCCAAAAACTCCCAAACCAAGGCCATAACTCTTTAAACAATTAAGACACTTCCCAGATTGAACCAGGAGGGCTAAAAGCAGAGAACTAATCCCCAAATTTCAAAAAGAGAGAACAATCAAATTCAAACACAAAGATGGACAAAAGAGACAAAAAGGCCAGCTCCCCAGTGGAGTCGCCAAATTGTTGGAGAGGTAAATCCCCTCTACGGATAGAGGCGATCCCTACTAGCCTAGAATGGGTCTAGCAACAATCAATCAATGCTACTGTGCAAGTTCCTAATTGCAATTAAACAAGAGGCAAAGAACACCTACTTGGATTCCAACGCTATTGTTTGATGAAGAGATGCCGCTCTCGCTCCTTCGCTTTGGCCGGTCACGATCTTCCACGATCTCCGCGAATAGATACCTGCACACACGAAGAGACAGACAAACACAAGCGTGAAATCTAATAAAAGCAATTATACATCAGTCAGAAAGGATGTAATTCACATTAACCATCGCAAGACAAATGAGAATGGAACCATAACAGTAGTCATCTATTATTAAATCAATAACAGAGAAAAGGTACAACCAATGTTCTGACGCTGAGTCCTTCTCTTGAGGGTCCAGCCAGCAAGTCTCTCAAGCATTCACCCTTGGAGGTAAGTTCTCCCAATACAAAAGCTCTCTCTCACACAAGCAATACTCACAACCTTCCTTGAGCTTCCTCTAACAAAACCACACTTGTCACACCAACTACCTACTAACAGCAGCAATCCAAGCACTATGAATTCCACACTATCCAAACTATTCCAACTAGCTGCTCATGGTAATGGTGGAGGTTTAAGTAGAGAAGGAGTCTCCATGAATGGTGGGAGGACAAGCTTATCTTCAAGGAAAGTGGTTCCAAATGACGAACAAACATGCCATAGAAAGGAGGGCGACACTCACAAGGCTAACAACCAGGCCTAGAACCATCTGGAAGGCTGGCTGTTGGAACAAATTCGCCCAAACTGGATCAGCGCGGGTGCAACACTGAACTGATGCACTGACAGCGCATCACAATAACAGTGAAGGTTGTGTCAGCGCGGCTTGATACTTTGATAGGATGCGCTGGCGCACAAAATCCGACCAGTGCGGGAAACCCGTGTGCTTCCGCGCTGGCAGCGCACCAGTAATACTATAAGCCGCCCGTCAGCGCGGTTATTTTAATAACAGACGCGCTGATGCAGTAAACTTTGGAAAAGTGGGTCATTTGGCCAGTTTAGAGAGCATGAGCATGGTGCATTTGGTTCCATGAGACAATAGGGAGACTGACAGGGAGACAGTGACAAATTACTGCGTAACACATATGATTCAACACTGCACGAGGAAGCAAGTGTATGAATAAATTATTTAAAATTTTTATTAAAAAATTAAAAATAATAAGATTTAAAATTCAATTCTGACAATGTTCATACTAGTAGTATTTCATATTTAGTCTGATATATATAGTTTGCATATATATAAAAAATATATTCATCAAAGGCGGTATATATAGTTGCCATTGAACACTAACACTTCTGCCACAACCACCGAAATTGAAGACAAGATCCCACACATCTTAAAAAAACGGTGATTTTTTAATAAAGACTATTCAATTATGGTGCAGTTTAATTATAACATGTTGATGTTGTTATGTTTATTTTTTATCTTTTTAAAAGATATAATTTTGTAAATTTGTGAAAACCTTATATCTTGTAAATTTGTGAAAACCTTATGTATGGGCATTCTATTAATTATATAATTTAAATTTATTATTCCAAAAATCTCATTAAATTTTTGAAAAAAGTAATCCAAATAAATTTTAAAAACCCAAAAAAACTTATATATAAAAAAATATATTTTCATATTAGTATAAGTAGCTATACACATTGCATATTGTCAATGAAATTAACTAGCTTAGATCCATCTTAAGCCCAGATTTATCAAGCATCGAGAGGGATCAAATCTCTCGAGGTGCAAGCTTTTTTTTTAGTGCAAAACTTGAGAAAAGGTTTTCACCTCGAGAGATTTGATCCCTCTCGGCGCTTGATAGATCCGGGGTTAAGATGGATCTAGGCTAGGTTGAGTCTTCTGCAGTCATACAAAATTTGTTGAACTTCTAATTATTTTGATCATTTTAAATATGCTAAATATGTCTAAGATTAATTTGGTCAATTTAATTTTAAATTTGCGTAGTTATCTCTGTTTGTTGAGACCAACATAGATCCATCTTAAATACAAATCTAATATGAGCTGAGAGGGATCCAATTTCTTCACTTGCAATTTTTTAATGAGCAAAGATTATGTAAATGTTTTGTATAGTTATTATTATTATTATTATTTTTAGATTTTTTTTTTTTTTGGCCGACATGAGCAAAATTTCAACTTTGATGACGGACATACATGCTTACACATCATACTGGGCTATAGAATGAGCCTCTCAGCTCAATGAGAGAGACCGTTAGTAACTTGAATGATGAAAAATGATGAAATAAAAAGTTTGAGTGCAAAGTGACAATGTAACAATGTTGAATGATAGAAAATGTGAATAATAAGAATACAGTGAATTACAAACAATTTTCAGTGCGATCAATCTAAAACTATTTCTTCTACTGTTATTATTGCCACACCTATTATTTTTATATTTTCTCATATTGATCATATGAAAAGGGCACTTGAAATCATATACCATTCAAATATTTAACTCGAGCTACTGTAGTAAACAACATATCTTTCTCTGTTGTTCTCCAATATTAATAGTAGTTTTTTCCAAAGTCAATCATTGTGAATTTTGGAGTGTTAAACCCCAAATATTTTTCAATGATAGTTATTTTCTATTACCACATTTGAATGCAAAGTGATTAACAATGTTGAATGATGGAAAATGGGAATAATAAGAATGTATCCAATTACAAATAGTTTACAGTTTCAGGAAGCAAACATTTTGGGTAAAAGGACATTCTATTTAGGATGAACATTAAAGTATTGTATTTATAGTTGAATTACTATAGCACAGAAGTTAATACATGCCATGAATAATTTTTATGTGTTTACACTGAGATAGAGTGTTTATGTTTTGGGGGTGAGAAGGACAAATAAGGGGAGATAAAGATATAGATGGAGGCGAGGAGAGAGGGAATAAGAGAGAGGAAAAGATAGGGAGGGAGGAAGATATATAAATATGGAGAGAGAAGGGTAAGAGAGAGAGAGAGAGATGGAGGGGAAAAGAGAGGGAGATAGATATGGAGAGAGAGTTTGTATGTTTGGGGGGTGAGATAAAGAGATAAAGAAGGAGAGACAATGGGAGATAAAGATATAGATGGAGGGGGTAGAGATGTGCTTACACTGAAATCAATGCACACTATTAATCTAATTACTTTGAAATTAATGTACATCATACATCTAGTTGCATCAAATTAGAAATCAACATCTACATTGAAATCAATGCATCTAGTGCAAATAATCAAATAGGATTAGAAATCAACATCTACATTGAAATCAATGCATCTAGTGCAAAAAATCAAATAGGATTAGAAATCAACATCTACAATGAAATTAATGCATCTAGTGCAAGCAATCAAATATGATTAGAAATCAGTATCTACACTGAAACCAATGCATCTAGTGTAAACAATCAAATTGGAGTAGAAATCAACATATAAAATTAAATCAATGCATTTAGTGTAAGGTATTAAATAATATTAGAAATCAACATCTACACTTAAATCAATGCATCTAGTGCAAGCGAAAAAATAGGATTAGAAATCAATATATACCCTGAAACCAATGCATCCAGTGCAAACAATCAAATAGGAGTAGAAACCAACATCTACATTGAAATCAATGCATCTAGTGTAAGGTATTAAATAGGATTAGAAATCAACATCTACACTGAAATTGTAATGTTCCAAACTAGGAAAAATAGTGCTATGCAAAGCGAACAATAAAAACAACACCATAAAATTAAATCAGAACATTAGATCACAAAATTGGCAACTAAACTTTGTTGTGTACTCATTTTATTAAATGGGAAGAGGTGTACAACAAGGTGTTGGATTGTGTGCACCTGGGCTTGCTCTAGGAAAACTAGCAAAAACTTAAAAAAAACAATGGAACACCCTCCTCAAATCTGTGGGTAATCTGGCCCAAGAGCTGTGTTGTTACTGCCTATAAAGGTGGTGCTGCCTGAAATGATCTACTGTTAGACCCTTCCCTGTTGCTCAGAAAATTTTGGGAAATTTATCCTAGCCTCTACGTAAGAAACCAAAAATAACCCATGAAGGAATTGGACAAATGTTGACCTCAGATTTTTGGCCCAAATTCCCCCTAGCTCCTCTAGTTGCTGACTAAGTTGGGACCCCTATTTGATCCCTCATATCTACCCATAAAATTCTATAAAATTAGGAGCGTACTCCTTGCCAAAAACCCAGAATAACCCAGAAAGGGTTTCCCTTGGTTCCAGCCTTCAAATATTGACCATTCACAGCTTGGCCCTCCTCCAAATATGAATTCTGTTGCTGTAACTGATCCTATCAATATATGCACTCCCAGCTCCAAAAATCCTGCTCAAATGGCCCTTCAAATGATCTCCCAGCCCCCTAACTCCAAATCCCCAGGATAATGTTGCCCCAACAAATCTTACTCCAATCACTGCACAGTCCCTGTTACTCTCCGTGCTCTGCGCTGCTACTATTCTCCCTGCTGCTGGAACTCAGTCTCCTTGCTATTATTTTCCTGTTTCTATAACTCGGCCTTCCTACTGCTCCTTTCTCTGCGGTTGTAACTCAGCCTCCTTGCTGTTACTTCCCCTGCTACTGGAACTCGACTACAACTGTTATAACTCATCTCCCTACTATTGGAACTTGACTATAACTTGTTTTAACTCGTCTCCATGTTGCTGCTATGAACTGAGATGATGAAGAAATTCCTCCTAGGGCTGACACTCGAATTCCATTGAAGCAAGGGTTCAGATCTCCACTCGGAGACACTCATATGCTAAACAACACAATAACTCGGCTAAGCAACTCGAGCAACTAATATTGAGTTCAATATGTCAAAAGATAAGATCCTCAAATGAGGAGAGTTGCCTTCCTGATCTGAAAATGGAGCATAAAGGCTTCTTGTCAAGCTTACAAGAACCTCTCCCACTTCCAAAACTTAAATGTTCCCAAGATCTAGTGATTAACCAATTACGGAATTAATAATGTGCTTGAAAATAGGTGTATGCTTATGTTTATTTTTAAACTGACCAAATGCCTTAAGTTATGTTGCTTATGTTGATATGTAAATACATATAACAGTAAATGATGCAGCAATAAAACACACACACAAAACAACAATGTAATATGGAGTTCACCCAAAACTCTTGGGCTACGTCTCCTTGAGCTCTAGTAAACTTGACTAGGCTCTCTGGAATTATGGCAAATTCCTTTTACAAGCTCCACGCTCAATTCCATTGGTTTACACTGAACACAATGGGTTTAGAACACCATCTTATCCCTGGCTCTGAAGCTCTTAGGCTTTCTAGCTCTGGCTCTCGGCTCTGGCTTTGGCTCTAGCTCTTCGGCTCTGGCTTCTTTGAGCTCTCTCTCGGCCTCTGTGTGCATCAATGGTTCACTTGACCTCCAAGCGACCGTTAGCAACCTTCCAATGACCTTCAATAATCTTTGCTCTCCTCTATAATTCGCTTGACCTCCAAGCGACTGTCTCAGCAACTTTCAGCTCTCTATTTTTTCGCTCAACCTCCAAGCGACTCCAAAAGACTCCCTCAGCTGCCTGCACTAGCAACCTCTGGTCAATCATGCTCCCTGTGTTTTTGTAAGGCATTCTTCGACTCTGTGGCTTCCACAGCCATTCCTCTGTCAATTGTGATAATGAGGAATCATTCTTCCTCCTGGCTCTGCCTCTTCACACTTCAAAACACATCCCTATTATAGAAATGCCCGCCTGCAACATGGCACAAGGAATGATGGCTGTTTCCCAATGGAAAATGAATCGCCGGCCTCTTTCTGAGTGAAATCCACGAAATAACGCATTTCGGGCTTGTAATGGAAATACACGAGAAAATCACTATCGGGTGCAAAATCTGGACTTCAAATATTATTGGATCGCCCCTATAAACCCATCAGGACTGCCATTCTATCGCAAATCGCTATCGCATGGCGTAGGGCTTAAAAACCCTATAAACAGATAATACACAGAAAATATGAAAAACCCGGATTTCAAATTTTATGCAATCGGGTTTATAATTCCCATCGAGTCCGCTCTTTATCGCTTATCATAATCGCAATGTGCATTGGCCCTAGCATCGGGGATTGCCAATTGCCGATCCCCGATCAAAACCTGACCGTTGATTTGCTCCTTGATCAGACGGTCAATATCGCATCGCATGTCGCTATCGCATCGGCCCTTTGTATCAGGGATCACCGATCTCCTGACCGCCGATTGAATCTGGACCGTTGATCTGCGCACTCGATCCAACGGTCGAAATCACATCGACATATCGCATATTTAATGGCCCGGGGATTCTTCCCTTTTAATATGCCGATCTGCCGATCCGATCAGCGACAATCGTATGTCGCATAGCCTGGGGTCTCGATATCGCATGCGGGCCTATCTCTGACTCGATATATCAGAGATCGCTGATCGGGGGTCCCTTCCACCCGACCTTAAGTCCTTCCCTTTGGCCTTTTGCGATGCGATTTCCTTTATAAGGCCTTTTGCCCATTTTTGGAAGAATTTGCCTCCTTTTCAAAGGAACAAAGGCAAACTTATTTTTGCGATAACTTCATCGTCCGAAGTTCATTTTAGCCCATTCAAGTTGCAGTAGATTCAAAATGAAAAGATCTATGCAATGGGACTATTTCCAAGAACATCCTTGGAATTTGATTTTCCTCTGTGAGGAACACTTTAGACTTAGAAGTCTATCCAAGATCCATTTTGGATCACACCTTCCCACTAAAAGAAATTTTGGTCCCCCAAAAGTCTGATATACTGATCTGAACAATAAATGAGAGTACCTCACTCTCTTCTTTCATCCTTCATACAATTTCCTTACATAGTGCCTCTAAACCAAAGCCTTTGACCACTCTCCTTCCTGGATGTGCTGGTCCTCTTGGGAAGATCTGTTTTCCTCCTTGACTTCATGCAGAATTCCTGCTGAAATGGTCACATAAGGTAGTTTGAACTTCTTTGCCTTGATCATTGATCCATGGTGGCTCAAACAAATGTGAAGTGACATCTGCTTCACAAAAATTTCATTTGTACCTATTTGAAAAGCTGTCAACAACAACTATTAACAACCACAGAAATACAGACAACAACTGGATGGACTAAACTCTTGCTTCAACAAAAGAAATAGATTTCACATCTTGTGAACACCTCCATGTCTTACATCTGCATATAAATGATGGACTAAATAACAAGCCCACAAAACATGCTTTTAAAACAAATGACCCTTCAAGTCAAGCATGTAGAAAAAGACCATTAGGACTCTTTTTCAAAAGATGAAACACTTCATCATTATCTCCATCTTAGAGACCAAGTTAACTTCTCCAAAGTCAACATTTCATTACATGCATGCCAAAGAAATCAACCCTTCAAGTTAATTACACATACATGTTCAAATACAAGGAAATCATCGACATCCCTGTGTTCATGCACATCAAGATTATGCATGCATTTCATCCTTCAACTTTCGCTTAAGCACATTGTACTTTCGAAGCTAAAATGAAATACAATGTTGCAGCAACAAAGTGAGTCTCCTACTCAACTTTTCCATTCACCTTCTTGGAAAAATCCTGCAACTTGCATTCCACCAACAAAGAAATGCAAATAGATGCATCAAATCAAAAGACATGCAATATTTAATTGGATAAGAACTCTAACCTTTCTTACCAATCCATTTCAAAGGTCTTTCCTTTGTCTACACATCAGAATCAACATGTGAATCATCCTGAAACACATCATTCATGGAATCTTTCTTTCCATTCCTGCCATTTTCTCTTTCCACCTTATTCAAGTTTCGTGGAAGCATTGCTGGATTCAAAGTCCAACACTTTTCAAGAAGATGTCCTTGCTTATGGCAGTAAGTGCAACATATGTCCATCCTCTTGACAGCATGATTTGCCTTGTCCAATGGACCTTTGGCTTCTTGCTTCCTTTCCTTCAAAAGTTTCCTGTATGTGGCCATTCTCTTCCAACATCTAGAAACATGATGGTTATCCAAACCACAAAAGGAACATGCAATTCTTTTCCCATATCTATGTGGAAATTTACCATGCTGAACATAATCAAAAGGAATATGGTTAGAACCAGATTTATACCTTTCTCTTTCACCTTTATTGCCTTCATGAGGAGGTGAAGCAAATGAAGAAGTGGCTTCCTTTGGAACACCATCAATCTCTTCAAGGCTTTCAAAGTTTCCACAACTCTCTAGTTCAAGTGCGTGCTTCTGAACACCTGCATTCTGCAAAAGATGTTTCAAGCTATTGCATTCCTCCTGAATACAATCTTCACACCCTCGAGGTAGAAGACCTGCAACGCAACTCCTTCTTGGAGCTATTTCAATGGCCTTCATGGCAGCTTTGGAACTTCCTCCATAAGACTGTCCATAGCCAAGACCCAAATACTTAGGCCTTTCCTCAACCATTATTGGCTCAACAATACCCTGTGCATGTTTACCCAAGCCTTTTCCTTCATAGCCCATCTTGGACATTAGCTAGAACCTATGCCTCTGGTATGTTTTCAAAAGAACCAATATAAGCATTCTTAGAAGAATTTGAAGACAAACAGGAATTGTTTACCTCTTCTTCAAGCTGATACTTGACCAAGGCTTCTTTGGCAACAAAGAGCTGTGTCTCCAACTCATGCATCCTTTTCAGGTTCATATTTGCAATATGAAGTTGCCTCTCCATTTCCTGCAATTTGTCAGAAAGAAACTGCGTCTCATCCTCCATGGAATTCAACTGCTCTCTAAGTATGCTGCTCTTCCTTCCATCCTCATACATTTCTCTCACCCAATCCATCATGATGAACAAGTCTTGCTTCATGTCTTCATCAAAGAATCTTGTGATGAAGGAGGAATCTGAGGACTCACTTGTAGAAGTAGTCATTATGCCAATGAACAAAAGAACTTCAACAAGATTAACAAAGAGCTTATTCAAGCAACCTTTTTCAAGAAACCTCTTGTGCTTTAAGGATTTCTTTGAGGTCCTTTGGGGTAAGAAGAATGTCTTCATCCCTTCTTCCTTCTTGTCCTTCCTGGACTGAGCTATCAATAGCTTTCCCTTCACCTCTGCAAACTCAAACAATAGTCAGTCTGCAAACAAGCATACAATCAACCTCTGACTGTTTAAAAACCTTTCAGACAAGCAACCTTTGCTTTGTCAATCAAGCATTCTGACCTAATACCACCTGCATCATGATACCATCTACTTCATGGTATAACCAGCTTTGATATCACCTTCTAGAAGGTGGGGTTAATCAATCTCAAGCTCTGATGCCACCTGATCTGAAAATGGAGCATAAAGGTTTCTTTTCAAGCTTACAACAACCTCTCCCACTTCCAAAACTTAAATGTTCCCAAGATCTAGTGATTAACCAATCGTGGAATTAATAATGTGCTTGAAAATAGGTGTATGCTTATGTTTGTTTTTAAACTGACCAAATGCCTTAAGTTCTGTTGCTTATGTTGATATGTAAATACATATAACAGTAAATGATGCAGCAATAAAACACACACACAAAACAACAATGTAATATGGAGTTCACCCAAAACTCTTGGGCTATGTCTCCTTGAGCTCTAGTCAACTTGATTAGGCTCTTTGGATTATGGAAAAGTCCTTTTACAAGCTCCACGCTCAACTCCACTGGTTTACACTGAACACAATGGGTTTACAACACTATCTTATCCATGGCTCTGAAGCTCTCAAGCTTTCTGGCTTTGGCTCTGGCTCTGGCTCTCGGCTCTGGCTCTAGCTCTGGCTCTTGGCTCTGGCTCTGGCTCTGGCTCTGACTCCAGCTCTTGGCTCTGGCTCGTGGCTTTGGCTCTGGCTCTAGCTCTGGCTCTGGCTCTGGCTCTGGCTCTTCAACTCTAGCTTCTTTAAGCTCTCTCTCGGCCTCTGCATGCATCAATGGTTCACTCGACCTCCAAGCGACCGTTAGAAACCTTCCATTGACCTTCAGCAATCTCTGCTCTCCTCTGTAATTCGCTTGACCTCCAAGCGACTATCTCAACAACTTTCAGCTCTCTGGTTTTTCACTCGACCTCCAACCGACTCCAAAAGACTCCCTTAGCTGCCTGTGTTAGCGACCTCTGGTCAATTGTGCTCTCTATGTTTTTGTAAGGCATTCTTCGACTCTGCAACTTCCACAACCATTCCTCTGTCAATTGTGATCATGAGGAATCATTCTTCTTCCTGGCTCTACCTCTTCACGCTTCAAAATGCATCCCTATTACAGAAATGCCCGCCTACAGTGTGGCACAAGGAATGATGGCTGTTTCCCAATGGAAAATGAACCGGTGGCCTCTTTCCGAGTGAAATCCATGAAATAACGCATTTCAGGCTCATAATGGAAATACACAGGAAAAGCACTATCGGGCGCAAAATCCAGACTTCAAATATTATCGGATTGCCCCTATAAACCCATCGGGTCCGCCATTCTATCACAAATCGCTATCACATGGCGTAGGGCTTAAAAACCCAATAAACGGATAATACACAGAAAATTCGAAAAACCCGGATTTCAAATTTTATGCAATCGGGCTTATAATTCCCATCGGGTCTGCGCTTTATCGCTTATCACAATCGCAATGTGCATTGGCCCTGACATTGGGGATCACCGATCAAATCCTGACCGTTGATCTGCTCCTTGGTCGGACAGTCAATATTGTATTGCATGTTGCTATCGTATCGGCCCTTTGTATTGGGGATCACCGATCTCCCGACCGCATATTGAATTTGGACTGTTGATCTGTGCACCCGATCCAACGGTCGAAATCGCATCTTGATATATCTCATCAACATATTGCATATGTAATGGCCCGGGGGTTCTTCCGTTTGAATATGCCGATCCACCGATCCGATCATCGACAATCGCATGTCGCACAGCCTGGGGTCCCGATATCGCATGCGGGCCTATCTCCGACCTGATATATCGGAGATCGCTGATCGGGGGTCCCTTCCGCCTAGCCTTAAGTCCTTCCCTTTGGCCTTTTGGGATGCGATTTCGTTTATAAGGCCTTTTGCCCATTTTTGGAATAATTTTCTCCTTTTCAAAGGAGCAAAGGCAAACTTCTTTTTGCGATAACCTCATCGTTCGGAGTCCATTTTAGCCCATTCAAGTTGCAGTAGATTCAGAATGAAAAGATATATGCAATGGGACTATTTCTAGGAGCATCCTTGGACTTTCATTTTCCTCTATGAGGAACACTTTAGACTTAGAAGTCTATCCAAGATCCATTTTGGATCACTTCCTTATATAGATTTCGTGGATCACTTTTCCCTCCATTTTCCCTCCATCGTGGGTCCCTCACCTAACCATCGATTTCCCCTCCATGCAATTCGAACTAGGGAATGTGTATTCCCCTAGTATGGGTGGCCCCCACGTATACTTAACCATATCAAAATAACTTCTACTAAGTCTAGCCTCCTAATAAAATCGAATGGTCCCCCATCACCTCCAAAATTGACCCCAAAATGTAGAAATTAATACTGCTCCAAAATAATTTAGGAAGGGACATGACATAAATCAATGCATCTAGTGCAAGCGATCAAATAGGATTAGAAATCAAAAACTACACTGAAATCAATACATCTATTTTAGTGAAAAACCAAAATATTCATGACTTTCTAGATCTAACTTCTATGTTTGTATTTGTCTTTGTATGCCACTTTCTTCTTCCCTCTCTCTACCTTCCATTATGTGTCCATCTCCCTCCCTCTTCCCTTCTCTCTCTCCCCCATATCTCTCCCTCTGCCTCTCCCTCTCCCTCTCCATCCCTTTCTCTATCATTCTCTTCTTCCCTCTCTTCTCCTAACATCTATATATATACCTCATCTCTCCTTATTTGTCTCTCTATCTTAGTCCCCTAAACACATCTCTCTCTCTCTCTCTTATGAAACCAGATCACAAAAAGATAGAAAAGATAGATCAAGGCCTTAGAAATAAGCCTCTTCGAGGGGGAAACCTCCTTTACATTACACAAATGAACAATTCTTAGATGATACAAATGACTAAACCTCCCTTCTATATATAGGAGTCTAAGGGGTCACAATATAATCAAGCCGACATAACAGTAAAACATAAGGGCACAAAAATAACAATAGTGGGTTTTTATGAGGCATACTAATAACAATATGGGGACAATAGGGGCACAATAATAACAATAAAGGATATAATGCCAATAGTAATGGGGGAATCACTAGTGTTATAGGGGCATAACATGCCCCTCTCCTTTTGAAAAGCATTTTCCTCAATGCTTGAGTGGTTTTGGATGCTTCTGTATAAAATTCTCATCCTCCCATGTGGAATCTTCAGCGGATAAGTTCTTCTACTTGATGAGATACTCCGGAATTGATCGATTTCGTCACTGTCGAGTTCTTGCTTCTGTAACTGCTTCCAGTTCCAATATAATTTTTCCTTCCTCATCAAGTTCTAGCAATATTGTTTGAACTGGGAGCTTTTCGCCTATAACCTTCTTTAAAAATGAAACATGGAAAATTGGGTGCACTCGAGAAGCTGCAGGAAGCTCCAATTTGTATGCCATAGTACCAATCTTTTGCAACACCTTGTACGAACCACAATACTTTGGTGATAATTTATTATCCTTCTTAGCTTGCTTGAGGGACATTTTTTTATATGGTTGTAGTCGTAGGAATACCTAGTCACCTACATCAAAACTTCTTTCGCTGCAATGTTGATCTGCCTGTTGTTTCATTCTATTCTGCGCCAATGTGAGGTTATCCTTTAAAAGTTGGAGAACTTGTTGTTGATGCTCGATGTGATGTTCCACTGCTTGAACCTTAGAATTTTCTCTTAAATATGATGTGATGGATGGTGGATGATATCCATAAAGTGCCATAAATGGGGTCATTTTTGCTGCAGTATGGAAAGAAGTGTTCTACCACCATTTAGCCAGAGGCAACCATTTGACCCATTCTGTCTATTTATCATATACAAAGCAACGAATATATCCTTCCAAACATTTGTTTACTATCTCAGTTTTCCCATCAGATTGAGGATGATAAGATGAGCTATGAGCTAACTGACTACCGAGACAAGAAAATAATTGTGTCCAAAAATTTCAAGTGAAAATGGGATCTCTGTCATTGTTATAGACATATTTTGGCACATCAACCCCATACTCATATGTCGATGATATCAGGGCTCATCAACCCCTAAAAGAGTTGTTTTATACCCTAAAGAAGATTAATCATCTGAATGCCTCATTCCCCAAAAGTTCCATCTCAGAAATCATCCAGAAAGTGCCTAAACTGAACCACATCTGAAAGCCCTGTGTTAGGGTGAGATACATGTCAGCTACTACACTGTCTAAGTGAGATGCATCGCAGTTTGGCCCTTTGGTAAGTGTGATGGGTGAGGTTGGACAAAATTCCGAGACAGTTTGTGAGTTGGTTGCTCATGGAATCTTCTAGAAACTTCTCCTGTGCCACTTGCCTCTCTGAATTCTCCCAAGGATGACCATGGGAACTAGGAAACCATCTCCAATTCCCCTATCTTGTGGAACTAATTTCAAAAAATGGAATGGAATTAATCATCCCCATTGATGACTCACCCTATTGCAATAATCTATAAAAGGATCTCCCATCCAAGAGATCAGAAGGCTGAACTGTTGTGAATTGTAAGAAAGTGCTGCTAGTTTCAGTATTGAGGAGAGAGAATTGTATTATTGTTGGCGTGTTCTTGCTAATTCATGAGGTGAAGAAGGATTGAAGCTAGGAGGATGGCGCTGGATCAGACAATTGGGTTGTAATTCTCCTTATTATCAATAAAGTTCTTCGAGATTTTTCCCAATTGATTGTGTTAACTGTAAATGCTTTCATATGTTCATTATATCTATGGTTCTATAATATTTATGTTGTGATAGATCACGATTATTTGATAGTTCTTTGTTGCTGTAGCTGTGCAGGTACTTTCCAAATGTGTTAAGTACCGGGAGGAGTTATGGGATCAGTCAAAGGAGAGGGAGATCAAGCAAGGATCAACCAAAAGTTCCAAGTTGGTCCTCTATGATCTTTTTCTTATCTATCACTCATAGGAAAGATCATTGAATTGCTTTAAACTGTTGTTTCTAGGTTAGCTACCAAACCTAGAGGGTTAGTCGTTCAACAAGACACTAATTTTCCTAGAAACAAATTGACGACTCCACTGGGTAAAGAGAAATATGATTGTTTGTTGCTATTTGTTGTTCTATTTTGAATTATATAAACTATAGATAGAGTTTGAAGTTGGCTAGGAAGCTTTCGAACCACTCTTGTTATGCAATTGCATAGTAGATAAATGTTGCTTCAGTCAATCTTTGGTTTAGTTTATGAATTAAACGTTTGACTTGAAAACACATATATATTCCATTTTGGTAGCTCAATAGCCTCTTAGGACATTCCATCACACTTTTCTTATTATTGTTCATCAAAACCAAGCTTAATCCATTGAAAATTGCTGCAAATTTGAGCCAAAAACACTTTCAGAATCGCTCCCTGTGACCATCTCACTTGCCTGAACTGCAACTTGAGATGCATCTCAGTTCCTAAATGGGAAAAGTGTGATGCATCTCACTCTCTTCAAAGGCTAAGTGCGATGATTGACTGAAACTCAATTTTCCCATCTAGGAGTTGAGGTTTTTGACTAGTTTTCATTCTTGTTTGGTTGCTTGCTGAATATGAACAATGTCTCATCACTGAAGCCAACTTACATCACTCAGATCAGCCTCTATTTAGAATAGGATTAGTAAATGTTTTTGTGTATTTTTTTTTCATTTACAATCCATTGTCAAAAAGTAGTGTTAATCAATTGTCGCTTCGATAGAAAAAGTGTCGTAAAGTCTTCAATTTTCGTCGAAAAAGTGAAGTGTTGTTAAAATCCTCCTTCATAGCTAATCGATTAAACTATTTTGTGCATTTGATTTGGTTTCATTCAAAGTGTCGAAAAGTTTTATTTCTTCAAACTTGAAAGTGTCGTTTGAGTCTTCCTTTCTCTCTTTGAAGAAAAATTGTCGAAAATTTCCATTTTGTGTGAAACATTTTGAATCATTGCTGCATTTAGTTTTCCTTCTTGAATCATTCACATTAAGGAGAGATGAAAACAAATACATTCATTTTGCATTGTGCATATTAAGTTTTGTGAATGCTTGATAGGAATAGCTAGGGAAATTGCATTAGATGTGCTCTTTGCTCTTTGTCAAAGATCTGATTGCTCTATCCTTTACTAGCTAAGGTTTTCATCGTTCAAACTAAATCAAAAGTTTGTTTATCATGATAGTTGCATTTTAGGAATTGCGAACATACATCACGTGGTGAACCCTCAAAGCCAAAATTTTGAGAAAGATCAACTTAAAATGAACCTCAATTAATCTAATAATGCATTGGAACCTAACGTAACATATCTAGAGGTCTAGGCTAGAGACATGTTCCGGCGTCTTTAAACCTGGTGGCTGTTGTTTTCACTGAAGAATGGGTGATTCCTCCTCTTTGATACGATAAGTGCTAGTACGGACTTCTGCTCCCTATACCGTTGCGTATATAGTGGGAGAACCCAATAGGTTTAAATCCTTTATCCCTAAGAAGTCGAGTCTGCCGCCTTACCAATCGCAATGCACTGAACACAACATTCAGGAAGATTGACTGTTGTACATAAAATCCTTGGTAATTTCTCTTTAATTTACCACCAAGGTGTATATTTCAGTTTTGCGATTGTTCTGGTAAACCTTTTTGTCTAGATTCTCCAGAGTACTCACTTTCGTTCCTTTTTGACTCTCTAAAATAAAAGGTCCATCTGGGCACTTGTCCTTTCAGGCTCATTAAAAATTGAAGGCAACTAGAGTCATCTTTTGATTTTTCTCAACTCTTTAAAACTGAAAAAGCAGAGTTATGTCAAAGTGTCGTTAAAATCAATTGACCATGGATAACATCCCTATTCCTTAGTTGATCTTAGGTTGAAACATATGGCGACAAATCTGGAATCCACCGATCAAGGAATTCCTTTTGATGGGAATCCTAATCCTTTTCCTTATTTCGGAAATTGGTGCTCCTTATATGGCTACATTGTCCCTTCCAGGATTTACCATTGGCTTGATAATCTGGTTGTTTTCAACCTCCTTGGTTCAAAATGTCGTGATTTCTCTGCAATCGAATACACCTGCAACTAGACAAAATCAACCTCCAATTGATCCTTTAGTTGACCCTTTGCCTTCTTCCTCTTCGCTTGGTGAAAGTATTGGTACTAGTACCTAGGTGGCTAAGAAGAAGAAGAAAGGGAAGAAGAAGAAGAAGAAGCAAATTCAACAAAGGGAAAACCAAGCAACCATTGCTTTGAATGCAAAATCCGATGATAAACCACCCATCAAGCCTCACAAAGTTCGATATCCATGCAAACTTTGTGCGAGAAACCATCTTCTTCGAAGTTGTCCTGATATTCCTCAGATCTTAGAAGAATGGTCTTCCTGTTCACATCATCCTGTGTCATCAACTTCTGGAGATCATGTTGGTGACACACCATCAACTAGTGATAGTAAAGTTCATGGAAAGAAGGGAAAAGTTAAGTTTCCATGTAGGTTATGTGAAGGGAATCACCCCATTCACCTTTGTCCCTATCTGGATGAAGCCAAGAAAGTGTTGGATAACCGTCCTGCTTCACTGCAGCGACTTCCATCTGGTTACAGGAAACTCTCCCTAAATCCTTCACTAGTTGATGAACCAACTGACCAAAATCAACCATCGGTCGAACCCACTCTCTCTGAAAGTGAATCCTATGAGTCTATACCCGACCAAAATCAACAGGTCGAGGTAACAGTTGACCCGATTTCACCTTCAGTAAATCGTACCTTTTCCGAAGAGAGTGAACACCATACCACTCAGGTTCTTTTTGTTTCTTTAGATTCAAATGAGCTTGGGGGCAATCCTACTGTTCCATCAAGACAGGAGGAAAATCCTCCTGCTCTCGTAACTCAAGGGGTTAATCCTCCCGTTTCTACAGTACCCCCTCCAAGTAGTCTAGTCACTTCCTTTGATTGGAATCGACTGGCAGGATTTCGCCTTCCTTCTTATGTGCCTTTCCAGATCATAGTACAAGTTTGTAAAATGATTGTATCTGGCACTATTATAGATGAAGGTGCATCAGTGAGTATCCTTTCCTCAACTACTTGGCAAGCGCTTGGTTCGCCACTACTTGTGTCGGTTACACAGAATCTGTTAGGCTTTAACAGAGGAACTAGTCGACCGTTAGGGATCCTCCCTCAGTTACCTATTACTTTGGGAGGAAAAACCATTTATCTGAATGTGATGGTAGTCCCAGGCCCATTAGATTACAATTTAATTCTTGGGCGTGACTATGTTTATGACATGGGAGCTATTGTTTCAACACTCTTCCGAGTGATTTGTTTCCCGCATGAAGGCAGGATTGTCACCGTTGACCAGCTTTCATTTCCCGATCCAAATATGGCTCCTAGTCAACCATCTTCCCTAAATGGTCCTTTTGTACCAATGGTATCATCCCCGCCATGGGTTAATTATGTGGCAACCTGTTCCATACCTACATCAACTGATGATCAATTTAGTGATGTTTTACATCATGTACTGGGGGCATTGGAACCAGATCTCTCCTTCATGACCTCTTATGATTTGTGACAGGGTCTCTGAGGATAGTTCTTGGTCTTGTGTCAACCTCATTACAAAATGAAACAAGGAGCATGAGGATAGTTCTTTTACTGTGTCAACCTCGTTAAAAAATGAAACAGGTCCGTGAGCATAGTTCCTCGTCTTGTGTCAAGCTCGTTTAAAAATGAAACAAGGAATCTGAGGATAGTTTGTTGTCTCATGTCAACCTCGTTAAAAAAAAATGAAACAAGGGTCTACAAGGACAATTCATTGTCTTGTGTCAACCTCGTTAAAAAATGAAACTAAGGGTATGATCTCGTAAAATCCCAGTCGTTTCTTTCACTTGATCTCGTAAAAGAACCTTCATTCTATCCACTTAATAGCCATGCGTAGTCTACTTAGGTGAATGTAATGAAGCTTGGGGGGCATGTACCTAGTGGTAAAGATAAGTTTCCCTGTAGGTCATGTGAAGGGAATCACTGCATTCACCTTTTTCCCTATCTGGACGAAGCCAAAAGGTGTTGGATAAACGTCCTACTTCACCACAGCGACTTCCATCTGGTTACGAAAGACTCTCCCTTTCATTATGCTCGGGGAATGTAAATCAATCTCAAGCATAGTTCTTCATTTCAAGCTTGTGTAAAAATGAAACTGAATCCAAGCATAGTTTTTCATTTCGAGCTTGTGTAAAAATGAAACTGAATCCAAGCATAGTTTTTCGTTTCAAGCTTGTGTAAACTTGAAATTGAATCCAAGCATAGTTCCCTATGGTTCAAGCTTGTCTAAAAATGAACCCATTTCCATTTTAACCCTCATGATTGCCATTTTTATCAGCCTCTTTTATCAGATGAGCCTTGGTTGTTTCATTCCATCACAACCATCTCTTTGGCCGATCATACGCTTTCACTTGGTGATCCGAATTGGATCCATAGAAAGACTATCGAGAACCATGACTGAATCAGGTTGAACAAATATCAAAAGAAATCCAAAACAGTATCAAAAACACCCTGAACCAGTGGCCATGGTAGCCAACGTGGAATGACGAGGACCTCGGTCAAAGCGCGCTGACCGAGGCCCATGGAGACTGCGCAAGAGGCCAAAGTAGCCCCTGGGAGCCCCAGATCGGGAAATGGAGGTGGATTTTGATGCGCGATTGCTGGGAAAACAGGTCCAAAATGGAGGAAGCCCGAGCACTCAGTCGCGTTGGGAACCGGAGGACCGCGGGCAAAAAAGGTAAAAGCGCTAAAGTACAAAGGCGGGACCCACGCTCTGGAAACCGACGGTATTGATCAGGGCACCCTTGAACGGTAAGAGGTTTTGGATGAGAGCGGAGTGATTCCATACATTGATCGACGCGTGGCAAGTGGAGGTGAGAGAAAACCACTGTTGATCGCGCGCTATCGGTCGAGCAAGTCAACCACGCGAAACGTGCGTATGGCATCGGATCTGGAGGGCTCGGATAGGACGGATGAGATCGTGCCCAACAGAGGAAGCGGAATCGACAGGGAATTAAGCCGTGTTCTAAAAGGGATTTGGTATCTATTTGATCGCCACGGTGGAGGAAAGATTCATCCACAGCGTAACTAAAGAAACGAACTGACGAAGCATGCTGGCGCCATTTAGAGGAGGACAAGTGGCCACTTCCTAAGTGTTCATGATGATGCCAAATGCAGGGAACTCCAAGTGCAACTGCAGAATGAGAATCGACATAGGCGGAAAAGGAACCGAACAGGCATAGGGATCGAATGGCTAAAGCCATGAACAAAGACAGTCGAATCAGTGAGAGTTGTTTTGGAATCAGAATTAAGAAGAGTCCAAGCGACCAAGAGAGACAGTGAACACTGAACCCTGAGAGGAGGACTGAACACAGAGAACAGTAAAGCCAAGTAGAAGAGACAGAGGGATAAGTTGACTATAGGCAGCGTCGAGCACCAGAGAGCTTGAAGAATAAAGCTTTCCCATAGAGGAATCTATCTGGACTAAGCATCACATTTGGCTCTTTCCACTGTAGACCAAGGGTCACAGAGCTGGTAGGAAGAAGAAGAGTCTGTGTACTCCAAGTGGCTTGGGGAATCCAAGAACCACCCTTCCAAACAAAATCTGCTTCAGGAGAACTCATATTGAGTCCCTGTATTGTAATCTCTCTGCTGAAAGACACAATAAAACAAGGCCACCACTGAAGCTGGACCGGAGACGTAGCCCTGGAGAATAGGGTGAACTCCTTATTAAAATTGTTTGTGTCTTTGTGTTGCTTACTGTATTTCTCTACTGTCTCTCCATTTTATTGTTTGTGTATTGGCAATCTGATCGATCTGTTGTTTCAATAACACAGAACACACACCAGCACATGAGTCTATAATACCTTTAGTTTAATAAATTTTTAACTGATGGCACTCATAGGGTGAATATCATATCAAGTGGTATCAGAGCTTTAAGGTTGTAAGGTTAGACAAGCTTGTGTTGGTATAGCTATGAATGCTCACAAGATCAAAGCTCAAATTAGGAGAAGGAGAGTTGGTGGAAACTAATCCTGAAATTGGAAGAGTTTATCCTCGAAAGACGATGTCAGAAGAAGGTTCTATGGGGCTATATCCTCAATTCATAGAGAGTTTCCTAGCTATAAAGTCTATGGTTGAAGAAATGTATAGAGACTTTAGAAAGCAAAAGGGGGAATATGCATTAGGCTCTAAGCAAGAGAAAGAAGACGATGAGTCTCACTTCCATGACAACTCCAAAGGAAAGGGGAAAGAGGAAAACTTTCTCACACATCCTAATAGCCCTCTACATAATAATAAAGCATCTTTGATTAAGTTAGATGTTAAATTTGATTTGCCTATCTATGATGGAGAGCTAAATGCTGAAAAATTGGACAATTGGATTAGACAAATTGATGTGTATTGCATGGTACAAAACATAAACTCAGACAAGAGTAAGATTCAGCTGGCAAGCCTACGCCTAGGAGGCACTGCCTTGGTTTGGTGGGAAGGTAGAACCCAAGCTGATATGAAAAGCCATGGTAAGACCATCTCTGTTTGGAGTGACTTCATTTCTGCAATCAAAAGATGGTTCTATCCATTGGCCTACATGCAGAAGGCCATGATGAGTTGGCAAACTCTTCGGAAGTTGAAGGGGAAAAGTGTAAAAGGGTATACTCAAGAGTTCATAAAGAGAGCATTGAAGTTGAGTATTTCACTAGACTCACCAGAGAATCTTTTGAAGTACATTGGTGGTCTACACAGCAACATGAGGCATACCATCCTCATGTTTAATCCCACTAGTATAGATGAGGTATCTATACAAGCTACTCATTTAGAGGCTAGAGGAAAGAATGGAAATCCAGAAGTTGGGGGACCATCCCAACCCACTGTAAGCAAGAGCAAGGAGAAAAGAAAACAGAAATGGAAGGCAAGGAAGCTAACACTGCATAAAAATCCAAAGCTTCATGCACTCACTGTAAAAAGGAGGGGCATGATGATGAGCATTGTTGGTTTCTGAATCCAGAGCTGAGACCTAAGAAATCCGAGGGTAAGAAGAAGAAGATAGCTACAACTATTCAGAGATATTTGGGGTCAGATTCGGGAGATGAAACAACTATAGCAGCCATAGGTATAAGAGGTAAGAATTCTGAAGCATCTACTAGTAATTATGCTCAATCTGTTATTGATGAAGAAAATGAGAGGAAAAGACATGAGCTTTTCCATATTCGAGTTATTTCCAAAAATCAAAAGATTGATACTTTGTTTGATAGTGGCTCTCAAGTAAATTTGATTTCTGAAGCAACTGTAAAGAAATTGGGATTAGCAACTACACCTCATAAGAAACCATACCCATTAGGATGGTTGAATGATAAAGCACAACTACAAGTGACTAGACAGTGCAAACTTAAGTTTTCTTTTGGGTCAACATTTGTAGATGAGGTTGAGTTAGACATAATCTTTGGATATACGTGGAATTGTTTTAGGAAGTCCTTACTTGTATGATAGAAAGGCTATTTTCTATAGAGCCGAGAAAAAGTATCTACTGGTTAAAGATGGAATCGAATACTTTGTAAGAGCTCATAAGCTCAAGAATAATTATACTCTCATAACCTCAGGACAGATGAAAAGAATGATTAATTCATGCAAACAATTCTTACTGATGGTTGTAAAGGAAAAGAAACCTGATAAAACCAATGTATTTGAGGGTTGTTATGTTGAACAACAGGCTGATATAGAAAAGGTTTTTTTAGAGTATGATGTCTTGTTTCAAGTACCTAAAGGTCTACCACCCAAAAAGGGAATAGTACATGATATTATTTTGTAGCAAGATGTTCCATTTCCTAACATTGGGATGTACAGGTTGTCTGCTTTAGAGAATGTTGAAATCAAGAAGCAGGTGTAGGAGTTGCTCGAGAAGGGCTTCATCAGGCCTAGCACATCACCATGTGGGTCACCAATTGTTTTGGTGAGAAAGAAAGATGGCTTGTGGAGAATGTGCATTGATTACCGAGAATTGAATAAGATAACAATAAAAAATCGTTATCCCCTTCCTTGCATAGATGATCTTTTAGATAAATTAAAAGGAGCTTTTTATTTCACCAAGTTGGATTTGCACAGTGGATACCATCAGGTCAGAGTTGCAGGGCAAGATGCATGGAAGACTATTTTCAAAACAAGGCATGTATTGTATGAATGGCTGGTTATGCCTTTTGGCTTAACTAATGCTCCTGCTACTTTCATGAGATTAATGAATGATGTGCTCAGACATTTTCTTGATGATTTTGTTATTGTGTATCTGGATGACATTATTATTTTTAGTAAAACGTGGGAAGAACACTTAAAGCATGTTAAGCAGACATTAGATGTTTTGAAAAGAGAAAAACTTTATGTTAAACTCTCAAAATGTGGATTTGGCAAAACATCTCTAAACTACTTGGGTCATATAGTAGGGGGAGGTGAATTGAAAATAGATCCCTCTAAAGTGGCAGTCATTGTGAACTGGCCTAAACCCAGGTGTGCTACAAAAGTGAGAAGCTTCCTAGGAGCAGCACAATATTGGAGGAAGTTTATCTCTAAATTCTCCTTGATTGCAGCTCCCTTACATGCTTTAACAGGATTGAATAAGGTGTTTCGGTGGGGAGGAAAACATCAGAAAGCCTACGACACCTTGAAAGAGAAAATAAGTACAACACCTGTACTAGCACTGCCAGATTTACAAAGACCATTTGAGATCCAAACTGATGCCAGTGACTATGCCATGGGAGCAGTGTTGACACAGCACGAAAAACCCATATGTTATCATTCTAATACTTTTAATCCTGTAGTAGTTAACTATCCTACGTATGATAAAGAATTGTATGCATTAGTTAAGAGTGTGAAAAAGTGGAAACATTATTTAATGGGCAAAGAGACAGTAATACACATTGATCATCAGCCACTTCAATATCTACACTCCCAAACTAAGTTGCAACAATCAAGACACTACAGATGGATGGGTTTTCTACAACAGTTTCACTTAGTCATTAGATATAAAAAGGGCGTACATAACAAGGTTGCAGACATGTTATCTAGACCCATTATAAATGCATCTACCATACTTAAGCATAATTCTGTGCTACATGAAAGCTACATAGAACAATATGCTCAAGATATGGATTTTAAAGATGTATATGCAACTTTGAGTCAAGGCAAAAGAGTAGAAGAATTGGACTATCATATAAGGGACCGACTCCTATACCATTGTGGGAAACTTTTCATTCCACAAACTGAGAGGATAAAGATAATTAGGGAAGCACACACTTCTCTGATATCAAGTCACTTTGGGGTAAGAAAAACAGTTGCACAATTGCAAAGATTCTACTATTGGCCGAAAATGAATGAGACAGTTTCTAGATATGTAAGAGGGTGTGCCATGTGTGCTAAAAGCAAGCCTAGCAATAGAAAACTAGGCTTGTACACTCCGTTGTCAGTTCCTTCTCACCCTTGGGAAAGTGTTTCCATGGATTTTGTTGGAGGACTGCCTAGATCTAGGAAAGGTCATGAATATCTATATGTTGTTGTGGATAGGTTCAACAAAATGTGTATTTTGATACCTTGTAGTAAACAGATCACAGCTGAACAGACTGCAAAATTGTTCTTTGAACATGTATGGATTCATTTTGGATTACCCACTTCCATTGTATCTGATCAAGACACCCAATTTGTGGGGAAGTTTTGGTCTAGTCTGTGGGAACTGATGGACACCAAGTTAAAGAAAAGCACAGCTTTTCATCCACAAACAGATGGCCAGACAGAAGTAGTAAACAGGACTGTGATCTAGTTACTGAGAGGTTATTGCAGTAAACATCCTAAGCTTTGGGATGAACACTTGTGTTATGTGCAGCATGCTTACAACAAAGCCAAACACTCTTCTACACAGAGATCTCCTTTTGAGACCTGCTTTGGTTTCACACTAAGGTCTCCTTTGGATTTTGTCTTTGGTAAGGACACCATGGTTGATGGACACAGTGATGTGGACAAGGCAACTAGGTTCATTGAACAGATCCAGGAGATCCATCAGGTAGTACAGGAACAGCTGGAAAAGAGCTAGACCAAGTACAAGGCTAGGCATGATAAGCATCGGATGGAGCATAGTTTTCAAGTTGGAGACCAAGTCTGGCTATATATCAGCAAGGACAGGATGCAAGGTGAAGGTAAAAAGCTAAAGCCTATCAGGTATGTACCTTTTAGGATACTTGAGAAAATTGGTGAAAATACTTTTCACCTTGATCTACCAGCTTACATGCACATCTACTTAGTCGTAAATGCAGATTGTTTGAGATTGTTTGAACCTTCAATGATTGAGGACCCTGAAGAGCAAAGTCAATTGCCTTCTATTGATGACCTGCTACCTGAATACCTCAATGAGTTGCAAGAAGACACCGTGTTGGACAGGAAGGTGAGGACAACGTGTAGGGGAGAAGTTGAGTACCTCAGGATTGGGCTCAAAGGTTCAAAGCCGAGCAGCGCAAAGTGGATTAAGACTGGACAAGTGAAGAAATAGTATCCTCACTTAGTCGATGCTTGAAAACCAACTTTTTGTGGTCCAAAAGCTTTTTCAGTAGGGAGGTCATGATCCGAATTGGTTCCATAGAAAGACTGTCGAGAACCATGATTGAATCAAGTCGAACAAATCTCTAAAGAAATCCAAAACAGTATCAAAAACACCCTGAAATAGTGGCCATGGCAGCCGATGTGGAACGACGAGGACCTCGATCAAAGCACGCTAATCGAGGTCCATGGAGACTGTGCAGGAGGCCAAAGTAGCCCCTGGGAGCCCTGGATCGGGAAACGGAGGTGGATTTTGATGCGTGATTAGCGCCAGGGCCAAAATGGGGGAAGCCCGAGCACTCAGTCACGTTGGGAACCGGAGGACCGCGGGCAGAAAAGGTAAAAGCACTAAAGTACAAAGGCGGGACCCGCGCTCTAGAAACAGGCGGTATTGATCGGGGCGCCCTTGAACAGTAAGAGGTTTTGGACGAGAGCGGAGTGATTCCATACAACGATCGACGCGTGGCAAACGGAGGTGAGAGAAAACCACCATTGATCGCATGCTATCGGTCGAGCAAGTCAACCGCGTGAAACATGTGTATGGCGTTGGATCTAGAGGGCTTGGATTGGATGGCTGAGATCGCGCCTGATAGAAGAAGCGAAATTGACAGGGAATTAAGCCACATTCTAGAAGGGATTTGGAATCCGTTTGACCGTCACGATGGAGGAAAGATTCATCCATGGTGTAACTGAAGAAACGAACTGACGAAGCATGCTGGCACCATTTAGAGGAGGACAAGTGGCCACTCCCTAAGCATTCATGATGACGCCAAATGCAGGGAACTCAAAGCGCAGCTGCAGAAGGCGAATTGACACAGGCGGAAGAGGAACCGAATAGGCATAGGGATCGAATGGCTAAAGCCATGAATAGAGACAATTGAATCAATCAGAGTTGGTTTGGAATCAGAATTAAGAAGAATCCAAGCGACCAAGAGAGACAGTGAACAATGAACCCTGAGAGGAGGACTGAACACAGAGAACAGTAAAGCCAAGTAGAAGAGACATAGGGCCGAGCTGACTACAGGCAACGTCGAGCACCAGAGACCTTGAATATTCAAGCCTTCCCATAGAGGAATCTGTCTGGATTGAGCATCACATTTGGCTCTTTCCACTGTAGACCAAGGGTCACAGAACCGGTAGGAAGAAGAAGAGTCTGTGTACTCCAAGTGGCTTGGGTAATCCAAGAACCACCCTGCCAAGCAAAATCTGCTTCAGGAGAACTCATATTGAGTTCCTGTATTGTAATCTCTCTGCTGAAAGACACAATAAAACATGGCCACCACTGAAGCTGGACCGGAGACGTAGCCTTGGAGAATAGGGTTAACTCCTTATTAAAATTGTTTGTGTCTTTGTGTTGATTACTGTATTTCTTTGTTGTCTCTCCATTTTATTGTCTGTGTATTGGACATCTGATCGATCCATTGTTTCAATAACACAGAACACACACCAACACATGAGTCTGTAATACCTTTAGTTTAATAAATTTTTAACTGATGGCACTCATAGGGTGAATATCAGATCACTTGGTTGTTTTACCCTCTTTGAGGAACAGTTGCAATGAGTGGTCTTATTAGCCAGCCTCTTCACATAAATCCACATGTTTTGAGAAGTTCTAACATCACCGGAACCAGTTGCTACCCTAGAAACCACTCATTCCTCAAAGTGGAGTCCTCTTTAAGCTCTCTTCAGACTCTCTAAACATGAAAAGATTGTTGAGTGCTTGTCGTTTCTAGCTCGTTAATGGATTAGAATCGATATCTACTCAGTATAGTTTTACCCCTTCTTCGGGCTGAGATAGATTAACTACAAAGAAGGTACTCGTTGGTCAAACATGATTAGTATGTTCTCTCTTGTATTATTTTATGCTTTTTTGGACTTGAGAGACAAATTTACAAAAACGAACTTGTAGAGTTTTATTTTCGTCCCTTTTCAAACTCTACAAACATGAAAAGGACCGAGTTAAATTTTTCTTTAAACTCGTTAAAATATCATAATAGTGACAAACTTGTCCATCTAGACAATACCGAGTTTCACCGTCGCTAGACTCGTTAAGACATCAAATAGTGATGGGTTTGCCCGAAGGGCGAATTATTGAACAAGCATATGTTATCCTCCTCAAGCTTGAAAAAAATAAAGAGGTACTGGTCAGCAATGACTAGGGAAAAAGGGGAAAAATCCTAAATACTTTATGGTAGCAAGTTGCTCTTGAACATGACATTTTCACTTCATCTTCGTGATTGAGTTGGGTTGGGTTATTCCGTTCACTGGTCATCATACCATTGGTCTTTCATACCATCCATCTTTTGGGGTTAACACTACCAATTCATCTCAGTGTCGCTGATATGTTCAAGAGAATTCATCCAGTTAATGTCTCATACACTGCAATACCTCCAACCTTCATTTTTCATTATCGCCATTCCTGGACCTTGTGTCGTCAGTTCATTTTCACCTCCAGAAATCATTTGCTTCATTTCGTGTCATAGATGTGGGATAAATTAAGGCCCTCCTACGACGAGTCACCTCTTGTTGACATTAGCTCATTATCCAAGAAGTTGACCTAGAAACACCCTTCCAGTGCTTTGAAGCTTGTTTACATCAATGGAAAGTTTCTCTCTTCCGATGATAGGTTGACATCAATGGCCTTCGACCAAAAGATTTTGCATGGTGTTCGATATTGGATCATGTATTCAAACCACGTGAAATGTACTGTAGTACCTTGAGGATCATTATCATTATCGGCGATCCCTCTCATGTCTGGTAACAGCTCACATCATTGGCTGGTAATCAAGCGGTGTCTTTCCATGTTCGACCTCAGAACATCTCTTCACATGGTTTGACTTGTACATCGAGCGAAGGTTGAACGAGTTTGAAGACCTCGGATCTAGTTTCATCCATCCGGGTTGCGATATATTTAGGGATACAAAAACATCAAATGTACAAAGGCTCTACACAGATGGTCATCCTAATCATGGATTATAACTCTATATTTGTAGAATCACAAGTCTGCATCTGCAGATGACTATTTGCTCTATGTACATGAAATTAAAATTTATAATGCTGAGCATGGGAATGCCCCCCTTAGCTAACTCATGAAAAAAACCATATTAACATGATGTATTGTATTGTAATTTATGTAGGTCACCTTCCAGTTCGAAACTTCTGATCCTCATGATAAAACATTTCACCCGACATGAACATTTACGACCTCATGCTTTAGGAGGCAATTGTTATAGACATATTTGGGCACATCAACCCCATACTCATATGTCGATGATATCAGGGTTCATCAACTCCTAAAAGAGTTGTTTTATACCCTAAAGAAGCTTAGTCATCTGAATGCCTCATTCCCCAAAAGTTCCATCTCAGAAATCATCCAGAAAGTGCCTAAACTGAACCATATCTGAAAGCCCTATGTTAGGGTGAGATGCATCTCACCTGCTACACTGTCTAAGTGAGATGCATCACAGTTTGGCCCTTTAGTAAGTGCGATGGGTGAGGTTGGACAAAATTCCAGGATAGTTTGTGAGTTGGTTGCTCATGGAATCTTCTAGAAACTTCTCCTGTGCCACTTGCCTCTCTGAATTCGCCCAAGGATGACCAAGGGAACTAGGAAACCATCTCCAATTCCCCTCTCTTGTGGAACTAATTTCAACAAATGGAATGGCATTCATCATCCCCATTGATGACTCACCCTCTTGCAATCATCTATAAAAGGATCTCCCATCCAAGAGATCAGAAGGTTGAATTGTTGTGAATTTTTAGAAAGTGCTGCTAGTTTCAGTATTAAGGAGAGAGCATTGTATTACTGTTCGTGTGTTCTTGCTAATTCATGAGGTGAAGAAGGATTGAAGCTGGGAGGATGGTGCTAGATCAGACAACTGGGTTGTAATTCTCCTTATTATCAATAAATTTCTTCGAGATTTTTCCCAATTGATTGTGTTAACTGTAAATGCTTTCATATGTTCATTATATCTCTGGTTCTATAATGTTTATGTTGTGATAGATCACGATGCTTTGACAGTTCTTTGTTGTTGTAGTTGTGCAGGTACTCTCCAAATGTGTTAAGTATGGGGAGGAGTTACGGGATCAGTCAAAGTAGAGAGAGATCAAGCAAGGATCAAGCGAAAGTTCCAGGTTGGTCCTCTAGGTTAGCTACCAAACTTAGAGGGTTAGTTGTTTGACAAGACACTAATTTTCCCAGAAACAATCGCTTACAATAATCTTTGGGTTTCCATGTAGCTTTTGAATTGTTTCCATAAATGCAATAGAAACTGTACTGGCTTTAAATGGATGTGATAATGCACAAAAGTGTGCATACTTGGTAAGTCTGTCAACTACCACCATGATGACACTCTTTCCTTTAGACTTGGGTAAACCTGTGATAAAATCCATTGAAACCTCCTCACAACATTGGCTTGGAATGGATAAACGTTGTAATAGACCCGGGGTCTTAATTGTTTCAACTTTATTTTGTTGGAAAACCAAACATTCTGCCACAAAATTTTGAATATCTGATTTAAGGCCTTCGCAAAAAAATTCCTTCTTAACCCTGTGGTAAGTTTTTAAAAATCCTGAGTGCCCTCCTAAGGGAGAAGTGTGCAATTCCATAAGAATCTTTTGTTTGAGTTGGGAATTCTTACATAGGTATAAGCGATCTTTGTACCATAACGAATCATTTTTCCAGCTATGAACTGAGATCTTGTTGTAGCTTTCGAATGAGTGCCCACATTTCTTCATCATTCTTCCATTCCTCCCTTGCTTAATTTATCCAATCTGGTTGGATAATAGAAATGGCACACACCAATGCTTCCACATCCTCATCGTTTCTTGAGAGTGCATTTGCCACAACATTTTGCTTCCCTTTTTTGTAGATTATTTCAAAGTCATAACCCAACATATTTGTGCCCATTTTTGTTGTTCTTCAGGGGATAATCTTTGTTCTAAAAAGTATTTAAGACTATTATGATTTGTTTTTACCTTGAAGTGTCTTTCCATTAGGTAGGGACACCATTTCTTAAGTGCATGTAGTATTGCCAACATTTCCTTCTCATAAATAGCTTTGTGTAAATACTTTCCCTTGATTGGACGACTTTCGAAAGCAATGGGTCTTTCATCTTGCATTAAAACAACACCAATTCCATTTCCTGAGGCATCACATTCCACAGTAAAGGTTTTTTTGAAGTCTGGCATAGTTAATACCGGTGCTTGGAACATTGCCTCTTTAAGATGTTTGAAGGCCTGTGTTGCTTCTGGAGTCCATGAAAATGCATCTTTATTCAATAATGTTGTTAGAGGTGCTGTTATTCTCCCATAATTCTTAACAAACTTGCGATAATACCCTGTCAACCCGAGAAATCCTCGCAGATGCTTTATGGGTGTGGGGATTTTCCATTCCTTATTGGATTTAATTTTTCTAGGGTCTACCTTAACACCTTCATGAGATACAATATGACCCAGATATTCCACCTCTTGTACTCCAAAGAAACATTTGGATCTTTTTGCATATAATTGTTTCTCCTCCAATAGTTTGAGCACCCTGTCAAAATGTTCAACATGATCCTTCCAAGACTGGTTGTAGATTAGTATATCATCAAAAAATACTAACACAAATTTTCTAAGGAAGGGTTTGAAAATGGAATTCATCAAACCTTGAAATGTAGAAGGTGCATGGGTAAGGCCAAAAGGCATGACCAAAAATTCATAATGACCCTCATGAGTTCTAAATTCTATTTTCGAAATGTCTTCAGTCTTCATTCTGATTTGATGATATCCTAAACGAAGATCCAACTTGGTGAAGTAAATTGATCCATGCAATTCATCCAATAATTCATCAATGACAAGAATGGGAAATTTATCTTTAATAGTGAGCTTTTTGAGCTCCCTATAATCCAGACACATGTGCCATGATCCATCCTTGTTGTGCACCAATACTAATAGAGCATAGAAATAACTTTGACTAGGTTGAATTATACTAGCGTCTAGCATTTCTGCAACCATACGTTCAATTTCACTCTTTTGGGCATAGCGATATCTGTACAGCCTTATGTTTGGAGGAACACTTCCTGGAATCAAATGAATAGCATGATCATGATCACGAATAGGTGGGAGACCTTTGGGAGTCTCAAATACCTTGGAATGATTGTCCAAGACTTTTTGCAGATCTGGAGAAATAGATGATTTTGATGTGAGAACCTCTAGCGAACATAATTGTGCAATTACATCTCATTGTTCCTTCTTTAGAAGCTTTGTCATACTGTTAAAGATGATTATCTTTCCCGATTTCCCTGCAATACCCCTTAATTCAACTTCCTTTCCTTTCCCAGAAAATTTCATGAAAAGTTCTTGAAAATTAAAAGCTATTGTACCAAGGATTGTAGCCATTGGACTCCTAGTACAACATCAACACCACCCATTGGAATGGAAAGCATTGGGCTATTCAATACATATTCTCCCATGGATAGCTTGATATTATGGCACTTTCTAGAGCAATTTATGGTTCCTTCACTTGCAACCATCACTTGACACTCTGGTGCTGGATATAGGAAGAAATTCAATTCCTTTGCTATCTTAAAATGAATAAAATTATGGGTACTTCCCGAATCAATCAACACTATTACCTTTTTATTCTTGATATGTCCTTCTATCTTGATAGTTTGAGGAGTGGTAATTCCAGCCAATGCATTACAAGATATGGTCGGATTCATTTCTTCTTTATCCAGGGTTTGTTCCTGGAGTATATCCTCTTCTTTTGACATTTCTTGTTCCTTTTCTTCCTCCTCTTCACAATCTATGTAGAATAATTTCTTCTTAGCACACTTATGACCTTTAGTGTATTTTCTATCACAATTGTAACAAAGCCCCTTTTCTCTTTTTTCTTCCAATTGTTGTGGTGTCAACCTTGTAGGTTGTGGAAGGCTAGGGCAACAACACTTCCATCTTTATAGTTGTGAGTGGTAGGCTTCCTGGTTGCCATAATTTTGCTTTCCATTTTTCTTGCTAACCTAAATGCCTTCTCCAATGAATCAGGTTCCCAAAGGCGAACCTCATGTTGGATATTATCTTTTAAAGTCCCTATGAGCACATCAATCCTATGTTCCTTTGGAATATATTTTACCCTTATGTTCAATTTTTGGAAGTCATCAATGTGCTCCATCATTGAACCCTTTTGTTTGAGATTTATCAATTGGCTAAAAAAAGTGTTGCTTTTTGTATCCTCATAATGTGCTATCATTTCTTCCATAAAAATTGCCCAAGTGACAATTTGTTTACGAGAGCAAAGCCATCGATACCATACAAACTGATTTGGTTCCAAATATAAAGTTGCAATAAGTACCTATTGTGTGTTTTGCACATTATGGAGATCGAGAAATTGCTCCATTTGTAGTATCCATGTTCCGGGATCCTTGCCATCGAACTTCCTCATATCAATTTTTGGAACATGGTGGGTCTTCAATCCAACAAGAGTCTATGAAATCATGATTAACATTTCTTTTATTCTCATCATGAGTTTCCTTTACTACCCTTTCACCATTAATGATCATTTCTTATAGCAACTTATTTAAATTTATCTTCAATTCTTCCATCTTATCGTCCATGTAATTCATCTTAGCTTCCATCCTAGCGTCCATGCAATTCATCTTATCTTCGATGCCATCCATCTTAGCTTCCATGCCATTCATATTTACTTGCATGCCATTCATATTAGCTTCGACACCATTCATCTTGGCTTCATTTACCTTTAGTGAGAGTGAAATTTTTTGTACTTGGTCTTGTAATTTTGATATATCATGTTGCATTTCTTCCTCTTCTTCACGAGTCATGCTAGAGCTTTCAGGTTGCTTAATAGGTGTTTCCATTTTCTTTCTTCGGGGCATTAGTTAATGCTAATAATTCTTCACTATTCCCTTTGAATTCCTTCAAACTAATTTTTCAAACCAATCTTATGCAAATTAAAAACAAACTACACATTTGTTTTATTTTTTTTACTTTGTAAGAGATCGATATTGAATCTATTGTATCTCTGTAACTGCGGATCTTGAATATCTGAAATCTTATCCTACGGTAGCCCTTTGAGTCCTATTTCTAACCCCACAAGTTTGATCAAGATTGGATTCTCCAAGGAAGAGTTATGCCAAATCTCCCACGGTGACCTGATTATAGACTAGTTCAGTAGAGCAAACTTGTATGATGTGCCACGTGTCACTGTTTCGACCTTAGTACCTGAAATTGATACACAAAAAACTACAAGTCGTCCTCTTTCTGAAAATTCTTATGAAATTTCAATATGATGCTCAAAAAAAAGTTATGACGATTTTCCTCAGGTCACCATTTTGGAATGTAATTCGGGAGTCTTCAAAAACCCTAACTTCCTTAGATCATATCTCCGTAAATATAGCAAGAAAAACTCTAAAATTCGGACCCGAAGTTCAAAATGGTTTTGTCTCAAATGGGTTTTTTTTATAGCTTCTTAAACGTCGTAGAAAAAAAGGTACAACGAAAATTCCACGATGACCTGTTTGGAGCAGCGAAACCCTAGAATCCAAAGCTCTAATACCAAATGTTATGAAACCAACTCACAAAAAGATAGAAAATATAGATCAATGCCTTAGAAATAAGCTTCTTCAAGGGGGAAACCTCCTTTACATTACACAAATGAACAATTATTAGATGATACAAATGACTAAATCTCCCTTCTATATATAGGAGTCTAAGGGGTCACAATATAATCAAGCCGACATAACAGTAATAACATAAGGGCACAAAAATAACAATAGTGGGTTTCTATTAGGCATACTAATAACAATATGGGGACAATAGGGGCACAAAAATAACAATAAAGGATACAATGCCAATAGTAATGGGGGAATCACTAGTATTATAGGGGCCTAACACACATACACACTCTCTCTCTCTCCCCCCCTCCATATCTATCTCTCTTCTTACCTCCCTCTATTTGTCTCTCTCTTCTTCCCTCTTGCCCCCTCCATCTATAACTCTATCTCCCTCTGTCTCTCCTTATTTATCTCTCTATATCAACCCACAAACATACAATATCTCTCTCCATATCTATCTATCAATCAATCTCTCCCTCTCTATCTCTTCCCCTTCTCTCTCTACATACATCTATATCTCTATCTATATCTCACATTGTCTCTCTATCTCAACCCCCAAACACACACACACACACTCTCTCTCTCACCCCCTCCCTCTTCCTCTCCCTCTCTCTCTCTTCCTCATCTCTCTCTCTCTTTCTCTCTTCCACTTCTCTCTCCATATCTATCTCTCTTCCTCCCTCCCTCTCTCTACTTCTCTCTTCTGCCCTCTCTGCCCCCTCCATCTACATATCTATCTCCCCTTGTCTCTCCTTCTCACCCCAAAAACATACAAACTCTCTCTCCATATCTCTCTCTCTCCCTTCCTCCCTCCCTCTCTCTCTCTCTCTCTCTCTCTCTCTCTCTCTCTCATTGTCTCTCCATCTCTCCCTTATCACTCCCTCTCGCTCTCCTCTCTCTCAATTTCTCTCTCTCTTCCTTCCTCTCTCTCCCTTTCTCTCCCACCTCCCTCTGTCTCTCCCCCCATCACACACTCTCTCTCTCCACCCTCCAACTCTTTCACTATCTCACTTCATCTCTCCTTCTCTCTCCACCCTCCAACTCTTTCACTATCTCACTTCATCTCTCCTTCTCTCTCCCCCTCTCTCTCAAGTCCTCTCTCTTTTCCTTCCTGTCTCCCTCTTTCTCTCCCCCCCATCACACACACACACACACACTCTCCACCCTCCAACTTTGTCACTATCTCCCTTCCTCTCTCCTTCTTTCTCTCCCCCTCTCTCCCACCTCCATATCTATGTCTCCCTATCTCTCTCTTCCCCTTCTTTCCCTATCTATATTTTCTCCTTTTCTCTCTCTTCCCTCATCTACTCTCTCCCTTGTCACTCCCTCACTCTCCCCACCTCTGTCTCTCAATGTCTTTGTTCTTCCCTCCCTCTCTTTCCCCCTCCAAATCCATCTCTCTCTCCCTCCCTATCTCCTCCTCTCTCTCCCTCTCTTGCACCTCTATGTCTCCTCCCCCACCTCCCCCCCACTCTGTTCCCCTCCATCTCACTCTCTCTCTTAAAAATGATCCCATTGTATTGTATTTAAGAAAGTATTAAATTAAAAAGAACATAATTGGTTGTAAAATATTAAACCTATATTTTGGACCAATCATTTCAAAGAAAATACAATAATAAAAAACTTAAAAGAATCATGCACTATCTTTGTTAGTCACTTGGATTTTCTTTCTCTCTTCACTTGGATCCTTGGTTAAGATGCATATATCCTAGTTCTTTATAATATAGGATGGAAGATTTAGACATACCTCAAAAGTAATTATAGTTTTTTTGCTTTTAGATTTAATTCAAAAATGTCATAAAATTAAATTAAAATAAAGTATTTGTAAAATATTTCAATTTTGAAATAAGTTATGGGTTTTGGGCATGTGGTATTGATAAGCCATGGTATTATGATTTTATTCCCTTCTCTCCCTCTTTTCCTCCCTCTCTCTATTTTTCTCTTATAGGTATTGGTCCATGGTATTGTAAACATGTCTATTTAGAAGTTAATAATATCCATGGTAAATATTCATGATTAAAAATCTCGTTATATTGTAAATATTAATTTTTAATGTGCTTATTAATTAAATTTAAAAATGGTTATGAAATCATTATTTTAATTTACATGGTAAAACGGATGTTAATTTATAAGTGCTATTCATATATTATATATTTTAATGTGATATGTATATTATATTTTTTTTTTTATCTAAAAAATTGATAATAATTTTACTAATAAAAAAAAATTAAATTTAAAAAATATCTCACATTTCACACCTACAAATCTACCTTATACTCCACTTGAAAATGATTATTAACTACACTAACTAACACTAACTAACGTAAATCCATCTCATAATATTTCATAGAATTATAATATTTCTTATAGTATTTTGAAAATACTTATAATATTTCATATTTAGTATGATGTATAGTTTCCATTTGGTATTCATCAAAGCGAGCATATAGAGTTGACTTTGAACACTAAGACTTCTGCCACGACAACCAAATTGAAGACACGATCCAATAAATTAATAGACACCGTGGATTTTAATAGAGGTCATTCAATTATGGCCCGGTTTAATTATGAGATGTTTCTTTTTATAATGGTAAGATCGTGAAAATTTTAGGTATTGGAAATTTTCTAATAGTATAATTTAAACTTGTTATTCTATTTTTTTTATTAAAATTTTGAAAAAATTAATGTAAAAAATTTAAAAATTAACCAAATTTATATATTAAAAATAATTTTTATATTATTATGAGTAACCACACACATTACATATTTCAAAATTTGTATGGTTAAGTATAGAATGAGCAAGATCTCCTACCTTGTTATCTTCTTATTCACAAGAATTCATCCGATAAGCATCTTGAGATGTTAATATACGTCAATCATGTGCATGTATTGGTTGAATCTCCCTCAAGTATGACTGACGTCCAATATCCAGTCTAGAAATTCACCAACTATTTCCATGTCCAAAAGGCATCCACGCTCTCCATCAATTTCTCTCTAGGCCTAGGCAATTTCCTCATATATCTACAATGACGTATTCTCTTTGTATTATCCAACTGCGAACTTAGCTCTTTGTTGGGCGTGAGTAAGCCCCATTTCCTTGTAATAAGTTGTTCCCCTTCTTACAATGGCTCACTATTTAGGCATGATATTATTCAACCATTCCCCCAAGACAAAAGCTTGCTACAAGGAGAAGGTGCCGAAAATGGGGAGGAGGGGTTAGGAAATGAAACAAACCCAGAATCTAGGAGTGACCATGAGACTTAACCAATCCTAAAGCCATGTGAAGGGAGAATGCCCAAAACTCTGCAGAAGAGCTAGAATAATTCCAAAGCTAGGGGCAAGTGAGCTTAGGGAGCAATGAGGGAAAATCAAAAGAGGGTCCAATGAGGGAGAGAGAGGAGTAAAATGAGAAAATCAAATGAAAAACAAAAAGTAAGGCTTGCCCAAGAAGGAAACAACTAAGCATAGCTCAAGCAAGCATCGAAGCAAATGATTCAATAAGAAATCCCACCCTATCCAACCATGAAACTTGCAAGTGGAATCCAGAGACCATGAGTGGCCATATGTGCCTATTAGTGTGACGCTTGTGCTTCCCTAGCTTATTTGTAAACTATCATGGATATTCCACTAGATAGTTCGATACAACATATATAATAAAATATATTAGAAAATCCAAAATCTACATTATGAAGGTTAATTTCTCCCTAGATTTTGGATTTGTCAATTATTGTTTATTACTTAAGCATGCAAATTATAACTATGTAGAAAATAGAGAACAAATAGACTAACCACACACTAACCACAATAACACAAGATATGACTTGGAAAACCATTTTGGGAGCAAACCCAACTAAAAAGTGATGTTGCTCCTCTCTTTTTCTTTGAATGGAAATGGATGCAAGTACAAATGAGTGAGACTTGTGGCATGTGGGCTGCTATAATATACAAACCCTTTTTGTTTGCTCTCTCTCTATCCACTCTTAACTACTCTACTAATCATTGAAACAAAATGCACTCCAATAGAATAAAAGCCCTTTTCCTCCTAGCGACTTAATTATAACACAACTCAATAGCCTACTTGTGGTTAAGTTTGACTCCATAAAATCTTTAATAACTAGAGTTACCATATCGACTCTTTTAAATTCTTCTTCATCATGATCATGTGGCTAGCCCATTTTCTGTGAATAATGAGGGTTGATGTGGCATCATCTCAAATAGTGGTGGTCAAATCTGGAAGGTTAAATTTTGAATCACATAAATTTTACATACAAAATTTGATTGAGGAAATTCTCACACCATTTGAAAGATATCTTGATATAGATGGGACAACCCAAGCTAATTCCCCTTCATTGTAAATATTCTATGCATTTTGATCATACTTAAAAAGGCTTGAGAATTGGGACACAAATTTCAGATTTTTGAGGAAGGACGTTGCTTGGGATTTAAAAGAGGCGACTTATTTTATGACAACCATGAAGGTTAGTTGGTGTGCCTTAAATGGACCAATTTCCCACATTAATTTAGTTGAAGAAGGAGGACAAGGTACCATGCTTTACTTGGAAAAATATGTAAGGAATAAATGACGAAGTTGAGTTAGAGATGGGCTACATGAGCTACCGGGGGACAAAAGAAGTCAACCAATAGTAAGTGGGAGGAAGGAAGTGCTGACACATAACATTCCCTCCACTACTCAAATACAAAAAAAGCACTATGGATGATAAGGAAGGCATGATAACACTATCAATGCATGCAATAAAAGACAATTGCAACAACCCGAGGAAATGAGAGGACTTCCTCGGGAAGAGAATATGCCATACATGGTAAAATCAATAGAATACACACCAAGAGCACTTTCATGCACAAAAGAGGGATGAAATTATGATGCAAAAAGAAAGAAATATAGCGGGAACACAAGAGAAAGAAACTAAGCAAGAATGAGACAAAAAAATCTTGATGATGCCATAAGAACGCAGGGAAGAAGAGCCATTGCTCTGTTTAGTATTGGGAGGTTGAAGAATAACTCACATGTGAGGACAAGGTTCTCTGGATTCCCTATAAGACTAGAGGGTGGAGATGGTTTTATCTAGATTCCATCAAAAACTTGGGTGGAGGTATGATCCTTGGATTTGTGGAAGGAGAGTTATTTAGCCCCCTCTGCTTGTTTTCTTGGTTGACAATGAGCTTTGTATTCCCTTGTTTCTGATTGAGGGTGGAGGCACAACCTTTGGATTTCCTTTTTGTTAAATGAGGGTGGAGGCATAGCCTCTGGATTCCCTTGTTGTTGATTTATGGTGGAGGCACAACCTTTGGATTCCCTTGTTGCTGATTGAGGGTGGAGGCACATCCTCTAGATTCCCTTGTTGTTGATTAAGGGTGGATGCACAACCTATGGATTCCCTAGTTGCTAATATTAAGGGTAGAGGCATAACCTATGGATTGTCTTGCTGATAAGACAGTGGAGGCACAAAATCTAGGTTCCATTAGTGAACAAAATGTTTTAGGTGGTGAATCTCTATATTCCCTGAGAAATAGTGATTGAATGTAGGAGTTTGTGGGTGGAGGTGGATGGTCCTCTAGAGCCCTTGTTTCAGTTGGAAGATTTGGTTTGATCCCTTAAGCACTCATTGTCAAGCTTTGGAATTTGACTCGGGGGTGAGTACTACAAGGACTTGGTTGCAGTGTGTCTAAGGTTGGGTGGAGAGTAAATGTCCCAATCTCAGTTGCCTAGATCAAATTGTCAAAGATAAGTGTTAACTGATGTCTCTAATGTTCTGAATACCTTACACTTGTTTAATGTATTTTTTTATCATGGCTTATAATAATGAGTAGCATGGTATTCTTTCTTGAATGAGCATTGTAGTTTAAAGGCATGGATATGGAATGATTTAAGTTCTTATGTTAGCCCAAGGCTTGTACTGATATGTATTCAATGTGTTGATTCAATGTGTATGTAATGAAAAGTGATATCTTCTTCCTTCTTGAAGAAGGATGTGTGTATATATATATATATATATATATATATATATATATATATATATATATATATATATATATATATATATATATATATACATATATATATACTTCCTCAGTAAATGGAAGGGTTTCCTGTACACACCCGTGGGCTTGCTTTTTGTCCATTATTAGTCGAGAAGCCTATAGCTTGGTGAGATGTGATGATATTGAAATTCATCTAAGGGAAATGATGAAAATGAATGGGTAGCCAAAATGGATAGTGATAGTGATAGTTATACATGTATACACATACATATACTTAATGTGGAGTCTGTAGTAATAATCCATTTTAAAACCATTGGGTTCAATCTCATGCATACAAAGCAAGTGGGAGCCGAGGTTTAGTATTCTTAGGGACCGAGAGTTAAACCGTAATGACTTATATAATAGAAACACTATGATTGAGCCCAATGGCTGGGAGATAGCTCCCAAAGCATTCACATTCCTTTCATGCCATAGACAAAGATTGAGGTCAGAGGAGCCACGAGGTTTGAGCCTCATAAACCATGTAATCAGGCGTTATGACCTTAGGTAGAGTGAGAGAAATCTAGGTTGTTGATAGTCAGGTGCTTATGGCCGTCGAATGACCTTGGAGGTTCCCCCTTGAAGGTTTCAAATGGAGCATGATGGAAAATTTATAGGGTATTATCCTTGAGATAATGTGGCAGTGGGAGCGGGGGAAACCCTCCAATTCGCACACAACGAGTAAGCCATGAATGGTTGGGGATTCAAAGGTTACGTGGGACCCAATCCACATGGGAAAAGTGATGAGGGATGACATCAACCTGGGACTCAAACCCTAGAATATTTAAATGAATGGCATGATAGAGTCATCGAGATTTATTACTTGGGGTGACATGGTATGTGGGGCTCTATTCCATGGGGATGAGGGTTGTGTGGTGCAAACGTATTCATTTACCATCCAAGGGGGAGGCTAAGCCTAAGTGTAGAGTTGAAACTGCCAACAAAGCTCAAAAGGAATGCCCTAGGAGTTTGACAGGGAGTAGTGGGGAGGCTCACAGGGGTTCACCGCATTGGGGTGACGTGGCCTTCATCGGGGCCCCACACTCATAAAACTTTTCATATAGCACATATGTGTGATGGGTTGGGTCATGCCCACTGTATAGTGGGTATTATGTGACCAATATGATCAGGTCAAGAACTATGGTAACATTACCATGTGTCAAAGAGGGGATGGTTGGGATTTCCAAATGGGTGCCACATGGCACTTTGTTGAGGTGGAACTATTTAAATGGTTGACCTTTGGATGACCATATCTTTGGATCCGAGAGTCAGATCGGAGCAAAATTTATACCATCAAAATCATCATGACAAGACAGACGCTATGGTATCATTCATTTTGTGTTTCTCAAGAGTAAAAGGAAGCAAAAAACTTGGACCCCATTTGCATAATTGGACCATGGAAATTGGGTTAGCATAGTAATTTCGTACTTCTAACCTTAGTTATAACTAGAGATAGCAGGGGGTATGTTATAGAGTCATATCAGAGCCTTTAGGTTCAACACTTGGACTATATGGACTCTATCATAGATAAAATGAAGACAAGATTCAATCTTGGACCTTGGGAAGATGGAAAAGTAGTAGTACATGTGATATGAGTCAATCTCAATTATTGTAGTAGAATAATCTGCAAGATAGAAGGGACGAAGCTGAGTTAGAGACGGGCCACATGAATAGTTTGGGGACAAAATAAGTCATCCAATAGGAAGTGGGATGAAGGAAGTGTTGACACACAACATTCCCTCCACCAGTCAAATACAACATAACCACTATGGACGAGAAGGAAGGTGCGACAACACTCTCAATGCATGCAATAGAATACAGTTGCAACAAATTGAGGAAAGGAGAGGGCATCCTGAGGGAAGAGAAGAGACCACATAAAATAGAAGAGAATCATACGAGCCAAGATAAATCTCATGCATAGAGCAGAGGGATGGAATTCTGATGCACAAAGAAAGAAAGACAACAAGAATGCATGAGAAAGAAACTGAGCAAGAACAATAAAATAAAAGCTTGGAGATGCTATTAGAATGCGGGGAAGAAGAGCCATTATTTGTTTTAGCATTGGGAGGCAGAAGAATAACTTGCAAATGAGGTCAAGTTTTTTTGGATTCCCTATAAGACTAGATGATGGAGATGGTTTCCTCTGGATTCCCTTGACAACTTGGGTCGAGGCCTGATCCTTGGATTCCTGGAAGGAGATTTCTTTAGCCCCATCTACACATTTTCATGGTTTGTGGTGAGATTTGGATTATTGCTGTTGATTGAGGGTGGAGGAACAACCTTAGGATTCCCTTTTTGTTGATTGAGGTTGGAGGCACAACCTTTGGATTCCCTTGTTACTGATTGAGGGTTGAGGCACAACCTCTAGATTACCTTGTTGTTGATTGAGGGTGGAGGCCCAACCTATAGATTCCCTTGTTACTGATTGAGGGTGAAAGCACAACCTTTGGATTCCCTTTTTCCTGACTAAGGGTGGAGGCACAAATTCTAGATTACTTGGTTGTTAATTTGAAGGGCGAAGGCATAGCCTATGGATTCCCTTATTGATAAGAGGGTCGAGGCATAACCTTTAGATTTCCTTTGTGAACAAAAAGGGTGGAGGTGGTGAACCTATCGATTCCCTTAGAGACAATGACTGAATTTAGGACTTGGTGGGTGGAGTTGGATGGTCCTCTAGGGCCCTTGTTTTAGATAGCAGATTCAGTTTTATCCCTTTACTCATCCTCAAGCTCTCAAATCTAGCTCAAGGGTTACTACTACAAGAAGGACTTGGTTGCTACTACCATAAAAACTACTATTAATCTCGTATAAAATGAGAAATATCTCCTCCCTTGTTATGTTCTTATCCACAAAAACTCATCCCATAAACATCCTTAGATTCCAATATAAGTCAATCATGTGCATGTATTGGTTGAATCTCCCTCGAGTATGATTGACGTCCAATATCCAATCTAGAAATTCACCAACTATTTCCATGTCCAAACAACATCCACACTCTCCATCAGTTTCTCTCTATACCTAGGCAATTTCCTCCTATATCTGCAATGGCGTATTCTCTTTGTATTATCCAACTACAAATTTAGCTCTTTGTTGGGCGTGAGTAAGCCCCATTTCCTTGTAATAAGTTGTTCCCCTTCTTACAATGGCTCACTGTTTAGGCATGATACTATTCAACCATTCCCCCGAGACAAAAGATTGCTACAAGGAGAAGGTGCCAAAAATGGGGAGGAGGGGTGAGGAAACGAAACAAACCCAGAATCTAGGAGTGACCATGAGACTTAACCGATCCTAAAGCCATGTTAAGAGAGAATGCCCAAAAGTCTATAGAAGAGCTAGAATAATTCCAAAGTGAGGGGAAAGTGAGCTTAGGGAGCAATGAGGGAAAACAAAAACAAGGTCCAATGAGGGAGAGAGAGGAGTAACAAATGAAAAATCAAATGAAAAACAAAGAGTAAGGCTTTCCCAAGAAGGAAATAACTTAGCATAGCTCAATAAAGCATCAAAGTAAATGATTCAATAAGAAATCCCACCCTATCCAACCATGAAACTTGCAAGTGGAATCCAGAGGCCATGAGTGGCCATATGTGCCTATTAGTGTGAGGCTTGTGCCCACAATTACTCCCTAGCTTATTTGTAAACTATAATGGATATTACACTAGATAGTTTGATACAACATATACACTAAAATATATTAGAAAATCCAAAATCTACACTATGAAGGTTAATTTCTCCCTAGATTTTGGATTTGTCAATTACTGTTTATTACGTAAGCATGCAAATTAAAACTATGTAGAAAATATAGAACAAATAGACTAACCACTCACTAACCAAAATAACACAAGATATGACTTGGAAAACCATTTTTGGAGCAAACCCAACTAAAAAGTGATGTTTCTCCTCTCTTTTTATTTGAATGGAAATGGATGCAAGTAAAAATGAGTGAGACTTGTGGCCTGTGGGTTGCTACAATATACAAACCCTTTTTTCTTTCTCTCTCTCTATCCACTCTTAACTACTCTACTAATATGTGGAACAAAATGCACTCCAATAGAATAAGACCCCTTTTCCTCCTAGCGACTTAGTTATAACACAACTCAATAGCCTACTAGTGGTTAAGTTTGACTCCATAAACTCTTTAATAACTAGAGTTACCATATCAACTCTTTTAAATTCTTATTCATCATGATCATGTGGCTAGCCCTTTTTTTGTGAATAATGAGGGTTGATGTGGCATCATCTCAAATAATGGTGGTCAAAACTGGAAGGTTAAATTTTGAATCACATAAAGTTTACATAAAAGCTTTGATTGAGGAAATTCTTGCACCATTTGAAATATATCTATATAGATGGGGCAACCCCAGGCTAATTCCCGTTCATTGTAAATATTCTATGCATTTTTATCATACTTAAAAAGGCTTGAGAATTGGGACACAAATTTCAGATTTTTGAGGAAGGAGGTTGCTTGGGATTTAAAAGAGGTGACTTATTTTATGACAACTATGAAGGCTGGTTGGTGTGCCTTAAATGGACCGGTTTCCCACATTAATTTAGTTGAAGAAGGAGGATAAGGTACCATGCTTTCCTTGTAAAAATATGTAAGGCAAAAAGGATGAAATTGAGTTAGAGATGGGCTACATGAGCTATCGGGGGACAAAAGATGTCAACCAATAGTAAGTGGGAGGAAGGAAGTGATGACACATAACATTCCCTCCACTAGTCAAATACAACAAAACCACTATGGACGATAAGGAAGGAGTGGTAACACTATCAATGCTTGTAAAAAAAGACAATTGCAACAACTTGAGGAAATGAGAGGGCTTCCTCGGGAAGAGAAGATGTCATACATGGTAAAAGTGATAACATACACACCAAGAGAACTCTCATGCACAGAGGAGAGGGATTAAATTCTAATGCAAAAAGAAAGAAAGATAACGAGAACACAAGAGAAAGAAACTAAGCAAGAATGAGACAAGAAAATCTTGATGATGCCATAAGAACGTAGGGAAGAAGAGACATTACTCGGTTTAGTGTTGGGAGGTGGAAGAATAACTTACATGTGAGGAAAAGGTTCTTTGGATTCCCTATAAGATTGGAGGGTGGATATGGTTTTATCTGGATTCCATCAACAACTTAGGTGGAGGCCTGATTCTTGGATTTGTGGAAGGAGAGTTATTTAGCCCCCTCTGCTTGTTTTCTTGGTTGACAATGAGCTTTGTATTCCCTTGTTCTCCCTAGATTTTGGACTTGTCAATTACTCTTTATTACGTAAGCATGCAAATTATAACTATGCAGAAAATAGAGAACAAATATACTAACCACTCACTAACCATAATAACACAAGATATGACTTGGAAAACCATTTTGGGAGCAAACCCAACTAAAAAGTGATGTTGCTCCTCTCTTTTTCTTTAAATGGAAATGGATGCAAGTACAAATGAGTGAGACTTGTGGCATGTGGGCTGCTACAATATACAAACCCTTTTTGCTTTCTCTCTCTCTATCCACTCTTAACTACTCTACTAATATGTGGAACAAAATGCACTCCAATAGAATAAAACCCCTTTTCCTCCTAGCGACTTAGTTATAACACAACTCAATAGCTTACTAGTGGTGAAGTTTGACTCCATAAACTCTTTAATAACTAGAGTTACCATATCAACTCTTTTAAATTCTTATTCATCATGATCATGTGGCTAGCCCCTTTTCTGTGAATAATGAGTGTTGATGTGGCATCATCTCAAATAATGGTGGTCAAAACTGGAAGATTAACTTTTGAATCACATAAATTTTACATACAAACTTTGATTGAGGAAATTCTTGCACCATTTGAAATATATCTCTATATAGATGGTGCAACCCTAGGCTAATTCCTGTTCATTGTAAATATTCTATGCATTTTGATCATACATAAAAAGGCTTGAGAATTGGGACACAAATTTTAGATTTTTTAGGAGGGAGGTTGCTTGGGATTTAAAAGAGGTGACTTATTTTATGACAACCATGAAGGCTGTTTGGTGTGCCTTAAATGGACTGGTTTCCCACATTAATTTAGTTGAAGAAGGAGGATAAGGTACCATGCTTTCCTTGTAAAAATATGTAAGATAGAAAGGATGAAGTTGAGTTAGAGATGGGCTACATGAGCTATTGGGGGACAAAAGAAGTCAACCAATAGTAAGTGGGAGGAAAGAAGTCATGATAACATTCCCTCCACTAGTCAAATACAACAAAACCACTATGGATGATAAGGAAGGAGTGGTAACACTATCAATGCTTGCAAAAAAGAAAATTGAAACAACCTGAGGAAATGAGAGGGCTTCCTCGGGAAGAGAAGATGTCATACACGGTAAAAGTGATAACATACACACCAAGAGCACTCTCATGCACAAAGGATAGGGATGAAATTTTGATGCAAAAAGAAAGAAAGATAACGGGAACACAAGAGAAAGAAACTAAGCAAGAATGAGAGAAGAAAATCTTGATGATGCCATAAGAACGCAAGAAAGAAGAGCCATTACTCGGTTTAGTGTTGGGAGGTGGAAGAATAACTCACATGTGAAGACAAGGTTCTTTGGATTCCCTGTAAGACTAGAGGGTGGAGATGATTTTATCTAGATTCCATCAACAACATGGGTGGAGGACTGATCCTTGGATTCGTGGAAGGAGATTTATTTAGCCCCCTCTGCTTGTTTTCTTGGTTGACAATGAGATTTGTATTCCCTTGTTTCTGATTGACGGTGGAGGCACAACCTTTGGATTTCCTTTTTGTTAAATGAGGGTGGACGCATAGCCTTTGGATTCCCTTGTCGTTGATTGATGGTGGAGGCACAACCTTTGGATTCCCATGTTGCTGACTAAGGGTGGATGCACATCCTCTGGATTCCCTTGTTGTTGATTGAGGGTGGATGCACAACCTATGGATTCCCTGGTTGCTAATATGAAGGGTGGAGGCATAATCTATGGATTCTCTTACTGAAAAGAGGGTGGAGGCACAAAATCTAGATTCCATTAGTGAACAAAATGGTTGTAGGTGGTGAATCTCTATATTCCCTGAGAAACAATGATTGAATGTAGGAGTTGGTGAGTGGAGGTGGATGGTACTCTAGAGCCCCTGTTTTAGTTGGAAGATTTGGTTTGATCCCTTAAGCACTCATCCTCAAGCTCTAGAATCTGACTCGGGGGTGAGTATTACAAGAATGACTTGGATGAAGTTTGTCTAAGGTTGGGTGGAGAGTTAATATCCCAATCTCAGTTGCCTAGATCAAATTTTCAAAGATAAGTGTTTATTGATGTCTCTTATGTTTTGAATACCTTACATTTGTTTAATGTATTGTTTTATCATGGCTTATAATACTGAGTAGCATGGTATTCTTGCTTGAATGAGCATTGTAGTTTAAAGGCATGGATATGGAATGATTTAAGTTCTTGTGTTAGCCAAAGGCTTGTATTGATATGTATTCAATGTGTTGGTTCAATGTGTATGTAATGAAAAGTGATATCTTCTTCCTTCTTGAAGAAGGATGTGTCTACATTTATATATATACTTCCTGAGTAAATGGAAGGGTTTCCTATACACACCCGTGGGCTTGTTTTTCGTCCATTATTGGCCGAGAATCCTATATCCTGGTGAGCTGTGATGATATTGAAATTCATCTAAGGGCCATGATTAAAATGAATGGGTAGCCAAGTGTATGTGTTATAGACTAGAAGAAATGACTATTTAATCCCTGTTTAAACATTACTAAGCTTAGGGGAGAAAGCCAAGATATATCTATATATATATATATATATATATATATATATATATATATATATATATATATATATATATATATATATATATATATATATATATATATATATATATATATATATATATATATATATATATATATATATATATATATATATATATAGTTGATGAACATATAGTTCAACTCAAAATGGATAGTGATAATTATACATTTATACACATACATATAGATAATGTGGATTCTGTAGTAAGAGTCCATTGAAAAACCATTAGGTTCAAGCTCATGCACATAAAGCAAGTGGGAGCCGAGCATTAGTACTCTTAGGGACTGAGAGTTAAACCATAATGACTTATATACAATAAAACCACTATGATTGAGCCCAATGGCTGGGAGATAGCTCCCAAAGTAGTCACATTCCTTTCATGCCATAGACAAAGATTGAGGTCAGAGGAGCCATGAGGTTTGAGCCTCATAAACCATGTAATTGGATGCTATGAACTTAGGTCGTTGATAGGCAAGTGCTCATGGCCATCGAATGACCTTGGAGTTTCCTCCTCGAAGGTTTCAAATGGAGCATGATGGAAAATTTATAGGGTATTATCCTTGTGATAATATGATAGTGGGGCCCGTTTCCCAATGCACAAAGCGAGGGAAACCCTCCAAATCGCACACAATGAGTAAGCCATGAATGGTTGGGGATTCAAAGGTTACATGGGACCCAATCAACATGGGAAAAGTGATGAAGGATGACATCACCATGGGACCTAGACCCTGGAATATTTAAATGGAGGGCATGATAGAGTCATCGATATTTATTACTTGGGGTGACATTGTGTGTGGGGACCTATTCCATGGGGATGAGAGTTTTGTGGTGAAAAAATATTCATTTATCATCCAAGGGGGAGGCTAAGCCCAAGTGTGGAGTTGGAACTGCCAACACAGCTCATAAGGAATTCCAAAGGAGTTTGACAAGGAGTAGTGGGGAGACTTGCAGGGGTTCACCGCATTGGGGTGACGCAGCCTTCATTGGGACCCCACACTCATAACACTTTTCATATAGCACATATGTGCAATGGGTTGGGTCATGCCCATTGTATAATGGCTATTATGTGACCAATATGATCAGGTCAAGATTTATGGTAACATTACCATGTAGCAAAGAGGGGCCGGTTGGGTTTTCCACATGGGTGCGACATGGCAGTTTGTTGAGGTGAACTAATTAAATGGTTGACCTTTGGATGGCCATATCTTTGGATCCGAGAGTTAGATCAGAGCAAAATTTATACCATTAGAATCATCTCGAAAAGACAGACACTATGGTATCATACATTTTGTGTTTCTCAAGAGTAAAAAGAAGTGAAAATAATGAGACCATGGAAATTGGGTTAGCATAGTAATTTCATACTTCTAAACTTAGTTAGAACTAGATATAGCAGGGGGTATGTTATAGAGTCATATTAGAGCCTTTAGGTTCAACACTTGGACTAAATGGGCTCTATCATAGATAAAATGAAGAGAAGTGATGAGCCTCATCATTGGGTAATTATATGGGCCTTAATTCACCTCCTAGCTTAGTCAAACCAACTATTCTCACAACATATTGCATACTTTTGATTATATTTTGTTTAGGAGATGAGCTAGAGTTGGATATTTTTCTTTGTGGTCTAATGTGCATTTAATGCAAGATTAAAGGATAAAAGCAAGGAATTTTGGCAAAGACCTTGGTCAAAACTCGAATGGGACAAGGGATAGGAATTATAGGAGGTAAATCCTCCTCATTTACTACCCCCGCCCCCCCATTCGAATATTCCTCCATCATCTCGGAGTGAAAACAGTGAAATCATGAGGACTAGAAGGCAATGAAGGAAGTGAAAGTTAAAGCACCAGTTTATCTCAAGTTTGGGAGCCGAGCCTCCATAATTTTAAGGAAGTCATTGGAGACTTCAGACGTATAAGTAGAGAGGCCTAGGGCCTTAGTAGGATTCATATTTTTGATTGTAAAACTTTACTCTATTTTTGAGCAGCAAGACTTGTGACAGATTTTGATGTAATTCATTGTTTTGATAACAAGACTGAGTTTTGTTTTGAGCCAACATTGAGTTAACTCAGAGGTTTGAAGCTTTTGGGTTAGGTCCCAACCCTAGAAGCCAAGGCTCCTCTTTATTGTACATGTATGCTAGCATAGATTCATGGTTTGATTGTTCATTTGCTTAAGTATCAGCATTTCCATTACAACAGTGTAGAGTAGATTGGTTGTGTTTTAGTTTGCTTCCATTTATGCCTTATTTCAATTAGCAGGTTAGGAAGGAGAAAATTATCACCATACGGTTTTCAGTAGGTGTCTCAGCCTCACCTCCTCCCTTTGGGACCATGACTTGAGGAAGAGACCCTTCAACAACCCCAAAAACACAGATTTCTAGTTCTTGCATGAGCTTTGGAGTTTGTTGTCTTGATTCAGTACTTGGTTCATTTCATCGTCATCTTTTTCCATCACTCTCTTTCTGTAATAAGATCTCACTCATATTCTCATTTCCTTCAACATGAAATTCTTAAGCGGAAGCTAATAAATCACATCTTAATCGGATTATACCCATGGATTTCCTTACCATCCAATCCATAACAAACCTAGCCAATCACCGTTAACCGTGTGTCGCATAGCCAACGTATTCATTTCAATGTTTGACTTTATGCGCTCCAAATCTCCACCGTCGATCTGTCTTGCTTGATTCAATAGCTATTGTGTCATCTGCTCGCCAACTATCTTGGTTGATCTCCATCGTTGATCAATCCCGCTTGATCCAACGGCTATCACACAATCTCACATGGATTCTTGCACGACCGATATTAGATCGACAATGTGCGAGAAAAGTGGTTTTCCCGTGTTACGCATCACCCACTTAGGCTAATTGTGTAAACTTTAGGAATTCCACTTATAGCTTTGAGGGTGCGCGGGAAACTGCTTACCACTTATGAAGGCCGCTCCATCATTCCTCACATTTTCCACCATTCAGCCGACACGTGACTTGATGTGATCCCTCCATCTATTCACTTAATCTCTGCGATAATATCTCCACCGCTCATCTTTCATTAATCTTGTTTGTTGATCGATCCATCCATCTATTCACTTAATCTCTACAATAAGATCTCCTCCGCTCATCTTCCGTTAATCCTGTCCGTCGATCCATCCATCCATTTATTCACTTAATCTCCATGATAAGATCTCACCGCTCATCTTCCATGAATCCTGTTCGTTGATTGACCCATCCATCTATTAACTTAATCTCCTGCGATAAGATCTCCACCGCTCATCTTTCGTTAATCCTGTTCGTTGATAAATCCATACATTTATTCACTTAATCTCTTGCAATAATATCTCCGCTGCTCATCTTCTATTAGTCTTGTTCCTTGATCCACCCGATCTAATGGTTTCTATGTACTGCTGCTTCATTACGTCTCCCTTTCACTGATTTCGATCTTCGATTTCTTTTTCGCTTGACTCCTTCCTGAACTTTGTTCTGTGTATTATTTAAACGATGCCACTCCTGAGCTTTGATTTGGTTATTCAATCAGACTCCAACACTGTCCGATCATCACAAACACCAAAAAACCAAGAAAAAAGTGAAAACAAATTTAGTTTAGTTTCCTTGCTTACACATTAGTATGGTTTGATGCTCTTTACTTTTGTAACTTAGATAACAGCATTAGGTTTGCGTTGATTTAACAATTATTCTTAGCATAGTTGTTTAAATGGTTAATTAGGATATGGTGTGATTTAGCATTACATGTTGTTTTCTTCATTACTGCAGTAGAGTAGCTCTCTTAGAATAGATTTGCTCTTCTTCCATCAAAGGATCAGGCTTCTTCCAACTCTATAGAAGTCTGGCTTGGAACCCCTGGGGTCTCTCACTAGATGAACAGTGACAATAGGCAGGACCTTCACTTCTACTTGTGCATATAGCACTGTCAGCTCCAAGCTTGTACAAACCCCGAGTTGATAAGTAAAGCTAGTATCCCAGGAGTTGCAACATCCTTGCTGCAATATTGGCGCTCATCACTTTTTGGAACCATTGTCGGGGAGGTGTCTAAGTAGAATGTGGTTACTACTTTCTTTTCTTCTACTTCTTATCTTCAATTTTCTGCCATTAGTTTATTTTTGAAAAAATAATCTAGTAGCTTCCTTTCTTTCATTTTTCATTATCTGCTTTCCTTTCCATTCTGCAAGTAGAATTTCAATCCAGCAAGTAGTTTTTTGTTTTTTGTTTGTCTGTTTTATTTTGGTTTTTTGTTTTGTTTTGTTTTGCTTTTTGTTTTTGTTTTGTTTTGTTTTGTTTTGTTTTGTTTTTGTTTTGTTTTTGTTTTTGTTTTTGTTTTTGTTTTTGTTTTTTTTGTTTTTGTTTTTTTTTGTTTTTCGTTTTTGTTTTTTTTGTTTTTTGTTTTTTGTTTTTTTGTTTTGTTTTTGTTTTTGTTTTGCTTTTGCTTTGTTTTTTGTTTTTTGTTTTTGTTTTTTTTGTGTTTTGTGTTTTGTGTTTATTATTATTATTATTATTATTTATTTATTTATTTATTATTATTATTATTATTATTATTATTATTATTATTTTTCTTTTTTTCTTTCAGTAGTTTTCATTAAATCAGCAATTTCATTTTTGTAAAGTACTTTCCAGCTTTAAAAAATCTTATAAAAGCCAACCCAAAAGCATTTCCTTTCATGCCTCGTAGGAATAGGAATAATTTAGGGAAATTCTTGCCAAATACCCCCACTGCATCCAACAACCAACCTTCTCTCTTCTTTGGTGGCTGTGAACTGGAGGAACCTTTGGGTGAGCAACCTGACATATTTGAAGAACCTACAGGGGAAGAAGAAGAAGAAGAGGAATCCATTCCTACTGAACCAATGGCTAAAAACTGAAATGACAGAGGAAATAGAGAGAGAATTGAAGGTGCCTTCCCCATTAGGGAAACCTGTTATCACTAAATAGGGGTTTACATTGTTCCTAGTCATGGTTTTAGATTAGTGTCAAGTCTCCCTATGTTTTAATGGGTAGGTGGTAGGTTAGGAGTCCCAAAGGTTTAATTTTTCATGTCCAAATAAAGCCTAACATCCTTTTTCCATGTTTCATGAGTCCTACATTCTTTTTAGAAACTCATAGCTTAAGCCATTTTGAAAATTTTTGGAATTAGCCCCGAAACCACGTTTTCATAGTGCAGACAGTGTAAAATGTTTGTTTTGCGCTATGAAAATGTTGCTCTTTTCGTAGTGCTTTTCCCTGCGCGCTACGAAAGCGCGGATTCAGAGAACAGTCTTGTCAAACATCAATCCGTTAATATTCCGTTATAATTTTCATTATTAGGTGTCAGCTAGGAGTCAGTCCTTAAGCATGCCACCATCCAAACTCATCATTTCAAATTTAGGGTTCATTATGGAAGATAATTTCAAATTTGAAAGGACTGGCTAGTCTCATCATTTTAGTTTGCATGCAAACCCTTGAACAAAAGTTTTTTGAACAGTAAGCTTTGGTAATTTTCCACCAAGGTTTCCCTCATCCATAATTCAGGCAAGGTTGACCACCATTGGCAAGCGAGGCTGATCAACAGAATTTCAAAAGAGGCTGGTTTTATCACAAGAATTCAAAAGGAAAGATGATAGAGGAGAAGAAACGTCACAGGTCTGGTCATTGCTTGAGAACAGAGCCTGAAAGCACTGAGGTCTTAATCAGAGACAAAGCAGTTGTAGAAGCCTTCAAGAAAGCAGGATGCTGGAAGTTTTGTAAGAAATTGCAGGGAGGGCATACTCAGGTGACAAAGGAGTTTGCACTCCATTTCACTGGCTTAAGCACAAAGGTCGGAATGCTTAACTTGCAAATTTCTCCAGAGGTCATAGCGTTGGTGACAGAAATTCCTAGGGGGCAAGAGACATGGTTCAAAAACTTTAGATTCGACATGGAACCATGTAAGGTGTTCCTAAAGCCAGAGTTTTCAGAAACCGACTTAACCAAGGTAGTTCCCAAAGACTACATCAAGGACAACTATACCAACTTTCTCTTCAACATCCAATGTTATTTCACCTGTGAAGGCAGATATCAAAAGGTTTATTCATATCATTTTAAACTCCTGTTACATTTTATTGGTATGATTTCTCTAGATTTGCCTTACTTCTTATTTTGAAGTGTAGCTAAGATGGCAGATAAAGTACAATTGAAATCTCAAGGATGTGAAACTTCCCTGTTTCATCATGGTTTAATTAAACTGATAGTTCTACATGAACTCAAAAGGATCAACAAAGATTGGTCTTCGTTTTTGTTTGTATGTGACTTTGGAGCAGAAAAACAAGGTGTAGACACTAGCCCTAGGGTTAAAGGAACTCCATCAGCAGAAACCAGCAAGTCTGTAATGTCCAGGGAAAAAAGGTATGTTAAGTTGAAGCCTAGGAAGCAGGTGAAAGAGCAAGCAAGAAAAACCCCAGTAGTCATTCTTGAAACTCCTAAATCTACCAAAGAAAATATGCCTGAGGTTAAGGGAATGACACAAGAACAGTCAACCAACAAACCAGTTCAAAAGAGATTGACTAGAAGTCAAATTGCAAAGGAGAAAGGTAAAACAGTGATCTCGAGAGAAGGTTCCAGCTTGAAGGGTGATTTAAATGATATTTTAAAAGCCATTGATATTGCAGAATCCCCTTTGGTGCAGGCAGATGTGATAAAATCTGATCAAGGAAAGTCAAAGAAAATGAAACCCTCCAAGAAATTGGAATTTAAGGAGGATGTCTCAGCATTTGTTTTCAAACCCAGAAAACCCTTAACCAGGCAATCCAAGAAGATGCAAGAGTCCAATATTGAGTTGGGGAGAACAGAAGAAACATCTGTTGTTCAAGAAGAGTTGATTGACATTCCATCTCCAAGACCTGAAGGTGACAAAAGCACAGTTCCTGCCACTCAAACAGAAAAAGCCAGTTATGAGGTTATGGAAGAAAGGTTAAAGGCTGCCAACAATGAAATTGCTAGACTAAGAGTGAGACTCAGAGAGCATGTTGCTAAAAGGACAAATTTCAAAAGGATGAAGGCTCTCTGGGAAGCTGAAAAGGTGTCCAAACTAGAAATAGTAAGCAGTGAAACTCAATACTTTACTTGGACTGTTCCTGCAATCAAAGAAGCCATATTTGTAAGGAAGATTAATGCTCAGCTAAGAGCTACAAATAGGGGATTGAAGAGGAAAATTGAAGATCTAGAAATACAACTAACCAAATCTGGAAAAGGGTCTACAACAATAATGAAACAGGGTGTTGAAAAGGGGCAGTGAAGGAGATATATCAAAAATAGTTTTGGCACATAAAAAGAGTTTTGGCATATAAAAGGAAGAACAACTGTGAAGAAGAACATCTATAAGGGTAAGTGATTTTGATTTTTGGTTGATCATATCAATCTTCATGGAATTTTGAAAAACTCCCAAACTACAGATTTTTTTTGAAGGCTGTGTTGAAAAAGAGCATACATAGCAGTTTCGTAGCGTGCTATGAAACTGCTAAAGATGATCATTTAGCACTTATGGATGCTTTCCGAAGGTAAAGGTTTGATTAGTTCCAAATTTTGAATTTTCTAGTAGACATGGGATCATGTATGAAGTCTTAGATGGCAGTGGTGTAGAAAGCAAGGTCCTAGGAAGTATTTCATAAATGATATAAAAGTTGTGCTACGAAAACAAAGTATTTTCGTAGCACAGTCATGTTTTGTCTTTCCTCCATATTTTCGAGTGTCCTTTTCTTTGCACAGGTGGAAAATGAAATGTTAATGGGTTATTAGTGCATGCCACATGTATACCAGCAAAACTACTCGAAGATAAGCAGAAGGGATTAAGGGCCTTAAAAGGAGGAACTCTGTCTCCTAGTTATCAGGACAGTTAGGTCATGACTCAACATGTTTTGTAACAGCACTGAGGACATCATCAAGCTCGAAGACATGGGTGGGCAGCAGATTAAAGAATGTATTGAAGTCATAGATAAGGTTGTTAAAAGCATGTTTTAGGAGTTTCACTCCTATTTGTATTAGGACTCTTAAAGACAGCTAGCTGTCAAGTTGTAATCAAGTAGTTTGTTTTATGAATATATAGGTGTCTAAGTTAGGAATTCGAATTCTTCTAAAGATAGATCATAGTATACAAGGTTGTAAAACTCTATATAAAGCTTGAGAATCGAATTCCTCAGGGTTGGTAATTTCATTAGAAAAAGAAATTTGGTTATTGTAAGAAATTGTGGTTTTTCATACTTAATACAAAGATCATTTTGACTACTCAAGATTCACAAGGAGTTTATGTGTTTGATGTTCTTATGGCCTTGTTCAATTACTTATTTTCAGTGGTATGAGCTTGTGATACTTAGAAGTCATTGGACAATCCTCTAACTTCCTTCACATGCTTGTAAACTGTGTTGATTCATTGTGATTACTGTTTTATTTATAAACCTAAACTCTAAGTGCCTTGACTTCCATGTTTTGCTGATCATGTTGTTTTGTTGAAGACTATCTTGACTCCATAGCCTAATAGATGTTTTCTAATCTTTGATTCAACCAGTAAACCAGTTATACATTTGTCCATTTTGTTCCTAGAGTTAGCCATCTAATCATTAATCAAAAATCTTAAACCTATTGAGAGAGCCCTCTCAGGTTGAGGAGGCTAAGCCTCAACCAAAAGATTGGTTTGAAAGAGTTATTCAGAGTCTACTTGATCAACAACCTATCAAGGTCAGATTTTGTGATAACAAAACCAATGGGGACACTAAGGTGAAGAATATAAGCCCCTCTGCTCTACCTCATTTCCATGGCCTGACCACAGAGGACCTTGACACTTTCCTATTTGAGTTTGTTGTTATATGCTGAACCTATGACTATATAGATGATGAGAAAAAGTTAAAACTGTTTCCATCTACCCTCAAGGATGTAGCATTGCACTGGTTCATGGGTTTACCTGGAGACAGCATCAAAACTTGGGCTCATATGCAACATGCTTTTAACAACAAATATAGGGACTACTGTAGGTCAAAGGATACTAAATAAGAGATTTTTAGGATGACCATGGGCCAAGATGAATCCTTAGAAGACTATGAAGAAAGATTCCAGCTCAGTTACAAAAGGGCCAGGTGCACACTTGACCCCGAGTCACTAAAGTTGGTCCTGCTCAGAGGAGTAAGGGAAGATCTTCTGGATACCTTACATTTGTTAGCAGGAGGGGATATCTACCAATTACCCTATGAGGATATCAAGACTATCTTTAGAAACCATTCTAGGGCAGCCAGGAAAAAGGGTAGGGGTAGTCAACCTATGGCCAGTACATCATCTTCCAACTCATCCATCAAGGGTGAAATTGGAAATATGCTGGAAGATTTCAAAAGTGAGATGCTGCAAACCCTTGCCTTGCAATTGGACACCATGAACATCAAAAGGAAGCAAGAGGAAGCAGAGAGAGCCTTGGCCATCTTTTGTCCTAGATGCACCAGGAGGCATCCTAGGAATGAATGTCCATTGAACTGCATTGAGATTTGCTCGGTTTGTGAAGAAAACCACTCCACAGACAAGTGCCCTTCTTTACTCAGACTCAAAGTTGTATATCAAGGAGCTGAAGGGGTCACTGAGTAGCTTTGTTACATCAACCAAAGGAGACCTCCTAGGCCTAGACCATACCAGCAGGGTATGCAAGGGTCATCCCATGCATATTACAACCCCAACCAAACCACAATTATACCTTCTTGGGGACCCCCTGCTCATCCTTCTTGGTCTACACCCCCTCCTTGGTCCTATGCATCTCAGTATCATTCCCAACTAGCTAGCCAGTCATTTCAACCTTATGCTCCGCCACAACCTCAATGGAATACCCCATTCCATGGGTGGAGGCCCCAATACAACAATGCTCCATCTCTATTGCCTCCACCACCTACCCAACCACAACTCCCACACTCTGCTCCACCCAAGCAACCTCAGATGCCTTCCTAGCCAAATCCAAACCTGAACAATAGGCAGGATAAATAAGTATACAGTGGAGAGACATCATACCCAGCTTATGCTGTAGAAATCCAGGAGATCAACCTAAGATCTGGGAGAATTCTCCCGGATAACCAACCTCCCTCTCCACATAGGGAGGTTGAGGAAGAAAGAGAGGAAAGCAAACTTAAAGTATATCCACCCTTTCCTGAGAGATTAGCCCAACCACTCCAGCCTACCCCAAAAGAAACTAAATTTCCGAGAGAATTGAAAAATCTATGTGTAAAGATCCCCCTTCTCAGGCAATAAAATATGTTCCCATTTACAATATTCTGATTAAGGAGAAATGCTTCAAGAATCTAGGAAGAAGAAAAAGGGATGCCCCTACCATTCATGTCATTGGGAAGCTGTCCGACTTAATGCTGGGGCAAGTAATATGTCCAAAATATTTGGACTCAGGAAGCCCTGTAATAGATGTGCACATCAATGGCACCATCATCCCACACACTCTGATCAATCTTGGGGCCGCCATTAATGTGATTACCAAGGACACCATGCTCAAGATCAACCTCCAAGGATCATTGAGGAAGACCACAACAGTTTTGCAAATTGCAGATCGTTCCATAGTCACCCCCGAGGGAATTGTGGAGGATGTTATGGTCTCCATTGAATCTTGGGAGTACCATGAAAATTTCCTAGTTCTCCAGCCTAAGGCTAAGCTTACTGGTTACCCCTTCATCCTTGGGAGGCCATGGTTGGCCACAGCCGATGCTTACATTAGCTGCAGAGCTGGGAATATGGCCAAATAGTTAGTCCTATACCCCCTGTTCAACCTTCTCTAGAGTATTATTTACCTGTATTGTTGGAGGAGGAGGAAGAAGATGAGGTTTATTCAGCCCAAATTTATACTTTGGAAGCAACCATAGGAGGAGGACAACAAGATGAGGATGACTTAATTGAACACCTGCTCCAAAGTCCAACTCCTAGTTTGTTACCATTAGAAGAAGAAGTAAGGGAAACCCAGAACAATCATCCAATTGACTTATGCTTGGCCGATTCCAACCCACTCCATGTCAAAACTATAGAATTCGGCCCAAAGAAAACTTTGAAAATTAATCCATCTCTTTCTGCTCTTGAAGAGGAAAAGCTATGCAACATGTTGAGAGAAAACCTAGAAGCCTTCACTTGGAGTTACAAGGAAATGAATGGAGTACACCCCTTAGTGTGTACTCATCACATATACATCAAAGAAAGTTGCAAACCGGTATGACAACCACAAAGGAGGATGAATCTATCTCTTAAAGATATAGTCAAAGAAGAACTGAAAAAACTGCTAGATGCAGGATTCATTTACCCTATCTCCGACAGTGAGTGGGTCTCTCCTTTAGTGTTAGTTCCCAAGAAAAATGGTTAGTGGAGGATTATTGTCGATTACAGGGAGTTGAAGAAAGCCACAAAGAAGGATCATTTTCCCCTACACTTCATTGACCAAGTGCTAGATGGCTTGGCAGGGAAGAAGTTTTTTTCTTTCCTAGATGGATTCAATGGGTACAACCAAATCCAAATATGTCCAGAAGACCAGGATAAGACCACATTCACCTGTCCTTGGGGTAATTTTGCCTATAAGGTCCTTCCTTTTGGCCTATGCAATGCTCCTGCCACTTTCCAAAGAGCAGTCTTGAGTATTTTCACCGAATTAGTACATGATGCGGTGGAAATTTATATGGATGATTTTACACCTTATGGATGTGATTTTCAAGAAGCCCTGACTAACCTAGGCAAAGTATTGCACAAATGCATTGAAATGAACCTATGCGTAATTCCAGAAAAATGTGAATTCTTAATGACTGAAGGGACCGTGCTAGGTCATTCAATATCTTAGCAAGGACTGCAAGTGGACCCGAACAAAATAGCAATCATCCAAAGGGTCCCACCTCCGCAAAAGCAGAGGGATGTCAGGAGTTTCTTGGGGTTAGCTGGATACTACCGAAGGTTCATAAAGGACTTCAGCAAGTTGGCCTCTCCTTTATTTGGGTTGTTGACCAAAGATTTAGAGTTTATATGGTCAAAAAGTTGTCAAGAGGCCTTAGACATTTTAAAGGGTAAGTTAACCACTGCACCAATTCTTCGAGGCCCAAACTAGGCCCTCCCTTTTCATATTCATGTTGATGCCTCACACAAATCCATAGGAGCAGCCTTAGGTCAGGTAGAGGAGAAATTTCCCTATGCCATATATTTTATCAGTAAGAACCTGTCAAAGGCTGAGATAAATTATATTGTGACTGAAAAGGAACTCCTGGATGTTGTGCATTCATTAAACAAATTTAGGAATTACATTATAGGCTACCAAACATTTGTGCATGCTGACCACACTGCAATCAAATATTTAATGAACAAACTAGATGTGAATGCTAGAATTATAAGATGGTTTCTTTTATTACAACAATTTGATCTAACTATGGTTGATAATCCTGGTAAGGAAAATGTTGTTGCATACTTTCTATCTAGGATAAATCTTCCTATAGGTGAAGAAGGAATGGTGGATGACCAGTTACCAGATGAGCATTTGTTTGCTATTTCACTTCTCTCCCCATGGTTTGATGGTATAGCAAACTATTTGGTATTAGCATAGTTCCCACCAAACTTGCCCTCCAAAGAAAAGAGCAAAATAGTCAGGAAAAGTGCCCCCTTCACCTAGATTGGGGGAAATCTTTTCAAACTTGGCCCAAATCAAATCTTGAGAAGGTGTGTAAGAGAAGAGGAAGTTTTTGACATCCTTCTGACATGTCATGATGGGCATTGTGGAGGTCACTTTACAACAAAGAGGACAACATTAAAAGTGTTACAAGTGGGCTATTATTGGTCCACTCTTCATCAGGATGTGAAAAAGTACATTAGTCAGTGTGATCAATGCTAGAGGATGGGAAAGCCTACTCCAAGAGATGAAATTCCCCTACAATCTCAAGTGACTTTCGAGCCATTCAACAAGTGGGGCATGGACTTCATTAGGCCTATCAACCCTCCTTCAAAGAAAAAACAATACACTATTGTGTGCACTGATTATTTGATTAAGTGGGTTGAAACCAAGGCAATTAAGGCAGCAACAGAAGAGAAGGTGGTTGAATTCTTAAAGGAGAATGTATTCTATAAATTTGGGTACCCTAGAGAGCTAGTCACAGACCAAGGCAACCAGTTTACCTCCAACATGATTGAAGAATTGCTCAGCCAACACAAAATCAAGCATAGGACCTCCACTCCTTATCATCCACAAGCAAATGGGCAAGTGGAGGTGACCAACAGGGCACTAGAGAGCATCTTAACCAAGGTAGTAAGTAGCAGCAGGAAGGATTGGGCAGAGAGACTAGTTGAGGCCACCTGGGCATATAATACAACATGGAAGACCACCACTGGATTTACACCCTATGTGTTGGTCTATGGGAAAAAGGATTTGTTGTCCATTGAGTTTGAATATAACACATTGAGGATGGCAGCTCAACTAGATTTGCATCTCAGTCATGCACAGAAAGAAATATTGTTCCATTTGAATGGCTTGGATGAATTTAGAATGCATGCCCTCCTACATACAGAGATAGTTTAGCTTCAGAGGAAGATCTGGCATGATAGACATATTAAGGAGAAGCAATTTCAAGAGGGAAATTGGGCATTGCTATATGATTCTAGGTATAATTACTTCAAGGGAAAGCTAAGGACAAGATGGCTCAAACCTTATGTGATGGAAAGATGCCATGATAACGGCTCAGTGAAAATCAAAACTATAGATGAAGAAGCCATTCCATTGCTTGTTAATGGACACCGACTGAAAATGTACAAGAGGCCTTTACCAAAACAAGAGTTCATTGAAAATATCAATAAGACAATGATGATGGTGGAGCAAGTTCCAACTCCTCCCTCATCAGGCCACTGAAAAGAGAAAAAAGAATAAGGATTCAGGTGAAAACCTCCATGAGGCACCTGAGTCCCATCTTTGGGTTGAAAACCTAATGAGGCGGCCCAATGATGAAAAAAGAATGAAAAAAAAAGAATAAGAAGATCCCTGGGTGAAAACCTTCCTTGAGGTGCCCAGGGAAAGCATCTAGGGTGAAAACCTCTCTGACGCAGCCTAGGTGTTTTTCAAAAAAAAAGAAAAAAAAAAGAGAAAAAAACATAATTGTTATTTGCAGGTCGGCGAGAAAGATAATGAAAGAGAAAAGAGAAGATCCAAAGGGAACCCTACCTCACATATATCCATCTCCTCCACTCCTTACCATGCATCCCTCCATCAATTCCATTGTTTTTTCACTTCATTGCTTCAAATTAGGTTAAGACTGTGTTTTTTCAGGATCCCCTGAAAACCTACAGGATGATCCTGTAGGAATTATAGTGGCATGGGAAAACCTACAGGAAGCAATCTGAGGGTGAATGGTAGGTTGGTTAGGTCCCCAAAATTCATTCTAGACATGATCTAACCCCTCACCTCGCCCATTACCATCATGCCTACACTTACCATTCAAAACAAAAAGAGATTAGTTTATGCCAGTTATGAAAAAAGAAAAATGAAAAAAGGGAAGACAGAGGAGAGTAAGAGAATTACCTGAATGTCCCTTGCTCCACACATGCTCCTACTCCCTCTGTCCATTCATTGCAGCATCCTCACAGCCCAAGCTAGCAACATGATTTTGAAATTCTAAGGGAGAAGTAGCTACAAGACATCTTGTAGGAAATCTTGTAGCAGCCTATCCCACAGAATATCAAACATCAACTACAAGTCTTCACTAGGATGATCCAGGAGCTCCAGACAACAGACATCAGATAGTAGAGGAGGAAGAAGAATGACCATGCAGCAAATAAACAATGCAACAACTCTGATCTTCGACAACTACAGCATGGCATCGAGACCACAAGTAAGTATCCCGCTCACTCACTCATATGCATCATTTGATCAAAAGTTGTAAGGGTTACGAGGTAGTTAGTTTATAAGTGAAAATGTGGCTAGTTAACTTGGCCACCTTCGCTCAATCATCACATACAAAACCAGGTGTCCTCTCACATGTGGCTGTAGTCAACTCAAAGACAGAGGAGGAGTAGGACAAGAAGTAGTTAACTACAGATCTATGAGGTGGGAGATGATTACGAGGAGTGGGAATGATGAGGTGGTTATGGGGACCAACGATCCAAAAATGGCAATGTACCTCTGCTGCCAGCACACCACCTCACCCCGAAAATCCATAAAGGGAAACAAAACATTGTTTGCATGCATTCATGCATTCCACCTCCTCGAAAACCCCTCACTCAAGTCGCTCTCATAAATTTGGCCATCCACAGGAAGCAAGGATCCATTGTTATGCAAGAGAATTTCTACAGGAGCATGCACAGGAATTCCTATAGGAACAGTCTACAGGAGTAGTCAACAGGATACATAGAGGCAGTCTACACGATAGGCAAAAAGGGGTTCAAGAGGGAATATCACGAGAATTGTCCACTTCCACCATTCTAAAGAGGTAGGATCTAAAAATCCATCCCCATTTACAAACAAATGAACTAGAAATGCTGTAAAAGTTAGTGGATATAACAACTGTGGGAGGTGAATTACATACACAGGAAACTCTGTTTTCTCCTGGATTTAAAATTCTTTTGTCAAACCTCTCATTTCCTCCTCAAGCCTCACAAGCAAGATGACATGAGGGTTTAATAGGAGAGAACCCACAAACACTACGAAGATACAACAACACCCCCAAGTGCTTGAAATCTTTATAAGACACGAATGGATGGGGTTTTTAAAAAAATTCACAGGGTATGATGATGAGGTGGCTCAAGAATTTTCTCATTCCCTCACTCCACATAGAAGAATCCATGCCACTGTTATAGTTAGAGGACTCGCTGTAAATCTCACCCCAGAGCTCATCAATAGGGTCACCACACTTCCCTTAGGAATTCCATGTAGAAAAGAAGACAAAGCAGACAGTCAGGTGGCAAAAAGGAAATTCTTTTTAGAAGGTGAAGAACCCATAGAGGATAAAAATGGAGTAAGGAGGGACAGTCTGCCATATCCATGGAGTGAGGTATGTTACCAAATCATCAAATATATCTCATGTGAGGGTAGATACAGTGTTTTTTATGTCTACCATTTTAGGATGCTTGAAGAATTAAGATTTGGGGTAGAAACACCAGTTCACCAAAGACTCAACATACCCTATTTCTTGATGCAATCACCCATATACTCCAACAACAAAGTAAAGGAAGGGAGTTCCCAACAATTGGCTCACCATGGGTTAATCAGGATCCTCATTAAGGATGCCCTCCAAAACCTCAGGATCCCTATAACATGGTCAGTCTTCAGAGACTTACCAGTAGAGGATGACATCAAAACCCTCACCTATGATGTTAGTCCTTCTGTCAGTGAGGAGGAGGCAAAACAAGAAGAAGAAGATACAAAGCTAGATGGGGATGCGCCGGATGAAGAAGAAACTAATACAAAGGAACATGATGAAGTAGAACAATAAGGGGGATAAGAGAAGGAGGATGATGCTAAAACAGAGGAGGAAATGAAGGAAGAAACTAATGGAGATGAGAAAGAATAGCAAGAGGAAGAAGATAAGAAAAACAGAGAGGAAGAATGCATTGAAACAGAAGGGGAATAACACAAGGAGGAGTCACCCAGGGTGTCTCCAGAGGCCCCTAAGAGGGAGGTAGCAGTTGCTCTCACTGTTCTCAGTACCCCAGTCAAGAAAAATGGGAAATAAGGAGGAAAACCCATCTATATTTCAAAACAAGAAAGAGCACAAGAATCAAACAAGGGAAGCCACAAATATCAACAAAAATCCCTATTGAGATTGAAGATTCCCCTACACCAAGGGACAAAGAAGCAATAATGAGAGATCAACTTGAGAGGGAAAATGCATGGCTAAGAGGACAGCTGCAGGAAAGGGAAAACCAACTAGCATGTATGGCCAACCTCTCCTTAGAGGCCATCTAGTGTAGGATGCCAGCTAAATCCTATGCTCTTTACCTCAGAGAACAATGGCTGTAATTTCAGATTAAAACACTAGCACAAAGGGGCACCATGCCATTTCAGGACTACACATAGTTTATTGATCTTTGTGATGAAAGTACACTAGAGGATAGGGCCAAAATGGCTGAGTTTTACTTGCACAACATGGCCCTCACAGACATGAATGTTTGGGATCCTAATGCTGAGCTAGGAGATATACAATTAATGGCTTTGGCATCATGGATGAACCATGAGGAGTCAAGGACTGCAGAGATGAAAATAATATTGGCCAGAGAGAAAAATGAACCTCTTTTCATTAGAGCTGAACTTTCAAATCCCATGGCCCTAATCATCACCCATAATCTAATTGCAAATGCTCCTTAGCTGGCACCTAGATATCTTGCTGCCCAAGAGCAAGAAATTTCACATTTTGAGGATATGTTTAGGCTGCTGGGAGATGATAGTATACATGTCTGCTTAAGGAGATGGAACACACTTCCACATAGCTTGAAGATCAAAGAATATCATTCCCCTCAAAGGTTGAGAGAGGAACTCAACAGGACACCTATGTATAGGCAATCAATGCAAAGGTTGAAGATCAATTGGATAGGCCTAAAAATCAGTCCACCACTACTCTTAGGGATGCTAGAAGGGAAAAAATATGAAGAGAAAAAGATGCAGTGGGAAGAAGTAGAAAGGAAAACATGCTTCTATGAACAAGAAGAAGAGACCACAGCAGAGGCATGGGATGCCAGAGAGGCTACTAGAGCGATGAAGGACATGGACATTGACTAAGTTGCTCAGCGGATGAGCAACACTTTCAGTAAGGGGGTGATGACGAGCCTCATCATTGGGTAATTATGTGGGCCTTAATTCACCTCCTAGCTTAGTCAAACCAACTATTCTCACAACTTATTGCATACTTTTGATTATATTTTGTTTATGAGATGAGTTAGAGTTGGATATTTTGTTTTGTGGTCTAATGTGCATTTAACGCAGGATTAAAGGATAAAAGCAAGGAATTTTGGAAAAGAACTTGGTCAAAACTTGAATGGGACAAGGGAGAGGAATTATAGGAGGTAAATTCTCCTCATTTACTACCCCCCCCCCCCCATTTGAATATTCCTCCATCAGCTCGGAGTGCAAACAACCAAATCATGAGGACTAGAAGGCAGCTGAGCAAGTGAAAGTCAAAGCACCAGTTTATCTCGAGTTTGGGAGCCGAGCCTTCGTAATTTTAAGGAAGTCGTTGGAGACTTCAGACGTATAAGTAGAGAGGCCTAGGAACTCAGCAGGATTTGGATTTTTGATTGTAAAACTTGACTCTATTTTCGAGCTGCAAGACTTGTGACAGGTTTTGATGTAATCCATTGTTTTGATAATAAGAATGAGTTTTGTTTTGAGCCAACACTGAGTTAAATCAGAGGGCTGAAGCTCTTGGGTTAGGTCCCAACCCTAGTAGCCAAGGCTCCTCTTTATTGTACATGTATTTTAGCATAGATTCATGGTTTGATTGTTCATTTTCTTAAATACCCACATTTCCATTACAACAGTGTAGAGTATATTGGTTGTGTTTTAGTTTTCTTCCATTTATGCCTTCTTTCAATTAGCAGGTTTGCAAGGAGAAAATGATCACCATAACGTTGTTAGCAGGTGTCTCAATCTCACCTCCTTTCTCTGGGACCATGAATTGAGGAAGAGACCCTTCAGTAACCCAAAAAACACAGATTTCTAGTTCTTGCATGAGCTTTGGAGTTTGTTGTCTTGATTTAGTACTTGGTTCATTTCATCGTCATCTTTTTCCATCACCCTTTTTCTATAATAAGATCTCACTCATATTCTCATTTCCTTCAGCATGAAATTCTCAAGCGGAGGCTAATAAATGACGTCTTAATCAAATTATACCTGTGGATTTCCTTACTGTCTGATCCACAACAACCCTGGCCAATCACTGTTAACTTCGTGTCGCATAGCCGATGTATTCATTTCAACGTTTGACTTTATGTGCTCCAAATCTCCACCATCAATCTGTCTTGCTTGATCCAACGGCTATCACGTCACCCACTCGCCAACTAGCTTGGTCGATCTCCACCATTGATCAATCCTGCATGATCCAATGGCTATCGCGCAATCTCGCGTGTATTCTTGCACGATCGATATTAGATTGAGAGCACGCGAAAAAATTGGTTTTCCCGTGATACATGTCACCCACTTAAGCTAATCACATAAACTTTAGGAATTCCACTTACAGCTTTGAGGATGCGCGAGAAATTGCTTACCACCTACGAAGACCGCTCCATCATTCCGCACATTTTCCACCCTTCTGTCAACCCATGACTTGATATGATCCATCCATCTATTCACTTAATATCTGTGATAAGATCTTTGCCACTCATCTTCCATTAGTCCTATTCGTTGATCGATCCATCCATCTATTCACTTAATCTCTGCAATAAGATCTTCGCCGCTCATCTTCCGTTAATCCTGTTTCCACCTATTCAATTAATCTCCGCGATAAGATCTCCGCCACTCATCGTCCGTTAATCCTGTTTGTTGATCGACCCATCCATCTATTAACTTAATCTCCTACGATAAGTTCTCTACTGCTCATCCTCCATTAATTCTCTTCGTTGATCGATTCATCCATCTATTCACTTAATCTCCTGCGATAAGATCTCCGTCGCTCATCTTCCATTAGTCTTGTTCGTTGATCCGCCTAATCCAACGATTTATGCACTACTGCTTCATTACATCTCCCTTTCACTAATTTCGATCTTCGATTGCTTTTCCGCTTGACTCCTTCCTGAACTTTGTTCTGCGTATTATTTAAATGTTGCCACTCTTGAGCTTTGATTTGTTTATTCAATCAGACTACAACACTGTCCGATCATCACAAACACCAAAAACCAAAAAAAAGTGAAAACAGATTTAGTTTAGTTTCCTTGCTTACCCATTAGTATGGTTTGATGGTCTTTACTTTTGTAAGTTAGATAGCAACATTATCTTAGCGTTGATTTAGAAATTCTGCTTAGCATAGCTATTTAAATGGTTAATTAGGATATGGTGTGACTTAGCATTACATGTTGTTTTCTTCATTATTGTAGTAGAGTATCTCTCTTAGAATATATTTGCTCTTCTTCCATCATTTAATCAAGCTTCTTCTGACTCTATAGAAGTCTGGCTTGGAACTCCTGGGGTCTCTCGCCAGATGAACAATGACAACAAGTAGGACCTTCAGTTCTACTTGTGCATATGGCATTGTCACCTCCAAGTTTGTACGAACCCCGAGTTGATAAGTAAAGCTAGTAGCCCAGGAGTTGCAACATCCTTGCTGCAATACTGGTGCTCATCAACAAGGTTCAATCTTGGACCTTAGGAAGATGGAATAGTAGTAGTACATGTGATATGAGTCAATCTCAATTGTTATATTAGAAATATATGCAAGGTAGAAAGGATGAAGTTGAGTTAGAGATGGGCCACATGAAAAGTTGGGGGATAAAAGAAGTCATCCAACAAGAAGTGGGAGGAAGGAAGTGTTGATATACAGCATTCCCTCCACTAGTCAAATACAACATAACCATTGTGGATGAGAAGGAAGGCGCGACAACACTCTCAATGCATGCAATAGAATATAATTGCAACTACTTGAGGAAAGGAGAGTGCATCCTTGGGGAAGAGAAGATACCACTCAAAATAGAAGAGAGCCATACGAGCCAAGAGAAATCTCATGCATAGAGGAGAGGGATGGAATTCTGATGTAGAAAGAAAGAAAGACAACAAGAATGCAAGAGAAAGAAACTAAGCAAGAACGATAAAATAAAAGCTTGGAGATGCTATTATAACACAAGGAATAAGAGCCATTACCTGTTTTAGCATTGGGAGGCAGAAGAATAACTTGCAAATCAGGACAAGATTCTCTAGATTCCCTATAAGACTAGATGATGGAGATGATTTTCTATGGATTCCCTTGATAACTTGGTTAAAGGCCTGATCCTTGGATTCCTGGAAGGAGAGTTCTTTAGCACCCTCTACATGTTTTCTTAGTTTATAGTGAGCTTTGGATTATTGTTGTTGATTGAGGGTGGAGGAGCAACCTTTGGATTCCATTTTTGTTGATTGAGGTTGGAGGCACAACCTTCAAATTCCCTTGTTACTGATTGAGGGTTGAGGCATAACCTCTAGATTACCTTGTTGTTGATTGAGGGTGGAAGCACAACTTATGGGTTCCCTTGTTATTGATTGAGGGTGGAGGAAAAACTTTTGGATTCCCTTGTTCCTGACTAAGGGTGGAGGCATAGCCTATAGATTTCCTTGTTGATAAGATGGTGGAGGCATAACCCATAGATTCCCTTTGTGAGCAAAATGCGTGGAGGTGGTAAACCTATCGATTCCCTGAGAGACAATGATTGAATTTCTGACTTTGTGGGTGGATCTGGATGGTCCTATAGGGTCCCTATTTCAGTTGGAAGATTTAGTTTTATCCCTTTACTCATCCTCAAGCTCCGAAATCTAGCTCAGGGGTTACTACTACAAGAAGGAGGGTTGCAATGTGTCTAACGTTGGGTGGCGAGTTATGGTCCCAATCTCAGTTGCGTGGACAAAAGTATCAAAGATAAGTGTTTGTTGATGTCTCTTATGTTCTGAATGCGTTACACATGTTTAATGTATTGTTTCATCATGGATTCTAATGCAGAGTAATGTGGTATTTCTGCTTGTACGAGCATTGTAGTTTAAAGGCATGGGTATGGAATGGTTTAAGTTCTTGTGTCGGCCCAAGGCCTGTATATATATATATATATATATATATATATATATATATATATATATATATATATATATATATATATATATATATATATATATATATATTTCCTGAGCAAATGGAAGGGTTTCCAATACACACTTGTGGGCTTATTTTCTATCCATTATTGGTCGAGAAGCCTATAGCTTTGTGAGTTGTGATGATATCGAAATTCATCTCAAGGGCCATAATGAAAACGAATGGGTAGACCCAACATTGTCTTGTAGACAAGAAGAAATGACTATTTAAGCCTTGTTTAAATATTACTAATATCAAGAGAGATAGCTAATATATATATATATATAAGAATAAACATATAGTTATGTTACACATTTGCTGGTTGACTTGGACAGAAGTAAGTTCAAGCTCAGAAGAGATAGCTAGAGTTATACATGTACACACACACACACATACATAATTTTCTCCGAGGTAAGAGTCCCTTTAAAAACCACCGGGTTCAATCTTATGCAAAAAGAGTGAGTGGGAGCCAAGCCTTAACACTCTTAGTGCTTGGGAGTTAAACCACAATGGCTCATATATAATAGAACCTCTATGATTGAGTTGGATGGTTGGGAGACATATCCAAAAGCATTCAAATTCCATTCATGCCATGGACAAAGATTGAGTTCAGAGGAGCCACGAGGTTTAAGCCTCATAAACCATGTAATCGAGCACTGTGACCTTAAGTAGAGCAAGATAAATCCAGGCCATTGATGGACAAGCGCTCATGGTAGTTAGATGACCCCAAAGCTTCCTCCCCAGAGATTTCAAATGAAGAATGTTGGAAAATTTCCAGGGTATTATCCTCGGGATGATTTGGCGGTGGGGCTTGTTTCCCAGTGCACAAAGTAGGGAAAACCATGAAAATCAGACACAACAGGTGCATAATGTGATGAGCCTCATAAATGGGTAATTATATGGGCTCATTTTACCTCCTAACCTAGTCAAATCAACCATTATCTTAGCTTCTTGTATGATTTTCTGATTATATTCATGTTTATAGAGTGAGTTGAGTTAGTTATGATGCCATGTGGTCTAACATGTGTTTAATGCATATTATTGATGAAATTTGAAGTCAAAGTCAAGGATCCAGTGGAAAAATGGCAGCAATAACTTGAAGTGGACAAAGGAGAGGAATTATAGGAGGGAATCCCCCTCATGTATTACTCCTCACTTCGGTTTCCACTTCATTCAACTCGGAGTACAAGCAGTCGAATCATGCATTAGAAGGCAACCGAGAAAGTGGAGGATGACTGGTGATTATCTCGAGTTTTGGGAGCCAAGCATCCCTGATTTTAAGGAAGCTATTGGTAGCTTCATTTGTATAAGTAGAGAGGCCTAGGGCCTCACTGGGGTCAGATTTTTGTTGGATTTTTGCTTATGTAAACTCTGCTCAACTTCGAGCTTATTATTTTGTGACAATCCCATGTAATCTTGTTATTATTTTGATAATAAAGATAGAATCCTTTTTGAGCTAGCGCTGAGTTACCTCAGAGGGCTGAAGCTCTTGGGTTAGGGCCCAATCCAAGCAGCCAAGCTCCTCTTTACTTGTATTTGTACGCTTTATTTCAGTTTGTAGATTAGGTTGCTATTAGATGTATTTCTTTTATGGTTAAGAATAGGTTTCTTTTGATGATTCAGTAGTTTGCTTCCATTTGTGCTTTCTATAGCAGGTTAAGAAGTGATAAAGAAAAGATTCAAAAGGCTAGAAATAGTGCCTTGGCCTCTCTTCCTCCCTTTGGGACCATGATTTGAGGCAAAGACCCTCTTGCTGCCCCAAAAACACAGATTTTCCTCATTCATAGGACTTCTAGTGTTTGCAGCTTTTTAATTGGTTAATAGTCTAGTTTTGCTTTGCTCCAGATCTTCTTCATCATGCTCACTTCTTTATTTACAATATTCTTCTTTCATGCTTTCCTTTCTTGCAACATTTCTCAGCATTTCTTTTCATAGATCATAGTTTAGACTAGTTTGATGCAAAACTTTGTTTTTCTAGATGCACTCATTTCATTGCTCGCTTGATTTCCTTGGTTGACTGTCAGTTTTGTTATGTAGCAAATCTCTTCTAGTAGTAGGTCAGCCTATCATCCATCCCATCCTCCATCTGATCCATGCCCTATAGGTTTCCCAAGTCTCCCCTCAATTCTGCCTTAGTTTCCTGCATTTTCCATAGAATTTCTTCCTCTCTCCTTGAGAAAACCCAATCATCTTGCTCTCTCCTGGTGATTCATGGTAGACCCTAGGTGCCCTAACACTTCATTCCAACCTTCATCCACCTGTTCCACCCACTCTCACACCCTCAAAACAGTGAAAACTGCTCTCGGCCTCCCCTTATAGGCCTCCTGTAGTTGCCCTATTTTCCTCCTGTAGATTTCCTGTGTCCTCCTGTAGATTTTCCTGTAGGCTTTCTTTTGAAGGTCGAGTGTGGGAAAAGCCTCTAGAAGGCCACCTGAGACCTCCTAGGACCCATCCACACCATCCTACATCCTCTCAAGTCCCAAAACCACCCTCCAACGCCACCTATTCGCTACCACATTCATGCACAATAAATCACTTGCATGTCAAATTCACATAAAAATCCAAAAAGATGATTTTTTCTTATTTACCTTCAGAAATAGCTTAGTTAGATGTTGTTTACTTCCTTGAGTAGGTAATGGCATTCCTTTCATGGTTTTCATAGTGCTTTATGCAAAAGTAGGATTAGATGGTTAATTAGGGTTTACTAGGTTTGCTTTACATTTCAGTCTTTCTCCTTTTTGCAGTTAGAGTAGCATCTAAAGAGTAATCTTTCTTTCCTTTCATCACATATAGAGCTTCTTATAGAATCCATAGAAGTTGGCTTGAGCTCCTAGTGATCTTGCGCCAGCTGACCAAGTGACAACTTGCAGTAAGAACTAGTACTTGTGCATACAACACTGATGCTTCCAAGTTTGTTACGAACTACTGGGTTGATAAGAGTAAAGTAGGTAGCCCAGGAGTTGCAACATTATTGATGCAATACTGGTGCTCACCACTTTTTGGCACTGTTATTGGGGAAGCGTCAGATTATTCTGTGATTATTGCTTTCTTCTATTTTCTACTGCAACATTATGCTAATAGCTTATTTCAACAAAAGTAGACTAGTCATTTCTCTTCTTTCAAGTTCTACATTTCCTTGCTTTCCTCTTCAGTTTTTCAAATTTCATTTCAACAAAAGTAGACTAGTCATTCCTTTTCCTTCAGTTCTGCATTTCCTTTCTTTCCTCTTCAATTCTGCAAATTTCATTTCAGCAAGTTCATTTCAGTTAGTTGCAATTTGTTTTGTTCAATCACAATTTCAGTTTCTGTAGGTACTATCAGTGTGGGAAAAAATAAAAACCAACCAAAAATATTTCCTTTTATGCCTCGTAGGAATAGAGATAATTCAGGAAAAATTTTGCCCAACACCCCCACTGCTTCACGCAGCCAACCTTCTCTCTTCTTCGGTGGCTGCAATCAAGAAGAACCCTTAGGTGAACATATAGACATATTTGAAGAACCTATAGGGGAAGAAGAAGAAGAAAACATTCCTTTGGAGCCAAGGGCTAAAAATAGAAATGCTGGGGGCAGTACCTTTTTTTCCAACTCACCCATTAAAGGTGAAATTGGAAACATGCTAGAAGACTTCAAGAGTGAGATGCTACAGATTCCTGCCATGTAAATGGATACCTTACATATCAAAAGAAAACAAGAGGAAGCAGAGAGGGCTTTGGCCATTTTTTGCCCTAGATGCACCAGGAGGCATCCCAGGAATGAATGCCCATTGAACTCTATAGAGGTTTGTTCAATCTGTGAAGAAAATCATTCTACAGACAAGTGTCCGTCCTTGCCCAAACTTAAAGCTGTATACCAAGGGGCCGAAGGAGCCACTGAACAGATCTATTACATAAACCAAAGGAGGCCGCATGGACCTAGACCATATCAGCAGGGGATGCAAGGGACATCTCAGGCATACTACAACCCCAACCAAGTCACATCCATACCTTCTTGGGGCCCCCTACTCATCCTTCCTGGTCCACACCTCCTCCTTGGTCCTTCACATCTCCATATCATGCCCAACCAACTACCCATTCATTTCAACCCTATGCTCAGCCGCAACCTCAGTGGAATGCATCTCATCAGGGGTGGAGGCCCCAATACATCTCTCTTCCCGCTCTTCTACCTCCACCACCTGCCCAACCACAACCCCATCCACATCCATCTCAAATATACACTCCCACTCAACTACCTGTACCACCATTTCCAAACCCACACATTGAAGTAGCTCAACCCATTTACAATGCTGAGGTACAACACTTCCAAACAACTCCTCTTGAGCTCAATGGTATTCACCATAGCTCAGGAAGAGTATTGCAAAAAAAAGATTATATTGATATCATTGAAGGACCACATCCAGAAGAAGAAGATTCAAAAGAGAAGATCAAAGAACCATGGGCTGCACTTGATGAAGAGAAGACATCAAAATCAGAGATCGAGAGAGCTCCCTCATGGTTACCATCAAATCCTCCATGTATTCAAGAGAAAAATCAGCAAAAAGAGGAAGATGTGAAGGTCATGGTAGAAGAAGACATGAAGAATGATCCAGATCAGCAAAAGGACCAAGGACATCACAACTATATTGAAATATGGTTCTAGACAGTCACTAAGTTGCAGCATCACTCTCTTCCTCAACTATGCTTGATCCTTTCAAAGTCAAATCATTTGGTCTTTGAAATCCAGGTACATGTCAAAGCATACATTTCAAGCCTCCACATCATTTTGTCTATCATCTTGATGTGCACATGGCTCCATTGGAAGTATTCTTATACTTGAAAGTGATTTTGTTTTACAAGTAGGGTAGGGTAGGGAAAAAAAAAATGAAAAATAAAAGAAAAAAATAAAAATCTAAGGTGAAAACCTCCTTGGAGGTGCCTCAAATTGGCTCATTGATTGAAAACCTCCATGAGGCGGTCAATGGGTTGGAAAGAAGAAAAAAGATCCTAGGTGAAAACCTCATTGAGGCGGATAGTAGGCCTAGAAAAAATAGAAAAAATAGAAATCCTTGCTCCATGCATGCATGTACTCTCCAACATCTGCAAGCAACAAGAACAAGTTGGTACCAAAAGGAAAATTAGTCAAGCCTAGTCAAAAGAAGTCAAATTTTGACTTTCTCCTACTTCACTCAAATGCTCCAACAAGGACAAGGCCATGCCAATCCATCACTATCATCTATTTTCACCATCCACCCATCATTCTCGAGCTTCTACCACTCATTTTCCTTGTTGTCCTTAAAAAAAAACTACAAGATGCTCTGTTTTCCTATAGGATACAAAAATACATAGAGCATAAATTTGTTTTTTCCCTAACTTGAAAACTGTGCATCCATTTAAAAAATTGTTTCATGGGGAGTTGCATATGGATGATGGTAACATGCTCAAGCAATTTCAGCAAATTCCAGTGCACGGTTACCAAGAAATTGGCCTCCATCACCTTCAGCCATTTTTGCATTTTCTCAATATCCATGCATCCATTTAAAAAATTGTTTCATGGGGAGATGCATATGGATGATGGTAACATGCCCAAGCAATTTCAGCCAATTCCAGTGCATGGTTTCCAAGAAATTGGCCTCCATCACCTTCACCCATTTTTAGTTTTTCTCAAGATCTGTGCATCCATTGACCAATTTTTTTTTATGGGAGGTGCATAGTGATGATGGAAACATGCTCATAAAGTTTCAGGTCAATCCAATCTACCGTTTGGGAGATATGGACAAAACAAGTCACTGTCCTGCAAACCCACAATAGTTGATCCCATAGAAGTCCAGCACCAGCAGCAAGGGATAGCACATTTGAAGGATGAAAAGGCACATGCAGCTTAGCTCTAGCAAAAGAAGAACCTACAAAAACAACATATCATGTATAAAGGTAAATGAAGGCATGCAGCAGAGAAAGCCACAACACCTCATAGAAAACACACTCGGATCACAGGTAAGTAACTAAGTCACTCTTCTATTTGCATTTTTGTAATTAGAATTCATGCAAAAGCAATGAAATGGTTGAGGTTGAATTAGGGAAAGGTGCTCAGTTAACTTGGCCACCTTCAATTAGTTGACTCTACTTAATCGAGATGTCACCCACACATGCGCACAGTCAACTCCAGCAAAAGATGCCAATGACAGGTAGTGGGAGGAAGAGTTAACTCCAAGGCAATAATGAGGGATGATTACAAGGAGGGGCCATGATGACCAAGCAGGTGGTGACCAACGGTCCTAATCTGGGCAACTTTGTCAAACCTTCCTTCAAACCTTCCATGTCTGCTTTTAAACCATTCTTCAAATATTCCATGTTGTCTTTCATTTTTTCTTCTATGCCATCTTTCAAACCTTCCATTTCTGCTTTTAAACCATTCTTCAAACCATCCATCTTAGCTTCCATTTCATTTTTGGTTACTCTTTGCGCAAGCGAAATTTGTTGCACTTGGTTTCGTAATTTTGATATATCATGTTGCATTTCTTCCTCTTCTTCATGTGTCATAGAAGAAATTTCTGGTTGCTTACTAGGTTTGTCCATTTTTTTGTTTCAATACATTTTGAAATCAACCAATGATATATATGCTTCAATATTCCTTTTGAATCACTTCAAACTGATTTTTTAAACAAACGTTATGCAAAATTTAAAAAAATACACACCTTTTTCTTGTTTTTTAGGAGCTATATATTGCAACTATTGTATCTCTATAATTGTGAATATCTAAGATATGAAATTCCATCCTGTAGTATCCCTCTGATTCTTGTTTCCAATCCAATAAGTCATACCAAGATTGGATTCTTCAAGAAAGAGGTATACCCAATCTCCCACAATGACCTAATTATAGACTAGTTCAATAGAGAGAACTTGTACGGAGTTTCATGAATCATTGTTTCAACCTTCGGCCTTGAAAATGATACCCAAAAAACTATAGTCTGTCCTCTTTTTGTTACTTTTTATGAAATTCAAATCCGATGCTCAAAGAGAAAGTTATGACGATTTTCTCGAGGTCATCTGTTTGAGATGGAATTCTGGAGTCTACAAAAACCCTAACTTCCTCGGATCATTGTTGTAGTGTTTTCTTCTCAAATATGTACGAAAAGAACCCACTTAAGATTGTGGATGATAAACAATCTCAACAATATAAATCTCTACTAAAAATTATAGATCCGCAGCATCTGATATAAATAAAACCTGCCAAAATTCTGATCTATGCCATAATCATAGTTAAACAACAAAAAGAAATAGTAATAACTCCAATCATCCAATGGAAACCAAATATACAAAGAATATTTTTATTATAACACGTGTGAAGGGAAAAAATAAATGTTACAAGTCCCCCTCTATGGGATGGGTTCTTGGCTATCCTCAAACATCTTCATTTTGTGTAGAGTCTCTCTCATTTATAATGTGTAAACCCAACAAAAATATGGCATGCGACAACGAAAATAATCAGAGTTACAACAATGAGTGCAACAATGAAAATAATCAAAAGTGAATAATGAATGGAAAACCCTCTTATTTATAACAAAATATTGAGTTATTCTCAAATAATGAACAATAATAAGATATTATTAACCCCATTCTTGGAATAAGCATTTGGAATATTTTATTATATTTGTTTAGGAGGGAAAAAATATTTAAAATTTTATTTAGAAATAATAACTAAATAAATTATTTATTTATCATCTCAAGAAATTAGTTAAGGAATAATAAACAAATAATGATTTATTTAATTATTCCTAAGGGATTTAGTCAAATTTGACAAAAAATAATAATTAATTAGTCTTAGAGAAAAATAAGATAATTAATGATTTATTTGTTTATTTTCATGATTGGGTCAAATATGACAAGGAATAATAATTGAACAATGGTTTAATTAATTATTCCTGGAAGAAAATTAAATAAATAGTGATTTATTTAATTATTATTCATGGGTTTAACTATAAATTACTTAACAAAGGTGGTTTATTAAGTAATTTCTCATAGTGAAAGCAATTTTACTACAGTAACATTGGCTTTACATGGTGTACTTTGATCCATCTAGTAAATTAGGCTAGATGATCAATTTTTTGGTGATAACAGATTTCCCCCCAACGTACGAGTGTTATGTTGGGTGTGGAGTCTGATTATCTTCTGTATTCAAAGGTATCGCCACATTGGACTTCAGTTCGAAATGGGGCGGCATAAAATATTCGTTGTAGGGGGGTCCAGGGGGGGCAGCTGTGACCTTTGGGGAGCCCCCCCTGGCGGGGGGTTTCGGGGGCAGCGTCCCTGAGGCTAAGAATAGATGTAAAATTGCCTTGTAAAAGTATAGTAATTTCTAGTCAATCTGGGCCGTTCATTAGGCAGAGATCTGACGGTAGAATTTATGTTTAATTTAGGGTTTTTTGCCCTAGAAGGAAACCCCTCACTATAAATGAGGGAATTGTATTGCGTCTATGTAGATCTGTATTCTGAGTGAGAAAGAGAGAGGAGATTGAGAGCGAAGAGGGTGTTACAATGGATCTACTGTAGGTTGTATCTCTTCAGTTTGCTGGATAATATAAAATGAAGGACTGGTTATTTCTCCGTGGACGTAGCCCAAGCTGGGTGAACCACGTATATCTATGTCTCTCTTGTTTTATGTGTTTTCTATGCTTATATTTCTAAATATTTTATGTGTTCCTTTGCTCCGTAATATATAATTTTCTAACATGTTAGGAGCAAAACATATGAACGAAGTACATTTTAAAGGCACAATCACTAGACAACACAGGGGAGTCAGAGAGAGAGAGAGAGAGACCAATAAAGATGAAGCAAAAGAGGATATGGATAGAGTGGGCGAGACAAATGCAAGTCTCCGTTTATGTTGTGTTACTAGACTTCAATGAGGTAAGGGAGGCATACCCATACCCGACGAAATAAATTAGTACAAAAATAATGGTGCGCCCAAAAACATAAAACTAAGCAATGAAGTACATGTTGAATGGTACATGACATGCTAGCATAAAAAAACCATAAAATAATACAATGTGTCCTATATACATATTGCACCTGGAAAAACATTGTTGTGGGGAAAAATGCCTATGCAGGACGATCCTATCCACCTAAGGTGTGACAGTGCCTTAGCAACAAACAGAGACAGCTATTCTAGTATTCTTCCTTTATGAATTAAGAATGAAGAGAGATAGATGGACTAACCGGTGTCTTCCGTTTGTCCCTCGATCCGGTCTCTCTTCTCTTTGAGGCTTCACAGCTACTTGCCTTCTCGCCCGCCCAGCTTCAAGAGGTTTCTGCAAGATCACAAGAAGAGAACACTACACAAGACATGGATTCATATTCATAACTAGTTCAGGATTAGAAATAAACCAAACATACTAATGCAATCATACATCAAAGATACATCAGTATATAGGAGAAACCAAGATAGCTTTATTGATGAATAACAAGGTTCAGGAAGAGATACAACCCAGAGGGCTCCAATCCAGCATCTCCTTCCCAGCAAATGGAATTCCTATCTTCACCCCCTTCAAAGCATTAAGCACCCAATGATTCCAATCTCAAACCAACAACAATTCTTTGCAATAACAAAATTCCAGCCCCCAGATCTCATGGAGGAGAGATCCATATATAGATGTTTGGAGAGAGGATGAGTCAACTTGAGATCTGACTAGTGTCCTCTCCCTCTGTCAGTTCTTGATTCCACTTGGAGGTTCTTGCTTCCACTTGGAGATTAGGAACCTCTTACTCATCACCAGTCGAATTCACTGAGGCAAGTGTGATTGAGGAAGATTCTGGAAGCTTCCTGGGTCTTGACACCTCTTGGAATGAACTTGCCATTTGGCAATTCTCACTCAACGCACCCTGGTAGTGCTTCTACCTGCGTTGCAATGCAGGTAGCCAGTGTTGTCTTTGACATTCAGTGCAGACAGCTAGTGGAGCCATTGAATTGATCCTGAATTGACTTGTTTTTGAGCAGTTTCTGGTGGAGAACTTCTGTGAATTGCTGTGGTTTGTTAGCCTTGTTCCTCTAGGGGTAGGAACAACATGTTTAGGGACTTTGGATCCCTTAGATTATGGACATTTCATGCTCAATGCTGTAAGGCACAAAAATGTCTATAACAGTTGCCCCCTAAAGTATGAGGCTGTTTATCGGGTGAAATGTTTTATCAGGGGGATCCGAAGTTCATCCAATGCTGGGAGGGGACCTATAATAAGATACAATACAATACATTATATTTCATACTGCTTTCATGATCTAGCTGAGGCGGGCATTCCCATGCTCAGCTTTATAAATTCATTTTTCTGTACATAGAACAGACAATCGTCTGGTGGTAGACTGATAATTTTGATGAAATTATCATCCTTTGGGTAGGATGATTATCTGCTGCAATGATGTACATGTCAATGTCTTTATCTTTCCTGAATATATATCGCAGCCCGGATGGATGAAACTAGATCCGGGGTCTTCAAACTCGTTTGATCTTCACTCTAAGTACAAGTCGATCCATGTGAGAAATGTTCTGAAGTCAAACATGGAAAGACATCGCTTGATTACCGGTCAATGAGGTAAACCGTTAACAAACGCGAGAGGAATCACCGATAATGATAATGACCCTCAAGGTACTGCAGTACAATTCACGTGGTATGAATAAAGGACTTGGCGTCGAACACCACGCAAAATCTTTCGGTCAAAGGTCATTGATGTATACCTGTCGCCGGAAGTGAGAAACTTGCCATTGAGGCATGCAAGCTTCAAAGTACTGAAGGGGTTGTTCCTAGATCAACTTCTTGGATAATGAGCTGATGTAGACAAGAAGCGATTCGTCAAAGGAGGGCCTTAATGAATTCCACATCAGTGACACGGAACGGAGCTAATGATTTTGACGGAGGTGAAAACAATCTGTGACATATGATTCAGGGTGGCGGTCATGAAAGGATGAAGGATAATGTACGGCAGTGGATGGGACACGGTTGACTTTTCTGAACGACTTCTCTTGAACATATGGCGACACTGATGCGATGGATCGGTAGCATTACCCCAAAATATGGATGGTATGGCGAGACCATGGATGTGACCGGTGAATGAAACAACCCAACTCGATTGTGGTACGGAGGAAAAGTGTCATGTTCAAGAGCGACTTGCTACCATCAAAGTTTTCTTGAGTTTCTCCCAATTTTTCCCCAGTCATTGCTGACCAGTACCTCTTTATTTTTGTCAAGCTTGAGGAGGATAACATATGCTTGTTATATAACCTGCCCTTCGGGCAAGCCCATCGCTATGTTTTAACGAGCCTAGCGATAGTGAAACTCGTTCTCGTCTAAAGACAAGTTTGTCGCTATTTAATGATTTTAACGAGTCTAACGACAAAGATAACTCGGTCCTTTTCATTTTTAGAGAATCTAAAAAGGTACATAAAGTTAACTCCAAAAGTCCTTTTTCGTCATCTAATCCCTTAGGTCCGAAAAATTATAAAACAATACAGAAGGGATGAGTTTTCGATAGTTTTAACGAGCCGAATAAAACAAGCGCTCGATCTTTTTGTGCAATAATCCATCAGGTCCAAAAAGATTAAAATCTAGAGGAGGGATAGCACTTCCTGTCCCTTTAACGAGCTGGAAGGCCAAGGACTCGGCAATCTTTTCATATTTTACGAGTCAGATGAAAATAGCTTAAAGAAGACTCGTCTTTTGAGGAACGAGTGATGAAACAGGTTAGCAGCTGATTCCAGGTACAGGTTGGAATTTTCCAATCACGGCAGTGTCACAAGGATGGCTAGTGAAATCACTCTTCGCAGCTGTTCCTCAAAATAGGTAAACAAACATATGGAGGTGAATGATCGGCCAATGGAAAAGTGGAGGTGACGGTGCAAACACGACCAAGGCTTTAATGGCTGATAATATTACATTCACTGCGGTTATTTACCGGGATAGTTCATTTTTTAACGAGCTTAAACGCGGGTAGAAACATTTGCTCGATTTTATGTTTATTTTTTAACGAGCATGAACTATACGATAAAACTGCTCGGATCTTGCGTTTATTTTTTAACGAGCATGAACTGTGTGCTAAAACTGCTCGAATACCCAGTCATATGATAAGAATGTCTCATTAAGATTCTATTTTTTATGGAGCTTCATCTTACAAAGCTATGCCCCGCATCCTTTCGTTATGCAAGTTCGGAAACGACTAATCCTACGAGTTTAAAGGGTTAGACCTACAGGTTTAAAGGGAAGGACCTAAAAATTTAAAAAATAAATAGCCGCCCCTTGCTTGCACTCCAAAAGGTTTGCATGCCCCCAGGCATAAAACAGAGTTTCAAGGTTACCTCTACTTCACTTCCGCCAAAACAATTGTTTTACCGAGAGAGGCCTACCTCTTTCAGGTTACCCAAAGATTGCTCCATTCGCGGCCACGAATAAAACACTTCCTCGGCGATGTCTACCGAAATAGACAAAGGTGAGCGACGATGCCCGCCAACTCACATAACTTTGACAAAAGAATCTTATTCTAGAATAACCCCTCTTCCTAGACGGACGGGGTACAGACTAGTCATATTCTCCCGCGGAAACCTACCCTATACCCAAAGTTTTCCTGCCGAAGCAGACCAGGACGCATGCCCCCTGGGTTCCAGTCATATCCTCCCGGATTACTCGCGCTCATCGGGAGGGCGGACCGTGGGTTGAGACACTTCTTGCATGAAGAGACCATTTAGGGATGGTATATGACTATTTGCGATGCGTGATCCGAGAAATGAAAGTTGGTCCACGAGCTTGACCATTCTTTCTTCATGCGGAAAACACATTACTCTAAAGAGTGAGGAGACGACGGCTCCCATGCAATATATATAGTCTTGTCCAAGGAGTAGGTTATAATCCAAGGGTCCTTGAATGACCATCACGTTCATTTGAACGGTCTTCCCTTTCAATGTTATGGGCACATTGGGGAGGATCCCTAAAGGTCGACTGGTTCCTTTGTCAAAGCCTGATAGATTTCTCATTTCAGGCAAAAGCACTGGCGAACCAAGTGCTTTCCAAGCAATAGAGGAAAGGATACTCACAGATGCCCCCTCATCAATGATAGTGCCAGCCATTACCATTATGTATATTTGAACGATAATTCTGAATGGTATGCTTGCTGGCAACCGGGGTCTGCCTAGTTGGTTCCAGTCGAACGAGACAACTAGGTTGCTTGGTGGTGGGACCGAGTAGATGGTCGGGTATGACTCTGACGCAGTTCCTTCCTGCGATAAAGGAATGGGAAAATTGCCCCCTTGTTCGTCGGAGTCTGTGTTGATGAAGAGAATTTGGACGGTGTCGTCTTTATTCTTCTCTGTGATGGTATCATTCGAAGATAGAGCCTCTGAAGGCAAAACCTGGTCAATTTCCACCTCAACCTTTTGACTTTCGTCAGGTATGGATTCAGACGGTTCATCTTCAATGATAGGTGCTTCGGCTGACCACCTGGGCGGGCCAGCCGGGTTCTCAACTAGTGAAGGACTTGGCAGGAGTTTTTGATATCCAGGAGGAAGTTGCGCTCGTAAAATCGGGCGATCTTCCAAAACTCTTTTAGCCTCGTCTAAGAAGGGACAATGGTGGATGGCGTGATCACCTTCACACAGTTTGCAGGGAAATCTAGCTTTCCCTCTTTGTCCTGTGGCTTCACTTTCACTAGTTGACGGTGAGTAGTCAACATGGCTATCAGAGGTTGATGCTACCGAATTGTGCAAACGAGGAGACCAGTCCCTTAGTATCCGAGGGATGCAGGGACAATCTCTGTGGAAGTGGTCTCCCTTGCATATGACACATGGCGATTTAGGCCTAGTCAGTGCTGTGTGTGGATTTTTGTCAGACGACACTTGTTTGCCCCCAGTCGCTTTTGGCTCCTTCTTCTTCTTCTCTTTCTTCTTCTTTTCCTTCTTCTCCTTAGGAACTTGGTTTTTTGTTTTACCAGTTCCATCAAGCGAAGAGGAAGGAGGAGAGGAAGAGTTAGATGAAGTAGAAGGCTAATGGGCAACTCTGGTCTGGTCTAACTGTTGACTCGACTGTTCAGGAATAGTGGTGTTTTGAATGACATTGGTTGAAAAGAGCTAGACCGGCAAGCCAATTGTCAGTCCTGGAAGCGACAATGTGGCCATATGAGGCGCACCAACATCTCCCCAAGAGGAGAAGGGACTAGGATTTCCACCAAGAGGAATTCCTTGGTTGGTGTGCTCCATTTTTTCAACCCAAAGATCAACACAGGAATAAAGGGTGATTGTTCCGTTTAAAATAAATTTTAACGACGCTTTAGACACAACTTGCTTTTTCAATTTTAAAGAGTCGAGAAAAAGCTAAAGATAACTCTAGTCTCCTTCGATGTTTTAACGAGCCCGAAGTGACAAATGCTCAGATGGACTTTTTCTGTTATAGAGTCTGAAAAAGGCCAAAAGGAATTGCTCTAGAGTTCTAGGTAGAGGGTGTGCCAAACTTTTCGCAAAACCGCAGAATACTTTTTAGGGTACGGGCGGTCGATCTTCCTGAATGCTGTGTTCAGTGCATTGCGATCAGTAGGGCGGCCGACACGGCTTCCTAAGGATAAAGGTTTTATGCCTATAGGGGTCTCCCAATATATACGCGACGGTACGTGGGAGCACAATCCGTACTGGCGCTATCGTCCCTCAGGAGGAATCACCCACCATCAACGAGATCGACAGTCACCAGGCTTTACGACGCCGGAACACGTCTCTAGCCTAGACCTCTATGTTGTTCGTTATGTTGCAAAGCGTTGTTAAGTTCATTCAATTTATTTTAAGTTGATCTTTTTAGAAGTTTGCCTTTTGAGGTTCACCACGAGATGTATGATACAATTCCTAAATGCAGTCTAAAGATGATAAGCAAGCTTTATATCTTTTTAACTTTGAAAATCCTAGCTACTAAGGGAAAAGAAAGACACCATCTTTTCTCAAAGAGCAATCAGCACACTCTAATGCACTTTTCCTAAATCAAACATGCAAACTATCAAAAATGCAAATGCACAATGCAGGTGTTTGTTTTCCGCTTTCTTAGTATTGATGCCTACAAAGAAAGCTTTTTGTACAACTTTGAATTTGCTTTTAAATGACAAATACAAACAAGTTTACTTTTTCGAAATCAGAGAGGGTAGAAGAGATTACAACACTTAATGATTTTCGAAATGAACACTTGTTTCGACACTTAAAAGAGACAAACTCAAACCAAAAGCAAAAGTAAATGTATAATCAACTGTAAACAGCCAATGAACTCTCTCCTAAGATCACAATCAACAGATCTGAATCAAGGGCTACAGGATGATTATTTCACTCTTGCAAAGGAAAATTGTAAATGACGCCACAAACACATAAAAACACTCACAGTCTTTTTGTACAAAAGGAGGCAGAATTTAAGCAGAGAAAAGGAGTTATTAGATTGGTACCTATGCTGGTTACAGGCTGCAAAAATCAGAGATCAAAACAAGGCAAAACAGAGCAGAGAACCCCAGCTGCACAAGGCCAAACTGGATCAGCGCAACCTCAACACAGGGGTTTTGACATTTAGCGCAGGTAGCCTTCACGGGACCTGCGTTGAAATGCAAAACCTCTTCACAGGGGTCGCGCTGAAGGAGAAACGAGAGTTTCTCACTGGTTCTAGGTCACAGATTGCTATTTAATCTACAGTTTCAGGCCAAATCAAAGCAACAAGCAAGGTGCAATCAAAGGGATGCTTTAAGGGAGTACTAAGATCTATCACAAAGGATCATCAAATCATTTGTGAGTCCATTGTTCAGATCATAGACAAGTCCAGTGATTGGATCAAAGTAGCAACTGTCTACTTTGCATCTGGGAATAGCAGATGCAGTTCAATTGTTGTTGTCGAGTCTATGAAACAAACAATGATAGAGACACAAATAAAATGACTAAACAGATCTCCCCAGCGGAGTCGCCAATTTGTTGTGGGGAAAAATGCCTATGCAGGACGATCCTATCCACCTAAGGTGTGACAGTGCCTTAGCAACAAACAGAGACAACTATTCTAGTATTCTTCCTTTATGAATTAAGAATGAAGAGAGATAGATGGACTAACCGGTGTCTTCCGTTTGTCCCTCGATCCGGTCTCTCTTCTCTTTGAGGCTTCCCAGCTACTTGCCTTCTCGCTCGCCCAGCTTCCAGAGGTTTCTGCAAGATCACAAGAAGAGAACACTACACAAGACATGGATTCATATTCATAACTAGTTCAGGATTAGAAATAAACCAAACATACTAATGCAATCATACATCAAAGATACATCAGTATATAGGAGAAACCAAGATAGCTTTATTGATGAATAACAAGGTTCAGGAAGAGATACAACCCAGAGGGCTCCAATCCAGCATCTCCTTCCCAGGAAATGGAATTCCTATCTTCACCCCCTTCAAAGCATTAAGCATCCAATGATTCCAATCTCAAACCAACAGCAATTCTTTGCAATAACAAAATTCCAGCCCCCAGATCTCATGGAGGAGAGATCCATATATAGATGTTTGGAGAGAGGATGAGTCAGCTTGAGATCTGACTAGTGTCCTCTCCCTCTGTCAGTTCTTGATTCCACTTGGAGGTTCTTGCTTCCACTTGGAGATTAGGAACCTCTTACTCATCACCAGTCGAATTCACTGAGGCAAGTGTGATTGAGGAAGATTCTGGAAGCTTCCTGGGTCTTGACACCTCTTGGAATGAACTTGCCATTTGGCAATTCTTGCTCAACGCACCCTGGTAGTGCTTCTACCTGCGTTGCAGTGCAGGTAGCCAGTGTTGGCTTTGACATTCAGCGCAGACAACTAGTGGAGCCATTGAATTGATCCTGAATTGACTTGTTTTTGAGCAGTTTCTGGTGGAGAACTTCTGTGAATTGCTGTGGTTTGTTAGCCTTGTTCCTCTAGGGGTAGGAACAACATGTTTAGGGACTTTGGATCCCTTAGATTATGGACATTTCATGCTCAATGTTGTAAGGCACAAAAATGTATATAACAAACATGAGGTAGGATTGAATACAATAATATTTGAGTACATGAGATACAAAGGCCCTTCCCTCAAAAAATGGGTGGGAGGGATGGTAAAACAACGAAGAAGCCCTGCTGAACAGGGAAGGGCTCTACAAAACTGAATGGATCATCTAAAGGAGACGTGCATCCTATGAACACTATGATCGGTAGGAACCAAACCCATCAACTCCTTGGAACTACATCTGAGGTTGTAGCATAATTGGAATGCATTCGGGATATGGGGGGCTACTTGAGGGTCCACCCCCTCATGAGGTCTGAAACATCTCACACACACCCAAGAATCATTGGTACAATTTGCTGCATCACTGGACCATCAAGTGTATGAATCACGAACATGAAAAAACCAATTCAAAGGGAAATAATGAGTCCCTCTATTCGATCCGAGGTGTCGAACAAGAATGGAATATGGAACCAAGATACACTGCCCTCTAGGTCATTCTTCTAGAATAAATGAGCTGATGTCGACAGAATAGGGCCCACAATAGGTGAGGAAATGAGGATCCTCAACTAAGGCACGAGGGAAAATAGTAATGTGGCTGATGGACTGACACTAGAGACAATGGAAAATGTGGGACTTAGGGACAAAAAAATGGCTACCCTTGTCAAAGCATGAAGTGCATCGTTGACCTGGCAACAACTGACTCAACTTCGTAGTGGATGGGGAAAATATGACTGGAGGCCAAAATGGGAAACACAAGATGAACGATATGCAAATATGGATGGAATACTATGACATGATATAATGGGACATGAAACAAACTCCATGGATGCAAAGGTGACTCATCACAGATGCTTTGAACAAGGGTGACTCGATGACGCTGCCACATAGAATAGGCCCAGTGGGGACCATGAAAGCATGAGTAAATGATGGTTACTCATGACGAAAATCAACACGTGAGATGAAAAGCGCCAAGGGAAGGTGGTCCCAAAAGTACAAGCGTCGCATATGAAGAAATTCGATTTTGAGAGGCGACGAAGTGACCCTTCTTGGAAAAATGGCTTTCGGGTGAAGTGTCAAATCATCGAAAACTGAGAAAGACCCATTATAATACTCAATGAGATTTTACTAATGGTGTTGATGGTTGATAAAAAAAAAGCTACGATTTGGTCGCAATGTGTGACAGAAAAACTATGGGTTTTCCTATAAAAGGGTCTTTTCCCTCCAATTTGAGAAGAGGAGAATGACCTAAATCTTGTGGAGATCATAGCGGACAAACCGACCATTGGAATCAAGATCTACAAATTTAAGGAAAATGGCCTTACTTGTCTAAATATGGCTTTAATGCTTCTTGGAATGATGGTTCCTGTTGAAGAATTAAAGGAAGAGGAAAACAAGAATAAACTACTAGAGGAGGTCTAAAATCATCCTCACCCACTAAGTCAAACATGGGGACTATGTGGTATAGAGTAGAATATTTGAAGATATGGTATCAAACGTCTATGATATGTGATGTGCATATGGCTCGCTGGAGAGGCCGATAGGACAAACTATCCAAGGAATGGGAGGATAATCGACCATACCTAGATTCAGTGGGATCTAGGCCGAGACTGAATTGAGAAGATGGCCAGGGGAAAACCATCATGCCCCCAAGAACGGGATACTGCTCGCAAACATATATGATGGAGGGGAGTGATCTGGTATGCAAAGGTGCGAATGATGCCTCCTAGCAGGAGGATTTTGTGGAGTGCCATTGTGTTCCGAGTGCTTGAAAAAGGGATTCAAGCATCTCGGCCCAAATTGGAATAAGATCCTCCAAAGGAGATGTAGGGGCCTGTGTGCTCCTCAGTATGCTATAGGCATACTGGATGTATTTACAGCTATGGGAGCCAAACACTTATATGTTTTATGTGATACATAATATTATTATGCATTTTAATATGACGATGATGGTTCACCATGTGTTATGTTTTATGGTTGTCTTCTATGGTATACATGTGATAAATGCCAATCTAGAATACTATTTGCAATGGTATCTATATAGTTATTTTGGGTTCTAGGAACATAGCTGAAAGTGATGGTTTCAAATTCACGTACCAACAACTTAACTCACAGATATTTTCTAAATAGGACTTGGTTATGCACATGATACACACCATTCAATTGCATGGTAAGTAGCAAGGAATCTAAACGAACATGAAGATGAAGGATGCGATGAGCAAGGGCATCAAATAACAAACCTATCACTACATCATATAGTGTGGATGATGGATCCATCTAAAAAGTGCAAAAGACAACGGATGAAATCATGCAATCTACCTAATTTCATGGTAGAAATAAAGACATGCAAATAAAAGGGATATTCTATGAGCAAACTTTCTTGAGGTAGAGTGAACTGGGAGAATTAGGAAGGAAACGACCTTCAGAATTATCCAAAAAATATGCCCCCTTGCTTAAGTGCAAGGGTAATAAGGGGTGGACATAGCTTCCATGATGTCCTCATCAAACTGGAAGATGGACTAACGAGAGAAAGGCTGACTACATGATGCAACGACATTACCTGGTGCATCAACCTGAGAAAGAAGGTTCACATACACATCATCTTGAATGGTAGACAACGGGATAGTAGATGGAGGATCTACGGATGTTGAGACCTAGGATTCTGTCGAAAGAGGTTCGATAGAAGCACGCGCAGAAACCTTCGAAAGGTTTGCCTGCGAGGAACTAAAGGATGACGATAGGTAAAGGATATGGTTGATGGTGTTCGTTATCTCGACATTGGGGGGAGGTATCACGATGGTGGGACTAGAGTCCCCCTGTTCTGGTTGACTAGGGGTACCAGAATCCACAGGTAGAGGAGTAGATGATCCACTACGAGTGGCCTCGTATTTGTGAAGCGCCTCAAGGCAATCACGAAATTCATCGAGACAAGGGCAACAATGGGAATAGTGACCATGATGATCAAACAAGGCGCAAGGGTGATTTTTTCATAACGTTTTGAGTTTCTTGGGTGGACTCGGTAAAGTGACATGGACCTCAGGGATATTTGACTCAGGGAACGTTTCATGAACCAAAGGTTTGAGTTGAGGAAGTTCAGGACAATTATTGGTGGCGTGCCCAACAACTTTACACAAAGTGCACAGAGGTGACGACTTTGGGGCCTTAGGGGCTGGAGGAGCTTGGGGAGCCTTATCCTTAGGTTCTTTCCTTTTAGCTTTTCCCCCCTGTCCGAATTCTTTCACAACAGGAGTGGGTTCCTGTTGAGGTTGGGATAGAACTGAAGCAGCAGCAGGGGCCGTAGGGTCAGGTTGAACCGGGGTCAAAGCATGATAAGGTCTTAGATGACCAAGCATAATGCTTGCAAGGGGATCAATGTACCATACTTGGATCTGCAAAGTCATATTAGGAAGTACCAACGAAGCCATGACAGGGACAGAAAATACTCCCGGAGGGGGAAATAAGAAAGGTATCTGTCCTGTAGGGTAATGTCCCAGCAGAATAGCTCCTAGATGGTTGAGACCTGGAGGAACAGTTCCTGGTGGAAACATAGGAGAGGAACCCACAAATGGAGGAGGTCCTGGGGGGGTGGATCCAGAGGGCTCAACTGGGATGGCAACAATAGGGTGTTGAGGAGCTGGCTATTGATCAGATGTACCAAATTGCTTAAGACTAGCCTGTGATGCTTGTAACATGCAAACACTCATAGAGTTAGGCTCTAAGATGAGAGGGGGAGGAACGGGGAAAACACCCAATAATGATGAATTTTTATAGACTCCGGGTGATACATCGGTGAGAGGAGTTGAAGACTTCTTATCTGACATCGATGAGATAATGAACTTGGGGGAGGTCACAAATGCTGACTTGTAGTAAGTCAATTAATCGATGGTAACGATCTTCCCTTCATGCGGGAAGAACATCTTGTGGAAAACCGCAGATGCGACGACTGACATGGCATATGTGTAACTACTACCTAAGAGAATATTGTAATCCAAAGGGGCATAAATAACTTCAATGTCAACATGAACAATCTTGCCCGCAAGAGTCACTAGACAATTGCGGTACATGCCGAAGCACGCAAAGTAATGGTGGAGGGGGACAACTCAGGTGACTTAAGTTGTTTCCAGATAACATCGGACATCACACAGGTGGATGCACCTTCGTCAATAATGCATCATGAGATGATGGCATTACAGACTCGAAATGTTATCTGGAAAGAAACAAATTAAGGTAATGAGGGATGCTCTAATGTATCAACAGGAAAGACAATCAAATGATCGTTAGAAGGATCTAGTACGCCCAAGGCAGTTAGTAGATATTTCTTTTGAGATGGGCACGACTGGAGTACTTCCAGCATCAACATGGCATCAGATGTTTGTGACAAGTTGTCTACTATACTGTATGTATGGGTGGCTCAGTTAGAAGGCACATTATAGCATAATGGTCCCTTTGGGATCTTGAGAATTGCCTCAAATTTAGGTTGAGGGATATGTAACGGACCATTTGATGTTGTAAGAGGCTCAGCAGATGCTTTGGTTTTGGACTCAATGTCGGATGAAGTCGATGGCTTGTCATATTGATGTGACCGAGTTTGCAGGTTGATATCAAAGGGATTAACCTTATCAGAGTTCATCATAAGGACCTCGTAGTCACTAGGACCAGAAGGGTGAGGGGATGGGATACTTGACCTAGCTGAAGTTGAGCAACAACAAATCCTTACTGAGGGAAAGGATTTGTAAGCATTGCTGGTTGAGATGGCGTAGGATTCTAAGGTGATTGTTGACCTCTAGAAGTTTCTTGAGCTTCACACATTTGGCGCATCTGAGGTAAGAGAGGACACTCATGTGTATAATGACCATGTACATCACAACATGAAAAAGGTGTGTTCGTACGAATAGCATTGTTCTGCTTGGGCTGGCTACCCTGTTGATGGTGGTTAGTGTTAGGCTGGTTACCTTGATTACCCTAGTTACCCTTGTTACCCTTCCCCTTATTATTTTTCTTCGAATTTTGGGGATTGGTCGCACTGTGTTGTGAAAACACTTAACCCTGAGAGGGCAGTGGCTGCTAGGGAGGAGGATGCACAGGAGGTTACGGTGCTAATGCTTGAGAGGATGGAGTGCTCAGCTGTGCATAATGAGGAGAAATAGTTTGGTAGGAAGGTTGGGGCTCTGAAAACATGTTGCTAGTAGGAGGGGCATAAGTGTTGGAGGAACTGGTGCCCCCCTGCAAATAGCCGTAACTTTGCTGAGTAGATGGAAAAGGGTGTGAAAGGGTTCCAATGATACTATTAGCGGCGTGAGATGCCCCCAGTGCATTGGCACTTCCAAGACGAGGGAGGTCTGGAATGACGATATAAACATAACCATATTGCGCATAAATCAGGTCATATCTTAGAGAGGTTTGGAGAGCTTCTTCCTCAGTCTGAGGAAAATGGGACGTGACATCTTTTCCAATTGGTGATAAAAGGCTCCTAAGAAACCAATCTAGATAGATACAGTCTTCGAAGGATGGGGAATGACATGTGCTCCACCTTCTATGCCACTCTTGAACATGGTCTGAAAGGCGAGTGGTGGAGGACTGATGGAATGAGGTCAATAACTCTGTATCAATGTCATATCAGAGAGGTAACTAGAAATATGAAAGGAATGTTTTAGAAAGCGTCGCGAAAACGGAATGAGATGCAGCGGACAGGTCTGCATACCATTTTGTAGCATCTCCAGTGAGTGTCCATTGGAAGAGACAAAGATGAATGGAGTCATTGGTAATGTAGTTGGATGAACACCACATGTGGAAGGATCGAACATGGTTGGTAGGATCCTCTCCAACATTACCCTCAAACTTTGGGATGTCTGAGGGAAGCTTAGTCGACATAGAAGGCCAACCAGCATCGTGGTGTATGGGGTCGTTTATCAACTGGCTAAAATTCGGTAGACTTAACCCAACCATAAAGGGGAGCATGGGGGTTGTCGGAATGGTTCCTGAGACTGTTCCGCTTGATGTGACCACTGGGATAGAACTGGAGCCAAAACCGGGTTGGGTTCTTGCACCAGTTGTGGGTCTAGACATGGTGACGATATGAGGTGAAGGAGGCTCGGACTCAAATAAGGAATCAGATGAACCAGGAGAAGAATCGGTATGGGGACTTAGAGGGCTATGAACCTGAATTCGACGGGGAGAGGTAATATGCCCAAGTGGAAACTAGGGGTGGAGGCCTACTAGTCTCTACGACAAATGCCTTGGTGGTGCAATGGTGGTAAGACACACGTGACACAAAAATGGTGAAGGGAGATAAACAATATGTCTTTTTCTCGATGAGGGGAGATAAATTTATTATGTTAATTCTTGGCTTGGCGGTGTAAACCAAGCACCCTTCGCTTAAGGTGTGCTTGTGTGTGCAAGTGTATTTATTGATTAAGCCTAGATCATGTTTGTAAAAAAGAAAAAAGCTTGCTGAAAATAAACTGAAATTAACAACAAAACAATTATCTAAACCCCCACCAAACTGGGTTTTCAAACACTATGCTGGTTGGTAGCTAAATCGACGGAAAACACACTAAAAAGGTCAAGAGATCTAATTTTCAGTGTGACTAGGATCAAGTGACACTAGGTTGTTGGAAAGTGGTGCAGCAACAACAAAAAACCAGAGAAGAAGATCACTGCAACAAGATAGAGAGATGGGTGAAAAACCTAGGGCAACCAATGGGACCCTAAGGCCAATGACCAAACAAGGTTTAATAAGAAACTATGGATGGTGACAACCTATCTTTATAAATTTGAAACAAAAGGTTACAGATCTGGAAAGTATGGCTGAAAGCACTGGAGAAACTCAGACTACTCACTTAGCTAAACTACTCCTATAAAGGTGGAAGCCTACTAGAATCCTAGGGGGGATAAATTCCACTTCAACGAGTAAATCAGAGTAGATCAAGGCCTGAGTGTGATGAGACAAAGGTCAAACAACCCAGTAGACAACTCTCTACAAAACCTAGAAATAGATCTGACAAAAACTCGGAAACCCTTAAATTGTAATTACTGACCTATTTTTAGGTAAGATTGCATTTTTTGGGCTACAAGGTGCGCTCTGGCCTCTAGATCGCACTTTTTGGGCTAAAAATTGCAATTTATGCTCCTTGAATCTTGGTCGGCAAATCTCGAAAAAAATTGCCGCCTTTGTCACAGCTGGTTCCTGTGACCTGCAGAAAAGACTAGAAAGCTTGCGGAAGTCAGAAACTTAAGAGATCTAGGTTAAAAAGCTAGGAAACATTAGGAGACTTGAAAAAAGAAGAAACCCTAAGTTGAAAACCAAAGGTCACCCAGGTTTCTGGATCTAAAGTATAAGCCCAGCAAAGCCGCCAATTTTGTTGTAGTGTTTTCTTCTCAAAGATGTATAAAAAGAACCCACTTAAGATTGTGGATGACACACAATCTCAACAATATAAATGGCTGCTAAACATTGTAGATCTGCAGCAATTGATAGAAACAAAACCTGCCAAAATTATGATATATGCCACAATCATAGTTAAACAGCAAAAATAAATAGTAATAACTCCAATCATCCAATGGAAACCAGATATACAAAGAATAGTTTTATTATAACACCTATGAAGGGAACAAATAATTTTTACCAATTCCCCTCTATGGAATGGGTTCTTGGTTATCCTCAAACGTCTTCAGCTTGTGTAGAGTCTCTCTCCTCTATAATGTGTAAACCCAACAAAAATATGGTGTGCGACAATGAAAATAATCAAAGTTACAACAGTGAGTGTAACAATGAAAATAATCAAAAGTGAATAATGAATGGAAAACCCTCCTATTTATAACAAAATATTGAGTTATCCTCGAATAATGAGCAATAATAAAATATTATCAACCCCCTTCTTGGAATAAACACTTGGAATATTTTATTATATTTGTTTAGGAGGGAAAAAGTATTTAAACTTTTATTTAGAAATAATAAATAAATAAATGATTTATTTATCATCTCAAGAAATTAGTTAAGGAATAATAAACAAATAATGATTTATTTAATTATTCCTAAGGGATTTAGTCAAATTTGACAAAGAATAATAATTAATTAGTGATTAATTAATTATTCTTAGAGAAAAATAAGATAATTAAAGATTTATTTGTTTATTTTTATGATTGGGTCAAATATGACAAGGAATAATAATTGAACAATGGTTTAATTAATTATTCATAGAAGAAAATTAAATAAATAGTGATTTATTTAATTATTCTTCATGAGTTTAACTATAAATTACTTAACAAAGGTAGTTTATTAAGTAATTTCTCACAGTGAAAGCAAGTTTACTATGGTAATATTGACTTTACATGGTGCACTTCGATCCATCTAGTAAATTAGGCTAGATGATCAATTTTTTGGTGATAACAATCATATCTACAAAAATATAGCGAGACAAGATCTGAAATTCATACACAAAGTTAACCAAGATTTCAGCTTGACAGAATTGCAATTTCAACTTCTAAAGTTCCATAGAAAAAACCTATAGCGAAAATTCCACGATGGCCAGTTTGAAGCAACGAAACCCTAGAATCTAAAGCTCTGATACCAAATGTTATGCAACCAACTCATAAATAGATGGATCAACGACTTAAAAATTATCCTCTTTGAGGGGGAAAACTTCTTTACATTTCATAAATGAACAGTTCTTGGATAATACAAATGACAATACCTCATTTGTATATATAGGAGTCTAAGGGGTCACAATATAATTAGAGACTACATAACAATAATAATGTAAGGGCACAACAATAACAATGATGAGCTTCTATGGGACACAACAATAACAATATAGGGGCTACATAAAAATAAGGGGGATACACTAATATTATAGGGACCTAACATCACCCTATACCCCAAAATGTTTGGATGAAGGGAATGATAGAACCGCCGATATTTATTACCCAAGGTGACTTAGCATGTGGGGCCCTGTTCCATGGAAAAAAGAGTTGTGCAGCATGAACATATTCATTTACCGATCAAAGGGGAGGATAATCCCAAGCACAGAGTTGGAATTTCAAATACAGCCTAAAAGGAACACCCCAAGATTTTGGCGGGGAGGAATGGCAAGACTCCCCAGGGCTCACCGCGATGGGGTGACATGGCCTTTGAGGGGCCCGCACCTGTAACACTTTTCATATAGTGCATATGTGTGATGAGTTGGCTCATGCCCACTGTATTGTGGGTATTATGTTACCAGTATGAATGGGTCAACAACTTCTTGTAGTGAAAACTCAACACCCCCAATTTTGACTTATTTATTTCATATAATGGGGACCCTTTCCATAAATATTTGGCTAAATCGCCTTTTTAATATTTTCTTTTGGTTAAGTGTCCTACAATTTTGTTAATTTTCATTTTTGTCGGATTTATATTTTGATTATTTTATCGAGTTTGACTTTTCGCTAGATCTCCAACGATACTTGTTTCATCTCATTTGATTATATGGTTTCCAAATGGCGCTCATCTGAAGTTAGATAATTTGTACTGCCCAGGTTAAAAAACGTACAAAATGTATATTAATTTAATTTTTTTAAATAACTTAGTAATTCATTGCAAATATTAATTCTTAGTTAATTTTTACTCTTTTTCACTAACGATCCTACAAATTTCCTAGCCAAATTGTAGGACAATTAAAATTATTTGTTTTTATGATCTTGATAATTTATTCCAATTTCCTAATTTTAAAGAAATTACGAAACCCGAAATCTCAAAATTACAAAGTGGTTGTAGTTCATTTTGCAGGGTTTTTAATTACCAAAGTCGTTGTCTTTTATAATAGAAAGGTTTCACTCCAAGTGGGTCCTACTTCACCTCACCTCCTCCCTTCCTTTACAAAATTCCTGATGAAAAATTCTCAATAAAAAACCTCAATATTCGATATTTGAATAGTCTCGATATTTCAAAAGTCTTGATATAAAATTTTCCTGATATTTAAAAAATGTTCTGATCTCTGATATCGGATATCAAAATTTTAGTTTTGTTCGTTTTAAAAACTTATGATAATCGTAAGTTCTGATATTCAATATATGTCGTGTTATTCGTTTTTATCAAACGTCACATTATGATTCCCATCTCCATATTAGAATGCGCTCTCGAGCTCACATAAGACCCTCCTTCATTTATTTTTGATTTGTTTATGAATCACGTAGCCATGTGAAGGTTTTGTAATATTGGTTTTTTATATTATATTAATTATATTAAAATTATAAATTATATTTTAATTTCAATTTTAATATGATATAAATATAATCTTAATTAATTTTAATTAAAATTTATTTTAATTGTGTATGATTAGTTTGTAATTAATTTAATATTTTTAAATTAATATTAATTATTAATTTAATTTAGGATTAGATTTTTAATTAAAATTTTCTTATTTTTGGTCGAGACAACAATTTTTTTAGAATTCTGGTAATTTTGACATTTTAATTTTGGAAGCTCATAAGTTGAGTTTTACTTGTCAAAATGAAGCTTAGGATGGCTCGTTGGATAGATAAAATCATGAAGAATATTTATAAAGTGGTTTCATGACCAGATTAAGTAATTTAATGAGTCTAAAATTTAGCAAAAAACCAAACTCCGAATTTATAAATACAATTAATTTTCTGAGTTTAATTTTTTGCATTTTCATTTGCTCATAGCCTCTGCTAAATGCAGATTCATTCGACTATGTTCTCTTTGAATAGTAGAATCTTTACAAAGATTAATGAAAACACAAATTTCCTTTTATTTATTTATTTAATTAAGTTTTGATTGGAAGATGTTTTATTTTCCAGATTTGGTATTTTTTATTTTAATTAAATTTTGATTGGTTTTGGCAGGGAAATAGTTGAAAAGATGAAGAAGATAAGATTTGAATCAATGCTATTACTCTAGAAAGAGGGAAAAATAATTTGGACCAATGAAAATTGTTGGAGCAATATTATTCTTCAACAAATCTCCAATTTGAAATTAATTTTTGTAATTATAAATAGTAGATTTGAAGAATAGAAAAGGGGGGTTTCTCTTCTCTGAAATTATGGAATTCTTAAAAGAACTATTGTAATAGGAGTGTCACGTTGTAGGTAAGAGGAGACTAAAGTCTCAAATAAGTGGGATAATTTTGGGAATTTTCTTTTGCATTCTGGATTGTGTTCGAGGAGTTGAGTTTGCATTACTGCAACTCTATTTCTTGTAGCAGAGTTCAAGCATTGTAAAGGATAGTTGGAGATCAGAGCCATAGAATCAATTTTAGTGAATTGGTATTTAAAATAATATTTTTTTTAAGCTGATTTCATTTTATAATGGCAGAAATGTGTCATTTTCATTCATATATGTGAACTAGTGTTGTGAGTAATTTGCCTCAACTATCTGTTGCTATTTATATTTTCTATTGTATGATGAACTATGATTTCTGAGAAACTATTAACTCAGAAATCAACTTTTTAATTCTGATTTAACAAATAGTAATATTTTGTGAACTATTTCCTTGTATTATTGTTTAATAATTTGAGTTATTGATTTAATAATTATCATCATTTTGTGAACTACTTCCTAAATTTTGTTGATTAATTATTCCTATTAATAGATCTCTGAAAAAAATGTGTTTTGATATTCATAATATCAGTTAATTGAACTACTTCGTTAGCTTGATATTCATTATAAGGCAAACATATATAAATTCCGATCATTTAATTACTTTGCTCTCAGTTGGGTTATTCCTAATCGAGATAGGATTAGGATTTATTTCCTTTTGGTTGTATTTTAGGATTAGTTTTTATTTAGAGTAATCATTACATTTCTAGAATTTCTCTTATCAACGAGGTAGACTTTAGTTGTGGCTTGGCTAAGCCCCAAATCAACCTAAGGATCAATTTTTTGCTTGATCAGCAAGAGGAGTCGATATGATGCCTCTTCTCTATTGGTAAGAAAAGGGTATACTTTAATCCAATAGAGATAAAGAGAAGGGAACTGGATATAGTTTAACCATTTGGAACCACCATTTCAAACAGAAAATGAGCTATTTTAATTTCCCGACTGGGTGGTCTCCCTTATAATGTTGAGGTAGAAATTTTGAGCCTACATCATTTTTGGCGCTAGAAGGAGGGCCTGGAGACTCGTTGTTTTTTGAAGTTTTTGTATTTTAAAGTTTTTATTTAATCACAATGGCTCCTCTTAAAATTCTAATTTGGAGTTGTATCTCTCGATGTGCATCTGCCAATACTCCACTAGAAATAGTAAGAAACTTGTCGAAGGTAAAATTTAACAGTAAGAGTAATGTTTTTACATTTGATCATGCCTTGTAGTTTATTAAAATTATTTCAAATTCTACTTTTCATGATATTGATGAAGGCATTTTATGCATGATTTTTACTCTTACATTCTCAGGAAAAGCCAAAAGAGGCAGAAATTTGGAGCCTACATCATTTTTGGCACTAGAAGGAGGGCTTGAAGACTTGTTGTTTTTTAAAGTTTTTGTATTTTCAAGTTTTTACTTAATCACAATGGCTCCTCTTAAAATTCTAATTTGGAGTTGTATCTCTCAATGTGCATCTGCCAATACTCCACTAGAAATAGTAAGACACTTGTTGAAGGTAAAATTTAACGGTAAGAGTAATGTTTCTACATTTGATCATGCCTTGCAGTTTATTAAAATTATTTCAAATTCTACTTTTCATGATATTGATGAAGGCATTTTATGCATGAATTTTACTCTTACATTCTCAGGAAAAGCCAAAAGCTAGTGTCAATCTCTTCCAGTTGCCTCTATTCACAATTGGGATCAACTCATCACAAAATTCCTTTATAAATTTGATGGTTATGATTATGAACAGGTATGTGATGAATTCGAAGAACTACGAAGATTTGAAAATGAATCTCTCTCATATTTTACTGTTAGATTTCAATTAATTTGCTTGAAATTCAAAGCTGAAGATAAACCTTCAAAAATTGAATTAATCGATTGGTTTGAATATATTTTTTCTCTTCCTCCCATTTCAAATCCGTATGTAACAATTACAAGTTTTGATGACTCTCCTTCAACTTCTAGTAATATTATCAAAAACTATGATTTAGAGGTGCATATTAACCATGATGAAGTGGCCTCAACCATGTATGATAAATTCTTAAATCTAGTACACACCTCTTACAATATTAATGATAATCATGCTAATGAACCATTATCACAAAGCTTGCAAGAATTTGATAAACACCCACAAGAAGAAATTAGTAATAACATTGAAAAAGCACCTACTGTGAAATCTGAAAATCATTATGAATTAAATTTAGAAAACCAGATTATAGATCAAGTACAAGCAGAAATTGAAGTTTTCAATAATATGTAATCTGCTGCAGAAATTTGTGAATTTGATCATATTGATCAAATGCCAAATTTAGGGCAGCCAAAGAATGTTCTTCAAGAAAGCACAATTATCCAAGTAAATGATCCGGAATCTGAAATTTGCAATGGCAAGAATTTACAAGAATATGAAAATAGATATATTTTCAAATTCATTACTTCCGATTCTCATTTTCACCTTTATCCTAATATTTTTGCTGATAACAATTTGTCCTCTCTTTTCTCTAATGTTATTTCAGAAAACAGAGAGGCTAATATAAATGAATTTCCTATTAGTTTTTATCAAGATAGAGAGACAATTATTGATCATTCTTCTGACATTAATGAACATGTGCTCCATATTCCTTCTTGTTTTGATACATCGGGTGAGAATAAAGAGAATATTAGTGAATTTTGTGAAATCATTTATGATGACTACTTTAACATTGAGGATGTTGATTTGTCTCATTCCATATTGAATCCTCATGTTCCAAAACAAACTATACTTGAAAATGTTGAGAAACTCAATACATAAATTGTTCCAATTGAATCTCATTTTTAAACATTTAATCATACTCATGACTTCAACATTCAAGAACCCATCTCAATCTATGAATCTTATGATGATCAAGTTTGCATTCCTATTCATAGTCATGATCTTCTCTCTAATTCACAAGTTGGTGTTGGCGATCATTCTAATTGCATTATTCTAGCCAATTCTTGTGAACATGAAATCACTTCGAATCAATCCCAATTGTGTTGTAACACTAGTTGTAACAATAATGTAAATTATGATTTAATTTTATTATTGTTCCTTCACTTATTTTGTATGATTTATTTGTTTATTTATTTATTTATTTATTTTTATTTTGTTTTCGTTTTTCAGTTTTTAGATATCTTATGTTGGCATATTGAGCCATTCAGTATTGAACATTCAATTGATGCATTGCCTGAATGGGAAAAAGAAGTTTCAAATAATAACCATGAACATCAAGAGACATTACTCTTCCAATTCCAATTGATGTTCATTTCTTATCACTTGTTTCTTTTTTCTCAAAAGCAGTGCCAACAAGAGAATATATTTTCAGAATATGACCAACAATCTAATTCAATTAATAATCTTCCACTGAATCCATCAGACTTCCATCCATATTTCATTGACACATTTGAAAGACATTTGGGAAGTTTTCCTATACAGAAGATTGTTAATAATTTAACATATGTACATAATATTGCTAATTTCATGCAGACCATTGTATCTAAAAATGCATTTCCAAAATATGGCATATTATCCTCTCTTTTGAACCTCTTCCAATCATTAATGGAAATCCATCCATATTTCTATGATCCAATTGAAATTCAGCTAGAAATGACATTTCAAGATAAGGTGATTGTAAATAAGTTTCTTCTTGTAAATATGTTAGCAATTAGTGTACATACTATATTCAAATTTATTTTTGTTCATTTAACTATATTCTTGTTACTAATGTTTGACCTGTACATATATGCAGGAGTTAGAATGATAGATTGGTTACATTAGAAGTATAACTATACCTAGTCATGTTTCCTTTCACGTAATTAGGATTAGGAATAGATTAATTTCGTTTAAATTCATTTTCTTTTTGCATTTATTTCATTATTGCATACTTTTAATCAGCAAGTTGTTAGTTCCAGTCTTCACAGCCTGTCACTAGGGATCAACATGAGCTCTTACTATGTCTGGTTTTGTTAGATGTTTTGCATATGATGTTCATCACAAAACATATCACAAGTGTTTCCATCAGAAGAAGCTTGAAAAAATCTTTCCAACGGTATATCACACTCCCGTAACCGGTTCCTAGATTAGAAGAAATGAATGAGTGATTCTTGGTTATGCATGTTTTGAGGTCAGTTGTTGCACACAATGACAAGGTTAGTACAAAATCAGTTTCTGAAATAATGGTAAGGAATATTTCAAAAGTGAAAGAGGTTTTTGTTCATCACATACCAAATAATAAAAACCTCTTTTAGTTTATGCACAGGTGCTACTATGTGGGATATATATAGTGATATTTGGAGACTACATTAAAACAAAGCAAATTTTTCATATTTTTTACTATTTTAGTCATTTTAGTGCGGGGCCATTTTACAACAGATGGAAAGTAATTTTGCAAAACCCAAGGATTTTTTGTTAAGCACGAGCCATATAAAAAAAATTCCTTTCATTTTATTCACAGGTGTCATGGATTGGAATATGTGACTAGATCTTTACAGCTCATTTTCACAGATTTAAATTTTTAATGATTTTCTGTTTTAGAGATGATTTTGTGGAATAGATTGCGAAAAAATGGAAATGAATTTCCCAAATTTGAGAGAGGGTTTTCTCCAACATGACTTTATCTACAAAAACCTCTTTCACTTTTGTAACAAGTGCTATGGTGTAGGAGATACGAGTTCATCTTCAACACCTATTTTCAGCAATTCGGCCCAAGTTTAATGTAACTAATTCTATTTTGAAGAAAATGGTTGAGCTCAATTCTCTTAGTACAAGGATGAGAAAATGTATATATTTTATAAATTTCATAGTGTAGGGGTTGGATTTTGGTAGAGAGTTGGACTTTTGAGAAAGCCTTGAGCTTCATTGTACACTCATATCAACATTTTGGCTAAGGAATTGAGACCAGGGTTTGTAGTACTCTTTGGGATTCATGTGGCAATTTGTCTTGGTACAGTGCTTTTCTTTGTAATTGTGAATTTTCTTATATGTCATGTATGTCATTCTCTATCTTTTTTCTTCTGAACTAAACAAACAAGAGTGTAAGTATAATCCATTGAAATTGCAGTGCTCTACTTGAAGTTTGCTTTAGTTTCTTGATGTTTTCAGCTGTTTGGGGAGGATCCATGATTGCTCTTGCCCTCTTCAACACCTCACCTTTCTATTCCCTCCATCTCATTCAATTTTAAGTGCAAAAAATAATTGCCTACCTTGCCCCATTGAGATCTCTGCAGGACTAAGCCTCAATCCCCGCACCCAAAATTTGCCTTTCCATCTGAGCCAACAAAATCATCATTTTATTCAATCAAACTCTCTTGCACATATACCTAGCCTAAGATCAGAATATATTTCAATCATCTCAAGTCCTCGTTGATCACAATTTGCTGAGATTGACTCGGAGAGATCCCTCTCCTGACCTGGTAGGGCTAGCTACCAGGCTGAGCGCAGTTTGATGTTGGCCTTGGATCCTACCTTTTCAGCCTAAGGTAAATCTAGGCACTAACACAAGTAATGAATCTGAGTTTTTCTTGGCATCCCCTTTCATTTTCTAGCAAAGTGGCTTAGAACATATCAAATTTCTTATATAGTCGATCATACACACTTGTGAAAGAACTTGATTATCTTGTTTTTGTGAAAAACTTCATCACATTGTTAAAAATGGTTTTTTAATCATATATGAAGAAATTACAAGGAATTGCTACAACTCGGCAATTTTTTTATTCACAAGTATTTCTAAAAAGGCTCATATTCACCATTCTTGTCCTTCGATGTAAATTTGAAGTGGATGAAATTAGTAACTCAATACTTATCATTTTAGATTGAATAAATAGATGAGGTTTGAATATATGCAAATTTTGAGAAATTAATGGGAAAACTTGAAGATTCATGAGATAAATTTATAGTCAATATTCTTCCAAGTATGTATTAACAGGTTCATGTTTATCTGTTGTTAGTTTTCTCTTTTTCATAGTTTACTTCTTATTTCTATTTTGTTTCTTTTACAGGTCTTCATTGACTTGATTTTGGAGACTTGAGATAAACAATCAGTCAATCCTTTATAATCTGCAACATGTCCAAGGAAGTATTTGTTGTTTCATTAGAATTTGGGTATTTTTTAGTTTTTCTTCTATTCATTAAAACCCCGATAGGTCCTTTTGTATTAATTTAATGCATTATTAGAATATTTGTATCATATCCTTATAATATCGTAACTTATAACTTCCGATATCTCAATATTCTCGATGCCTCCTACTTCTGATATCCAATATTCCCTTCCTTAGCCTATATCAGGACTTTCATATCGGATGCTTGCTCTTTAAATCCCCGATATACTATCGCCGATATCACTTCCCGTCTCCGCTTATTATCTGTTATTTCTTAAAATATGATTTATCGAAAGTTTCATATATCGTAACTTTCTAAAGTATAGCCAAGTGATTTCTCTGATATATTTTTTCTAATATGCTAATGTGTGCAAACCCACATGAATTCACGTTTTTACATTTAGTAATTTGAGTCAATATTCATATTCCACCTCTCATCAATGAAAGCGAAATGAAATGCTTACACTCTTTATTGCTCATATTTGCTACAAACAGAGGAAAATTTGCACAAAAGTCTTACAGCAAATAATCTTATCCATGATTTTATCTATGCATGTTTTAAATCTCACATGTGCCGGTTGAGTTGAAAAAAAAAATCATTGCACTCATACATTTTACATCCCCTTCAGTCGCATTTATTCTTCTAAATTGATTCAATGCCTCTATCTGGTAATTATCAGAATCTTGATTTTCTGTGGTTCACTTTCTGATATCGAATTCTTGGGTTTATGTTATATCGAAACCATTTCAAAACACTTTTTGAGGCATTTCTCTAAGATCTACGAGTCCTATTTTATTTTATTTACTCAAAATCCTTGATCTCAGAATCTCATAGAAGTCATGATGAACTATTATCGTATCTGAGTTCCAATATTATATTTTTAGCCAATATTAATTCCAAGCTTCCCTTTATCGAAACTCTCATTTAAAAAGGTATACAAGAAATATTCATTGAGACTTTCGATATCATAAGTGAAAATCAATTAGGCTACCAAAAAGATTTTTTACCAAAACATTCAAATAATAAGAAGACCATACGATATCAGAATGTGTAAATATTGTAAGTTTTATTTCTTAAGTCCTCTGATATGTCTAGCCCCTCCGATCCCTAATATATTAACTCCTTTGATCACATAATCTTATCAGACCTTAGAGTTCTCGTCACCTTAGGGTTCCTTTGAAAATATTACGATATCTTAATACCTCTGATCTCCGGTGGCGTGAAAAACCTCCTATATGACGTAATATATCTGATGGCGTAGAAAGACCTACAATCAAGCTTTGATGGTTTTCGTTAAATAATGTAAAGGAGATGTAATATGTAAACTTTGGTCTTGAGTTTTGAATTTTTATGAGAATCATGGAGCGAATATGGAATTTGAAATATTAAGAAAACAATCATCATTGTAAAAGCACATCATCATTCTCATTTCTGATGAATTTTATTTACTTCAAATTTATTTGACATGAAACATTACTTTCTTCTAGTTTATTGCTTGCCTTAATTTAGATTTAACAAATGATGATTTTGGGTCAATAAGATTTCAGAAAATTTAACTTCTTCATGTTTTTAATTCTAATTAAAAAAAGATATTATATTTTGTTGGAGGAAATGATATCTCCCAAGTAAGATTAAATGAAATTCTCCAATGATAAGTTTCATATGCCCACTTTCATTTATTTTCATTTATTTACTTTTGGTTTCAGTTTTGTTTTTAATTTTCGCTGATGTAAAACTTTTTTTGCAACCTGTCATAAAGTTTTTTCATACCTCAGCGAAATGAAATTTAAAATTCATTCTCCATGTTTTCTTTTGAGTTTTGGAGCAACAATAATTAATCTTCATTAAATCAGCTAAATTGGGGAGTCCATGAACTTTTTATTTTGTTTCATACGCATTGCTTTTATTAGAAATGTGTCAAGATTTTTTTATGCAAGATTTGCTTTAAAACAAGACAATTTGCAACAAACATAAACTTTTCATTTGGGTTGAATTTTACTTCATGACTGTTATTTCCCTTACAGTTTGGAAGCTTAATCGCTTATAACTCCACAAGATAAAATTTACTAGATTCTCAACATAGCACAAACACACATATGATTTTATTCTTTTTCGTTTGTTGAGACATTTTTAATCTTGTTGGGGTTTGTTCTTTATTTTTCTTTTAGCTTCTCCTTTCCTCATTTTTACATTTTTTGAAGTTTTCTTTCCATTTCTTTTTCCCTTTTTCTATTGGTTTTGGCTTGATTTTTGTGACTCTGCCATGATTTATGTGGAAGACCTTTTCCTCACCCAACAATGGTTGGCATACATGGGAAATATTTACTCTGTCTATTTCAATGAATTTCATTTATCATTAAAGGTATATCTTTATGGAATCATAAAGCCCTCTTGCTTTAAAAACTTTTTCATGGAGGAACACACATCCTTTATAAGTGATATAGTTCACCTTTTCAAGGAAATAACTGACCTGAGTTTAACTCAATGAATCCCTCCCACCTCTCCACTTTATAAAAGCCTCTAATTGATAGTCGTGGGAAAATAATTTGGAATCAACATTATGGAAGTATTATATCCATTAACATAAGTCTCTATTACCATCCCACCTCTTTCACTCAGGTACATCATAAACTAAAATCTCGCAAATGTGCTTATCAAAAGGGTGATTAAAAGAGGAAACATGGGAAATACAAGTAAATCAGTCGGGGCTATGGACGCTCGCTGTAAGCGAGGCTAGGATTGTTAAAATTGCCAACTAGGGAAAAACTTTATGTGGGTCATCTTATTCATGGCTGATAATATTTTTATTAGATTCCTCTCGTCAAGAGGTGTAGGATTGATATAAACATCATCCGATTCCGATAAGTATTCATGGAGATATGAATTTATTTTGATTATGGAATTATTATCAAGCCGACCTACAACTCATATAGGCTCAGAAGCCCAACAGTCGCATCTATTCACCCACCAACGTTGTGTATAAATATAAGAGGACTTTTCCTCATTTGGACTCACTCATCTCATCACATCTCTCTCTCTCTCTATTGCGCAGAAATGGGTCTCTTCTCTACTGCGCTGAAATGGGTCTCTCTCTCACACATGTGAAGCCGGAAGCTGTTGAGTTTGAAGTTGCAACTGCAGAAGTAAAGATTTACTTGCCTAGCCTATAAGATCTCCTCTTTGGAAATGCGTTGTAGGTTCATCTAAACCTCCTCTGAAAGCCGCAACTTTTGGTGGTGGAATGAAGTCAATCCGACGAACGGTTTGCAAGATATGACTGCCCTAGTTTGAAGCCAGAAACTGCTGAAACTGAAGCTGCAACTGCAGAAGTAAAGACTGACATGCGTGGCCTAGAAGATCTCCTCATCTGAACTGCGCTGTAGGTTCATCTGAACCTCCTTTGGAAGCCGAAAATTTTGGCGGTGGAATGAAGTCAATCCGACGGTCAGTTTGTGAGATATCGTCTGCCCTAGTTTGATAATGAAGCCGCTAATGTTGATGCTGCTGATCTAGGGTTTGCTACTACTGATATGAATCAGATTTATTTTACTATTTATCTCTGCTGAATTATTGACGATAAAAGAAGATTTGATCAAAGGGTTTCCCCACACATTGTGGGGTTTGTCGCTGGCTAGCTGCCACATCTTGTGTCTCTTGTCTTAGCTTGTTTTCTGTCGATCGTTTAATGTTCTATCTGCACTTTACTTTATGTATATGTGATTGCTAATCTGTGGAATATAATAAGAAAAAGAAGTAAACTATTATAAGCATAGAACATACCATAACTTAACATGGTATCAGAGTTGAGGTGAAGACAAAGCCCGAGCAAGAGCAAGAGCAATCATCGAAGAGAAGATTGGCAAGGCTATCCTAAAAGAACTATGGGGTCCTCAACACTCTTTCCTGCCAAAGACAAGCTCCGTGAGAAAGCTGACTATCACAGATGGAAAATTTCTATCAATCTAACCCTTGAGAATCAAGGAGTGTTGGATCATGTGAGAGGCAATATTGTTGAGCCTCCATCAAATGCATCCGCTGCTGCCTGGAACAAATGGAAAAATGGAGAAGTCAAAACAATAGAAGATCATCCGGGACTCTATCGACAAGCACTTGGTGGCCTACATCTCTGAACTGGACACCTCTAAGGAAATCTACGATAGACTAGATTACCATCCGAATGGTACGTGTTCAGGACTACTCTTCTGAACTATAATGTAATTCCTGGTTTCAAGGAATTAATGGCTAGATGCATTCAAGAAGAAACAGGGGAAGAAGTGCAAGAAATGCCCATGGGTCCTCCTGTTTCCTTTTCTTCTCATGCTAAGAAAAGAAATAATTCCGGGACTAAATCAAAAGGAAAGGCTGGACCTAAGGCTAGAAGAAAATGACGATGTTACATTTGCGATAAAGCAAGTCACTATGTATGAGATCATGAGCATCATGATGAATGAGATCATGGACATAAAAGGCAACATGAGAGCATGGACATACAGGACAACATGATGATGATGCACACTAGTTTGAGCAGCATTATGATGGATAAAATCATGGATATGGGCAGCATGATGATAATCATGATTAGAGCAGCATAGTACAGTATGCAGTGGTGTAACTAGAAATCCCTCTGATGGCAATCAAAGGAATGAAAAATTCAACAACAAAGGTAAGAGGAGAGCTAGGAATCAAGGAAGAGGACAAGCATTCAAGAAGGCTAGAAGTTCCAGGATGTATTAAATGCACCTGACCTCAAAAAGAACCTAGTGTCCATCTCGACAATGGAAGACAAAGGTTACAAGGTAACCTTCAGCGATGGCAAGGTACGTATATGGAAAAATAATGTTAAAGATGCCTTTACTCTTGGGTTTAGTGTTGATTCATTATATCAGGTCGATGGAAGTCTGCTAGGTGTCATGTCATATGACACATGTCTTTAGTCCGAACTTTGGCATTAGAGGTTTTCCCCCCCTTCATTATAAAGCTATACTCGGTGTAAGACAAATGGTGACAGGGATGTCCGAATTCTGAGTAGAGAAAGAAGGTGTATGTCCAGGATGTGCTGAAGGAAAGCTCAAAAGGGGACCATTCCCCTCAAGCCAAAGCAAGACCTCCGATATATTACAATTGGTTCACTCAGGCATACCTGAGGTTGGCATTAAGAGGGAGACTACTACACCACATACTCCTGAGCAGAATGGTGTGGTGGGAAGGAAGAACCGCACGATGATGGAAGCTGTCCGGGCCATGCTACATGATCAAAGACTTCCGAAGTTTCTATGGGCTGAAACTACAATCACCGTCGTATATGTACAAAATTGATGCCCTCATCAAGCATTGGGTTCCAAGACTCCTGAAGAAAAGTTCACCACAAGGTGAACAATCTTCCGACTTTGAGGAGCTCTCAAGAAGCCGACACCAGGGAACCGAAAGAAAAGGATGATGAATCAATGCCTGATGTAGAAGAACCCATGGATCTGATTGATTCTCATCCACATGAGCCTTCCTCTTCTAGGAAGAGGCCTTCATGGCTTAGGGGGATACTTGATGATGCTGAAGGACATGCTGCACCCTGAGGAACCTTCCGTCAAAGTAAGAAACTTAACAGGTATCAGGGATACCTGACCATCATGAGCACGATCATACAAAATGAACCTTCATCATTCTTAGATGTCGTCAAGCATTAACTATGGAAGGGTGCTATGACCATAGAATATGAGTCTATTATGGAGAATGATGTCTGGGAAGTAGTTCCCAGACCCTGGACAAGACAAGTGTTACTTCAAAATGGCTTTACAAGATAAAGCATGCAGCAAATGGAAGTATGGAAAAGTATAAGGTTCATTTTGTTGCTTGTGGTTTATCCCAGAAGGTATAGACTATGATATTTGCACCTGTTGCCAGATATACGACCATCCGCTTGACCATAGCCCTTGTGGCTTCACAAGGATGGAACCTACATCAGATGGATGTCAAGACCACGTTCTTGCATGGTTCTATCAAAGAAGAGGTCTATGTGGAGCAACCTGAAGGATTTGAGATTTATGATTGAAAATCTCATGTATGCAGGTTGAAGAAGGCTCTCTATGGGCTGAAGCAAGCACCCCGAGCATGGTATGAGAGGATCGATAGCTACTTGATAAAGCTGGGATTCACTAGGAGTGAAGCCGATCCTAACCTTTACTTTAAGGTTGAAGATGACAAGCCTCTCATACTGGTGTTGTATGTGGATGACCTCTTTCTAACAGGTGCAGACCCTCTCATTCACAAATGTAAGAGGGAGCTGGCTTCTGAATTTGAAATAAAGGACCAAGGACTTGAAGTATGGCAGAAGCCAAGGGAAATTTTCCTATCTCAAGGAAAATATGTGGTAAAGATATTGGAAAGATTTGGTATGATGGACTGCAAGCCTGTGACTACCTCGAGGATCTTAACTTTTAGAAGTTATCTGGTAGTGATGTCGAACCAGACTTGGGAAATGCCTCTGAGTTTCAAAAACTCATTCGCATTGATGTTCTTGGTGAACCTACGTCCAAACATATGCTTTGCAGTTAGCACTGTGAGCTCATATTTGGGTGAACCTCACTGCATTGATGCCAAGAATCTTCTGAGATGTCTTCAGGACATAATCTCTCATGGATTAAGATACACTGTCGGAGATGTGAGACTACTTGGATATACTGATGTTGATTGGGCAGGCAGTGTGGTGGACCGTAAGAGCACTTCCGGGTGCTGTTTCACCTTGGGATCTGCTTCAATATCCTGGATGAGCAGGAAGCAGAAATCGGTGGCTTTGAGCACCGCCGAAACAGGATATATTGTTGCTAGCATGACCTCGTGTGAGGCAGTCTGGTTGCGAAAGCTCTTTAGTGAGCTGTTTGGATTTACATTGGATACCACTGTGATTCTCTATAACAACCAGAGGTGGGATTCGATTATTGAGGAATCCCATATTCGTCAATTGCTCTAGCAGATAGACATCATCTGGGATATGGTAAGTTGATGAGCAAGGAGGCTCCATCGCATTAAGATGATGTACAGGTTGATACACCTTGTCAAAACCCCGAGGAAATATCTAATCTGTGATGTTCCCAGACAACTTGGAGTCGGCAAGAAACCATTGTACAAGGGTCCTGCATGTTGCATACATTGAGCTCTGGGAGCTTTGAGGGCTTGCGGTTATTACTGGAGCAACATATGACCACAGGGTGACTCACCCTCCCCTGGTGGTGCGCACTGGAACAAGATGATTCGCTCTCTTGTGGGACAAGATGATTCGTTGTCTTATGGAACAGGATGATTCGCTCTCCTGTATAGCAGGATGATTAGTTCTCCTGTGAGGCCTGGATTGATGTGTTCTCCATGGCGATTGTAGTAGGATTGATGTGTTCTCCTGTGAGGACAGGATTGATTAGTTCTCCTGTCGAAGCATCCTACCCATGTAGTCTGGGACTCATGGGAAGTACCTCTCATCTGATCAATGAGTAGGGAAATGAAGTTAGGGACCATAGTAGTACCGATGGACGCGTCGTTGTATCTACCATACTCCCTACGCTAGGATGACCTCCATTGATCTGGGATCAATGATACTGGTCTGGGACCAGTGGTAGGAGTTGTACCATACTATGACGCTGACTTCGGGTCGGTTGAGACTGGTCTGGGACCAGTGGTACATACTCCGAGACTGACTTCGTGCCCGTGCAGTACTGGTTTGGGACCAGTGAGAGTGGTACATACTATGACGCTGACTTCGGGTCGGTTGAGACTGGTCTGGGACCAGTGGTACACTATCTGAGACTGCGATACTGGTCTGGGACCAGTGGTAGGAGTTGTACCATACTATGACGCTGACTTCGGGTCGGTTGAGACTAGTTTGGGACCAGTGGTACATACTCCAAGACTGACTTCGTGTTAGTGCAGTACTGGTTTGGGACCAGTGAGAGTGGTACATACTATGACACTCACTTCGGGTCGGTTGAGACTGCGATACTAGTCTGGGACCAGTGATAGGAGTGGTACTTACTAAGAAGATGACTTCGGGTCGGCTGAGACTGGTCTGGGACCAGTGGTACGCACTCTGACACTGACTTTGAGTCAGTGGAGGATGATACTGGTCTAGGACCAGTGGAGTTGTACTCACTATGACGCTAACTTCGGGTTGGTTGAGACTGGTCTGGGACCAGTGGTACATACTCTGAGACTGACTTTGAGTTAGTATGATACATCCTCGATCATTTCTTCTTCTTCATATTTCGGACAAAAGCATAGCAGAACAGAACAATGCAAGAGCAGAGCAGAACAGAGAAAAACAGTACCGATCAGTACAGGGGAAAACAAGACAAAGCAGAATAGGTAGAATAGAGCAGAGCAAGGCAAGGGTCAGACTGTACAGGGCAGTGCATTTGATTGATGAATAGTAATGACCGATAGACATATTGCAGATGAAGTTCTCCTTGGTTGAGAGGGAGTGTTAAAATTGGCAACCAGGGCAAAACTTCATGTGGGTCATCTTATTCATGGCTAATAATATTTTTATTAGATTCCTCTCATCGATAGGTGTAGGATTAATATAAAGATCATCCGATTCCGATAAGTATTCATGGAGATATGAATTTATTTTGATTATGGAATTATTATCAAGCTGACCTACAACTCATGTAGGCTCAGAAGCCCAACAGTCGCATCTATTCACCCACCAACATTGTGTATAAATATAAGAGGACTTTTCCTCATTTGGACTCACTCATCTCATCACATCTCTCTCTCTCTCTACTGCGCAGAAATGAGTCTCTTCTCTACTGCGCTGAAATGGGTCTCTCTCTCACACATGTGAAGCCAGAAGCTGTTGAATTTGAAGCTGCAACTGCAAAAGTAAAGATTGACTTACATGGCCTAGAAGATCTCCTCTTTGTAATTGCGCTATAGGTTAATCTGAACCTCCTCTGAAAGCCGCAACTTTTGGTGGTAGAATGAAGTCAATCCGACGAACGATTTGCAAGATATCGACTGCCCTAGTTTGAAGCCGGAAACTGCTGAAACTGAAGCTACAACTGCAGAAGTAAAGACTGACCTGCGTGGCCTAGAAAGTATCCTCATCTGAACTGCATTATAGGTTCATCTGAACCTCCTCTGGAAGCTAAAACTTTTGGCGGTGGAATGAAGTCAATCCGACGGTCAGTTTGTGAGATATCGTCTTCCCTAGTTTGATAATGAAGCCGCTAATGCTGATGCTGCTGATCTAGGGTTTGCTACTGCTGATATGAATCAGATTTATTGTACTATTTCTCTCTGCTTAATTATTGAAGATAAAAGAAGATTTGATCAAAGGGTTTCCCCACACATTGTGGGGTTTGTCCCTGGCTAGTTGCCACATCTTGTGTCTCTTGTCTTGGCTTGTTTTCAGTCGATCGTTTAATGTTCTATCTGCACTTTACTTTATGTATATGTGATTGCTAATCTATAACTATTATAAGCATAGAACATACCATAACTTAACAAGGATTGTATGACATAAAAGACAACTTCACCGGGGTACTGTTCCGGCTCACTAATAGCAAAGTGATGTCAAAGAACATTCATAGCAATGGATATATGCTTTATCAAAAAACTTCTATCTGTACCTTCTTCTATTTCTCATACGAGGTAATTTTAAAATATTTTTTTCCCAAAATTTGGATTCATGATTTTTACTCAAGTCTGCTTTTGAGTACTTATCTTTTCAAACTCATATTTCTTAATCTATTTATGTGGGACCCATGGAAATGTTTTATTGTTTGATGATTCAATGGAATCCATTATTTTTAACTTTTGGGTAAATTAAAGTTCATTATCTTTAACCAGAGATAACTGGTTCTTCCCAATGTGTCGCCAGTGTTGTAGTGAAAACTCAACACCCCCATTTTTTACTTATTTATTTCAAATAATGGGGACCCTTTCCATAAATTTTTTGCTAAATCACCTTTTTAATATTTTCTTTTGGTTAAGTGTCCTACAATTTTGCTATTTTTTCATTTTCGTCGGATTTCTATTTTGATTGCTTTATTGAGTTCAAATTTTCGCTAGCTTTCCATTGGTGTTTGCTTCATCTTATCTGATTACACGATTTGTAAATGGTACTCATCCGAAGTTCAATAATTTTTATTGCTTGGGTTAAAAAATGTACAAAATATATACTATTTTAATTTTTGTAAATAAACTAGTAATTCATTGTAAATATTAATTTGTAGTTAATTTTTACTATTTTTTTCATTTTTCACTAACAGTCCTACAAAATTGTCCAGCCAAATTGTAGAAAAATTAAAATTATGTGTTTTCGAAATCTCGACAATTTATTCTAATTTCCAGTTTTAAAAGAAATTATGATACCCGAAATCTCAAAATTGCAAAATGGGTGTAATTCATTTCATAGGATTTTTAATTACCAAAGTAGGTGTAGTTTATAACAAAAGTTCCACTCAAAGTGGGCCCCACTTCACCTTACCTCCTCCCTTCCTTTACAAAAGTCCCAATGAAAAATCCCGATATCCGATATTTGAAAAGTCTCGATATCCGATAAAAATCTTGATATTTCAAAAGTCTCAATATCTTATAATAGTCCCGATATAGAATTTTCCCAATATTTTAAAAAATTCTAATGTTTAAAAAATGTTCCGATATCACATATTGGATATTGGATATCGACATTTTAATTTGATTCATTTTAAAAAATTACGATAATCATAAGTTCTAATATTCAATATACATCAGATTATTTGTTTTAACAAAGGTCACCTTACGATTCCCGCTCCATATTAAAATGCGCTCTCCACCTAACATAAGGCCCTCCTCCACTTATTTTCAATTCGTTTATGAATAAAGTAGCCAAGTAGAGGTTTGTAATATTTGTTTTTTTTTTTTTTTTTTTTTTTTTTATATATTATATTAATTATATTAAAATTATAATATTATGTTATATTTTAATTATAATTTTAATATCATATAATTTTAATTTTAATAGAATATAAATATAATCTTAATTAATTTTTAATTAAAATTTATTTTAATGGTATATAATTAATTTTTAGTTATTTTAATATTTTTAAATTAATATTAATTAAATAATAACTATTAATTTAATTTATGATTAGATTTTTAATTAAAATTTGTTTATTTTTTGCGCAGGGAACAATTTTTTAGCAATTTTGACACTTCAACTTTCAAAGTTCATAAGTTGAGTTTTACTTGGCCAAATGAGGCTCAAGATGGCTCGTTGGATAAATAAAATCATGCAGAATATTTATGAAATAGTTGCATGACCAGATTCAATCATTTAATGAATCTAAAATTTAGCAGAAGATCAAACTCCAAATTTATAAACAAAATTAATTTTCTGAGTTTAATTTTTTGCATTTTCATTTTCTCATAGCCTCTGCTAAGTGCAAATCCATTCGACTATGTTCTCTTTGACCAATATTTAAAAATATTAATGAAAAACTCAGATTTCTTTTTATTTATTTATTTAATTATGTTTTGATTGGAAGATGTTTTATTTTCCAAATTTGGTACTTTTTATTTTAATTAAATTTTGATTGGTTTTAGCAGGAGAACAGTTGAAGAGATGAGGAAGAGAAAATTTCAATCAATGGTATTACTCCAACAAGAGAGAGAAACAATTTGGATCAATGAAAATTGTTGGAGTAGAATTATTCTCAACAACTCTCTTATTTGAAATTAATTTTTGTAATTATAAATAGTAGTTTTGAAGAATAGGAAAGGGGGCTTCTCTTCTCTGAAATTTTGGAATTCTTAAAAACACTATTGCAATAAGAGTTTCAGGCTATAGGTCAGAGGAGAATAAAATCTTAGATAGGGCGAATAATTTTGGGAATTTTCTTTTGCATTCTGCACTATGTTCGGGGAGCTGAGTTTGCACTACTGCAACTCGATTTTTTGCAGCAGAGTTCAAGCATTGTAAAGGATTGTTGGAGATCAGAGCGAGAGAAACAATTTCAATAAATTGATATTTAAAATACTATTGTTTTTTATATTGATTTCATTTTATAATGACATAAATGTGTCATTTTCATTCATATTTGTGCATTATTGTCTATGTGGATAATTTGCTTCAATTATCAGTTATTATTTATCTCTGCTCTTGTGTTCTAAAATTTGATTTCTGAGTAACTATTTACTTAGAAATCAACCTTTTAATTCTGATTTAACAAATAATAATATTTTGCGAACTATTTCCTTATATTATTGTTTAATCATTCGAGTTATTGATTTAATAATCATCATCATTTTGTAAACTACTTCGTAAATGTTGTTGATTAATTATTCCTGTTAATAGATCTATGAACATAATGTGTTTTGGTATTCATAATATCAGTTAATTGAACTACTTCATTAGCTTTAAGTTCCCGACCGGGTAGTCTCCCTTAAAATGTTAAGGCAGACATTTCGAGCCTACTACACAACTATGGTAACATTTCCATGTGGTAGAGAGGGGTCGAATGGGATTGCCATGCAGGTGACATGTGGGGACCACGCGGGTGCCACATGACAAGTTCGTGAGGTAGCACTAATGAAATGGTTGACCTTTAGATGACCATATCTTTGGATCCAAGAGTCGAATCAAAGAAAAATTTATACCATCGGAATTGTCTCAAGGAGACGAATTTGATGATATCTCTCATTTTGAGTTTCCCAATAGTAAAAAGAAGAAAAAAACTTGGACCCCATTTCCATAACTGGACCATGGAGATTGAGTTAACATAGTAATTTCATCCTTCTAACCTTAGTTAAGGCTGGGGATAGTAGGCGGTATGTTACAATATAATAGCGCTAGAGACTTCCATGCTTATGCAACAAAGTTTACCCCTTTAAAAAATTATGTTTGGTGCCTCAAGTTGCTTCCAGAAGGCTCTAGATCCCAATTCACCAAACTTGGACTTGTCAGCAAAAATGGTCTTGTGAGTTGATTCCTCCACTTTTTCCACTCTAAAAGTATCAAGATGGATGAAAAATAATATAATGATCAATTCCATATCACCATCTCATGTGATGAAGCTCTAGTGGTCAGGATTTTCATTTTCCAGACGATGAAACTACCTTGTAGAGAAATAAACCTTAAAGCACTACAAATTTTGTGCCTTCAAATACTATCAATCACCATTTAGTTCTAAGTTTATAATCAACTTGTGCTACATTAACTACCTGAGGCTCATATGAACCTCCCATATTGTTTAATGGTGTGCCTTCATAATGGATGGCATGTGAAATAATTATTATGAGGAGGGCGGAACTATGCCACTTTTTCCAGTTGTAAGTCTTGGTTAGGTGGTGACCATATGCCCCCACAACTATCCCCTCCCCATCACCCCATATGATGAATATGAATCCCTTTGAGATAGATATGAACATTTTTTTTCATGCAAGATGGGGGAACATATCCTAAGTTGTACTTATCTAGCTGGTTTGGCCTACACATCCTTCATTAGCTAACATATCCACAACTTTATTGCCCTATCTTAATACATGTGAGGTAAGTTTCGCTAGGATGAGTGGTAATAGTTTGGCCAATTTTCTCAAGCTGCATTTCAATCTCTAGCTTTTAGAGACTTTGTTGGTTGGTGAACCATGGAGGAATTTGGTGATCATATTGATGATTATTTGTGAGTCCCCTTTATAATGATATTTGAAATTATTTGAGAGTAAACCAAATATAGTCCCATTTTAACAATTTTTTATTTAGCGACATTATTGTTTGTGATGCCAAATGAACAATAGTAGAGTGAGAGTGTATGAATTGAATGGTTCTAGAAGACCCCACTATATCGTGTAATGCATAGATTTCCTTTGGAATCTCCATCAAAGTTCAATTTTATGAATGAAAAATGAGGAGGAGATCAATGAAAGGGAATATAAGTTAAAGTATGGATATTGGAGTTCTAGGACAGAGTGGCCGACTAAGTAGGTGGCTCCCAAGCCTTATGAATATCAGCGTCCATGTCATGGGCTTGCTAGTATTACACCTCCCAATGATGAGAAAAGATTGACTCTCTGATATTAGATTTGATAACCCTCTAGATATCATGTGTAGGGATCTATTATGGAAGATTATCCTATTTCATTCTTCCCTGGAGCCTGAAACCAAGGTCTAGATCATATTACGAATGAAATTTACAAAAACCTATTCTAGCCAATTGTCTATGGTATTTAGATTGTTGGCTTGATTGTTGCCAGTTAGATGCATAGTTTCTTATATTTTAACCATATGGTGTTAGTAAACAAATATACATTGGAAAAATGCTCCATATTGTTGTTACCTTGCATAGGTCACATAATGAGGGGCCAAAGAATCTTATTTTGAGTAACTTGTCTCAAGTCAGAGTCTTCCTATGGATCAAAATCCATAGAAACAAGGATATATTGAACCATAAATTTTCATTCCAAATTCTTTTCCAAGCTAGCTCTTTAGGGCACTCTTGTATATTTGTTACGATATGATAGGCTTCCTTTATAGAGAAGAGGCTACTAAGATTTGGTCCCCATCTAAGCTTATCATGTTGTTGGGATACTAGAATGATCCTGAGTTGAAGATCCTTCTAAAAGGATTTCCAATGGTATTCCTTGGGATAAGAGTGACAATGAGCTTGACTTAGCCAAGTGCGTTGGATGAATTTGGATTGATCCGAAGTCTAAATTTGATCATGTTGTTCGCTTACATGTTAAATTGCAGACCATGCAACTCATTATGATTTGTTAACTTTGGTAGTTGTTTCCATGAATCTTCCCAAAAGTTAGCAATAGTTCCATTGTGTATCTCCCAAAAGAAGTGTTGTTATACGAGATGTATGCTAGTTTTGGCTAGGATCCATATAGAAGATCAATATTGAGAAAAAATGGTCTAGAGTAGATAATGAGTGGGATCGTTGTTACCATATTTCCAATTCTATATTTTCTTCAATAGTGCAAAGTCACCATGGACCCATCTTCACCATATTTTAACTCCTAAGACAATATTTAAAATGTCGGGGTCCCTTAGCCCTAATCCACCCCAAATCTTGGAAAATAGACTTTGTCCCATGCACCTATAGCCCGCTTGTATTCCTTCTTTGTCATCCCTACCCCCACTTCCCCCCCACAAAGGAAGGAAATTTGTATGCTTCTAATTGTTGAAAACATGGAGTCAGGGACCATCAGAGTTGAAGGTCAATATAAGGGGAGAACTTGTATGACAAATTTTATCAATATGAGTTGGCTTGCGATGTTAAGAGACAAAAAAATCTAGCTCGCTAGTTTGCTCTCCATTTTGCTGATCAATTCCTCCTAAAATTTCAATTTTAGGGAGTTGTCCACTAAGGGTGCTCCCAAGTATTCAAGGGGATATTACATCTATGATATCCTAGAATTCTTGTGATATGAATTTGTATGGGGATTGGAGTATTAAAGAAAAATATTTGAGATTTTGCTTGATTTATTTCTATACCTAAAGCTACAAAAAACACTTCCAAAAATTTACGAATGGATTTACTTCCTGTACTACTGGGGTGCCCATCTCCATTATATCATCTATGAATCATCAATGTAAAATAGGTATACCCTCACCAAACAATCAAATGCATTTTATTTTATTTTCATAGACTCTGATTTGATGGGTCTTCCTAGTCCCTTGACTACTAAGATGAACATAAGGGGAAAGAGGATATCACCTTGATGAATGCTTTTGCAGGGGGAGAAGATTTCAGAGGGGGGTCCATTGAGTAGAATGGAAAAAATTGTTCAAGACAAAATGATTTTGATATAGTGGGTCCAATCACTTGCAAAAGAAAAAGAGGTTAGGATTTGAAAAAGGAAAGACTAATGGTGTTTGTTAAAGGCTTTAGATAGATCTAGTTTGATCAACATTTTAGTTTTCTTGGAGAATTTTGAGTGGAAAACCTCGTGGGCCACAAGGATTCCATTCAATATTTTTCTTCCTTCTACATATCCTGATTGTTTTGATGAGATGAGTTGGGGAAAAATCGATTTCAATTTGGTGGCAATTATTTTAGATATAATTTTGTAGGCCACATTGTAGAGGGAAATGGGTCTAAAAACAATATGCTTATCAAACCTTTTCTTCTTAGGGACCAGGGTAACGAAAGTAGGATTTTAGGTAGGGAGAATAGAGAGAGATGCAGAAGATTCTTCCAATACCTTCCAAATATCATTTCCTATTATCGACCAACATGCTTGGAAGAAGTTTGTAGTGAAGTTGTATGAACCTAGCGCCTTACTTTTGAGCATCAAATTTACTACTATTTCAACCTCTTCATAGGAGATGCTTTTGAGAAGGGCCTAATTTTGTTCCTTGGTTACCATTTGTGGGATATGTTGTGTGATTCTTCCCTTCCAAAGGGTTATGAATATGATAATATATTTTTATAATATTGCACTAGTTCATATTTTGTTTCATTATGAGCTTGAAGTTTTAGCCCCAATGAGATTTTGAGAGAGAATGACTTATTATTATGGCATCTATAGAGCAAGTTTTGTGAAAATATTTTTTTTTTCTTCCCCTCTCTAAGTCAATGCACTCGAGATTTTTGTTTCCATAAAATCTCCCCCTATTTTTGCCTATTTTCCAACTATGTGAGGAGACCAAATTATTCTTGTATTATCTCTTCTGATCTACCATGGAGGATTTTTTTTTGTTGGAGTGGCCATTATTTCCTCTAAATATTTCTTGGCTTGAAAAACGTTATCGAAATCCTCCTGGTTCCATTTCTTTAGCTAATTATTTACATCCCTTTTTTCTTGTCATAGTTGATACCTAACAAATCCTATTACATTATCCATTTTTTCCACCATTCTTGAATATTTTCCTTGAAAGTTGCGTGTGAGATCTAGAATTTCTCAAAATTGAAGGGTATGTTTTTAGGGCTTGCCTATATTTCCAAGTTTAGACTTATTGGCTAATGGTTCGACCCCTTATATGGGAGAATCGTTGCTTCCATGAATAGATGCTTTAACATCGAGGATTATAAGATTAGGAATTCGTCGAGGTGTGAGGAAATATATTGCATGGATCCTTATCCGTTATTCTAAGTATGGATGGCATTAATGGTGTCTAGATCCAAGAGCTTGGGATTTGTTATTATCTTCCCAAATAGGTAAGCCTCCTTTTCCAATTTTTGAACTCCCTTTCGCTTTTCAACCAATGATCTTATTAAATTAAAATATCCTCCACTAACCCATGGTTGATCATTGATGATAGGGGTGAGGTTACTTATAGAACATAAGAAGCCAATTTTTCCCTTTGAAGCGATGGTCCATAGACATCAGAGAGATAATAATTGTCCACATAAACTATAAGATGTAATTTTACTAGTATGACCTTTGAGGTTGCAAACATATCCAATAAAATCATTTCATGAATGATAGAGGGGGATCTAGTGACATTACTTACTCATTTGGATTTTTTCAAACTTGACCAACTTTTCAAGTTTTTATTTACATGGAAACCATGCATCCTTGACAAAGGAGAGACTAGGTAAATTGATTATTATCCATTAATCTACATTTTCACTAGTTTAAATTTTAAATTCTTTTTACATTTTTTTTTGCTTCCAGTGCAGTCCTAGGTTTCAACCTACACCAAATGTTAGTCCCTATATAGGCCACACCAATAGGAGGTACTTGAAGGAATTTTAAGTGCACTAGAATTTAGTTCTAAACAAAACATCAGCTAAATTTTGTATGCTCTATAGTGCATTAATGTATGTATAGATGCACCATGTGTGGTGCTTCCTTTATACTAGGCACACAATGCATCATTAGTAATAACATCAAGTGACAATGATGTGCACAACGATAACAAATACACAAAATTGGTGTTTTATATCATTTGTAGTGCAATGTGTTGAAAAATCTATAGTGTGATGAAGGTAGTGTGCATAATACCTCAATTTTACTATAGAATATGAACATAAATGTAATGAAGAGGATGGTTGTTAGCCAAGACAATATGTAAATCGTAATTCTACATTCAATTATAATACAACACCCTAATTGTTGCAAATGAAGGAGGATTAAAAATAAAGACGGGCGATATGATTCCATAAGTGGGGTGAGAAAAAGCATGCTCTTTGGAAGCTTAAGAGGGCTAATTGGGGAAGACCTTCGCTAGTGACATAACCTAAAGTCCTCAACCTTTGATTATAAAACATTTATAATTAATCCTCATTTTCTATTATTCTAAGCTCTTGGATTAAATATTAAATGTGGATTTTATATAAAGAAAAATGGTAAGAGATTGAAATGAAAATATAATCTTGTCAGTTCATACATGTAAGTATTATGGAATGAATTATTGTTATGACATGGAATGTGTTATCAATTAGAAAAAACCTCGGTTATAGAGGCAAAAAACTAAGGTAGCCTCTAAACACTTTGGAATGAAAGTTGTCTCTTCAATTTGGAAAGGGATCTCTCCTTAAAAATATACTACTCATTGTCACTTAGCAGTAGGTAATTTAGCTCATTGGCCAGATTTAGTTGGTAACACATGAAATTTGTTTGGAAGGAAGATGGACAGGGACCATTGGGCATGGAGTATTTGACATAAAATTGCTAGCTATAAGCTATATGAACAAGTTTAACAGAGGAAAGATAACTTTAGGTTTCTTAGACAAATCATCATCAAGTTATGATAGAAGACAGTAGGGAGTAAACATAAAAAACATAGCAACCATATGATTTTTGTGAGTGACATTTAAGTTGAAAAACATATGAGCAATTTGGAAAATGTAAATATGAGCTTTCAGAAAGAATTCAAATTTAATCACTTATTTCCAAATACAAAAGACTTATGAATCAAAGTTATGGCTTAGAAGGAAAAATATACACTAGAAACACTGACAAGAAACTTATCACACATGAATCTCTGCAAATTGTACAAGTAACAGTGTTCATAGAAAATTCTATTAATATCAAAGGTATACACAATACACATGGTTTCTGCAAAATTTCCAGGCCTCTGTCTATCTTTAAGAATTGCTTTATAGCCAAAATATTTACAAAAAACTTCAAAATTAAAGAAAGTTTAACAGTACTGTAATTATGGAAAATAAACGTTAATTTTATGCTAATTAAATATACATTTACAAAAATAAGTTTTGGTTCGATGTCTATTCATGATATATGATTAAACACTAATATCCAAAATGAAATGCAGCTGAAAAAAACTGTTGAGGAAGAGGCATTGAAAATGATTGTTGGTTTTTTGTCACAAAATCTGGAAAATGTCTTGTTTTATGCCTTGAAAGTCTACTGAAAATAGTCATTCTTAGACTTTGGAGCTAATCTCATAAAGAAAAAATATGTGCAATATTAACCCTTCAGGTAGCTTTACAAAATAAAATTTTAACCATTGTTTGAAACCATTCCAAGTCTGGACGCTGATAAAACAACTGCCATCGTATATTGGAGTGACACTGGGACAACCGCTGACAAAATAATTGTGAGTGCTTGGTGAAAAATAAAAAAGACTAGCACTAAAAAATAATTGTCAACGCTCTGTGCAAAATTACCAAGAAAAATGCTGACAAAATAATAGGCACCTATTTTAATCAATCATTTTTTAACTGCTCTGCTGCTCTTAGTAATAGGTCCACCTCATCCGTCAGAGCAGGTTTCTTTTCCTTATTTTTTTTGGGCTTGGCCTTGGGGCCCTAATTTTGCTTCTTTTTGTGTGTCTTAGAACTGGAACCCCTTTCTTTATTTATCACCAAATATTTCATTAGTGAATCATCTATTTGAATGACCTCCTCAGCTAGGGCAAGGTTTTGTTTTAATTTTAAACTCAATCGAAGTTTATTCACAGGCCTAGTATGAGGTTTTCAAAACCCATATAGTTCAGCTAATGTGGGTTCTTTCTCTCCTTCTTCTCGTGTTATGTTGTCCACCCCTATTTCTCTAGGTGCCTCCTCTGCATATTTTTGTGTTTGACTCATAGGAACTGGTTTAGGAGCCTCTAATTTTTCAGCTGGCTCAAAATCTCGAGGAGGAGATGGAACTTCCTTTATAATTTCCCTCCTGGTTTTTATTTTATAGATTTTTCCTAATGGTGGCACAAGAAAATGTGTTTCAGGAGGTGTAACCCTACCCCTGTCTCTGGTTTCAATGCCGGAAGAGGAGGGCTCCCATACAACCTTACATGCCTTTTGTAGGTCTCGACGTCTTTTTCTTTTGATGGCCGGAGAGTTAGGGTTTCCTTCTGTACCGAAACCTCCAAATAATAAAAAATGATCTCAAGTCCTATTCAAATTCCGCAAATGGTCTACCACTAATAACTTAATTAGGCCTTTATGATACACAACATACTTGGGCTTAGTTCGAACCTTGGCTGACATCTTTTGTAAACTCATTAACAAGAAAAAAGGCACAATGATACGTTTCTGATGAGACAGGTGAACTAAAATTTTGAAGTGGTACATACTAAGTCTATGATAGTGCCCTTCACAGGTAAAATACTTATGGATGATGATCAACATTTCATGCCATTCCTTTTTTAACCAGGATCTTTGTACACCCAAAAACCACGACTCATTTTTATACTCGTCCTTAAGGAAAAAAGGAATATCAATGCCATCGAGGATTTTGTTCTTGAAAGAATGTTCCTTGTCAATTGGTTTGTCAATTTCTTTTGAAATACTCTGTTTTGTAACTAAGAACGAAGTGTCAGCGATTTTGACAATTTCACCATCAAAACTTTCAACAAATGTTTGTGCCACACCATTGTGATACCCATCGCATCTGAAGCAAAATTTCTTCCAATCGGCCTATTGAAACCATTCCCAGAGTTTTTGGATGACCTCGAGAGCCTCATGGCCTTCCAGTTCTCCTCTCTACACGTGACCCCTCTTCCCCATCTCTCTTAAAAAATTTCTAAAAAAACTGCAATCGATACTGAAACCACGACACTGCTCTTGAAACAAACTAGATGCAATGAACTTGTCGAGTGTGATGAAAACTAATCCGAAGGTTTTTCGGTAAGGAAATAATGATGAATAGAAAATGTTTTTACTGCGAATTAATTTCTATCAGATGTTGTTGACGTTGGTTTTTTCAACTCCAGCTATCGATACACATATGGCCATACACCAATTTTATTTTTTTAGTGCTCTCTTGTTAGAAATCCCTCGCTTTTGCTGGCATCTGATTTGTCAGCACTTGTGTTATAATTTTTTGAAATAATGTTGAAAAAATAAATGTGAGTGCGACCAAAATTTCCATAATTTTTTTTTGAAACGTCTTAACTCTAAACTAAAATTGTGATAACAACCAATTTCACGGGGATGCTATCAATTTGGAGGCAATAAGAACCTCGTAGACCAAATGCCTGCTTTATTACAATGTAAATCAAAATAAAATTTCAACTTTCTTTTAAGCACACTAACTGATTCTAACTAATGGAAACAATGTTCTTTTTCAAGATTATTAAAATAAGGACCTTTTGAAAAATGAAACAGTTACTATAAAAACTAACACAGACTTCTGAGAACTCTTTTGTTCTGATAATAATTCATCAAAACCTTATGGCCTTCTCCTCGAGCTTCAAATCCTTTAGAATGCTCATCCAAACTTGAAAATTGTCCAAATTAAAACATACATATACAATGAAATGATCGAGATGTTACTTTTCAAGAGATATATAATGTTTGAGAACACGTATATTTATTGGACCTCCATATTGTATCTCTCCATTCAAATCTTGTAGAATAAGTGCATTCTTGTCACGGTATGACGCAATCTGATATGGACCCTTCTAGATGTAGTCAAACTTCCTATGTTTGCCCTTATCTTTGATCTATGCATCCTACTAGTTTCTGTGGCATTGGATGTGTTCTAGCCACAAAATTTGGTGGAGAGGCTAGAATACATGAGATCTCCAAAACCCAAAAATCGTTTTTGGAAATTTCACCTAGAGATGGATTAATTATATTATTAGGCGATTTTTAAATATTTCCTAAGTCTAAACTTAGGGAATATGGTTAATGAATCAAAATTAATTAAGTCAAGGTGGAAATAGTTTAGAAAATCACACAAATCGACTTTGATATGATCCTAACCATTGATTAAGTTTTCATCTTGGTCGTTGGTGCTCCAATAGTGGATTACAAGAAGAGTGGGCACTTGGAGAATACACTTCAACAATTCGATTTCCTTGGAAGATCAATTTCCAAAGAGCAACAAAATTTGTCAAAGAACCAGAGATCGAAGTAGTATAGTGAGTGGTAGGGACAATGATCCGAAGGAATTTTTCCAGATCTGAAGAGGCAACATCAAGTGACATAAGTTATCCATACGGAAGCAACACAGGGACTGCACAGTTGTTGAAGCAGAGCAATTCAATTTAGCTTAGGAGGAAGTAGATTAAGCTTCCAGAGGGCCGGAGAGTCACTTCCAGTAGTAGAGATAGACTAGTCAAACTTGCTCAGGGGTAAATTCGAGCCACATGTATGAGACGCGGCGCAAGGACTGCGCAGAGGACCCATGTTGGGGTTTGGATGACCATATTTTCTGGAGGAACTAGAGTCAGGATTGCTTATGGGGTGAGAGATTTTTCTCTCTAATTATTTTTTTCATATACTTGCAAGTTGGATTGCTAGTTGGGAATCCATAGATTGTACTCAGATTTCACTGTTGCTTAATAATATAAAACCCTTAAATGTTGCACTGGTTTTCCCAAGTTGGGTTTTTTAGAGGACATTTGTCCAAAAATAAATGTGTAAATTTTATGTGTGAGTGTGCTAGATTTTCTCAGTTTCCAGCACTATTTTTCTTCTACAATATTTATTTGTGAAAATCACAGTGTGAGTTATTTTATATTTGTTGTAGAAAACAACAAATAAATTGTTAAATAAATTAACAATTAGGAGAATAATTTCCAGTTGACATGATAAATGAAATTTTCACATGGTATCCGAGCGTGAGTGATAAGCCAGGAAGATCAAAAGAAGAGGAGATAATTTAGTTGTTCAGTGGGAGCAGCAGGTCGAAATTATCTAGTCTTGTGCAATACCTAGACAAGTAGGCCAAATTGTTGGGGCAAGGATTCGATTTTCAGTTGCAGGGTTGCAGAAAAGTCGAATGTCCCAGGGTAGTGATTCCAATAGTTAGGGGGAGAAATTGCAACTTATATTTTCACTGAGTAGATTCCTTCGTTGGATGTAGAGGGTTTTGCAGTGGTAGAGGTAGCCTCATGTGGAAGAGAAAAGCACATACGACAAAGGGAAAATTTCTCTTAGGGAACTTTGAGTCTTAGAAGTTCGATTTTTCCAGGAAATTTGGTATTAGTAGTTAACAGATCCACACGTTCCATAAGGGAATGCGAGTAACAGAGAAATAGGCAAGCAAAGGGAAAGAGGGAATTTTTGACAGATTCAGAGATGGCCACAACAGGGCTCAGAGATCAGGAGAGGTTGGATGGAGCTTCCAACTATGTCATTTGGAAGGTAGGATGTCCTTCCTTATAGATGAATATGGCCTAAAAGCCTACATATATAATGTGGTGGCATTTCCCCATGATGCATATCAACTCAAATAATACAGGAAGGAGATGGTGAGGGTGAAGTGGTTGATCTTGGAACAACCAAAGAGATGTGGGATGCTCTCTCCACGCCATATCAAGGTACTTTCGAGCAACAGAAGGTGTTCCTGGAAGAAAAGTTGAGATGCATCAAGATGCAAAAGGAAGAAGGCATAAATCCCTTCCCCACCATGATTCAGGAAATCTGACATCAAATTGCAGTTGTTGGGGCCGATGAGCCTCAGTATTGCAGCAAGGATGATGCAACTCCTAAGGCTACCAACTTTACTTTATCAACTCGGGGTTTCACACAAACTTGGAGGTGACATTGCTATATACACAACATATGCAACATTCTACTCATGTCACTTCTCAACTGGGGCATCAGACCACTAGGGTTCTAGACCAGTCTTCTATTGACTAGAACGATTTTGACTACTGACAGTGAATGTAAAGATATTTCTAACCTAGGAAAGTAAATGATTTCCTATTTAGGAAATGAAAGTTACTGAATGGTAAATGCTATAAAATGCCATAAATCATCTAACTAGGAAATGACACAAATTACTTGCAGAAAAGAACTATGCTAACCTTGCAATTTATCCTCTAGCTATTATGACTGTTTGAAATGGAAATTTTTTCTATCATTCTAGGACTCATACATACATACACTAACTATCTCAGTTTACATTTGCCTAAAAAAGAATCTTTTAATTGGTAAGTTCAGAAATGTAAATGCTATGCTATTTTGTCTGATCTTGCGAAGGAGAAGGCATGGGAGAGTTGATCTTAGGTGGCACTGATAGGCATGGAATCCAAGATGAGGGCCTAACCTGCTCTTATACTATCATCTTTGTTCAAAACAAGGTCAAATAGGCTACTACAGGAGATCCTGTAGCTGCTACAAGAAACTTCTACAGGATGTCTGATCTACTACAGGATGTCCTAGTTTGCTATAGGAAGTTAGTAGAAAATTTGTGATAGGTTAACCTGATAATGAAATATAAATCAAAGCAGAATACTATAACCTACTTCTAATATCAATTTACGAAAGCTTCAAGATTGAGATGAACAATATAACCAGAAGAAGAAGAATCAATAGCACAACACACATGAAAATACTTTTGGGGAAATCCTCAGATAAAAACCCCACACTATTGTATTATCATACATGGTGGAAATACATATGAATTATACAAAGCCTTAGCTCTCATAGCTAGCCAGATCTTAGTACAATCCTCACAGATGCTCACAGACAATCTTGGCTTCTCTCCAGCCTTCCTCTCTGCCCTCCAAGCTCCTATTTCCTTGCGTTGTTCCTTGTGGATGATTAGCCTTTTACCAAGTGGAAAACTAATCTTCAAAACTACGCAATCCTCAAGGATGAATCCTTGACTGCATGCATGAGTTTTCTCCATGAGAAAACACATGCAACTGATAGTACACTGTCCTTGAACATTGATCTCAACTGGGTCTTTCTCATAATAGACATGCATGAGTTTCTAATGAGGGAATCTTCAGTTAACTGGAGTAGCACTAGTTGAGTGCAATAATGCATCAACTGACTATTAACTCACTATTAGTTCCTCAAACAGTTTGGAACTAATTTAACTAGACTTAACTCAGTAAACTGAGTTAACTAATTACAACTCAAATATAATTCAATCTTATCTCCTTAATTTAAGGGATAACTCTTGCATGACTTCAGAAAGACTTCTAACTTGAATTTCTCCAACTAATTAGTTTAAAATTAATTAATTAATTATTTCCAAGTAGCTGTTAAGACTAAATTCGATTTTAATTCACAATTTAATTCAAGGACAAATTAAATTGGAATATTATTGTTGCCATACTTCAACACTCCCTCTCAACAAGAAAGGGATTATCTGCCACCCCGATCCTGTCTCTATGGAACTCGAATTTACACTTTGACAATGCCTTTGTCAAAATGTCAGCATCTTGCTCTATCAAAATATATAGCAGCAACATGATCCTCCTCGCTACACAGTCTCTAAGATGATGATACCAGATGTCGATGTGCTTGGACCTATCATGAAATACTGGATTCTCAAAGAGTTTGATACAACTCTGATTATCACAATAGATCACAATTGGATCCATCCCCTGATCAAACAAACCAACTAGGATTTTCTGCATCCAAATGGCCTCACATGCTGCCTGACTTGCAGCCATGTATTCTGCCTCTGCCGAGCTGAGTGCAACTGACCTCTATTTCCTGTTGTACCAAGAAACTGTTATTGATCCAAGGTTGAAAATCCCTCCTGATGTGCTCTTTTGATTTGATGGACTCCCTGCCCAATCTACATTAGTGAAGCCCTGTAGCTTCACTCCCTCTGTCCGTCTATACCATAATCCATACTGAGATGTGCCTCTGAGGTATCTCAATACATGCTTTTCCACCTTCCAAAACATCTTGGTAGGTTGAACCATCGCTTGACTCAGCTGGTTCACCGCATAGCACAAATCTGGTCATGTGTTCATTAAGTACATTAGTGAACCCACAAGCTGCCTGTACACAGTAGCCTCTACCACTTCTCTTGAAGTAGCAACCTCCTTCCTCCAGTTACCTGCTAGAGGAGTCTGCATGGGCTTGCACTTCTCCATGTGGAATCTCCTGAGTATCTCGTTGGCATACTTGCCCTGAGACACAAACAACTCCTTGTCCTTCTACCACACTCCCATGCCAAGGAAGTAATGCATAAGACCCATGTCTTTCATCTCAAATTCTCTTTCAAGGTCCTCCTTGCAAGGCACGATCAACTGATCATCACCAGTCAATATGAGATCATCAACATAAAGTACGATGATCAACAACTTACCTTTCACCACGATGTGGTATAGGTTCAAATCCGCTTCACTCTTTCTAAAGCCCAACCCGGTGAAGTAGTTGTCTATCTTGGTGTACCAAGCACGAGGTGCTTGCTTCAACCCGTACAACACTCTCTTGAGTCGGAACACATGTGACTCACGATCGAAGGTCTCAAAACCTTTCGGCTGCTCTATGTACACCTCTTCCTCAATCTGGCCATTGAGGAATGTAGTCCTCACATCCATCTGATGGATATTCCAACCCATCTGTGCTGATAGTGCCAACATAGATCTTATAAATGAGTACCTTGCAATAGGATCAAAAGTCTCATAATAGTCAATCCCCTCGACCCGTGAAAAGACACGAGCAACAAATATTTCCTTATGCTTCTCCACACTACCATCAGCAGCTTGCTTTACCTTGTAAAGCCAACGGGAACTCACTATTGACTTGTTCTCCGGTCTCGGAACCACAGCCCAAACACTGTTACAAACTATGGAGTCATATTCCTCCACCATAGAATCAACCCAAATCAACTGCTGCACTGCTTCCTCAAAGGAAGATGGCTCGCTATCAACACATTCCCTAGCAAGGGCCATGTATCCAGTGTACCTCTTAGGTGACCTCCTTTGTCTGTGCTAAGAAGATGGTGCTCCCACATTCTCTCTTGCATCCTTCGACAATCTATCAGCTTCTCTTGTGCACTTCCATCCATCTCTGGAAGACTCTGCTTGAGTGGATGTATCCACTCCTAGAACCTCCGCATGTGGTTGCTTTGCATCAGTCTGAGTCTCCTCTTCCTTAGGAACCATCAATTCCTCAACAACCTGTAGTTGGAGCTCCCTTTCAAGGGAAACTCGCATGGCCTTATGCTCATCAAACTTGAGATCTTTGCGAACCACTGTCCTCTGACTGGTACGAAAGTACACCCAGTAGTTGTGAGGTGTATCAATGTACCCCACAAATATCCCCAACTCAGCTGTCGGCTCAAGCTTCTTCTGTGCATCCTTTGTCACATGGCAATATACCGATGAGCCAAAGATCCTAAAGTGACCCACATCTGGTCTCTTACCGGAGAAATATTCTTCTGGTGTATTCATCCCAAGTATGCGGTGTGGGCTTCTATTATGAAAATAGACCGCTATGTTGCATGCCTCAGCCCACAAGTGAAGTGGTAAGCCTTGGTCATGCAACATTGCCCGTGCTGACCCTACAATAGTTCCGTTCTTCCTCTCGGCCACCCCATTCTGCTGTGGGTTATGAGGTGCTGTCAACTCTCATTTAATTCCTTTCACTGCACAGAAGTCCTTAAACTCTTGAGAGACATATTCTTCACCGTTGTCGCTTCTCAAGGCCTTGATCTTCTTCCCTGACTCTTTCTTGACCAAGGCTTTGAACTCACAAAACATTTTGAAATTTTGGTCCTTCTTCTGCATGAAATAAATCCATCATTTACGAGAATATTCATCAATAAAAATCACATAATACCTCTTCGGTGTGGATGCCATCAAGAATGGTCCAAACAAATCAGTATGAACTCGCTCTAAGATAGCCTTTGCTCGACTTTTTCGATCATGAAAGGAATACTTGGTGTACTTTCCCAAGGTACAACCTTTGCATGTGTCAACTTGCTCAAGTTTACCTTTGGGAAGTCATGTAGATATCTATTGCATTATCTTCAAAGCCCCATGATGCAAATGGCCCAATCGTCTATGCCACAACTCGTCAATGTCTTGGCTTTGCACCAATTCTACTTTCGTACTCAATGCTGCACAATCATCTACCTCTAGTTTATAGAGATTCTTCACCCGAATCCCTATGCTCTTGGTCTTGACCCATGGTTATGTGTCTTAGGAATGCCTTTCCTTTACTGAAGACAACATCGTAGCCTTTGTCCTCCAACGTCATGACCGATACCAAGTTCTTATTCAGTCCAGGCACATACATCACATATGTTAAGGTGAGAGGAGCTCCATGCTCCCTCTAAAAAGCAACGGTGCCCACTCTTGAAACACTATACCTTCTGTCGTCACCCATCTCTATGCGCATCTTGAGGTCTTTCTCCAAGGCCCTGAATAAATTTTTATTGCTGGTCATGTGGAATGAGGCTCCACTGTCAAGATACCAGACAAAACCGATCATCGATGACACCATGCATGCGATGAGGGTAAATTCCATTTCGAACTGAGAGGATAATGCCTCACCTTCTGATCTTTACGAGGATCCCTTCTTAGACTTCTTCGATGGGAAATTAGTCGCATAATGTCCCATCTTGTGACAATTAAAGCATCTTACTTTATACATGTCACCCTTCTTCCCTCCATGAGAAGAATTCGATTTGAAATGGGAAGCCTTCCCCTTCCCTTTCCTTGTCTTACTTGCTAAGGCCAAATTTTCTTCATCATCATTCTTGGATGAAGAACCATCTCGTGTGCTCCTCCTGATCTCCTCCTGCATAAGATCCGACCACAGTCACGGTTCCCAATCTGACAGTTCCCCCTTCCATTCACAGAGTCCTAGTAGCTACTCCAACTCTTTGGAAGGCTAAGGAGAGCGAGGCTCACCATATCATCATCGGAAGTAGTTATTCCCACACTGCCAAGCTCATCTCTGCAGGTGGTGAGCTTGTTCAAATATGTGGAAATAGTATCGCCCTTCTCCATATTGATTCTTCGAAGCTTATCCTTGAGCGCCAATTTCCTTTGGTCACTACTGTTCTGGTAGAGGTCCTTCAATGTCTTCCACATTGAAAATGGAGTATCCTTCCCATGGAGACTCAAGACAATATGGTCTCAAAATCCCTCAAGGATGATTCGTCTCGCCTTCGCCACACACTTCTTCCACTTAGCCAACTCTTGTGCATTAGTTGAAGTTGGCTTTGGGATTTCTAGATCAATGAATTCCTTCAAGCCATTGTCTTCTAATATAGCCTCCATTCTATCTTTCCATGCTATGTAATTTGAGATACCTTCCAAGGCATACCCAAGTCTCAAGCCATAGAACGCCATTGGCCAACCTTGAAGTATGATATGAATTCGATTTGCACTTGCAACCCCAAACTTCAAACTTTGAATTCTCTTCTCAGTATACAGTTCACAAGTCTGATACCATGTAGAAAATCTGTGATAGGTTAACCCGATAATGCAATATAAATCAAAGCAGAATAATATAACCTACTTCTACTATTAATTTGTGGAAGCTTCAAGATCGAGCTGAACAATATAACCAAAAGAAGAAGAATCAATGGCACAATACACATGAAAATACTTTTGGGGAAATCCCCAGATAAAAACCCCACACTATTGTATTATCATACATGGTGGAATTACATAGGAATTAGACAAAGCCTTAGCTCTCACAGCTAGCCAGCTTAGTACAATCCTCACAGATGCTCACAAGCAATCTTGGATTCTCTCCAGCCTTCCTCTCTGTCCTCCAAGCTCCTATTTCCTTGCGTTGTTCCTTGTGGATGATTAGACTTTTACCAAGTGGAAAACCAATCTTCAAAACTGTGCAATCCTCAAGGATGAATCCTTTACTGCATGCATGAGTTTTCTCCATGAGAAAACACATGCAATTGATAGTACATTGTCCTTGAACATTAATCTCAACTGGGTCTTTCTCATAATAGACATGCATGAGTTTCTGATGAGGGAATCTTTAGTTAACTCGAGTAGCACTAGTTGAGTGCATTAATGCATCAATTGATCGTTAACTCACTATTAGTTCCTCAAACAGTTTGGAACTAATTTAACTAGAATTAACACAGTAAACTGAGTTAACTAATTACAACTCAAATATAACTCAATCTTATCTCCTTAATTTAAGGGATAACTCTTGCATGACTTCAGAAAGACTTCTAACTTGAATTTCTCCAACTAATTAATTATTTCCAAGTAGCTGTTAAGACTAAATTCGATTTAATTCACAATTTAATTCAAGGACAAATTAAATTAGAATATTCTTGTTGCCATATTTCAACAAGTTGAAAGGCTTAAGGGGGAAAGAAAAGTGAGATGAGGTGTTGGAGAGATGTATGATGGTGATAGAAGGTGTAGGGAAGGTGCACATTACCCAAGACTAAGCCCAACACTCCAAGGAGGTTGGATTTGCCTAAGGTGGCTTGCTCATGGTGGCTGCAAAGCAGAGGTTCGGACTATGGCCTGCCATGCCTTGGGAGAAGGTGGAGAGGACCTAGGTGAATCTGGTTGGATGACTTCCTCCCTGTAGATCAACAATACCTGCAACAAAACCTATTTTCCTTTTTATTTATGCATCACTACATGTCAACAAGGAAAAAATGATTTGAATTTGAGAAAGATGATCTATCTATTGTTAAGAACTAGATCTATGAAATGGAATGCCTTTTAAGCTACAACAAACTTAAGGAAACAATATAACAACTGCAAGTGCTTCCAAGAAATCATAAACAATGATCTAGCTAAGAATGAACCCTAAGCTATGCAATGACCAAAATAAAAACTTTGTTTTTTGGGCTGTGAGAGTGGGGACCTCTAATCATGATCCCATGAGGGAGATGAGATAGAGGCCACTGTCACAAGTTTTTCTGAAGTAATTTTCTTCACTACTGCACCATTGATCTACCTCTTCAAACTAGTGGAAACTAGGTTAAGCAATAACTCAAATACTTGTTAAGCTAAAAAAAACATAAATAAACTTTAGCATCTAGCTATCATTTTAATATAAGAATGCAGATACAAAAAGAAGAACTTCTGATGCTAGGGTTGGGCCCTAACCCAAGAGCTTCAGCCCTCTGAGTCAACTCAGTGCTAGATCAAGGTAGAATTTCTCATTATCATCAAAATGTCAAATACAACATAACAATAACAGTCACACCGTTTTTACTCAAAATGGCCTCTTGTCTACAACAAAAAATATAATCCTAATGAGTCCCTTGGCTCTTTTATTTATACATAACTGGAGCTCCCAACAAATCCTTATAAAATAGGAAGACTTGGCTCCCTAACTCGAGAATGAATCTTTCTTAACTGTCAATGGCTTGGCTGCCAATGTACTCGGCTTGCTTGGCTGCTAGTAATTCCGAGCTGATGAGATATGGTGGAGGAATCTTCGAATGATTTGTGGAGTTAAGGAGGGAGATCAATGTCCTAATTTATCTCTTTCTTTCCCACTTCAAGTCCTTGCACTTAATTCAACCCAAAAATTCTCCAATTCCTGCATTTAATACACATTAGGCCACATGATATAGTAACCCACCTTCACCCTTCTCACTAAGAAAAATATAACAAAATATGTAAATCAATGTGAGAAAAGTCAATTTTAATAAGTTGGAGAGTGGCATTTTGACCCATATAATTTACCTATTGATGACCCTCATCATCACCCCCCTACTGAAAGTGTTTCTCATCCTCTGAGAAACCTAGTCTATATCCATATCTTTCATAGCTCTTGTGGCTTTCTGACATCCCAGGCCTCTATTGATGGAGCTTCCTCTTGATTATAGAACCCTGCATTTTTCTCTATCTCTTCCCATTGCTTTTTTCCCTCTTATTACTTCCTACCTTCTAATAGAACCAACAACAAGGGAGGATTGAGTTTTAGTCCAATCCAATTGATCTTTAGTCTCTGCATGACACTCTCATACAGGGGGGTCCTTTCCAATGCATTTCTCAACCTTTCAAGGGTATGGTACTCTCTTATCCTTAGATATTGTAGTAGGCTTCTCCATCTCCTCTAGCATGCTTGCTGGCTCTAACTACCCAGAAATATTAAAGTGTTCTCAAAATGGGAGATGGTACGTTCTTGTGTAGAAAGGTATCTTGGTGCAGGTTGGGCATCACTGGAAATGATGTTGTGGTTACTAATGACAGCCATGGAATTTATCTATTCTGCTCTGATGTAGAGGGGATCTTTCCTCTTTTTCTACTATTCTCTTCACTTCCTTAGCCCTGGCCTTCTCATGACCCATCCATGATGCAAGGGCCATTAGCTGTAAGTCTTCCAACTTTTCTTTGGGGTCCCACACATTCAAATATGTCAAGGCATAGTTGTGTAGGTAAAATTAAGATATTTTGGCCTTGTCTTCTAGGGTGCTCTTGTCACATAGCTCTATGAATTGTCTATAGTCTTGGAAGGGCATGATCCCTTGTTGTGCTAATGTTTTAATTTGAAACTACAACCATTTATCCTTGAGGTATAGTGCATATGATTTGGATGGCATCTTGCACTAAAGTGCCTCCATGGAGAGGTTTTCCATGGTGGCCAATTGGCTCTCTTTTTCCTGCAACTGCCTCCTTAGCCATGTGTTTTCTGCCTATAATTGAGATCTCATGATGTGTTCTCTGTCTCTCAACTCACTCAACTCCCTTCCCATCTCTAGGATTTTTTCTTCCATATGGCCCACATCTTCTACTTTCTTTGACTTGGAAATTTTCATCCAGCGATGTGTTCTTTCCCTTTCTTTTTCAAGCTCAAAGAAGAGAGGGATTGCAAATTTTTGTGGTATTACTCTGCCTCCCTCAATGAACTTATAGTAAGAACTCATATTTGGCTGTGGGCTAGGCTCCTGCAACTATGGAAAATATCCCTCAGATGCTTTTGGAGAAGTTTCCCCCTCCTACACCTGTGGTGTTTCTTCCCTGCCTTCTCTCTGCCCCTGTTGTCCTTCCTGTAGTTTTTTCTTTGTTTCCTATAGCACTAACAATGTTTCTTGTAGCACTATCTGAGGATCCTATAGCAAGATTTTTCCTTTCTGTAAGAGGGTCACAAGTGCCTTGGTTTGCTTTGTTGATGTTGACCTGGTGATAAGATTCCTAACATAGGTGATGGGAGCCTTTGGGGTTGCTTGTTGTGATGTGCCTTCCTCACTCTTCATTCCCAATGAAACTAGCCCTTCATGCTTGCTTGGTGACTCTTTAATTAGGATGGGAGTTCTTGTAGGTGTGTGTGGCTTCCCTTTCTTGATCCTGGTGCTTCTTCTTATTTTAAAATAGATGGGAGTCTGCCTCTGTCTTTTCCTCTTGGACTTGATGGGTGTGCTCAAGGTAGCCAAAGAAGTAGTTGCCTCCTTTTCAATGGGCTTAGGAGACAATATTGGAGATCTCTCCCCTTCTTTAGTATGTTTCTCAAGGTTGGTCTCTGCCTTTTTCTCCTCCTCTTCTTCTTTCTCTTCTTCTTTTTCTTCTTCTTCTCCTTCTTTCTCTATTTTTTCTGTTTTTGCCTCCTCTTCTTCTTCTGCTTCTTCTTCTTCCTCTTCTTCTTCTTCCTCTTCATCACTAGAGGTTGGGGTCCCACCATATTCAAGGGCTTGGATTTCAAGGACAACCTCTCTATCCATGTCTCTAAATGTGGACCAGAGAACAGGAATTCTCAATTGTCTCAAGGCATCCTCCATTATCAGCTTAATGAGTCCATGATGTGCTAATTTCTAGTGTTTCCCTTCTTGCACCTTCTGGCTCATGTCTATAATTGACTGCAAAAGGAAATAAGGCACACTGAGCCTTTGGTTTATGGGTAAATCATCTCCGAACCTCAACTCATGGAGGAGTCTGAATTGGTAGCCATAGACTACACTAAGCCTCCCTTCACAAGAAATGTATTTGAGGATGTGGTAGCTCACCTCATCCCAAGGATAGGGAAGGCTCTCCCTCCTGACCCCATTTTTGTCTTCAATTGGATCTTCATCATTTAGGAAGAAGTTTTTCTTAGAAAAGGTGTTGCTATCCTTTTCCTCCCTCCTCCATTGTACCCCTTAAGGAAGTGTGGTTATTCTGTTGATCACCTCAGGGTTGATTGTAATGGACATCCCTCTCACCATAGTGGTAGCACTTGTTCTTGCCTAAGGGTTGAGTGCCATGGAAAAATCATGGGCTATATCATCATCATACCCCCTGAGAAACTCAAAGAAGCCCAACCAGTGATGCCTCCTAAAGATATCTACCATAGGGGGATGAAGGTGAATCCTTGATGTATCTGTGGGTTCTCTTCTATTGAATCCCCTCCCATTTCTCTTCTCTGTTTATAGCTAAATGCAAGAGGTTTTGTAGGCTAGCTTTAGTATGAGTTTCAAGGTGGTTGAGAGCTTAAAATGTTTTTGGTAGATGACTACAATGTATACCCTTTTCTATATCCACACAATTCCCTTAAATTTCCCAAAATTATGTCTAATTCTCCAACCCACTGTAATTACTAGAAGATTGCAGAGTCTTTTCTTTTTTCTTTTTAGTTATCAAATCATGAACACAAGAGAGATGGGCCACTTACTTTTCACTGTGATGCTTGGGATATTGAGAATTTTTTACCAATTTGACCCTAGGCACCCCCTTGCAGACTTCTTGTGGAATTCCAGTGCTTCCTATAGCTTTCTGAGTTTCTTGTAGCTTCCTGTAGCTTTGTTTCCTGTAGGGTGGCCAAAACAAGGTTCGACTCTCCGATGGATTCTTAGCTGGTCCTAGTCTCTCTGATTTCGAAATGAGCAACAAGTGCATGAAAGTTTGGAATTTTATGCTATTTATGGTCGAGGCTTGGAGTGTTGTGCTAGCTGGTAGTGGTACGGGATTTCCTCATTGGGATTGTTGGCCCACCGCTAGTGATCATGCACTTTCCCCTCGTAATCATCACCCACTCTCACATAACTGAATCGACCACATTTTTTACTGATGCCCATTGATTTGACACTCCAACGTGGCATGTTGACTGGGAGTTCACTTTTTTATCATGAGCTGAGGGTGGCCAAGTTAACTAGCCACCTCCAGCTTATAAAAAAGAACTTTTTTCAACATTTATACATTTTCATCATATCATACTTGGGGAAGAGTTGGATGAGTGGCCATACCTATGCCTACCTTTGTTGATCGATGCATGCTGGAGGATTGGACTATTGTGTTGCTGCTCAGGTAAGTGTTCATTTTTTGTCATTGATGTTCATTTCCTTCTTCTTATGTAGTTTTTTGCTTGTTGTTCCATGTGTGCAAGTGCTTGGTAAATCCTTGTTGTTGCTGCTATTGTGGAGCTCTCGCTAGGAGAAATAAGGTCTCCAGATATGTTAGTTCTCCCCCTTGCTCTGGTTGTGAAGGAGAATGTAGTCTCGGGCTAGTTGCAGTGATGGCACAGGCTGCTATAGGAAACCCTGTAGCTGCCTTTTTCTTCCTTTTTTTCAGTGATTTTTCTCAGAGGGAGGTTGGATAGTGGTGTAGGGGTTGGAGAATGATGGTGAAGGCTCAGATGGAGTGGTGAATGGAGGAGGCAAGCAGGGAAACATCATCTGGGCCTCTGTTTTTTTATTTTTTCATTTTCCTGTGTTCTTTTTTGAATGACACAGAGCTAGGTATGGATATGATGGCTTGGAACATTGATGATGGGTGAAGTATGATGAGGTGTAGGGTCCCAAATCAACCTAGAATAGGCCTGAATAGTGATTTTCCTATCAGGACCCCTTTCCTGTAGCATTTTAGGACATCCTATAGTGCTACAAGATCTTCTTGTAGCAGCTACAAGACATCCTGTAGCAAGCTAGAAAATGCCAAAAAAAGATGATTTTTGATGCCTGAAAATGGAGATGAGTGATGGGGACATGGTGGCATGAATGAGATGAAGTGGATGGAGGAAAAAATGAGATGATTCTTGGCATGCTGTCCCTGTAGCTCTGAGTCTCTTATTGCCTTCAAAAACCTGCAAAATCACATAATTTATTAGTGGGTAGGTTTGAGGTCCCTGCCATGGCATTTTTGGGTTTTTTCTTCTCTTTTTTCCTTTATTTTTTGAAAGACACATAGGCTACCCCAAAAGAGGTTTTCAGCTTTCCTGTCTGCCCTAGGCACCTAAAAGGAGGTTTTCACCCATGGATACTTTTTTTTTCACTCTTGGGCTACCTCAAGGAGGTTTTCAACACAAGATTTGGCCTCAGATGCCTTATAGAGGTTTTCATCTAGGCCCTTTATTGTTTTTTATTTTTCTTTTTTCTTTTTTTTCTCACAAAAAAATAAAAATAGTCTTCAAGAATTGTGTGACCTGGAAGCTAAGACACTTACAATCACATTTACCTCCGTACTAATAGTATTGATGAAATCTTCCTTGGACATAGGTCTTTTATAGGATTTCAATCTGTATCCATTGACAATCAAGGGAATACCTTCCTCATCAATGGTCTTGATTTGAACAACCCCATCACCATGGCACTTCTCTATTAGATATGGGCCTAACCACCTAGCCATCAATTTGCCTTTGAAGTCCTTGAACCTGGAATCATATAGCATAGCCCAATCCCCTCCTTGGAAAACTTTGTCCTTGATGTTCTTGTCATGCCAAACCTTCCTCTGTAATTGAATAACTTCAGTGTGTAGGAGGGCCTGCATCCTGAATTCATCCAAACCATTGAGCTAGAGAAACCTCTCCTGCTATGCCTTTGTAACATACAAATCCAATTGTGCTGCCATTCTCAAAGTGTTGTACTCAAATTCAATGGAGATCATAGCCTTATTTCTGTAGACCAAGTCATAAGGGGTGAAGCTAGTGGTTATCTTCGAGGTTGTATTATAGGACCAAGTGGCCTCCACTAGTCTGTCAACCCAATATTTTCTATTGTTGCTCACAACCTTGGTGAGGATGCCTTCCAATGCCCTATTAGTGAGCTCCACTTGTCCATTTTCCTGAGGATGATAGGCAGCTTGAATTGAATTCCTGTGTTTTATCCTACGCTACTCCAAAATATTCTCAATCAAATGTGATGTGAATTGAGCTCCCTCATCGGTGACTAGTTCTCTAGGGTACCCAAACTTGTAGAATACATTCTCCCTTAAGAACTCATCCACTTTTGCCTTTGTTTCTACCTTGAAAACCTTCAAGGTTTCAGCCCACTTTATCAATTAATTAGTGCATACAATTATTACTCTTTCTGCCCTGATGGTGGATCAATGGGCCCAATGAAATGCATGCCCCACTTGTCAAATGGCTCTAGAGCCACTTGAGGCTGCAAGGGCATTTCATCCTTGGGAGTAGGTTTCCCCATTCTTTGGCACTGATCACATTGACTGGTGTATGTTTTTGTTGGTAGGATAAATTGTCCCATTTTTCAACCTCTATCCTACTCTAGACACATGACCTAAACCTCAGTTTTAACCCAAGAACCTATTCATTCCTATACTTTTCTCTAAAATCATGCACATTCCTGCACCATTTTTGTATTTTCATATTTAAAGGTTTGTCATGGACTTAACTATTTATTTATGGATTTTATACCTTTAATTATCCTTGCAACTAATATTTGTCTTTCCTAAAGTATTTGATAGGCAAATGTATTAATCATTGTGTTAGCATCGTCGAGTGCAGGTTCCTGCACCATTTGGCATATTCCTGCACTCCCATGATAGCTCACCAACCGACATGTATCTTTGGAAAAGGATTAGTTGACCTCTATTTGGGCTCGAAGTGGGAGAGAAATCAGTAGATTGAAGATCATGACCTCGACCAGATACCTTAGAGTATTATTTTGTAAACAGCCGAAAGGCTTAATTAAGCTACTGCTGTGATTTTGTTACAGTTGTAGGCCTGAAGGCTTGTATATATCATAAAATTCTGATAGGGATTAGGGAGCAATACCATGGTAAAATTTTGTTAAGAGACTGTGGTTATTTTGGAGTATCGCCTCTCTGGGCTGTATAGCAAATCCAAGATGTATTTTTTCTTTTGAAACTAATATAAAGGAATGCGCTAGTATGCAATTTCGTTTTATATTTGTGTTGTGATGAATCTTTGGCCAATTGTGTTTCTTGATTTATTAATAGGGAAATGAGCTGGTTGGCTAGGGCCCGGCCAACCCAGCTCGTTATCCCTTTCTTTAAAGGTGTGTTAATTTATTTTAGAGTGCAGGCGTGAATTCGTTATTTACTTTAAATCTTTCTGACAAGTTACAGGTTTAATTTCGTTTATAGTTATTTTGTTACAGATCCATGGTGTGCAGACTTAGAAATACTTTATTTCAATTTACATTAGCTTTCCTTTTAATGATTGATTTCATTTCTACAAGATCAGTACAAGCACACTGCCTGTACTAGTGCATTTCTGACTTTGCAAGTCGATTTTATTGGTTCAGTTTCACAAGTCTTTTATTCCTTTGTTTTTGCAAGAGTTCTTTTATTCCTTCATGCAAGATTGATGTTTGTTTCTTAAACGAAGGGAATTATTAATATTTGAGATTTCACTTAAGATTTAATTGTGCTGCATATGGAACAAACATTGTTGTAACTTACAGGTTTGTGCTTGCACTAAAGAATTTCGAAGAAATGATTGAATTTCATGATTAATTATTGATGAACCCTCTGAGTTAAAGCATTAAGAGGCAAATCTAAATTACATGCACAACTATCTCAAGAAAAGCATGATCTACACAACCAAATGATTTATGTAATCATATAGAAGAGTTTTCTGTTTAAAAGAAAGATTTACTTTAAAACTTTTGAAAATCATTTCCTGTTCAGAGTCTAAGTTTGGTTTAAGAATATTTCTGCTTGTGAGAATTTACTTTCAAATTCTATTTGCTTTTTACTTCATTTCATTGAACACACTTTTTATTTCTTTTGAAAGTAATCTAGAAACCGAGTGTAGAAATATTGATTATCTGGTGCAGGAACCTCAGATTTGGTACTTGATCAAAGTGTTCTAGCCCCTCTTGCACGAAGGTAAAAACTTCAGTACATGTACAAAACATCCTTCTGATAGCTAAACCTCATTCTAGTGCAGGAACAACGTTCTGGTACAAGAACATTATTGTAGTGCAGGGATAATAGTTTAGTGCAGGCAGGAATATCTTTAAAGAAGACAAATATATTGAATAACTTATTTATCACACTATCTCACTGAAGGAAAATATAAAGGGTCATTTCATCAGTTAAGATTGTTCACAATGAATTAGGAATCCATTTCAGTTTCTGCAAAAGTACTTTTCATTTATTCCAGCACCACAATTTCTTTGAGTATCAATTACTACTTGATCATCATTCTTTTTTATTCTATAAGTTTGTGGTTTAAGAAGTAGGAATACAAGTAGAGAAGGTTCATATCATTTCTTGGCATTTCCTGTGCTACGCCTCAAAGTGTACGAAACCCCCAGTTGGAAAATTAAGTGTTGAAAGGAGCTTGCGTAATTGAAATTCCTGCACCCAACATTTTGGCGTCGTTGCCAGGGAGGCATTTCTAAAGATTATTTAGAAATTTATTGTTTTCTTTCCTTTGTAGTAGGGGTAAATCTGCTTTTATTTTATCTACAGTGTGCTTCTATTGTTGAAGGATTTCATAGTGCCGATTTATTTATTCATTTGTATCATTTGATTTAAGATTCTTTTTTTGTAAATTTAAAAGTTTTTTCATTTTTGGATTTTTTATTTTAAGATGAATGCCTAAAAGGGGTAGAGGATTGAACCCCAATAAGGGCCAATGGAACGCTGATAAATATGAAACTTTTTCTCATATTGGGCCTTCTTTTGTAGGCAGAAAGTCCAAACAGGCACAAACTCATCACGCAAGAACTGTCAACTTGGATTCTAGAAACAACAATTCAGGTGTGACATGACCCAAGAGGGGAAAGAAGGAAACTAGTGGTTCTCCAGAGACCAATTTGAACCATAGTCAACCTTCTCACTTTAACAGGAGTGGTTTGATCAAGGGAACAAAAATGGCAGAGCACGAGGATCATGCTGAGGGGACTGGCGAGAATCAAGTAATTGATGAACAATCCACCTTTGGATTTCCAATAGTGGATCCCAAAAAAATTACTCAAATGAAGAACATTCTGCAGTTGGCTCTCCCTCATTTCTATGGTAAGGTGCACGAAGATCCTGATTCTTTTCTTTTTGAGTTTGACATCCTATGTAGAATCTATGATTACTCTTCAGATGCCTAGAAATTAAAGTTATTCCCTGCCACTCTCAGGTACTCAGCCTTGCATTTGTTCATGGGACTCAGAGGGAGAACTATAGCTTATTGGGACCAAAAGAAGAGGGTGTTTTTGACTAAATACCAGGAATATTGTAAAACTAGAGAAACACAGGACAAGATCTTTACCATTGTGCAAGGTGATGATGAGACCTTGGAGGATTACTTAGAGAGATTTTTATACATCCTCCAGAGGTCGAAACAATAATTTGACACAAGTACTATCAAGACCTTGTTCTTATGTGTACTTACTGAATATTCTATAAATAATTTGAATTTATTAGGACAAGGGGATATTTCTTAGAAATCTTTTTATCAAAATTGTGACTTGTGCAAGAAATTTTCAAGGAATCAATCTAGATCAAATAGAGGAAATTGAAATAAAACTAGTAAACTTGGATCTACAGATGCTATGATTATTGGTTTGGAGAACAAAATGGAAAATATGAAAATTGAGATAATGAATATTGTTAGCAATCAAATAGACTCTTTAAAAATTTAGCAAAAATTGGTAGATGAACAAGAGTCTTTGTCTATTTTTTGTCCTAAATGTAGGAAAAATCATCTTTTAAGAGAATGTCCTATTGATTTAAAAAGTGTGATTTGTGAAGACAACCATGCCATCGATAAATGCCCCTCCGTACCAGGATTAAAAGTTGTATCTACAGGGAAGCATTCTGAACCTGAACCATTACATGCTATGGGAGCATGGAGAAATTGGCCTCAGGTAGGTGCAGATATGGTTCCTGAACCCTCACCACATTTTTTTTGGTCATAATGCACATCCATATTCCTATTATAACACTCAACACTCTCAACCTTGGCAGGATGAGAACCATTATTAGTATGGGCAACCCCCTCAATCCTGGAAATAAGGATGGAGAGGGTCAAACCATTCACATCAATCCTATCCTACACAGATGTCGTCATATCCTCCTACATATGCACCTCACCATATGTCACAACCATCCTTTCCTCCCTTACCTCAACAAAGTCAACCAATGCCACCATTACCTTTACCACAACCTTTTCGACCACCCCAACTGCCTGCTCAACCGGTACCAAATCCTAATAATAAGGTAGTGCAATCGATCCGTTCTGTTAAACCGCCCCCTTCTCCTATTCATCAAACCTTGCCAGTTGGGATACATGAGCTTCAATTGAGATCAGGAAGGGTAGTTAAACCAGAAAAACAAAAACATCCCATGGTGATCATTGAGGAGAAAAACGAGGAGGAAACTCCTGATCATTTGAAGAACAATGACACCATTCAGCCCATTCTCGCACCATCAGAGTTACCATCTTCTTCAAACCGGCCTCCCTACCCAGAGAGGCTAGTTATGGAGAGGAGTGACCCCGAGTCCAGTTTGGCTTCTGAGCTGAGGAATCTTTGCATAAAGGTACCTTTGCTTCAGGCTATTAGAGAGATCCCCATCTGCACAAAGATCATTAGGGAACTCTGTCTCAAAAATCCAGGGAGGAAGAGAGAAGAACCTTAGACCATTCAATTTGTTGGCCGAGTAGCCGAGTTAATGACAGGATGTGCACAAATGGAAAAGTATATTGATCCTGGAAACCTAGTTGTCTCTGTTCAGATAGGTGGTATCCTTGTCCCCAATGTGTTAATAGACTTGGGTGCGGCCATCAATGTCATGACTAGGAAAACCATGGATCAGCTTGGGTTGGTCCATATTCGTCCTACCCCTACTTTGAACTTGCAGATAGATAAAAAATCAAGCCAGAAGGTGTATTGGATGATGTGGTTGTCTCCATAGACTCTTGGGAATACCCCACAGACTTTATTGTCCTTCAGCCAAAAAATCTTGTGGGTGGACATCCCTTGATTTTGGGGAGACCATTTCTTGCCACCACTGATGCTTACATTGAATGCCACTCTAATGACATGTATATTTCACATGGAGACTTTAGGAAGAAATTCACCTTATACCCACCCACTAGATCTATTCACAAACTCAAGGACACCTTGTGGTTAGATTATGGCAACAGGGATGAGGAGACTCAACATGTTTCTTCGATCCACCATTATACGGAGTCTACCCATGAGGGTCAATTACAAGATTTCTTGAATAATTTGGACATAATGCCTAATTTTGACATGTTTCGTCAAATATTTAGTCCATATTTTCAAGAAAATTTTGATTCTCAACCCTCCTCATCACCAGTCTTAGTAGCATCTTCCTACACTCTTGAGCCCAAGACTACTCTTGTTGAAATTAGTCCAGGAAAATCCTTACATATCAGTTCAGACATGGACTCATCTCAATGAGAGCAGCTTGTTGATTTGTTGCATGATCACCTTGATGCCTTTGCATGGAGTTATGAGGACATGAAAGGCATACCTCCCAAAACCTATACTCACCATATCTATATTCAGGAGGGAGCCCGACCTGTTCGTCAACCCCAAAGGTGTATGAACCTTGCACTAAGAGATGTTTTGAAAGAATAATTACAAAAAATCTTAGATGTTAACTTTATATATCCTATATCTGATAGTGAGTGGGTTTCCCCGTATGTAATGGTCCCGAAAAAGGATGGGAGATGGCACATCTGCATTGATTATCAAGAACTTAATAAATCCACTCTTAAGGATTAATTTCCCATTCCTTTTATTGATCAGGTGCTAGATACCCTTGCTAGTAAAAAGTACATTTCATTTTTAGATGGCTTCAGTGGGTACAACCGAATTCAGATCGCACCCACAGATCAAGATAAGACCACCTTTACATTTCCATGGGGTACATTTTCTTATCGAGTGCTTCCCTTTGGGCTATGTAATTCCCCAGCCACCTTTCAAAGGGTTGTGCTGTCCATTTTTGTTGATATCGAGTGCGTTGAGATCTATATGGATGATTTTTCAGTGTTTGGTAACTCATTTCAGGAAGCCCTAAAAAACTTAGAAAAAGTGCTTTTACGTTGCCAAGAGGCTCACCTTTCTTTGAGTGATAAAAAGTGTAGATTAATGTGCAAAGCAGGAGTAGTCCTTGGACATTTGGTTTCCGAAAAAGGTATCCAGGTAGACCTAGCCAAAATAGAAGTTATCTTGCGTCTTCCTGCACCCAAAACACAAAGGGAAGTAAGAGGATTCCTGGGACATGCGGGCTATTATAGGAGATTCATTGAGAACTTTTCTAGGATAGCTACACCCCTTTTCCAATTGTTAGCTAAGGATAGTGAGTTTCTCTGGTCCACAACTTGCCAACAATCTTTTGAGACATTAAAGGAAAAATTAGTGTAGGCACCAGTTTTGAGAGGTCCCAACTGGTCCCTTCCATTCCACATTTCCTCTAATGCCTCAGATACCACTATTAGCACAGCTTTAGGACAAGAAGAAAACAAACAATCCTATGTTATTTACTTCATTAGTAAAAATTTGTCACCCGCTGAATTGAACTATACAGTGACCGAGAAAGAGTTTTTGGCCGTAATTTTTGCTATCAATAAATTCAGACACTACATCACAGGATATGAAGTCTTTGTGCATATTGATCATTCTGTAATAAAATATTTAATGAATAAACCATTGACTAGTGGTAGAGTGACTAGGTGGTTACTGTTGTTACATGAATTTAATGTTACTATTGTTGATAGACCAGGAAAATCTAATGTTGTAGCTGACTATATTTCTAGATTGAATAATCCTAGTGAAGTAATTCTTGTTGATGATGATTTCCCTGACGAACATATTTTTGATATGTCAACAAAGTCTCCATGGTTTGCTAACATAGCTAACTATTTAGTCACTGGAAAAACACCACCTCACTTATCCGCTCGTGAAAAGCGGAATATCATATTAAAAAGTGTTGCATATTCTTGGGTCCAAGGAGACCTCTTTTACATTGGACTAGATCTTATCATTCGTAGATGTGTAAGAGAGGAATAAGTGTTTGATATATTGAAATATGACCATGATGAACCTTGTGGTGGTCACTTCGCTGATAAGAGAACTGCATATAAAATCTTACGCGTTGGATACTTTTGGCCTTCTTTGTTTAAGGATGTCAAACAGTATGTCAAGCGATGCGATAGGTATCAGCGAATGGGTCAACTTGTTCAAGCCAATGAAATGCCTTTATGTCCTTAGATTATGATTGAGCCTTTTGAAAAGTGGGCTATCAATTTCATAGGACCAATAAATCCAAAAAAAGTTGTTAAATTTTTGTTTAGTGAAATTTTTACTAGATTTGGTGTTCCTAGAGAGATTGTTACTGACAATGGACCGCAGTTTATTTCTAATCTAGTACAGGAAGTTATGGATCAATACAAAATTCGACATAGAAAGTCCACTTCATATCACCCACAAGAAAACGGCCAGGTGGAATCTACAAACAAGGTGATCGAATCCATCCTCACCAAAACAGTAAATCTGCATAGGAAGGATTAGGCTAGCTAGTTACCTAAAGCCTTATGGGCTTATCGAACCACTTGGTGGAATAGCACAGGACATACACCATATGAGTTGGTATATGGGAAACAAGTTCTTTTGCTGATAGAGTTCCAGATAAAAACCTTTCGAACAACAGTTCAGTTGGGATTAGATCTCTCAGAAGCACAACAACAACGTCTATTACAGTTAAATGAGTTAGATGAATTTTGAAGAGATGTTGTTCAACAAAACGTGTTAGTACAGCAACAACGCAAAAAGTGGCATGAAAATTCTATCAGGAAGAAGCAGTTCCAACCAAGTGATTGGGTACTTCTCTATGACTCTAGATTTAAACATTTCAAAGGGAAATTCCATACACGCTGAATAGGGCCTTACGAAGTAGTCAAAATTTTCGAGAATGGGGCTACAGAGATCAAAACTATTCATGGGAAAAATTCAGTATTCCTTGTGAATGGGCATAGACTCAAGGTATATTTTCAACCCCTCACAAGGGAGGACTTCATGTAGCAAGTGCAACAATAACATGAGTTAGAGATGGGTGGCCATTCCAACCTATTATAGATCTGATTCTTCCTTTTCAAAAATAAATAAAAAAGAAACAATAAAAAGAAAAAAATTACAAGAACAAAAAAAAATAAAACAAAAAAATATTTTCCTGTGATAGTGAAAATCAGTTTGCTAACATGTTCACAAAAGGATCAGCCTGAAAATCAGAATGCTGGTAGGAAGATCGAAATTTTAATAAAATGGGAATGCTTCTTGATCTTTATATGTGTTAACTGTCACCAAGAAGAAGAAGGTTTTTAAGTGCAGGAACTGAGCCCTTATCCAAGTTTGGGACAATTGACACGGAATTTTTTATGAAAGAAACACTCAATTCCCACTTGCATTTATTTTTGGTTCGACACTATCCAGGAAGTTTTTGAGGTGAAAATTTTCCCTTCTTGTATTTCCTTTTTCGTAAAATTCCCTCTATTTTCTTCTTTTTATCCCATAAATTTTACCACCCCTTTCTTCATATAGAAATTGTCCCTATCTAATTTCGTTCTTCCCTCTTTTTCCCCTGAATTTTTTTTCCCAAATCCCTTTTTTGATATGTCCCTCTTGGTAGTCTCACTCTTGAAATTCCCTGTCATAATTTCCTTCCCATTATGAAAATTTACCCCCTTTCCCACTTATTTTCTCCCTCATGGATCATATTGCAGAATCTGATTCAAGCTTATGAAGCAGATCAAAAGGCATGTATTGATACATAAAAGTTGGTGAATAAAACCTCCTTTATGATTCAACAAAATCCTTCAGAATCCAGCCTATGAATTTTATCAGAATTTTTTGGCCACAATATCCCTGGTGTAGGTATATGTGTTTAGTACAGGAACGTTCAGTGCAGGAATGTTCAGTGCAAGAATATCCAGTGCAAGAATGGTCAATGCAGAAATATCTAGTGCAGAAATGTTCGGTGCAGAAAAATCCAATGCAGAAATGTTCAGTGCAGAAATGTTCGGTACAGGACTATTCGAGTGAAGAAATGTTCAGTGTAGGAATCCACACTGCTAAGCACTCCCGAGAAACAAATTAGATGTCCTGGTGCAGGAACAATGGTCTTTAATGCAAAAAAAAATAGTATGGTGTAGGAATACCTGGTGCAAAAATGCGCATCTGGAAAGTTTTCTCTTGTTTCATGAAAATTGTGTGCAGGAAGAATGACTACACCACTTCCAGATTGATAGCATTCAATAATTTTTTATTATGATTAAGCTTTGTTTTATCATTTTCTAAATAGGAAGAAAGTCTTTTAAGTACAAGGATAGTTAAGTTATGAAATATTTTTTTTTTTAAAGTACCATGTACACCTTGTGTGAAATAATGAAGTGATTGCGGGATGTGTACGATTTAACCTGTCATACCATACTTACCTTTTTGAAAAATCTCGTTACCTGTTAATGATGACCCGACCTTATACCATACTACGCATGATTGTCATATTAATCATGGCACCTTAACCACCGCCTTCACCAATAATTATCTCTGCTTGCACCACAACCTATCTGTATCGCATCCGTCCCAAGGTCTACATTTAATGATGAAGCATGACTGTTAGGAGGTGGTCAATATAGTGGCAGTCAGACAACTCAATTATCATAAGATTGGTTTTAGACAGAGCTCCTAAATGCTCGTGTGATTTTTCTAAAGAATTTTTAGACAGGGTTCAGTGAATTAAGGATGGTGCCCGTGAGAATTGAACCCTGTTCCGTGAAAGAGTTAGAACAAATGGCCGAGTACAGGAACAATCTTCCACTATTGCAGGAATCCGGGTTCCTCCCATTTTTTCTGAAATTTAATGGCTTTGACTCGACCGTGGTGTTAGAGTTTTCTCAAACCTTTGATGGGAGTCGATCCAAGGTAGGATCACTGGAATTTGAAGTAACGGAATAGTCTATATCACAAGCCACAAGATTACCAGCAGAAGGTGAGAAATGGTTCAAAAAGGAGAAGAACGAGAAGAAAAAGTGGTGTCGGTTTGAGGTCGACAGAAAACAAAAAGTGAATTGGAAGAAAGGACAACCACGAACTACCATATAAGGAAAATGGAAATACCTTATGTACATACTACGAAAATTCCTCACCTGCAAGGGTCACTACTTGTTGAACTTCTTATATCATATTCAGTTGTTGCTACATTTTGAGTTAGGTAAACTTATCAATTTCCCTTATTTCATGCTAAGAAGTTTGAAGAAAATGTCAAAAGGAGTGCAGAAAAGTAAGGCAAGCCAAGTTGCATGCAAATTATACCATCATGGGTTGATTACAATTTTAGTTAAGAAGGAATTGGAGGTCAAGAATATGACATGGGAAGCATTTTTGAACGAGCTACAGAAAAGAGGTGTAGGGAAATCCTCTAGCAAGAAGAGTGCAAGCAAGAAGGGGAAGCTTGAAACCCTGCGCCCTACCAAGACTAAAGACAGAGAAGATTTAGTGCAAGCAGAGGAGCGAGAGCTCATTGTTGAAACCCTGTCTACATCAAAAAGGAGGACCCGAAGCTCGGTCAAGAGGACTGCCTCTTTGAAGGAAGCCCACATTCAATCGACTTCCCCAATCAATTTGGATGACTCCCCACCTCCTTCACCAGCTACAGACAACCTTACAGTGCTTGTGGATGTTGTGGCTCATACAGTGATTAGCGAGGAGGGATATTGATGAAGAAGACAACACACCCTTGTCGGTTTTGCTTGGAAAAATGAAGAAAAGGAAAATGATGTCGAAACCTAGTGCAAGTACAGGTAAAGGCTCGACAGAGGATCCAATGGATGTTGAAGTGCAGGGTACTGAAACCCTTCATGATATTGAAATGAAAGAGGATAATGACCAGGGTGATATCGACCTCGATGACCAGGGTGACATCGACCTCAATGATGTTGGCACTGGTCTGGAGTCAATTGTAGAGAAAACTCCTACACAAGAAGTCATTAAGGAAGACCCCACTATCCACCTGAACAACCAAATAGAAGAGATCAAGCAACGTATCTATGGGTTGGAGATACTGAACCAGGCTTTGAAAGTACAAGGGACAGTGCATAAATAGAAGAATACAAAGATAGAAAGAGAAGTGAAGGAGCGAAAATACCAAGTGAAGATATTGAAATTTCGGCCATCAAAGTGTTACGGTCGTCTCAGAAAGGTGACCAAACGACTCAAGAAGGCTCAAGCCAAGAAAAGGAAGGCAGTGAAAGAAGGAATCAACATACAAATACAGGACTGAAAGAAGGCTCCCTTATTTTGGTTTTTTTGCAGTAGGTAAATCTTGTGTGAGGCACACAACAAAATAGGGATGGGAGGATGTTGGTAAGCTAAATTGTCCCATTTTTTAACCTCCATCCTACTCTAGACACATGACCTAAACCTTTGTTTCAACCCAAGAACCTATTCATTCCTATACTTTTCTCTGAAATCATGCACATTCCTGCACCATCTTTGTATTTTCACATTTAAAGGTTTGTCATGGAATTAATTATTTATTTATGGATTTTATACCTTTAATTATCCTTGCAACTAATATTTGTCTTTCCTAAAGTATTTGATAAGCAAATGTATTAATCATTGTGTTAGCATGGTCGAGTGCAGGTAGGATTCCTACACTAGCTGGCGGATTCCTACACTCCCGTGACAGCTCACCAACTGACGCATATCTTTGGCAAAGGATCAGTTGACCTCGAGTTGGGCTTGGAGCGGGAGAGAAATCAGCGGATTGAAGATCATGACCTCGGCCATATACCTTAGATTAGCATTTTGTAAATAACCGAAAGGCTTAGTTAAGCTACTGTTGTGATTTTGTTATGGCCGTAGGCCTAAAGGCTTGTATATATTGTAAAATTATAATAGGAATTAGGGAGCGATGCCATGGTAAAATTTTGTTAAGAGACTGTGGTTATTTTGGAGTATCACCTCTCTGGGCTGGATTGCAGATCCAAGATGTATTTTTTCTTTTGAAACTAATATAAAGGAATGCGCTAGTATGCAGTTTCATTTTCTATTTGCATTGTGATGAATCTTTGACCAACTGCGTTTCTCAATTTCTTAACAGGGAAATGAGTTGGTTGGCTAGGGCCCGACCAACCCAGCTCGTTCTCCCTTTCTTTAAAGGTGTGTTAATTTATTTTAGAGTGCAGGTGTGAATTCGTTATTTACTTTAATCTTTCTCACAAGTTACAAGTTTGATTTCATTTATAGTTATTGTGTTACGGATCCGTGGTGTGCAGACTTAGAAATATTTGATTTCAATTTACATAAGCTTTCCTTTTAATGATTGATTTCATTTCTGCAAGATCGGTACAAGCACGCTGCCTGTACTAGTGCATTTCTGATTCTGCAAATCGATTTTATTGGTTCAGTTTCACAAGTCTTTTATTCCTTTCTTTTTGAAAGAGTTCTTTTATTCCTTCATGCAAGATTGATGTTTGTTTCTAAAACTAAGGGCATTATTAATATCTGAGATTTCACTTAAGATTTAATTGTGCTGCATATGGAACAAACGTTGTAGTAACTTACAGGTTTGTGCTTGCACTGAACACTTTCGAAGAAAGGATTGAATTTCATTATTAATTATTGAATGAACCCTCTAAGTTAAAGAATTAAAAGGCATATCTAAATTACATGCACAACTATCTCAGGAAAAGCCTGATCTACACAACCAGATGATTTTCATAAATCATATAGAAGAGTTTTCTGTTTAAAAGAAAAATTTACTTTAAAACTTTTGAAAATAATTTCCTGTTCAGAATCTAAGTTTGGTTTAAGCATCTTTCTACTTGTGATAATTTACTTTCAAATTCTGTTTGGTTTACACTTCATTTCAAACACACTTTTTATTTCTTTTGAAAGTAATCTAGAAACTAAGTGCATAAATATTGATTATCTGGTGCAAAAACCTCATATCTGGTACAGGATCAGGGTGTTCTGGCCCTGAGACTTAGAGCTCCTGCATGAAGGTCAGAAATTCAGTACAAATACAAAACATCCTTCCGGTAGCTAAACCTCATTCCAGTGCATGCACAACGTTCTGGTATAGGAACATTGTTGTAGTACAAGAATAATAGTTTAGTGCAAGCAGTAATATCTTTAAAGAAGACAAATACACTGAATAAATTATTTATCACATTGTCTCACTAAAGGAAAACATAAAGGGTCATTTCATGAGTTCTGATTGTTCACAATGAATTAGGAATCCATTTTAGTTTCTGCAAAAGTACTTTTCATTTATTCTAGCACCAGAATTTCTTTGAGTATCAATTGGCGCTTGATCATCATTCTTTTCAATTATGTAAGTTTGTGGTTTAAGAAGTAGGAATACAATTAGAGAAGGTTCATATAATTTCTTGGCATTTCCTATGCTATGCCTCGAAGTGTACAAAAGCCTGGTTTGACAAATTAAGTGTTGAAAGGAGCTTTCTTAATTGCAATTACTACACCCAACACTTTTTGCATCTTGGTGGAGAGTGGGCCAGTAGTAACCATCTTGTAGTGCCTTGAAGGTTGTCCTCTTGGCTACAAAGTGACCTCCACAAGGCCCATCATGACAAGCCAGAAGGATGTCAAAGAATTCATCCTCCCTGACACATCTCCTCAAAATTTGATCTGGGCCTAACTTGAAGAGATTTCCCCCAATCCAAGTGAATGGGGCACTCTTCCTTACAATTCTACGATTTTCCTTAGATGACAGATTTGGAGGGAACTGTGAAACAACTACGTAGTTGTCTATGTCAGCAAACCATGGGGAGAGAACTAAAATAGCAAATAAATTCTCATCCAGCAATTGATCATCAACCATTCCTTCCTCACCTACAGGCAAAGCAAGTCTAGATAAAAAATGTGCAACTGCATTTTCTCTACCTCACTTATCAATGATAGTTAAATCAAACTGCTGTAATAAAAGAAACCATCTAATAATTCTAGAATTCACATCAGGTTGATTCATTAATTATTTGATGGTATCACAATCAGTATGAACAAAGGTTTTATAACTAGTGATGTAGTGTCTGAATTTGTTCAGGGAGTGGACAACAACTAGGAGTTCCTTTTCAGTCACAGTGTAGTTCAATTCAGTCTTAGACAAATTTTTGCTAATGAAGTAAATGGAATAAGGAAACTTGTCATCTATCTAGACTAGATATGCTCCTATAGCTTTGTTAGATGCATCTTCATGGATGTGGAAAGGACGAGCCCAATTTGGGCCTTTGAGTATGGGTGCATTAGTCAACTTGTCCTTCAAGATTTCTAGGGCCTCTTGGCAACTTTTTGACCAACAAATTTCAAAGTCCTTGGCCAGTAGCCTAAACAATGGTGAGGCTACTTTGCTGAATTCTTTGATAAATATCCTATAATATCCAGCTAAGCCTAAGAAACTCCTAACATCCCTATGCTTTTGAGGAGTAGGGACCCTTTTTATGATAACAAATTTATTTGGGTCCACTTGTAGTCCTTCCTAGGATATTGAGTGACTGAGAACAATCCATGCATTCATCAAGAACTCACACTTCTCAAGACTAAGGGATAGGTTCATTTCAATGCACTTATTTAATACTTTCCCCAAGTTAGAGAGAGCCTCTAGGAAATCACACCCATAGGGAGTGAAATCATCCATATAGATTTCTACAGAGTCATGGACTAGCTCAGCAAAGATGCTCAGAACTTCCCTTTGAAAAGTGGCAGAGGAATTACATAATCCAAAATGAAGGAACCAATACGCAAAGGTACCCAGGGAAAAGTGAATGTCTTTTTATCTTGGTCCTCTAGGCTGATCTAGATCTGATTGTAACCACTGAATCCATCCAGGAAATAGAATAACTTCTTCCCTACAAGACCATCCAAGCCTTTATCAATGAAAGGGAGAGGGAAATGGTCTTTTTTAGTGGCTTTGTTTAACTCTCTGTAATCCACACAGATCCTCCATTTTCCATTCTTCTTTGGGACCAAAACTAGAGGATACACCCACTCACTACCTGAGATGGGGTAAATGAACCTTGGATCCAACAACTTTTATAGTTCTTCTTTGACTATTTCTATGAGGGTTGGGTTCATTCTCCTCTGAGGTTAGTGCACTACTTTGCATCCTTCCTTGATGTAGATGTGGTGAGTACACACTGAAGGGTGCACTCTCTTCATTTCCTTATAGCTCCAAGAAAAAGCATCCAAGTGCTCTCTGAGCATGTTGCACAACTTCTATTCTTAATGGGTTGAGAGAGAGGTTGATTTTCAATGTTTTAGATGGAACAATTCTACCATTTTGATATGAGCAGGACTTGAGTCAACTAGGCACAAATCATTCCAAGGGTTATCTTCAGATTTCTCCATAAGCTCATCAAGAGGCATGGTGTTTGGGGGTTGGTTCTGGAGGATTTGATCAATTAGGTCATGTTCATCAAGTTTCCCCCCTCTTATAATAGTATCTAGGGTACATATTGGGTAGGATGTGGTATGGTATACTTCATATTCCTCCTCCTCTTCCAACCATAAGGGTAAGTCATGCTCTAGGGATGGTTGAGCAGGAGGGTACAAGACCAACTGTTTGGACAAATGACCATTCTTAATGGTTATGTTCCCAACCCTGCAACTTACGTAAGCATTAGTAGTGGATATCCATGGCCTTCCAAGGATGAGAGGATAACCATTGAATATGGTCTTGGGCTGGAGAAATAAGAAGTTAGTAGGGTACTCCCAGGAATAAATAGAGACCATCACATCCTCAACAACTCCCTCAAGAGCTAATGTGGATCTATCTGCAAGATACAATACTGTTGTGGTCTTCCTCAATGATCATTGGAGATTCAGTCTAAGCATGGTCTCCTTAGTCATCACATTGATGGAAGCCCTAAGATAAATCTAAGTGTGGGGGAAAATGATGCCATCAATGTGAACATCTACCACAGGACTTATAGGGTCTAGATACTTTGGGAAAATCACTCTCCCCAACATTAAGTCAAACAATTGTCCAATGACATTAATGGTAGGGACGTATTTCTTTATCCTCCTAGGATGTTTGACGAATTTCTCCTTGATTATCTTGTTGTAGATGGGAACATCCTTGATGGCTTGGAGAAGTGGGATTTTAACACACAAGTTTTTCAATTCTCCCAGAATTTCAGTCTCTTCTAGGGTGTGTTGACTAGAATGGATCAATATTTTAGGAAAAGGGGGTTGATTTGATTTAGGAATACTCTCTTCCTTTCCCTCTTAAAGATCCTCAGGTGGAGATGGAGGTTGGTTATCTGGAAGCACTCTTCCAGACCTGAGGTTGATTTCTTGAATTTCCATAGCATAGGCAAGGTAGGATGTCTCTCCACTATAGACCTGTTGTGCATGTTTGTTGTTCAGGTTTGGATTTGGTTGAGTAGGCATCTGAGGTTGCTTAGGTGGAGCAGGATGAAGGAGATGTGGTTGAGATGGAGGTGGAGGCAGTAAGGCTGGAGATTGGTTGAATGGGGGCCTCCACCCCTATGATGGGGTATTCCACTGAGGATGTGGGGGAGCATATGGTTGAAATGACTAATTGGCAGGTTGGGAAGGGTATTGAGGTGCATAAGACCAAGGAGAAGGTGTGGACCATGAAGGATGAGAAGGAGAACACCAAGGGGCAAGGGATGCATTATGATTGGGATTTTAATATGAATAGGATGCCCCTTGCATGCCCTTCTAGTATGGTCGAGGTCCTTGAGGCCTCCTTTGGTTGATATAATAGATTTTTTCAGCCCCACCTTCAGTTCCTTGATATATAGCTTTCAATCCAAGCAGAGAAGGGCACTTATCTATGGAGTGGTTTTCCTCACAGACTGAGCAGACCTCTATAACATTCAATGGAAATTCATTTCTAGGGTGCCTTATGGTGCATCTAGGGAAAAAGATAGCTAAGGCTCTCTCTGCTTCCTCCTGCTTCCTCTTGATCTGCATGGTGTCCATTTGCAGATCAAAGGTATGCAACATTTCACTTTTAAAGTCTTCCAACATGTTTCCAATTTCACTCTTGATAGATGTTATCGAGGAAGAGGAACTGGCCAAAGCTTGACTGGCCCTACCCTTCTTTCTAGCAGCCATATAATGAATTTTGAAAACTATCTTGATATTATCATAAGATAGTTGATAGATGTCCCCTCTAGACAACATGTTTAGGGTTTCTAGGATATCTTCCCTGATCCCTCTAAGAAGGACTAACTTGAGTGATTCAGGATCAAGGGTGCATCTGGCCCTTTTATAGCTGAGTTAGAACCTTTCCTCATAATCCTCCAAGGATTCATCATGTCCCAAGGTCATTCTGAATATTTCTTCTTTTGTTTCCTTGGACCTACATTAGTCCCTATACTTGTCATTGAAGGATTGTTGCATTTGAGCCCAGGTAGTGATGTTGTCCCCTGGTAAACCCATGAACTAGTGCAAGGCTGCATCCTTAAGGGTGGATGGGAACAACTTCAACTTCTGGTCATTAGAGGTATAATCATAAGTTCTACAAATGACAACAAACTCAAACAAAAAGGTATCAGGGTCTTCTGAGGTTAAGCCATGGAAGTGAGGAAGGGCAGAGGGGCTTATGTTTTTCATCCTAGCATCTCCATTAGTATCTCTAATGGGAAAAACACCCTCATTTATGTTTTTAGCCCTATTTAAATTTTCAATTATGGTGTAAGTGTGTGGAATGGTTTCTTCTTCTTCTTCCCCAATAGGCTCTTCAAAGATCTTTGGTTTCTCACCTAATGGGTCCTCTAACTCCCCTGCAGTCAAAGAGGGAAGCTGACAGCCACCGAAGAAGAGGGAAGGTTGATTTTCTGATGGTGTGGGGGTATTTGGAAAAAATTTCCCTAAATTGTCTCTACTCCTACGAGGCATGAAGGATTTTTTTCCTTTTATGTGTGTTTTCAGAATTAATTGCAAAATAGAAAGGAAAGCATAATAACATCGACCTACTAAATGCAATTTAGAAAGAAAAGCAGAAATTACATCTACCTAGACACCTCCTCGGCAACGATGCCAAAAAGTGATGAGCCTCAGTATTGGAACAAGGATGTTGCAACTCCCACGGCTACCAACTTTACTTTATCAACCCGAGGTTTCATACAAAATTGGAGGTGACAATTCTATATACCCATCAAATGCAACATTCTACTCATGTGACTTATCAACAGGGGCGATAGACCACTAGGGTCCTAGACCAGTCTTCTATTGACTAGAAGGAGTTTGACTATTGATAGTGAATGTAAAGCTAGTTCTAATGTAGGAAAGTAAATGCTTTCCTATTTAGGAAATGAAAGTTACTAAATGGTAAATGCTATGAAATGCCATAAATCATCTAGCTAGGAAATAACACAAATTACTTGCAGAAAAGAACTATGCTAACCTTGCAATTTATCCTCTAGCTATTATGACTGTTTGAAATGGAAAGTTTTTCTATCATTCTAGGACTCATACATACATGCACTAACTATCTCAGTTTACATTTGCAGAAAAAGAATCTTTTAATTGCTAAATTCAGAAATGTAAATGCTATGCTATTTTGTTTGATCTTGCAGAGGGAGAAGGCATGCTCAGGTGGCATTGATAGGAATGGAATCCAAGATGAGGGCCTAACCTACTCTTACACTATCATCTTTGGTCAAAATAGGGTCAAACAGGCTGCTACAGGAGATCCTGTAGTTGCTACAAGAAACTGCAACAGGATGTCCTGGTTTGCCATAGGAAGTTAGCTAAAAGGCTTAGGGGGGAAATAAAAGTGAGATGAGGTGTTGGAGAAATGTATGATGGTGATAGAAGGTGTAGGGAAGGTTCACATTACCCAAGACTAAGCCCAACACTCCAAGGAGGTTGGATTTGCCTAAGGTGGCTTGCTCACGGTGGCTGCAAAACAGAGGTTCAAACTATGGGCTAGTATGCCTTGGAAGAAGGTGGAGAGGACCTAGGTGAAGTTGGTTGGATGAGTTCCTCCCTGCATATCAACAATCCCTACAAAAAAACCTGTTTTCCTTTTCATTTATGCATCACTACATGTCAACATGGAAAAGATGAATTGAATTTGAGAAAGCTGATCTATCTATTGTTAAGAACTAGATCTATGAAATGGAATGCATTTTAAGCTACAAAAAACTTAAGGAAACAATATAAAAACTGCAGGTGCTTCCAAGAAATCATAAACAATGATCTAGCTAAGAATGAACCCTAAGCTATGCAATGACCAAAAGAAAAACTCTGTTTTTGGGGCTGTCCAATTGGGGCCCTCTAATAATGATCCCATGCGGGATATGAGATAGAGGGCACTATCACAATATTTTTTGAAGTACTTTTCTTCACTACTGCACCGCTAATCTACCTCTTCAAACTAATGTAAACTAGGTTAAGCAATAACTCAAATACTTGTTAAGCTAAACAAAACATAAATAAACTTCAACAGCTAACTATCATTTTAATCTAAGAATATAGATACAAAAAAAGGAACTTCTGCTGCTAGGGTTGGGCCTTAACCCAAGAGCTTCAAACCTCTTAGTCAACTCAATGATGGATAGGTATAATTTCTCATTATCATCAAAATGTCAAATACAACATAACAATAACAGTCACAATGTTTTTGCTCAAAATGGCCTCTTGGCTACAACAAAAAATCGAATCCTAATGAGTCCATTGGCTCTCTTATTTATTCAAAACTGGATCTCCTAATAGCTTCCTAGAAAATAGGGAGACTTGGCTCCCTAACTCAACAATGACTCTTTCTTAACTATCACTGGCTTGGCTGCCAATGGACTCAGCTTGCTTGGCTGCTAGTAACTCCGAGCTGATGAGATATGGTGGAGGAATATTCAAATGATTTGAGGAGTTAAGGAGGGAGACCAATCTCCTAAAATCTCTCTTTCTTTCCCACTTCGAGTTCCTGCACTTAATTCAACCCAAAACTTCTCCAATTCCTACATTTAATACATATTAGGCCACATGATATAGTAACTCACCTTCACCCTTCTCACTATGCAAAATATAACAAAATCTATACATAAATGTGAGAAAAGTCAATTTTAATAAGTTGGAGAGTGGCATTATGACCCATATAGTTTACCTATTGATAAGCCTCATCAGGGGAAACACCTCAAACTTTAGATCTTATACGATTGACACTAAACAATGTATTAGAGTACATTTAAGTGTTTGTCCAAAGCATATTTAGCAGAGACACTTTGCCTGGTTGGGACAGGATGTGGGTCTAATTGTAGTAGGAGGAATTAAGGTGAGATCTACTAAAGAGCTCCATCAGTGGCAGCAGTAGTAGCAGATTGAAGGGTGTGAAGGAGGAGGAGAATGTGGCCCTTGCATCCAAGGGTCCCGGATAGGGGCAGGGGGAGCAGAAGAAGAAGAAGAACATGTCAAAGGTCTAGTACTTCAAGTGTGGTGAGATTGGCCATTGTAGTATTTAGTGTCCTCTCAGGAAGAAGGAAAACCAGGAGAAGTAGGACCAACAGGCAGTGTTTGCAAAAATATACAAGCTTTCCTCTAGGCTAGAGGAAGAGTTTGTTATGTTCACATATATACCTCCAGGAGTGAGGTGGGGTGATTTGGTGTTGTAGCCCCAGAGAGATACAGAGATGGGCAAGGTCCTTAAATAGTCCACCTCATGGATCATTACCTACCTATGGGGGTTCATAATATTTAGTAGCAGGATGGATCAATGGTAGTTGATGCAGTTAGAACCAGAGTGACAGTTACAGCATAGTAGCAGTCAGATTCTGAGGAGCACAGTGTAGAGGCTAGTAGCAGTCAGATTCTGAGGAGCACAGTGTAGTAATGTTGATTCTTTAGTGATGGTGTAGAGGCTAGTAGAAATAAGGACTTGGGAGACAAATGCATCATACTAAACAAAGTTGATTAAGTATTTTGGATACTTCTCAGTTGTAGTAGTTGCAGTTGAAACAACAACAAATGAGAGGGAGTTGCAGTGCAGATGCAGTGTTGGCAGTAGTACAACAATGTCAGCAGAAACACAGATGCATCATCAGAGTTTCGTAGTAGTTGGTGGGAAGCAACAACCAGACATCGCAGCGTGATAGGAGATGGTACATAGACAGAGTGTTGTGGCAGAGTGTGCAGCACTAGAACACAATCCTCGCTAAGAGTGAGTGTTATTTTTTGTAGGATCAAATGTGTTCTATCTACGAAATTTGGTGGAGAGGCTAGAATACATGAGATGTACAAAACCCACAAATTATTTCTAGAAATTCTACCTAGAGATGGCTTAATTGTATTATTAGCTGATTTTTAAAGATTTCCTAAGTCTAAACTTAGGGAATATGGCTAATTAATCAGAATTAATTAATTCAAGGTGATAATAGTCTAGAAACTCACATAGAACATCTTTGATATGATCCTATCCATTCATTAAGTTTTCATCTTGGCTATTCGTGCTCCAACAATGGATTATAAGAAGAATTCAATGCACACTTGGAGAATACACTTCAACAGTTCGATTTATTTGGCAGATCAATTTCTAGAGAGTATCGGCAGTTTTCGGAGAGCCAAATATCGAAGCAAAGAAAATGAGGGGTAGGGACAATGATCGAGAGGAAATTTTCCAGATCTGAAGAGGCAACATCAAGTGACATAAGTTATCGACACAAAAGCAGTGCAAGGACTGCATAATATCTAAAGTAGAGCAGTTCGATTTAGCTAGGGAGGAAGTTGATTTAGCTTCCAGAGGCTGAGAAAGTTTTCCATAGGGCCGAAGAGTCACTTCCAACATAGGATAGACAACTTACTTAGAAGAAGATTCGAGCCACACATATGAGGGGCAGCACAAGGACTGCGCATAGTGTCCATGCTAAGGTTTGGACGACTAGTTTTTCTAGAGGAGCTAGAGTCAGGATTGCTTATGGGGTGAGAGAATTTTCTCTCTAATTATTTCTATTAGATACTTGATGTTTGGATTTCTAATTGGGCATCAATAGATTGTACTCAGATTTCATTGCTACTTAATAATATAAAACCCTTATCTACTGCATCAGTTTTCCCAAGTTGGGTTTTTCGAGGGACATTTGTCAAAAAATAACTGTGTAATTTTTATGTGTGTGTGTGTGCTAGATTTTCTCATTTTCCAGTACTATTTTTCAACAGTATTTATTTGTGAAAATCACAGTGTGAATTGTTTGATATTTGTCATAGCAAACAACAAATAAATTGTTAAATAAATTAACAATTAGGAGAATAATTTCTAGTTGTTGTGATATATGATTTTTTTCACATGTCCCATTTCAAAAGTGTATCCTATATTTGAATGTTATCTTCCTTAACGTTTTTATCAAACACCTTTTTCATCTCTTCCTGAAATAGTTATGCTTGATTGTACACGTGTTGCCTAAATTATTTAGTTTCAATAGATGATTAATTCTTCTCTGAAAATCATTAGGTTCTGCATCATGCTCCTGCAAAAGCCTCATTACTTTTATGCTCAAAGAAACTGGAAGAAATGCTTTAGTGCCATAAACTATTTGAAATGTTGAAGTATTAATTGATCTTTAGGTACTAATTATGTCTACCCATAAAGCAAATTTCAGTTTAGTATGCCAGGTTTTTTTATTGTCTTCCAACAACTTCTTAATAATTCTGATTAGGATTTTATTAGATGAGTCTGGCAAGCCATTTCAGTGCAGGTAATAAGCTATAGAATGGCCCAATTTGAAATTATACTCGTCGCCAAACTTGGTCATCTTATGCGACTTGAAGGCTTGAGCATCGTGTGTTTTAATCCTTATTGGGCAACCAAATCTAGAAAAAATATCTTCTAAAAACTGAATTACCACACTGTTTGTAGATTTTCTTGTTGGAATTGCCTCAATCCATTTTGTGAAGTAATTTGTGGTAGTCAAAATCCACTTATGTTGACCTGAAGAAGTTGGGTGAATTTCTCCAATGAAGTCCAATCCCCATTGTTGAAAGGGGGTTTCCACTGAGATAGGCTTGAGAGGTAATGACAATAGCTTAGCTTTTCCTTCAAATATTTGACATTTGAAACAAGTTGTCACTTCCTTATGAACATTTGAAAATAAATTTGGCCAATAAAAACCTGCCCTGAGGATCTTATTTGTTGTAGCCTTCCAATAATGGTGTCCTCCACAAACACCCTGATGAAATTCCTTTACAACTTTCTTTACTTCACCTTCAATCAAACAATTTAGGAGAATTCTCGATGGATCCTTCCAATACAAATATCCATCAAGACAACAATATTTAATTTCTTTCATTTTTAGCGATCTTGCTCAGGTTTTGGCTATCCCTGGTGGAGCCTCCAAATTCTGCAAAATGTAGATTATATCACTATACCATGGGAAACTTTTTAGTTCATCAAAAACCTTTAAACTCATCCTGTCATCTGAGTCATTCAAGAATTTTGATTAAAAAATCCATACCAAGAGAGTCAACATTTGTCTTTTTCATCAGCTTTGCTAATCCCTGGCCTTTAATCAATTTTGTTGGCTTGATTTCCAAGTCATTCCAATAGCTTAGTGATCCACTTACCTCTTCTTCCATCACTACCAAGCTAAATTAAAATATCATTAATCGTGTTGTTAGGGACAAAAACTTTAACATGAGAATGCAGAATATATACTCTAAAGTCCTTCAATGTTTTAACAAGTGTAAATGTCTGCTTCTCCATGATATTGTACTTCAACTTTGCATCCCTTAATGATCTGCTGAAGAAAGAAATAGGTTTCTCTTAGTTGTCACTATTTTTTTGCAATAATACTCTAGAGATGGTATGTTCAGATGCAAAGGAAAAAACAAGAATTCCTTTAAGAAAGCTAGACTTATAAGAACAAGTGTCTATGTCAATGCATGTTTAATTCCATCAAATTTATGTCTAGCTGGAACTATCCACTTAATTTTGCTGCCATTTTTCAACATATTTGTAATTACCTTTACATATTTTGCAAAATTCAAAACAAATCTCCTCAGAAAATTTACCCTACCAAGGAAACACTGTATTTCCCTTTTACTTCTTGGAAGTTCTAACTTTTTGATTGTTGCAGCTATCTCTGGATCAATTTCAATTCCCTCTTTAGAAACTATGAGACCCAATAATCTTCCCTCCTATAAAAAAAAGTGTAACTTCTTTGGATTAAGAGCATGTTTAATTTTCTGCACTTTAGAATCTGAGATGTTTCAAGTTATCTAAATCTGATGGCAAGAAAATTGTTATGTCATCTTGATAAACCACTACAAACTTATCTTTCTCTTCTGCAAATTCTATATCCATTGAACTTTGAAATGTTGCTCCAACATTCATAAACCCAAAAGGAATTTTAGAGTACATGAAGGTGTCCCATGGTGTAGTGAATGTTATCTTATCTTGATTTCTCAGATTCACCAATATGATTTCTCAGATTCACCAATATTTGATTATATCTAGAAAAACCATTAAGCATGGAAATATTTCAAAGAAACCTTATACATATTTATGAAATCTATACAAATTTTGACTTCTCCAATCTTTTTCCTAACTGGAACTAGATTTTCAATCCAATAAGAAAATCTTAATGGCATAATGATCTTAGCAACAAGTAATCTCTTAACTTCTTTTTATATTAACGGTAACAACTTTCGATAAATCCTTCTAAGCTTATGTTTGAAAGGCTTCTTATTCTCCCTGAGTGGAATAGTGTGATGAATAATGTTCTTCTCATAAACCTTTAAATCTTCATACCTCCAAGAAAACACATCTAAAAACTCTTTCAACAATTCTGCATATTGTTGTTTCTACTCTGTTTTCAAAGAATTGGAAACTTTAACTACCTTAGGATCTTCTTTTGTTCCCAAATTGTAATCCTCCAACTCATTATCACTTGGCTGAATCCTAGGTTTACAACTACATCATTGTTATCAAACAGTCTCTCTAGAGGGACCAAACCTCTAGGAATAAAATTGTTGCTTAGCTGAATAATTTATTGTCCAGCTATAACATTCATAAAAGCATCTAATTCTACATTCAAATATGGTTCCTTTGATTCCTCATCTTCATTTTGATCAATAGGGATATTAACAAATTCATTGGTCATCTCTAAGAATCTTTAGATTTGTTGATCATCCTCAAAAAACTTCCAATGCTTGATGTTGTCTGGGATAGAGGGCCTATGCCTCACATTAATTTCATATTTTCTATTTAGATGAATGGGAATTTTGAAAGCACTACCAGTTGTAGCTAAGGAACATGCTATAGCATTTTCTCTAGAAATAACAAAATTTTTATGTTCTGAAGAGAAATTATCAAACATATCCCATACCTCATTTTCGTAAGCCCTCATCCTCAAATTCTTAGTTTGATATATTCCCTAGACTTGCTTCACAACCAAATTTGAATCTACGAAAGCCTGAATCCTTTTTGTTTTATTTTCTCTTAGCATATTTAACCCAATGATCAGAGCCTCATACTCTACAATGTTGTTGGTGCATTCAAACTACAGCTTGAAAGAGTGCAGCTGACTAGTAAGATCTAGAGGAATAATCATGATACCTTCCCTTGAACCATATTTGCAAGTGAAACCATCAAAGTACATGTTCCATATCCTGTGATCTTCAGCTGGCTATATCCTATCCTCCTGAACTTAAGTTTCAGTTTTCTATTGTTTCTCTTCTTCAATGCAAAAATCATTATAGAAAATTTGAGAACCAAGCTCAGTGTCAACCACATAAAGAGGATGATTCTCCAGTTCAATCTTGCTACTCACCACATATTTCATTTGGACCTCCCTGTAAAGTCTCCTTAGTTCTCCAAATACTGGGATGGATGCATAAGACATATCCATCTGCAAGGTGCCTCCCAACCTGGTTGACCAAGACCTTGAAAGCAGCATGCCAAACCTGGGTGGGATATCTACTACTACCACATCCATAATGATACTTTTTGCAGGAACTTGAGTCAAATTTACCACAAGATCTTTAATTAAACCCAAGCACTTGACCTTTCTTGAATCAAAGGAAAACAAATCTTTGTAAGGCCTGGAAATCTCAAGTCCCAAATTGTCCATGATTGACTTAGGCATCAAGTTGTGTGATGATCCAGAGTCCAACATGGAATTATGAAGGATCATGTCATGGATATTTAGAATAATGTAAAAAGGTGGGACATCATCATTCACACTAGTTACATGAGGACCAAATACAAACTTAAGAGCGTCATCATTTATATTTAGAGAATCTTGTGCATTAATATTTACCTGGTCAATCTTTGAACCCTTTATCATTGTAATGATTTGTTTCCTATACTGCACATTCTTCAAAAGTTCAGAAAAAGGAATAGGAATATTTATCTTTCCTATTTCATTCTCTAAATTGAATGATACATGATCCTTCTCCACTTCTTTCACATCCTTCTTAGCTTCATCAACCTTTTTTGGAGCATCCTTTTTTGGGTCATCAACTTTCTTAAGTATGTCTCTTTTAGGCTTGAATTGCTACTCTCCTGTTGTAGGTTTCAGTGATGGAGTTTTATATGGAAAAAAATTTCCCCTAAGATTGTATCGTCTCTGAAAATAAGCCACTACATTATTGTAACCTTGCTGATATATTTCTGAATCAAACATCATTTGAGTACTGTCTTTTTCTTCTGAAGACTCAACAGATTTATCATGCTCTTCTTTAGTCACAAACACTTGAGTTTCTTCATCATCAAAACAATTAATTTACTGATCTGCTTCCTTGGTTGACTCTTCATCAACAAAATTCTCAGGGAAAGGAGGTCTTGCAACTTGTTTGTCTTCATACCCTTTCTAATCTCTTTGACGGTTTTGAGGGCCTTGAGGTCTCCTAAAATTTAGGTTTCACACTTGAGGCTAAGGCTCAACACTAGGAGTTAAATTATCCACTAATTTCTCCATTGTCTTCAACATAACATAAAAATTGACATCTAATGAAGAAGAAGGTTCATCTTTAAATCTTACTTTCCTCTCGACCCTCATTTTTTCCTTTTTGACCAGAAAATTAGTTTCCACTCCTATGGAATTATTTTGCATGGCGTCCATTGTAGCAGGGTTCCTTTCTCTTAACTGAAAATCAAATTTTGTATCAAATGCATTTGGATAATGAAGAAGATCTAATCCCAGAGGTGGATTAATATCAATAAACTCTATTAAACCTAGCATAAAATTCCTGCATTTCCCCTAGGTTTCTCTTCAAATTTTCAAATTCAACCAAAATATGTAAATGGTTTCTCTTCACATCCCATATTTTAAGGAAAATTTGTTCAAACTGTTAAAATTTTGCAATGCCTCCTGTTGATAGTCCTCTGAATCATTTTTTGACTTATCTTGAGAAGCTTTGTGCAAACAACCTCATCTTAACATCATCATCATCCACCTCTTCAATATATATCAAGTCACTAAAATTATCCAAATGTTGTTGAGTATTGAAATCTCCCTGCCCATCAAAATGTACCAAACGCTGACATAGTTATGTGGGAGGTCATGTAGTTGACTCGACAAGGCTATAGGGGCATATCTAGCAACCATAATTGCACAAGATGAGGTTGAATAAACACCAACACCAGGAATTTGGAATGCATATAACAAAGGAAATGATTTTTTTTTTGTGACAAATGATGAAGCAGGGATATGAGATCCAACAGAGACATATGGCGTAGAAAAAGGTGGAACAGAACATGGAAGGATACGAGGTCCAACATGTTGGCTTAGTGGGTCCTGACCCAGGTTCAAAGTTAGTTTTTCCAAACAAATCCCTACACTACTGGCCCTTTTAGCATCAATTCACAGAGCGCAGATTGAAGTCTCACCTGAAGCAGTATGGGAGGATTTTGGAACCAAGTTTCCGTACCCATAGATGATTGCGATGTTGTTTTATGCCCTAAATCTACCTTCACACAGATTGATAAGCCTTTAGGGATTATCGATATAACTACCCTTAATCAGCTTCTATACCTCCGCAAACATTCACGACGGTCTTTTGTGGACCCTAAACAGGTGAATCAACCACTTACACACCTCTGTGATTACTCTTAATCTCGTATTTACCCAGATCAGTTTAAGTGTTCAATAACTTTAACATGCAACAAGATATTCTTCGCGTAAACAATTACTATTACTTGCATTCATATGACAATATAAATCATGTAAAGTTGCACATCAATACAGTATTAATTCATAAACCCATCATTCATCATAACATAATAGCGCATTCATTCATAACATAAGTAAATAGACAAACACATGAATTTCTAGAATAATCTCTTTATTAATACTTCAGTTCTGCTTACAGACTCAAGACTTCCCTGTGCACTCAAATGCAGGGGTCCGCGCACTTAGCTGCGGACTCTACTCTAGGCCTCTGCGCACACAACTATAGAGCCTCTCTTCTACTCTAATACTTCTTCACTTTTTCTTCTATTGACCCATTACATTCATCTTCATCATCGATCTTTATGCCTTAGACTCTCTAAGACTCTCCTACTTATACAATCCCATGGTCCATGGACCATGGGTAGATCTATAAAAGCCAACACATCTTACATAAAAGAAGGGTGAAACCCTTTATGAAACTTTACTATCTACGTGCTCCGTGACCACAACTTATGGAGTCTTTACATTTTATACAACAAAACTTAGGATTTTTCCCCAAAGCTTGGGCTTTTGCCCCAAAATTGACCATAGGGGACCCCATCCCAATAGGCCCCCAACACAAAGATCGTGACTCACCCTCGAGTCACTCTTCTAGCACGAAGATCTTACTGCAGAGACCTCCCAACTCTACTAGTGCCACTGCTACCTCAGTCGCACTTTGCGTGGCTTCCTGTTTGATCTGCTCCACCAGCTACTCTGTTGTTGATCCTGTACTTTCTTCCTTGATTTTTTGTTGCATTCTCTGTAGGCTTGCGAACTTCTCCTCAATGTTGGCAGAGATAACATAGGCCTCATCCAATCAAGGCCCAAATTTGGCCTTGAGGACCACCTCTTTCCTAATCATTTCTTCCACCTGTTCAAGCAACTGTTTTGCCTCATGCAGCTTGGCCAATCATTGTACTATAATGACGGTGCACGTCGTCGCTCTCGCTTCATCATACCGCTACTGCGATTCACGGGCCTCTGTGTTTAACCTCTGTAGGTTAGGATCTTCCCACAGAGCCATGACTACCTCCATGGATTTCTCGAAGAGCGCGATGCAATCCACCACCGCGGAATCCACTGTTGCGACTCCATCCTTCACAGCAACTGTGCGCTGTTCTCTAACCTCTGGTGGAGTTGAAGGTTGTGACATTAACTCTAACTCTATGATTTTCAAGTTTAGTTCAAACTAAACCTTAGCCACTTCCATCTTTGCGTCGTGAACACTTGCAGCTAACTTCCTGATCTTTACCTCCAACGATGCTTCCTCCAGGATATGCAGTTCAGGGACCGTTCTGCATGCCTCAGCTACCATGGCTGCAAGCTGGTCATTCTGCACCTCAACTTTATTTTGGGCATCCAACACTGCTCATTTTTCCATGAACATTTGTTCATTATTGACTTTGTACTCGGTGATTATGCTTAGCGCACACTGCTCCCGGGCCTTAACTTCTGATATCACACCTGCTTGCAGTGTGTGAAGAAATTCGCTAGGGAGTGCGGCAAGGTTGAGGCCAATATTCTTCAAGGAGCTGACAATAGCCTTGTCAGCAGTTGCCTCCACGCTCAAAGCTCCATCAGGCAGTGCAACTGCCTAGAGATCCAATGACCGAACCATCTCTACTGCTTGAGTGGTCCCCGGTGCCAAACTGGTTGATGCCATGCTGCTCTATCCTACCCCTTCCTGCATTCTCGTTGTCTGGATCTGCAGCTTGCACAGATCCTTCTGGATGGTGCTTAGTGCCTTCTTTTGCTGCTGCTCAACATGTTGTAGCAGTTCTGTTGTTGTATCTTGTACCTTGTCTCCAATTTCATCCAAGTCGCCATTCATCAAAGTAATCAGATCTAGTGATGACTTGGTGGCTTTCATCTTCTTTCGTGGTCCTTCCTTTTCCTGCTCCCTGTACCACTTTACTCGGAAGGGAGTGCTTTCCTACTGCTCACCGCCACCCTGCTCTAATTGGTCTTCCTCCTCTGTTTTGTGTGAAGGATACTTCTGACTTCTTTCGGAGCCATGCTCTTTCGGTTCCTTTGCGGCGCGCTGTGCTTCAACTCGGACCTTTTCCATGATCTCTTTCTTCCTCTTCTCAGCCAACTGCTGAACCTTCTGCTTGGCCAATTCCTTTTTCTTCTTCTCCGCAGACTTGCTAGTCCCTGCAGCTAGGTCAGAAGGAGAATTCCACTCTCTGGGCCAGCGCTTGATGACCTCTTCAATAACGTCATCCATATCAAGGTATGGTAGGTTGAACCACTTTTGCTCAGGATCCTTCCGCGCTTAGATGTATACATGGTGGAAGTCCGCTTTGAACTCCACGTACCCGAAGAGTTATTCAAACACGATTGGTGACAACCATGCCTTTGATTGATGGCCGTGCGAATACTTGCCTCCATCATCACCCAAAAGACTTTTCTCTCTATGACCTACGTAGCCTCTTTCGTGGCCCAGAGAGATGCAAATTTCACTGCTTCCGGTAAATCTTTCTCCACTAGAGGAAACTGTCTATCCTCCCACAAATCCCACGCGATGACCACTATAGAGAGCAACAACCACAAATAGTGGAATGTCTTACTGTCATCCTGTGCCTCTCTGCAGTTCGCGAGGAACTCACTACACAGGTAGCACGCCCAGTTGAACTGTACGCCCTCCGCACATTATGCTGCCAACAAAACCACTGGTGTCGGTACCTCATCCCTGTGGCACTTTCTCATAACCTTTCCAGCTAGAATATGCATGGAAATCTTTATTGCGGGGTGAATAATTGAAGTAATTGAGTATCCGCACGGCTTCTTCACAAGTTTAAACTTGTCCTTCATCTTCTTAGTGAGGTTGCACTCACTCATCTTTCCGCCAAATGCCTTGGCCAGATTCAATCCTGAATGGGGCAATAACGTGATCCGATGGATCAACATATCGGTGATGGGGATCAATGCATTTAACCACAAGCACCCATCATGCACCAGGAACAACAACTACTTAATGACGATTAGGTTTATATTTGACCAAAGATAGTGGGGCACCCGCAACAGGTTCAACAACCCTGACTTGTTGACTCCGCGAATCCATTCCACAGACTCCAACTCGGTGACACCAAACTCTTTATAGAATACCCTATACATGAAGGTGTCGGTAGAAAGGTGGGGGAACCTCTTATGGTCTACCAAATCCCAGTCTTCGAGCTTTAAGTGCGAGATCCGTGCCAAGTGAGAACATTAAAAGGTGATGTTCTCTGGAAATAGGGGTGTGTTGAGGAGGAATTGTCCTGCAACTGGGTCCTTCGGGACCTTCACTTTGCCCTTGCACGGAGGGATATACTCCGGCAACTTAGATATAGTGTCCACCCCCTCAATGTCTATATCTTTCACAACCTCCTCAGCTTCCAGATCCACCACTTTCCCCTTCTCCACCGTGGTCATATTTTCTCTCCTCTAGGCCTGTGTAGCGACATGCTTCCTTGGTGACTCGTGCACCGGCACAGGCTTCTTTTGCTTATCTTTCTTTGGTTTGGGGACCTCCCTCACTAGAGTAGGCTTTGGCCTAGGTGACCTCGGTGCCGTAGGCACTGCAATTGGAACCTACATACTCACAACCTCTGGAGTAGTTCCCTCAAAGGCAATAACTTCCCCAGTATTGGCGGTCTCTGTTGGTGTAGACATTATGTTGTGGATAAACTGTTGGGTGTCTTCAAGTAACTTCTCAAATACAGAAGCAGTGACCAAATCTGTGTAAAAATGAGGATTCATAAACACTCGACAGCTCAACGCAGAATTTCTAGGAATGCAAAGTGTTTTTCGCTGGATGGCCACGCGTAATTTATAGGCGAATTCAACCGTTCCCCCCAAAATTCATCCATAAATGCTAGATTGGTAGCAGATTTCCAAAGATTTCACTCTTAAATTCAGCCTTAAAGGTCGCCCCCCTGCTCCTCTTAACCATCTCTTCACTGTCAAATCATGAACAATGATGGTAACGGTCACTTTCTGGCTACGTTGCATGGTCTCTCCTTCTATAGTGCAGCTCCCTTCGCGCTTCTTCTAGTATTGTGACACCCTCCTGTTTCTCGCAGAGCCCCTGTCGCGTAGCTCTACACACCGGGTAGTGTAGTTTATAGTCTTGTGCCTCCTTGCAGCTGCCTGGAGTGTTAAGATTGTGCTACCATCATGTATTCATTTGGCTAGATCCCTGGTGTATGGCTTCAATCAACTTCCATTTACTTTTCCTGGAAATGGATCTCCATTCAATTTCACAAGTTGAACTGCTCCACCATTGGTAATCTCCTTGATGACATATGGCCCCAGCCAATGCATATGAAATTTTCCTGGAAACTTATCAAACCTCCTGTCATATAATAAAACTAAATCATTTACCTTGAAGATGTGCAATTTGATGTGTTGATCATACCATGCCTTTTTGTGTTCCTTCTGAACCCGCTGATGGAATCTATCCAAAAATCTATCTTCCTCAAGCTCTGTTATCTGCGCGAGACGCTGTTTTAAGTCTCTCTAGTCCTCCATTCCTATGAATGCCGCTATGCATAGACTAGGCACAATATACTCCATATGCATCACAACCTCTATGCCATAGACCATCCTAAAAGGTGTCTGACCAGTAAGCTTCTTACAAGTAGTTTTGTAAGCCCATAATACTGTTGGTATGCGCACGTCCCAATCATTCCTCTATGCATTGCAAACCTTTGTTAGTGCATTCTCCAATATCTTATTAAATGCTTCAATCATCCCATTGGCCTGAGGATGATATGGCGTAATCTTCTGGTGATAAACCTGGAATTCTTCTGTCAGCGTGCTGATCGTTTCATTGAGGAAATGAATACCTCGACCACTCATCAAAATCTCCGGGCAACTAAACCTAGTCAATGTTGGGTGTGAAGCATGATTATTTAGAGGTCTTTGTTTCAGCCGGATGTATACCCCAGGAAGATTGTACACCCATCCAAGCGGGGGGGTGCGGGGGGGACTTGTCCCCCCCCGGTTGGGGGGTCCAGGGGACAGCGGTCCCCCGGCGGGGGTTTCAAGGGCAGCACCCCCGAAGCTAAAAATAGATGTAAAATTGCCTTGTAAAAGTATAGTAATTTCTAGTCAATCTGGGTCGTTCATTATGCGAATGATCTGACGGTAGAATTTATGTTTAGTTTAGGGTTTTTTTGCCCTAGAAGGCAACCCCTCTCTTTGTATGAGGGCATTGTATTGAGGCTATGAAATATATGTGTATTCTCAGAGCGAGAAACAGAGAGGTGAGATTGTGAGAGAAAATAGAGGATATTACAACAAATCTGTTGTAGGTTGTGTCTCTTCATTTTAATGGATAATAGAAAGAAAGGACTAGTTGTTCAGGGTGGACGTAGCCCAAACTGGGTGAACCACGTATATCTGTGTCTCTCTGGTTTTATGTGTTTGTGTTTTTCCGCATATTATATGTCTTGCATTTCTCTATCATATATAATATTTTTTCTAACAGTCAACACATATTCAAATAAGAACTTCAATATTGTTTCCCCTGTACAATCCTTCACAAGTTGTGCCTCCACCCATCTAGTCAGATACTTAGTCGCGGTGATGATGTACTGCGCACTTGTCTTCTTGCCTAGAGGCTGAATTGGTCCTACAAAATCAATTGCCCATTTTTCAAATCATTATAATGATACCTGCAGATTCAAAGGCAGCTAATCCCTTCGCGATGGCCTGCTGGTTCTCTGACATGCATCGCTCACCCTACAATATGCTTTGCAATCCTTATGCAACGTTGGCCACCATAACCCAACGCATAAAATCTTTTGCGTTGTTTCTTTTCCTGCAAAATGGCCTCCCGTAACTCCTCCATGAGCTTCAACTAGGACACTGTTTCATTCAAAATTAGGCACATAGCATTACACTATCTCGTCCAAGCCCATCTTATACAAATGGCCTGCTATAACATAAAAGTATATCGGCACACCACCAATTCCTTCTTCTGTTGACTAGTGTATCCTTCTGGAGTCATTCCTGTAGTTAGGAAGTGGATAATGTCTGCAAAGTGATTGTCAGCTACACGCATCGCGAAGGGCTGCACATCAGGCAACCCTTATACTAAATTCGTAGGCTCCTCTCCTGTGTCAATGCACGATAGATGATCTGGCCCTGGCTTCACAATTACTTCAAAATCATACTCCTGAAACAACAACAGCCATCTGCATATTCCCCCCCCCCCCCCCCCAACACAGGCTTGTTGACTAGGTACTTTAATGCAGAATGGTCTGTATACATCTTAAAGTGTCCACCTAGTAGGTAATGTCTAAACTTCTAGAGTGCGTACATTGTATCCAACCCTTCACGCTCTGTCGTTGAATAATTATTTTCAGCCTTAGATAAATTCCTACTTGCAAACGCTATAGGGTGATCCAATTCTCCTTCACCGACCTGTGTCAGCACTGCTCCTAGTGCAATACATGAAGCATCCACATGCACATGAAATTCCTTCTTCCAATCTAGGAAGACTAGGATTGACACGGTGACCATTTTCTCCTTCAATACATCCAGACTCCACTGACATTCTTCATCCCAACAGAATGTAGCGTCCTTCTTTAGTAGCTTTTCCATCGACACAGTAATCTAGGCATAACTCTTGATGAACTTTTGATAGTATCCAGTATGACCCAGTGTTGCGCGCAGTTGTTTAACACTTCTTAGCACCTCCAAATTAATTATAATTGTGATCTTAGCAGGTTCCACCATTAATCCTTGTCTGCATCACATGACCCAGCAAGTTTCCGAAAGGGACATAGAACAAACATTTCTTCAAGTTCAACACGATCTGATACCCTTGGCATGTATCCAAAATCAAGCGCAAACTAGATACATGGTGCTTCACTAATCCAAACACTGTCCAATCATCAAAATATACCTCCAAAAATTTGTGAATGAACTCTTTGAATGCCGCGATGACTACGTGTGAGAAGATCGCCGACACATTTTTAAGCCCAAAGGGAATTACCATATACTAACAGCATTCCCGGTCATTCGCGAAGGTTGTCTTACTCCTATCTTCTGGCACGATCTTAATCTAATGGTACCCAGAGAAGCCATCAGCGAATGAATGTGCTTCCTGTCCTCCAACATTGTCCAATAATTCATCCATGAATGGTGTCGAAAAAGGATCATGAACACAAGCATCATTGATCTCTTGAGATCTACACAAATACGTATCTCTCCCTTCTATTTCTTTTCTTGGACCACCATTGGGCTCACCCAATTAGAATCCTCTATTGGTTCAATAATACCTTCTTCCGTCATCTTATCTAAATCCAAGCCGACCTTTTCTTTATACTTGGGGTTAAGGTGATAAGGCCTTTTCTTAATCAGCTTCGCATTCGGCTTCAAGGTAATCTTCATGACGCCTAAGTCCCCTATTATTCCTTTCAAGTCTGATAACTTTGTAGGGAAAAAATCCTGATACTCGCGAGGTAACTCAGTGACCTTATCTACTGTGGCATCATCCCAATAGTCTCCAATCTTTTCAAACTTCGACTCTGCTTCTATGCCAATATTCACCTGTCTAGTCTTTATTGGCGCAGTGATATCTGGATTCTCTATTTGTGGTCCCTCAACTTTGCAGTGGCCTTCTGCCTCTGGGATATTAATGTTCCTTGGATCCTCGTCTTATTCTTCAGCAATCACATTGTATCACTCTAGCGCATGGCACAACTGGGTGGTCCAATCTGGTTGAATCAGATCCAAGGGGTCCTGTGGTATTCTGAAGATCGTTTCCCTGACCTCTTGCAATGCCTCATCAATGCATTCGAACCCATCCTCAAAGTTGAATGTCAGAAAAAATCCTTGTCTCAAAACATCCCACTCGTCAATGTCGTGGCAGAGCTCTGTTTCTAGGTACCATATCATTGGTATTACACCCAAAGTGTGACATAATAAATGTACCCACTCAGGTTGTGGCTCCGCTCCATAAACATTAGTCCATTTTTCCAAGTGAACACGTGGATCATTCCTTCCATCATACTTCTCTGTTAGCCGAACTTTTGGGTGACCAAACCACAATCTCATCATTTTTCTGTATTCACACCATCCATCAAAAATATCTTTATGTGTAAACCACCACCTTACAGGTGTAGCGCACAGCGCCAAATCCAGTGCTTGGAAGCAATGCTTCTCAGGCACTTCCCTTTCAAATGCATCCAAAAATTTATCTATGTCAGTTAGACCATCATAATAAGGTAAACTTCGTACCTCCGACGATACACAACACAATGATTTAGTCATCATGTTATAACGCAACGTAGATACTTCATGCAACCTATTCTACCAATGCTCCAACTCTTCATCTGAATCTGATGTACAGGAACTTTCGCGATCCCGTGCAATGCATCCATCAGCTGTTAGATTAACCCAATATTGATCTCGCGCTGTTATTTTATAGATCTGGTCCAGATCATCATTGATTTCCTCATAATCATGGACCGGTTCAGTATAGTGCGGTCCTTCTGCAGGGTCCAAAGGCACTACTATGCGGAGCGATTTTCTTTCAAATGACATCGCTCCCTTCTTCAAACTGATTACCCCATTCATGTCAATAGCCATATCGATCCCAAGGAGCGCGGGGTATGGATTGTTGTCATCCACGATCTCTATCACTTCAAAATCAGCCAACGCGTTCGCGCCTTCAATATCTACTGTCACTCCCTGCAATATTTCCATGGGGATAATCTTCTGATGATTTTCCATCCTCAATTGAATTAGAGACCACTACAGCACAGGTCTCCCCATTTTATCCCATGTCTTTTTAGGAAAAACATTTGCATCCGACGCAAGATCCAGAATAACTTGGTCCATTTCATATTCTCCTATTTGCGCGGTAAGCCTCATCTCGCGCCCAGTTCTCGCCTTATGCTTACCAATTTTTGTGACTACGTGAGGTCCTTCAGGAGCATTTTATTTACTGAAACATTTATTTATCATCTCCTGTAATCCTTTCACTACATTTCTATCACGTAGCAGCTTCATACAGGTCTCCAAGAACGTAGTAAGCATGGAGGGGTCCATTTCTTCAAACAACTTATCCTGACTTCCTAAGGTAGAGGCCTCAGCATAGCTTTTCTTTGCTTCCATCAATGTTTCTTTCACGCACTCCAAGTCAAACCCAACCTCTTTTTCTGGAGCCTTGCGGACCCATTCACTTTCTTCGGGTCATTTTCCTTTATCCTCGCCAGTCGTCATTCCACTTCGTAGTATGATATTCACATTAGGATCTTCTTCGCAGGGTTCAACCCTCATCATCAGTAGGTTCTGGGTAGCCTACTAAGGTTGTGTCCTCTTCTCCTGCATCTTAGCTATTAATGTAGGGTAGTCTTCTATTGTGTGATCAAACTGAGTACAGTATCGGCACGACAGGCGTGCTGGGCTCACACACTCTCATGTGTAGTGTCCTGGCACTCCACAATTGTAACAAATGATTTGCCCCCGACCTCTACAAGGTCCTCCTCTGCCTCGTCCCCATCTGTGCCCCAGATATCCTTTGTGCGCTCCCCCAGCGCCTTGATCCGGAGGCCGAGTTTCTGTTTGCATTCGATACAGATGCATTCTCTCCATCGTTAGATCATAGCTACAGAAATTACGCTCATCGTGGCACATCGATTTGTAGAAGAGCTATTGTGGTGTCTGTACAAATATCTGCAACAAGTGGAAATTGTCTGTTACATGTTTTCTAGCTACTTGACAGAAAGCACACCTGAGCGTGGGCCCTGTACTAGCCCTGCTTGAGCTTCTGGCCTCAGATGCATTGGCCCTCCTCCTGCAACATAATTCACGAAGACAAGGCAGTGATCTTTATCATGTCCCTAGCTCTTACATTTCAGACACCAAACTTCTTCGTGCACCTCTGGCCGAGCTGCTCTATCTTTCTTCAGACTTTGGAACTCTAGGAAAAGATTATGTAACTCTGTGTGAATCTGTTGAACTTCCAAAGCAGCATCTTGAATCAGTGTCTCATGCAATCTCATTGCAATTTCCAGGGCTTCCACCTGGGTCCCAATCTTTTGTTGTGATAAAGAAACCCTTAGGTGAGGCAAAAGCGAAGCTACAAACCATTCGCGGTTTTGTCCATCCATAAGATTCATGTTAGCTTCACGGATCTGGCATTTCAATCTCTAATCCAACTCCCATGGTGTTTCGCCATGCCTCATCATGATTTCCTTGAATCCAACAATTGATTGTGACTCAGACTTGGACCTTCTGAATTCCTTATTCAGTGCGGTCTTAGTGTCCGCCAGTGATTCCATCGGGTTATCAGTGCAGTACTTAGTGTACCATGTTAATGCACAATCTTGTAGAGCAGTAACCAACTGCACTTTCTTCATATGATCATCTGTAATATTTTGGGTTGTCGATACGACCTTCGTAATGAACCAAAACTGGTCTGAGTCCTCATTTCCTAATCCCTTGAAAACGAGCAACTTCATTGTATTCGACATATTGAATGATGGCGGAGGTGGTGGCAGTGTGGGTGAAGGTGTATGCTATGGAGGTGAAGGTGGAAGTGGTGTGGCTGGGTGAGGTATTCACGGAAACCCTTGCCTTATTAACTGGACAACGCTCTACGGTGAAGCCTATGCTGCTCCTTCGTCGTCACTCAGAGGAGGTTATAAAATGACGTGTCGTTGATCGCTTTTTTACTTTTTCGGATCAAGGGCACTAATGACGAAAAGTACTCCTTGGTCGTAAAAAATCAAGTGGTTCTCTCAAGTATTATTTTATACTTTTTCGGGCTTGGGAGACACAAACTTACGAAAAAGGTCAACCCTGGAGTTTTCTTAAGTTTTTTCAGACTCTCTAAAATTGAAAAACGCTGAGTTTCTCCTATACTGGACTCGTTAAAACTTCACAGTAAAGGACCTATTCAATTACAAACAGGAATGAACCACTCCTTCTTAGGGTTCGAATTTAAACTAAGTTGGACTCATCCGAAGGATGAGCTTATAATCAAGCAAATGTTATCCTCCTCAAGCTTGTCAAAAATAAAGAGGTACTTGCCAGAAATGGTGGGGGAAAAGAGAGAAAAATGAGCCTGTTTGTCATACTTTGTAACCGCTCTTGAACACGACACTTTTATTCACCTGGATTAGGAAATCCTTTGCCTAACAGTTGATCAAACCACATTGAAAGTCTTCAGCCGGTTTCTGGGTATTAACTTTGGGTCAATTGTCACCAAACCATCTGTTGTGTCGTTATGTGTTCAATAGGTCACTGCCAATAAGCCATTCATCTGCAAGATATCTATCATCCATCTTGACCATCCTTGAGTCAATCCTTGCAACTAAATTTCTTCGACTTGATCTATGATTTCGTGTTGTGGGCTTGCCTACGATGGATCGCTTTCTATCGACTTCAGCTCATTATCTAGAAAGATGATCTAGAAATCGTCAGTACCTTGAGATCTGCATGCCTCAATGGTAGGTTTCTCGCCTTTGACGACAGGTTGCATCATTGACCTTCGATCAAAGGATTCCGTGACATGTTTGACATCAACACATTTATTCTCATCTCATGGATTGTACTGGGTACTTTGAGAGCCATTGACATCACTGGTGGTTTCTCTCACACTTGTTAACAATTTACATCATTGACTGGTAATCAAGTGGTTTCTACCATGTTCGACATCAACACATTCATTCGCATGGATAGAATCGTACTGTTTCGGGAAGTAGAAATGAAGACCCTAGATCTAGTTTCCACAATCCAGGATGCGAGGAATTTTGTATTCATTATATAATGGACTACTCATAAACAGATGGCTGCGTCCATACTGTGTCCACATGAGTCTATACTTGTGATGTTTTACAAGATCATTCCTATATCAGAGCAGTAGTTAGTTTTCTAGTCAGTTTTGATCCGAGTATGGGAATGCCTACCTCAGCAATGATATGATCTCATATATATATCTTGCATTGAATGTTTTTACAGGTTTCAACTGGGCTCTCCACAAGATGATCCTCAAAATGATAAAGTACTTCACTCTTTCTAAATGATAAATGAAATCCTCATCTACTACAGACTTCGCACTTTAGGGGGCAATCTGTTACACAAAAATATCATCACCATGATTATTTGCAGTCAGTATGGGTCTATCATAACTTGTACTATCCTCCTAAGAAAGTCTCAGACCTCAGCTCTTAAAGTCAAGCTTTGAAAATGGGAGAAAGACATTAAAAATCAATGAAACTCTGGTTCCGCACTTTCTCTCACTGTCACCTGCGGTCCCGCACCTTATGTTTACAAAAACTGCGGACCTGCCTGCTCTGTCCCTAAAGGTGTGGGTGCAGACCCTTGTGAAAGTCAAAAGGCGCAAGTTTTATCTTAAAAAACTCACTTTGGGTTAGTTCTAGAGGATTCTAGAAGGAATTTTGACGTGGATTGTTCGCTCTGAGGTGGTTAATGCATCCCAAAAGAGAAGGAGCTAATCCCTTGATGAGAGGAGCTATCCCTTTGAAGGAGGGCTCTATCCCTTTGAAGGAGGACCTAGTAACCTCCCTCCATTGCACTATAAATTCAGGCATTGGGCTGGTTGCTGGAGAGGTTAGAAGCTGAACATTTTTTAGGGTAAATGTTGGTGAAATCAAGACTTCCTAGTTGAGCTTAAGAGGAGATATCACATACCTTTTTGGCTTCATTGGGGAGTGAGTGAAACTTGTCAAAGTAGAGGAGACTTCTTGCTGGACCCTGGGAGGAGCTTGTACAGCGTCAAGGCACAGGTTGTAAAGTTCCTCTTCTTTTGAATTAATACAATCAAACTCATTTTTCTCAACAAGTATCTCATGTTATTTGTTTCATGGACTCCTTGACTTTCATGTTAAATATGTTTTATGATATTGGCTTTTCAGGTGCTATTTAATTTGTTTGCCTTGTTTGTGTTTGCAGATTCGCAACAAAGGAGCTCATTTGGATCGAAGGAGCGAGGGCATCCACAAACTTGCGTTGGACCTAAGGTAGGCCCTAAAAACACTTGTTTGCCATTGTTTATTAAAGCATATTTAGAGAAAGATAGTGTCTGGTTGGTTTTCTTGTCATTATGTCTTCTTAAGATTCTAGGAAGGTCTATCTTGTCTGCAAGATCGACTTATTCCGTGTGACAAAATGGCGACTCCACTGGGGACTTGATTGTTTTCCTTGTTTTTACTTTGACCTGAGAAACTGTGTTTTTGTTTCTGTTTTTGGCTTGTTGTGTGTAAAATTGGGTAGAGTTTGTAGATCCAGGGTTATTTTTTGTTTTTCATAGCTTTGGGAGAGGACCGCACCCTAGCCGTTTGACACAGTGCGTACCTATCCGCACCTTTGCTTTTAGCACAGAGCGGGACCGCACCTGTGTCAACTGTGGGCCTGTGGACCCTGTCAAAATTTTGAAAAACCTAAGATTTCCTCTGTTAGTCAGCTTAGTTTTTGTTTAGAAATTGTTATCCACTGCCCAAACCTGCATATAACTTGTCATAAGCTTTCCTTAGGTTGATTTCATTAGTGTTAGGGTTTTAGGTGAAATTCCTAGGAGTTTTGCTTGTTGGGTTTGTTTTTCATTTTGGTTGTGTAGTGGCTCTGAGCTTAGAAGCTGTAGGGACTTCAGATCACCTTAGTGTCTACCAGCCTTCTTATGAGTCTGACCATTTATGAAATCTCCCCTTGTTGAGGAATCCGCTTTGAGTTTTCTCTTTACAAAACTTCGAAAAGCTTGTGTTTAAAAGTTTGGATTTTCATTTTCAAAAAGGAAACAAAATTGGTTGTTCTTGACTGATTTGTGATTCTGCATAAATTGGTCCTTAGTTTACATCTAGCTAAGTAAAACATCCTTAAAAAAGACATCTAGTAGGCTTTGACTTCAAATAGATTTTTATAATTTATAGATCTCAAAGATAGCCATTTCCATAGTTTTGTGTTTTATGAAAAAATGAAAAAATCTCTTTTGGAAAAAGTTTGTTTTTGTAGTGGTTGAGTGCTTTGAAATGAAAAAGGGAAATTTTTGTGAAATAACTAGTCGTCTCGTTTTGAGTGCATTGGAAAGGACAAAAGCTCTTCTTTTAGTTTGTTTCTTAAGAAGGATTTGTGTTTACAAAGTATTTTCATTCTCAAACTCTTTCTTAGTTTAGAAGTTCATCGAAGAGAAAAAGATTGTTTAAATCATCTTAGATGCATTTTTAGTGATTTTGAGTCGAGTCTTCATACCACGAGTTTCATCTCCGCACCTTTTGACTTAAACAAAAACCAATAAAAATAATGCTTAAAATAAAATTCATCTAGTAACATTTTTATTTCTAGGGCTCTGATACACCAACTTAGCTTAGGCTAGTGTCTTGGAGTAGGAGAGTAATTAACTCTCCAAGACAGTAAAAACAAACAAGTAGTTGTGTCTTGTGGTAGGGAAGAAATCCAATTGTTGCATTTATGCTCTGGGTAAGATCCTCTTAAAGGAGAAGCATGAGATCGTGTCCGAACCAGTGTGGGAATCAATCCTTCCTCATTGGGAACGACGCCAGATATTCACGTATTAAAAATGGTAAACCTCGGATTAACCATTGTCGAGGAGCCTGGGGTCACTTGTTGGTAAGCCTTGGATTATGTCAAGGAGCCTTCAAGGGGATTGAGCTTGCTACTCTGCCCTTGCGTGCGTATCGGATCGTAGACTGTTCCCCCAGGTATATTTGTTTCAGTTGGTAACCTTGGTGGCCATATTCTTTAGGATTCTTCCTGAGGTGACAGTGGTGGGAAGATCCCACTGTACCTGGAGCAGACGTCGGCTAGACTCACTTGGATTTTCTGGGGGGTTCTCTTCACTCGAGACGGTTAAGTGGAGGAACTTGTGCTAGTCTATTCATTAAGCAGGTTTCCGGGGTAACTGTTCCAACCGCCATTTCTATATTGAACTCTGCGACGTTGGATTTCATCACCAACTAGTGTTTTCAGTACGGAAAGTTACTGTTCGTGTGTGTTTGATCTCCTAGATTCTTTAGGCGTGTGATTCAAATTTGTTTGGTTCTTTAGAGGATTTAGGTGGTTTTCATTGAGATTTTACTTTGTTTGTGTGTGAAGTAGTTAAAAGTTTTTAACTGTGGCTGAATTACCAAGGCAGTCCCGTAGACTTCGGGGCCAACCTCCTGAGTTTGTAAACGTGGTTGAGTTACTAAGGAAGTCCCGTAGACTTCGGGGCCAACCTCCTGAGGAAGTACCGAGCCAGCTTGAAGGCTTGAAAGTCCTCGTAACTCCTAGAGACAGTAGAGTTGGGTCACCTGAAGAAGGAGAATCTTCTTTGATAGTACATCCTGATTTTCAAACGTTAGTGGCAGATCATAATCCACAGTCAGTGTCTGTTTCTGAAGTTACTGGTAGCTTTTCATCTACTATTGATATAGGTGAAGAACTTGAAATATCTGAACCTGAAAGTGAATTTGCTGCTACTCCGACATCGGGGTTTGTTTCTCCAGCTTCTAGTGGTCCTGGTTCACCTAGGGTAGAAAGAGTAATCACCCAAGATCTTCCTTCTGGACTTATTGCTATTGAAGAACTTGCTACTCCAGAAGAAGAAGTAGGCATCCCTATCCCTGAAAATCAACTTGTTATTGAGCTAAGGGAGCATGAATCAATTTTTTACAGTCCACCTAGGAGCAGTGCTTGGTATCTTTCTTTGACTAATTTCTTAGACAACTCAGGGTTAAGTTTTTCACCACCTCTTGCTCCTTATCACCCAACACCTAGAGGTTATTATCCTTCGTTAAATATGTCAAATCAGTCGTCCATGTTTACTCAATCGCCTGAATCCTTTTTGTATGGCGGTCCTTCTGTTCCCTCCGGGTATTAGTCAGTTTCTGGTACCTTTTCGGGAGCATCTCCTCAGCCCATTGAGCAAGGGTTATTAACTGGAAGCAATGGTACTAAGTCGTTGAGCGTAGAAGACATTCTCATGATGTCAGGTTCTATTTCCAATCCTCAACCTCAAGGTGGCCAGTTACCGCCTGGGGGGCAGCCTCAATTATCGCCTGGGGGGCAACCTCAAGGTACACAATTTGCATCTGGGGGGCAACCTCAAGGACAGTTCATACCTACGGGACAATATGTTCCTCAAGGTCAACCCCAGACTCAATATGTACCCCAAGGTCAACCCCAGTATCAATTTATACCTCAAGGTCAACCCCAGTATCAGTACGTGCCTCAAGGGTATCAACCCCAAGGTCAGTACTCGAACCAAGGTTTCCAACCACCCTTCGATCAAACGTATGGTCAAGGAACGGGAAATGTACCTTTAAATTATCAATCCTACCCTAAACTCGGTTATGGTCCTCAATATTCTCAACCTGTTATGGGTCAGTACCCCGGAATGAATATAGTGTGGGATCCATCGCAAACTCAACAGGTGTTGCAGCCAAATGTACAGTTGTCATCTCAAACTGGACAACCCTTAGTTTCTGGTACACCCCAGCAACCAGTCCAGTCTAACATTCAAACTTCTGTACCTTTGGTGGTTTCTTAGTCCGGGCCTAGTACGCCTCGCACTCCACCTCAAACCACTGCTACAACTGCCGCAACAGCTGTTCAATCTACCCCACCTACTTCCGGAGTATCGACAACTCCGGTTTCTACTGTTCCTGTATCTATTCCTCAGACATCTTTACCACCGTCTGGATCTATGATTCAAACTTCGGTTCAGATGCCTGTAGGACAACCTGGTTCAAGTATGGTTGTCACAAGTCAACCACAATTTACTTATCAACCGTACCAAGGACAGTACCAATTCGGTCCTGCTGTGCAGCAGCCAGTCTATCAGTATCAACCGTACCCTGGGTACACTTATCAACAACCTCAACAACCCCAGTACGGTCCGGTTAATCTTGGTTTTTCGGGAGGATACAATATCCCAAATGCAATTCCTATTCCTAGTTATCCTGGATATCCTCCTCCTGGGGCTGGTCTCATGACCCAGAGTTTTAGGGACCCTAATCGTTAGTTACCGTTTATCGCAACTTTGGACTTACCTGACTTATCGCGCCTAACGAACAATCCCATTAATTATCTTCCGTTTTGGCCACCAATGCCGAATAAGTTGCCCAGTGACATTCCTAAGTTCGAAGGTAAATCAGGAGAGGACCCGTCGAACCATGTGATGACTTACCACCTCTGGTGTGCGTCTAACTCCATTTCAGATGATTCAATCCGTCTTAGACTTTTCCAGCGCACTCTAATTGGTCTCGCAGCCAAGTGGTACATTGAGTTACTGTGAGGCACTTTTTATAATTTTAGTCAGTTAGCTACCTCATTTTTAACTCATTTTCAGTTGCCAATCCGATATGACAATGGCACGGAATTGTTAACTTCATTAAAACAATCGACATCCACTTACATTTCAGATCATATTCATGAGTGGAGACGTCGACGGCGTTTAGTGAAGTTGTTTATTCCGGATCAAATCTTGGCCGAGTGGTTTGTGAAATATTTGTTGCCAAAGATCACTGAAGATGTAGCTAAAGCCGGAGTTGTTACTGAGGAGCAAGTAATTGCTCAAGCACAGTACCTTGACTTGGTCTATACTCAGTTAGGTACGTTACATGAGAAAATCCTCGATCTTCCCAAGCAAAATCAAATCGCTGTAGCTCCTTCGGGATCTCATGCAGCCAATGGTATGATTGGTACGGTTTACACTAAAAGTAAGAAGAAATCTTCCAAGAATTATTCTCCTATCATAACCTTGCCTGATTCCCCAACAGGAGATTCTTCTGCAGAGATTTCCGCCGATATTCACGTTGTAGAGTCATCTACAGCCAAATCAAAATCCGGTGGAAAGAAGAAAGGAAAGAAGAAGAATAAAACGGACAAAAATTCAAAGGAGAAACCTAAAATATCAGAATCCAATCATGAAAAGTGCAAACCTCGTTATCCTTGTCTCATTTGTGACGATGAACATTTTACAAGATACTGCCCTCATCGTGTAGAGGTTGCGAAAATTGTCAAAGGTTACCAAACTCCTGCTGTTTTGAAGGATCCTTTTCCAGCTCAAGACAGTAAGATGATAGGTTCGTCCTCGAGTGCCAATGAAGAACCCATACTGATGATGTCCCATGTTCGGATTGCGACTCGATCGCAAGATTATGGTAGTAAAAGTCCTGTTGATGGTAAAGAAGCAGAATCTTCTCATTCTAATCCATCAACCTCAGCTCCCGGTTCCGATCCACTAAAGATCGAGAAACCTAATCTAGACTTGGTAATCAAACCGCCTGCTAAGGGTATACTTCGAAAGTTAGCTTTCAATCCACATGCGAGAGCAGCTTAGAATTATAACATTGTTGAGGATTTAGTTGTTTCACCCTCAGCAATGTCGACTTTGGAAGTGCTGCAATCATGTCCAGCACAACGTAAATTACTTTTGTCGGCTATAGGAGCTGTTGACGTTCAGGACTCGAACCTAATAATTTTCGATATAGAAAATAGTACACCGCGTTTGCCTCATCAAATGGCTTTCCAGATTCCAGTGATAGTCAAAAACAGGCCTATTCGTCGGACTGTAATTGATGAGGGAGCCTCAACGTGTATTATGTCGATATAGTGTTGGAGATTGCTTGGTTCTCCTTCGCTAAATCAGTCCCCGACGATTCTAAAGGCCTTTGATGGCCATGGGTTTCATCCTTTTGGCATTCTACAGGATTTTCCTATAGGGGTTGAAGGAAAAACCGTTAGTCTAGATGTGGAGGTGGTTGATGCCCCTCTAGATTACAACCTTCTCTTGGGTCGAAGTTGGTCTTATGCTATGACAGCAGTCGTTTCATCGGTCTTTCGACTAATAAAGTTTCCACATAATGGAAAGATCGTAACAATAGACCAGCTGGCTTACTTCTCATCCGACCCAGCCTCTTCTGAGAGTATTCAGCATGTCGGTAAAACGACTATCCCATATAAGGATGTTGGAGTAGGACTAGTTAAAGATGCCGGTTTACTGGGAACTTTTCCTTTTCCTCCGATCAACGCACCATCTTCATTTGCAACCATTCATATGATTACATCAGAAAACATTGTTTATGATGATCCTTGGATCATTCCTTCTAAATCTGAGATAGACTCATTTGGTGATGTCATGCCTTTGAGTCCATATGAAATTGCGTATGAGGCCGTGCAATCGTTTACCGACCCATCTTCAACCGAAATTGACTTCATGAATGTGGTCCGTGAGGAATCACTTTTCACATCAAGCTCAGATTTAATCACGTTTTCTGAACTTGTTCACTATGATGAGAAAATTCGTGAAATCCTATGTGTAGATGATTTACCATGGGAAGATCTCCATCACAGATCTTCATTTTTACCCAAGAATGATCGTTTTGAAAATGATTTCTCATCAATTTTTACAACTGAATATGTCAAGGAATCTCAGAATCCAATGAAACATCACGATTCAGATTTAAATTTGGGAAACATCTCTTGAACTATTCCTATTGACATTTAGGTTAAGTCCGGAATTGTTGAGAACATTCAAATAGGTGCCTCGTGTACAGATGATGAAATTCAACTATATAAGGCCCTATTTCAAGAATTCCGCGACGTGTTTGCCTGGTCCTATGAGGAAATGCCAGGAATTGATCCCACGATTGTTGTTCATGAGATCAAAACTTACCCGGACGCTAAACCCGTTCGGCAACGTTTACGTCAGATTCACCCAACAAAAGCTGCTGCAATTAAAGCAGAAGTTGAAAAATTACTGAAAGCAGGTTTCATTTATCCGATCCCGTTAACGGATTGGGTATCGAATATTGTTCTGGTTAACAAAAAGCAGGGAACAATAAGAATATGCATCGATTATAGGGACATTAATTGAGCCTGTCCAAAGGACAATTACCCAACTCCCTATATCGATCAAATTATTGATGATTGTGCCGACAGCAAAATATTCTCCTTCATGGATGGTTTTTCCGGATACAATCAAATCAATATTCTACCTACCGATCAACCAAAAACGGCTTTCATTTTTCCATGGGGGACATTTGCTTATTGCAAGTTACCTTTTGGGCTCAAGAATACCGGAGCAACTTTTCAAAGGGCCATGTCTTATGCGTTCCATGACATCAAGCACATTGCCGTATCTCGATGACTTGCCTGCTCATTCATTACATCGAGCTGATCACCTCGTCTATTTACGAGCAATCTTTATGAGGTGTAGGCATTATCGAATTCGGTTGAACCCACACAAATGTGTTTTCTGTATAGAAATGGGTCGATTACTGGGATTTGTAGTTTTGAAAGCCGACATTCGCATCGATCCCTCGAAGGTCAAATCTATCATCAAATTGCCTCCTCCTTTGAGTCTTCGCCAACTCCAAAGTTTGCAAGGGAAAGCAAATTTTTTACGACGATTCATTCCTAACTACGCCGAGGTTACAAAGGGTTTTACCCGGTTGTTGAAACAAAATACTCCATTCTATTGGGATGAGATAGCTCAAAAATCTTTCGATGCACTTAAACACGCGTTGACCCATGCACCGTTATTGCATCCTCCCAACTACAACCAGGATTACTTCTTGTATCTCGCCGCCTCCCATTCCACCATTGGAATGGTCTTAGTTCAGGAAGATGAATTCGGAACTGAACATGTGATATATTAACTTAGTCGAACTTTAAATCCAACTGAGCTAAAATACTCACATGTGGAGAAATTGGCATTGGCAGCTGTTCAAGCTGTCCAACGTTTTCGTCACTACATTTTACTACGTAAAACTACAGTAATTTCGGATTGCAACCCTATGATCTACATTTTGACCAAGCAATTTCTAGGGGGAAAGTGCTCTAAATGGATTGTTATCCTGCAAGAGTTCGACTTGGAATTTGAGAAATCCAAGTCTAAGAAATCTTTAGTTTTTGCGGAGTTAATGTGTGACTTCCCGTGCGCTGACACGGAAACTGTGGCGGAGGAGCCCATTGCGGACGAATCCTTGTTTCTAATCAGCACTTTAGATCCGTGGTATGGGGATATCATCATTTATCTCTAGACCCAATCCTTTCGGCCAGAAATTTCAAGGTCAGAACGTCGAAAAATTCGATTCCAATCCCAACAATTCAGGATTATTGGAGATACTCTTTATCGCCGTGGGGCGGACTCTGTGTTTCGACGTTGCTTAACTCACGAGGAAGCTGAAAGGGTTCTAAATGACTGTCACTCTAGAGCATGTGGCGCTCATATGTCTGGGTATGCCACAGCCCAAAAGATACTGCGCGTTGGCTACTTCTGGCCGTCTTTATTTAAAGATTGTATTACGGCAGTCCGAAAATTCCACAACTGCCAAATTTTTTATCGAAATATGCGCGCTCCACCTGCTCCTCTCCACCCTATAATTGCTGTTGGTCCTTTTTCCAAATGGGGTATCGATTTTATTACATGTAACCCTCACTCGGCCGGGGGGCATACTTATATCATCCTTGTCGTAGATTATTTTACCAAGTGGGCCGAGGTGATGCCTACATTTGAGGTAGACGGCAAGACAGCTGCAATTTTCGTGTTCAATCATATAATTGCTAGGTTTGGTGTCCCGCAAGCCATAATCACTGATCATGGGCGTCATTTTTGAAACGTTATGATGACCGAACTTACAAGCTAGCTTGGTTTACATCACGATAGTTCAACCCCTTATTATCCACAAGCTAATGGTCTGGTTGAATCCATCAACAAAGTTTTAGTTATCATGATCCGACGAATCATTGGCATTCATCAGTTGAATTGGCATAACATGCTATTTTCAGCGCTTTGGGCATACCGAACTTCAGCAAAAACATCAACAGGGTTCACTCCTTTCCAACTAGTCTATGGTTTGGAAGCTGTGTTACCCATTGAATGCGAAATCCCGTCACTGCAAATGGCCATCGAGTTACTTCCAGCCACTTCCGAAGAGGAAAAGTGTTTGTTATACTTGGCTCAATTAGATGAGAATCGACGTGATGCTGCATTGGCGATCGGGACTCATGCAAAACGCATGAAAGCTCAGTATGATCGAAATGTGACCCCTCGAAATTTTTCGAAAGGAGATCTAGTATTAGTTTACGATCAAGCTAATGATAAATTAGGCGCTGGAAAATTCGTTCCTATGTGGCATGCTCCCTATGTTGTCAAGCAAAAGCTAGCAAAAGGGGTCTATGAATTGGTAGACTTTGACGGGGACTCTTTGGGTAAACCCAGAAATGGTCTTTACTTGAAGAGGTATTATGCTTAAAGAATGGGTATGGAGATTTTTAGTTAGGATAGTTTTTCTTTCTAGCTGGTGTGTTTTAGTTTAAACAGTGTGCTTAGCTTAGAGAGTGTTTTTTCGTCATTATTCCTGCTTATCTTGGTTTTACTCTTGATATTGTAGATGCCGATGCCTCTCCAAACATACATTGGTTTCGCTGATGGTGCTTGTCGGAATACACGGAACATTTCTTCCGCAGCTTGGGTTATCTATTCACCCTCTGACGAGTTAATATCTATGCATGGCGTAAGCCTCGGTCAAACAACGAACAACATTGACGAGTATAGTGCAGTGATTGAGTTATTATCTGAATCTATTTCATTTGGGATTCGGAGTTTGATAGTAAGGTTAGATTCTGAACTCGTTGTATTACAGCTTAATAGAGTGTATGCCATTAGAAATCCAGTGTTATTAAGATTATTTTTGAGAGTGCATCTGTTGGAATGTGAATTTGATTATATTGAATATCAACATATTCCAAGATCTTTAAATACATTAGCAGATACATTAGTAAGCCGGTAATAGTGATATATATATATATATATATAGGAGTGTGTCAAAAAATACATCGTCCTCGATCATAGGTTGAAAAACACCTTATGATCGGCAAAAATGATAAGTACAAAAAACAAAAATGTCATATGTGCCCACAATAGACGATCATCCTATCACTGGTGATGATCTCTATAAGAAACCACTGCACGGGCCACCTTGCAAAGGAACCTCCTAAAAGGTCCCGGGACCCCAATCATATAGCGCTGAAGTCAATGAGGAATCTCATCTATAGTGGTCTCCGGAATATCTCCTGTCAAGCGCTCGAGATGACCCTCCAACTCGGCCAAAACCTCTGCTGATTCGTCCTGTGGGGTTGGCGCGGGTGCAATTGGTTGTTTCCTCTCGTAAGGCCGGAGAGCGGCTGGTCGCTGTGGACCCACATCTGCATTTGAAATTTTTGTTATCAGTTTTGAGACGATGGAAAAATAATAAAAAAATTTAATATAGGAAAAATGTTGAAAATAATTTTACCTTAATCATCCCACTGCTCTCCTGGTGGAAGAACCATGTCTGGGTCACCACGAAAATCTATCCCAGTGTAAGGGAAGTCCTGAATAGAAAAGACCTGGTTTTCCAGCCATTGGAAATACTCAGGTTTGAATCGAGCAACCTCTGTCCTCTCGTCCGGGTGACGGGCCATAACTGCGACCCATCGCATCAGTTTGGGCTCTCGAGGAAGCCCAGCTCCAACAGTAAGGTGCTGCGGGATCAACATAGGAACCCTATCTAGGCCAAAACTCACAACCAAAGCCCCATAACCAAAGGTATTTAGTTGTCCGTTTTTGGCCCTGGTCAGTTGGCCTTTCAGATTGGCCAACACAGCATCGCACCAGTTGAAGATGGTGCCTCGAAAACAATCAACTGCCATACGCATTTGGGATCCGGTGGCAATATGTAATGTGGCAGCCCCGCAAAGTCTGGTGACAGTAAACGCAATCACCATGAGTTCAGGACGGGATATGGTCTTTATTTCTATCCCTTTGTCTCTAGCCTGGCTGTTGCAGAACTCTAGCGGAGGCTATCGACAGACTGGCCAACTGGCCTAGCCCCAAACAGAGTCAAGTCTTCACCTCTCTTAGGCAAACCAGTCAAGAAATATATGTCCGCTAGCTCAATTTCGAGCTGGTGGCCACCAATGAAGAAGCACTGGTCTTGTATGCTCCATATGTCAACCAACCACTGTAAGAAATCCACCTGAGCCCTCATGCCAGGAATGGCCCAGAATTTGTACAAGTCGCACGCCCTCAAAGCATCGAGTGAAGGCTGATGATTCCATGCGGCAGCATCCACGTCCTCATGCTCTCGTTCATGCCAATCTAGCATGATGTACTCTCTGCATCAAGTATAAGGATAAATTAAATTGCTAGAAATTATTTTATTTGGTCCATTTTTGAGAATTTTTGGGTTAAAAACCCTTGCGACGGGGACCGCACCCTCCGGGTTAGACACAGTGCGTGGGACCGCACTTTGTCTACATGGAAGGTGCGAACCCCTGGCTTTTTCCCAATGGAGAAAAAGTCGGGGTCCGCAGGCCAGTAGTGGTAAACCTACGGGCCCCCGCGCGCGGGTTTTAAGCCTAAAAACCCTCTAAAAAATGAAATGAATGACTAAAACAAAATTGAAACGGTTAAAAATGAAGAGTAGGATGATGTGGATTACCTGGAGAAGACGGCGTTCGATTCCGACGGTTGGATTTTCCGCAATCTTCACGGGAAGTTTTCTGAGCAAAAGCACTATTTTCTCACCCAAAACTCAAACGGTAAAAATGAATTGACGAAGGCCCTTTTTATAAGTTTTTTTAGTAAATAAATTGTAAATTTGTTTATGTTTCACTTTGGAAAGGTATTTCTGCGACATTTTTATCCATTTCAAACAGGTATGAGTAATGTTTGTATTTTTGTGCAGGATAACGGATTATTCAGGCAAAATCTATCGTTTTCGACAAAAAAACATTTAGAGTCACCTTTAAGCTCTTTTCTGACTCCTGAAACATGAAAAGATTGCCGAGTTTCTCTTTTAAACTCATTAAAACGGAATTAAAAGACGCTCCACTTACAGCTCTTTTCCGGCCGTAAAAACATGAAAAGATTGCTGGATTTTTTTCGTTTCAAATTCGATATTGGTTATAAAACGACGTGTCGTTGATCGCTTTTTTACTTTTTCGGATCAAGGGCACTAATAACAAAAATTACTCCTTGGTCGTAAAAGATCAAGCGGTTCTCTCAAGTATTATTTTATACTTTTTCGGGCTTGGGAGACACAAACTTACGAAAAAGGTCAACCCTGGAGTTTTCTTAAGTTTTTTCAGACTCTCTAAAATTGAAAAACGCCGAGTTTCTCCTATACTGGACTCGTTAAAACTTCACAGTAAAGGACCTGTTCAATTACAAATAGGAATGAACCACTCCTTCTTAGGGTTCGAATTTAAACTAAGTTGGACTCATCCGAAGGATGAGCTTATAATCAAGCAAATGTTATCCTCCTCAAGCTTGTCAAAAATAAAGAGGTACTTGCCAGAAATGGTGGGGGAAAAGAGAGAAAAATGAGCCTGTTTGTCATACTTTGTAACCGCTCTTGAACACGACACTTTTATTCACCTGGATTGGGAAATCCTTTGCCTAACAGTTGATCAAACCACATTGAAAGTCTTCAGCCAGTTTCTGGGTATTAACTTTCGGTCAATTGTCACCAAACCATCTGTTGTGTCGTTATGTGTTCAAGAGGTCACTGCCAATAAGCCATTCATCTGCAAGATATCTGTCATCCATCTTGACCATCCCTGAATCAGTCCTTGCAACTAAATTTCTTCTACTTGATCTATGATTTCGTGTTGTGGGCTTGCCTACGACGGATCGCTTTCTATCGAATTCAGCTCATTATCTAGAAAGATGATCTAGAAATCGTCAGTACCTTGAGATCTGCATGCCTCAATGGCAGGTTTCTCGCCTTTGACGACAGGTTGCATCATTGACCTTCGATCAAAGGATTCTGTGACATGTTCGACATCAACACATTTATTCGCATCTCATGGATTGTACTGGGTACTTTGAGAGCCATTGACATCACTGGTGGTTTCTCTCACACTTGTTAACAGTTTACATCATTGACTGGTAATCAAGTGGTTTCTACCATGTTCGACATCAACACATTCATTCGCATGGATAGAATCGTACTGTTTCGGGAAGTAGAAATGAAGACCCTAGATCTAGTTTCCACAATCCAGGCTGCGAGGAATTTTGTATTCATTATATAATGGACTATTCATAAACAGATGGTTGCGTCCATACTGTGTCCACATGAGTCTATACTTGTGATGTTTTACAAGATCATTCCTATATCAGAGCAGTAGTTAGTTTTCTAGTCAGTTTTGATCTGAGTATGGGAATGCCTACCTCAGCGATGATATGATCTCATATATATATCTTGCATTGAATGTTTTTACAGGTTCCAACCGGGTTCTCCACAAGATGATCCTCGAAATGATAAAGTACTTCACTCTTCCTAAATGATAAATGAAATCCTCATCTGCTACAGACTTCGCACTTTAGGGGGCAATCTGTTACACAAAAATATCGTCACCATGATTATTTGCAGTCAGTATGGGTCTATCATCACTTGTATTGTCCTCCTAAGCAAGTCTCAGACCTCAGCTCTTCAAGTCAAGCTTTGAAAATGGGAGAAAGACATTAAAAATCAATGAAACTCTGGTTTCGTACTTTCTCTCACTGTCACCTACGGTCCCGCACCTTCTGTTTACAAAAAATGCAGACCTGCCTGCTCTGTCCCTAAAGGTGTGGGTGCGGACCCTTGTGAAAGTCAAAAGGTGCAAGTTTTATCTTAAAAAACTCACTTTGGGTTAATTCTAGAGGATTCTAGAAGGAATTTTGACGAGGATTTTTCGCTTTTAGGTGGTTCATGCATCCCAAAAGAGAAGGAGCTAATCCCTTGATGAGAGGAGCTATCCCTTTGAAGGAGGGCTTTATCCCTTTGAAGGAGGACCTAGTAACCTCCCTCCATTGCACTATAAATTCAGGCATTGGGCTGGTTGCTGGAGAGGTTAGAAGCTGAACATTTTTGAGGGTAAATGCTGGTGAAATCAAGACTTCCTAGTTGAGCTTAAGAGGAGAGATCACATACCTTTTTGGCTTCATTGGGGAGTGAGTGAAACTTGTCAAAGTAGAGGAGACTTCTTGCTGGACCCTGGGAGGAGCTTGTATAGCGTCAAGGCACAGGTTGTAAAGTTCCTCTTCTTTTGAATTAATACAATCAAACGCATTTTTCTCAACAAGTATCTCATGTTATTTGTTTCATGGACTCCTTGACTTTCATGTTAAATATGTTTTATGATATTGGCTTTTCAGGTGCTATTTAATTTGTTTGCCTTGTTTGTGTTTGCAGATTCACGACAAAGGAGCTCATTTGGATCGAAGGAGCGAGGGAATCCACAAACTTGCGTTGGACCTAAGGTAGGCCCTAAAAACACTTGTTTGCCATTGTTTATTAAAGCATATTTAGAGAAAGATAGTGTCTGGTTGGTTTGCTTGTCATTAGGTCTTCTTAAGATTCTAGGAAGGTCTATCTTGTCCGCAAGATCAACTTATTCCGTGTGACACTCGGTGACAGAGAATATGAACGCATTTAATATTGTGGTAAGTCAGTTAGCATCTATTGATATTAAAATTTCATATGAAGATAAGTGCATCAATTTGTTGTGTTCTCTACCAGATTCGTGGGATAGTCTGGTTATTGCAATAGGTAGCAATGCAACTACCTTGCAGTTTGATGAAATAGTCTCATCCTTGCTGATGGAGGAGATGAGACGGAAAAATATGGAGATCCAGAATGGTGATGCCTTGTCTGTACGAGGACGGTCCCCGAACAGAAAACAAAAATAAGTCATTGAGTGGGAGATCTAAATCTAGAGGGAGATCTAAATCTCCAGGAAAACCTATAAAGGTGGTGTGCTGGAAATGCGAAAAGGAAGGGCACTACAAAAGGTACTGTAAATCTAAAGCTCCTGATAAAGGAAAGGGATCTGATGATGCTCCTTCTGCAGAGGCGAAAACCACCTCAGATGAAGGTGGGGATGTGTACTTGTCTTCTTCAAGTACACATGTAGATCATGAGGCATGGTTGATTGACTCAGGTGCATCCTTTCACTTCACTCCCCATAGAGAGTGGTTCTGCAAGTATGAGAAATACGATGGTGGTGATGTCTTCCTAGGGGATGATAGGAAGGATAGAATCATTGGTCATGAAAAAGTAAAGCTGAAGTTGCAAGGTGGAAGGGTTAGAACACTTCCGGGTGTTCTGCATATTCCTGCATTAGCCAGAAATTTGATTTATGTAAGCAAGTTGGATGATGCAAGTGTAAAAACAGTGTTCGAGAAAGATACCTTCAAGATGGTTCAGGGAGCACAAGTATTGATGCAGGGAGTTTGGATTAGAACTCTATACAAGCTGCATGGTAGCATGATTGTTGATGGGTGCAACAGTTCTGTGGTTCCTGAAAGTGGAGAAGAAAATCTAGTGATCTCTGGAGAGAAGACCATGTTGTGGCATCAAAGGCTTGGACATACTGGAGAGAAGGGCCTTCGAATACTTCATGGTAAAGGTATGGTAGAAGGTATGAGTAATAGCTCTCTGGATTTTGATTTATGTGAAAATTGTGTATATGGGAAGCAAAATCAGGTGAGTTTCCCCTATGGTGGTAAGAGGGCGAAACATATATTAGAGCTTGTGCATAGTGATGTGTTTGGACCTATGAAGATTCCATAACTGGGTAAGTCTGTGTACTACGTATCATTTATAGATGACTTCTCAAGGAATACATGGATATATTTCCTTAAGAAGAAATCTGAAGTCTTTGACAGGTTTAAAGAATTCAAGGCTCTGGTGGAAAACCAGACAAAGAAGAAGATAAAGGTGCTGAGGACAGATAACGGTGGAGAGTTTTGCAGTAAGGAATTTGAAGAATTTTGTAAGAAGTGTGGTATAGAATGACAGAAGACTACTCCATATACACCTCAGCAAAATGGAGTTGCAGAAAGAATGAACAAGACGTTAATGGAAGGGCAAGAAGCATGCTCAAGAAGTATGTTCCTAGCCCAACAGAGTGGTCAGTTGGGAGTGTTTTTGTTCCAAGTGTTGTTGGAGCAAGTGGACCAGGCAAATGTGTTGCATGCAGAACATTCCAGAGTTGCAGGATAGGGGTTGCAGATAATCCATATCTTGTTGAGAGGGAGTTTTGAAAATGCAACAAGATGATGGAGCTTAGTGAAAAGAATTCGCCTTCACTAAGTGGGCCCGCAGGCTATTTTTGGTGCAAAGTCTATTTTTAGACTATGTCTATTTTTAGACATATGGATCATGGTCTATGAGTTGCAGGATGCTATTTGTGGATGATTGGTCATGTTGGTAAAAATAGATGGACTTCTATTTTTAGACATATGGGCGATTTCTATTTTTAGACTGCCAGGCTTAAAATAGAACAATCGAATATTATTAGCTCATAATAATATTTGGACTATAAACATTATCTTATCCTCTTGGAGCACTTCAGTTTGAGCTACAGATGTGGCATATGCAGCTGTTAGAAGGAAATACACTTTTCTTATGGGTCAGTTGAGCTATTGCATGCAGGACTTCAGATAGAACTCATGTGGTTGAGTTTGGTGGAGTTGATTGTGGAGTTGATGGAGTTGTGTTCAGTTTGACTTGGTTAAACTAGTTGTATTTAGTCTAACTACAGAATACACTAGTGATGAGTGATGTGAATTAATTCACTAATTATTAACTCATAAAGCAACTAAAGAATACATCAGTTAACTCAGTGCATGGATAGTTCAGTGGAGACAGGTGTTAGAGGTTGAGATTGCTATCAGTTATGACTATAGTGATGCATGAGATCTTGCACAATCAGTGGGATTGAGTAATGCTAATGAGGATTGCGTGGTTCAGCCAAGGAAATACGAGTTTGTTTCAGCCATTCATCATTATTCTCTTGCAGGATTGCGCAGTGGAGGCAGGCAAACAGTGGAGGAGATTTGAGGCATCAAATCTAAGCTAGTTTGTGTGTAACAGTTGGAGATAGTACTGAGTACTTGTGAGGAGTATTGTACTATGTATTTTTACGTGTTCTCAATCATTATAATATACAGATAGTGTGGGGTTTTCAGCTGTATGCTTTCCCCATGGTATATTGTGTTGATATGTGTGATTGATGCTTCAATGTGCACATGCGATTGTTTCTGAATTCTGCAAAATTGATGATCAACGTAGAGGAGGTTATGTATTATGCATGCATTCCGCAATAGTGTATAATCGGGATAATCTCTGTGAATAAGTGTCATATTATTCAAAATTTCTACATGGTATCAAAGTGGTTGATCATCAGATCTATTATTTAGAAAGTGTTTACATTTTATTTCTTCAGGCAGAGCCTGTAATCGGGCCAGGTAGCCTCTGGATTCATCCTTCCTTTGGAAGGTGAGATATCCGGTAAAAGCCCATATAGTAAATCTTTGTACGAGAAATACTTTGTTCTCACGAATTTTAGATCGGAAGCAGTTGAGTTTTTGAGCTGGTGGAATTCGAATTTGCAGCAGTGTTTTCTTGGTGTCAAAGTTGAAATGTCTTTCAACAGATTGCGATTGGAGTATGCTCCTGAGGGCAGCTCGAATTATATTGCATGGAAAGACAGGATGGAGGCGGTGTTAGATGACAATTGGCTGAAGGAGTTCATAGAGGCTAAGGTCCCAAAGCCTACTGATGCTGCTCACGTTGAGGTTTGGCAAAAGAAGACAACAAAGTGTCGAAGGATTCTGTTGGAGGGCATGAAGGATCACATTGTATCCAGCTTGCATGGAAAGGCTTCTCCATACTTGATGTGGAAAGCGTTGACAGATCTATTCCAAAGCAAGAGCGACCAGAGGAAGTTGGCGCTCAAGGATAAACTCAGAAACATTAAGCATGAGAATGGAGACAGTATGCCCAGGTATCTCACGAAGTTCACCCAATGCCGGGATGAGCTGGGAAGTGTGGGGGTGACTGTCGATGATGAGGACTTGGTGAGCTTGGCTCTCCTTGGTCTTCCGCAGAGTTGGCATTCCTATCAGGACTCTGTCAATGGTCGAGAGAAATTTCCAGGATGGGAGAGACTTTGGTCAGATCTTGTGCAAGAGGAGATCAGACGGAGCGCCAGAGACAGTTCTTCATCCATGCATGATGAGGAGAACTGTTCCTTAGCGAGTAAGGTGAAGAAGAGGAAGGAGAAGGGTTCTCTTTCCGAATCCAGTTCTTCCAATGATGGGAAGAAGGTTGACAAGCTGAAGGTGAGATGCTTTCGTTGTCATGAGTTGGGCCATTATGCTACTAATTGCCCAAAGAAGAAGTCCAATAAGGGATCCGGGGAAGGATCTGAAGGTGAGGCACTTGCTTCACAGTTCGAGTTGGATTTCACACTCTTCGCATGCATGGTTTCATCCATGGTGGGAAGTGGTTGGTCTCTTGACAGTGGAGCTTCTTTCCACATGACCAATGACAAGAGTTTGTTCAGTACTTTGGAGGAGAAAGATCTCCAGATACTCATAGCGATGGGCAATGATGAGAAGTATAATGTCTCAGGTGTAGGAATGATTATTTTTCAGAGGGAGCATGGAGCTCGCCTTACCTTGAACGATGTCAAGTATGTACCAGGACTGAAGAGAAACTTGGTGTCGATCGCGATGCTGGAAGATGAAGGCTATGATGTAATCTTCAGTAAGGGAAAGGTTTTCCTTAGACACATCATCACTAGACAGGTGAAGCAGATTGGTTCACGGGTCAAGAACCTGTATGATCTTGAGGTTCAAGATGCATGCAAAGCCTTTAGCAACGAGGCAACTGATGGAGACTTGGTGGTTGAAAGGGAGCGTATATTACCTCTCCACATGCAGAGCCAGAAGAAGTCTCAGACGATTGTGGAGGAGCCACGATTGGTGCAGGAGCTTCAGGAGGTTGTGGAGCAGCCACAACAAGGGAAGCTGAGAGGAGATTGAGTAGAGACATCTACTCATGCAGAGACCTCCAGTAGGGGGAAACTTTGAGCCAGGTGGGCTGAGGGATCTCATGCAGCCATACCTCTAGGTAGGAGGTGGGGTGATGTGGATTGATCTTCCCAAGGAGGAGAGGCAGGATCCTTGAGGTACCAAACCTCTTGGATGAGACCTTGCTACGGGAGCCCCGATGTGGAGTAGCAAGAACTGACTGATTGGGTAGAGACAGATGCGGATGGAGCGGCAGAGAGAGCAATAGTGTAGGGAATCCCAGGACAGCGCATAGCTAGCAGGCTGCAGCAATGCGAGAGGCACAAGTGTTTTGCACAGTGCTAGGTGGCACAAAGAGGTGTGCAATGGTGCGAGATGCATGAAGATGTTGCAGTAGCACAGATGTCAGAAAAGGAGCATTTGTCAGCAATAGGTAGAGCTTCAGCATCAGAGTATGTTCCTAGCCCAACAGAGTGGTCAGTTGGGAGTGTTTTTGTTCCAAGTGTTGTTGGAGCAAGTGGACCGGGCAAATGTGTTGCATGCAGAACATTCCAGAGCTGCAGGATAGGGGTTGCAGATAATCCATATCTTGTTGAGAGGTAGTGTTGAACATGCAACAAGATGATGGAGCTTAGTGAAAAGAAGTCGCCTTCACTAAGTGAGCCCGCAGGCTATTTTTGGTGCAAAGTCTATTTTTAGACTATGTCTATTTTTAGACATATGGATCATGGTCTATGAGTTGCAGGATGCTATTTGTGGATGATTGGTCATGTTGGTAAAAATAGATGGACTTCTATTTTTAGACATATGGGTGGTTTCTATTTTTAGACTGCGAGGCTAAAAATAGAACAGTCGAATATTATTAGCTCATAATAATATTTGGACTATAAACATTATCTTATCCTCTTGGAGCACTTCAGTTTGAGCTACAGATGTGGCACATGCATCTGTCAGAAGGAAATACACTTTTCTTATGGGTCAATTGAGCTATTGCATGCAGGACTTCAAATAGAACTCATGTGGTTGAGTTTGGTGGAGTTGATTGTGGAGTTGATGGAGTTGTGTTCAGTTTGACTTGGTTAAACTAGTTGTATTTAGTCTAACTACAGAATACACTAGTGATGAGTGATGTGAATTAATTCACTAATTATTAACTCATAAAGCAACTAAAGAACACATCAGTTAACTCAGTGCATGGACAGTTCAGTGGAGACAGGTGTTAGAGGTTGAGATTGCTATCAGTTGTGACTATAGTTGTGCATGAGATCTTGCACAATCAGTGGGATTGAGTAATGCCAATGAGGGTTGCGTTGTTTAGCCAAGGAAATATGAGTTTGGTTCATCCATTCATCATTATTCTCTTGTAAGATTGTGCAGTGGAGGCAGGCAAACACTGGAGGAGATTTGAGGCATCAGATCTGAGCTAGTTTGTGTGTAACAGGTGGAGATAGTACTGAGTACTTGTGAGGAGTATTGTACTATGTATTGTTACATGTTCTCAATCATTATAATATACAGATAGTGTGGGGTTTTCAGACGTATGCTTTCCCCGTGATATACTGTGTTGATATGTGTGATTGATGCTTCAATGTGTGCATGCGATTGTTTCTGAATTATGCAAAATTGATGATCAACGTAGAGGAGGTTATGTATTATGCATGCATTCCGCAATAGTGTATAATCGGGATAATATCTGTGAATAAGTGTCATATTATTCAAAATTTATACATGGTATCAAAGTGGTTGATCATCAGATCTATTATTTAGAAAGTGTTTACATTTTATTTCTTCAGGCAGAGTCTGTAATCGGGCCAAGTAGCCTCTGGATTCATCCTTCCTTTGGAAGGTGAGATATCCGGTAAAAGCCCATACAGTAAATCTATGTACGAGAAATACTTTTTTCTCACGAATTTTAGATCAGAAGCGGTTGAGTTTTTGAGCTGGTGGAATTCGAATTTGCAGCAGTGTTTTCTTGGTGTCAAAGTTGAAATGTCTTTCAACGGATTGCGATTGGAGTATGCTCTTGAGGGCAGCTCGAATTATATTGCATGGAAAGACAGAATGGAGGCGGTGTTAGATGACAATGGGCTGAAGGAGTTCATAGAGGCTGAGGTCCCAAAGCCTACTAATGCTGCTCATGTTGAGGTTTGGCAAAAGAAGACAGAAAAGTGTCGAAGGATTCTGTTGGAGGGCGTGAAGGATCACATTGTATCCAGCTTTCATGGAAAGGCTTCTCCATACTTGATGTGGAAAGCGCTGACAGATCTATTCCAAAGCAAGAGCGACCAGAGGAAGTTGGCGCTCAAGGATAAACTCAGAAACATTAAGTGTGATAATGGAGACAGTATGCCCAGGTATCTCACAAAGTTCACCCAATGCCGGGATGAGCTGGGAAGTGTGGGGGTGACTGTCGATGATGAGGACTTGGTGAGCTTGGCTCTCCTTGGTCTTCCACAGAGTTGGCATTCCTATCAGGACTCTGTCAATGGTTGGTAGAAATTGCTAGGATGAGAGAGACTTTGGTCGGATCTTGTGCAAGAGGAGATCAGACGAAGCGCCAGAGACAGTTCTTCATCCATGCATGATGAGGAGAATTGTGCCTTAGCGAGTAAGGTGAAGAAGAGGAAGGAGAAGGGTTCTCTTTTCGAATCTAGTTCTTCCACTGATGGGAAGAAGGTTGACAAGTCGAAGGTGAGATGCTTTCGTTGTCCAAGAAGGGATCTAGGGAAGGATCTGAAGGTGAGGCACTTGCTTCACAGTTCGAGTTGGATTTCACACTCTTCGCATGCATGGTTTCATCCATGGTGAGAAGTGGTTGGTTTCTTGACAGTGGAGCTTCTTTCCACATGACCGGTGACAAGAATTTGTTCAGTACTTTGGAGGAGAAAGATCTCCAGATACTCATAGCGATGGGTAATGATGAGAAGTATAATGTCTCAGGTGTAGGAATGATTATTTTTCAGAGGGAGCATGGAGCTCGCCTTACCTTGACCGATGTCAAGTATGTACCAGGACTGAAGAGAAACTTGGTGTCGATCGCGATGCTGGAAGATGAAGGCTATGATGTAGTCTTCAGTAAGGGAAAGGTTTTCCTTAGACACATCATCACTAGACAGGTGAAGTAGATTGGTTCACGGGTCAAGAACATGTATGCTCTTGAGGTTCAAGATGCATGCAAAGCCTTGAGCAACGAGGTAACTAATGGAGACTTGGTGGTTGAGAGGGAGCGTATATTACCTCTCCACATGCAGAGCCAGAAGAAGTCTCAGACGATTGTGGAGGAGCCACGATGGTGCAGCAACTTCAGGAGGTTGTGGAGTAGCCACAACAAGGGAAGCTAAGAGGAGATCGAGTAGAGACATCTACTCATGCAGAGACCTCCAGTAGGGGGAAACTTCGAGCCAGGTGAGCTGAGGGATCACATGCAGCCATAACCTCTAGGTAGGAGGTGGGGTGATGTGGATTGATCGTCCCAAGGAGGAGAGGCAGGATCCTTGAGGTACCCAACCTCTTGGATGAGACCTTGCTACGGGAGCCCCGATGTGGAGTAGCATGAACTGACTGATTGGGTAGAGACAGATGCGGATGGAGCGGCAGAGAGAGTGACAGTGTAGGGAATCCCAAGACAGCGCATAGCTAGCAGGCTGCATCAATGCGAGAGGCACAAGTGTTTTGTACAGTGCTAGGTGGCACAGAGAGGTGTGCAATGGTGCGAGATGCATGAAGATGTTGCAGTAGCGCAGATGTTAGAAAGGGAGCAATTTTCAGCAGTAGGTAGAGCTTCAACATCAGAGTATGTTCCTAGCCCAACAGAGTGGTCAGTTGGGAGTGTTTTTGTTCCAAGTGTTGTTGGAGCAAGTGGACCGGGCAAATGTGTTGCATGCAGACATTCCAAAGTTACAGGATAGGGGTTGCAGATAATCCATATCTTGTTGAGAGGGAGTGTTGAAAATGCAACAAGATGATGGAGCTTAGTGAAAAGAAGTCGCCTTCACTAAGTGGGCCCGCAAGCTATTTTTGGTGCAAAGTCTATTTTTAGACTATGTCTATTTTTAGACATATGGATCATGGTCTATGAGTTGCAAGATGCTATTTGTGGATGATTGGTCATGTTGGTAAAAATAGATGGACTTCTATTTTTAGACATATGGGTGGTTTCTATTTTTAGACTGCCAGGCTAAAAAAAGAACAGTCGAATATTATTAGCTCATAATAATATTTGGACTATAAACATTATCTTATCCTCTTGGAGCACTTCAGTTTGAGCTACAGATGTGGCACATGCAGCTGTCAGAAGGAAATACGCTTTTCTTATGGGTCAGTTGAGCTATTGCATGCAGGACTTCAAATAGAACTCATGTGGTTGAGTTTGGTGGAGTTGATTGTGGAGTTGATGGAGTTGTGTTCAGTTTGACTTGGTTAAACTAGTTGTATTTAGTCTAACTACAGAATACACTAGTGATGAGTGATGTGAATTAATTCACTAATTATTAACTCATAAAGCAACTAAAGAATACATCAGTTAACTCAGTGCATGGACAGTTCAGTGGAGACAGGTGTTAGAGGTTGAGATTGCTATCAGTTGTGACTATAGTTGTGCATGAGATCTTGCAAAATCAGTGGGATTGAGTAATGCCAATGAGGATTGCGTGGTTCAGCCAAGGAAATATGATTTTGGTTCAGCCATTCATCATTATTCTCTTGCAGGATTGCGCAGTGGAGGCAGGCAAACAGTGGAGGAGATTTGAGGCATCAGATTTGAGCTAGTTTGTGTGTAACAGGTGGAGATAGTACTGAGTACTTGTGAGGAGTATTGTACTATGTATTGTTACGTGTTCTCAATCATTATAATATACAGATAGTGTGGGGTTTTCAGCTGTATGCTTTCCCCGTGATATACTGTGTTGATATGTGTGATTGATGCTTCAATGTGCGCATGCGATTGTTTCTGAATTCTGCAAAATTGATGATCAACGTAGAGGAGGTTATGTATTATGCATGCATTCCGCAATAGTGTATAATCGGGATAATCTCTGTGAATAAGTGTCATATTATTTTAAATTTCTACATTGGAGATGGTTTTTGGTCCATGGTTTTGGATGTGATGGTTTTTGGTCCATGGTATTGGATGCTTCGGTATGTATAAATATGTATTGTAACATTAAAAGGAACATAATGAAAAATTAAGCTGGTAGTCCCGGTTTTGGGATCCAGGGAAAAATATCTGTGTATATGTGTTTTATGTGTTATGCTCTTGCATTGTTTATTTTCTGTGTTTTAGAATTCGTGTGCAGGTAATTTCTATACAGGGCTAAAACCTACACAAGCCATTGATCGACAGCGCACGTGATCTTATCTTCAGAGGCTTCCAATCTCCGCACTAGCTTCGAGGTCCACACTATTGGACTATCAAGCCTCCACCTTCCTTGTTCGTCTTCCAATTTAGCAATCCACTCATATAGTTCGATCGGGAAGGAACAAAAGAAAATTTCATGTATCTCTGTGTATAGATATCTATCCAACAACTTTTCTTTTTTCAGGCGCAAATTTCTGTTTTCTTGCACAGCGAATTCATGGATCTTTTTATCCAACCACTCCTCAATTTCCTTATTAGTTGGATTCTAGTGATGCAACATCACACATCTCTTTATGCAGATCCTGATCCCAACAACAAAACCATTTTTTGGCATAGTGGGTCCTGACCCAAGTTTAGAGTTAGTTTTTTCAAACAAATCCGTACACTAATGGCCCTTTCGGCATCAATCCGCGGAGCACAGACTGAAGTCTCACCCGAAGCAATATGGTGGGATGCGGGAACCAAGTTTCCACAACCAGAGATGAGCACGATGTCGTTTTATGCCCTAAATCTGCTTTCGTGCAGGTCTATAAACCTTTAGGGCTTATCAATATAACTACCCTTAATCAACTTCTATACCTCCGCAAATGTTCACGACGGTCTTTTGCGGACCCTAAACAAGTGAATCAACCACTTACGCGCCTCTGTGATTACTCTTAATCCCGTATTTACCCATATCAATTTAAGTGTTCGATAACTTTAACATGCAACAAAATATTCTTTGCGTAAACAGTTACTATTACTTGCATTCATATGACAATATAAATCATGTAAAGTCGTGCATCAATACAGTATTAATTCATAAACCCATCATTCATCATAACATAATAGCGCATTCATTCATAACAGAAGTAAAAAGACAAACACGAGAATTTCTGGAATAATCTCTTTATTAATATTTCAATTATTCTTATAGACTCAAGACTTCCCTACACACTCAGCTGCAGGGCATTGATATTCCTTTTTTCCTTAAGGACAAGCAACTAAAGCCCAAGTTTTGTTGGTAGATCTATAAAAACCAACACATCATACATAAAAGAAGGGTGAAAATGTTTATGACACTTTACTTTCTACTTGCGTCGCAACCACAACTTGTAGAGACTTTACATTTTATACAACAAAACTTGGGCTTTTTCCCCAAAATTGACCCTAGAGGACCCTATCCCATCACAACAAAAACAGCTAAGGCAAAAAAAAACTGAATATAAAATGGGAAAGTATCAGAGTTAGATGCAACTCTTTGAAGCTCATGAACTAAATGTTCCAATTTCTCAAACTAGAGCCAAATATCTTATTCTTGTGGTAATAAATTCAATCCTTGATAGTCAAAGCTTGGAATGGAGGTCTTAAATTTTGTCTCATCAAATACAGTATTTGAGATTTAGTTTCTAACTTGGACCTAAATAGAGTTTTCTCAAACTTAATATCAAACTGTATATAATCTATGGACTCAACTTTTTAAGGTAAAGAACATAACCTTCCTAAATGAATGGTACTTGATTTTTCTGGAGTTTTTTTTTTTTTTTTTTTTTTTTTTGAACAACTTCTCTGGACTTGATAAGATCTCTAGTGGATTTGGATATGGGTTCCTCTGTGTGTAGACTCCCCTATGAGCTAGAAATTCCTCAGTAGAACCACTGTAAATCTCAACAATGGAATCACCAGAGCAAAATCTTGTAGCCAAAAACTAATGTTCAAATCCTTGTTTTCTCTTAGAGATCTGATTTAAACACTCAAATCATTCAGGGAGAATATATCTTTCGTTCTCTGACAACGCCGCCAAAATTTTATTGCTTAGAGAAAACCCTAGTTGTAGAGGGAAAAAACTAAGGTAACCGCTAACCACTTTGGATTGAAAGTCAACCCTTCAATTTGGAGAGGGATCTCTCCTTAAAACTCTACTATTCATTGTCACTTAGCAGTAGGTAATTTAGTTCATTGGCTAGATTTAGTTGGTAACACATGAAATTTGTTTGGAAGAAAGATGGACAAGACCCTTGGGCATGGATTATTTGACATAAAATTGATAGCTATATGATATAAACAAGTTTAACAGAGGCAAGCTAGCTTTAGGTTTCTTATACAAATCATCATCAAGTTATGATAGAAGATAGGTGGGAGAAAACATAAAAAAGAGAGCAACCATATGATTTTTGTGATTAACATTTAAGTTTAAAAACATACGAGCAATTTGGAAAATGTAAATCTGAGCTTTTAGAATGAATTCAAATTTAATTACTTATGTCCAAATACAAAAGACTTATGGATCAAGCTATGTCTTAGAAGGAAAAATATACACTAGAAACACTAACAACAAACTTATCACGCATGAATCTCTATGAATTGTACAAATAACATTTTTCACAACAAATTATATTAATATCAAAGGTATACACAATACACATGGTTTCCGGAAAATATCCAATCCTCTATCTATTTTTTAGAATTGCTTTATAGCCAGAATATTTACAACAAACTTCAGAAATTAAATAAAGTTTAACTGTAGTCTAATTTTGGAAAATAAATCATATTTTTATGCTAATTAAATATACATTTATAAAAATAAGGGTTGGTTCAATGTCTCTAAATGTATATTTAATTAGCATAAAAATATGATTTATTTTCCAAAATTAGACTACAGTTAAACTTTCTTTAATTTCTGAAGTTTGTTGTAAATATTTTGGCTATAAAGAAATTCTAAAAGATAGATAGAGGGTTGGATATTTTCCAAAAACCGTGTGTATTGTGTATACCTTTGATATTAATATAATTTGTTGTGAAAAATGTTACTTGTACAATTTGCAGAGATTCATGTGTGATAAGTTTATTGTTAGTGTTTCTAGTGTATATTTTTCCTTCTAAGACATAACTTTGATCCATAAGTCTTTTGTATTTGGACATAAGTAATTAAATTTAAATTCTTTCTGAAAGCTCAGATTTACATTTTCCAAATTTCTCATATGTTTTTAAACTTAAATGTCACTCACAAAAATCATATGGTTGCTCTGTTTTTTATGTTTACTCCCAACTATTTTCTATCATAACTTGATGATGATTTGTATAAGAAACCTAAAGCTATCTTGCCTCTGTTAAACTTGTTTATATATCATATAGCTATCAATTTCATGTCAAATACTCCATGCCCAAGGGTCCCTATCCATCTGCCTTCCAAACAAATTTCATGTGTTACCAACTAAATCTAGCCAATGAGTTAAATTACCTACTACTACGTGACAATGAATAGTAGAGTTTTAAGGAGAGATCCCTCTCCAGATTGAAGGGTCGACTTTCAATCCAAAGTGGTTAGAGGTTACCTTAGTTTTTTCCCTCTACAACTGGGGTTTTTTCTAAGAGATAACATTTTGGCGGCATTGTCAGGGAACGAAATATATATTCTCCCCGAATGATTTGATTGTTTAAATTAGATCTCTAAGAGAAAACAAGGATTTGAACATTAGTTTTTGGCTACAAGATTTTGCTCTGGTGATTCCATTATTGAGATTTAAAGCGGTTCTACTGGGGAATTTCTAGCTCATAGGGGATTCTACACACAAAGGAACCCATATCCCAATCCACTAGAGATCTTATCAAGTCCAAAGAAGTTGTTCAGAAAAAGAAAATCTCCAGAAAAATCAAGTACCATTCATTTAGGAAGGCTATGTTCTTTACCTAAAAAAGTTGAGTCCATAGATTATCTATAGTTTGATATTAAGTTTGAGAAAACTATGTTTAAGTCCAAGTTAGAAACTAATTCTCAGATACTATATTTGATGAGACAAAATTTAAGACATCCATTCCAAGCTTTGACTATCAAGGATTGAATTTATTACCACAAGAATAAGAGATTTGGCTCCAGTTTGAAAAATTGGAACATTTAGTTCAAAAGCTTCAAATAGTTTCATCTAAGTTTGATACTTTCCCATTTTATATTCTGTGTTTTTTTTTCCTTAGTTGTTTTTTTTTTGTTGGGATAGGGTCCCTTAGGGTCAATTTTGGGGCAAAAGCCCAAGTTTTGGGGCAAAAATCCCAACTTTTGTTGTATAAAATGTAAAGTCTCTGCAAGTTGTAGTTGCGGAGCACGTAGAAAGTAAAGTGTCATAAACAGTTTCACCCTTCTTTTATGTAAGATGTGTCGGTTTTTATAGATCTACCCATGGTCCGCGGACCATGGGTTTGTATAAGTAGGAGATTCAACTGCTTGTACTTAAGGAAAAAAGGAATATCAATGCCAACAAGGATTATGTTCTTGAAACAATGTTCCCCATCAATTGGTATCCCAGTTTTTTTTTTTTTTGTAACTGAGAATGAAATTTCAACATTCTTACATTTTCACCACATAAAATTTAAACAAACCCTATGCCACACCATTGTGATACCCATCACATCTGAAGAAAAATTGCTCCCAAATGGCTTGTTGACACTGTTCTCAGAGTTTTGGGAAGACCTAGTGAATCTCAGGGCCTTCCAGTTCTCCTCTCTACACACGACCGCTCTTCCCCATTGCTCTCAACAACTGTCCACAAAACCAACAACGGATACTAAAACCACAACACTAATACTTGAAAAAACGAGATGCAGTGAAATCATTCAGTGTGATGAAAACTAATCTACATGTTATTCAGTGACAAGATCTAGGTTACATCGTTATTATTACTTTGTCAATCAACTGTAAGGAAATAATGATGAATAAACAATGTTTTTACATCGAATCGATTTCTATTACACGTCGTTGACATTGGTTTTGTTAGCGCCAACTTTTAGTACACATTTGTCCATACACCATTTTTATGTTGTCAGTGCTCGCTTGTTAGCAACCCCTCATTTTTACTGACATTTGATTCGTCAACACCTATGTTACAATTTTTTGAAATAGCATTGACAAAATAAATGTCAGTGCGACAAAAAATTCCATAATTGTTTTTTGAAATGTCTTAACACTAAACTAAATTTGTGATAACAAAATGGAAGGATGGGGAAATGATGATTCTCTAGTTCTTTGTAGTGTAATTCCATAGAAACTTATGTTGTTGATTTATTGTGGTTATGGAAATGGTCATAGTGTTGATGAAAATTTCCATAATTTTTCTTTGAAATGTCTTAACCCTAAACTAAATTTGTGATAACAAAATGGAAGGATGGGGAAATGATGATTCTCTAGTTCTCTGTAGTGTAATTCCATAGACACTTATGTTGTTGATTTATTGTGGTTATGGAAATGTTCATAGTGTTATTGTAAGGAATTTCTTAGGAATTTACATCCATAGGATTTTCATAGCCTTGTAAGTGGTAGGGTTCAAGGTTGAGGTAGAGGGAAATATGTCTTAAAACCAAGAATCCATGCGAGAAAACATAGAGATTCTTTGGCTAGCCTATGCTAAAGCATTGTAGGGGAATTGGGATAAACTTAAAGGACTATTTGGTAGATAAGGGGAGCCCATTCTTGGTGTTGTGCAAGTTGAGGGGGAATATTGTTGGTTAATTAAGATAACTAAAGAAGTATTCCTTGCTTGTGAGAGTTTCTGGGTTATGGGCTAACTAAGAGGACTTAGAGCCAAGCCTTAGAACTTCATTCATCGATTCATAGCCTCATCTTGAGGGTAGCCTCTACTATATAAATATTAAGTGTAATAGACAAGCTAAGGCTAGGAGGAATGTCCTTCATTTACAACCAGTTGGAGTATCATTTTCCTAGAAAGATAAGAATTCCTAGCTATGTTATGAATTATATGAATTTGATGTTTTCTATTCTTCTTTTTATTATTTCAAGTTTTCTCAATTTTGTATTTATAGCTTTGATTTGTGTAATCATAGATGAAATCATTGCAGGACTATTTTCAGGTGTTAAGGTCAAAAATTGAATGTATAATGTTGTTTTAGCTTTGCTTCCATTGTTGAATTCTAAATTTAGATAATGATTTTCACTTACATAGAGTATTGAAGTAAATTTTGTGGCACCTAGTAGCCTTAACAATGCACAAATATCATTGGATATGTGACAATATGGTATCAAAGCCACTAGTTACAATGCCAAGACTGTATGGCTAGGAATTAGATTCAAAAGGGGGGATTACAATTTGGATGTGAAGTGTTTGACATAATACAACATTGAGAATAATTTGGGGAAAATACAGATTGTAGGTTATTTGTTTTATAAAATGCTAATGAAGAGAAATTTATGAAGCCATAATAGATAAATTTAGGTCTTTGAAATTCCATATGGCATTCTTTGCCAAAGTGTACGTGTATGGAGGCACCATAGATGAATTTGTAATTACATAAATCAACTCTATGATGGGAAAATGTGAATGTAATGAGAACATTCCCAAATTCTAATAAAGATAGAATTTTAAATTCTCAATAATATTGTTGGAATTTATTCTAAAGGACATGTTTTAGATTACCTCAATCATAGAAATAAGTATCCATGGAATGGTGATCATTAATTTTCTTCAAAATCCATTTGATCTTTAGCTTGCAAAGATTGAGAGACTCCACAAGGTATTTTTTGGGGGACAAATATTTAACTCGTTTAAAGACAATAATAGACTATTGGGATAAATTAGAAGCATGAAGTCCACAAGTGCCTCAACAAATTTCAACATAAATTGAAAGTTCAATTTGAAAGGTTGAAGTTTGAAAAAGTCCTTGTTGAAAATAGTAGCAAGAAATGCTAAAAATAGCATTGCTCTAAATAGCATTTCGGGATATATTCCAATTTTTATTTGTCCTTGAATCAGAATTGAGAATTAAAATTCGAATTTAGTCTCACTAGCTGTTTCAAAAATAATTAATTAATTCATCTTGAGTTAATTAGTTGGTGAAAATCAAACATGAAGTCTTTGTGAAGACATGCAACAGTTATCCCTTTGATTGAGGAAGTTATCCCTTAATTAAAGAGATAAGGATGAGTTGTATTTGAGTTGTAATTAGTTAGCTCATTTAACTGAGTTAAGTCCAGTTAAATTAGTTCCAAACAGTTTGTGGAACTGATTGTGAGTTCAACCAGTTAATGCATGCATGCATGCAACTAGTGTTCTCCAGATAGCTGAATATTCTCTCATAAATAACTCTTGCATGTCAGTTTAGACAGAGACCGAGTTGAGATTAAAGACAGGGACATTGTACTATCAGTTGGAGGATTTTTCCTATAAAGGAAAATCATCCATGCAGAAGGAATTAACTACTTCAGGATTGCACAGTTATTTCAGAGGTCAGTGTTGTGTGTGAGGTGAGAATCACATAGGTTGCAGCTGGAGGACCCAAGAGAAACTGTGCAAAGAAATAGGAGGCTTGGAGGACTGAAGGAAGGCATATGTGTTGTCTATTCTATCTATGAGTAGCAGTGAGGGATTGTACTGAGAGCTAGATAACTTGTGAGCTAAAGCTTTGTGTAATCCTGAGATATTTCCACTTGTATGATAATACAGATAGTGGGGTTTTTAGCTTAGGCTTTTCCCGGAGTATTCTTCTGTGTTTCATGTGTATTGATTCTTCTTCTCTGTTATATGTGTTCTTTTTTATCTTTCTCAAATCTATTAAGCTTCCGCAAGTTTGATTGTAGAAGTAGATTAAGTATTTTTCTTTAGTACATTGCATAATCAGTTTAATCTACAGTCGGATTTTCTACAGGGTCTTAGAGCGAGATTTGTAGAGAATTTGTAGAATTTCGACATGGTATCAGAGCTAGCTGATATATAGAGAAATTTCTACATGGTATCAAAGCAAAGGTGGTCAAAGCGGAGGACAGTATACAAAGAAGGGAGAAGTTTGAAGTTCTTGATTGTAGGTAAAAAATCGATTTCTTATCACATCTCAAAGTTCACCAATGGAATTCAATGGCTTGAGACTCGAGTATGCCCTGGATGGCAGCTCGAATTACATAGCATGGAAGGATCACATGGAAGTGGTATTAGAGGACAATGGTTTGAAGGACTTCATTGATCAAGAAGTCCCCAAGCCAGCAGCAGCTAATGCCCAAGAATTGGCGGAATGGAAGAAATGTGTGGTGAGAGTGAGGAGGATTATTCTGGAGGGAGTTCAAGACCATATCGTCTCAAGTATCCATGGGAAGGAGACTCTATTTTCAATGTCGAAGACATTAAAGGATCTATATCAGAACAACAGCGACCAGAGGAAGCTAGCGCTGAAGGACAAGCTTCAGAAAATCAAGTGTGAAAAGGGCGACACGATCTCTACATATCTGAACAAGCTCACCACCTGCAGAGATGAGCTTGGAAGTGTAGGAATCACGATAGCCAATGATGACATGGTGAGTCTTTCTCTCCTCAGTCTTCCTAAGAGCTGGCATAGCTACTAGGACTCAGTGAATGGAAGAGAGAAACTGCCAGATTAGGAACGACTGTGATCAGTGCGGGAGGAGATCAGGAGGAGCACCAGAGATGGTTCTTCATCCAAGCAGGATGAAGAAAAACTAGCCTTAGCCAGTAAGACAAAGAAAGGGAAGGAGAAGGATTCTCATTCCAAATCGAGTTCTTCCCATGGTGGGAAAAATATTGACAAATCTAAAGTGATATGCTTTAATTGTCATGAGGTGGGCCATTATGCAACTAATTTTCCATTTAAGAGATCCAAGAAGGGATCTTCAGAAGGATCTGAAGGTGAGGCACTGGCCTCTCAATTTGAATTGGATTTTACCCTCATCGCATGCATGGTTTCATCGATGATGGGTTGTGGTTGGTTTCTTGAAAGTGGAGCTTCATTCCACATGACCAGTGATAAGAGTTTGTTCAGCACCTTGGAGGAGAAAGACCTCCAAATGCGCATAGAGATGAAGGTACGATTGTGTTTCAGAGGGAGCATGGAGTTCGCATCACCTTGACAGATATGAAGTATGTGCCAGGACTGAAGAAGAACTTGGTATCGATCGCAATGGTGGAGGACAAAGGCTACGATGTTGTCTTTAGTAAGGGAAAGGTTTTCCTTAGACACTTCACCGCGTGACAGGTGAAGCAAATCGGTTCACGAGTCAAGAACCTGTATGCTCTTAAGGTTCAAGATGCATGCAAGGCCTTGAGGAGCAAGGCAAATGTTGGAGACTTGGTGGTTGAGAGGGAGAGTACATTACCTCTCAACATGCAGCCTTAGAATAAGTATCAGACAATTGTGGAGGAGCCACAATTGGTAAAGCAGCTTCAGGAGGTTGTGGAGTAGCCACAACTGGAGAAGCTGAGAGAAGAGCGACTAGAGGCATCCACTCATGTAGAGACCTCCAGTAGGGGAAAATTTTGAGCCAAGTGGGCAGATGGATCACATGTAGCCATACTTCTAGGTGTGAGGTGGGGCAATGTGAAGTGACAGTCCCATGAAGGCTGAAATAGGGGCAGGGTCTTTGAAGTACCCAGCCTCTTTGATTAGACCTTGCTACGGGAGCCCCAACAAGGAGTAGCAGGATTGGTTGAGTGGGTAGAGACGGATGCCGATGGACCAGCAAAGGGAGCTTCAACATCAGAGGGTGTTTCTAGCCCAACCGGGAGGTCAGTTGGGAGATTAGTTACTTACTTCTCAGTAATTGAGTTGCAGTGCAATATTGGGCAACACAATGCAACATGATGAGAGAAGGTGTAGTGCAAATGCAATGGTGGGAGATAGGACCAGCAACAGCATGGATGCAGCAGGAGGAACTAGCGTGATTGATGCAGTCAGAGATCAAAGTGATAGAGGCTAGAGCAGTCAAATACTAAAGAGCATAGAGGTGCAGATTTTTCAGTCAACAGACGCAATAGCAGTCAGAGACTTTGATGACAGATGCATCACACTAATTCAGGTTGGATATTTTTTGTGGCTGCAGTTGCTGGAGCAACAACACTTGAGAGAAGTGTTGCATGCAGAACATTTCAAAGGTTCAGGATCGGGTTCGAGTTGAATGCCTTTCTTGTTGAGAGGAAGTGTTGAAAATAGCAATAAGAAATGCTAAAAATAGCATTGCTATAAATAGCATTTCAGGATATACTCCAACTCTGTTGGAAATAGAAAAAAATAGAAATGCTAAAAATAACATTGCTATAAATAGCATTTCGGGATATATTCCAATTTTGATTTGTCCTTGAATCAAAAGTGAGAATTAAAATTCAAAATTAGTCTCACTAGCTATTTGAAAAATAATTAATTAATTCATCTTGAGTTAATTAGTTGGTGAAAATCAAACATGAAGTCTTTGTGAAGACATGCAATAGTTAGTACTTTGATTGAGGAAGTTATCCCTTAATTAAGGAGATAAGGATGAGTTGTATTTGAGTTGTAATTAGTTAGCTCAGTTAACTGAGTTAAGTCCAATTAAATTAGTTCCAAACAGTTTGTGGAACTGATTGTGAGTTCATTCAGTTAATGCATGCATGCATGCAACTAGTGTTCTCCGGATAACTAAATATTCTCACTAATTGTTTGAAAAATAATTAATTAATTCATCTTGAGTTAATTAGTTGGTGAAAATCAAACATGAAGTCTTTGTGAAGACATGCAAAAGTTATCCCTTTGATTGAGGAAGTTATCCCTTAATTAAGGAGATAAGGATGAGTTGTAATTAGTTAGCTCAGTTAACTGAGTTAAGTCCAGTTAAATTATTTCCAAACAGTTTGTGGAACTGATTGTGAGTTCAGTCAGTTAATGCATGCATGCATGCAACTAGTGTTCTCCAGATAACTAAATATTCTCTCATAAATAACTCATGCATGTCAATTCAGACAAAGACCCAGTTGAGATTAAAGATAGGGACATTGTACTGAGTTGGAGGATTTTTCCTATAAAGGAAACTCATCCATGCAGAAGGAATTAACTGCTTCATGATTGCGTTGTTATTTCAAAGTTCAATGTTGTTTGTGAGGTGAGAATCACATAGGTTACAGTGGAGGACCCAGGAGAAACTGCGCAAGGAAATAGGAGGCTTAGAGAACTGAAGGAAGGCATATGTGTTGTCAATTCTGTCTATGAGTAGCAGTGAGGGATTGTACTGAGAGCTAGATAGCTTGTGAGCTAAATCTTTGTGTAATCCTGAGATATTTCCACTTGTATGATAATACAGATAGCGGGGTTTTTAGCTGAGGCTTTCCCCACAGTATTCTTTTGTGTTTCATCCTATGCAAGAACAACAATTTTTAATTGAAATCCTAAGAGCATGAATTCAAATAAATAGGCCTAATCTACTTTATAAAAAGGAAATTCCTAACTAGCGTTTATTCTTCCCTAATCATGGATTTAGAGCCAAGGGGTCATTATTCAAGCCTAAGAGATAAAAACCAAGCTTTTGGAGCAAATCTGGTCAAGTTTACATGTGCTACAGGAGCTCCTATTTTGCTATAGGAGGAGATAACTTGCAAAATACCCAAGTAAATCAAATGAAAATGGGATGTGAATTTTTTTTTATTAATTATAATTTATTAGTACTCCATTCCAAGTGGAATTACTCCAAAATACCCTTGTTAACACGTGCTAAAAAATAGCAAAATATTACTACTCTAAAGACTGGAAATTCAAGAACTAGTGAGCTAGTTAACTTACCAAATGCCTAACCCAATCAAGTGAAAATTATATGGGGTAAATTTTGTTATTAAATTGAATGTTGTTATGCCCCAATACAATTGGAATAAACTCAAATTAAGCTTATTAACACATTCTAAAAAATAGCATAAAATTACTATTGTTTTGCTACAAGGGATTTCTAGAAACTCTAGATTTGTGAACTAGTAGACCAATCCAAGTAGCCCAATGATGAATATGACTTTTCAATTATGTTCTAAGGATGCCTCATGCTTTTGATTTGTAAATAACCTACAAAACAACTCGCTTCAATCATTTAACCAATGTAATCTAGAACAAAAGAGAGAAGAATAGTAAATGCATAAATAAGAGATACAAGTGAAAAAGACATTCAAATGACATAAATAAATTATACAAGAGTGCTCTGAAGCTCATGGGATGGCCAAGTCCAAGGAAACTCAGATTCCTATGAAGGAAACCAAGCTTTAGAAACTAAAAATCGCGCCAAACTTCATTATTTGAATCAATCCAAGTACATCCACGCTAGAAATGAAAGTGGCACTACTAAAAAACAAGTTTTGTCCACAAGAAGCCTAAGAAATACATGCCCCTAGAGGAAAATTAGAATTGGTACTTATACAAATTGATGGAAAAGCATTCTCCTTGAAAGGAGGAAGCTTTCCCCTCCAAAATCCCTCAAATTTTAGATCTGGTTCCCAGCAATAGGGATCTACATTAAATGACAAGGAACACATTCCTAGATTTTCCCGATCACTGGAGCTCAATAATTTGTGAATGATTTCATGATATTTTGTTCATTTATTATCCAGTATTGATTCTCCTGTAGCAAGGAGAAAGACCCTATATTATCTGTTCCTCCAAATCTTCTTAATCTGCCCAATATTCTCACAATATTCTACAAAAATAAATAATATTAGGCAAAAATATGCAATTATCTCTAAACCTTCCTAATGAACATATTAAAACTAAAAATTATGTCATCTAATGCACAAAAGAGATATTTAATGTGTTTAAGTATGGTAAGATGGGCCTTCATTTATGTCTAATTTGGAGGCCCATCATACCCCCCAACTAAAAGTGTTGGTCATCCTCTGAGCAACTTAGTGACCTAATTATGCCTCATTCATGGCCCTGGTGGCCTCTTTAACATCCCAAGCTACCTCAGAAGGAATTTTTGCACATATTCTTTTGCTCCATCCTCTTCCTCTTATTCTCTAGATCCTTCTTCTGTAGATCCATCCTTTTCTCCAAGTTCTAATTAGGCTTATGCTTGTGTCTTAAGAAAAGTTTCCCCGTTAATGTCCACAATGTTTTTCCATAATACAATTTTTCGAACATTATCCACAACATATGTGATAATTAGCATCCTTGATGAGTGCATGTACTCTCTTCAATTGAAGCTACCCCTACCCATGATTTGTCACTCTGATTTTCCAAGGCTTGGAAAACCAATACTCCCAATCTTCTACAAGGGTAAAAGAGTAGTTTTATCCATACTAGTTAGAGGAAGGAAAACTTCAAACTCAACTCAAAAACCCATTTCCTTTCTTATCTTGCTTAACTCAAAAGAAAGATTCTCATTCAATTTTTTTATTCTCAAACTGCTATTAGATATTTGGTTGAAGGAATGAGAGGTTTTGCAGGTTTCTTGTCCACATATGGTAGTGAAAAATGTGTACTTACCCTCCTCTTAGATGTAACTCTTCAAATCTAGGGAAACATTTCTCAGAATCAGACTTTTTGCAACTCTCTGGACTTTCCTGTAGCACAATGTCTTCTCCTGTAGTAAATCTGTTTCTCCTATAGCACACAGTCTATCTCTCCTGTAGAAACCTTGTTTCTCTTATAACAACCCTATTTCTCCTATAGAAGTTATGCCCAATCCTATATCACCTACAAATCAACTATGTATCTCTTTTTTAGCACCCTAGGCAACCCCTGGTAGCATCTAGTGCTACCTTCGATGTCGTCATGAGACTCTCTAACTGTTTTGTGAATGATCATCGATACAACTAAAGTTGAGCCTTGTTATTTTATTTCTTTCTTTGGTAGTGGGATCAATGCGCTTGGTGATCTGGTCCTCATTCCTCATAATTATCACTTTCCCCACTTTGACTTCTCCATGTTGCATGGGTATTTGAGTAAACTGCAGTCTTACTAGTTGAGGGTGGCCAAGTTTATTGGCCACCTTCAACCTATGAAACCTTCTCTTGTGTGCATTGAAAACAATAAGTTTTAACCATAATATGCTCAACAAGAGAGATGAAGAACAATGCATACATGTGTCCACCTGTGATATCTAATTGTTGGAGATGGCTGCATGCTAGAGCTAGTCCTCATAACATGATGATATTGAAGATGTTGATTTCCTTTTCTTACTTTTGCACAGTTCTTCATAGATTGATGATTCTTTGACTGATAAAACTGTTGTGTATGCATGTTTCTTCCCAATGTCCAATATGTTGCTGGTGGAGTGGATGTATTACTTCCTAAGGAGGGTGTGCCCCTTCTCAACTTCAAAAATGGCTTCATGATGCTCAAGGTGGCTGCATATTTTGCTTTGTGGGTGAAAAAAGAATTGATGTTGAGTTATGTTGTAACTGTACATGATGCCACAGGAGGAATATCCTTCCTGTAGTATTCACCATATAATATTGAGGGAAATTCTTAAAAGGTATAAGGGAAAGGTTAAAATAATCAGGAAGTGGTGTAGGTGGTGGAAAAATTGAAAGCAGAGCTTTTCTATGTTTTCTATGTATGGTAGAGTGGAAATTGAAGCTGACTTTTGGCTAGATGGAGTGGAGGGGTGATGAAAGTGATTGTGGTGGAAATATAACAACATTTCCTAAAGAAGGCATGACCTTTTGGTCTCTTTCTCCAATCAAACCTGCCTCCTGTAGCATTTTGGGTTGCCCCTGTAGCATTTCAGGACAATCTCCGATAGCAAAATTGTTTTATCCATATCTCTCAAATGATAGACTAGATTAACTTTAATTTTTTTGAGCATGTTTCCATCATCGTTATGCACCTCCCCATAAAAAATATTGGCCAATGGATGCACAAATCTCAAGATAAATTAAAAATAGTTGTAGGTGATGGATGCCAATTTATCAAAAAGTGTGCACTAGAAATTGTTGAAATTCCTTGAGCATGTTACCATCATCCATATGCATCTCCACATGAAACATATAGGTGAATGGATGCAATATTTTTTAGATATGGTAAAAAAAAGTATGCCCTATCTATTTTTGCCTCCTATAGCAAAACATAACCCTCGTGTAGCATTTTAGGACAATTACGATGAATGGGAAATGTTTGGAAATGATGGGTGGATGTTGGAAATGGATGACGGTGATGGATTGACATGGCCTTGGTCCTATTGGAGCATCTAAGAAAAGGAGGAGAAATCCCAAGTTTGACTTCCTTTGACTAGATTTTTTACCGACTTTTTATTTTGGTGCTAACTTATTTTTGTTGCTTGCAAAGGTTGGAGAGAACCTACATTCATCAGAGAGAGATACATGGAGCAAATAATTTTTTTCATTTTTTTCTTTTAGGCCTAATAGCTGCCTCAATGAGGTTTTCAACTAGTAGGTCTCTCTAGGCATCTCAAAGGAGGTTTTCACTCAAGATCTTTTCTATTTCTCTTTTTCTCTCTTTTTCCGACCCATTGATTGCCTCATGGAGGTTTTAATCAATGAGCCCATATCAGGTGCCTCAAAAGAGGTTTTCACTTGAGATTTTATTATTTTCCTCTTATTTTTTATTTTTCCATTTTTTTTATCCTACTCTACCTGATAAAGACAAAATTTCTTTCAAGTATAAGAATGCGTCCAAGGGAGCCATGTGTAGCTCAATCTAACGGATAAAATCATGTGTAGGCTCTAAATATATGCTTTGACATGTACCTCAATGTGAGAGACCAACTACTTTGACTGAGACGAGATCAAGAATTATTGAAGAAGAGTGTGTTGTTGCAACTTAATGATTGTCTGGAACCATATTTTAATATAGTTGTGATGCCCTTGGTCCACTTACACATTTGGATCTCTTTTTGTGTCCTCCTCTACCATGATATTCAAATATTCCTCTTTTTGTTGATTGTTCTCTTGAACACAAGGAGGATCTGATGGTAAACATGAGGGAACTTCCTCAATCTTTGATTCTTATGTCTGCTCTTCATAAAGTGCAGCTCGTGATTCTTTGGTCTTCTCATTTGAATCTTATTTTTCTTAATGTTGTCCTTCAATGACATCAAGAGAATTTTTTTTTTTGCAATACTCTTCTTGAGCTAAGATGAATACCATTTAGATCAAAAGGAGATGTTAGGAAGTGTTGTACCTCAACATTGTAAGTGGGTTGAGCTACTTCCTTGTGTGGGTTTGGAAATGGTGATACAGGTAGTTGAATGGGAGTGAATCTTTGAGATGGATGTTGTTGGGATTGTGGTTGTGGTGGAGGTGGATGGTAGGGATAGCATGGAGTTGGGTATGGAGGATATTTTGGATTTCTCACATAAGTTCCTACAACAAAAGATACATGAATAGTAAATGCAAAAATAAGAGATGCCAGTGGAAAAGACACTCAAAGGACATAAACAAATTATACAAGAGTGATATGAGACTTCTGGGATGGCCAAGCCCAAGGAAAATCAGATTCCTATGAAGGAAACCAAGCTTTAGAAGCTAAAAATGACACTAAACTTCATTATTTGAATCAATCCAAGTACATCCCTTATTGAAATGAAAGTGGAGCTGCTAAAAAACAAGTTTTCTCCACAAGAAGACTAATAAATACATGCCCCTAGAGGAAAATTCGAATTGATACTTATACAAATTGATGGGGAATAATTCTTCGTGAAAGGAAGAATCTTTCCCCTCCAAAATCCCTCAAGTAGTGGACATGGTTCCAAACACTAGGAATCTGCATTAAATGACAGGGAACACATTCCTAGATTTTCTCAATCATTGGAGCTCCATAATTTGTCAATGATTTCATGATATTTTGCTCATATATTATCAAATATTCATACTCGTATAGCAGGGAGCATGTCCCTAGATTATTTCATCCTCCAAATCTTCACAATCTGCCTAATATTGTCACAATATTCTACAAAAATAAATAGTATTAGGCACAAATATGAAAGTATCTCTAAACCTTCCTAAAGAACATATTAAAGCTAAAAAATATGTCATCTAATGCAAAAAAAGAGAGGTTTAATGTGTTGAAGGATGGTCAGATGGGCCTTAATTCATGTCTAATTTTGAGGCCCAACAAAATCCCCAAATATTTTGGAGGATTTGATGAAGGTTTTAAAGCAAAGCCAAAAATCGAGACTACATTAATTATATTTAAAAAATAATTATTGATTGAGTTTCATTGAAAACAATATGTCAAACATAGTCTAAATAATATATCCATACCTACAACTAGGTAAAGAAATTTCATTTGTATTCATTATCATCCATGATACATGGTGGCTCCATTGTTGAGATGTCTTTCACTAAGTCCTAGGCAAGTGGGCATACATGCAATGAATGATAATTGCTTGATGACCAATTAATGCATTTGGTTTTGCTCTCTAAAGCCATCTAACTTGTTAACTTGGACACTTGTTTTTTGTATCTAGTTGCATATTTTTTACATTAGTACATTAGACATATGTGGCCGGAGCTTCAAAGTAGGGTGGATACACTTGTGAAAGCCTATATGTAGAGGTGTTTCCTCTATGATTTTCCTATGCATTAAATTGATTTTGGTCACAACCACCAATGCTTGTCTTTGGAACTATGCAATACCTAACAACAATGGTGGGTGGTGAAATCCTCTTTGTCCCCATTTTAATCTTTCTATGAATATTTTCTTCAAGATGGCCAAGCACCCTACCAAAAATTATGCTTTCTCTTTTTAAAAGGTGTGCAGATCTAACTGAAAAATGTAGGGTATACTATTTTTTTTAATAATGGTTTCTTTTGTTTTTTCATTTGATTTTGCTTCTCTATATGAAGTAAGGGGGGAATGAGATTCACTATCACATAACAAAATGTAATGGGGTATCACGTATATTTTATTATACAAGTGGAGTGAGTTTCATAATCACTTAATTAAAAGTAATGGCGTATTAGGTATAATTTATCATGTAGGGGGAGTTACATTCACCATCGCATAATGGAATATAATGGGGCATTAGGTAGATTTTCTTAATAATTTATTTTCTCTCTCTTATCTCGCATTGTTTCTTTAATATTGATTCATGTGTGGACATTGAATTATCACCTATTCTCTAATATCTTTATCGAAAAGGCATCAATAACATAAAGAAATTATTGTTAAAGGAATCCACTGAAAACCATGAGAGAATTCAGCGATTATATATACATATATATGTGTGTGTGTGTATGTGTAGTAGTGTAATTATGGCGAGAGACATCATAATTAAATGTCATTAGTTGCAAAGGATGGTAATTTCAAAGCTCAAGATATTAATGGCTTGCATGTTAGAGCACCATGTTTATGTTGTTTATTATGTAGGCAATATTAATAGTATTTCCCTCAATTACCTATGTTATTTTGATGCCAACTTATTCTCGACTATAAAAGTAATTTTATTCTTTTATAAGTATACATCTCTTTCAACAATTTAAATTCTTTCACATATATGTTGAGAATGCAACAAGATGATGGAGCTTAGTGGAAAGAAGTCGCCTTCACTAAGTGGGCCCGAAGGCTATTTTTTGGCGCAAAGTCTATTTTTAGACTATGTCTATTTTTAGACATATGGATCATGGTCTCTGAGTTGCAGGATGCTATTTGTGGATGATTGGTCATGTTGGTAAAAATATATGGACTTCTATTTTTAGACATATAGGCAGGTTTCTATTTTTAGACTGCCAGGCTAAAAATATAATAGTCAAATATTATTGTCTCATAATAATATTTGGACTATAAACATTATCTTATCCTCTTGGAGCACTTCAGTTTGAGCTACAGATGTGGCACATGCAGCTGTCAGAAGGAAATACACTTTCTTTGTGGGTCAGTTGAGCTATTGCATGCAGGACTTCAGTTAGAACTCATGTGGTTGAGTTTTGGTGGAGTTGATTGTGGAGTTGATGGAGTTGTGTTCAGTTTGACTTGGTTGAACTAGTTGTATTTTAGTCTAACTAAAGAATACACTAGTGATGAGTTGTGTGAATTAAATATTAATTAATTCACTAATTATTAACTCATAATGCAACTAAAGAATACATCACTTAACTCAATGCATGTAAAGTTCAGTGGAGACAGGTGTTAGAGGTTGAGATTGCTATCAGTTGTGACTATAGTTGTGCATGAGATCTTGCACAATCAATGGAATTCAGTTATGCCAATGAGGACTGCGCAGTGTGGGCCAATACCAAGAAAATTGTAGCTTGTTCTCACATGATTTTCACTTTGGATTGTGCAGTGGAGGCAGGCAAAGCAACGGAGAAGATTTGAACCTGTGACTTTTTCAGATCTGAGCTAGTTTTGTGTGTAACATGTGGAGATAGTACAGAGTACTTGTGAGGAGTATTGTACTATGTATTGTTACATGTTCTCAATCATTATAATATACAGATAGTGTGGGGTTTTTAGCTATATGCTTTCCCCGGGTTACATACTGTGTTAATGTGTGCATGCGATTGATGTTTCGTTGATTTTAATGCTGCTAAATTGAAGATCAACGTAGAGGAGATTATGTATTGTGCATGTATTCCACAATAGTGTATAATCGAGATAATCTCTGTGAATAAGTGTCATATTATTCAAAATTTCTACAATATATCCACGTGGTTGCCTTATCTCCTAATGCATGAATTTTTATATATTTTAAGATTTCTATTGGGGTTGAATGAAAATTAAGAAAGTAGAGTTATATTGGCATTAGTCTCTAATATTTCTACTAGAGGGGTGTCATCAACACAAGTATAACATACTTAAAATCGACCCTACTGTGATGCAATTCGATAAGAGCTCCTTGATAATGCCTAATAACGACTTATCCATGTTTTCCATGGAACTCATGAGTGAAAATGCTTTTTGAATTGATGTATACCATGGATTCCATAGTGGGAGTGAGGCCCTTCATGTGTGGCAACATTAGTTCAAACAATTTGATCCAACCTAGCTAGTCATAAAGCTATAAGAATAAAATGATTATAGAAATATTAAAAATTTTGCTATGAGACCATGTTACTTTAATTCACTAGATGTGTTAAATGATATATGTTAATTCACCAAAAGCTATTAATTAAATTAGATGAAATGGACAATTACTTTCATTTATTATCCATCAATATTCTCATATGTTCTCCTCTACATGTTGATTCTATCATTTTTTAAGTTTTAGTATATTAATTTTATTTGATAATTACCCATTAAACCAAGGAAGTTTTCCATATCAAAACACAAATTATAATGATTAAGTGCACACACACACACACACATATTAATCTTAATGAAGGGATCAAATTCTAATGGCTTAAATACCATATTGTCAAATATCCAGTGATTTTTGCACATTGTTAAGGCTACAAAGTACCACAAAATTTACTCTCATATTCAATGTAAAGGAAAATCATTATGTTAGGTCCCTATAATATTAGTATATCCCCCTTATTTTTATTGTTAGTGTAACCCCCTGTTGTTATTGTTGTGCCCCATAGAAGCCCATTGTTGTTATTATTGCACACTTACATTATTATTGTTATGTAGGCTCTGATTATATTATGACCCCTTAGACTCCTATATATACCAAGGAGGTATTGTCATTTGTATCATCTAATAACTGTTCATTTATGTTATTTAAAGGATCTTCCCCCTCAAAGATACTATTTCTCAAGTCTTTGATCTATATTTTCTTCTATTTTGTGAGCTGGTTGCATAACATTTTGTATCAGAGCTTTGGATTCTAGGGTTTCACTACTTCAAACAAGTCAACTTGGTATTTTTGTTATATCGTTTTAACTATGAAGCTTTAGAAGCTGAAATTTCAACCACATGGAGCCAAAATATTGATGAACTTTGTGTAAAATTCCAGATATTGGTTCATTACGCGACCAAGTGAAACAAATTCCGCTCTCGCAATTATGCGACCAAGTGCAACAAATTCTGCTCTCGCAAAGAGTAACCAAAAATGAAATGGAGGCTAAGATGGATGGTTTGAAGAATGGTTTAAAAGTAGACATGGAAGGTTTAAAAGAATACATGGAATGTTTGAAGGATGGATTAAAAACATACATGGAAGCTAAGATGGATGATTTGAAGAATGGTTTAAAAGCATCCATGGAAGGTTTGAAAAAGTTTCTACAATAAATGCTTCCTAATATTGAAAAGGTATTCCATGAAACTCATGATGAGAAAAAAAAAGGAATATTAATCAAAATTTTAGAGACTCTAACTTTGGATTGAATATCAACCACATTCCAAATATCGATATGACGAAGTTTTATGACAAGGATCTGGTAACATGGATACTATAGATGGAGCAATATTTTTATCTACATGATGTGCAACACACAAGGAAGGTACGCATTGCATATTTATATTTATAACCCAATCAATTTGTATGGTATTGATGGCTTTGTTCTCGTAAACCACTTATCACTTGGTCAATTTTTATGGAGGAAATGATAACACATTATGAGGATACAAAGAGAAACACCTTCTTTAGCAAATTGATAAATCCCAAACAAATGGGTTCAATTGCGGAGCACATTTAGGACTTCTAAAAATTGAATACCAGGGCAATTGATATTTCATAGGAGCATAGGATTGATGTCTTTATATGTAATTTTAAGGATAAAATCCAACATGAGGTTTTCCTTTGGGAACTTGATTCATTAGAGAAGGCATTCAGGGTGGCAAGAAAAGTTGAAAGAAAAATTATGGCAACAAGGAAGTCTACCACTCACAACTATAAATATGGAAGTGTTGTTGCTCCTAGCCTTCTACAACCTACAAGGTTGACACCACAACAATTGGAGGAAAAAAGAGCAAAAGGGATTGGTTACAATTGTGATAGAAACTACACTAAAAGTCATAAGTGAGCTGAGAATAAATTATTTTACATAGATTGTGAAGAGGAGGAAGAAAAGGAACAAGAAACATCAAAAGAAGAGGATATACATGAGGAACCAACCCCATAGAAAGAAGAAATGAATTCGAACATATCTTGTAATGCATTGGTAGGAATTACCACTCCTCAAGTTCTCAAGATAGAAGGATATATCAAGAAGAAAAAGACAATAGTGTCGATTGATTTGGGTAGTACCCATACTTTTATTCATTGTAAGATAGCCAAGGAATTTAATTGCTTTTTGTATCTAGAACCAAAGTGTCAAGTAATGGTTTCAAATGGAGGAACTATGAATTGCTCTAGAAAGTGCTATAATATTAAGCTAACCATGGGGGAATATGTATTAAAAATCCCAATGCTTTCCATTCCAATGGGTGGTGTTGATGTTGTACTAAGAGTCCAATGGTTACAATCTTTGGGGACGATAGCTTTTAATTTTTAAGAACTATTCTTGAAACAAAAAATTGGGAAGGAAAGGAAATTGAATTAAGGGGTATCATAAGGAAACTAGGGAAAATAATCAACTCTAATGGCATGACAAAGATTTTGAAGAATTACCAACGGGATGTAATTGCACAAATTTTCTCACTATAGGTTCAAATATCGAAATCATCTATTTCTCTAGATCTCCCAAGAGTCTTGGAAAATCATTCCAAGGTATTTGAGACTCTCAAAGGCCTCCCACCTATTCCTTATTATGATCATATTATTCACTTGATTCCAGGAAGATTTCCTCCAAACATCAGGCCTTACAGATATCCCTATGACCAAAAGAGTGAAATTGAATGTATGGTTGCAAAAAATGCTAGAGGTCAGTATAATTCAACCTAGTCAAAGTTATTTCTCTGCTCTAGTAGTATTGGTGCACAAGAAGGATGGATCATGGCATATGTGTTTGGATTATAGGGATCTCAACAAGCTCACTATTAAAGATAAATTTCCCATTCTTTTCATTGATGAATTGTTGGATGAATTACATGGAGCAATTTACTTCACCAAGCTAGATATTTATTCAGGATATCATCAAATTAGAATGAAGAATGAAGACACTCCAAAAAAAACATTCAAAACTCATGAAGGTCATTATGAATTTTCAGTCATGCCTTTTGGCCTTACTAATTCACCTTCAACATTTCAAGGTTTGATGAATTACATTTTCAAACCCTTCCTTAGAAAATTTGTGTTAGTATTTTTTGATGATATACTAATCTACAACAAGTCTGGGAAGGATCATATTCAACATGTTGACAGGGTGCTCAAACTATTGGAGGAAAAATAATTATATGTAAAAACACCCAAATGTTTCTTTGGAGTACAAGAGGTGGAATATTTGGGTCATATTGTATCTCATGAGGGTGTTAAGGTAGACGCTAAAAAAATTAAAGCTATTAAGGAATGGAAAATCCCCACAACCCTAAAGCATCTTTGAGGATTTCTCAGGTTGACATGGTATTATAGCAAGTTTGTTAAGAATTATGGGAGAATAATAGTGCCTCTAACAATATTACTAAAGAAGGATGCATTTGTATGGACTCCAGAAGAAACTAAGGCCTTTGAACATCTTAAGGAGGCAATTTGCCAAGCGACGGCCTTAGCTACACCAAACTTCACGAAAACATTTATTGTGGAATATGATGCCTTAGGAAATGGAATTGATGTTGTTTTAATTCAAGAAAGAAGACTCGTTTCTTTTGAAAGTCATCCAATCACGAGAAAGTATTTACAAAAACCAATTTATGAGAAGGAAATGTTGGCAATACTACTTGCACTAAAGCAATGGCGACCTTACCTAATGAGAAGACACTTCAAGGTAAAAACAAATCACGATAGTCTTAAATAATTTTTGGAACAAAGATTATCTTCATAAGAGAAGAAAAAATGTGTTACAAAGATGACAGGTTATGACTTTGAAATCATCTACAAAAATGGGAAGCAAAATGTTGTTGCAGATGCACCCTCAAGAAAGGATGAGGATGTAGAAGCATTGCTCTGTGCCATTTCTATTATCCAACCTGATTAGATAACTGAAGCGAGGGATGAATGGAAGAATAACGAAGAGGTGTGGACACACATTCAAAAATTGCAACAAGATCCCAATACATATGATACATTTATCTAGAAAAATGATTCATTATGGTACAAAGATCATTTATATCTCTGTAAGGATTCCCAACTTAAACAAAATATTCTTTTGGAATTGCACACATCCCCCTTTGGAGGGAATTCGAAATTTTTAAAAACTTACCACAAAGTCAGGAAGGAATTTTTTTTGGATGACCTTTAATCTGATATTCATATTTTTGTGATAGAATGTTTGGTTTGCCACCAAAACAAAGTTGAGACAATTAAGACCTCAAATCTATTACAAACTTTAGTCATTCCAAGTCAGCGTTGGGAGAAGGTCTCCATGGATTTTATCACAGGTTTAACCAAGTCTGAAGGAAAGAGTATCATGATGGTGGTAATTGATAGACTTACCAAGTATGCACACTTTTGTGCATTATCTCATCCTTTTAAAGCCAGTACAGTTGCTACTGCATTTATGGAAACAATTCACAAGCTACATGGAAACCCAAAGATTATTGTAAGTGACAAAAATCCCATTTTCATTTGAAATTTTTGGACAAAATTATTTTATTTTCTTGGTACTCAATTAACTTATAGCCCATCTTATTGTCCTCAATCTGATGGGGAAAATGAGATAGTGAAAAAATGTTTGGAAGGATATCTTCGTTGCTTTTTATTTGATAAACAAGCAAAAAGGGTCAAGTAGTTACCTATGGTTGAATGGTGGTATAACACTTGCTTCCATACTGCAACAAAAATGACCCCATTTATGGCACTTTATGGATATCATCCATCGTCCATCACATCATCTTTAAGAGAAAATTCTAAGGTTCAAGCAATGGAGGATCACATCGAGCATCAACAACGATTTCTCCAACTCTTAAAGGATAGCCTCACTCCAGTGCATAATCGAATGAAGCAACAGCCATATCAACATCGTAGTGAAGAAGTTTTGATTTAGGTGACTGGGTATTTTTAAGGCTACAACCATACAAACAAGTGTCCCTCAAGAAAGCTAAAAAGGATAATAAATTATCACCCAAGTATTATGGTCCTTATAAGGTGTTGCAAAAAATTGGTACTATGGCATACAAATTGGAGTTTCTTGCATCTTCCTGAGTACACCTAGTTTTCCATGTTGCATGCTTAAAGAAGGTTATCAATGACAAGCTCCCAGTTCAAACAGTATTTTCAGAACTTAGCGAAGAAGGAAAAATAATATTGGAGCCTGAAGTAGTCATGGAAACAAGAACCCAACAACTACGAAATTGATCAATTTCAAAGTATCTCATTAAGTGGAAGAACTTACCTGCTGAATATTCCACGTAGGTGGATGAGAATTTTATACAGAATCATCCATAACTACTCAAGTGTTGAGGACAACCCTTTTTTGAAGGAGAGGGCCATGTTAGGTCCCTATAATATTAGTATATCCCCTTTATTATTATTGTTAGTGTAACCCCCTATTGTTATTGTTGTGCCCCATAGATGCCCACTATTGATATTAGTGTGCCATTACATTATTATTGTTATGTAGCCTCTGATTATATTGTGGCCCCTTAGACTCCTATATATACCAAGGAGGTATTTTCATTTGTATCATCCAAGAATTGTTCATTTATGTGATGTAAAGGAGGTTTCCCCCTTGAAGATGCTATTTCTCAAGTCATTGATCTATCTTTTCTTCTATTTTGTGAGTTGGTTGCATAACACATTATCTAGTTTTAGCATTCAACAATGGAATCAAAGCTACAACAACATTATACATTCAATTTTTTTTACCCTAAACACATGAATGAAGTCACACGATGCTCTCATCCATGATTATGCAAATTAAAGCTATAAAGAAAAAAATGAGCAAACTTGAAATAGTAAAATGATGAATAGAAAACATAAAAAAACATATAATTCATAACATAGCCATGAACACTAGTGCAATAGGCGGGCCAAAAGGATAACTAGAAATCGAGACACAATCCATATTTTTTTGTGCAGTCACCATGAAATTATTTTGTAGCGCCTATTTTCCAATTTACTATTTCGTTTCTACGAAATGATTTCGTAGTGCCTATTAAAATTACTTATTATGGTTTCGGGGAAGATGAAACAACTTGATTCTTTGCAAAATTTCCTTTCCATGACCTTGACTTGCTTCTCGACACAAGAAATGATCCCACTCACCTTTCTTCATCAAGGATTACACACTAGCTCAAAGATAATGGTCATAAATATAATCTAAAAAGTGACAACATTCAAACTAGGGGTACTCTGTTTCAACGCTTAGCTCATTATAACTACCTCACATTCCCACTCCTGAACACCGTGTCACATTCCTCTATGGGCTGTGAGACCATTTCAAAAAGGATGCATAAAATATATGCACCAATCACAACAACTAAGGCTTCAATGCTTAGATTCTTAATGTAATTTGATGGAATAAGAACATACTCTCAGAAATAAACAATGGATAGGAATCAAGTTACGGTTGGCAAAAAAATTATAAGCAGACAATGATTTTCTTCAACATTGGACTTCAATTCAATCAAAACCACATCAAATAACAGTCCCATTGTTCAGTCAATTTCACCATTCACACAGAAAAAACACTTTCCTATTCACATAGATGGAAAGCACATCGATTACAACCTACATAACTATAATTTCACAGAGGAAAACAATGAACCCTATCTTCTCCCTTTTTTTTCCTTCCATGAAGTCATGCTATTTAAAAAAACTAACATGGGACAACCAAGAGTCACAAGATATGAATCGTTTCATTTTCTCTAGAAAACAAAGGAACTAAAAATTATATTTACAACAGAAAATATCTCCTCCACTAATTTAAAAAAAAAATCAAAAGTACTCCTAAATTAAACATTCAAAATTTCTAAACAAACATTTCCCCCCATCTTTACCATGTGACCATCCCATTACATTGGGAATATTTTGTCCAGTTTTCTTCAAATTTTGTGCTCCATATATGCACCTATATCAGGCTTCTGAGGAAAGAAATTTTTTTATGAGCTCCTTCTCATAAGGTCTTCGACAGAATAACCTGCTTTCTATATAGCTGCAACATTAATCCATGTAGAAGCTTCAATTGGATGACCATTCCACTTAACAAAGTATTCCAGATATTGTTGGGCTCTAGTCTTCTTTGCAACCTTTATGTCCAAAATTATTTCAGATTCTAATGTTTTTTCCATAGGAATTTTTTTTACCCACTATTGCTCACTGACTTCACCATTGTCTACATTTTCAGTAGATGAGTCTTTGTCACTGACTAGATAAGGATACAAATCACTCACACTAAAAATTGGTGAAATACAAATGCCTGTAGGTAACTCCAATTCATAAGCATTTGCAAAAAAATTACGAAGTATCTTGCAGGGACCTATCTTCTTCATCTTATGTTTATTGTACTCCCATCTTGAAAACCTTTCCTTTCTTAGGTGAGCTAAGACCATATCTCCCACCTAAAATTTTACTTTTCTCTTTAAATATACTTTCTGCTTGTATTTGGAGCTAATATCTTGTAACATTTGCTTAACTTATTCATGTAACTCACTCATTGTTGCTACAAAATCTTCTCCTTCAACACTTCTTCATTCCATTCTGCCCAAATATCACAACTCAAAAACTCCCCTAGGATGCATTCCATACAAAATCTGAAATGTACCTTTTCATGTGCTCATATTTGACTAATCATTATATGTGAACTCATCTTGAGCTAATACACAATCCCACTACTTGGGATGATCACCTGCAAGACTTCTCAATATGTTCCCAAGACTTTGGTTCACCACTTCAGTTTGCCCATCAAATTGTGGATGATAGGTTGAGTTGAAGTTTAACTTAGTTCCAAGTTTCTTCCACAAGGTTCTCCAAAAATGCCCTGTAAACCTTGTGTCCTTGTAAAAAATTATACTCTTCAACAAACCATTTAGTTGAACAATCTCATTGAAAAACAAGTTAGCCACGTGTGTAGCGTCACTAATTTTGACATGGAATAAAATGAGCCATCTTTATGAATTTTTCCACAACTACAAGTATTGAGTCATTACCTCACAAGTCTTTGGCAAACCCAAAACAAAATCAATACTCATTCAGTCCCATTGTCTACCAGGAATGGGTAAAGGAGTATATATTCCAAAATTTTGACTCCTTCCTTTTTCATGCTACCACGCCCTACACCTACTCACATATTTCTATAGATTCGCTCTCATATTTGGCTAGAAATAGAAATGGTCACCTGCCCAAGTGTCTTATCAACACCAAAATCTCCTTCTATTGGCTTAGTGGGTCATGACCCAGGTTCAAAGTTAAGTTTGACAAAGAATCCCCTACACTACTAGCCCTTTCGACATCAACCCGTGGAGCACAGACTGAAGTCTCACCCGAAGCAATATGGGGGGATGTTGGAACCAAGTTTCTACACCCAAAGATGAGGGTGATGTCGTTTTATGCCTTAAACCTGCCTTCACGTAGATCGATACACCCTTAGGGCTCAGCGATATAACTTCCCTTAATCAGAGTCTATACTTTTGCGATGGTCTACGACTGTCTTTCGCGGACCCTAAATAGGTGAATAAACCACTCACGTGCCTCTGTGATTACTCCTAACTTTGTATTTATCCATATCAACTTAAGTGTTCAATAACTTTAACATGCAACAAGATATTCCTCACGTAAACAATTATTCTTACTTGTGTTCATATGACAATATAAATCATGTAAAATCGCACATCAATACAGTAGTAATTCATAAACCCATCATTCATCATAACATAATAGCACATTCATTCATAACAGAAGGAAATAGATAAACACGAGAATTTCTGGAATAATCTCTTTATTAATACTTCAGTTCTTCTTACAGGCTCAAGACTTCCCTGCACACTCAACTACAAAGGTTCACGCACTCAACTGCGGACTCTACTCTAGGCCTCTATGCACATAGCTGCAAAGCCTCTCTTATACTCTAAGACTTCTTCACTCTTTCTTCTACTGACCCATTACATTCGTCTTCATTGATATCTATTATCCCTTTGACTCTCTAAGACTCTCCTTTTTATACAATCCCATGGTCCGCGAACCATGGGTATGTCTATACAAGCCGACACAACTTACATAAAAGAAGCGTAAAACCCTTTATGACACTTTACTATTGTGAAGACTCTACATTCCTTACAAAAAAACTTGGGCTTTTTGCCCCAAAACTTGGGCTTTTGCCCCAAAATTGACCCTTGGGGACCTTGTCTCAACAAGCCCCCAACACAAATATCGTGACTCGCCCCCGAGTCACTTTGCTAGTGTAGAGATCTTACTACGGAGACCTCCCAGCTCTACTTGTGCCACTTCTACCTCAGCCGCACTCCGTGTGGTTGCCTGTTTGATTTTCTCCACCAGCTGCTCTGTTGCTAGTCCTGCATTGTCTTCCTTGATCTTCTGTTGTGTTCCCTGTAAGCTTGCTAACTTTTCCTCAATGGTGGTAGAGATAACATAGGCCTCATCTAGCCAAGGCCCCAATCTGGCCTTGAGGACAACCTCTTTCCTTTGCGCTGCCTCCACCTGTTCGAGCAACTATTTTTCCTCATGCAGCTTAGCCAATCACTGTGATATAGCGATGGTGTGTGCCGTCGCTCTTGCTTCATCATACTACTACTGCAATTCACAAGCTTCTATGTTTAACCTCTACAGGTTAAGATCTTCCTGTAGCATCGTGACTACCTCCATGGACTGCTTGAAGAGCACGGTGCAATCCCTCACCGCGGTGTCTACTGCTACAACTCCATCCTTCACAGTGGCTTCACGTTTTTCTCTGGCCTCTGGTGGAGTTGAAGGTTGTGATTCAACTCGAGCTCTGTTATCTTTAGGTTTAGTTCAAACTGAACCTTGGCAACTTCTCTTTTTGTGTCGTGCACACCTGCAGCCAACTTCCTGATCTTTGCATCCACCGACGCTTCCACCGTGATATGCAGTTTAGGGACTGTACTGCATGCCTCAGCCACCATGGCTACAGTGTGTTCAATTTGCGCCTGAACTTTCTTCCATGCTTCCAGCGCTGCTATTTTCTCCACGAACATCTGCTCAGTATTGACCTTATACTCGTTGATCATGCTCAGCACGCACTACTCCCCGGCCTTAATCTCTGCAATCACACATGCTCCTCTTAACCTTCTTCTGGCAGTCAAATCATGAATAGTGGTGGTAACGATCACTTTCTGGTTGCACTGTGCAGTCTTCACTCCTATAGCACAGCTCCATTCGCACTTCTTCTGGTACTATGACATCCTCATCTCTCGCGTAGACCTCTGATCGCACAACTCTGCAACCTAGGTAGTGTAGTTTATAGTCTCGCGCCTCCTTGCAGCTGCCTAGGGTGCTAAGACTGTGCTACCATCATGTAGTCATCAGGCTAGATCCCCGGTTTATGGCTTCAATCGGCCTCCATTTACCTTTCCTGGAAACGGATCTCCATTCAATTTCACAAGCTAAACTAATCCACCATCAGTAATTTCTTTGATCACATATGGCCCCAGCCAGTGCATCTGAAATTTTCCTGGAAACTTATCAAAATTACTGTCATATAATAAAACTGAATCATTTACCTTGAAGGTGCACAGTTTGATGTGCCAATCGTGCCATGATTTTTCGCATTCCTTCTGAACCTGTTGATGGAATCTAACCAAAATTCTATCTTCCTCGAGCTCTGTCATATGTGCGAGCCGCTCTTTTAAGGCTCCGTGGTCCGCCATGCCTATGAATATCGTTATGCGTAGACTAGGCATGATATACTCCATAGGCATCATAGCCTCTACACCATAGACCAATCTAACCGCTGTCTGACCAGTAAGATTTTTACAAGTAGTTCTATAAGCCCATAACATAGCTGGTAGGCGCAAGTCCCAATCATTCCTCTGCGCATTGCAAACCTTTTTCAGTGCTTTCTACAATATCTTATTAAATGCCTCAACCATCCCATTGGCCTGCAAATGATATGGCATACACTTCTGATGATAAACTTGGAATTTTTCGATCAGCATGCTGATTGTGTCATTGAGGAAGTGTGTACCGCGATTGCTCATTAAAATCTTCGAGCAACCAAACCTGGTCAACACATACTCAAACAGAAATTTTGTTGTTGTTGACCCTGTACAGTCCTTCACGGGTTGTGCCTCCACCCATCTGGTTAAATATTCAGTCACTGTGATTATATACCAAGCACCCATCTTCTTTCTTGGAGGTTGAATCGGTCCTACAAAATCAATTGCCCATTTCTCAAAAGGATGTAATGATATTTTTGTATTCAAAGGTAGTTCATCCCTTCACAATGGCCTGTTAGTTATCTGACATGCATCACACACCTTACAATATGATTTGGAATCGTTATGCAATGTTGGCCACCACAACCCAACGCGTAAAATCTTTTGCGCTGTTGCTTTTCCTGCATAATGGCCTCCTGCAGCTCCTCCATGAGCTTCAGCTAGGATATTGTTTCATTCAAAATCAAGCACATAGTGTCACAGTATCTCGTCTAAGCCCATCTTGTACAAATGTCCTGCTATAATAGAAAATTCTGCACGTGCACCACCAATTCCTTCGTTTGTTGAGTCATGTATCCCGCTGGAACCATTCCTATAGTCAGGAAGTGGATAATGTCTACAAAATGCTTGTCTGCTACATGCATCGCAAAGAGCTGTGCGTTAAGCAGCCCTTCCTCTAAATTGGTAGGCTCCTCTCCTATTTCAATGCACGACAAATGATTTGGCCCTGCGTTCAATTGCCCTGGCTTCACAGTTACTTCGAAAGCATACTCCTAAAACAACAACAACCATCTGCATATCCCCCCCCCAACACAGGCTTGTTGACTAGGTACTTTAATGAAAAATGGTTTGTATACATCTTAAAGTGTCCACCTAGCAAGTAATGTTTGAACTTATGGAGCATGTACACCATAGCCAACCCTTCGTTCTCAGTCGTCAAGTAATTATTTTTAGCCTTAGATAATTTCTTGCTTGCAAATTCTATAGGGTGATCCAATTCTCCTTCACCAGCCTATGTCAGCACTTCTGCCAATGCAATACGTGAAGCGTCCACGTGCACATGAAATTCCTTCTTCCAATACGGGTTGACTTGGATTGGCGCAGTGACCATTTTCTCCTTCAATACATCCAAACTCCGCTGAAATTCTTCATTCCAACATAATGTAGCGTCCTTCTTCAACATCTTTTCCATCGGCGCGGTAATCTGAGCATAACTCTTGATGAACTTTCAATAATATCCAGTATGACCCAACGTTGCACGCAGTTGTTTAACACTCCTTTGCACCTCCAAATTAATTATGACCACGATCTTAGTAGGGTCCACCATTAATCCTTGTCTACACAGTACATGACCCAGCAAGATTCTGAAAGGGATGCAAAATAATCACTTCTTCAAGTTTAACTCAATCTGATACCTTCGACACGTATCCAGCATCAAGCACAAGCTAGCTACATGGTGTTTTACCAGTCCAAACACAGTCCAATCATCAAATTATATCTCCAAAAAAATTTGAATCAACTTTACGAACATCGCGATGACTACGCGCGAGAAGATTGTTGGCACATTCTTAAGTCCAAAAGGCATTATTGTATATTGAAAGCATCCACACTAAGTCACGAAGGTAGTCTTACTCTTTCCTTCTGGCACGATCTTGATCTGATGGTAACCAAAGAATCCATCTGTGAATGAATATGCCTCCTACCTGCCAACATTATCCAGCACTTCATCTGTGAACGAAGTTGGAAAAGGATCATGAATGCAAGCATCGTTCAGCTTCTTGATATCTACGCAAATCCTTATCTCATCCTTCTGCTTCTTTTCCTAAACTACCATCAGAATCACCCAATTGGATTCCTCCACTGGTTCAATAATACCCACTGCCAACATCTTGTCCAACTCCAAGTGGACCTTTTCCTTGTACTTAGGATTAAGACGACACGGCCTCTGCTTAACAGGCTTCGCGTCTAGTTTCAATGTTATTTTCATTACTCCTAAATCACCTATGATGCCTTTTAAGTTTGAAAACTTTGTGGGGAACAAATCCTGATATTTTCAGAGCAACTCAACGACCTTGTCTACTATGGCATCATCCCAATATTCCCCAATCTTCACAAACTTCGGTTCCACCTCTGTTCCAATGTTTACCTGTCTGGTTTTTAGTGGCGCGGTGATATCTGGATTCTCTATCTGCGGCCCCTCAACTTTGTGGTGACCTTCCTCTGGGATATTAATGTTCCTTAGGTCCTCGTCTTCTTGTTCAACAATCACATTATAGCACTCCAATGCATGGCATAGCTCAGTGGACCAATTTGCTTGAATCAAATCCAAGGGATCCTGCGGTATTCTAAAGATCATTGCCTTGACCTCCTGAGACACCTCATCAATGCATTCGAATCCATCCTCAAAACTGAATGTCATCAAGAATCCATGTCTCAAAAATATCCCATTCATCTGTGTCGTGGTGGAGCTTTGTTTCCAGGTACCAATTCATTGGTATTACATCCAAAGTATGACATAACAAATGCACCCACTCCGATTGTGGCTTTGCTTCATAAGCATCAGTCCATTTTGCTAAGTGATCATGCAGATCACTCCACCCAACATATTTCCTCTGCCAGTTGTACTTTTGGGCGACCAAACCACAACCTCATCATTCTTCGGTATTCACGCCATCCATCAAAATTTTCTTTATGTGTACCCCACCACCTTATGGGCGTAGTGTGCAATGCCAAATCCAAGGCTTGGAAGCGATGCTTCTCAAGCACTTCCCTTTCAAATGCATCAAAAAATTTATCTACATTAGTTAGACCATCATAATAAGGCAAACTCCTTACCCCCGACAAGACACATCGCATATATTTAGTCATCATGTTACAACGTAGCATAGATACTTCATGCAACCTATTCTTCCAGTGCTCCAGCTCTTCATCTAAATCTGATGTACAAGAACTTTCGTGATCCCATGCAATGCGTCCATCTGTTGTCAAATTCACCCAATCTTGGTCTTGCGCTATTATTTTGTAGATCTGGTCCAAATTATCATCACTTTCATAATTGTGGAACAGCTTAGTATAATGCAGACCTTCTGCAAGGTCCAAAGGTACTACTACGCAGAGCGATTTCCTCTCAAATGACATTGTCCGCTTCTTCAGATTTATCACCCCATTCATATCAATAGCCCAATCGATCCCAAGGAGTGTGGGATAGGGATTTTTTTCATCCACAATCTCTATCACTTCAAAATCATCCAACGCGCTCGCACCTTCAATATCTACTGTCACTCCCTGCAATCTTCTCATGGGGATAATCTTCTGTTGATTTTCCATCTGAAATTGAATCGAAGACCACTACAGCGTAGGTCTCCCCATTCTTTCCCACATCTGTTTAGGCAATGCATTCACATCTGACCCCAAATCCAAAATAACTTGATCCATTTCATACTCCCCTATTTGTGTAGTGAGCCTCATCTCACGCCATGTTATTCTCTTTTGCTTACCAATTTTTCTGACTACGCACGATACTTCAAGAGCATTTTCTTTTCCAACACACTTATTTATTAACTCCTGTAATCCTTTCACGGCCTTTCTATCGCGAATAATCTTCATACATGTCTCCAAGAACATGGTAAGCATGGAGGGGTCCATTTCTTCATATAGTTGATCCCGACTTCCTGGGGTAGAGGCCTCAGCAAAAATTTTCTTCCCTTCCATGAATGTTTCTTTCACGTGCTGCAAATCAAACCCAACCTCTTTTTCTAGAGCCTTATGGACCCACTCACCTTCTTCAGGTTACTTTCCTTTATCCTCGCTAGTCGTCATTCCAATCTGCAGCACGATATTCACATTAGGATCTTCTTCGCGGGGTTCAACCCTCATCATCTACAGGTTCTAGGTAGGCTGCTGAGGTTGCGTCCCCTTTTCCCACATCTTAGCTATTAATACAGGGCAGCCTTCTATCGCATGGTCAAACTGAGTACAGTTTCGGCACGACAAGCGCGTTGGGTTCGTACACTCCTGTGTGTAGTGTCGTGGCACTCCACAATTGTAGCAAATAACTTGTCCCCGACCTCTCGTAGGTCCTCCTCTGCTTCGGCCTCGTCTGCAACCCTAATATCTACCATGCACTCCCCCATCACCTTGATCTGGAGGCCAAGCCTCTGTCTGCATTCGATACGCAGGTGTTCTTTCCATCATTAACTCATAGCTATGGCAGTTGCACTCATCGTGGCCTACTGATTTGCAGAAGTTGCAGAAGAGATATTGCAATGTCTGCATAAATTTCTGCAGCAAGTGAAAATTTTCTGTTACATGTTTTCCAACTACCTGATAGATAGCACACCACAACGCGGGCCCTGTACTTGGCCCGGTTTAAGCCTCTGGCCTTAGAGGCATCGACCCTCCTCCTGCAACATAATTCGCGAAGATAGGGAAATGATATTTATCATGCCCCTGACTCTTACATTTCAAACACCAAACTTCTTCATCGAGCCACTCTTTCTTCAGACTTTGGAACTCTAGGAAAATATTTTGCAACTCCGTGTGAATCTGCTGAACTCCCAAAGCAGCATCTTGAATCGGTGTCTCATGCAATCTCTAGGGCTTCCGCCTAGGTCCCAATCTTTTGTTGTGATAAAGAAACCCTTAGGTGAGGCAAGAGTGAAGCTACAAACCATTCGCGGTGCTACCCATTCATAAAATTCATGCTAGCCTCACAAATCTTGCATTGCGTTACTTATTTGAGAGGGGCCACATTACCTCACCCTGACGAGGGAGAGAGGGAGGCCTTTAAACAATAGTAGGTATTTACACTTGTTGATAGAGGAGGCCTTGACAGAGGCCTTGACTTACGATAAGAGGTCTTGACACACTTGAATAGGCCTGGACACACCTTAGTTATGCCTTTCAGTTCTTCCCCCCATTAATAACGCCTTCTATTCAATACCATTATGCTCTCAGTTCATCCACACATTCAGCCTTCTGGAAACAATCCTACCATTATGCTTTCAGGAACCCATACTATTACGTTATTTATGCCTTTCAGTTCCCAATCCTCCAGCCCACACATTACCCATTACGCTTTCAGTTCTTACCCCTAGCTTTCTGGATCCAATCCTAAAGCCCCATCCGCTTTATTCATTTATGGGAGCACATTTTGTTGAGGATCTATCTATTTACCACGTCCAAATTCATGCTGCTATATGTGACTGCCTGATACTATCTCACAGACCTCTCTCCCGTAGGGGACTTCATGGGTCGGTATGTAATTGAACATCATCTCCTTCCTCTCCTCTCGTAAGTTGTTTAGAGCAATAAAACTTTCGGTTGGATTCAAGCAAGATCCAGTGTGGGTTGGTAAAGTAATTTCAAGCGATCCAGTTTTGTTTGTAGAGGAACCAACCAGCTGATGGTATGCCTTTGGGGGCAAGCAATATTGATCCACCAGTAGCAATCCTGGCAAGTGAAAGTGATCATTTGAACCGGGGTATCTTGGCCCTTACCCTTCTTTTTTGGAGACAAGCGAAAGCGATCAACCAAACAGAAGCATCAATTCCGGCATTAGTGATCAAGCAGCAGCACCAAGAAGGTCGTTGAGTGTACCGGTGGCTATCCCAGGTCCTAATGCTGGATGTGCCCCACTATCTAAGCCATCTCTCTATCCCCCGTAGGGCACTCATGAGGCGGTATGTAATTGAACATCCATCTTTTCCTCTCGTCATGCAAGTGGTTAGAGCAATGAAACCTGGGTATGAAAAGGATTCTATTCCATATTACTTATTGGCAAAGTGAAACGTAGAGATGCTACACGTAGAGATGCGCTAGTAGAAGAAGTTGTCACCTTGTCCCCAAGCTATTCATCTATCTCTATTTAATTCATCCCACCTGTCATAGGGATAGGGAAACCTTTAGATATATCATATTTATATCAAGGCCAGAAAGTCAGAGTAAGTTCCATACTTGCCTTACTACTAGCTCTACTGGTTTACATTTCTCATTCTTGTCAGTCAGTTGGCACTTGTCATGCATGGAGAAGTAAGTTGTTGTTAGGGTAATTAGTTCACCTCACACTGGGGACTACAATATGACTGGGTACTCTGACTAGGGACTATCAGCAATTTATTATGGCTATGATGGGGACTATTCTGTTCCAACTCAACTTCAGATTGGTTTGTTGAACCAGGTATATATATGTAATATATATACCTTTGAACATATCATGAATATAAGGACAGGAAAGTCGTATCATATTTAGATATTTCAACTTATTCCAGCCATTTCAGTCAGTTTCTCTCTGGAATATGCTCCTGCAGCACCCTTTCCCACTTCCATAGCTGATAGGAAGGAGAATAGAAGTGATCCAAAATATGAGTCCGTGGTAGATCCATCGAGCGTGACCATCCAGCATGAGTCCTGGGGTAGGTTAGTAAGTGAGTAAGTGGGGTTTTCACATCTGCTAATCCAAAGTCAGAATGCCATTTCAGGAGCTTTCCCTAGGTGGTGTTGGTTGTTGGAAAGCCTACTTCCCATGAGGTTTCTTCCATGAGGTTGGCAGGAGAGTTCTTTCTCTATGAGTAGGATGGATGGAGCGATACTGCTGAGGAGGTTCCACTACTCTGGTACACGGTCTGGTCTGGTACGGTCTGGTCAGGGCAGCAGGTACCGGTCTTATCAGGTGAGGTGAGTTAGGCCAATAGTGAGCCATCGAGAAGGGATACTTTTCACTCATTTTTCACTACAGGAATAAGGGGACTATAGCTCTTCAGGTTCCTATTGTTGTTCCAGGTCTATCTGATTCTGATTGCTCGGTGTTTATTAACCGATACAAAGCTTAAGTAGGCATTTACCAGGGCTAGCTAAGAGGAAGTAAAAAATCCCACCCCGTTTCAACAAATGAGGAGACTGCTGAGACACCAAAGGTAAACCCATGCAAAAAGAAATGGTAATAGAGTAGTGCATCAAAGTAAACCTATGCAATGGGCAATAGAGTAACCTGGAGGGAACTGCATTCCCCTTCCCCTACAGAGCTGCATAAGCACCTGATAGCAAAGAGACAGCTAGCTCACAGGCCTTCACAACAGCGGAACTACCATGGTTGTGAATTTCACCCTGCTGCCCAGGGGTTAAAGATCCTTTCTTTGGTTACTACTCCGCTGCTGAGGTTCCGGAAACTGGGCCCGGGGAGAGACATTTTAGGTGTTTTTCCACATTGGCCTCATTAACCCATGTTCGTTCCCACCTTACAATAGAAGAAGCTGTAGTTTTATAGTATTTATCTCTGCTAGAGCCTCCGAGTAGTAAAGCCCATGCACTCCTTACATCTCTAGCTCTCCATGGGTTGAAATGTGCCAATGAAAAAGAAATAAGAACAACTGCTTCTTAGAGCTGCTCTATAAAAGAAAGCTTCTTGTTGTGTCCTTTGAAATAAGGAGAAGAGACCTCTTATCTGGGAAACCTAACCTGCAGACCTCGCCATAGCAGGTGGACCTACTACAACACTCACTCAACCTATTAATTACGATATCGCCCATGGAGACGTTTACCTTGTCCATTGTTTTGATCCCAATTCCATATTCCCATACAACAAGTGAAGGAGGCTTTACGTAAGGTTTACTACATAGGCTACACGGAGCTATTACTGCATCCACACACACACATACACATTAAGCTACTATATTGGAATGCACCAGAGAAACTCTAGTTCTAAATAGGACCAGACCTAAGCAGTAAGAAGGGGTATAGCTCTTTTACTTTCTTGCACTTTCATCCCGGGAGTAGTAATAAGAGCCCAGGTAGGTAGGTAGGTACGTCTTCCTCCATAAGTAAGTGCTCAGGAGGTCATTGTTATCTGGTCAATAGCCCGTGTATCACATCAGGTAGTAATTCCCTGTGGTTTACAATGGTCCAGACCTAAAGTGAAGTTGCATGCATGCCTCAAGTGTCAAGACGGTTCCAGACCTCCAGTCAGTATCCAGGCCTATGTAGTCAAGCTGCCATTAGGTTCCGAAGAGGTAGGTGCACCTTTCCCATAAAGTTAGTTCAAATTAGAGCAACAACTTCTAGCCTATAGAACCATGGAGTGAAGCTATAATGTATAGCTTTAGCCTTAGTCAGTTCCATGGAATAAGGCCTTATTAGATACTGCGCCTGAAACCGAGTTCCATAGAGTTCAAGCCCCGTAAACAACTAGGCTAGCCTTTCCAGTATCCCATTCTTTGAAAAAGAAACTAGTTCCCTTCCTTTCCCTTACGGTCAAGCGGCCTTACGGCACCTTAGTTCCCCGGCCTCCTCAAGACAGGACACTAGTTAGTCTTGCCCTTCTTGCCTTAGTTCCCAGTCCGTAAGTGAAATCTCTCTAGTTCTGATTCGATCTCTAAAACTTCTCCTATTGCCAGACTAGCTCTGTGCATCCAGTAGTTAGTAGTAAGTGACAATCAATCTCTAACAACTATGTTCTCTCTTTGTTGAGTCCAGTTAAACTAGCTTGTTTTCAACAGTGGCAGAACCAGAGAACTCTATTTATATATGAGCTCGCATGGAAAAGTTGAACTTGTCTCCTGGGACGACTAAAGAGGAGAGGAAAGACCCTTCCTTAACAGTCCAGTTCCATAGGGCCCACTCTGAAGGCTATAGCCCAGTTCATAGTTCTAGCCTCTTCTATAGACAAGCCTTAGCTTTAGCCCTATCTCTGTAGTTCCTCTTAGCCTTAGTCCAAGCAGTAAGTTGCCTATTGGACACTGGACTAGCCCTTCCCTGGAGGGAGACACAACTTACCTTGACTAGTCTCGTTATTGCCATGGAACAAAGTGTTCCAGGCCTATATTAAGGAACATTCTGGCAAAAGAGTACTGAAAGTTTTCTATGCAAATAGCGAGCTCCCGCTAGATGATGATACTAGCCATCCCCACACAGTCACTGCCTGCCCGCCTAGAGTTAATCAGCCCCTACTGTTCAGTTTCCCTGTACGTTTTCACATATGATATAGCGCATATAGACGTCCTTGCCATTTGAATCAGAGCAGCCTCCAGGTTTTTTGTTGTTCCAGGTATATGTCCAGACCTAAAGTTGCAGACTTCCAGTGTCCAGACCTCCTCATCAGGTTCCAGACCTCCATGTCCAGGCCTATATCGCGTAGTCGAGACCTCTATTGGATTGTCCAGGTATATTCAACTTGTCCATTCATTGTAAGTAACAGGATATAATACCGGTATAGGTCATACAAATATGATAAATGTAGATTCTTCTTTCTGAACATTGCCATTTCATGAACCTTAGGAGCCATGTTGTCGATTGAGAGGCTCGACCAAACTCGCATATATACGTTGTTGAACTTTTCCCATTTGTTTTTGATTCCTGAATAATTCCCCATGTCAGGAAGGTTATTAAGGATGTTGTCATTATTAAGACATTGTAGTATGTTGGGCAGTATGATGACTTTCCCTCTTCATCAGCAAGTGGATACCGTTATAGACCCGGGAGCATGGAACCTACAGCTAAGATGGCAAGCAAAAGGTAGGTCATAGCCTGTTGTCGCCATACTTCCAATTGCCAGTTCATATCTGGGCTGCTGGAATAAGGGGCTGGAAACAGATCAATTTCCGATAGAAAATCAATCATAGACAGGCAGAGCCAAAAAGTCATTGCTCAACTAAGTAGAGTGAAATCAATCTCTTGCCATTCTAGTAGTTCTAGCCAGTTAACCCTATAGGGCAGTCCATGCAGCAGCTTCATGCTTGTTGGTTGGACTGGCATATAGTAGTGAAAATGTGCCATTTGAATTAGAACCCATTCTCTAAATACACAACTTGAATGGATTTATTGGGTGGGCTTGGATACTACTCTCCTTGGCCACTATACTTGGCTACTCCACTTGGTTACTCAGATGGGATACTCGGGCCGGGCTAGTACCAGGTTCGGCCCAGGCACCATAGGTTTGTTAGTCTTCCAATCTCACTATGGACTCCTTCCGGGGTAGGTCTTAGCAATAAGTACTAGGCAATCAGTACTAGCTCTAAAGGCTGTAGTTTCCATCTATAAAAACTTCTGGTTGGTCCCTGACACTTGCCTTTCTACTTGCTTTACTACTTGCCTTTTTCAGTTCCATGAATTAAGAAGGAAAGGAAGGGGGACTAGCTTCTTATCTTTCACTCTATGGCCGGAGACCTTATGGGGCAGTTGGGCTACCAGGATGGGCTTGATACTCATTGCCTAGAAGCTTCGGTCGATGCATGAATAAACTACTCTGGTCGGTGCCAAGTAGTCAGTGCTGCTATAAGGTCCAGTGCTATACAACCCCTATACTCAGTTAGTTGTTAGTGTCCAGGAAGGAGTTATACGTGATCGCTCTATACATATTATACTCGTCTAGACATATGATACTCGCATCTCTACGTTTCACTTCTTTACTCTCTTCTCTACCGAGATAAAGATCTAGATCTAGTATAACTTGGCCATTCCAATAGCCAATAGTCTTTAGTCCTATTTAGTACCCTTCTAATAGTCCCCTTGGCATAGTAGGTAGATATTGATTCCTTGTCCATGCATGAAGTTCCATAGCAAGAGATTAGACCCACTTCACCACTGACCTTAGCATATGGAAGGAAGGAGGTGTAGATGCCAGTCATAAGGCCAGGAGGTGCCCTTCTAGATAAGCCCATAGCCGATTATAGAGGAATCCCCTGTTTCATCGCAGATTGATGCTTAATATTGAATTTGCCAGAATGTTCCTTGCTCTCGACACGACACTGGTGAATAAGAAGTGGGGGGGGGGGGCTTGACAAAGCACCCAACCCCTACTTTAGCCCATTGATCGGTGAGGCATCCAACCCTTCACCTTCTCTCTTTGACCCTGCAGCGCTTAACTACGGTACTCTCTCACTTCGCCTAGCTGGGTTGTTCCTAAACTTGACCTTGCCTAGCCGGGTTGTGGGCCTAACAATTGGTTGGTCGGGGGAATGGTTCAGGGGATAGCTAGTTCGCCCTTACCTCGTTCTACTCTTTATTGGCGAATACAGACCCTGCCGACAAGCTGGGACAAGAGCTCCTAAACATGCATATATAAGGACAGGAACTGGGAACAGCTGACTCTACGCACTGAAGGGACACAGAGTCTCTTGCCAATGACCCTTACTAGTTGAGTTGGGCAGAGGAGAGGTAGGAAGTAGCTCCGGAACGATTATCTGGTCTCCCCTAAGGCTGAGATCACCTCCTAACCCTTGTACGATTAGACGGTATCACCTAACTAAGGCAGGTATACCTCCTAACCCTTGTACGATGAACCTGTCTCACCTAACCTAAGGCAGGTATACTATATCTATAGCCGGGATAAACTAACTGGGTGAAACACCTAGATGCGTAAGCAGGCTCGACTATTAAGGATGCGTAAGCAGGCCCTTTTTTTGACTTATTTGAGAGGGGCCACCCAATAAGTAAATTGAACCGACAACGGGGCTCGACTGATAAGGAGAGGAGAGGACCTTTAGGGTGCGTAAGCATGCTCGACTAATAAGGATGCGCAAGCAGGCTCGACTGTTAAGGATGCGTAAGCAAGCCCTTTTTTTGACTTATTTGAGAGGGGCCACCCAATAAGTAAATTGAACCGGCAACGGGGCTCGACTGATAAGGAGAGGAGAGGACCCTTTAGGGGGCTCACTATTCATATGGTGAGGAGAGGTGCTCGACCATAAGGGAGAGGGAGAGGAGAGGAGAGGAGAGGAGAGGAGAGGAACTTTAGTTGCTCGACCATAAGGTCCGGAGGGGCTCGACCATAAGGGAGAGGGCCCTTACTTCTTCATAGGGGTCACTTACTATTCATATGGTGAGGGATTTATCGCTCGACCATAAGGATGCGTAAGCAGGCTCGACTGTTAAGGATGCGTAAGCAGGCCCTTTTTTTGACTTATTTGAGAGGGGCCACCCAATAAGTAAATTGAACCAGCAACGGGGCTTGACTGATAAGGAGAGGAGAGGACCTTTAGGGTGCGTAAGCACGCTCGACTAATAAGGATGCGCAAGCAGGCTCAACTGTTAATGAGAGGATGCGGAAGCAGGCTCGACCAACGCCCCCCCCACCCAATAAGTAAATTGAACCTTTAGGTACTCGACCAAGAGGGAGAGGAGAGGTGCTCGACCATAAGGTCCGTCAGGGGCTCGACTGTTAAGGAGAGGGAGAGGGAGAGGACCGCCATTGAGAGGAGAGGACCGGCAACGGGGCTCGACCTTAAGCCCCCCCACCCAATAAGTAAATTGAAACTTTAGTTGCTCTTTAGTTACTTATTTGAGAGGGGCCACCCAATAAGTAAATTGAACCTTTCTTAGAGAAGTATTTGGTGATCGTTTCGTATATAGATAAGGGTTAGGGTATCACTCCATAATATATCTTCTCATTCTATCTCTATTATGTATGTTATCTCTCTCACCTTATCTATCTTACCATCCTCTATTTATAAGGTAGTACCAAACCTACCTTCCTTACCATCCCCCGAAGGGGGGGTAGGAGTGGTACCTATCTGGGGCCTATTCTTTTTTATAGTTTACTACTATTTCTCTTGGGTTTCACTTATTGGACGAGGGGGCCCAACCACTTGGTCTCTCTTTTTCTTTCTAGTTACCGGGGTTCCCTCTCTAGTTACTGGGTTATCCCTGTCTAGTTACTGGGTTATCCCTGTCTCTAGTGATTTATCCCTGCCTGAAGTTCTCCTTTGTTCTAGTTACCTTCTCTCTCCAGTTACCGGGTTACCTATTGTGAAAGGGGCATAGATAGATGGAGATATCTTTGGCTTTCTATTCCCCTTCCCTTTCCTTATCTATCATTACCCCGATAGCTATTTATTACTTTCCATCTACCCGAGAGCTACTTATACCTCCGCTTCTCCCGATAGCTATTTATTACTTTGGATCCTCTTGATAGGATCCATAGCCCTACCATTCACTCATTCCCCTACCTTAGTAGTAGAGGTCATAGTACCCCTACCTTTCATTCCCCTATTTGATCCAGCTCCAAGGGTGTTTCGCCAGGCCTCATCATGATTTCCTTGAATCCAACGATTGATTGTGCTTCAAACTTGGGCCTACTGAATTCCTTATTCAGCGTGGTTTGAATGTCTGCCAATGCAGCCGTCGGGTTATCGGTGCAGTACTTAATGTACCACGTTAGCGCGTGATCCTGTAAAGAAGTGTCAGGCCAGGTTAACTCCAGAAATTAATGGGCGCAAGAAACAACTAGTGATTTTATTCATTAGACAACTATTATTTATACATACACAAAATGGATCAGTTCATCTTCTAGATGACTGTCCAGCTTCACCTCATCCGTTTCGGATTAGGTGTCAACATTCCCCCCCTTAATCTGAAGGGATGTTGGTGAGTCCAAGCATCGTTCTGAATCTTTCAAGCTTTTCTCTTCCAAGCGCTTTGGTGAAGATGTCTGCAATTTGCTCGTTTGTGGAACAATGACGGAGATGGATTGTTTTGGCCTCAACATGATGTTGGATCAGATGATATTTAGTATTGATGTGCTTAGTACGATCATGGAACTTTGGGTTCTTGGCCAACTTTATTGCAGAGGTGTTATCAATCATGAGTGGAGTTGATTGTATTTTTTTTACCTGCAAATATTCAAGAATTTTCCTGAGCCACACAATTTCTTTCGTTGCTTCAGCTGCTGCCACATATTCTGCTTCTGTTGTGGAATCTGCTGGTACTGATTATTTGCGTGATCTCCAGGAGACAGCTCCCGATCCAAGACTCATAGCATATCCTGAAGTAGATACCCCAGTTTCTTTGTCTCCATCGAAGTCTGAATCAGAGTATCCAATCAAGTTGAAGTCGTCCACCTGTGTATACTTGATTCCAAGGTCTTGAGTTCCCTTCAAGTACCTTAGAACTCTTTTTGCTGCAGACCAATGTCCCTCACAAGGCTTTTGCATAAACCTGGAGAGGATTCCAACAGCAAATGAAATGTCTGGTCTGGTAGTAGTGAGGTAGATGAGACTTCCTACAAGCTATCTATACTTTGTTGCATCCTCAAATTCCTTTCCTTCAATAGATGTGAGCTTCAAGTTTTGTTCCATTGGAGTAGAAAGGGGATTGCACTCTGTCATGCCAAATCTGTTCAACAAATCTCCAATGTATTTCTTTTGAGAAAGAAATATGGACTTTGGATGTTGGGTTACTTCAATGCCAAGATAGTAATGAACATAGCCCAAATCAGTCATTTCAAAAAAATTTCCTAATTCTTTCTTTATGGATGCAATATAGCTTTCATTGTTCCCTGTCATTAAAAGATCATCTACATATACCACAAGATATACAACTGTTTTGCCAACTTTTTTGACAAATAAAGTTGCATCATCAAGATCAAAATGATTGAAGTTGAGTTTCAGAAGATGCTCAGTTAGTTTTTCATACCAGGCTCGTGGTGCTTGTTTGAGGCCATACAAGGACTTCACAAGTTTGCATACTTTGTGTTCATGTCCTTTCACAGAAAATCCTTCAGGCTGGGACATAAAAACATTCTCCTTTAGATCTCCATTCAAGAATGCAGTTTTTACATCCATTTGATGGACTTTCCAACCGTTCTGAGCAGCTAGTGCAAAGAGTGTCCGGATGGTGGCCCATTTTGCTGTGGGAGAAAAAGTTTCCTCATAATCGACCCCTTCCTTCTGTGCAAAACCTTTTGCCACAAGCCTAGCTTTGTGCTTGTCAAGTGAGCCATCAGCTTTGTACTTGTTCTTGTAGACCCACTTGCAGCCAATTGGTTTGGTTCCAAATGGAGGATCAACCAGCTTCCAAGTGCCATTCTTTATGAGGGCATCATACTCCTTCTGCATCGCTTCTTTCCATTCATCATGAGAAGCAGCTTCTTTGAAGGAAGTTGGTTCAAAATCTGTAGACAAGTTCAATTCACAATCATAAGTAACATCCATATCAACAGGTGAATTAGAGTTATCTACATCACCTCCATCTTGTCGGTTTGTATTTCTGGTTCCTGTTTTTCCAATTTCATCAGGATGAACACTTTCAAGTGTCTTTGTCAGCCACTTTGGGGGACCTTTCTGAGATGGTCCAAGCTATTCTGTTGATTGAGTTGGGTCTGAATCAAGATTGAGTCTCCCAATTCTATCAATTACATCACTTAAAGCATCATCCGTTGTTGGAGTGTCATGCAGGGGAGATTGTTCTTCAGAAGAAGATTTCACATGTTGATCTAGTGTAGGAATCCCCCCTTCAAGATGTGGAATCTGATTATCAAACTCTTGAAATGATTTCGGTTTTGTGAATCTATCCAAGCGATCAAGTTGCCGCTCAACAACACTGTCAGATTTGGATGACTCAAGAAAAATGACATCTCTAGATAAAACAAACTTTTTATTTACTTCATCATAGAGGCGGTATGCTTTAGATGTGTTTGAATACCCCAGGAAGATACAGTTACGACTTCTAGCACCAAGTTTGTTTCTATGTACCTTTGGTATTAAAGCATAACAGGTGGAACCAAATATCCTGAGATGTTTTACCGAAGGAACATGTCCATACCACAATTCATAAGGAGTCTTGTTTCTTATAGCACTAGATGGACATCTATTCTTTATATATGCAGCACATAGAACAGCATCAGCCCAAAACATTGTCTTTACATTTTTGAAGAAAAGCATGGATCGTACCATATTCAAAATTGTTCTGTTCATTCTTTCAGCTACACCATTCTGTTGAGGATTATAAGGCACAGTTGTTTGATGTTTAATCCCATGTTGGCGAAGATAGTGTTCAAATTCATTTGATGTATATTCTTTTCCATTATCAGTGCGAATAGACCCAATATGAGATTGTGCATCATTTTCAATCCACTTAAGAAAATTCTTGAATGTTTGAAATGCATCAGATTTGTTCTTCAATAAGTAAACCCAACACATTCTGGTGTAATCATCAATAAATGTCATGATATATTTATTTCCATTTGCAGAAGGAACAGGCATTGGACCACATAAATCTGAATGAATAAGTTCAAGCTTCCTATGTGCTCTTGAATGTGAATCATGAAAAGACTGTTTGCTATGCTTTCCTAGAATGCAAGCATCACATTGTTTATGTTTTCTAGGAATTGTAGGCAAACCAGCAACACCATTTTTCTTCAACAAGCGGAGACTATCATAGTTTAAATGTCCAAATCTAGCATGCCATAATAAACTTGATGGAAGTGTACCTTCATCATGATGAGAAATATATGAAAAATTTTGTGCATGAGCAGAGGTTCCTTGCAGTTTAAGAAGTCTTTCTTCTTCTATACCTCTCATGACAAGTGAATGGTCAGATGCCTTTCTTACCTCAAGCTTTCCATCAAACATATGAATGGAGTGACCTTGCTGGCGGATGTGGACCAGGGACAGCAAGTTTCTCTTGAGCTGTGGGAGATATAGAACATGATCCAGAAGAAAGTCTGGAAGACCAGGCAGTTTAAGCCTGACTGTGCCAAGCCCTGATGGCTTGATTTTTGACTGATCTGCAAAGTATACTGCTCCATCAACATTATCAGTGAAATCTTCAAAAAAATCTTTACTATGAGTCATATGACAGGTTGCTCCTGAATCAAGCAACCAGTCATTTTTCGAAGAAGTAAGTGAAGCATTAAACAGATCTTCATTTACTCCAATGTTACATTGTGCCTCAATATAGTGAGCGGATTCAGGTGCTTTACCTTTGTCTGAGTCATCAGTTTTACCTTTCTGCTGATTTCTTCTCTGCTCAATCTTTTCCCATGGTAGCTTGCATGTAGAAGCATCATGAGATCCATTTCGTTTGCAGCGAATGCAATGTAAGTCTGCCTTTTCTGCTTGAGAATGTCTGCCCCCCCTGCCTCTGAAATATCTTTCTCTTTCTTTTGAATGCATACTGTAACAAAAATTATTTTTGCTGATGGAAAAATAATTTTGCTGATAAAAAGAACTTCTACTGATGTACAGTGAAAGTATACTCAAAAGGGCAACAGATTCTTTATGCACTAAGTTTTCTTCAAATGTATTCAAAATTTTATAAAATATCCTCCACTAAGTATGTCAAAGGAAACACATCTTTAAAAACTGAAACTGCGAAGGAAAATTCACTTTAGCATATGGACTGAAAATAAAGCAACCATGTTCATTAAACATTATAGCTTCAGCAGTTTAGGCAGATCCACATATTCCAGCATCTATCGCGCTTCACAGCAATAAGCTCAAGCATGGCATCATAGACCCTAGACATGCATTTCCAAATTAAATTAAGAAGCCTCTGCTGCGGGCTGAGCGAGATTCAATTTCTCTAGTAGCTTAGACAGAGATTCGGGCGAGTAAACATTTTCTGTTAACTATATTACAATCCATACAGAATTTTCGATGGAGAAACCAAAAAGTACACTAGTGTTCACAATCGAAAATCTATATATTTATGGCCGTCTCCATTAAGTAATCTCGTAAGAGCCTATAGAAAGCTTCGGTGCCTTCGTTGGAATAGAAGCTGCTTTAGAGTTGAGCTCTCTGAATTTATATTCAACAGAATTGTTGACAAAATGGATACCAGCGATACCTCTGAGCACTGAATACCTTTACCAAACGCACCCTTAAAAAATTTCAACACACAAAGGGACCATTCCATTACATGGTCTTCAAACACCATTCCCACCATGCATTCCCATTGTACTCTACGCAGCGAACTTCAATGGTGATTCAACGAACTTACTGCTCGAACAGGAATGATCTCGTGACAGAGAATTCCACTCTCAACCTCACCGATGACAGAAACCTTGTCATCTCCAATGCAAACGGGAGCAGTGTTTGGTCCTCAAACACTTCCGGATACCTCGTTGTGGGATGCGAACTCCGAAACGACGGCAACCAAAAACACAGTCTTCATTAAAATAAGAACGCAGCCACCATTACAAAAACGCAGTCTTCATTAAAATAAGACCGCAGCCACCATTACAAGAAACGCAGTTACCATTACATGAAACGCAGTCGCATTTTTTTTTACAAACGCAGTCTTCATTAAAATCAATACAATGCAGTCTTCATAAAAACGCAGTCATGGTTACGACAGCCTCAATACAACGCAGTCATTCTTCAAGAAAAAAACGCAGTCACCATAGACTACTTGATATCAGTTTTGTTTGAATGGAAAGGGATAGTCTTTTACCATGGTTCGACAGCAGAAACGCATCAACGCATAGAGCTTACATTCAACAGCGCATTCCACGCTCACCGCACCATATTCTGTCATGCCAGAGGCGCTCAGAACACCGCCAGAAGCACGCAGTCTCAGGACAGAGGTTTCATGAGGCAGCAGAAACCTGGCAGAGGCAGGAGTTATTTCTGGGACCTGTGCTCTGATACCATGTCAGGCCAGGTTAAATCTAGAAATTAATGGGCACAAGAAACAACTGGTGATTTTATTCATTAGACAACTATTATTTATACATACACAAAACAGATCAGTTCATCTTCTGGATGACTGTCCAGCTTCACCTCATCCGTTTCGGATTAGGTGTCAACAAGAAGTAACCAACATTACATTATTCATTTGATCATCTGTAATATTCTGGGCTATCCACACGGCCTTCACAATGAACCAGAACTCGTCTGGGTCCTCATTTCCCAAGCCCTTGAAAATGGGAAACTTCACTGCATTCGTCATATTGAATGGTGGTGAAGGTGGTGGCATGTGGGTGAAGGTGTATGCAATTGAGGTGAAGATGGAGGTGGTGTGGGTGGATGGGGTATTCATGGGAACCCTTACCTTATTAACTGGACAACGCTTTGCGGTGAAGCCTGTGATGCTCCTTCGTTGTCACTCATAGGAGGCTCAATCAACGAGCTATATTCAGGGCATGTTCTCCCTCTATCCATGAATAAATTTCCACTTTGCGTAGCTCCAAACATCAAGGTAATTGCATAACCTGCTTTTCACACAAGAGAATTTTAATCTAAGTATTCAAAGATCTTAAATACTTACCTTGCGGTCCTTTGAAGAAGCATCACTATGCTTCATTGTAGCTGACCGAGGTATTGACCATGAATTATGTCACAAATCCTCCTATGATGCGATCAAGCCAGTGATCGACAGCGCACGTGATCTTATCTTAAGAGGCTTATAATCCCCACACTAGCTCTGGGGTCCACACTATTGGACCGTCCAACCTCCACCTTCCCTGGAAGTCTGCCCATTTAGCAATCCACTCGTATAGCTCGATCGGGAAGGAACATAAGAAAATTTTGTGTATCTTTGTGTATAGATACCTATCCAACCACTGTTCTTTCGTCAATCGCGGATTTCTGTTTTCTTGCGTTGCGAATTCGTGGATATTTCTATCCAACCACTCCTCAATTTCTTTCTTTGTTGCATTCTAGTGATGCGTCATCAAACATCACTTTATGCAGATCCCGGTCCCGGAAACAAAACCATTTGCTGGCTTAATGGGTCCTAACCCAGGTTCAAAGTTAAGTTTTCCAAACAAATCCCTACACTATTGGCCCTTTCGACATAAATCTGCGGAGCACGAACTGAAGTCTCACCCGAAGCAGTATGGGGGAATGCTGGAACCAAGTTTTTGCACCCAGAGATGAGAGTGATGTTGTTTTACGCCCTAAACCTACCTTCGCATAGATTGATAAGCCCTTAGGACTTAGAGATATAACTTCCCTTAATAAGAGTCTATACCTCCGAGAAGGCCTACAACTGTCTTTCGCGGATCCTAAACAGGTGAAGAAACCACTCACGTGCCTCTGTGATTACTCCTAACTTCATATTTACCCATATTGACTTAAGTGTTCAATAACTTTAACATGAAACAAGATATTCTTCGCATAAACAGTTATTCTTACTTGCGTTCATATGACAATATAAATCATGTAAAATCATGCATAAATACAGTATTAGTTCATAAACCCATCATTCATCATAACATAATAGCACATTCATTCATAATAGAAGGAAATAGATAAACACGGGAATTTATGGAATAATCTCTTTATTAATACTTCAGTTCTTCTTACAGTCTCAAGACTTCCCTGTGCACTCAGCTGCAGGGGTCCACGCACTTAGCTGGAGACTCTACTCTAGGCCTTTGTGCACACATTTGTAGAGCCTCTCTTCTAATCTAAGACTTCTTCGCTCTTTCTTCTACTGACCCATTACGTTCGCCTTCCTTGATATCTATTATCCCTTAGACTCTCTAAGGCTCTCCTTTTAATACAATCCCATGGTCCGAGGACCATGGGTAGGTTTATACAAGCCGACACAACTTACATAAAAGAAGGGTAAAACCCTTTATGACACTTTACTATCTACGTGCTCTGCAACCACATCTTGCAGAGACTTTACATTCTTTACAACAAAACTTGGGCTTTTGCCCCAAAATTGACCCTAGGGGACCCTGTCCCAACACCTTCCAACACTCCATTGTGCTTCTCCTGTATCAAATTCTCTCTCATAGAATAGTTGGGAATACATAGTTGACAGTTCTTGAATAAAAAATCATCCTACAACATGAACTCTTTCCATGGGCTTGTATCTCTGTTCACAGCGTTCTTACATGCATCAAAATCTTCTTGAAAATCAACATCAATTGCATACAAATCCTTCAAATATTCAAAGCCTAAAACCCGCACTTTACTCTCTTGCATGATCAAACTCCTCTTGCTTAAAGCATCATCTACCTTGTTTTCTTGTCCACTTATATGCTTTAGAACAAAGGTGAAACTCTGGATAAATTCAACCCACTTGGTGTGCTTATGGTTCAACTTGTGTTGCTGCATTATATATTGTAACGCAAAATTATCCAAAAACATAACAAACTCATTGGGCATTAAATAGGGCCCCAATGCTTCAAATCTTGAATCACAACATAGAACTATTTGTCATAAGAAGAGTATTTATGTTTTGAGTCACTTAAGTTCTCGCTGAAATATGCAACATGTTTGTCTTCTTGGCTCAATACAGCTCTAATAGTTGTCCCACCGGCATCACATCTTACTTGGAAAATATGATTGAAGTCAGGTAACTTCAACACTAGTTTCTTGACGATCTTCTTCTTCAATAGATGGAAACTTGTCTTTGTTGTTGTTGTCCAACAAAATGGTTGTCTATCCTTATTGATTATATCTATGATAGGAGTGATAATACCACTAAAATTATTGATAAACTTCCGATAGAAGTTGGCTAGTCCATGAAATTTTCTAACTCTAAAAATGACCTTAGGTGAAGGCCAATTCACAATTGCCTCTATTTATACAAATCCATTTTCATCCCATCTTTGGGAATGAAAAAACGTAAGTATACTAACTTGGGTTCATGAAAATACATTTCTTTAAGTTAATTAACAAATTTTCTTGTTGCAATATTTCCATAACATATCTCACATGTCTAAGGTGCTCTTCTTTAGTTTGACTGAAAATCAAAATATCATCTAAAAAATGACAAACTTACCAATGAACTCATTCAAGACTTCACTCATCAACCACATGAATGTAATAGGTGCATTTTTTAGTCCAAATGACATGACCAACCATTCATACAATCTGTCATTGGTCTTGAAAGTTGTCTTCCACTCATCCCCTTCTCTGATCTGGATATGATGGTAACCACTTTTCAAATCAATCTCCGAAAAGTAAGTTTCTCCACTCAAACAATCCATCATATCATCCATTTGTGGCAATGGAAATCTGTATCTAATCATGATCTTGTTGATTGCTCTAGAATCTATACACATCCTCCATTATGCATCCTTCTCTGGACTTAGTAGTATAGGCACAATGTATTAACTCAAGCTCTCTCTTATAAACCCTTTGTCCAACAACTCTTTAACCTGTTTCCTTATTTCTTCATTCTCCTTGGGTATAATTTGGCATGCATCCTAATTTGGAAGGATTTCTCTTGGTATCAAATCTATATGGTGGTTGATGCTTATTTTGGGTGGAAACTCGCTTGGAAAATCACCTACTACAATATTATTAAATTCATGCAACATTTCCTTAATTCCAATAGGTAAATCTAAAATTTTACTGTGCATAAGTATTACCTTTGGTTTTCATATTACCGCATAGCCAACCTTCTCTTTCTCCATTTGCGGCATAAATCTTTACCACTCAACAACAGTGCTTTGGGGCTGCTTGTCATATCTACACTTTCTTCTTTCAATGATACATGAGTATGTTTGATGCCATCCTTTTCAAAATTGTAGCAATTTCTCTCCCCATCATGTATTACTTTCCTGTTTAACTGCCATGGTCGACCCAAAAGGATGTGGAAAACATCCATTGGCATTATATCACAAATTACCTTGTCCTTATATCTGTCTATCTGGAACTAAACTTCGCTATATTCATTCGCTAACAATTTGTATCCCATTTTCAACCATGATACTTTGTATGGTGTTGGGTGTTTAATCCTCTCCAATCCCAAATTTTCCACCATTTCTAGGGAAATACAATTTTTAGTGCTTCTGTTGTTAATCACTACCTTGCAACACTTCCCTTTTTCTTTACACATAGTCTTAAACAAGGAAGCTCTTTTCGCTAGTTCAACAGTTTCTCCAGTTGGCTTCAACAAGACTTTATTCATCATCAATGCCTCTCTAGTTTCTGGTATATTTTCTACCTCAAGTTCTTTTGCTTCTATTGCTTCTGGATGAACTATTTGTGCACCATTTTTTCCCACATTCTCATTCTCGGGACACTCAAAATATTTGTGACCCATTTTTCCACATCTGTAGTACTCGTAAACAGTTTCTCTGCCTCTTCTTCTACCTCTCTGGTAAGGTCTTCCTCCTCTAGTGCCACCTTTTTTATCTAGCTTCCCTTGCTATTTTGAGCTGTCTGCATCATTGTTTTGAGTTGGAATCTTTCCTCTTCCAGTTGAATGTCCTTTTCCTAAATAAAAACCTCACCCTCTACCCGAATTCTACTTCCTTGCTATCTTTTCTTCTACCTTCAAGGCATACTAGTATGTTTCTTCCATGGTCCTTGGAGAAAGCATGCCTATTTCATCTTGAATATCCATTCTTAAGCCCTTAATATAACTTGTCATCTTTTCAAGGGTGTCTTCCACATAACTTGCTCTCAAGTTAACTTTGTAAAATTATTTGGTATATTATTTTACTATCAGTGACATTTTATTGAGGTTTTTCATCTTCCTGTAAAGAGTTAACTGATAATATTTTGGTAAGAATTTATTCTTCATATTTTCCACCATCTTATCCCAACCTTTGATCGATGGCTTATTCCTCTTCCTACTTTTAACCTACACATTGTCCCACCATAGTGTTGCATGACCCTTCAACCTTATTACTGCAAAATTCAGCCTTTTGTCATCATCCATCTCTTCATATTCAAAATACTTGTCTAACTCACTCATCCAATCAAACAAATTTTTAACTGTTAGGCTACCACCATAGGTAGACAATTCAGGTTTTGGTCTTGAACTTGAGCCGAACAATGATCTCAACAAATTGACTTCTGGAGGTTCCTCAGTAGGTGTTTTCCTCCTTCCTCAACTTCTTCTTCACATTCACCATTATTCTAGCATTAGGATCTCATTGTCTCCCTACCTCCATGGCCTCTAAATGAGCTTACAACCTCCTTGTCTCTTCTCTCATTTTTGTATTACCCATAGGTCTGCCTCCTCGATCGTGTGGTCTTCCTGCTCGCATATCCATCTTATTGCTCTGATACCACAAATTGATACAACACGCAGGCCAAAACGAGAAGTAGAAACCAAGGCGTAGTCCATAATTATTTTTGTGTGTGTGGATTCGCTACGAAATTATTTCATAATGCCTATTTTCCAATTTACTATTTTGTCGTTATGAAATCATATTTCGTAGCGCCTGCTAAAATTATGTATTATGGTTTCGGGGAAGATGAAACAACTCGGTCCTCTGAAAAATCATATTTCCATGGCCTTGACTTGCTTCTCGACATAGGAAATGATCCCACATGCCTTTCTTCATCAAGGATTGCATGATAGCTCAAAGCTAATGGTAAAAAATAAAATCTAAAGAACGTGAAAACATTCAAACCATGGGTACTCTATTTCAATGCTCAGCTCAATGTAACTACCTCACGTTCCCACTTCTGAACACCATGGCACATTACTTTGTGGGTTGTGAGACCATTTCAACAAGAATGCACAAAATGTATGCATAAATCACAACAACTAAGGCTTAAATGCTTAGATTCTTAATGTAATTTGATGGAATAAAAAAAAACTTTCAAAAATAAACAACACACAGGAATCAAATTACAATTAACAACAATTTATAAGCAGACAACGATTTTCTTCAACACTGGACTTCGATTTAGTTCAAAACCACAACAACTTACAATCTCATTGGTCATTAAATTTCTTCATTCACATAGAAACAAACACTTTCCTATTCATAGAGATGGAAAGCACAATATATGTAACCTACATAAATGTAAGTTCATAGAGGAAAACAACGAGCCCTCTCTTATCCATTTTTTTTCCTTCCAATCACTCATGCTCTTTAAAAAAACTAACATGGGAAAACCAAGGGTCACAAGAGATTAATTGTTTCATCTTCTCTACGGAACTAAAAATCATATTTACAACCAAAATATCTCCAATTAAACATTCAAAACTCCTTCTAAATTAAACATTCAAAATTTATAAACAAAGACTTCCCCCCAGCTTTACCATGTGACCATCCCATCATATTGGAAAGATTTTGTCCATTCTTCATCAAATTTTGTGCTCCATCTATTCAGCTACATCAAACACTTATCTTTCTAGGAAAATACTACTCCAACTAGTTGTAAATAAAGGAAAATCCTCCTAGATATAGGTTATCTATCACACTTAATATTTATACAATAGAGGCCACCCTTAATATGAGGCTATGAATCCATAACAATGAATTTTTAAGGCTTATCTCTAAGTACTCTTAGCTATCCCATAACCCATAAACTCTCACAAGCAAGGAACCCTTCTATAGCTATCTTAATTAACTAACACACTTCCCCCTCAACTCGCAACACACCAAGAATGGGATCCCCTTCTCTACCCAATATTCCTTCATGCTTATCCTAATTCCCTCATAGTGCACTATCATATTCTATCTAGAGAATCTCTATACCCCCCCCCCCCCCAACCCCCAACAAAAAAAAAAAACTTAGTTTTCGACATATCTTCCTCTACCTCAACCTTCAACCCTATCACCTACAAGGTTATGAAAATCCTATGGATCTAAATTCCTGATAAATTCCTTACAACAACATTATGACCATTTCCATAACCACGATAAATTAACAAGATAAGCCTATATGGAAGTACATTATAGATAACTAAAGAATAATCCATTTCCCATCCTTCCATTCCATATCATAACAATAATTCCCTCCATAATACTTGCATGTGTGAATTGACAAGATTATATTTTAATGCCAATCTCTTACCATTTGTCTTTATATAAATCCCACATTTAATAGTTAGTCCTAAATCTTAGAATAATAGAAAATGGGGATTAATTTTAAAGGTTTTATAATCGAGGGTTAAGGATTTTAGGTTATGTCACTAGCTAAGGTCTTCCCAACTTAGCGCTCTTAAGCTTCCAATGAGCTCCTTTTACTTTCCCCACTTACAGAAGTATAACACCCATCTTTATTTTTAATCCTCCTTCATTTGCAACAATCAGGGTGTTCCTATTATAATTGAATGTAGAATCACAATTTATATATTGTCTTGGATTACAACCATCTCTTTAGTACATTTACAGTCATACTTTGAAATAAAATTGAGGTATTACACACACTGCCTTCATCACAACACAATTTTTTCAACACATTGAATATCACAGTGCACTAAAAATGATTGAAAGCACCAATTTGGTGTAGTTGTTATTCATGTGCACACCGCCATCGCTTGATGTTGTTACTAATGATGCATTGTGTGTCTAGTCTTAATGGAAGCAACACATATGGTGCATTTGTACATTCATTAATGCACCATATATCATACAAAATTTAGCACATGCTACAGTTAGAACTTTCTACTACATTTAGAATCCTTTCAAGTACCACTGATTGGTGTGGCCTATATAGGCACTAACATTTGTTTTTGGTTGAAACCTAGGATTGCATTGGAAGCAAAAATTTCAAAAAAATGTAAAATGGATTTAAATTTTAAACAAATTAGAATGTTGATTAAGGAATAATAATAAGTTTACCTAGTCTCTCCTTTGTCGAGGAGGCGTGGTTTCCATACAGTGAATAAAAACTTGAAAAGTTGGTAAAGTTTGAAAAATTCCAAATAAAAAACAAATTAGTCACGACAGAGAAGAAATAGGGAATGCAATAATTTAGTGACACTAGATAGTAAGATGCTCATAAGGGACAAGGATCAATGATGGTTATACGTGTCTGAAGCATAGAATGAAGGTTTAAATGACAATTTGGTTTGGAATTTTATTTATTTTACAATACTAGAGATATGTGGGTGTCGTGCTTTCTAAATCTCAAAGCACTTGTCTCATAAAACAACCTAATTATTTACTTATGTAAAACCATACAAATATATGAGTCTATGCTTACTTATGGGATTCAAATGGATGTATGTTCTTTCCCCTCTATGTAACCAAGAAGAGAGAGAGATTTAGAGATCAAAGGTCTTCGATGATGCTCTTAATTATTCCCTTTCAATATAATGAGAGGGTTAGTCATTGTTTATGATTGATTCTCTTGATGTTTCCAAGATTATCTATTTATACTTCGACCCTAGAGTATCCTTCTTCATGTTGTCCTTCCTTGATGTAGTCACCTTAGCTCTAATACCATGTTGAGAAATCTAGGGGGAAACAAGTGTAGGTGATTTCTCTTACTTCGATAACTGCTTGTGATGTATTTTTTACTTTACTTGATTAACTTCTTCTTTACTTTATTCTTATTAGTGTTCTCTATCATCAAAAAACTACCAAATCATACAGAATAATGAGACAATAGGACACAAGATATAGGCGATCAGTCAGGGCCAAAACCTCTCCAACTAAGAGGAAAACCCACCAGAATCCTTCTCTTCTTATAGAAATTCAATTGAAAAATTCCAAGACGTCTGACCCTTGAACAAGACCCTCCAAGACCAAGTCATCCTTCCTTCTTGATGAGCTTTCCTTACACAGCTTCTAGCAAAAAGCTTCAACCTTCTAGCAACTTCTCCAGCAATTTCAACCCCAGCAATAATTTTTGTAACTTTGACCTAGTAGCTTCACAACTTCAACCTTGATGCAGCTTCAACAAATTTGACCTAACAAATTCACAGATTCGATATAGAGGTAGCTTCACAACTTCGACCTTGCAGCTTCACAACTTCGATGCAACTTTACAATTTTGTCTAGCCCGGAAACTATAGAAACCCTGACGAAAGAGAGAGAGACAGAGGCCCAAAAACTTCGATCTTGATCTTCTTCTTCTTCATAATCCTTTTCCAACTTCTATCTTGAGGAGATTGAAATTTCTTGGGTGAGTGTGCAAATGAGGTCAAATTCCTTCTTATTTATAGGCTTATGAGGGGTACAAATTTCTATCTTGAGGCTGACTTGTCCCTTCATGTAGGCCAACTTGATCTTTGTGCCATGACCAGGCCTTGGAGGGTCTTTTGACTCAATAATTTTTTCTTTACAATATGTAACATGCCCAAATGGGTCTTCAATACATGAAAATGACTCAATTGACTTTATGACAAACCTATAAGAACTCAATGGGTGCTTGACCTAAAAATAAATTTCCCTTGAGCATGAAACCCATGCCTCAAGAACACAAATAATAAATTTATTTTTCTCTTTTCATTAGATACATAATATCACGATTACATATGCCATTATGAAGACTGAACCTAGTTGCATATTTCAACATAGTGGACCATCTGCAACAAACAATCCAAATTAGTACATGATTATACAAAACAACAAATCATTAATTGTAATATACAGAATTGCAAAATTCCCAAATTATTACAATTGTTAATTTAATCAAACAGATCTAATGTTTGTCTTTCTATTATGTTAAATAAGTTACAAGGTCAATCTACCAATTAGGCCTACAATTAATTTATCATACCATCTTTTAAAACCTAAACAACTGGTTTAGTTAGTTTATGAAAATCATCATTTTCTCATGATAGAGCCCATCCAGTCCAAGTGTTGAACCTGGATGCTCTAATACCGCCTATAACTAACCCACCCCACCTACCCTAGTGAAATGGGTTGACTGATAATCCAACTCCTCTTCTACATTCAAAAGAATAAGAATACTATTCTATTTTTTATTATTTGTTTTTTCTTCCTTCATCCATTTTAATGACGTTTGGGATTAATTATTTCCAGCTCTTCCTTAGAGTCTCCCAACCTTGACCCATATATATATATATATATATATATATATATATATATATATATAGATATATAGATATATATATATATATATATATATATATATATATATATAGATATATATATATATATATATATATATATATATATATACTGACATAACCATATGCCAACTTTTCATTGGCTTATTATATTCTTTTTTGTACCTATGCAATAGTCTCCACGCCTTAAATCTATTCCCTAACTCCTATCCAAACATGCCATGTCAGCTTGCTATAGAGGCCCTGCTCACATAAAAGGCGTAGAGGTTTTGACTGGATCCCCACACATTCAAATAATGGATCCTTCGCATGCTTATTCAGACAGGGTGACATGCGTGAGATTTATGAGGGGTGGTCACCCTCCATAATGGGTGGTGAGAGGAAATCATCGATCACCATATCAATGGCTCACTATCATTCCAGTGGTCAAGCCCATTTCCCAAATCTGCCATAGGCACCCACCGAAAGTAAGTTCTATATTTCAGCGAAGCCTCTAGTGGGTGCATAACGACAAAATGGGGCCCATTCTTCCATCCTCCTCCCTGTACCAACCCACCACGTCACCCCTATCCCATTATCTCGATGCTCTCTCAACTGCTCTTTCACGCACCTCTGGGACATGTGGGCTAGTGGGACATACCTCCGCCTACCCCTACTTCTAGTTGTTCCATGAGTTACAACACCTCTTAATCCCGCACCAACTCACCCTGATGCACTGTTTGGGTGACTCCTTCAACTACTCCTTTTTAATCGACTGGGGTATGTCCCTTTGAGACACCTCATCCTAGTTCTAGCCTCTCGACAATGCATTCTACCCGCACATCTTGCACCTCTGGGGTAGGGACCACCGGGACACATCATCTTGACCGTAACACCCCGACGCTCCTCTATCATGCATCTCTTGGGCTTCAGGGATGACCCTTTGGGACATGTGAGTTAGTGGGCCACACCTCCACATGGCCCTTTCTCCCAATTGGTTCACAACATGGCACTGCCATGGAATCTCATGCTGGCTCACCCAAGTCACTTCCTTATGTGCTCTCGTGACCATCCCAGGGTGGATTCTACAACTGACTCGTTTGGTGGCCCACCTCCTAATCAATAGTGGAGTTGTTGGCCTTGCATGTTTTCCACTGCACCCCGACTTACGTCACCCCGCTTGCTCTTAGTGTTGTCCATCAAAAGTTCCAGGATATGGCGTCCAGGCCATGTCATCCCTCCTTTCTCCTAATCACGATAAGGAGGAAATATCGATAGCCAATCCATGGCTTCCACGGCTAGGTCTTCTATTAGATCTATCACATAATCTTATACAATTAAAGCATAAGGCTTAGGCCTCGCCTAACCTTGCTACAACACCACCCCATGCATAACTTCTACATTAGAGCATGGTTCCATTTATGGTCTCGCTATGATGGTTCTACGAATTTCTGGAACTACACCAACATTTCTCCATGACCACCATGGTTTTCTAAGGCACCTATTGATGTTATCCTCCTAAGATTATGGCAGAGTGACTCCTTCCGAGTCCACGGGGTTCACATGCCACCACAAAGGCCACAAGAAGATTTGCATTCCTATAAGGAGTGAGGAAATCCTTCTGCAAGTTCAAATGCAAGTGTGTGCCTCACAGACATGCATATAAGGGTTATGTTTCTGGCCCTCAATAGTTCCTTGCATGGGGACAAGGAATACCAGGCATGCCTACGCTAGTGATGTTTCAACACACTAATAAATTGTATTGAATTCCTGAAGGGCCTTCACCTCTCCTTCCACATGCCTGGGAACACCCAATGGTTCCTAATGCCCTGACAGGTGAAACTACACCTATCCAAGGCCTTAGAGGAAGGTCATCGCAACACCATGCCATGCATAACTTCTCCAATTGAGTATGGTTCCATTTATGGTCTGCCTATGGTGGTTCTATGAACATATCGACTTGCACCAACATTTCACCATGACCACCATGGTTTTCTAAGGCACCTACTGATGTTATCCTCCTAAGCTTATGGCAGAGCGACTACTTTCGAGTCCACAGGGTTCACATGCCACCACAAAGGCCACAAGAAGATTGGAATTCCTAGAATGAGTAAGGAAATACTTCTGTGGGTTCAAATGCAAGTGTGTGCCTCGTGGACATGCATATAAGGGTTATGTTTCTAGCCCTCAAGGATTCCTTGTATAGGGACAAGGAATACCATGCATGCCTACGTTGGTGATGTTTCAGGCACCCTCTGCCAATAAATTGTATTGAACTCCTGAAGGGCCTTCACCTCTCCTTCCACACGCTAGGGAACACCACATCATTCCTAACTACCTAACAGGTGAAACTGCACCTGTCCAAGGTCTCAGAGTAATTTGGCTTTTAGTTATGACACTCTAACATTTCCTTCTAGACAAGATACTCCACCTTGAACACCATGGCTACTGTTAACCATCCAGGCAATAAGTAACCACATCCTCTCAAATCCAATATGCTACTCATAATGCACACAGGTCCTTTGGACCAAACCCAGATCAATGTGTAGTGTAGCCCCTGTGGTGCAAGTAAATTCTCAATGCAGGCACAAACAATTCCTTTAGCCTGAGAGAGCGGGTCTAGCCACAAACAAACAATCTATGGAAAACTTCTTTAAGCTAGAATCAAATAAGAGGACCTACCTCTTAGAACGCCATTCTGCTTGGTGATGATCCTGCTTCCTCACTCCAGCTACTTTCTGTTTCCTTCCTTGAATACCTGAAACAAGAAAACAAACAACAACAACAAAAATGATAGCATACAAATTGCATTCAACCTACTTAACAGGTCAAGGAACATTAAGCCATCAAATTTAAGATAACTCTTCAATGTAGGAAATCAATCAATAGTTGTATTCATATAAGTTCAAAAAGAGATTAAAATCAATGCCTTGACGTTACTGGTCTTCTCCGACATATCCGGGTTCCCACACTTCTGCTAGCATCTCATGGATATCCCCAACAATGGAAGTTTTAAGGCCTCTTTCCTTTAGTCTCAAACCAAACTAAACACATTATTCTCCCTCAAACATCAAGTAGAGAGCTACAAGCTATAGATGTCTTGCTGATTATTCAAGCTCCAAAAATACCAAGACTAAAACTAGTGAAGCTTGTAAAAGGAGAGGTTTTATAGCTTGGATAGAGGGGAGATGGTTCCTCTTATCATGGGAGAAGGATTTATCTCTTGGTTTGGTTCCATCCTAATAGGGGAAATGAGTCCAAACTAACTTCCTTGACTCCATCTAGCCCAACCATTTACTAGACTTCTGTTACGAAGCTTCTAGACCTGGAAGCTTTGACTCCATATTTAAAAAACTTGCTAAAAGAGGATCGGTGCGACTGAGAAAAGGCTCAATAGCATTGTATGATGCTAGTCTTGGTTTTAATCTCTGCAAATTGACGCAAGGAGGAAACTGGTCATTAGTGCCGGTCTTGTAAATTGGGGTAAAAGGAAGATTCTTGGGAAATGATGTAAAGGGGAATTATTCTGCTCATGAAGAGGGACATACTGGGAGTTTCTTCATGATGGGAAAGCATGTAGGGTTCAATATATAGGTCCTCCAATATTGTGGAATGGGAAGTACAGGGACAGTGACAAAATGTTGTGTAATAGATGCCCCCTAATGCGTGAAGGCGAGGGGTAAAATGCTTTACAAGTAGATGCAGGGAACTGGAGTCCATCATTGGAAAACCTGCAAGCAAGCATAGATACATATACATCACTGAAAACTCTAACAAATGATACTGAATCGTGTTATGGACGTATCCATCCATATAATGATCATGTAAATGGATCCAAGGCATGGGCGCATCCATCCAATAGAGAGGATCATAACGAAACCAAGGTATGTTCGCAGCCATCCAATAATGAGAAGGATCACATATAACAACTTATGGTATGGTCCCAGCCATCCATCTGAAAGAGACATGTATATCAGCATGATTATGTCACATTTCCTTGTAACCTAGACTTATGTAATCTGAGCCCAGGGTCTTGCGCTCCAACATGACCCGATCAAAGTACAAATCCTAACATGTGAATGAATGTGTTGAAGTCGAACATGCTATAAAGTCGCTTGATTACTGGTCAATGATGTGAACCGTTAACAAGCACGAGAGGAACCACCAATAATGACAATGGCTCTCAAGGTACTAGAAACACATTTCAAGGAATGTGAATAAAGGAACCGAAGTCGAACACCCATGAAATCACCCAATTGAAAGCCAATGATGTGAACTTATCGTCGAGTGAGAAGAAATCGCCATTAGGGCATGCAAGCTCTAAGATACTGGAAGGGAGTCTCTTGGCCAACTTCTTGGATAATGAGCTGAAGTCAACAGGAATAGACTGTGTTGAAGGAGGGTCGTGATGTATCCCACATCATCGACACGAGACAAAGGGATGCAATGATTTCAGATGATACAGAGGATCAAGAGTAAGTGTAACCACAGAGGGACTAACTCTTGAACATATCAGCGACACAACTCTAGAGTTTGGCAGCTTTTGGATCCATGAGATCGGTGGTCATGATGACGTGGCAGAGATCAAATGGAAGGAAAAATTTAATGGCCCAACCCAGGAAGTTCAATGATGAAAAGGATGACATCCCAACCCGACACGAAGCAGAAAGTGTCATGTTCAAGAGTGAGCTGCTGACACAATTCATAGAATTTCCAATTTTCCCCCACCATTTCTAGCATGTACCCCAATTATTTTTTATCGCACGCTTGAAGGGGATAACATGTTCTTGCATGTAATTTCATCCTTCAGACAAATCCGATCTAGCAAGTTTAATGAGCCCTAGGAATGAGAAGCTCATGTCCCTCATGGTGACGAATCCAATGTCTTTTAATCTTTTAATGAGTCTAATAAAGGTGTAACTCAATATCTTTTTCATGTTTAGAGAGTTTGAAAAAGACACAGAAAAGAAAACTCCACATGGTCCCTTTTCATACATTTGTGTCTCTTGATCCCAAAAAGCTAGAAAATGATACTTGAGAGAACCACTTGACCATTCCAGTCAAGGAGTACCTTTTTCGTAAATAGTTTATCCCAATCCGAAAAGGGGTAAATGTATACTAGGTAAACTACGTTTCGTAGCCTTTAATGAGTTCAAAATGACAAGAGCTCAACAATCTTTTTGTGTTTAAAGAGTCGAAAAAGAGCTTGAAAGCGAACCCCCCATTTTTATTCTCTTTTACGAGTTAAAAAGGGAAAAATACTCGACAATCTTTTCATTTGAGTTTTACGAGTCGAGAAAAGAGTTTAAACGTGACTCTAGTACCATCATCAATAATCCCTCATCTGTCGTTGCACAAAAGGTAAATGCATTATCCAATTTCTAAGGCAAAATAGGTTAAAAAAGTTTAAAAACCCTAATGTTTTTATGAAAACTGAATAAAAGGAGGAAAAAGTAATTAATTTTTCCAATTTTACCATTTTACCTTGTGTGGAGAACTTTTCACCCATTTGTGCCGTAGTTTTTCAGGAGCAAATTGCGGGAGATCCGGGAGGCCCTTCAACGATTTGTTAGTTGCAGGTAAGAGCCAAGAACTTTAGCTTCATTTTAATGCTCATTTTTCCTGTTTTTAACCTTTTTTTAGATTTATTGAGGAGGTTTTAGCAACAAAAAAATCGCCCTAGGTCGGCGTGATTTCTGGGCATGGAATCGCACTGATTGGGGGTTAGTAACACTGTCAAGCATGCCGTCGATGCTACTATTTTTAAAATAGTCACGTTGGCACCGTGAACACAAAATTTTCAAGTTTTTGCCCAATTTCTCTGATTTGATCTAAATTTCTCTAGCCAAGGATGATTATTGACTTGATTTATGGTTTTTGCAGGGAAAACATCACGAAAAATGGTTGATTGGAAGGAACACAAGCATGAGGACATTAATACACAAGCAATCGCAGACCCAAATTGCTTGAATTCCTTGAGGAACTATGGGCTCCTCAAATTTTTCCTCACACTAGGTGTGCGGGCTCAACCCAAATTTCTACCATATTTGATCAGTCTCTGGGATGTCAATCAAGAAGTTTTTATGATCCGGGACCAAGAACTGGAGTTGGAAACTTCCAACATTTATTTCATCACAGGAATTTCTCAAAGAGGCGAACTAGTCAATCTGTATGGGTCCAAGCCTATTGGGGCAAGTGTGAACATGTTGCTCGCAAAACACTGCCCAAAAGCACTAAAATCGAAGAGCGGCAAGATAGAGATCATGAGTGTTCAGGATCTTGTGCTGAAAGTGTTGTTGTTGACCATCAATAGAGTGGTTGGGGCTCAAGCACAGCATGAGTCCAACAAGTCGAAGTTTCAGTATGCTATTGATTGTACGGTGCCGACTATCTTCAACTGGGCGGAAGCCATGAAGGTAAACATGAAGCGCCAACTATCAAAAGCCAAGGTGGGAAACCTAAAGCAGTTTTGCTACGGTTCCATTCTAGTGACCTTCTTTTTGGAGCGGGTCCCACTATTTCACTACCATCTTGCTGAGGTGGAACCGCCATTGCCACGAGACCCACGGATGGTCCGTTGGAGTGCATTGATGCCTAGGATTACCAGGGGCCAATAGATGTCATATAAGCCCGCCTTCTTCTCATGGCTACAGCAACATCTAATCATAGTAGAGGATTGGCCCTATAGCGGTACCGACTTTCGCGGCGATCCAGATATGCTGCTCCTAGAGGGAGAGGATTATGATGATGGAGGTAAAAACAAACAATTTTGATTTTTTTTTATTGTTTTTGAAATACATGCATTCATGACATTTCAATTTTGTAAATGTAGATGTAGGACCAGAGCACCCTGCTGGGATGTCCCCTATTTCTAGGTGCTTTGCTCGGTAGTTCGATATCACTCCTTATCAAGAAGGAAGCGATAATGAGGAGATCGTGCGGAACCTTGAGGGATTGACCCATGGTATCCCAGAGTATGCCAGGGTGGGTGACATCCCACACCAGTATCAGAGGCACACAGTGAGGGTATCAGACCGGATCCGCCGACTGCTGACTCGTGTAGTATGATCATTTACGTGCTACAATGATCACCATGCTGATTAGTTCATAGGTCTAGCATGCTACATTTTTTAGGCCTGCGAGCCACGGGTGTATAAGGCTTGCAAGCCATAGATGTATTTGAACACACATATTATTTTTTTGGGGTTTTGATGTATGACAAACATTATCGACATATATATATGCTATATTTCCTTTCTTACTATGGTACAAATTTTTTGTATTTTTACATGTTTCACAAATGTCTATCCAACACATAATTAGCTAATTCATCTTTCAACATATTCATATGCCTGGGAATATTATTATATGTAATGTAATCAAAATTTCTCTCCAATAAACGAATATGTAGATATATTCTCAATATCTGAGGGTTTCTGATGGAATATTGCCCATAGAGTTGAAGAACAACAAGTTGTGAATCAAGGTTGACAACCAATTCCTGGACATCAAGAGCAATAGCTTCTGACAACAATTCGATAACTGCATTGTACTCAGCAATGTTATTAGTTGTTCGACCTAAAAAAATACCTTGAAGATTTCAACTCACCATGGGGGTCATAAATAGCCCATGCTGCGGATGATAGATTCTAGGTACTATGGCAAGCACCATCAGCAAAATCAATGTGAGGAGACGCAGACATCTGCAAAGCAGGTAAAAACATAATAAGCAGGAAAGCTACTTGAAAAACAACACACCAAACTGCACTGCACAAAAATGAATAAAGCACTACTGTACAAAATTATCCATGCAAGATGACCTAGGCATAGTACTTATTGAGATAAAGCCCATTACAGGTCTTGTCTAAGGGATTGCCCTCATAGTCAATTAGCTCATAAGACCCTTTCTGTAACACACGTTTAACAATGTAGGGCCCATGCCAGATGGGTTCGAACTTGCCTACCCCTAGCTTATCATTAGCCTGATCATACAGAAGAACCAAATCGCCCTCAGAAAAAGCTCGAGGAGAGACAAACTGATCAAAATGGGACTTAACCCACTTTTTCTATGCTTTGATAACCAAATCAGCAAGATGGTGAGTCTCATCTAGTAGTTCTAAATATAAGAGGCACTCTTCCTGAGGTGAGGTCTCAGGGAGAAGTTCGACAACCATCTTGAGTGAGGGAATTTCGCACTCAATCGTTAAGTTGCTTCCAGACCGTAGACTAGTTGGAATGGTGTGAATCCAATTGCGTCCTTGGTCGAAGTTCGATAAGCCCACAGAGATGAAAAGAGCATGAGATGCCAATTTGACTTGTGCATCCCAATCGTGCGTTGAAGCATCGTAACCAAGACTTTGTTCACAGCTTCAACTTGGCCATTAGCCTGAAGGTAATACGGGGTTGAGCCATCGTGGCGCAAGCCCAATGTAGAAGTCAGCTCAGCTATCATGTAATCTCGAAAATGGGAGCCATGGTCGATGACAATGTCATGAGGCACTCCAAACCTGGAAATAACGTGATTGAATAGAAATTGAGCCATTGTTTTACCATCCGCAAAGTATGTAGGCATCACTTCGTCCCATTTGATGAAATAATCCACAACAAAGATAATATAATCATGCCCCCCGTTGAACGAGGGTTACATGTCATATAGCCGATGCCTCATTTGGCAAAAGGACCAATGATAATAACAAGGTGTAGGTGAGCAGGTGGGGCGCACATTTTTCACTGATAAATTTGGAACTCATGGCACTTGCAAACAGCAAGGATGCAATCCTTGAAGATGGAGGGCTAAAAATAACTAGCGCGAAGGATTTTTTTAGCAGTAGCATATCCAAACAGGTGACCACTACATGCGCCAAAATGGCAGTCATTCAAGACTCTCTCAGCCTCCTTGAGAGTGAGACAGTGGTGAAGCATTGAATCGACATTGATGCGGTATAAAGTATTTCCAATGATACGGTAACGTTGGGATTGATTCTGAATGCATCAGTGATCATCCTTGGTCAACACAGACCATAAGGTGGATGTCACTATACTAGGGGTCAAGACTGCTAATCAAGAAAAGAGTCTCGTCTGGGAGCTGCTCATCAACACCAGCAGGAAGAGAAGCAGAGGGAAGGGAGAAAATCAACTCAGCGAAGACTAGTGATTTCTTAGATTTGGCAATAGTGAACACCAAATTGAATTCTTGGAGGATGACATTCCACTTCGAATAATTGCCCCCCAGCAACTGACAATTCAGGATATAGGTCATGGGGTGCATTCGAAAGTCACAGTGGTAGTGCGAAGGAGAATGTAATGCCGAAAGTGTTGAACAGCCTGTACTGTAGCCAAAGCCAACTTCTCAACATGAGCATAACGCATCTCAATGTCGAGGAGGTTGTGACTAAGGTATAAAATAACATGTTCATTGCCTTTGTCATTGTCCTGTACCAACACCATATCGATGGTACTAGAGGCTGCAACTAGATAAAGGAAGTAATCGTGATGATAGTTCAAAGGGTGCAGCAAAGGATCATTTATGAGGACAGCTTGTAGGTCAACAAAAGACTTTTGGGCAGCCTCATCCCAAATAAATTGGGTTCCTTGCTTAAGCAACCGGGTGAACCCTGAAGCTACCTCAGCATAGTTTGGTATGAAATGATGAAGGAAATTTGATTTTCCCTACAGACTCTGCAGTTGATGCAACAAAGATAGAGGGGGTAAATTAATAATGGCCTAGACTTTAAGAGGATCAAGGTCAATGCCTTCTTTCAAAACGATAAAGCCAAGGAGTTGTCGAATTCGACGCAAAAGACACATTTATGCAGATTCAGCCGAATGTTGTAGTGTCTACAGCGAAGAAAAATTTGCCAGAGATGATCAAGATGATCATGGCATTTACGAGAATGAGCGGGAATATCATCCAAATAAGGTTGAATGATGTTTCGAATGTCGTGGAATGCATAAGACATCGCTCTTTGAAATGTAGCCCCAACATTCTTAAGGCCAAAAGGGAGCTTTTTATACGTGAAGGTTCCCCACAGACAGATAAAGGTTGTCTTATCTGGATCACCCAATGCAATGTTTATCTAGTTGTAACCAGTAAAACTGTCCATAAAGGAAAAGAATTCACTCCCAACACATTCATCAATGATCTGGTCAATGAAGGGAGTGGAGTAATTATCCTTTGGACAGGCATGATTGAGATCACAGTAATCGACGCAAACGTGAATAGTGCCTTTTTTCTTTGTCACCGTTACAATATTCAACACCCAATTTGTAAGAGGGATTGGATAAATAAATCCAGCTTTCAGAATTTTTTCAACTTCACCCTTAATGGAGGCTACTTTTCTAGGGTGCACTGGGCGAAGCCGTTGGTGAATGAGCTTCGCATGAAGGTAAGTTGGAATGTTGTGCATGACTATACTTGGGTCAATGTCGGGCATTTCTTCATATGAGCACGCAAAAACATCCCGGAACTCTTCGAATATATGAGTATAGAGCTTGATCTCATCTGGAGAACAAGTCACCCCAATATGGACATTTTCAATGACACTAGGATTAACAGAAATATCAATTGGCATCATTTGGGTAATGTTACACATGTTCCCTTCAGACAAAACTTCATGAGTCATGATCAGCGTCTGAAGTGGTAGGGTCTAGAACTGAGAAGAGAAGTTATCGAGACAAGTAGACATGACCGCCGGGCCAAGCAAGAATAAGGAACGATGATGAGTGTCGTTCCAAGGTACTTCCTCCCGAGACATTACTTCCATGATACTCTTGTCAGAAAGAAAAGTCTCGGCTAAGGGATCAGGAGATTCCGAAGAACCAAGCCATAGGGATTGAGAATATGCATCGAGAGATGTTCTCGAAACTGGATGATTAGAGGGTACTAAAGGCAAAGCCAAAACAATCTCCACATAATTAATTTTGGCAGGTCTTAATGACATAACCTCACCCCATGTATCAAGAAGATCTAGTGAGGGAATGACCCAAGGATCAGACTTGACCGAGATCATAATGACAGAGGCAACATGAGGAGGTGGGAGTGGAAAAATACCCATCAAGGCAAGATCCTTAAAGAGTCCTGCCCCACACTCTCATGAGGAGCACCGGTGTGCTTTACATAAGGAAAATTGCCATCCGAAGAGGAAGAGGCAAAGAAGGATAATTGGTCGACTGTGACTATCTTCCCTTGATGAGGAAAACGAATCACACGGGGGAGGGGCTACAACATGCATGGCATGGTTCCAGCTCCATCCAAGTAGAATATTGTAGTTAATATTATTGTCAACGATCTGTACTTTGACGTGTACTGTCTTGCCCTCCAAAGTAATGGAAAGGTTGGGAAGGACACTAAATGGTCACGAATCGCACCCGTCAAAAGCTCCCAAAATGTTAAGGGACTGGTTCAGAGTAGGAGAACCAATTTCCTTCCAACAAGTGATAAACATGATGCAGGTAGAAGCACCTTCATTGATGATGGTCCTATGTATGATTATCTGAATGAGGAAGGCAATCCGATGAGGTAAATGTGGAACATGGTTTTCCAGGTCAAAACAAATGAGATTAGATTCAGTTGGATCAATACCCCTAATAGCTGACAATAATGATTTCTGCTAAGAAGGACAATTTTGAAGGACCTCAAGAGCTGACATAGCTGATGGCACTTGAGCCAAATCTTCAACAATGTTATAATGTTGAGAGACTCGAGCATTTGGATTGTACAAGGACTTTCGTAGCACACCTCAAGAAGGTGGTCGAATGGAGGAATCAGGATTAGATCGCTCTATATGGAGAGGACCAGAACTAGACGGGGTAGAAGAAGAAGGGGTACCTTCTTTCTCTTTCGTTGTTGTCAGGGTAGGAGTTTGATAATATTTTGACCTAGTAGCCACGTTAATCGGTGTATTCATCATGAACACTTGTGAACCTGAGGAAGAGGATGACTGAGGCTGTTCTACCATTTGGGCCTGTTGGGATGGAAGGGGCTCTTTCAGGATAGCTAGGATCCCTTTGAGAAAACGACTAACTTCGGATCGTCTGGGACAATCCTTAGTATAGTGATCCTCCTCACAGATGAGGCATTGATATTTGGGCTTTCGTTGGGAAGCATCACCAGCAAATGACTTAGGAGGGCCCTATTTCGAGGCATGGACTTTACCCTTTCCTTTGCCTTTCTTCTTACCTTTAGAGGATTTGTCTGTTGCAGTAGAGTGGACAATGTGAACCTCTGAGGGTTTACCAGGACCTGATGAATTATGAGAGGAATCATTGGAAGCAGTGTTGGAGACCAAATTCTATTTGGAAGAAGATTTTGCAGGGGTTTGAGTCACTGAACCAATTACTCCATCAACAGGAGGTGTAGCCGGAGACTTAGATGTCTTCAGATCAGATGATGGTCTGGGCGCATCAAGTAAAATATCGTATGACGTGCCATATTGTGAATAGACGAGGTCTAGATACTGGGCATGTGTGATGGCTTGTTCCTCAGTGACGCATCCACCCATAGTAATGTCCTCAACAATTTTGCTAACGAATGATTTATTGAACCACTCGGTCAACAAATGATCAACAATCTCAAACTTAATCAGGCGGCACCTACGTCTCCATTCATGGATGTGATCGAAGATGTGGGTTGCAGTGTCTTTCTTGAGTGACATTAGCAGATGGGTGCCAATTTCATAGCGAACCAAAAATTGGAAATGTGGGAGAAAGGCCATGGCAAGAGTGTTAAAGTCATGATAGGTATTTCGAGGTAGCTCGATATACCACTTGGCTACAGCACCTGTAAGAGTTCATTGGAAAAGTCGAAGACAAATGGAATCATCAACATAGGAATTCGAGGAGCACCATAGGTGATATTTCATCACATGGGCTTGTGGATCCTCTTTCACTATTCCTTCAAACTTTGGACAATTGCTCGAGATCTTGGATGGAACTGGAGGCCAGTATGGCAAATGAAGAATTAGGTCACTCGTGAGCCTAGACACATCTGGAAATTCCAGTGTAAACAAGAATGGAAATTGGGTATTGAAAGGCATTTGAGGTCGATAAGTAGACCCAACTGGCGGGACCCATCCCTCCTGGTAAGGATTCTATCCCCATAGTGGAGGGTTTTGTCCATACGGCATTTGATTTTTCCCCCACTGTAGGTTACCTTTCCTGTAGGGAGGATTCTAACCTTGAAAGCCTTGAAATTGTCTAACCATAAGCTGCTAATAAGAAACATACGGTTTAAAGGTTGTTGAGCCTACTGACCTTGGACATATGGATTTTGTACCTGATGTCCCCGAGCATAAGGGTTTTGGACCTGCTGCCCTTGGACGTAAGGATTTTGCACTTGTTGCCCTTGGACATAAGGATTTTGGACCTGCTGCCCTTGGGAAAAAGGATGCTGAACCTGTTTCCCTTGGACAAAAGGATGTTGAACCTGTTGCCCTTGGACATAAGGATTTTGCGCCTACTGTTGTAGGACTTGACCCTGACCTTGCCCTTGCAAAGGTTGACCTTGTTGATATGATTATAAGGGTTGTTGTTGCCAGGGTTGACCTTGTTGTTGCAAGGGCTGACCTTGCGACTGTAAAGGTTGTCCCTGCGGCTGCAGAGGTTGACCTTGCTAAGGCACAGGCTGGGAGGATTATGGCACATACTACACTTGCGGTTGCATGGTTTGCTACAACAGTTGCAAGGGTTGACTCTAAGGTTGTTGCAATTGTCCCTGTTGCGGCATCATTTGGTCTTGTTACTACATGGATGGCCCTTGTTGTAACGAAGGTTTACCTTGCTACTGCAGAAGATGTCCTTGTTGCTGCAAGGGTACTTGAACAGCTCCCAGAGAAACACCTTGAAAGTTCCAGAACTATATCTGGACATATCCACCAGGCGCGGCGGACGGACCAGGTTGGACATATGGTCCAGGCTGAGGGATGTAAGGTGGGTTAACCATTGCTTGTGAACCATATGGAACATAAAGAGGTTGGTACTAAACCTGAGCCATATTACGATGCTGGTATTGGATGTTACTTGACCGAAACAGACCAACAGGGTTCGGTTGTTGGTACTAGACATTACTCGATCCAGCAGGACCAACAGGGCTTATAATGGCACCTGAAGAGGGTTGGTTCATTCCAACCACGTGAGTTTGTGAGCCACTCACATTGGTTGTACCAGGCATCATAGAAAAATTTAGACTTTGCCACGTAGGCGGTGGTAGAGCCTATCCACTTACTAGAGAGATCAAAGAACTAACAAAGACATGACTCAAGATCGTCGGTTTAACCGAACAGGTTACGTGGACCGACGAAACAAGAGTATTTAGAATGGTGGGTTGCACCGGAATTGAAGTAATTGTAGAATGCACCATTGGTTGGGAGGTCAGGTTCTGAATGAATGGACCTAAGGTAGGCATAGCGCTAGATTCCCAAATAGGGTTGTGATATAGTGATGAGGCAGTAGGCGTACCTAAAACTAACTAAGCTAAAGTCACATAATTACGCGGTAACTCAGGATGAACTCTGGTCGAAATGATTCCCGTGTAAGGGAAACCTTCAAGAGGGAAATGATATTCCTGTTTCTCGACTGTGCGTGGAGTGGAAACCTCTTAGTGACTCGGAGAGGAGACTGGGACTTCACCTTCTGATTCCATGGGTGAAAACAGGCAACGACGGACTACCGAAGATGTTCGAGGGGATAATTCCAAGAGAATACCCGACTGATCGTATGGACTGTACGGAAGCTACAGTGATATTACAAAAGGATCAAACAAAGGATTCGGAGGATAAACAACTAGTCCAAGTTGACCTTCAGAAGTCGGCGGACTCTCGGGAGTCTAGATAGCATTATCTAGAGATTTTGGGCCAATGTCAAAAAGTGACCCAGTATCTAAGGGAGGGGGAGGACGAGATGATAAAGTTTGAATTCTTAGAACAATTCCAAGTTCAACCACTTGGTCCTCAAGTGACTGCGACAATTCAAGAAAAGGCTCCTCAGACGATCTTTCAGACAAAGGAGAGGAAGAGGAACTAGGCGAGCCTAATGGTTCAACCACAATGATTTTGTCTCAATTAACCAGAAGAGAGAGATTGATTCCAAGGCTTTAAAATGTATTTAAAGGTGTACTCATGATGTAGTATAGCAAAATACTATCAGGAATGTTATATGATCGTGGGAAACAATTTTTTAAGACGCAAAAACAAATTGGTGCTCTTTCATGTTTTAAGAGTCAAGAAAGAAGGAAAGGTGACTCTATCACTTTCAGTTTGAAATGAGCTCGAAAGGACAAGCGCTTGAATGATATTTTATATTTAGAGATTGAAAAATATCAAAATGACTACTCAAGATGATCTAGGAAAAAAGGATTACCAGGTAACCGTGAACTGTAGAATACCTCCTGGCGAACCGAGAAGTACGGGCAGGAAATCTCCCTGAATGTTGTGTTCAGTGTATCACGTTTACAAGGCGGTAGACTCATCTTCCTATAGATAAAGGATTTCAACCTAGAGGGGTCTCCCTTTATATACACGACGGTACGGGGAGCACAAGCCCGTACTAGTGTTGTCTAGTGCCGAAGCAAACGACGGTTGTTAGGTTTAAAGACGTCGGAACACATCTCTAGCCTAGACCTTCTAAATGTGATCGTTAGGTTTCAAATGCGCCTTAGGTTAATTTAATACGTTTTAGAGTTTATCTTGAAATTATGTCTCGATGTGACTCGAAAAACTCCTATGCAGCTAAATGAGACATGAACCTTTCAATTCGATGAATTGTTTACACTAATGAGAGTAGAAAACACAATCAATGCAACAAATAAGAAATTGAAAGCAAAATGACCTTTTCACTACTTTTCTTTGAAAACAAAATGATGAAAAGCTCTTTCCAATTCCTATCTTTCCTATCAAACGCACTTCAAGTAGTCCTTTCACTAGTAAAGAAAATTCATTTCTTTTCCAATGCAAATGACGATGCAACTCTAGTCTTCAATGATGCTAACTAATGTAACATATTGATTCAGAAAACTAGAATTATTTATTTTTCAATGAAATGAGAAAACGAATCTTTCACAAATACTTCAATGAAAAAATTTCCAAACAATCGACCTCAAGCAAATGCAAAGCATACAAGAGAATTCCTTCCAAACTAATGATTCAAAGACTCAACCAAAAACAAGATGAGCAATGTGATCTATGCTCGAAAAGAGACGCTCAATCAACAAACAAAACTTTTCAAACTTGTTAAATGGAAATCAAAGCAACAAAAGGAATAACAAATGAAATGCAAGGAGCAACTTAACTATCAACTTGACTTGTTGAGCACACAAACAGGTGAATGGACGATGACCTAGATGCCCTAGGCTGCAAACCATCCAAGGACTCAAGAAACCAAGCGAAGAAAAGGCAAACCAAACAAGCATATAAACCAAGCTAATGAAGCTTTCGAGTTAGGGAGAATAGAGTAAGAGACAGAAATTAGAAGGGAAAGACACACTGGTTATGATCCAGGGGAAACCCTGATCTTCACCTATAGGAATCGACGCAACTGCCAAACTGACAACAAGCGCCAGAAGGGGTTTGGCGCGACTTTTTTTGAGCAACTCACGCTGATCAACATGACTGTCATAAAAATAAACGCATTGACCGAGGATTCAAGGGAAAAAATAAAAATTTTCAAAGGCTAAAACCAGACTTGCCACTGTAAATTTCAGACTCAAAGCAGTAAACTAGGCAAAGCATAGAACACTAAAGGGAAATGGTGATACTAGAAAATTTCACACAAAACTATAAAATTACAATCAATCAAACAGAAGGATTGGCTCCTCAGTAGAGTCGCTAATTTGTGGTGCAGGTAAATTCTCAGTGCGGACACAAACAATTCCTTTAGCCCGAGAAAGCGGGACTAGCCACAAACAAACAATCTATGGAAAACTTCCTTAAGCTAGAATCAAATAAGAGGACCTACCTCTTAGAATGACATTCCTCTTGGTGATGATCCTACTTCCTCACTCCATCTACTTACTGTTTCCTTCCTTCGAATACCTAAAACAAGCAAACAAACAACAACAACAAACGTGATAGCTTACAAATTGCATTCAACCTACTTAACAGGTCAAGGAACATTAAGCCATCAAATGTAAGCTAACACTTCAATGTAGGAAATCAATCAATAGTTGTATTCATATAAGTTCAAAAAGAGATTACAACCAATGCCTTGATGTTGCCGGTCTCCTTCGATGTATCCGGTTTCCCACACTTTTGCTAGCATCTCATGGATAGCCTCAACAATGGAAGTTTTAAGGCCTCTTCTCTTTAGTCTCAAACCAAACCAAACACACTATTCTCCCTCAAACATAAACTAGAGAGCTACAAGCTATAGATGTCTTGCTGATTATTCAAGCTCCAAAAATACCAAGACTGAAACTAGTGAAACTTGTAAAAGGAAAGGTCTATATAGCTTGGATAGAGGGGAGATGGTTCCTCTTATCATGGGAGAAGGTTTTATCTCTTGGGTTGGTTCCATCCTAATAGGGGAAAGGAGCCCAAACTAACATCCTCGGCCCCATCCAGCCCAACCATTTACCAGAATTCCGTTATGAAGCTTCTAGACCTAGAAGCTTTGACTCCATATTTAAAAAACTTGTAAAAAGAGGATCGGCGCAACTAAGAAAAGGCTCAGTAGCACCGTACGACACTAGTCCTGGTTTTAATCTCTGCAAATCAGCGCAAGGAGGAAACTGGTCATTAGTGCCAGTCTTGTGAACTGAGGTAAAAGGAATATTCTTGGGAAATGATGCAAAGGGGATTTATTCTTCTCATGAAGAGGGACATACTGGGAGTTTCTTCATGATGGGAAAGAATGTAGGGTTCACTGTAGACTTCCTCCAAGATCGTGGAATGGGGAGTACAAGGACAGTGACAAAATGTTGTGTAACAACCCCATACTAGGGAATTTCTCTTAGCAGACTAAAGAGCCCCTTATGTAAGATCCCAAGTTATTAAATTTAAGAGAGCAGGTAATCCTTGACATCAGCAAAATGCCTCATTTAAAACTATAATATGGGATTGTAACCATTATATACACACATACCCTGTCAAATAGAATGTATTCAATGTAATCATTCTAGATTAATAGAAGATATTTTTGTGTTAATTGTTGTCATGCTCTAGTTCAGATCCTCGTGGAACATCCAATACTCTTATGAATTACACAATATGTTATTTATTATGTGTCATTGACAACATAGTCAAACATTTCACACAACACAACATTTCAATCTAGAAATGAAACCACATGTTCAACACATTAACATGCACCAATTTAATCCAGAAATATAAACACACATTCATTAGCCTTGCAAATGCATAAGAACATGTATCTTGGAATTTTTTGGGAAACTGAGTCTAGGACAAGGACTCTCCACCCAACCATAAACAATTGTAGCTAATCTCACTTGCAGGTATCACCCTCGAGCCAAATTCGAGAGAATAAGGGGCTTACTCAAAGGATTGAAACACCAACTTCTAGCTGAAATAGGGACTCCAGAGGACCTCCTTCCTCCACCCACAAGATGCTCAACAGTCAATAGTACACAAGGGAATCCAGAGGCTAGTTGTCTCCACCCTCCAGCGACCCAATGTTAGCCAATTAACACATGTAAGGAATCCAAAGAATTTCCTCCTCCACCCAAAACACATAGAGAATATAGGGGCTTCTTCTACACCTAAGTAGACATAGGGAATATAGAGGCCAATTGCCTCCACTCAAGAGTGTTAAGGGAGTCCAGAGAAGAAAGTCTCCACCCTAAACACAATGGTTCCACCCACTCTGAGGAATCCAAAACTCACTATAAAATCATAACAAAAAATGCTTTATAGGTCCTCCCTCTAGGAATCCAAGGGAATCCATATAAACACTATCTCCGCCCTCTGTCTTTATAGGGACTCGAGAGGCATTGTTCCTCGCCAAGGAGAGATCATCTTCATGCTAGTCTTGCTAACGAAATTGAAATCATTGTCTTCTCTTCTCTTCAACAAACCCTAGCTCTTCTCTTTTGCATCATTCTCTGTTGAATGTTGCTTGAATGGATGATTCTACCCTGAATGGATGAGTGAGTCCTCTCCTCAATAAGGTCAAACCCCTCCTTTTTCCTCTATTATTTCCTTTTATGTGCTAGGATTTAATTATCCCTATCCTTGCTACCAGCACAACCTAGTCTTCATTAATTTCTTATCCTTTTGCCTTGTTGTGGTTTTGAAGAAACATGGGTCTGTGTACTTCTCTTTTCAGCCCATTTTAATTCAGGAACCAATTTATTAAAGGCACACCAACTGGCCTTTAATGCTTTTCCAAACAGTCCAGATTTCTTGCATAAGGAAAACCTACATATCCCAAGCAAGCCACCTCCTTTGCTCTGGAATCTATGTCCTTTTTTACTCAACCCTTTTTAATATGTTTTGTTCAATATTTACATTGTATTTTCTTGAGGAAACCCGAGTTGGGGCTGTCACAATGGTTTTTTTTCATGGGCTAAGCTTCCCAAGTTTGATCAGATTTTGACTGGTTATGTCTAAGGGGAGGGTAGATTCTTGTCCAACAAAATCTTGTAAAGATATCATAATGAAGAAAATCAAGCCCTTGCAGATCATGCAAGGAAAGGAAAAGGAAGAAGAAGCATTGATAAGAAAAATACAGGAGGAAGACCAACTCCATTTCAAGATCAAAAGAAGAAGGATATTTCAAAGATTAGATGCTTCAAATGTCATACATTTGGTCACTATGCCTCTCAGTGTCCTCAGAAGGAAAGGAAGGAAAGGAAGCATGCATTAACAGTTGATGTTGATGATGATGAGCATCAACCACATAAGAAGATATAGTAATATAAACTTGATGAGATTGCAAATAAAATTTGGAAAGAATATTTCTTTGTCTATGCTCTTTCAGGCACTATCATAGATACTAGTGATATTTGGTTGGTGGACAGTGGTGCTTCTAGGCACATGACATGTTCTTAAGATTCTATCACATATTTGATAGAGAAGTATTCAACATTTCAGGTGGAAATTAGAGATAATTCCAAGTTTTCCATGAAAGGAGTTGGGACAACATCATTTTAGTTTGAGTCTGAAGATTCTCTACATATGAGAGACGTATTTTTTGTACCATGATTGAAGGATAACTTGCTCTTTATTTCCGCGTTAGAAGATAATGGTTACAAATTTACATTTATAGATGGTCAAGTTCTTGTATGGCCTAATGGATTAAGCGTAAACTCAACGTGATTGGTTGGTGTTTGAGAGGGAGAATTGTACAAATTGTTAGGACGTCCAACCCATGCATTAGTGAATGAGAGTATCAGTTTATGTGAGTTATGGCATCAGAGATTCGTTCACTTGCATTATAGGGGTTTTCAAACATTGAGGAGGATGGTTACAGGTCTTCTAGAGCTCCAGGAAGAGCATGAGGGTGTTTGCCTGGGTTCTACACTTGGCAAGAATGCTAAGGGATATTTTCTGAGTAGTGATAATAAGTCCAGGGGGATCTTGGATCTAGTTCATTCAAATGTTTGCATATCGATGACATTATCATCTATATGTGGTTTCTTGTACTATATGACATTCATTTATGATTTCAACTAAAACACATGGATCTACTTCATCAAGACCAAGGATGAGGTTTTCAATAGGTTCCAAGAGTTTAGGGATCAGGAATAGAAATTGAGATGGAAGAAGATCAAGGTTTTGAGGTTAGATAATGGAGCAGAGTATAGTTCCAGTGACTTTATTGATTTATACAAGGAGGCAGGGATCAAGAGGGAGTTGATAGTTTCTTACAACCCTTAGAGAAATGGGGTTGTTGAAAGGAAGAATAGGTCCATTTTAGAGGTTTTTAAGGTGATGATTCATGATCAATATTTACCCATGTTCTTATGGGAAGAGGAATCCAACATGGAAGTTTATGTTTAGAATAGGATTCCCCACAAGATATTGGAGGACAGGACTCCTGAGGAGGCATTCACAAGAGTAAAGCTAGAAGTAAGTCATTTGAGGATCTTTTGATGTCTAGTATACATACACGTTCCCAAGGAGAAGAGGAAGAAGTTATAACATTCTACGAAGAAAGGTACTTTTGTGGGTACAACGAGACTTCGAAGGCCTATAGGATCTACATTCTAAGACAACATCGGATTGAGGTTAGTCAAAATGTTACCTTTGATGAGGAGGTATCCTTCAGGAGGTCTAGAGAGTCTCATATGGAGATTAAGAGAAAGGAGAAAGAGGCTTTGAACAATGTGGGGATAGATCCCTCTAGTCCTATTGTTCATCCTTTAGACTATCAAGAGGATTCAGTACAGCTAGTGGACCCACCTAGAGATGTTGCATTGACCAAGAAGAGTTTAGCATGGCTTCATGACACTTTGCAGGATGAAAATAGGCATGCATATCCTAGTGTTGCTTATAGGGAGATATGACCATAGAGGTTCTCAAGTTATTTAGCATTGATGAGACATATCATTGATTCCAAACCTTCCAGTTATGAGGGGGCAATAGGCTAGCAAGTTTGGAAAGATTCCATGACGAAGGAATATCAATCCATCATGAAGAATGATGTGTGGGAGATAGTCTCGAGACTAGAGGGTAATCTAGTACTCACTTCCAAGTGGATCTATAAAATCAAGCAGACAACAGATGGCAACATCAAGAAGTAAAAAGTGATGTTTGTGGAAAGAGGGCTCTCCTAGAAAGAGGGAGAGGACTATGAGGATACCTTTTCTCCAGTTTCTAGATACACTTCAAATAGGACTATTATTTATCTTGCTTTAGTTATGGGTTGGATTTTACATCAGATGGATGTAAATATAGCGCTCCTTAATGGTATGATTTAGGAGGAGGTGTACATAGAGCAACCTTAGGGCTTTGTGATACATAGGAAGGAGTCCCATGTTTGCAAATTGAAGAAGGGTTTGTACTAACTCAAGAAAGCACCTAGGGCATGGTATTCTAGGATTTTTGGATACTTGATGAATTTGGGCTTCACCAAGGGTGATGTGGATCCTATAATTTACTACAAGTTTGTTAATGGTTATCCTTTCATCATGGTGTTGCAGTTTGATTACATTTTCCTTACTAGGGTAGAGAGGCTCATTAGTGGGTGCAAAAGGGAGTTGGCTTCACAATTCAAGATGAAGGATCTCGGATTGATGCATTATTTCTTTGGATTGGAGGTGTGGTAGATGCTAGTTGATATCTTCCTTGGACAAGGGAAGTATACAGTTCAGATATTAAGGAGACTTGGTATGATGGACTGTAAGTCCATGGCTACACCTTTGGTGAAAAACTGAAGAAGTTGAGTGATTCCGCTTTAGATTCAAATTTGTTGGATCCCACTATGTATAGGAAATTGAATGGATCCTTGATGTACTTGGTTAACACCAGGCCAAATATTTCCTTTTTAGTGAGCACCCTAAGACAATTTATCGTTGAGATAAGGCATATACATTGGGTTATAGTGAAACACGTGTTGAGGTGCCTACATAGTATATGTGGATACAGTATGAGATATGTCTCAAGTGGTGAAGTGAGGCTATAGGGATATGATGATTTTGATTGGGATAGGAGTGCAATGGACAGAAACAGCACCTCAGGGTGTTTCTTTAGCTTATTATCAACTATGATATCCTAGTTTAGAAGGAAGAAAAATTTTGTCACACTCAGTGTAGTAGAAGTAGAGGATATCACAACCAGTTTCGTAAGTTAGGAAGCAGTATACCTTTGGAAGATACTTGCAAGACTGTTTGATCAGGTGCTAGATATGACCTTGATATATTATGATAAGAAAATTTGTGTCAAGATTTCAAAGAATCAATTATTTCATGATAGGTTGAAGCACATTGAGATCAAATATCACTTAATTTGAGACATGGTACAGAAGGGAGCAGTGAAGCTCCAGTACATATGAACAAAAAAGAAAATTGCAGACATTCTCACCAAGCCTATATCTAGGGGGGATTTTGTATACTTCAGAGACAAGCTTGACATGATGTATAATGTCTCCCTCACTAAGAAGGAGTTTTTATGTTTTTGCAGCATCATGCAAACATTCTCCCACGAGGTCATGCTGATTTGACTAGTGGGAGAATGATACATTCACCCATGGGGCCATGCTGATTTGGCTAATGGCGAATGGGGAAGGGGCGGTATTTCTCCCACGGAACCATGTTGATTTTTCTAGGGTATATTAGCCCATGATGCTCACATGGATTTCTCCATAATGGAGTGATCTATTATTTAATAGAGTGAGATTGATTTGTTTATCCAATGGGGTTTTTACCCATTAGTGGAATAAACAATTCTAGTCGAATGTTGAGTTGTAATGTAGGATTTATGAGTGAAGGGGTTTCTTGTGATGAGGTGCCTCTTTATGGGACTCCACTTAAAATTAGAGCTCTATATAAATAAACAATCATGTGAGGAGACAAATCATCAACATAGCAAGCTCATTTAATCTTTTCTAATGGAGGAGAAATTCAACTAAGGAGAAATATATTTGTTGGAGATCATCATTACCATTTCTATCTCTCTCCTGGAGGCTACATGTGTGAGAGCTTGGCTAACTTTGACCATCATATTGACCAGCCGCACATGTGTGAGAAGTTGACCAAGTTGAATGCAATTTTTTTTTATCTATACAATGTTGAATACAGGCTATTTGACCGAATTTGACTAGGGTTGATTGTAAACTGTTTGACCTATTTTGACCAGCGTTGACAACAAATTTTGACCATAGGGTTGACCATAGTCCACACGTGTGGATTTGACTACATGAAGGAATACTGTAGGTCACACGTGTGGGTTTGACCACATACCATTGACTGTAGTTAACCAATTTTTTAGTTGACTTTAACTAGTTTGACCAGTGTTGACTAGAAACAACTTGACCAGGTTTGATTGGAAATTTGACTTGTAAGTTGGCACACATTTTTTATTTGTAAACCATGTAGAAAAGAAAATTTATTCTCAAGAAAAGAGTGTTGGGTTTCCCAGGGTAAAAATATTATGTTTACTATGCATGGTTGTCATTCTATGATCATTATTGTTTTTGTTGCATTTACAGTTGAGATTTTCTGAGTGTAATTGTTCAATGATATCGGTGGCATGAGAAATGTTGTTTGAAAATTATCAGGAAGTAAATATTGGATTAAAAAATTGTATTCTACTACACATGCTATAGAATTTCTATAGATTCTAGCTATGAACATCATCTCTAGGCATGTGAAGGATAGTATGCTTATGCCAATGGCATCCATTATTCATATCTTATCTTCCATCTTAGTGGAGGCACACTTTCTTGGAGATTTATTGGAGGCTACTCGAAGGTAGAGAAGAAGAATATCAAAGGTACTTGATGATATTAGGAACCAAAAACTCGCAAATCGGGAGATGTGATTTGAATTGGATCCTTACCAAAATATTTTTGTAAAAGTTTTAATAAGCACTTAATTGTTTTTGGAAAAGTTGAGAAATTTTTCAAAATTATCTTAGAAGTTGAAATGAACCATTGTGATGGTTATCTTTCTACGGAAGCCATTAAATATGAACAATATGATGAAGAAGAGCATTAAATATAATAGATAGGAAATGAAGAAGGGAAATAGCATAGAAGAGAGCTCAAGGAAGTAGTTTTCTTGATAATTTAGGAGAAGAAGACATTGATTTTGTCTAACGATATGCAAATATTGTTGTTGAGCCATGACCAACTACAAATATCCTACTAGTGAGCAAAAACATACTAAATTTGTGTATATCTCACCCTTTTGTAATAAAATTCCTACTTAAATAAAATATAGTTTTCCCATTTGTATTCAAGGGAAGAAAGAAGAAAAATAATTATTGTTTATAGTGTAAATCCATTGTTGTGTGATTGAGTATTTGTAGGCTCGTTTTTACTTCTAGATTACAACTATTTTCTGTGTATTATGTAAACCAAAAAAATGTATCCAACATTGCCTCAATTCTCTACTTTTAAATTGATTAAAGTCAATCAGCAGTTTATTTGATATCTGGCATACAATTGCTGTGTATTGTTTGATGCATACATAGCTCAACCACTAGCATTGGGCAAGCATTGTATGGCTACTTACATCCACACGCTACATTCCCTACAACACTAAAAAATATTTGGTTTTAATATTACATTGTTGATTAAATAATTGGGTGTTTTGTATTGTGGGTTGTTTGACCATGGGTATGATTACTCACTAGGCACATTCTAGAACATCCTCTTATTTGTTGGTTTACTAAGTGATTGATGTGAAACCTTTTGAGTACAACACAACATATATCCAAATTTGTTATTTCTTTGTCAGTAGCTAATTTGATAATGGTTTAGTAATCATACCCTACACCTATGGAGATGGTCATTCAAATTCTCTCACACAAAGGCATTGAGAAATCACTAAGGCAACAATTAGGGATGATTTACTTTGATAATTGCTTCTGATTATGTGTTGCATTCTTACTACTTTTGTTATATTTTGTTCATCAAATAATTACCAAAACCATAAACCACGAAGATCACAAAAAATACAATGAACACAAGCGATATGCTCCAATTCAAGGAAAAACCCCTCCAAGTGGAAAACCTAGTAAATTCTTCTCTTATTATAGAATTAGATCAAAGTGAGAATTCCAAGACCCAGTCACCAAGACCAAACCCTCACACAAGACCCAAGTCAGCCCTCCTTTCAAGTTTCTCCAACAAGTCGAAGTAAACTCTATTCAACGGTATTCAATGCCTTCAAAACTCGATCGAACTATAGATATTTGACCCCTACAACCGAATTTCAGCCCCCGCAACTAGGTCTGCAATTTCATCCCTTGCAACTGCTTTATAATTTTGCACGTGTGAGAGAAGTAGGGTGGTTTTATTCCTCTCTTGACCTTAGCTCTCTATCCTTTGACTTTTTCTTCTTCTTCTTGAAATTTTCGCTGGTTTTCTCTCTCTTCTTGGCATAGAAATCGAAATTTCTTGAGATACTCCAAATTGTTGAAAAATGCAGCAAGAAAATCTCAATTTGATTTTTCCTTTGATTAAATTGAGAAAATTTGAATTTCCACATCAGCAGACAACTTGGATGCACTTAACTTGTGTGACATGGCTTGTGTCACCCAGTTTACTCTGTAAATTTGATTTCAAGGAGTTAGAGTTCAGTTTAGCGTGTGATTGCTAATTTGTAGCAATCCGGCTCAGATATTTCAAGTTGTTTTCAGTTAAATTAGTTCTAACTGTTGGAGGAACTAATGGAAGGTCAGTTGTGTAGTGGGACTTCAATCAAACTCAATGATCATCCAGTCAACTAACCAATCAGCCCAAAATAGCTAGTGCATGTAGAGAATTTGAGTTCCCCAACTGTGGTGGAGATTCTATGGTAGTGTAACATCAGTTGTAGACTAGTCTTGAGTGTACATGGGTTTCATACAGTCAGATGATCAACCTTGGGAATTTCACAATCAATTTGAGGAATTTCCTAAATAATAGGGGCCTAATTTCTTAATGAATTGTGCAAGGAAATAGGGGCTCAACCATAGGCAGAAATTGACTAAGTCTTGGTCAGAGATTCTCAATGACTAGAGAGATAGGTTATTCACTTGTAGTTTGAGCTCATATTGAGCTAGAAATTGTAATACATCTCTATTCATCATATTAATGCAAGCATGCATTAGGGTTTTTAGCATATTGCCTTCCCTAGAAAAAATATTGTGTGAATGTGTGTTATTTCTCATTGCATGTTTGTGACTGATGTTCTAAATTATGAATTGATTTCTGCAGAGCAGTAGAGTAGGTTTGTGTCTTGTGATTTTGATTAAAATTTCATGAGAAGATGCAAATAGACATCATAATTTATACATGGTATCAGAGCAGGATTCACATTAGATCAGGAATTTCAAATTTGTTTCTCAAGAGAATCGAATTTGTAGTTCAGTGCAGCTAAATCTCTTTAGAGATGTGAATATGACCTTCAATGGGCTGAGGCTCGAGTATGCCTTGGAAGGCAACTATAATTTCATCGCATGGAAGGATAAAATGGAGGCGGTATTGGATGAAAATGGATTGCTAGAATATGTCAAGATAAAAATTGCAAAACCACAAGCATTTGATACCCAGAACCTTGCTCACTGGAAGAAAGATGTAGCCAAGGTGGGGAGAATAATAATGGAGGGAGTACAGGATCACATTGTCACCAATATCCATGGAAAATAAAATCCTCATGCAATGTAGCAGACACTAACATATTTGTTCCAGAATAGAAGAGACCATAGGAAACTGATGCTCAAGGATAAACTTTGAAATATCAAGATGCAAAAGAACGACATTATTCAACAATATCTGAGAAGTTTCACACAAGTTCATGATGATCTTGCAGAAGTTGGTTTTATTGTTTTAGATGATGATTTGGTAATCCTAGCCCTTCTAGGCCTTCCCAAGAGCTGGCATAGCTACCAAGATTCGGTGAACAGAAGGGTGAAACTACCAAATTAGGAATGCCTATGGTCTGATTTGGTATAGGAGGAAATAAGGTGGAATACCAGAGCTAGGACTTCATCCAAGGGAGAGGATGAAGAAAAATTTTCATTGGTTGGAAAGGGAAAGAAAGGAAAAGGGAATAAATCTCAATCCAAACCAGAGTCTAGCCAAGGGGACAAGAAGAAAGATTTGTCCAAAATTAAATGCTTCCATTATCATGACTTTAGGCACTATGCCATGAAGTGTCTAAACAAAAAGGCAAGAAAGAAGACCTCAAGAGGAGATGTAGGTGAATCCTTGGATTAATAGTTCGGTCTTGACTTTACCACTATCACATTCATGACTAACACAGTGATGGGGAGTGTCTGGTACTTAGACTTACGTGCCTCATGATAGGGTGAAGAGACTTTTTCAGTGATCTAGAGGAGAAATATTTTAGATGCACATCGAACTGGGGGGTGACAGAAGGTATAGCATGACCAAGGTTAGTACAATCACCTTTTAGAAGGAGTCAAGCTCCTCTCTCAGGCTCAGGGATGCCATGTTCGTTCCAGGCCTAAAGAAAAATCTCATATTTGTTGTAGTTTTGGAAGACCGTGGTTATGATGTGATCTTCAACAAAGGAAAGGAATTCCTGAGACACATAGCCATGGGATAGGTGAATTAGATCGAGGTTCGTGTGAAGAACCTGTATATTAAGCTAGATGTGGAATATTCTGTAGCATTAAGCACTAAGGCAGAGAAAGTGCAAGGTCACGATGTCGGTGAACTTTGGCACAGAAGACTTGGCCATTTGCATCATGGCACCTTGAAGATTATGCAGCAAATAACGACAGGCCTCCCCAAAGTAGAACTTGAGAAGCATCATGTATGCAAAGGATGTACCTTGGGGAAGTACACACAATCCACATTCCATGATCAGGATAACAAAGCACATAAAGTCTTGGAAAGGATCCACTCTGATGTATGTGGACCTTTCTCAACAACTTCCATTTCTAGACACAAATATTTTGTAATTTTTATTGATGACTTCTCATGAAAGTGTTGGATCTTCTTCATGTGGAATAAATATGAGACATTCTCCAAGTTTGTACAATTCAAGGCATTGGTTGAGAAAGAAACTGACAAGAAGGTGAAGGCTCTCAGGAGCAATAATGGAGGTGAGTATGTGTCTAATGAATTTAAAAATTTCTATGCAAAAGAAGGCATTCGATGAGACTTGACAACACCCCACAACCCACAACAAAATGGGGTGGCTGAGAGAAAGAACCGTAGCATTGTGGGAGCTGCGAGGGTGATGTTGCATGACTAAGTCCTACCATTGTATTTGTGGGCAGAGGCATACAACACAACAGTATATTTGCATAACCAAAGTCCTTATCAGATTTTTGGCATGACTACATTGGAGGAGGCTTTCTCGGGGAGAAATTTGGATGTATCACACTTCAGGATTTTTGGAGCCTCTGTTTATTATCATGTCTCCAAAGAATCAATGAAGAATCTTGAGCTGACAACATAATTGGGGGTATTTGTGGGTTACACATAAACTCCTCACAACTACCGTATGTACTTTCCATCCCTCATAATGACAGTGGTGCGAAGATATGTAAAATTTTACGAGGAGAAAGCGATGTGGTGCTATCTTGAGAGGGACCTTCAGATCCCACCAAAAGAGAAGCATTTAGCTCCAAAGTAAGAGCCTCAAGAATTTTTGGAGTAGCCACAAATTGAGGAGCAGAGAGTGGAGACACCAACTCAAGCAGAACCATCCAGAGAATGTAGAAAAAGAACCAGGGAAGCTATGAGACATGTGTAGGGTGCGAGGGAGAATGTAGGAGCTCCTTCAAATTTTCACATGAAAAGAAGGTCACCTAATCAGTATATTGACTACATGGATATAATGAATAAGCTTATAGATACTGAACCATCCTCTTTCAAGGAAGCAATAGAGAAACCTGTATGGGTTGATGCAATGGTGGAGGAATATGAATCCATTGTAAAGAAAAGTGTTTGGGAAGTGGTCCCAAGATGGGAAGATAAATCAATTGTGGGTTCAAGATGGATCTTTAAGGTTAAGCAGGAAACAGACGAAAGCATAAAGAAGTATAAGGCTAGATTTGTGGCCAAAGGGTACTCTCAAGTTGAAGGAATTGACTATGAAGATACCTTTTCTCCTATAGCAAAGTACTCATCCATTAAATCAATTCTTTCTTTGGCTATGCAGATGGGGTGGAAGATCCACCAGATGCATGTAAAAATAACATTTCTCGTTGGGGTTATTGAGGAGGAGGTGTACATCGAGAAACCATAAGGTTTTGAGACATTTGATCGGGAGTGTCATGTGTGCGGACTTAAGAGAGAATTGTACGGTCTCAAACAAGCACGCCATGCTTGTTACACCAGGATCGACAACTATCTCATTGGTTTGGGCTTCACCAAAAGTGAAGTAAATGAAAACCTCTATCATATCTTGGTAGAAGGTAAATTGCTCATTATTGTCTTATATGTTGATGATTTGATTTTAACTAGTGATGAGCAATTGATCAGATCTTGCAAGGAGGACCTTCCAAGAGAATTTGAAATGAAGGACATGGGTCTCATGCGCTACTACCTTGGGTTGGAAGTATGGAAAGGTGATGGGGAATTGTTTGTATCTCAAGGAAAGTATGCATTTAATGAGATACCATGAAGTGGATTCTTTAGGTGAGATACTTCATGTTAGGAAGTGGATGCTACCATTTATCGGTAGCTAGTGGGTTCACTGATGTATCTTGTGAACACATGACCAGATATGTGTTATGTAGTCAACCAGATGAGCCAAGTTACGGTTAGGATAACCAAATTATTTTGGAAGGAAGTTAAGAATGTTCTACAGTACCTGAGTGATCCAGGTGGATATTGGTGGCCACTCGCCTATTCCACTTGGACCCTCACCATTGTTTCTTTCAGTTTTTCAGTTTCCTTAATTTTAGCACAGTGTACTATTTTTGGCAGTTTTTCAGGTCCAAACTTCCGGAGTCGTTTTCCTCTAGTGATTACGTAAGTAATAACATCGTTAGTTTTAGTCCTTGGAGAGATATTTCCAACGAGGTATCATATGCGTCAAACGGAGATAATATGACAAAGTTACGACCCCAGGAAGTTGGTTGTCCAACTAACCTCGACGGGGCCCATAAATTCTTGATGTTATGTCTCCTCGGGTTAGGGTTTTGGTTGTTTAGGGTTTTCTCTTATTGTTCAATAATAAAAAGGCCCTTGAGCCTCATTGTAACTCAGTTCATAGGCATGTAGCCGCCACGTCTCTTCTTAGAGATAAGCTACCATAGCTCGAGTTATCTTATTTCCATTCTGTTTGTAAGCATAGTTCAATATTTTTCTATTAATGAAATGAAGTGTTTTTCTGCGACATCTCTGTGTTTATGAGTATATTTTTAAGTTGTTGCGTTCCTATTTAAGTTCGGATCAGTGGTATCAGAGCGGTCTGATCTTTCTCTATTTTTCTTTGCATGTCCCCAATGAGGTTAGGGTATAAGGAGTTAGGGCTCGATCTGGTTGAACCATTGCAGGATCATCCTCACAAAACCTTACTACCTCCCATGGCATAAGAAAATAAAGATGAGGGACCAAGAGGTCCTTTCAAAATGTTGCTCGAAGAAACCCTCGAGCGACAAAGGGACGCGATGATAGATAACTTTTCCCAGATCCTTTGATGACTACCCACAGGTGATGCATCTTCATCTAGCAGCCACTCTGGAGGCACCACTCCTTTTAAGGTACAAGTTAACTTCAATATTCCCATATTTGAAGGCCTCATAGATGCAGACACCGTAGATAAATGATTAAATCTACTGGAAAGATACTTTTCAGTTCATGACTTTTCCAATCGGGAAAAGATTACGTTTTCACTTCTCAAATCCGCCCCACACGTCAAGGACTAGTGGGAAACCTACTATGAACAAAACGATGAGAGTGAACCCTCACTGTTTTCAGTTTCACCCACTTGGAATTCTTTCCAAGGCGCCATCAAGGAACAGTATTACCCTATCGGGAGCTATGAAGATAAATACATAAAGTGGAGCACGCTACGGCAAGGAAGGGACCAAGATGTGTCGGAGTTCACAAATACTTTCCATACCCTTCGTACGAAGCTGGGTATCAAGGATACTGAGCGGAATTTGGTGCTCAAGTACCGCGGTTTTCTACACAGTTACATCCAAGATGAGATGGAGTTCCTAGACATTTCCTCTCTCGGGACGGCATATCGGTATGCTGTAAAGATTGAGCAGAAGTTTAAATAGAAGAATCACGACTTTGGATCTACGAATCCAAAGCAAGTAAAAGGCGCCCCCAAACCACTGAACAAGGGACCAAGCCAAGGCAGGGCTACCTAGGACAACCCATCGAAGCCGCAAGTAAATAACAACACCGCGAAGACGAAGAAGGATACAAGAAAATGGTGTGAGTTCCATAAGAGCTCCACTCACAGTACAAGTGAGTGTCGAGCCAAGCAGTCACTGGTGGTTGAGTTGAAGGCTTCCGAATCAAATGCAGGTTCTGACTTTAAATCAGAACCCGATAAGGGGACTAACAAAGGAAAGCAGATCATTGATGCGGAGCCTAGTGCCACCGTGGCCACCACAAAGATCCAGAAAATTGAGCCTGAAGATCTAGAGGAGGGGGAATGCCTCTTCCACTCATAGATGTGGATGAAGGGTTCTTCGTTGTAGTTCATTGCCGATAGTGGGAGCCAAAAGAACCTCATTTCAGCAGAATTCGTGAAGCAGCTGGGCCTAAAGACTACAACACATCCACATTTGTACACAATCATGTGGCTTCACCAAGGATGAGATCTTCGCTTCAACCAGTAGTGTCACCTTCCCTATAGCATCAAGCCCTTCATGAATGAGATATTGTGTGACGTTTCTCCTCTTGAAATTTCTGATGTATTGTTAAGACAACCATACTTGTGGAAGTGACATGTTGTATATGAATCTAGACCTCACTCTGTGATTATTACTTTGGCTAATAAGTTGTACAGGATATAGGAGGTAGCCCCGCCTACTGCCATCTCTTTGATCATTGTAAAGTAATGTAGTAAGATCATTTCCTAGACCAGGAAAATCGTTTTTCTTATGATTCACCCCCAAGGCAAGAAGAAGGTTGTGGCCACAGCTTCCAGGCAGGGCTCCTCTGCACAATAGCAACAGATGGACAAGGTCATGGAAAAGTACAGGGACATTGTTGCCTCACCCACAGGGGTACCTCTGCACTGTCAGGTTAAGCACTCCATCAATCTGACCCCGGTCACACCTCTGCCCAATGGACCGATCTATCGACGCTCTGTTCTAGAGAACAATGAGATCAAGAGGCAGATTCAGGAACTACTAAAGAAAGGGCACATTAGGCCAAGCTCATCACCATGTGGGAGCCCGATTGTATTGGTACAGAAAAAGGATGGGACCTTGAGGCTCTATATTGACTATCAAGTGCTGAACAAGATCACTGTCTGGAATAGGTACCCAATTCCACAGATTGATGACCTTCTGGACCATCTCAAGGGGGGCAAATATTTCAGCAAGATTGACTTGAAATAAGGTTATGACCAAGTGCCTATCGAACCCTCTGATGTGTGGAAGACTACCTTCAAATCCAAGGAGGGCCTTTTTTAATGGTTGGTCATGACATTTTGATTAACGAACGCCCCTGAAACCTTCATGATACTGATGGACGACATCTTGCAGCCCTTCACTAATGCATTCATGGTGGTGTACTTAGATGACATCTTAATCTTCAGCCAGAGTTGGGAAGAGCACCTCCACCATATTCGACAGGTCCTTCAAAGCCTTTCATAACACAAGCTGTGTGCTAACTTGGAGAAATGTACCTTTGTCCTGACCCAAGTTCAATATCTAGGGTACATCATTGATGATCAGGGTGTACATGTGGACCCATCCAAGATACAAGTCATTCGAAATTGTCCAGCCCCAACCAATCTAACAAAGCTCTGTAGCTTTTTGGGTCTTTCCAATTTCTACCATAGGTTTGTGTTCGGGTTCTCTCATATCGCTTGGCCTTTATGTCAAGTCACCAAGGGCGGAGCGAAATCCAAGTTATTTTGGTCGAAAACCCAGTAGCAAGTGTTCTCTGAGTTGAAGAATCGCCTTTGTCTTGCACCAGTTCTCACATTAGCATACCTGCAACAACCATTTGAGATTGAGACAGATGCCTCCGACTATGCTATTGGTGCAATTCTTACTCAACATGGGCATCCAGTGGCTTACCACAGTGAGACACTTTCAGACACAGTTCGAAAGTACCCCACTTACAACAAAGAAATGTATTCCATTGTGCAGGCCTGTCATCAATGGAAGCATTACATTCTGGGGAAGGAAACGGTCATCCACACAGACCACCAGCCTCTATAGTTCATACAGACACAAGGGAAGTTTCATAACGATCTTCATCAAAAATGGTCGACCTATCTGCAATACTTCCATTTGAACATTAAATATAAGAAGGGCAGCACCAATAATGTCATTGATTTCCTCATCCAACCACCGGTCATGGTGCTAATCACTGTGCTCGACTACTGTGGGCACAAGACGTCACGGTGGTCGCATCTTTACAAGAGAGATCCAGAATTCGGCAGCATATACCAGACACTCCTGGAGGGGAAGAAAGTTCCAAATTTTCACCTTCAGGATGCATTGTTATGCCACTTGGGACACATATGCGTGAATCCTTCAAGTGAGTGTGCCAAGATGATTTGGGAGGCGCACTACAGTCAGGTCGCTAGACATTTCGGAGTAGAGAAAACCGTGGTGGTATTGCAGAAGTGTTTTTATTGGATGAAACTTTGTTAGGATGTTGGAAAGTACATTAGATCCTGCACCACTTGCACCATTGCAAAACCAACCATCAAGAAGCAAGGCCTGTATACTCCTCTACCTACTCCTAGTCGGCCTTGGGAATCTATCTCCGTGGATTATATGTCGGGCCTTCCTTCTACTAAGCACGACAACGATTGCGTTTTCGTGGTCATCGACAGATTCTCTAAGATGGCCATCATGGCGGCCTGCAAGAAGAGTATCACAGCAGAGGCCACTACTAAGCTCTTCTTTGAGCGAGTGTGGGTACACTTTGGGATCCCACAGTCCATTATCTCAGATCGGGACAGCAGATTCCTAAGTGAATTTTGGTCAAGTCTATGGTTTGCTCTCTCTCCTTTGACTTTTACTTCTTCTTCTTGAATTTTTTGTTGTTTTTCTCTCTCTTCTTGGCACATAAATTGAACTTGCTTGAGATTCTCCAAATATAAATATAAGACATTTCAACCTCACTTGAACTAATTAACAAATTGACTTCAAAATGATACTCATGCTTGAAAAATATGTTTTTTTTTTCTTTCTTTTTTCTTTTACATAAAATATATAATTACATAAGTACAATGACAATTATGAAGATCGAGCCTAGTTACATTTTTCAACAAAAGAAATATGGGGAAGCTATCAATTTATTAGGAAGTTTTTATGGAGAAACCAGTGAAAGAATGAACAACTTTACAATTGGTTATGTGCAAAGTTATAGAATGTTGTGTAATTGATATTGATAAAACCATTATTTTTTAATGCATGTTGGTGATCAGTGGTAGAAAGAATAATTTATTTCCACAAAACCTGTGTTGGAAAAATGGATAGGCCACATGCCTACCATTTATTGATCTTTCTCTCTCTCACACACACACAATTACAAGTGCGCGCACACACACACATTGTGTGTGTGTGTAGATAATGTGTGCGCTTTTGTTTGCATATGCATGTATATATGCTTCGCATTATGAATGTGTATTCCTCCTATTTTTCCTTGAGATGTTCTTAGTTTCTTAGGAACCATGTCAAGGCATATGAAAACCTACTTTAGGTCACAAGCTAACTCTTGGACTAGAGGGGAATCCCTCATAAATTAAAGAGACTATTTGTCTATTGTCACCTCAAAAACAACTCTCATATTTAGCTCAAAATGTCAAATTTCGAGTGGCAAAGAATGATAAAATGATTGAGGATACAATGAAAACATACTAGAAGTAAAGAATGTAATTTTCTCAGACCAAAGGACTTTCCATTGGGTGTGGAGTACCACTTAATGGAGCTCAATAAATGATAATGGAAGGTGGAAGGAAAATATAAGCATAGTTAAATCTCAAGCTTAATAGTGATTAAGGTAGTCTATGTAACATTGAGATGAAAAAAAGTGATTTTATTGGGCATGAAATAATGAATCCAACAAAAGAGAGTTAGGTTCATAACCTGTTGAAGGCTTAATATTATCTGCCTTAGCATTATAAGAGACACCACCTAGTCGGGAACTTAAAGCAACTCCTTTTCCATTTGGAATGGTGGTTCTAACTGGTTAAACTAGGTCTAGTTACCTTTTCTCTATCTCTACTAGCTTAAATTATGACTTTCACCTACCAATAGAGAAGAGACATCAGATCGACTCTTCTTGCTAATCAGGCAAGAAAGTGATCCTTAAGCTGATCCAGGGATCATCCAAGCCACAACTAAAGTTTGCCTCTTTTATAAGAGGACTTATAGAAATGTAGAATTAAATCTAAATGTGAATTAATCCTATGATGCAAGCAAAAGGAAAAAATCCTAAGCCTATCTCGATTAGAAAGATGTACATCTAACCCGACTGACAGAAAAGAATTTAAATGATTGGAATTTAAATATGTTTCGCTTATAATGAATATTAAGCTAACAAAGTAGTTCAATTAACCGATATTATGAGTACCAAAACACATCCTATTTAGAGATCTATTAACAGGAATAATTAATCAACAACATTTAGGAAGTAGTTCACAAGAAGATGATGATTATTAAAATAGTAACTCGAATTATTAAACAATAATAATAAAAGGAAATAGTTCACAAAATATTATTGTTTGTTAAATCACAATTAAAAGACTGATTTCTGAGTAAATAGTTACTCATAAATCAGAGTTCAGCACACAAGAGCAGAGATAAATAACAACAGATTATTCACGCAAATTACTCACATCGATAATAGTGCACAAATATGAATGAAAATGACATGTTTCTACTATTATAAAATGAAATCAGTATTAAAACAATAATATTTTAAATACCAATTTATTGAACATGTTTCTCTAGCTCTGATCTCCAACATTCCTGTACAACTCATAAACTCTGATGTTAAAACAAGAGTTGCAATAGTGCAAGATTTGCTCCCCATACATAGTTCAAATTTGCAGAAGATAAATCACCATACTCCTCTTATCTGAGATTGATCCTCTCTACCTACAACATGAAACTCCTATTACAATAGCGCTTTTAAGAATTCCAGAATTGCAGAGAAGAGAAGTTCTTTCTTCATTCTACAAACTACTATTTATAATTACAAAAATGAATTCAAAATAGGAGAGTTGTTGAAGAATAAATTTATTCCAACAATTTTCATTGGTCCAAATGCTTTTTCCCTCTATCTGGAGCAATTCTATTGATCTAAATCTTCTCTTCATCATCTCTTCAACTTTTCTCCTACGAAAACCAATCAAAATTCAGTTAAAATACAAATTAAAATAATAATAATAAATACCAAATCTGAAAAATAAAACATATTCCAATCAAAACTTAACTAAATAAATAAATAAAAGGAAATCTAAGATTTTCATTAATCCTTGTAAATATCTTATTGTTCAAAGAGAACATAGTCGAATGGAATCTGCACTTAGCAAAGGCTATGAACAAATGAAAATGCAAAAATTAAACTCAGAAAATTAATTTTATTTACAAATTCGGATCTTGATCTTCTGCTAAATTTTAGATGCATTAAATGATTGAATCTAGTCATGCAACCACTTCAAAAATATTCTTTGTGATTTTATATATCCAACGAATCATCTTGTGCCTCATTTGACCAATTAAAACTCAACTTATAAGCTCCCAAAGTTAAAGTATCAAAATTACCATAATTCTGTAAAAATTGTTGTCTCGGCTAAAATTAAACAAAAATAATTAAAATCTAATCCTAAATTAAATTACAATTATTTATTAATTAATATTAATTTAATTGTAATTACAAACTAATTATATATAATTAATATAAAATTTAATTTAAAAATTAATTAAGATTATAATTATATTATATTAAAATTATAATTTTAAATATAATTAAAATATAATATATTATAATTTAATATAATATATATTATAAAAACAAGCTACACATACCAAAACTCAAACCAAAACAATATGTGGTTGTAAGATCTTTGGTGGATCGAAATAAATAGAGGAGGAGAGGTGGGAGGTATAAGGAAACGAGAGCTTATGTTAAATAAAAATAGACACCTTATATTGTGTTATCGGATATCGAAACTTATGTAATATTGTAAGTTTTAAGTGAAACCAAAAAGAGGATATTCGATATCGGATATTGGAGGAAAAAAATAAAATTAATTAATTAAATAAAATTAATATTGGAAAATTTTGAAATATCGGGACTCATTTGAAATATCAGGATTTTTTTGAAATAGCGGGAAAAATTTATCGGGGCTTTTATTGAATATCAGGTCTTTCCAAATATCAAATATGGGGACTTCTTATTGGGACTTTTCTAAAGGAAGGGAGGAGGTGAGGTGAAGTGGGCCCACTTGGAGTGGAACTCCTCCATTATAAATTACAACCACTGTGGCAATTAAAAATCTTACAAAATGAACTACAACCACTTTGTAATTTTGAGATTTCAGGTCTCGTAATTTATTTTAAAATTATAAATTGGAATCAATTACCGAGATCCTGAAAACACATGATTTTAATTGTTCTACCGTTTAGCCGGGCAATTTTGTAGGACTATTAATGAAAATGAAAATATTAGTAAAAATTAACTAGGAATTAATATTTACAATGAATTACTAATTTATTTACAAAACTTTAAATAATATACATTTTTTAACCCATGTAGTAAAAATTATCGAACTTTGGATGAGCACCATTTGCCAACCGTGTATCCAAATGAGATGAAACAAGTACAGATGAAAAGCTAGTGAAATGTCGAAGTCCATGAAGCAATCCAAAATAGAAATCCGGCACAAATGAAATAATGGAAAAATTGTAGGACACTTACCCAACAAAAAATATTAAAAAGGTGATTTAGCCAAAATTTAAGGAAATGATCCCCATTATTTGAAATAAATAAGTCAAAAATGCAGGTGTTGAGTTTTCACTACAACACTAGCAACACACTCAGAAGAACCAATTATCTCTAGTTAAAGATAATGAACTTTGATTTACCCAAAGGTTAAAATAATGGATTTCACAAAATCGTCTAATAGTGAAACATTTCCATGGGTCCCACAAAAATAGATTAAGCAATATGAGTTTGAAAAGATAAGTATTCAAAGTAGACTTGAGTAAAAATCATGAATCCAAATTCTGGGAAAAACAATATTTTAAAATTACCTCCTCTAAGAAATAGAAGAAGGTACATATAGGAGTTTTTTTATAAAGCATATATCCATTGTTGTGAATGGTCTCTAACATCACTTTGCTTCCAGTGAGCCTAAACAGTGCCTGGGTGAAGTTGTATTTTATGCCATACAAGCCTAGCCCCACTGCCAGTGAGCGCCCATAGCCCCGACGGTTTTACTTGTATTTCCCATGCTTCCTCTTTTAACCACTCTTTTGATAAGCTTATTTGCAAGCTTTTAGTTTATGATGTACCTGAGTGAAAGAGGTGGAACAGTAATAGAGGCTTATGTTAATGGATACAATACTTTCATAATGTTGACTCCAAATTCTTTTCCTGCGACTATCAACCATAGGATTTTTATAAAGTGAAGGGATGGGAGGGATTCATTGAGTTGAACCCAGATCAATTATTTCCTTAAAAGGTGAATCCTATCACTTAGAAAAGATGTGTGTTCCTCCATGAAAAATATCTAAAACAAGCGGGTTTTATCGTTCCATAAAGATATACCTTTAATGATAAATGAAATTCATTGAAATAGACAGAGTAAATATTTCTCATGTATGGCAACCATTGTTGGATGAAGAAAATGCCTTCCATATAAATCTTAGCATAATCATCAAAATCAAGCCAAAATCGAAAGAAAAGGGAAAATAACTGCAAACTGAAGTAGAAAAAGAAATCAGAAAACTCTAAAAATTATAGTTTTGAGGCTTCTATGATTTGTACTTTGTGTAGAGTATTCTTCCAGATTTATCGCATCCATAATTGTTTAAATCGACGTTTCGAGCCATCCACCGTGGCTCATGATCATGATAGATTAATAAGAATGTAGGACATATCTCTATGGAATGAATAAATAGAGGTAAGAGATAGGTGGAACGGGAATGATGGTAGTCGACCATGTCTCAATTGATAAATTAATGATACTTATTAATAATACTTAATATTTGTTACAATTTATAATTTTAATTTTAATTGGAATTAATTTAATTTTAGATTAGGATTGAAGTAAAAATAATTTGATTAATTTTAATTACTTTTTTGTTAACTTTTACTATAGCTAAATTATTAATTTTAATTTAGAATTCTCTTAATACTATTATTAATTTATTTTTATTTTTTTAATGTAAAAATAAAGAAAGTGAAAGTTGAAAGAAAAAAGAAAAAAAAATCAAACATAAAGAACCAAATCCAACAAGTTTAAACTATAAAATGTGTCTCAAAAAACGAATAAAAAAATAAAATCGTATGTGTGTTCGTCTTATGTTGAGAATCTAGTAAATTTTATCTTGTGGAGTTATAAGTGATTAATCTTCTGAATAGCAATGATGAGAGATAATAAGCTAAACGATAAGTCTTTTCCTGCTGCAAATTTTCTTGTTTCGAAGCAAAACCTGCATAAAAGCATCTCAACCATTTTCTAATACGAGAAATGCATAAGAAACAGTTTAAAGGCTCTGAAACTCCCCAATTTAGCTTATTCAATGAGGATCATTACTGCTTCTCCCTAAAACTCGAAAGAAAACTAAGCAAAGGAGAACGAACTCCAAATCTGATCAGGTAGAGGCGTGAAACATTTATGAAGAGATGCAAAAATAGAGTTTTATATCAGCAAAAACTAAAAATAAATTTGAAATCAAAAGTAAAGAAATAGAAATGAATGAAAGTGGGCATATGAAACTTATTATTGTAGAATTTCATTTAATCTTAGTCGGGAGATATCATTTTCTCCAATAAAAATAACATCTTCTTTTAATTAGAATTAAAAGTATGAAAAAAATAAATTTTCTGAAATCGTATTGACCCAAAATCATCATTTATTAAATCTGAACTAAGACAAGCAGTAAATTAGAAGAAAACAATGTTTTATGTTCAAGGAATCTGAAGTAAACCAAATCCATCATAAAAGAGAATGAATATATGCTTATTTATGAATCACACGATGATTGCTCTACTTGTTTTTCTTTTTTTGTTTTTCTTTTTTAATTTATATCATCCCCACAATATTGAAATTGATTCAAAATCCCAAATGATGCATCAATTTTGTATACGAAGAGGACTTGAATATTTATATGATAAGTATGGAGCGATATATCAAAAAATCAAATAAAATAGAATTCAAACATGAATTAACTATGATCCATCACCTTTACTTGTTCCAAATCCCTTATCAATTGTTTCATTACCATAGTGGTTGCTCAAGAGTGCCTTGAAAAACAAATGAAGATGTTCATTAAAATATGGTTGAGATAATAAAATGTGCATCCAATAATGAGCTAAAGGCAAAAAACGTAAATGAACCACAGGCGGTGAAATTTCTCATTAACCAAGCAGATTTCCGAGAAGAGTAAAAGAGGCCCATGTCCACATACTCTGAAGAATGTATATCCCTAAAGTCACAAAGTCATCCTGATGAATGAATATTTGGATTTGACGAAATTGTGATTAGAAATCATCCAAGCTCTTGACCACAATGATAAAATGAAAGTAGCATACATATATAAAGATAATCAAACAGGACTTCATGTGAGCATAGTGAAAGATCATAATGAATTGATCAGAGACCTATGAAGATACTTCACCTGATATTCTAAAGTTATGAGTTTCCAAGAGAATCAAAGTGAAAGGTAAGAGCTCAAGTTTTCCAAAAATTCTTAATGGGAAAAACTCCGATAAACAAAGACTTTTCTTCATAATGTTTCTGACGAAATTTGTTTTCGGAATTTTAATTAAATTTCACCTTCGATATAAGAAGTCCCGACACTTCGAATATTAAAGGGGAGCAAAATCTTAGAACAATTTTTTTTTGTAACTTTTACAAAAAAAACTTATGATACTGATCATGCCTGATAATGAATGATTTTTAAATGTATAATGTGGGAACATTGTTTTTATAGTACATCAAGCATTCACGTATTAGAGGTAAAAGTTTCGTAAGAGTTTATAAAGTAGTTCCGATGAATTTCATTCCAATAATGAGATAACTTGAAGTTTCGTAAAAATGATTGTAAGAGCACTTACATTTACCTATCAAATAAACTTCTGAGGAAAGGAGTCCAAGATTTAATAAATATGAGAATAAATCGGGTGTCAAATATATTGAAAACCTTTTTGAAGCCAAAATAAACTTACAAGACTTTGAGACCACAAGATTCCAGTGAAGACAGTGAAATAGAGGCTATTTCCTTTGCTAAGTGTAATGGATGTGATAATGGAGGAAAAGACAATGTGGATCTCAGAGAGGTAAATCTCAGAATTTGTTTTAAATGCTTCCGATATAATATAAACCCAAGAGTCCAATAATCCATAAAGTCCGAAATTCTGAGGAAAGATCTCGGAAAAATGAAAAGCAAAGGATCGAGATTCCAAAATTCACCAATTAGAGGCTCTGAGTCCCTTCAGAAGAAAGGAATATGACTAAAAGGAAAACCATATGAATGAGTGTGATGAAATTTTTCAACTCAACTTGGCAATTGTAAGATTCAGAACAAGCATATATAAAATCATGAATAACATCATTCGTTGCAAGAGTTTTGCGCAAATTTTCCTCCGTTTGTAGCAAATCTGAACAATAAAGAATGTAAGAATTTCATTTCAGCGGCATCGATGAAAAGCAGAATATGATTATTAACTCATATTTCTAAACGTAAAAATGTGAATTCACGTTGGTTTGCACACATCGGCGTACTAGAGGAAATATATCAGAGAAACCATTTGGTTATAATTTAGAAAGTTACAATATATGAAACTTCTAATAAATCATATTTAAAGAAATACCAAATAATAAGCGGAGGCGGGAAGTAATATCGGAACTTTTATATCGGTGATAGTATATCGGGGATTTAAAGAGCAAGCATCCGATATGAAAGTCCCGATATAGGATGAGGACGGGAATATCAGATATCGAAAGTAAGAGGCATCGAAAATATTGAGATATCGAAAGTTTTGAGCATGAAACACTTTATATAAGTTACGATATTTGCGAACGTTGATATGCCAAATGGTAGTTGGGACGAACAACTCTTAAAGAATTTAATTTAAAAGGAAGCGCCCAACTCAACTTTGTCTTTTAACAAAAAGTCCCTTTAATAATTATATTAACTATCGAGAATATTTGATCGGAGAATGATTTTATCATAACTTTCTTATGAGGAAAGTCAAGATATTATAAGGATCCAATATGAATCTTCCGATAATACATTAATTTAATACAAAAATTCTTATCGAGTTTTTTAATGAATAGAAGTATAACTAAAGAATACGCAAATTCTGATGAAAGAACAAATACTTCCCTGGACATGTTGCAGATTATAAATGATTGGTTGTTTGCTTATCTCAAGTCTCCAAAATCAAGTAAATGAAGACCTGCAAAAGAAACAAAACAGAAATAAGAAGTAAACTATAAAAAAAGAGAAAAATTAACAATAGATGAAGATAATATTGTTAAAATATACCTGGAAGAATATTGACTATAAGTTTACCTCATGAATATTCAAGTTCTCCCATGCATTTCTCAAAATTCAGATATATTCAACATCATCTACTTATTTAGTAAAAAATACTAATTACTGAACTTTCAAATCGCATCCACTTCAAATTTACATCGGATGACAAGAGTGGTGAAAACGAGACTTTAGAAATACATGTGAATCAAAAATTGTCAAGCCATAGCGATTCCTTCGAATTTCTTCATACATGATTAAAAAAAACATTTTGAACAATGTGATGAAGTTTTTTGGAAAAACAAAACAATCAAGTGCTTTCACATGTGTGTATGATCTGACTATATAAGAACTCTGATATGTTCTAAGCCACTTTGCCAGAAAATGAAATGGGATGCCAAGAAAAACTCAGATTTATTACTTGCTTGTTAAAAATCCGCAATAGTGGAAAAAATGCAAACAAAAAAGAAATATAATCTAAATTAATCTATTCCTATTGTTAACTCAATGAAAAGAAACATGACTAGGTATAGTCATATTTCCAACGTAACCATTCTCTCATTCTAACTCCTGCATGTATGTACAAGTTAAACATTAATAACAAGAATATAATTAAATGAATAAAAATAAATTTGAATATAGTATGTTCATTAATTGTTAACATATTTACAAACAAAAAAAACTTATTTACAATTACCCTCCCTAAAAATGTCCCTTCCAGTTGAATTTCAATATAGAAATCTGGATGGATTTCCATTAATAATTGGAAGAGGTTCAAAAGAGAGGATAACAAACCAGATTGTGGAAATGCATTTTTACATACAATGGCCTCCTTAAAATTGTAAGTCATATGTACATGTGTTAAATTGTTAACAATTTTTTGTGTAGGAAAACTTTCCAAATGGGTAGATGAAAAATAGATGGAAATCTTATAGTTTCAATGGAAGATCATTAATTGAATTAGATTGTTGGTCATATTGTAAAAATCTTCTCTCTTGTTAGCACTGCTTTAGAGAGGAAAGGAACAAGTTATAAGAGATGAACATCAATTGAAATTATAAGAGTAATATCTCTTGGTGTTAATGATTATGATTTGAAACTTCATTTTTTCATTTAGACAATGCATCAATTGAGTGTTCAATATTGAACTGCTCAATATGCCAGCATAAGATATCTAAAAATTGAAAAATGAAAAGAGAAAAGAAATCTGAAATTAAATAAAATAAATAAAGGAACAATAATAAAATTGAATCATAATTTACATTACTGTTAAAACTAGTGTTACAACACAATTCACACTAATGCGGAATGATTTCCTCTTCACAAAAATTGGTCAGAATAATGCAATTAGAATGATTTCCAACACCAACTTGTGAATTAAAGAGAAGATCGTGACTATGAATAGGAATGAGAGCTTGATCATCATAAGATTCATAGATTAGGATGGGTTCTTGAATGTTGAAGTCATGAGTATGATTAAATGTTTGAAAATTAGAGTCAATTGGAACAATTTATGTATTGAGTTTTTCTTCATTTTCAAGTATGATTTGATTTGAATTATGAAGATTTAATAGGGAAGAAGGTAAATCATCATCCTCAATGTTAAAGCGGTCATCATAAATTATTTCAGAACATTCACTAGTATTCTCTTTATTCTTATTCGATGTATCAAAACAAGAAGGAATATCGAGCACATGCTCATTAATGTTAGAAAAAAGATCTATGGTTGATTCTCTATCTTGATAGAAACTAATTGGAAATTCATGTATATCAGCCTCTCTGTTTTCTAGAATAACATTAATGCAAAGAGGAGATAAATTGCTATCAGCAAAAATATGAGGATATAGATGAAAATGAGAATCAAAAGCAATGAATTTGAAAATATCTCTATTTGTAGATGCTTGTAAATTTTTTTCATTGCAAATTTCAGGTTCCAGATCATTTACTTGGGTAATCGTGCTTTCTTGAAGAAAGTTGTTTGGTTGTCCTGAATTTGGCATTTGATCAACATGGGAAAATTCAAAAATCTCTGTAGCAAATTGCATATTATTGGAAACTTCAATTCCTTACTGTACTTGTTGATCTATAATATGATTTTCTGATTTCAAAGCAGTTGTTTCTCCAAGATTGTTGTTGGTATATTCTTGCATTTGACTAACAAAATTTTCCAAGATTTGTGATTGAGAATTGCTGACATGTGGGAATGCATCATGATCATCATTAACGTTGTAGGAAGTTTGCACTAAATGAAGGAATTGATCGTACATGGTAAAGACAACTTCATCATGATTGATATGCATCTCCATATTGGAATTCTCAATTATGTTATTAAAATTTGAAGAGGATTGATCAAAGCTTGTAATTGTTTCATATGGAATGGGAATACAAGGAAGAGAACTAATATATTCAAACCAATCCATCAATTCAATTTCTAATGGTTTATTTTCAATTTTGAATCTTAAACAATTTAATTGAAATCTAATGGTAAAATCCGTGAAAGATTCATTTTCAAACCTTCGTAAATTTTTCAGATTCATCATATACATGTTCATAATTGTAACCGTCAAATGGATAAATGAACATTGTGATAAATTGATCTCAACTATGAATATAGGCAACTAGAAGAGAATGACACCAGTTTTTGGTTTTTCCTGAGAATGTAAGAGTAAAAATCCTGCATAGAATACCTTCATCAATATCATAAAAAGTAGAATTTGAAATTTTTTGAATAAACTGTAAAGCATGATCAAATGCAGAAGAATTCCTTTTACTGTTAAACTTTACCTTTGATAAATGTCTTATTATTTATGATGGAGTATTGGTAGATATGCGCCTGTAGATAAAAATCCAAATGAGAAGTTTGAGAGGAGTCATTGTGATTAAATTAAATTAAAATACAAAAACTCCAAAAAGACAACAAGCCTTCAGGTGCACCTTCTAGAGCCAAAAATGTTGAAGGCTCGAAATTCTCTGCCTCAACATTACAAGGGATATCGCTCGGTTGGGAACTTAAATCAACTCATTTTCCATTTGGAATGGTGGCTCCAACTGGTCAAACTAGGTCCAGATACCTTCTCTCTATCTCTATTAGGTTAAAGTATGATTTTCACCTACCAATAGAGAAGAGACATCATATCGACTCTTCTTGTTGATCAGGCAAGAAAGTGAACATTAAGCTGATCTAGGGCTCAACCAAGCCACAACTAAAGTTTGTCTCTTTGATAAGAGGACTTCTAGAAATTTAGAATTAAATCTAAATGTGAATTAATTCTAAAATGCAAGCAAAGGGAAAAAAATCCGAAGCCTATCTCAATTAGGAAGATGTATATCTAACCCAACCGAGAAAAAAGTATTTAAATGATTGAGATTTAAATATGTTTGGTTTATAATGAATATCAAGCTAACGAAGTAGTTCAATTAATTGATATTATAAATACCAAAACACATCCTTTTCAGAAACCTATTAACATGAATAATTAAGCAACAACATTTAAGAAGTAGTTCACAAAATGATGATGATTATTAAATCAGTAACTCGAATGATTAAACAATAATATAAGGAAATAGTTCACAAAATATTATTGTTTGTTAAATCATAATTAAAAGACTGATTTCTGAGTAAATAGTTACTCAGAAATCAGAGTTCAGCACACAAGAGCAGAGATAAATAACAACAAATTATTGAGGCAAATTACTCACATCGATAATAGTGCACAAATATGAATGAAAATGACAAGTTTCTGTTATTATAAAATGAAACCAGTATTAAAATAATAGTATTTTAAATACCAATTTATTGAACCTGTTTCTCTAGCTCTGATCTCCAACAGTCATCTACAACTCATAAAATCTGTTGTTAAAACAAGAGTTGCAATAGTGCAAGCTTTGCTCCCCATACATAGTTCAGATTTGCAAAAGATAAATCCCCATACTCCTCAGATATGATATTGGTCCTCTCTACCTACAACATGAAACTCCTATTACAATAATGCTTTTAAGAATTCCAGAATTGGAGAGAAGAGAAGTATCTTCTCCATTCTACAAACTATTATATATAATTACAAAAATGAATTCAAAATAGGAGAGTTGTTGAAAAATAAATTTGTTTCAACAATTTTCATTGGTCCAAATTATTTTTCCCTCTTGCTGGAGCAATTCCATTGATTGAAATCTTCTCTTCCTCATCTCTTCAACTGTTCTCTTCCCAAAACCAATCAAAAATCAATTAAAATAAAAATTATCAAATCTGGAAAATAAAACATCTTCCAATCTAAACTTAATTAAATAAATAAATAAATAAAAGGAAAAAGAAATTGTTCATAAAAAAGAACATATTCGAATGGATCTTCACTCAGCAGAGGCTATGAGTAAATGAAAATGCAAGAATTAAGCTCAGAAAATTAATTTTATTTACAAATTCGGAGCTTGATCTTCTGCTAATTTTAGAATTATTAAATTATTGAATCTGGTCATGCAACCACTTCATAAATATTATCCATGAGTTTATCTATCCAACGAGCCGTCCTGAACCTCATTTGGCCAAGTAAAACTCAACTTATGAGCTCCCAAAGTTGAAGTGTCGAAATTGCTAGAATTCTGAGAAAAATTGTTGCCTAGGCTAAAATTAGGAAATTTTAATTAAAATCTAATCCTAAATTAAATAAATATATAAATAAAAGGAAATATAAGCTTTTAATTAATCATTTTAAAGAAATTATTCATCAGAAAGAACATATTCGAATGGATCTTCACTCAGCAGAGGCTATGAGTAAATGAAAATGCAAGAATTAAGCTCAGAAAATTAATTTTATTTACAAATTCGGAGCTTGATCTTCTGCTAATTTTAGAATTATTAAATTATTGAATATGGTCATGCAACCACTTCATAAATATTATCCATGATTTTATCTATCCAACGAGCCGTCCTGAACCTCATTTGGCCAAGTAAAACTCAACTTATGAGCTCTCAAAATTGAAGTGTTGAAATTGCTAGAATTCTGAGAAAAATTATTGCCTATGCTAAAATTAGGAAATTTTAATTAAAATCTAATCCTAAATTAAATTAAAATAATTTCTTAATTAATATTAATTTAATTGTAATTACAAAATTAAACTAAATTAATTACAAACTAATTATATATAATTAAAACAAAATTTAATTTAAAAATTGAAATAGATTAAAAATTGATTAAGATTATAATTATACTATATTAAAATTATAATTATATTATATTAAAATTATAATTAAAATATGATATATTACAATTTAATACAATATAACAAAACTCAAACTAAAACAATATGTGGTTGTAAGATCCATATTGCATCGAAATAAATGGAGGAGAGTCGGGAGGTATAAGGAGACGAGACCTTGTGTTAAATAAAAATAGGCATTGTATATTATGTTATCAGATATTGGAAATTAAGTAATATAATAAGTTTTAAGATGTACATCAAACCAAAAAGCTAATATCCGATATCAGAATATTGGAAAAATTTTATATCGAGAACTTTTGAAATATCGAGATTCATTTGAAATATCAGGAATTTTTGAAAATATGGAGAAAATTCTATTTGATATTGGGACTTTCCAAATATTTGATATCTAGATTTTTTATCGAGATTTTTTTATCTGGTTTTTTTCTAAAGGAAGAGAGGAGGTGAGGTGAAGTGGGGCCCACTTGGAGTGGAACTCCTCCATTATAAACTACAACCACTTTGGTAATTAAATATCCTACAAAATGAACTACAACCACTTTGTAAGTTTGAGATTTCAGGTCTCGTAATTTCTTTTAAAATTAGAAATTGGAATTAGTTACCGAAATCTTGAAAACGCATAATTTTAATTGTTCTACAAATTGTCTAGGCTATTTTGTAGGACCGTTAATGAAAAATGAAAAGATTAGTAAAAATTAACTAGGAATTAATATTTATAATGAAATACTAATTTATTTACAAAAATTAAAATAATATACATTTTTTAACAAAGGTAGTAAAAATTATTGAACTTCGAATGAGCAGCATTTGCCAATCATGTAACCAAATGAGATGAAACAAGTACAGATAGAAAGCCAAGGAAAAGTCGAACCCGATGAAGCAATCAAAATAGAAATCCGACGCAAACTAAAAATGACAAAATTGTAGGACACTTAACCAACATAAAATATTAAAAAAACGATTTAGCCAAAAATTTAAAAAAAAGGTCCCCATTATTTGAAATAAATAAGTCAAAAATGAGGGTGTTGAGTTTTCACTACAACATAACCTAAGCAAAATTTGCAAATTCAACTGATAAACACCTCTAAAAGTAACTTGCAGGTGTATGTATATATGAATATGATACATCCATCAGATCATTCAAGACATATATAACAGGGGAAGTAGTACCAAATTGTTGTCTCCAACATGTAAAAATTTGGATACAAATTACACTAACATAGTAAAGAATTGAGATGGGATTAAAGAAGCTTAATATATAAAATAGGACGAAAACGAGGCTCTACATAATTAAAAGGTGAATCAAATGGATGTTTCCCTCAAATAAGAAAAAATTACAGAGATGGCTCATCGAGTTTTTTACAGAAAGCACCGTCTTGCTGCCAAGAATGCCCCCCTCCTCCCCCCTCCCCACCACCTTTAGAAGTCTTTAATTGATATTTGTATGGTCTTTGAATTCTTATTTTATGCATTAAAGTGTTGGAATTTCCTGTTTTGTTTTACCAAAAATAGCTTTGAAGATAAGAATGCTTTGAGAAGACTCGACACCTCAATGTGTGCATTGTCTACTTTTTTTAAAAATAAGGATATGTTGTTCTTACTATTTAACAACAACGTGATCCAAATCAATGCTAATTCAAACCTCTTGCAATATAGTCTTTTCCCTTGTGTGACCTGCAAATTCATTTAGTGATAAATTAATTTGTTCTATGCCCTTTTTCATTTTTTACTAGTCTTTTTCATCAAGTTAGAATCTAAATAATTAGATCTATCACTAAACCACACACATTTCCTTTTTTAGTCAATAAGCAAAATCTAGTGAGAAGGATCCATCAACCAATATTATAAATTTCCCTTTTCTCATTAATAAATAGAATCCAATAGGTCAAATTTGTCAACTAGTGGCACATATTTCTAACTTTTTGCCTTTTCCATCTCTTGCTAGATATTTTATTTTATTAATTTACAAAATCCAGATATCCAGAGGATATAGAACTTAAGGAGTATTTAATTTTTGAATTATCAAAAGTCTGGATCCAGATGTTGGAAAATTGAATATTTCAAATATAATAAAATTTATCTAGATACTAGAAAATGGGATTTAGAAGCCATAATTTTTCTTTTTTGGTGGTTGGAAAGCATGTTGTTTAAGGTTAAATTATTTGTTAATCCTTGGCAGAACCTATTAGTGGAATCTTAAGGATCCAAAAGTTTGTGGTTTAGTCAAATTCAAAAGTACGGAAATTCAAAAGTTCTTTAAAATGTGATTTTTTGAAAAATATGAATATTCACATTTGTGTATGCCTTCGTTTATCTTGATTAAGAGTCCCAAAATGTGGAACTTCTTTTAAATGGGACTTTCTTGACAAACTAGATCTGATTCCATGTCACCAGGTACATGTCACCTTCCATCTTAGTTGCCACATCAACACCCTCATCAGATGTCACGTCAGTTATGATGAGTTGGAAATGTGGGGACCATAAACAATGTTACCAACTTAATGAGAACTATAACCTTAAAATGATAACTCTAGCCCCCAAGGCCCCTATATTTGTTTAAAAAACATGAAAAATCATCCCAAAATTGAAAAGTGGTGATGTTGCATCACCCTTTTTTAGGGTTAAAATTCAAACATTTTTCATCCATCACATTAAAAACCAAAATCATGATCATGAAAAACCTTAAAATTGCAACAAGTTTCAACAAATACGTTAAAGATCAAATAACATAACTCTGAAAAATCTTAAAATCATGATATTTTTCAACCATGGAATTAAAACTAAATATCATGAGCACAAAAAATCTTAAAATTTCAACATTTTTCAACCATAGCATTATAAAGCAAATATAATGAGTATATAACCATGATGAAAATATTATATTAAATCAAAATCTGCACTTGGACCATGGTCTATACAACAGGTGAATACAATGAAAATCCTTCGAGGCCAGCGATACCTATAACCTCACAATGGTTTTTATTCTCAATATCTATTAGTCATTTTACTATCCTAAAGGACACAAGGTATTTGAAGGTGTAGATTCTCCAAAGACTTGTTAATATAGACAAAATTTACATTACATATCAGACCCAATGTTAACAAATAGTTGCAAGGGAAGGAATATCATTTCTCATTAGGGCTCGTGCACTCCAAGTTTACACCTTTATTGGGGAGATCATCTATAACAGAATTGTTCATTGTCAACACATGAAAGAAGCTAATGTTAGAAAAGGTTAGTTTCATATTCCTGGTTCGATCAATAATGCTTCACAACTTGCAATCCTTAGGGGAAAAGATCCATGAATAAGGTGATGGATAACTAGCTGCAAATCTCCCAACACCGCCAAATCTTCGGTGTTTGCTTCTTTGGCAAAAAGGAGTGTTACACTAAAAAATGTCACCATGACTATTTACAGTTAGTATGGCTCAATCAACAGTCATGCTACCCTCTTAGGCAAGTCTTATGCCTCTGCTCTCCATGTCAAACTCCAAAAAGAGAGAAAGTCTTTATAAATGTATTTATCTCTGGGGACGCAGGTTCTCTCAACCTTACCTGCGGGGACGCACCCAATGTTCACAAAAGCTGCGTCTTTGGACGCTCTGTATGTAAAGGGGCAGGTGCGTCCCCCTGTAAAGGTTAAAATGCGCAAGTTTCATCTTTGAAAAGTTACTTGTGGTCATTTCTAGAGCTTTCTAGAAGGTTGTTCGACGTGTATTGAGCGCCTCCAGATGGTTCATGCACTCCTACCAAAGAGGAACTTATCCCATCAATAAGGGAGCTATCCCATCCAAAGAGGGGATTATCCCATTGATGGTGGACCTGATTAACTTCCTCTTGAGCACTATAAATACAGGCATTGGGCCAGAAGGAGAAGAGGTTGGAAGCTATACATTTCTAAGGGTAAATGCTGCAGGAATTAGGACTCCCATTTAGAAGCTTGTGAAGAGAGATTGTCATCTTTGCTTGTTCTATTTGGAAGTGGGTGAGCTTTGTCAAAGTAAAGGAGAACTCTTGATGGACCCTGGGAGGGACTTGCACAACACCAAGGCTCAGGTTGTATTTGTTCCTTTTGTTACCTATTAATGCAAATGAGTCCATTCTTCTTAATAACTTGTTATTTATGAGTTGTTTCATGTACTCCTTGGTCTATGTGTTAAATATGTTTTATTCTATGAGATTATCAAGTGCTATTTAATCGTTTGATTGTTAGTGTATGCAGGTTTCAAAGTGAAGGAGGAGCTCATCCGGATCAGCGGAGCTGGACTGCTACAACAGCGTTGGATTACAGGTAGGATCTAAACACTTGATTTCCCATATAGTAAATGCATGTTTAGAGAAGGATTGCTCTTGTTTGTCTTGTTTGTCACTAGAGAGTCTTAGGCTCCTAGGGAGGTTGGTTGTGTCCGCACAATCGACTCTTTCCGCCTGACAAATTGGCGACTCCACTGGGGAATCCATTGATGTGAAAGTCTTTTCCTTTGTATGAACTTTGCTCTGAGAAAATTGGTTTATTTTTCTGGTTTTTGGCTCTGTGACTTTGTCTTTGGGTGGGTTAGCTTAGGGTTAGATTTATTTTGGTTTTTCTTGAATTTTCCAGTAGGACGCACCCTCTGAGTATTGCACAGTGCGTCCCTGGATGCACTGTCGCTGTGTGCATAGAGCGGGCCCGCACCTGTTCTAACGGGTCGCCTGCGTCCCCTGCTAAAATTTGAGAAAATTCCATTTTTTGCATTTTTTCTCTTAGTTTTTGCTTTTTCTTAGTTTTTACTGCCCAGATTCATTAGTCTCTTGTCAAAGGTCTTCACCTGAACTTGTTTCGATAGCATTGAGTGTTTTAGTGGATTTCATAGAAGTTTAAGCCCTAGGGTTTGATTTTTGAGTAGGTCTTGTAGTGACTTTGGCGGTAGAAGTTGTCAAGCCTTAGATCTCTCTGGTTTTGTCAGCATTCTTAGAAGTCAGACTTGTCATAAATTCTACCTGTGAGAGCAATTTACCATTGAGTTGTTTCTTGGACAAATTTCGAAGTGCTTGTTGATTAAGTCTTGAATTCCATTTTACAAAAAGAACAAAAAGATTTGAGTTTTGTTTTGAATAGTCTTTTGATTCTGCATTAGCTGGTCCTTGATTTGATTTTGGTCAAGTAAAACAACCTAGAATCATCTTTGTGAGCTTTTGCCTTGTTAGGTTTGCTTAGAGTAAATTTCTTTTGATTTGCTTGTGAGTCAAGTTTTCATAGATTTTATAGCTTTTGAGATTGATTTTCGTTAAGATAGATTTATATGCTTTATTAAAAAGAGAAAATACAAAAACATCTCCTTTGAAAAGTTTTGTTTCAAGTAGCTTTGAAAAGTTTTGAAAGAAAAAGAGTTTTTCGTGCACGTAAGGAGTGGTCATGTTTGTATGCTTGAAAAGATAAAGAGAATTGTTTCTTTGATTGTCTTTACTAAGAAAGTTGTTTTCTATAAAATTTGCATCTCTCAACTCTCTTAGTTAAGAATTTCATTAAAAAAGGAAAGTAGCGTAAATCATCGTAGGTGCATCTTTGTAGTGGTTTGAGTCAAGTCTACACACCATTGGTTTCACTTCCGCTACCTTTTGTCTTTAAGAAAAACCATAAAATTAACGCTTAAAGTAAAATCGACGTAGTAACTTTTATTTAATAGGGCTCTGAAACACCAATTTAGATCAGGCTAGTGTCTTGGAGTAGGTGAGTAATTAACTCTCCAAGACAACAAAACCAAACAAGTAGCTTATCTTGTGATAGAATAAATCCAATTGTCTCATTTGTACTCTGGGAAAGCTCCTCTTAAAGGAGAAGCACGAGCTCGTGTCCGAACCAGTGAGGGGATCAATCCCCCCTCGTTGGGAACGACGCCAGACACGCACGTATTACAAACGGTAAACCTCGGATTAACCATTGTCGAGGAGCCAGGGGTCACTTGTCGGTAAACCTTGGATTATTGTCAAGGAGCCGGCAAGGGGATTGAGCTTGCTACTCTGCCCTTGTGTGCTGTCGGAGTTTAGACTGTTCCCCCAGGTGCATTTGTTGCGATTGGTAACCTTAGTGACCATTATCTTTAGGATTCTACCGAGGTGACGGTGGAGGGAAGATCCCACTGTACCTGGAGCAGACGTCGGCTAGACTCACTTGGATTTTCTGGGGGGTTCACTTCACTCGAGACGGTTAAAGTGGAGGAACTTGGTCCAGTCTATTCATTAAGCAGGTTGCCGGGGTAACTGTTCCACCCGCCACTTCTGTACTGAATCCAGCGATGTTGGGCTTCATCACCTACTAGCGCTTTTGGTCTGGAAGGCTACTGTTTGTGCTTGGTTTGACGCCCTAGATTCTTTAGGCGTGTGATTCAAATTTGTTTGGTTCTTTAGAGACTTTAGGTGGTTTGATTTGAAATTTTACTTTGTTTTCGTGTGTAGTAGTTAAAAGTTTTTAGCTGTGGCGGAATTACCGAGACAGTCCCGTAGACTTCGGGGCAAGTCACCTGAAATTGTTACCGAAACAGATTTGTTAAGAAAACTCCGTAGATCGCGGGGTGGGTCTCCTGAAGACGTTCCGGGTCAGTACGAAGGGTTGAAGGTCCTTGTAACTCCTCCTAGTGGCAGTAGAGTAGGTCCACCTGAAGAAGGAGAATCTTCCTTGGTAGTCCATCCAGATTACCAAAGTTTAGAGACAGGTTATAATCCCGAAGTTGTTACAGTTTCTGAGCTTGTTGGTAGTTTTTCGTCTGCTAGTGATACAGGCGAAGAACCTGAAATATCTGAACCTGTTACTCCGACTTCTAGTGTTCCAGATTCACCGAGAATAGAAAGAATTATCACCGAAAATCTTCCTACTGGTTTGATTGCTATCGAAGAACTTGCTCCAGAGGAAGAAATAGGCGTCTCTAACCTTGAAGATCAACTTACTATTGATCTAAGGGAGCGTGAATCTATCTTTTACAGTCCTCCTAGAAGTACTACTTGGTACCTTTCGTTAACCAATTATTTAGACAACTTTGGGGTAGGTTTTTCTACACCTCGTACTCCTTTTCCACCTGGAGGTATTCATACTCCTGTAAATATGTCTGGTCAGTCGTCCGTTTTTACTCAAAGTCCTGAATCTTTCTTACACGGCGGTCCTTCTGTTCCCACTGGGTATCAATCACTTTCTGGTACCTTTGCGGGGGCATCTCCTCAACCCGTTGATCATGGGTTATTAGCTGGAAACAGTGGTAATATACCATTGGGTGTAGGAGACATTTACATGATGTCAGGTTCAGTTCCCGTTTCCCAACCTCAAGGTGGCCAATTACCGCCTGGGGGGCAGCCTCAGTTAACACCTGGGGGGCAACCTCAAGGTACACAAATCGTGTCTGGGGGGCAACCTCAAGGTCAGTATGCACCTATGGTGCAATACATGCCTCAAGGTCAACCCCAGCCTCAATATGTACCCCAGGGTCAACCTCAGTATCAATATCAACCTCAAGGATGGCAACCCCAAGGGTATCAACCCCAAGGGTATCAACCCCAAGGGTACCAACCTCAAGGTCAAGGTCAACCCCAGTATCCGTATTTACCTCAAGGTCAATACTCGAGTCAAGGTTATCAACCGCCTCAAGGTCAGTCATATGTTCCAAGTATGGGAACTGCACCTTACAATTATCAATCCTATCCTCAATCCGGTTATGGATCTCAGTATCCTCAACCTGTTACGGGTCAATACCCTGGAATGTTAGTGTGGGATCCATCACAGGGTCAACAGGTGTTGCAGCCAAGTATACAGTTGGTTCCTCAAGCTGGACAACCCGTAGTTTCTGGTCCACCCCAGCAACCGCAACCTGTCCAGTCAAATGTTCAAACTTCTGTAACTTCGGTAGTTACTCAGCCGCCAATCGCACCTAGTACTCCATCTCAAACGGCTGCTGCAACTACCGCCACATCTACCATACTTACTTCTGGAGTATCGACGGCTCCGGTTTCTACTGTCTCTGTAACCACTCCTCAGACATCTTTACCGTTGTCTGGATCTACGATTCAAACCACGGTCCAGATGCCTGCAGGTCAGCCTGGTATAAGTACGGTTGTCACTACTCAACCTCAATTTGTTCACCAACCGTACCAGGGACAGTACCAACCTGGGCAAGCTGTCCAACAACCGGTTTACCAGTATCAACCGTATCCTGGGTACACTTATCAACAACCTCAACAACCCCAGTACGGTCCGGTTAATCCTGGTTTTCCAGGAGGATATAATATCCCAAATGCGACTCCTGTTCCTAGTTATCCTGGATATCCTCCTCCTGGGACTGGTCTTGTGACCCAGAGTTTTAGAGATCCTAACCGGCAGTTACCGTTTATCGCAACTTTGGATTTACCAGACTTGACGCGCCTAACGAACGATCCAATTCAATATCTTCAGTTCTGGCCGCCAATGCCAAATAAGTTGCCCAGTGATATACCCAAGTTCGAAGGTAAGTCTGGAGAGGATCCGTCCAATCACGTGATGACTTACCACCTCTGGTGTGCTTCAAATTCTATCTCGGATGATTCGATCCGCTTACGTCTTTTCCAGCGTACACTCATTGGTCTCGCGGCCAAGTGGTACATTGAGTTACCACGGGCCTCTTTTTACAATTTTAGCCAGTTAGCTACCTCGTTCTTAACTCACTTTCAGTTGCCGGTCAGATACGATAACGGCACGGAGTTATTAACTTCACTAAAACAATCAACGTCCACGTATATTTCTGATCACATTCATGAGTGGAGACGTCGAAGAAGGCTAGTGAAAGTTTTTATCCCGGACCAAATCTTAGCTGAATGGTTTGTTAAATCATTATTACCGAAGATTACTGAAGATGTAGCTAAGGCCGGAGTAGTTACTGAGGAGCAAGTCATTGCTCAGGCACAATACCTTGACTTAGTTTACACTCAGTCGGGTACGTTACACGAGAAGATTCCGGATCTTCCAAAGTCGAATCAAATCGCTGCTGCTCCTTCGGGATCTCATGCCGCTGATGGTATGATTGGTATCGTGAATACAAAGAGCAAGAAGAAGTCTTCCAAGGCTTCAACTACTCCTATTATCACTTTGCCTGATTCCCCGACAGGAGAGTCTTCTCCTGAACTTACCGCCGATATTCACGCTGTAGAGTCATCTACGGCCAAATCAAAAAACGGTGGAAAGAAGAAAGGAAAGAAGAAGGCTAAAGCAGACAAGGCTCCGAAGGAGAAAACGGAAAAGTCGGAAACCAATGACGAAAAGCGCAAACCTCGATATCCTTGTCTTATTTGTGAAGAGGATCATTTTACGAGAGATTGCCCTCATCGGGCCGAGGTTGTGAAAATAGTCAAAGGTTCTCCCACTCCTGCTGTGTTAAAAAATCCATTTCCGGAGCAGGAGAATAAGATGATAGGTTCTTCCTCGAATGCCAGTGAAGAACCCATTTTGATGATGTCTCATGTGAGGATTGCGACTCGATCGCAAGATTATGGTAGTAAGAATCCTGTTGATGGTAAGGAAGCAGAATCTTCTCACTCTAACCCATCAACCTCAGCTCCTGGTTCCGATCCACTACAGATCGAAAAACCTAACCCGGACTTAGTAATTAAACCGCCCGCCAAGGGTGTACTTCGAAGGTCTGCTTTCAATCCACATGCGAGAGCAGCCCAGAATTACAACATTGTTGAGGACTTAGCTGTTTCACCCTCAGCAATGTCGGCGTTAGAAGTGCTGCAATCATGCCCAGCACAACGAAAATTACTTTTGTCGGCTATCGGAGCTGTTGATGTTCAGGACCCGAATCTAATAATCTTCGATCTAGAAAATAGTACACCACGTCTCCCCCATCAAATGGCTTTCCAAATCCCAGTGATAGTCAAAAACAGGCCTATTCATCGGACTGTGATTGATGAGGGAGCTTCTACGTGTATTATGTCGATTCAATGTTGGAGATCTCTTGGTTCTCCTTCGTTGAACCAATCCCCCACCATCCTTAAGGCCTTTGATGGCCGTGGGTTCCGTCCGTTTGGTATTCTACAGGAATTGCCTATAGGGGTAGAAGGTAAAACCGTTAGTCTGGATGTGGAAGTGGTTGATGCCCCTCTAGACTACAACCTTCTTTTGGGTCGAAGTTGGTCATATGCTATGACAGCGGTCGTTTCATCGGTCTTCAGAGTAATTAAGTTTCCACATAACGGTAAGATCGTGACTATTGATCAGCTGACATACTTTTCATCCGACCCAGCCTCTTCAGAGAGTATCCAGCATGTCGGTAAGACGACAATCCCTTATAGGGACGTTGGCGTAGGTTTAGTTAAAGATTCCGGTTTACTGGGAACTTTTCCTCTCCCTCCAATCAGCGTAGACCCTTCATTTGCAACAATTCATATGATTACATCAGAAAACATTATTTATGATGATCCTTGGATTGTCCCATCTGAATCTGAGATAGACTCATTCGGTGATGCTATGCCTTTGAGTCCATATGAAATTGCTTATGAAGCTGTCATGTCTTTTACCGACTCGCGTTCAACCCAAATCGACCAAATGAATGTGGTCAGTGAAGAATCACTTTTCACCTCAACCTTAGAACGGATAGCGTTTCCCGAAGTCGTGTCATCTGACGAACAACTTCGCGAAATCCTAAGTGTAGACGATCTACCATGGGAAGATCTCCATCACAGATCTTCGTTTTTACCTAAGGATGATGCATTTGAAAATGATTTTTCATCTATCTTTACCGCTGAATATGTCAAAGACGCTCAGGATCCAACGAAACATTCTGATTCAGAGTTGAATTTAGGGAATATTTCTCGTACTATTCCCATTGATATTTCAGTGAAGCCCGGAATTGAGGAGAACATTCATATAGGTGCCGCATGTACAGAAGATGAAATCCAAACTTACAAGGCCCTATTCCAAGAATTCCGCGATGTGTTTGCCTGGTCTTACGAGGAAATGCCGGGAATCGATCCTGCCATTGTTGTTCATGAAATAAAGACCTACCCGGATGCTAAACCCGTCCGGCAACGGTTGCGTCAGATTCACCCTCGAAAAGCGGCTGCGATTAAAGCAGAAGTCGAAAAGCTGTTGAAAGCAGGTTTCATTTATCCGATCCCGTTAACGGATTGGGTATCGAATATTGTTCCGGTCAACAAGAAACAAGGAACAATAAGAATCTGTATCGACTATAGGGATATAAATCGAGCTTGTCCAAAAGACAACTATCCTACGCCTTATATCGATCAAATTATTGATGATTGTGCCGGAAGTGAAATGTTTTCCTTCATGGATGGTTTTTCGGGCTATAATCAAATCAATATTCTACCTGCCGACCAACCAAAAACGGCATTCATTTGTCCATGGGGGACATTTGCTTATTGCAAATTACCTTTTGGGCTTAAGAATGCCGGGGCCACTTTTCAACGGGCGATGTCTTACGCATTTCATGACATCAAGCACATTGTGCAACCGTATCTCGATGATTTGCCTGCTCATTCTTTACATCGAGCTGATCACCTTGTCCACTTACGAGCAATCTTTATGAGGTGTAGGCATTATCGAATTCGGTTGAATCCCCACAAGTGTGTTTTCTGTATAGAAACAGGTCGATTGCTGGGATTTGTTGTTTCAAAAGCCGGCATTCGCGTCGATCCCTCGAAGGTCGAAGCTATCATCAAATTGCCTCCTCCTTCGAGTTTGCGCCAACTCCAAAGTTTGCAAGGGAAAGCGAACTTTTTACGCCGATTCATCCCAAACTACGCCGAGGTCACTAAAGGTTTTACACGGTTGTTGAAACAGAACGCTCAATTCTTTTGGGACGAGATTGCCCAACAATCTTTTGATGCACTTAAACACGCGTTGACCCATGCACCGTTGGAATGGTGTTAGTTCAAGAAGATGAATTCGGAGTGGAACATGTGATATATTATCTTAGTAGGACCTTAAATCCCACTGAGCTAAAATATTCGCATGTGGAGAAATTGGCCCTGGCAGCCGTTCAAGCTGTCCAGCGTTTTCGTCACTACATTCTTCTCCGTAAAACTACAGTTATTTCGGATTGCAACCCTATGATTTACATTTTGACAAAACAACTGCTAGGGGGCAAGTACTCTAAATGGATCGTTATCCTGCAAGAGTTCGACTTGGAGTTCGAGAAGTCCAAGTCTAAGAAATCCTTAGTTTTTGCGGAATTGATGTGTGATTTCCCGCGTGCTGACACAGAGACTGTGGCAGAGGAGTCCATTGCGGACGAATCTTTGTTTCTTATCAGTACTTTAGATCCGTGGTACGGGGATATAATCATCTATCTCCAAACCCAAACCTTTCGGCCTGAAGCTTCAAAGGCGGAACGTCGAAAAATTCGGTTTCAATCCCAGCAATACAAAATTATTGGAGATACACTTTATCGCCGGGGGCAGACTTAGTTTTTCGACGTTGTTTAACTCACGAAGAGGCTGAGAGGGTTTTGAATGATTGTCACTCTGGAGCATGTGGCGGTCATATGTCTGGGTATGCCACAGCTCAGAAGGTGTTGCGCGCTGGCTATTTCTGGCCGTCTATGTTTAAAGATTGTATCATTGCAGTCCGGAAGTGCCACAACTGTCAAGTGTTTGATCGCAAGATGCGCGCACCACCTGCTCCTCTCCACCCTATAATTGCCGTTGGTCCATTCGCCAAATGGGGTATCGACTTTATTACTTGTAACCCTCACTCGGCCGGGGGGCATGCGTATATCATCCTCGCGGTTGATTATTTTACTAAATGGGCCGAGGCGATGCCTACATTCGACGCAAGCGGCAAAACAGCTGCAGTTTTCGTATTCAATCATATTATAACTAGGTTTGGTGTCCCACAAGCAATCATTACTGACCATGGGAGCCATTTTCGAAACATCATGATGACTGAGCTTACAAGCCAGCTTGGTTTGCGCCACGATAGCTCTACTCCTTATTATCCGCAAGCCAACGGTTTGGTTGAGTCTATCAACAAAGTTCTGGTTATCATGATCCGACGAACCATTGGTATTCATCGGTCGAATTGGCACAACATGTTATTTTCAGCGCTATGGGCATACCGAACCTCAGTGAAAACTTCAACAGGGTTCACTCCTTTCCAGCTAGTTTATGGCTTGGAAGCTGTGTTACCCATTGAATGCGAAATCCCATCACTTCAAATGGCTGTCGAATTACTTCCAGCTACTTCCGAAGAGGAGAAACGTTTATTGTACTTAGCTAAATTAGATGAGACTCGACGTGACGCTGCATTGGCAATCGAGACTCACGCGAAGCGAATGAAAGCTCAGTATGATAGAAATGTGACCCCTCGAAGTTTTTCGGAGGGAGACCTAGTGCTATTATATGATCAAGCTAACGATAAGCTAGGTGCTGGAAAATTCGTTCCTATGTGGCATGGACCCTACATTGTAAAGCGAAAGCTAGCAAAAGGGGCTTATGAGCTGGTAGATTTTGATGGGGACTCTTTGGGTAAACCCAGAAATGGACTTTACCTAAAGAGGTATTATGCTTAAATGGTGGGTATGGAGAATTTTTAGTTAGGTTAGGTTTTCTTTCTAGCTAGTATGTTTGTTAGTTAGTCAGTGTGCTTAGCTTAGAGAGTGTGTTTTTCGTCGTTATTCTGGCTTATCTTGGTTTTACTCTTGATATTGCAGATGTCGACGCCTCTCCAAACATACATTGGATTTGCTGATGGTGCTTGTCGTAGTACACGGAATATCTCTTCCGCAGCTTGGGTTATCTATTCACCCTCTGACGAGTTAGTTTCTATGCATGGGGTAAGCCTCGGTCAAACAACGAACAACATTGCAGAATACAGTGCAGTGGTTGAATTATTATCCGAATCTATTTCATTTGGAATTCGACGTTTGATAGTGAGGTTAGATTCTGAACTTGTTGTATTACAGCTTAATAGAGTTTATGCCATTAGAAATCCTGTGTTATTAAGGTTGTTTTTGAGAGTGCGTCTCTTGGAACGTGAATTTGATTACATTGAATATCAGCATATTCCAAGGTCTTTAAATACATTAGCAGATGCAATTGCTTCTCGAATGTTGGACAGACATTTACGATAATCATGCAAGTAAATTTAAAAACATTTCATCACATATGTTAAACAAGATAAGCCGGTAATAGTGATATATATATAGATAGGAGTGTGTCAAAAAATATACATCGTCTTCGATCATAGGTTGAAAAACACCTTATGATCGGCAAAAATGATAAAGTACAAAAAGTCAAAAATGTCACATGTGTCTACAAAGTGACTAGCCAATCACTGGTGGTGCTCCCTATACGACACCACTGCACGGGCTACCTTACACAAAAATCTCCTAAACGGTCCAGGGACTGCGACTACATAGCGCTGAAGTCTGATAGGAATATCATCTATGGTAGTCTCAGGTATATCCACCGTCAGACGCTCTAGATCCTGCTCCAACTCAGCTAGTGACTCTGCAGCCGCGTCCTGTGGGGCCGGTACCGGTGCAACTGGATGTCTCCTCTCAAAAGGCCGGAGGTTGGCTGGGCGCTGTGGACCAACATCTGCATTTTGAAAATTTTACTGTCAGTTTTGAGACGATATATATAAAAAACAAAAAAAATACATAATTTGAAAACTTGTGAAAAATAAAGTACCTCTGTCATCCCATTGTTCTCCCTGTGGAAGAACCATGTCCGGATCACCTCGAAAATCTACTCCGGCATACGGAAAGTCCTGGATCGAAAAAACCTGGTCCTCTAACCAGTGAAAATAACTATCAGGGAATCGAACAATCGCTGCGCCCTCGTCAGGATGCCGGGCCATCACCGTAACCCATCGTATCAGCTTTGGCTCCCGAGGACCCAAGATATCAACAGTGAGTTGCTGAGGGATCAGCATCGGAACTCTCTCTAAGGCAAAGCTCACAACTAGAGGCCCATATCCAAAGGTCTTCAGTTGTCCGTTCTTTGCCCTAGTCAGTTGGCTCTTCATATTAGCCGACACAGCATCACACCAGTTGAAAATGGTGCCTTGGTAACAGTCAATCGCCATCCGCATTTGGGACCCGGAGGCAATATGTAAAGCGGCTGCGCCGCAAATTCTGGTAACCGTGAAAGCTATAACTTTGAGTTCACGCAGAGAGATGTGTTTGATTTCTACGCCTTTCGCATGGTGTGCATTGGGTGTGCACCAATCTGCCCGGAGACTAGCAAGGGATTGGCCACCCGGCCTAGTCCCGGCTAGATTGAGTTGCTCGCCTCTATTTGGCAAGCCAGTGAGAAAGTATACATCAGAGGGCTCTATCTCGAGCTGGTGCCCTCCTATGTAAAAGCATTGCTCTTGAACGTTCCATCTCTCAACCAGCCATTCCAAGAATCTCACCTGAGCCCTCATGCCAGGTATGGCCCAGTATTTATATAACCCGCATGCTTTTAGGGCATCAATGGAAGGTTGATGTTCAATTGCGGCTAAATCAACGTCTTCGTGCTCTCTTTCTCTCCAATCCAACATGGTGAGTGCCCTACACACCAAGAAACAATGATTAGAATTGATTTGGGGAAATTTAAATGGTTGATGGTGGAGTTTGGGGTTTCAAATTCCGCCTTTCGCGGGGGACGCACCCCGCGTTTAGAACACAGGGCGTCGGGACGCAGCTGGCCTGAAGGTGGGCTGCGTCCCCCGACCTTTTTCCTGTACAGGAAAAAGTCGGGGGACGCAGGTCACCTGAAGGGCACCTGCGTCCACCGCAGAGCGCACTTTGAAACCTAAAACCCCCCAAAAATCAAAACTAAAACCTAAAAAACAATTTTAATCGGATGAAATTGAAGAGGAGGATGTTGTAAAATACCTGGAAGAGACGGCGTTCGATTCTGACGGTCGGATTTTCCGCAGCGACCACGGGAAGTTTCTTGCCAAAAGCCCTTTTTTCAACCTCAACAGTAAAATGGTAAAAATGACATGGTAAAAAGTCTTTTTATAGGTTTTTTGGATGAATTTGTTCATTTTTCACCATGGAAGGATGTTTTTCGATGTATTTTTGCCTATCTTAAACAGGTATGAGTAATGTGTCGTTTTTGTGCAGGACAAAGGGATTGAGAGGGAAAATTGTCATTTTTCACGAACCAAAATATCAGAGTCATCTTTTAAGCCCTTTTCTGACTCCTAAAAAATGAAAAGATTGCCGAGCGTTTCTTTTACACTCGTTAAAATGGAATTAAAAGACGGTCCCCTTATAGCTCTTTTCTGACCGTAAAATCAGGAAAAGATTGCCGGGTTTTTGTCGTTTCAAACTCGATACGGAAATAAAACGACGTGTCCTTGATCGCTTTTTACTTTTCAGGTCAGTGGCACTAATTATGAAAGTACTCCTTGGTCGCAAGATCAAGCGGTTCCCCCAGGTATTATTTTATACTTTTTCGGGCTTGAGGAACACAAATCTACGAAAAAGTTCAACTTGGAGTCTTCTTAAGTTTTTCAGACTCTCTAAAATTGAAAAACGCCGAGTTTCTCCTATACTGGGCTCGTTAAACATTTCACAGTAAAGGACCTGTTCAATTACAAACAGGAACGAACCACTCCTTCCTAGGGTTCGAATCAAAACTAGGTTGGACTCATCCGAAGGATGAGCTTATAATCAAGCATATGTTATCCTCCTCAAGCTTGTTAAAAATAAAGAGGTACTTGCCAGAAATGGTGGGGGAAAAGAGAGAAGAATGAGCCTATTTGTTACCTTTTGTCTCAGAAGAAACTTTATTACCACTCTTGAACACGACACTTTTCATTCACCTGGGTTGGGAAATCCTTTACCTCACAGTTGATCAAACCACTTTGAAAGTCTTCAGCCGGGTTCCGGGGATTAACTTTGAGTTATTCATCACCAAGCCATCTGTCGTGTCGTTATGTGTTCAAGAGGTCTGCAAGCAAAACTTTCATCTGCAAAATACTTGTCATCCATTTGACCATCCCTGAGTCAGTCCTTACAGCAACATTTCTTCAACTTGAACAATGATTTCGTGTTGTGGGCTTGCCTGCAACGGGTCGCTTTCTATCGACATCAACACATTATCTAGAGAGATGACTTAGAAATCGTCAGTACCTTGAAGTCTGCATGCATCAATGGCAGGTTTCTCGCCTTTGACGTCAGTTTACATCATTGACTTTCGATCGAAGGATTCCGTGAAATGTTCGACATCAACTCATTCATTCACATCTCATGGATTGTACTGGGTACTTTGAGAACCATTGACATTACTGGTGGTCTCTCTCACGCTTGTTAACAGTTTACATCATCGACTGGTAATCAAGTGGTTTCTACCATGTTCGACATCAACTCATTTATTCGCATGGCTAGAATCGTACCAATTCGGGAAGTAGAAATGAAGACCCTGGATCTAGTTTCCACCATCCAGGCTGCGAGGAGTTTTGTATTCATTATCTAAGTAGACTAATCATAAACAGATGGCTGCGCCCATACTGTGTCTACAAAAGTCTATGATTATGATGTACTGCAAGATCATTCCTGTATCAGAGTAGTTAGTCTGTTAGTTAAAGTTTTGATCTGAGTATGGGAATGCCTACCTCAGTGATGATATAATCTTATACATGTATTTTGTGTTGAAAATTGCAGGTTCTGACCAGGCTCTCCACGAGATAATCCTTGAAATGATAAAGCGCTTCACCCTTCCTAGATAATACAAAACCCTAATCTATTACAGGCTTCGCACTTTAGGGGGCAATCTGTTACACTAAAAAATGTCACCATGACTATTTACAGTTAGTATGGCTCAATCAACAGTCATGCTACCCTCTTAGGCAAGTCTTATGCCTCTGCTCTCCATGTCAAACTCCAAAAAGAGAGAAAGTCTTTATAAATGTATTTATCTCTGGGGACGCAGGTTCTCTCAACCTTACCTGCGGGGACGCACCCAATGTTCACAAAAGCTGTGTCTTTGGACGCTCTGTATGTAAAGGGGCAGGTGCGTCCCCCTGTAAAGGTTAAAATGCGCAAGTTTCATCTTTAAAAAGTTACTTGTGGTCATTTCTAGAGCATTCTAGAAGGTTTTTCGACGTGTATTGAGCGCCTCCAGATGGTTCATGCACTCCTACCAAAGAGGAACTTATCCCATCAATAAGGGAGCTATCCCATCCAAAGAGGGGATTATCCCATTGATGGTGGACCTGATTAACTTCCTCTTGAGCACTATAAATACAGGCATTGGGCCAGAAGGAGAAGAGGTTGGAAGCTATACATTTCTAAGGGTAAATGCTGCAGGAATTAGGACTCCCATTTAGAAGCTTGTGAGGAGAGATTGCCATCTTTGCTTGTTCTATTTGGAAGTGGGTGAGCTTTGTCAAAGTAAAGGAGAACTCTTGATGGACCCTGGGAGGGACTTGCACAACACCAAGGCTCAGGTTGTGTTTGTTCCTTTTGTTACCTATTAATGCAAATGAGTCCATTCTTCTCAATAACTTGTTATTTATGAGTTGTTTCATGTACTCCTTGGTCTATGTGTTAAATATGTTTTATTCTATGAGATTATCAAGTGCTATTTAATCGTTTGATTGTTAGTGTATGCAGGTTTCAAAGTGAAGGAGGAGCTCATCCGGATCAGCGGAGCTGGACTGCTACAACAGCGTTGGATTACAGGTAGGATCTAAACACTTGATTTCCCATATAGTAAATGCATGTTTAGAGAAGGATTGCTCTTGTTTGTTTTGTTTGTCACTAGAGAGTCTTAGGCTCCTAGGGAGGTTGGTTGTGTCCGCACAATCGACTCTTTCCGCCTGACAAGGAGTCCTTGCAGTAATTCATATACCTTTGTTGCAATATTTTCACAATTTTCTAACCCCCAACTATACTCAATTTCAATTTTTCCATTAAGGTTGAGAATAACCCCGCTCGCTCCAAACCACCCCCGGATTATGCTTTGAAGCACTATAAAAACTCAGTAAAAAGGATGTTTGTGATTTCCTCAATTTCTTCATTTCATCTTGATCTAGCCTCAACTTCCACCATTTCACAGGTCTTGAGTGACTTTCTTTCTCCTTGGAAAACCAAGAAGGAGATTAAGAAGCCATTCCTTTTCTTTGGAATCCACATTTCCCATATCAATAGGGAGAGTAGAATTCTTCCAATATTCAACACATATAAATCGAGCTATTAAGGCTATAGACCAAGGGTGATACTGCTTATCATTGAAAATGTTGTCATTTCGAGCTATCCAAACCTTCCAATAGACAAATTTCAGGAACACCAACCAAATTTTTTTGAAAGAGTTATTTCCTTCGAATTTCCCAAGGTAGAAACCCTCCTAATAAGAGAAGAGGGAGGTGGGTTGGTCAATCCATCAAATTCTAAATAAAAGAGGAGCAAGGGGAACTCCCAGACTTCATGAATAAAGGAACAACTAAGAAATATATGAGGAACTATTTCTGCCTATGGCGAGCATAAAGGATAGCGTGAGGGGCCAACCATTCCTCTTTTTCAAATATTTTGTGTTGTTAAGATTCAACATGCGTTAACAACCAACAAAAGTATTTGAGTTTCAGTGGAAAATTAGGAGTCCAAAATTGTGACCAAACATGAGACTTTGGAGGAATTATTGCTTGAAACAATAAAACAAAGTAGCCTTCTTGAACTATAAACTTCAAGTTTTTCCATACTCAGTTATCAATAGAGGCCTGATTCCTACGAGCACATCCAACCAACAACGATATCAACAAGATAACTCGAGCCAAGAGATGGTGTGGAACATAGCCCAAGTCCTAACAAATCCATGAACCAGAGCTATCCCATTCTGAAATATCTAATATCATGAATTTTCTTTCAAAGATCAACCAATCTCTCAAGAGGATTAACTCCTCATGACTTTCCAAAGCCTACTTATTAAGGATTCAGTCTAACCATAGATTTATTGACCTCCCATTCCCTGCATATATGGAAATATGTTCTTTAATCAAATCCATAGTCGAATAAAAGAGCTTTCAGATAGATAAGCCTCATTTTGGAGCCAGGGGAGCTTTGAGGCTGAAATAAGACAGCTTGATCTATTTTCAATGAGGCGGTAAAACTACAATATTTTTTAACTATGGTTTATAAAAACATCATTAATGTGCACAAATCATGAAAAACACCCTTTAAAAAATCATGTTGTAATGCAAAAAATAAAATAAAAAACATGATTATTTTTTAACAAATTAAATATTTAAGAAATTGTATTTTCTAAACCAATATTTTTTATAATAAAAAATCAATAAAATTTTATTAAGACAAAAAAATTAGGGTAATTAAGAAAAAGAGCCTAAATTGTAGTGAATTTTAAAAAATTGTTTGAAAAAAAATCAATAAATTAAAAATCTATATAAAAAATAATAATAAAAATATGCCTACTTGAAAATTTGGAAAAAAAAGAAAAATAAAAGGGAATATATATCTATATATATATATATATATATATATATAGATATAACTTGGTTATCATCAATTAGGCTTAGCATGGGTGGTTGGGAAGAATAATTGTTTTTTCTCCACCTAGGATCAAGTCTCGTAAGTTGACATGTTTACACTCTAGAATAGAGTAGAATAATTGTTTTTTCCCCACCCAGGATCAAGTCTCGTAAGTTGACATGTTTACACTCTAGAATAGAGTAATTATGTTGCACTCTTGAGTGAGTCTATACTGAGGGTTGGCCCAATACCAACAACCTCTCTCTTGACTTTTGTGTGAGAGGTGTTAGTGTCTTCACACTGCCATCAGTGATCAAAATTTACTCTTTTGCATCTCATGGTAGGAGTCCCATACTGCTGAGTCATTCCATTAGGTCATGGATCTACTGATGGTAGGGTTTACTTCATTTTTTCCCTCATGATATGTATTTGTTGATCTTCTTTCATACCTTTTAGTCATGATTCATGTTCATTTTGCAGTCCATTTCATCAATTACATAGGGTTTGGTCTCATTAGGTCTTAGGGTTTCCTCCATGGTCAAATTCAGTGATTATATGTTAATAAGGGTCAACAAGCACATGAGGAGGTCAATAATCATGGTTAAAATCATAATGTATCAGTTGATAAGCTGAATGTAGTTCTCACCTCAAAACTTGTTTTGAGGTGAAAACAGAGTATTATGTTTTTATTTTTCATCATGATGTAATTTTATTGTTTCTATATGTAATATTTGTTCCCAAACTCCTCCTAAAGCTTGTGATGCTGCCAAGTACCTGCCACTGCAAAATCAAGTAATTCTGAGCATCAGTCCACTTGCCATGAAAAAAGAAATAAACATGAAAAACAAAGCATTGTAAAAGACAACTCAACATTATAAAAGTGGGTTTTCATAAACAAAAATTAAAAAAGGTGAAGCTATATAAATCCATCCTCCTATTTTTCATCCTATTGTGTTATTGTTGAAGATCAAAGTGCCATAAGGAGATCAAAGGTCGAGTTTCAAGTGTCATTGAGAAAATACAGTGAAGTGCTGCGTTTTTTCAAGATTTTGGTCGGCGTTGCGCTTCTGAGGAAGGCATTGCGCTTTCAAGGTGGTGTTGCGCTTCTAGCAGCATTTCCTAGTGCAAAAATACACGGGCATTGCGCTTTCAAGTCGACCCTGTGCTCCTGTAGGTGGCACTGCGCTTTGCCCAGCAGAGCCTCAAATCGCCCCAAACTTACCAAATCACCTCCAGATTTCCTCTTGAAGGTAAGTATTGTCATTTTATTGTTGTTTAGGGTGCTTTCATGAGAATTTGCTTGGTCTTTCCTCCTTTAAATTAAAACCCTAATTGATGTTGTAAACACTAGTTTTCTTATTTCCATCACTCATTATTGATATCAAACCCTCGTTCCCTCTATCCTATTACTCTCTACCCTACTCACATCCCTAAACCCTACTCCCATCCCTAAACTCTGTTCACACATACATTTTCACACTTCCTCCTTCATACACTCTACCCATTTCATTCCTCCACCCTATTTTCACACCATTATCCACAATTATCCATATAAAACCACATTGTTCAAAACCAAAGGAAAACAATGGAAAGAGACAGTGATTATGAGTATGAGAAAGAGACATTCAGTGACAGCTCCAGGGAGAGAAACATACAACAAAGGAAGACTCATAAAGGAGGAAAAATCATCAAAGAGGAGCCCACTAGTTTGACAGAGTTACAGGCTTGCCCACTGGCAGTTTCTTGTTTTAGACACTTGGCATGTTTTCAATTTTGTGATATGGTGGAGAGAGTACAGTTTCACCATGATTTTGCCAGACTATTTGTGACTCATTTGCATAACAATGAGGTGACACTTGCCAGAGTAACCTTCACAGTTTCATCAGCTATCATTTCAGAGGCCACTAGAATCCCTAATGTGGGTGAAAAATGGTACAAGGGTCATGATCTTGATGAGGATTACTATGAGCCTTATATCAAGGCTAGATACAGAAATCAAGTGAAGAGATTATTCCCCTTTAAGTTTTTGGAAAACAAGTATGTGCCTTTGATGAGAATTATTATCAAGTACTTCACTTGTGAAGGTAGGTTCTCTCGGTTGTATGCCTATCACATTAGACTCCTCATGCATTTCACCAGAGTAAAGATGTTGAATCTCCCTTACTTCATGTTTAGAAATATTGAGAAAATGGCACATATTGCAGAGAGGAAATCATACCCCCAACAGTTGAACAACATATACCATTACTCTTTGATTAAAATCATTGTTCTACACCAGCTTAGCCTTCTTAACATTCCATGGGAGACTTTCATTGCTCATGAGATGTTCAAGGGTCCACAGATCCCTTCACCAGTGCATCAAGAAGAAGGTGGGCCTTCTAGCCATGGAGAAACAAGGGAAGAGGCCAAGGAAACCAAAACTGTTGAGGTGCCAGTGTATGTAACATATCAGAGAGGCACAAGGAGACTTTTTGCAGCTGCTAGGCAAGTGCTTGCTCCACAAGGTGTGGAAGGGGCCTTGCCTTCGTCATCAGTCCATAGGCAAATGTTTGCTCCACAAGGTGTGGAAGGGGCTTTGCCTTCATCATCAAAAAAACAGGTGCAGGTTGAGTAGTTGAGCAAGGGCAAGGAAAAGGTGCAAGAAGAGGATCTTGGTGATGAGCAGGAAAGAGATTTTGATCTCATTGAGCATGAGGAGCTACAGCAACACTTTACTCATCATGGAGTTGACCTTATTGACTTGGAAGCTTAGGATCTGGAAACTATCAAAGACATTATCATAAAGGAACAACAAGCTGAAATACAATCCTTGGTAGATAACTTAGAGAGAGCTAAGTTCATCATCAAATATTTAGAGCAAGAAAAAAAACAATTGAGCGACAAGCAAGTCCTCATGGAGTTGCAAATGATCAAAGAAAACAGGAAAAATGCCAAGGAGGCTCATGTCAAGTTGACTTCTATTGAGCAAAAGATTGAGAATGATAGGGAAACATGGCTTGAGAGGGTCAACATACATCTCGAAGGGCTGATTGAGAAGGCCAACAGGGATAAGAAGTTGCTTCCCCACATGGCCTACCATTACATGTCCCGCAACAAAATCTGTAATGTGAGGATCAGGAAGCTTAAAGCTAGGTTGAGGAAAGCTTTAAAGATCAAAAAGGAGCAAGATAAGTTGAGGATATTAGCTGAAGCCTCACTAGGCCATCAAAGCAACTGATGGTGGTGTCCCATGCCCAAAGTAGGAAAGTTTTGATCATTTTTTGCATTTTTCAAATTTTGAAATTTCAAAAGTTTATATATTTGGATTCAGCATGATGAGAGCATCCATCCCAGAAAATTTCATACGTTTTGGAGCAAAATTAGCCCACCAAAAGGTTGAAAAACTATCAAAAACTGACATTTTTGCCTCTTTTTGGACACATAGAAGCTGCCTTGGGAGATTTCTATTTTGAGGGGGAAAACGACCTCCAAATGAAAAAATTCAAGTTGTTCCAGAAGCTATACTGGAAGACCTTTCCAATGAGCCATCTTGGGCTAAATGTGGCTAAGGGGAAGGCCTCCAAAAGTGGGTGGAAAGTGGCGCTGCGCTTTTGACCAATTTGTCCAGAAATCCAAAATTTCACCTGTTTTCACTGTGGATTCACTTTCTCTCTCCTCAAGGTTGTTTTTATGATGTAATTAATGACATGGTATGTAATTATGATGGTAAAACAGTTTTAGAGGGTAGATTCATTAGTTAGAGGTGGTTTTGAGGCTAATGAATCAGTTTCCATGCTTATAGAGGCAAGTAGTTTGATTGTCTATATTCCTGGTCCATGTTTGGAAATGGTTGTAACAGCCCCTCTTCTCATGGATTCGACCCCTGATGGTTAGGATGAGTGGTTTGGTTGTCTATATTATGTATTTTCTTCCTCATTTGCAAGGGTTGGATACACTTGGATGCTCTGAACAATATTGTACATCATTTGTAAGCAGTTGGCAAGGAAATTAATAGGAGTTGCAGCTATTTTTATGGGATACTTGTGGTATGGTGTTTTTGCATAGTTTCTTCTTCTGTTATCAGTTTTTCACATGTTTTATGTATGCCACAATCTAATTCATTGCTTCTAGCTTAATGATATCAAGATAGATAGGTAGAATTCATTGTTTACAGTGCTCTGCCTTGGGAAACCATTTAGTATTCTATGTTTTCTACTGTTTGAGAAGGATACATGATATTTACATGCCCTACTCAGCTCCTCACCAGTCTTAGACTTCTCACCTCACTCAATTTCAAGTGTAAAGTCCTATACCTACCTTGCCCCATAGAACACCCTGTACTCTGACCTAATTTCCCGGACCCAAATTGCCTAGCTCCATCTAATCCAGCACAAAAACCAACAAAATTCAATCAAAATTCCCTGAGCTACTATACATAGCATAAAATCTTGATTCATGATCCAATTATATTGACTGAGATTCATAAGGAGAGAGCCCTCTCCCGACCTAGTAGGGCTAGCTACCAGGTTAAGCTTGGTTTGTGGTTATCCTAGGATTGCCTTCCTTCAGCCTGAGGTCAATCTAGGCTCTAACAAGAGGGAGGTTGACTTTCTTCCCTGGTAAGTACCCAATTCCCAATTTTTTTCCTTGAAAAAGAAAATAAAAGATATATATATATATATATATATATATATATATCAATTAGGGTTATCTCGGGTGGTTGAGCATAATGGTTTTTATTTTCCCCATCTAGGTACAATTCCTCGCAAGTGACATGAAGAGTTATAATTCCTTGACGAATGTTGTTGTAACTGCTTCAAGCCTTTTGAACTATCGAGTGAGTATTCCTATGGGTTGGATTGGTACCAACAACCTCACTCTAGCCATCGGGCATAGAAAGAATGTGATTTTTTGTTGTTTGAAATGCATTTTTGAATACATGAATGGAATCAACACCCTGAAGAACTCCTTAGGCACTCAAATTCTACAAAATAGACAACTTAAACTCACATTTATTAAAATATTTGTCAGAATTTGGTTAAAATTAATAAGAAAAAATGACATAGAAAAGGCCATTTCATTTATAACTTAGACTATATATATATAAAAAACACCAATAGAAAAAAGTGTTGAGTAATTTAGTTGGCAACAAGAACCACCTAAAATAAATAAATAAATATGGTGAATGAGGGTTTCAAGCAATGGTGTAGACTAGGGGAGCATAGCCCGTCAGCGCCTTGGGCACAGGGCAACAAGAACATCGGGTTACAAGTTTGTTTATGGTGGATAATATCAGCTATGTAGCCACTTTGGGATGGATGAGGAGCAGTTCTTATATTAGAGAACTGATGAGAAGGGGGATAAGGAAATTCGGGTTGAGTCATTAGGAACCCATATGGATTACTCGGGTTAAGGTTTGGAAGGTTATAGGTTTCTCTCTATTTTGAAGGTGACAAGATTAGTGGGGTTTGAGCCATTGTAGCAGTTTCAGGCCTTAGAAATTGGGTCTGGTGTGATCTAGATCTTGGGGGGAGGCCCCCAAGATCTAGAAAATTGTAATGGACCTTGGGGGAGAGGTCCCCAAGATCTGAAAAACTGAAATGCTAGAAGAAAAGAGGAGAAAACACAATAACAAAACCACAAAGAAACTTTTTTATTAAAACAAATAATAATTGTAAAGACTACATTGTGGTGGACAACCTGTCCTTTTACAAAATGTGACTTGTTACTTATAGTCTTTTTTGGTCACAATACCACAGGTAAATTCCATGGGTGAATGAATACCATGGGTGGATGTCACTTATAATACCATGGGTAAATTCCATGAGTGGATAAATACCATGGGAGGATGAATACTAAGGGTTGATGCCACTTACAATACCATGGGTGGATGACACTTACATTATCATGAGTAAATTCCATGGGTGGATAAATACCATGGGTGGATGAATACCATGGGTGGATTCCACTTACAATTGTTGGGTTGTGTTATATTCTTTCCACGACTAGCCCACATAGTTAACCGGGGGGTTAGAGGGGGGGGGGCCCTTTCGTTGTGCCGATTGTGTAGTGGGGGGATCACAAGGGGTTTGAGGGGTGCAGGTAACCCCACTCTATGGGGTCCGGGGCAGCGCCCCGGAAAATTTTGTTTTTGGACCCCATAGAGTGGGGTTATCTGCACCCCTCAAACCACCTGTGACCCCCCCACTACACAATTGGCGCAACGAAGGGAGGGCTCTGCCTCCCCTCTAACCCCCCGGTTAACTACGTGGGCTAGTCATGGAAAGAATATAGCACAACCCAACAATTGTAAGTGGAATCCACCCATGGTATTCATCCACCCATGGAATTTACCCATGATAATGTAAGTGTCATCCACCCCGTATAGAAATTACCTGCATACGAATTCTAAAACACATAAAATAAACAATGCGAGAGCATAACACATAAAACACATATACACAGAGATTTTCCCCTAGACCCCAAAATCGGGACTACCGGATTGATTTTTCATCATGTTCCTTTTAATGTTATAATACATATTTATACATGTCGAAACATCCAATACCATGGATCGAAAACCATCGCGTCCAAAACCATGGACCGAAAACCATCGCGTCCAAAAACATGTGTGAAAATCATGCACAAAACCATAAGTGGGTCCACCCAACCTAACATAGGTTCCAGAACCAAAATTTCCTGGGGCGCTTCCCTGGACCCCATAGAGTGGGGTTACCTGCACCCCTCAAACCCCCTGTGACCCCCCCGCTACGCAATCAGCACAACGAAGGGGGGGCTCCATCCCCCCCGAACCCCCTAGTTAACTACGTGGGCTAGTCATGGAAAGAATATAACACAACCCAACATTCTCCCACTTGTTGTTTTCTTTCCACTGGGGGCCACAAGAGAGCTTAGTCATTTATCCAGCCCTGCAACACCCATTGTTTCTCTACACCAAGAGAACTTTCTTAGAGCTCACAGATTTTGTCAATGCATCTGCAGTATTCTTCAAAGTGTCCACCTTTACCAGCAACACCTTTTTGCCTTCTATCATATATCTCACAAAGTGATACTAAACATCAATGTGCTTTGTCTTTGAATGATATGCAGGGTTCTTTGCCAAGAAAATTGCACTTAGGCTGTCACAGTCTATCCTTATAGCTCCCTGTACTAACCCCATACTTGAACACAATATCTGCAACCAAACTGCTTCCTTGATTGCATGAGTGGCTGCCATGTATTCTGCCTCTGTAGTTGATAGTGCCACTACAGATTGTTTCTTACTCATCCAACTGACTACACCTCCAAATAGGTTAAACACATACCCACTTGTAGATCTTATCTGATCCAGGTCTCCAGCCCAGTCTGCATCAACAAAGCCACGAATATCCAACACTCTGTCCAATCCTAGTCTTCCTTGGTAGCACAAACCATATTCACTAGTGCCACGAAACACCTTAAAACCTGTTGCACTGCTGTCCAATGCTCCTTTCCTGGTTTTGACATAAACCTACTCAATACTCCCACTGCATGTGAAATGTTTGGTCCAGTACAGACCATTGCATACATCAGGCTACCGACTGCACTTTCATATGGAACACGGGATATGTCCTCTTCCTCTTCTTGTGTCTTGGGACACTATTCAGCAGATAACTTTACACCTACAGGAATAAGAACCTTCACCGGTTTACTATCCTGCATAATAAATCTCTGCAATATTGTCTCGACATACTTCCTCTGGTTTAACCAGAGCTTCCTCTTTGCCCGATCTATTTTAATTTCCATGCCCAAAATATAGTTTGCAACACCAATATATTTCATGTCGAATTTGGAGGACAATTGGGTATTCAAATCCTGGATAATTTCTTTGTCATTTCCAACCAGCGACATATCATCCACATACAAGACCAAATAAATAACATGGTCACCAATTAATTTAAAACACACACAGTGATCTGCTTTGCTTCTGGCGAAGCCTAGACCCCGTATAAATGTATCAAATTTCTGATACCACATCCTTGGTGACTATTTTAACACATACAAAGACTTCTTTAACTTACATACCAGTTCTTTCTTACCCTTCACCGCAAAGCCTTCAGGTTGCTTCATGTAGATTTCCTCTTCCATATCCCCGTGAAGAAGTGTTATCTTCACATCCATCTGTTCTAACTCAAAATCAAAAGCAACAACAACAGATAAAAGTAATCTAATAGAAGTTACCTTGGCAACAGGAGAAAAAATATCACCAAAATCAATTCCCGGCACCTAGGAATAACCTTTTGCTACCAACCGAGCTTTGTATTTCTCCACCTTTCCTTCTGCATTTGTCTTCTTCTTGAACACCCATTTGCTGCCAATGGGTTTCCTTCCAGCTGGAAACTCCACCAGATCCCAAGCCTCATTTTTGTGCAAAGATGCCATTTCATCAACCATGGCCTCTTTCCAGAGTTTTCCATCATCTGAATCTACTACTTCCTTCATAGTTCTAGGATCATCATTAGTAATAGATAAAGCAAAATTTGAATAGAAAGGAGATGGACTATACTTCTGGCTGCCTTCTTTCTCGAACTGATCTTCTCACACCCGGATTTTGTGGCTCTTCATCTTCTAATTCCTCCTCTGCTGTAGAGTCTAAATCTTCCTCCTTTAGCTCAAACTCTATCTTCTCAGGTTCCTTTGGTTGGACTTCATGTTTAATAACATCTTTTACCTCTCTAAACACCACATCTCAGTTGTACACAACCTTCCTTGTTACTGGGTTCCAAAGCTTATAACCCTTTAAACCATCATTATACCTAATAAAGATGCACTTTTCAGATTTACTATCCAACTTGGTTCATTTCTCCTTTGGAACATGTATATATGCATCACATCCAAATACCCTCAGATGTCAAAGAGAGGGTTTCTTACCAGTCCATACCTCTTTTGGATTTTTATCCTCCAACGCTGATGAAGGTGATCTGTTGACCAGGTAACATGTTGTCTCCACCACCTCTGCCCAGAATTCCTGTCCTAACCCGGCACCACTGAGCATGCTTCTTGCCCCTTCCATCAACGTCTTGTTCAATCTTTCTGCAACTCCATTTTGTTGAGGTGTATATGGAGTAGTCTTCTGTCGCGCTATACCACACTTCTTACAGAATTCTTCAAATTCCTTACTGCAAAACTCTCCACCGTTATCTGTTCTCAGCACCTTTATCTTCTTCTCTGTCTGGTTTTCCACCAGAGCCTTGAATTCTTTAAACCTGTCAAAGACTTCATATTTCTTCTTAAGGAAAAATATCCATGTATTCCTTGAGAAGTCATCTGTAAATGATACATAGTACACAGACTTACCCAATGATGGAACCTTCACAGGTCTAAACACATCCATATGCACAAGCTCTAATATATGTTTCGCCCTCTTACCACCTGTTGATGCCTCGAAAATCGTTGCAACAACAATGGGGGATAACCACCCGGTCCGGACCTTAAAGCAACTCATTTTCCGTTTGGTGTGGTGGCTTTGACTGGTTTAACTAGGTCCAGTTACCTTCTCCCTATCGCTATTGGTTTATGATGTATCTTTACCTACCAATAGATAGGGATATCAGATCACTTCTTCTTGCTGATCAGGCAAGAGAATGACCTTTAAGCTGATTTGGGTTCAACCAAGCCACAACTAAAATTTTGCCTCTTTGAGGAGAGGACTTAAAAGAATGTAAAATTTACTCTAAATGCAAGCTTATTCTATGATGCAAGCAAAAACAAACTAATCTAAATCCTATCTTAATTAGGCAGATATAGATCTAACCCAACTAAGAGCAAGATAATTAAAGTATTCGGATTTAAATGTCTTGTTTATAATGAATATCAAGTTAATGAAGTAGTCCAATTAACTAATATTATGGTTACCAAAACACATCCTATTGAGACCTCTTAACTGAAATAATAAACCAACATCATTCAGGAAGTAGTTCACAAAAATGATATTAATTATCAAATCAGTAAATCCAATAATTGAACAATGACATGTGGAAATAGTTCACAACGCATTACCATTCAATAAATCAGTTTTATAAGATAGATTTCTGAGTAAGTAGTTACTCAAAAATGAGAAATTAATCCATAAAAACAGAGATACATAATAACAAGATTGAGACAAATTACCCATATTGACAATAGTGCACAAACATGAATAAAATGACACATTCTTGTTACCATAAAAATAAAATTGATATTTGAAACAGTAGTATTAGAAATACCAATTTATTGCATCCATCTCTCTGTCCCTGGTCTCCAACAGCTCTTTACATTGCTTGAACTTCTACTTTCAAAGCTAAAGCCACAATAGTGCAAACTTTGCCCTTCATGTATAATTCAAGATACAAAGGGAAAATCCTCAATAATCCTCAGATCTGAGATTTTCTCTCCTCTCTCCTACAATTCTAAATTCCTATTACAGTAGTGTTTTTAGAAGTCTAAAATTGCAGAGGAGATCCGCCCCCTTTATTACATTCTGCAATCTGCTATTTATAATATTTGTGAAGGAATTCTTGAGAGGAAAGTTTGTTGAAGAGAAATCTGTCAAATCCAATTTTATTTGCTCAAAAATCCTGATATTCAATTGCTGGAGCATTCTCATTGATTGAGATCCTTTTCTCTATATTTCTTCCACTGTTTTCCTGCCAAAAAGAAATCAGAATAAATTAAGATGCAATCAAAATATCATTTCTGGAAATTAAATTCTATTTAAATAAATAATTGAAAATAAAATATAAGCTCTCTATTGATGTTTGGGGTGGTTTAATTGGCCAAATATATTATTAATCAATGGATCTGCAATTAGAAGAGGCTTTAGACAAATGAAAATGAAGAAAATAACTCAAAAAAATGATTTTGTTTTCAAAATTCAGAGCTTAATATTCTGCCTGATTTTTGACCCAATAAGTGATTAAATCTGTTAGTGAAATCTCCTCAAAAATGCTCTCCTTGATTTTCTCTTTTCAATGAGCCGTCCTGGGCCTCATTTGGCCAAGTAAAACTCATTCTATGAGCTTCCAAAGTTGATGAGTCAAATATGGCATAAATCTGCAAATTCTGTTGCTGGGCTAAAAATCTAATCCTAAATTAGGATTCTAATTAATTGTTAATTATAAACTAAAGTAATTATTTAATAAACTGTCATTAATTAATATAAATATAACTAATTAAAATATAATTAACTATTTATAAACTAATTAATCTAAATATTAATTAGGTTTTAATTTAATTAACTTAATTAAATTTTAATATTAATTAATTTATTATAAAATATTAATTTTAATATTAAATACCCCTACCCTACTTTCACTCCTACTTTACTTCATATTACATTTTAACTCATTCTTATTCATTTCACTCACATGTCAGATGAAAAGCTTTAAAACTTAAAAACAAGTCATATGAAAACTAAGCTTAATGCTTTAAGTCCTTTTTAACCACCGCACATCGGCGATCGGGGAAAGGAGGTCCTCGGGGGTTCGTTAAACTTGTCACACATGAAACCTCCGATGCGATCAAAGCTTATAATGAAAGTTGGTTTAATACTTTATGTCATTTAATAATCGGGAGGATTGAGTGGTCGAGGTGTGTCGGTAATCGGTAGCGGGGTATGGTAGGTATCGGGGTTGTTTAAACTATGTCCAATCAAAACTTCCAACCCGATCCCCTGATGCGATAAAAATTATTTTTTATATTGTATTATTTTTTATTTATTTTATATATATTTTATGTTTTAAATTTAAATTTAATTAAATTAATTATATTTAATATTAATTAATTTAAAATTTAATATTGAACATCAATTTTTTATGTTGGTTTTATTTTAATGAAGTTAGTTATTTATTATCTAAACTACAGCCACTTCGAAAATAAAAATAATAAAAATAGTATTTTTAATCCAGACTAGATAAATTATCAGACTTTCAAAGGAGTGCCATTTTCAAACCAGTTGACCAAATGAGGCGAAACGAGTGTCAATGGGAAGCTTATAAAAAATTGATTTTAACAAAGCAATCCAAACAAGAATCCAAAGAAAATGAAAAATTAACAAAAGCGTAAGGCAATCAACTAAATAAAAATCCAAAAAAGTGTTTAGCCAAAATTTTTATAGGAAGGGTCCCCATTATTTGAGTTGACCAAGTCAAAAATGGGGGGGTTGTGTTTTTATCACAACAATGGCGACACACGGGAGAAGAACCAGTTATCTCTGTTAATATGAATCATGTCTCTCCAAAATTCAAGTAAAAATAATTAATAGAAGAGAGAATTATGTTTGAAATGCTCGACTAGGTTCATTAATCTGAATAAAAACAAGAATCATCTAGCTGTAATTTTTCTTAAAATTCCTCATAAAATATAAATATTTCAAAACTCTATATCAGTGTTTAATTAGTTGTAGAGATAAACCAGGGGTCACTTTACAGCTTAGCTTTTGAAATATACTCATTTGTCACAGGTAGAGCCACTGCTGCCAGCAAACATCTATAGTCTCGGCAGGGTTACCTTTTAATCATCAATGATTCAGAATCCCATCTGTTTAAGAATTATTGACTTAGAAATAAATCCATTTATATATGTTTATTTTTTTATTTTATTTTTTATTTTTTGTTATAAATCTTAAAATCCATTGTCCTGGTTTGGTGGCAAAATAGTTGACAATGCCATTCACTAGTTATTATTGGGCTAAACAAGCTGGCTCGTGATGAGACCCCTTGTCTTATAATTGTTGGCAATCATAAGCCATTACCCTAGTTTGTTTAGCAGTGTTGGTAATGTCAGCTTATTTTTCCCCTATGATCATGGTAAGCAGGCTCATGATGAGACCTCTTATCTTTTAAGTTTAAATATATTTCTGGATCACACTTTAGAAAAATAAGACTTTCTGGGACAGGGAGAATCATTGACTGCTTAAGAGTTAAGAATGACAATTTCAAAGTTAAAGGTGCTTTGTTGTAAAGTGTCCTTACTTAGTTAAAAATGACTTTTCTTGACTGATAATAGAACTTTGAAAGATCCTAATGAAATTTTGAAATCTCAAAATGATTACAATTTGATGAAAAAGAAATTTTTCAGATTTTATGATACTTTGCCAACTTCTCTTGATTGGTAATCTCTTCCTTAAGTATGTCTACCTTTATAATAAGAAAATCAAACTTTACCAAGAGATTTAAGAAAAAGCTAATAGGTGACTATTAACTGTTTTTCTCCATGTATGCTTACCATTGTTAGGTAACAAATAGGTCTTCCATATAAATCATGGCAAAGTTACCAAAATCAAAACTGAAAACCAAAAGAAAAGAATTCTTATGCTAAAGTGAGAAAAGAAATCAGCAAACAAAACAAAAATGAAGAAATTTTAAAAGTGGAAAGGAAAATCCAAGTTTCAAAAGATAAACTCCAACAAGAATGTTTATACCAATCTCTTCAACAATAAGCATGTAATCATTCCTTCTTATGTTGAGATTTAGAAAAATCATACCTTACAGGGTTGTAAGTATTTTAGGCTTTTTGGATAGCAGTGACGATAAAACTCAGCCACAATGAAAACTTTCTATCTGATATCAATCTTCTTGTTTCAAAGCATCATTTTGATCATTTTCTAATAAAAGGAATGCTTAAAGAAACAAACTAAAGGTTCAGAAACTTCCTGGTGTAGCTGTTTTGATGAAGATTATCGCTGCTTATTGAAATAAAGCTGGGAGAAAAGTATAGGACTTCGAAAATATGATCCGGTAGAGGATTGAAAGTTTTTATGAAGAGCTGCAAAACAGATTTATATATCAGAAAATCAAAACTGAAACTAAGGCAACGAAATAGAAATTAATGAAAGTGGGTACATGAATCTTACCATTGGATAATTGCTTTTGATCTTACCTGAAATATATCAGTTTCTCCAAACTAGCTAACTTCTTATTTTAATTATCATTAAAAACACGAAGAAGTCAAACTAACCAAAATCCTATAACCCAAAATCATTATTTATTTTATGTACACTAAAGCAAACAGTAAAATGTAAAAATGGAATGCTTAGTGCTCAAGGGAATTGAAATTAAAAGAAATGTATCAAAAATTAGAATGAGAATTTGCAATAACGAATGTTTCTCAAAATATCATAAGTTTCATATAAACTCCATGATTTTATAAATTGTCCAGAATCAAGACCAAATCCAAGATAATAAAATTTAAATATGAAGATAGAGAAGTTTTGAATTCCATTTTTAATTATGGAATTATATATTTAAAACTAAATTATATAAGAAATCAAAATGATTTGAATATGCTGCAAGTTTTTTATTAACTGCTTTCTTACCATCGAAGCTTGCTTTTTAAAATAACATATTGATGTATCGGATGATTCGCATCACATGTTTCTTCACCATGCTTCGAGTTTAATCTGCAAGACTTCACTTTTGTTGCTATGCCATATATCGATTAAATGTCAATGGCTTAGAGGCATGCATTGGAAGCTATTGCATCGGAGATTGCAATGGCAAATTTGCCGATATGGAAACATGCAACGAGAAGATGTGTGATGAAATGGAGCAATCGCATCATTGAAGAAATATTATATCGGGGATCAGGGAATATTTAAATTGTGCTTCCCACATCGCACATCGCACATTGCAGAGTCGGAAATGTGATGTGAGCATAAATATAAATGCGATGAAGCGATTGCAATATCGGCGATGCGATGGATGACATGTCTAATCGGCGTTTGGTGAACTTAAGCATCCGGTATAACACAATATGTTTCTTGCGATGCTGGTATGCGATGAAGAGCGGACCCGATAACTTTTATGATGAGATTTTAATAACATATCGGATCCGAGACATCGGCCCTTTTAAAGGTATGCTCCTACCATTATTGTGATTAAACAGACGCAATATTTTTTATGAATTTGATTTGAATTTCATATCGGGTCCAGAATTATGTGGTCATTGCAATATTGGTAAAGTCGATTATCGGAGATGGACGATTCATGATAATGGAACTATACTTCAACTGCAAAGCTCCGATATGCGAAATGCGATATGGCATATGAGCGAGGTAATACATCAGACATTTTTTATTAAACAATTTGTTATAAAAATGCTAAAAGCTACTTCCGATGAAATCTTTCGTTACAAATGGTTGTGATATGGATAATGTGATATCATAATGAAATGATTGACGAAGATGAGTGGGATGGTAGTATTGCGAATATTTTCACTGAAGTATCAGCAATATGAAAATCAAATTGAAATGATCAATAAAAGCAAAATTAAAAAAGTTCACATTCTAATGCATCTCAAATAAAATTTCCCTGAACCTATTGCAAATTTGATCAGGGTTTGCTGCTTACTTCAAGTTTTGAAAACAAATAAAAACCTGCAAATAAAACAGAACATGAATCAAAAATAAACTAAGGAAAATAGAAACTAATAATAGATGAGAACGAACTTGTAAATGCGTACCTGGAAGGAAATTGTTTGCAGATCTTACCTCATGAATCTTCAAATCCTTCGTTGGATTTATCAAAATTCTATCTTTGTTTAAAATCATCTCATCATTTATTCTAAATCAGAGTGTGCAATCAGCGTAAATAAAATCTGTTTATTCATGTTCAGGAAATATAAAATTTACCAGAAATAAATATGAAAATAGTCTTCCCTTTTAAATTGAAACAACAATTTATTACCTCTTCTTATTTTGAATAACTTGAGAAGAATCTGTATTGTTATAGTGACTGTTCAATAATGCCTTTAGTAAATGAATATGATGTGTATTGCAGCATCAAATAATAAACTAAAAATCAGAATGGGATAAAGCCACTAATTGTGGAAAAATATCAAAATAGATTTGAATGTGTGCACTCAACAAAATGGACATCCTTAAGGTCAGCTTAGCAAATTTCGAGGAAGGTAATATGAACTTCATATGATTACCGTGAAAAGTTACACTGACTAATAATGATTGAATTAGAATTAAGCTTATCATAGACAGTCATACATTTCATGGGATAATAAGATCATGAAGCTTTATATCATCAAAACCTTCATCATATAAATTTCAAAAGAAAATCTTAGAAGGAAATCTTGAAATGAAGAAAAGTGGCTTTTAAGCGATTGATGCTAGGTGCAACCTTAATTGAATTTAATCAAAACATTATTCAAAATACGCAGAGTAGAGGTATTGCTGTAAGAAATTTAAAAAGGAAAACAAGAATTAAAACTTTCTGATAAGGAGAAAATGTTTTCACTGAACATGTATGAAAAGGGCTGGTTGCTTTGTTTTATTTTTTAATCTAGAAAACTGTTCAAATAAAAATAAACAAATTAACTACATAAAACAAACTAAATTAATTCTACTCCTATTCTAACCATATACAGGAAAATGGCTAGGTATAGTCATATTTCCAATGTAACCATTCTCTCATTTTTATTCCCGCATATATGTACAGTTCAAATGTTAGTAATAAAAATACAAATATAACTAAACTAAGAAATTTAAATATGAAATCAGAATTTACAGTTATTGTTAGCAACTTAATTAAAATCTCTTTATCTTGAAATTTCCTTTCCAATTGAATACCAATTGGATCATAGAAATCTGGATAGATATCTATTAAGGATTGGGAAATGTTCAAAGGAAGAGATAATAGGCCAGATTGTGAAGATGAGCTTTTAAATTCAAAGGCCTGGGAAAATTTGTTAGTGTTATGTACAAATGTTAAGCTATTGACAATCTTCCATGAAGGAAAAGTTTCCAAATATTTTTGAAATGAATTAATAGAAAATGGATGGAAATCTTTCAAATGAAATAGAAAATTATTAATTAAATTGAATTGCTGGCAAACTTCTAAAACTACATTCTCTTGTTGATATTGCCTTTGAGAAAATAGAAGCTTTTGATAAAACATTAACATTGATTGAAATTGAAATTGAAATAGCTTTTGATTATAATATAAAACTTCAATTTTCCAACAGGGCAATGCATCAATTGAATGTTTGATAGTAAAGTGCTCAATATGCCAGCATAATGTATCAAAAATCTGAAAAATAAAATCTGAAAATAAATCTGATTTTATACAAAATAAGTGAGAAAACAAAAATAAAATGAAATCACTATTTGTACAACTAATGTTACAGCACAATTGGGATCATTTTGAAATAATTTCTTTTTTACAAGGATTGGCCAGAATTATGGAATTTGAATAATTTGGAATTCCAACTTGTGAAATAGAAAACGAATTATGATTATGAGTAGGGATGAGAGTTTGATCATGATATGAATCATAAATTGGAATGTTTTCTCGAATAGTGAAATCATAAAGATAATTTGCTGTTCTAAAATGAGGATTGGTTGGAATAATTTCTAAATTGAAGTGTTCCACATTCTCAGATGTTATTTGAATTTTATCATGAGGATTTTCTTGAGAAGAATAGAAATCAACATCCTCGATGTCAGAGTAATTATCATAAATGACCTCACAAGATTCTCTAGAATTCCCTTCGATCTCATCCAATATATCAAAACAAGGAGGAACAAGAATTTCATGTTCATTAATGGTAAAAGAATGATCAACAATTGTTTCTTTATCTTGATAAAAATTTATTGGTAATTCATTTAAATCATCCTCTTTAATTTCTGAAATATCATTAATACCAAGAGGGGAAAATTACCATCATTAAAAATATCAGGATAAAGGGAAAAATGTGAACCTGAAACAATGCATTTAAAATTATCTCTGTTCGAGAACTCTTGTGCATTATGCTCATTGTAAATTTCAGATTCTAAATCATTCCTTTGTGTACTCATGCTTTCTTGAAGAAGGCTGCTTTGCTGCTCTGATTTCGGCATTTGCTCATCATGGAAAAATTCAGAAATTTGTACAGCAGTTTGCATGCTATTATTTACTTTGATTGCTGCTTGTACTTGCTGATTTGCGATCTGATATTCTGAATTGACTGCAAAGTAATTTTTAGATTCCAAGACAGCGCTTTCTCCAAAATTGTTGTTGTTGTCTTCTTGCATTTGAATAGAAATATTTTTCAAGCTTTGTGAAACCACTTCATCACAATTTATTTGCACATCCATATTGGTATTCTCATTTATGTTAGAAGGGGATGAAACAAAACTTGAACTAATTTCATATGGATTGGGGATGGGAGGGAGAGAACAAATATATTCAAACCAATCTAGTGATTCTTCTTCCGTAGGTTTATCTTCGATTTTGAATCTTAAACAATTCAAATGAAATCGAATATTAAAATCTCTAACAAACTCATTTTCAAACCTTCGTAGATATTCAATTTCTTCACATACCTGTTCATAATCATAGCCGTCAAATTTACAAATGAAAATTGTAACAAATTGATCCCTGTTGCGGATTGAGGCAACTGAAAGAGTTTTACACCAGTTTCTGGCTTTTGTCGCAAATGTGAGAGTAAAGATTCTGCATAAGATGCCTTCATCAATTCCTTGAAAATCATAATTTGAAACATTTTGAATAAATTGAAAGACATGATTAAAAGCAGAAGAATTTCTCTTACCATTGAATTTTACCTGAGACAAGAGTCTTACCACTTCGGGTGGAGTATTGGAAGATGCACGTCCATGGATACAACTCCAAATTGGAAGTTTAAGAAGAGCCATCACAATAAGTAAAATATTAAAATTGAAAAGACTAATAGATAAAAATCCCAGGCCCTCCTTCTAGCGCCAAAAATGTTGATGCCTCGAAAATCGCTGCAACAACAATGAGGGATAACCACCAGGTCCGGACCTTAAAGCAGCTCATTTTCCGTTTGGTGTGGTGGCTCCGACTGGTTTAACTAGGTCCAATTACTTTCTCCCTAGCGCTATTGGTTTATGATGTATCTTTACCTACCAATAGACAGGAATATCAGATCACTTCTTCTTGCTGATCAGGCAAGAGAATGACCTTTAAGCTGATTTGGGTTCAGCCAAGCCACAACTAAAATTTTGCCTCTTTGAGGAGAGGACTTAAAAGAATGTAGAATTTACTCTAAATGCAAGCTTATTCTATGATGCAAGCAAAAACAAACTAATCTAAATCCTATCTTAATTAGGCAGATATAGATCTAACCCAACTAAGAGCAAGATAATTAAAGTATTGGGATTTAAATATGTCTTGTTTATAATGAATATCAAGTTAATGAAGTAGTTCAATTAACTGATATTATGGTTATCAAAACACATCCTATTGAGACCTCTTAACTGAAATAATAAACCAACATCATTCAAGAAGTAGTTCACAAAAATGATATTAACTATCAAATCATTAAATCCAATAATTGAATAATGACATGTGGAAATAGTTCACAACACATTACCATTCAATAAATCAGTTTTATAAGATAGATTTCTGAGTAAGTAGTTACTCAAAAATGAGAAATTAATCCATAAAAACAGAGATACATAATAACAAGATTGAGACAAATTACCCATATTGACAATAGTGCACAAACATGAATAAAATGACACATTCTTGTTACCATAAAAATAAAATTGATATTTGAAACGGTAGTATTAGAAATACCAATTTATTGCATCCATCTCTCTGTCCCTTGTCTCCAACAGCTCTTTACATTGCTTGAACTTCTACTTTCAAAGCTAAAGCCACAATAGTGCAAACTTTGTCCTTCATGTATAATTCAAGATACAAAGGGAAAATCCTCAATAATCCTCAGATCTGAGATTTTCTCTCCTCTCTCCTACAATTCTAAATTCTTATTACAGTAGTGTTTTTAGAAGTCTAAAATTGCAGAGGAGAGCCGCCTCCTTTATTACATTCTGCAATCTGTTATTTATAATATTTGTGAAGGAATTCTTGAGAGGAAAGTTTGTTGAAGAGAAATCTGTCAAATCCAATTTTATTTGCTCAAAAATCCTGATCTTCAATTGCTGGAGCATTCTCATTGATTGAGATCCTTTTCTCTATATTTCTTCCACTGTTTTCCTGCCAAAAAGAAATCAGAATAAATTAAGATGCAATCAAAATATCATTTCTAACAATTAAATTCTATTTAAATAAATAATTGAAAATAAAATATAAGCTCTCTATTGATGTTTGGGGTGGTTTAATTAGCCAAATATATTATTAACCAATAGATCTGCAATTAAAAGAGGCTTTAGACAAATGAAAATGAAGAAAATAACTCAAAAAAATGATTTTGTTTTCAAAATTCGGAGCTTAATCTTCTGCCTGATTTTTGACCCAATAAATGATTAAATCTGTTAGTGAACCCTCCTCAAAAATGCTCTCATTGATTTTCTCTTTTCAATGAGCCGTCCTGGGCCTCATTTGGCCAAGTAAAACTCATTCTATGAGCTTCCAAAGTTGATGAGTCAAATATGGCATAAATCTGAAAATTCTGTCGCTGGGCTAAAAATCTAATCCTAAATTAGGATTCTAATTAATTCTAAATTAATTGTTAATTATAAACTAAACTAATTATTTAATAAACTGTCATTAATTAATATAAATCTAACTAAATTAATTGTTAATTATAAACTAAACTAATAATTTAATAAACTGTCATTAATTAATATAAATCTAACTAATTAAAATATAATTAACTATTCATAAACTAATTAATCTAAATAATAATTAAATTTTAATTTAATTCACTTAATTAAATTTTAATATTAATTAATTTATTATAAAATATTAATTTTAATATTAAATACCCCTACCCTACCTTCACTACTACTTTACTTCATATTACATTTTAACTCATTCTTATTCATTTCACTCACACGTTAGATGGAAAGTTTTAAAACTTAAAAAAAGTCATATGAAAACTAAGCTTAATGCTTTAAGTCCTTTTTAACCACCGCACATCGGCGATCGGGGAAAGGAGGTCCTCGGGGGTTCGTTAAACTTGTCACACATGAAACCTTCGATGCGATCAAAGCTTATAACGAAAGTTGGTTTAATACTTTATGTCATTTAATGATCGGGAGGATTGAGTGGTCGAGGTGTGTCGGTAATCGGCATCGGGGTATGGTAGGTATCGGGGTTGTTTAAACTATGTCCGATCAAAACTTCCGACCCGATCCCCCGATGCGATAAAAATTATTTTTTATATTATATTATTTTTTATTTATTTTATATATATTTTATGTTTTAAATTTTAATTTAATTAAATTAATTATATTTAATATTAATTAATTTAAAATTTAATATTGAACATCAATTTTTTATGTTGGTTTTATTTTAATGAAGTTAGTTATTTATTATCTAAACTACAGCCACTCCGAAAATAAAAATAATAAAAATAGTATTTTTAACCCAGACTAGATAAATGATCAGACTTTCAAAGGAGTGCCATTTTCAAACCAGTTGACCAAATGAGGCGAAACGAGCGTCAATGGGAAGCTTATAAAAAATCGATTTTAACAAAGCAATCCAAACAAGAATCCAAAGAAAATGAAAAATTAACAAAAGCGTAAGGCAATCAACTAAATAAAAATCCAAAAAGGTGTTTAGCCAAAAATTTTATAGGAAGGGTCCCCATTATTTGAGTTGACCAAGTCAAAAATGGGGGGGTTGTGTTTTTACCACAACACCACCATAGGGGAAACTCACCCGATTCTGCTTCCCATATACACAATTTTCACAGAAATCAAAATCCAAAGAGCTATTACTCATACCTTCTACCATACCTTTTCCATGAAGTATTCGAAGGCCCTTCTCTCCAATATGTCCAAACTTTTGATGCCACAGCATGGTCTTTTCTCTAGAGACCACTAGATTTTCTTCTCCACTTTCAGGAACCACAGAACTATTGCACCCATCAACAACCATGCTATCATGCAGCTTGTACAGAATTCCAACCCGGACTCCCCGCATCAATACCAGTGCTCCCCAAACCATCTTGCAGGTATCCTTCTCGAACACTATTTTTACACTTGCTTACAGAAATTAGATTTCTGGCCAATGTAGGAATATGCAGAACACCCGAAAGTGTTCTAACCCTTCCACCTTGCAACTTCAACTTTACCTTTCCGCGACCAAAGATTCTAGCCTTCCTATCATCCCCTAAGAAGACATCACCACCATCGTATTTCTCATAGTCGCAGAACCACTCTCTCTGGGGAGTGAAGTGAAAGGATGCACCTGAGTCAATCAACCATGCCTCATGATCTACATGTGTACTTGAAGAAGCCAAGTACACATCCCCACCTTCATCTGAGGTGGTTTTCGCCTCTGCAGAAGGAGCATCATCAGATCCCTTTCCTTTATTAGGAGCTTTAGATTTACAGTCCCTTTTGTAGTGCCCTTTCTTTCCGCATTTCCAGCACACCACCTTTACAGGTTTTCCTGGAGATTTATATCTCCCTCGAGATTTAGATCTCCCACTCGATGACTTATTTTTGTTTATGTTCTGGGACCGTCCTCGTATAGACAAGGCATCGCCATTCTGACTCTCCATATTTTTCCATCTCATCTCCTCCGTCAGCAAGGATGAGACTATTTCATCAAATTGCAAGGCAGTTGCATTGCTACCTATTGCAATAACCAAACTATCCTATGAACCTGGTAGAGAACACAACAAACTGATGCACTTATCTTCATCTGAAATTTTAATATCAACAGATGCTAACTGACTTACCACAATATTAAATGCGTTCAGATGCTCTGTCACCGAGTCTCCGTCTTTCATCCTTAGGTTATACAACTTTTTTCGTTGGAACAGTTTATTCACTAGAGACTTAGATTGGTACAAAGTCCCTAACTTGTCCCACAAAGCCTTCGCCGTAGCTTCCCCTGATACATTCAACAATACTGAATCTGAGACACACAATCATATTGTGCTCTTTGCCTTTCGATCCAGCTTCTTCCATTCTTCATCGGACACTCCCATTGGTTTAGTATCTAGATCTACCGCGATTCACTGATATTTATCCACCAACAGATCCTCCATCTTGAGTTTCCATAACTCAAAACTCTGACCATTAGATTTCTCGATCTCTATCTTTCCACTGCTCGCCATTTTCTTTCACCACTAGAATCGATCTCGTAGATCTCCCACTGAACAGGGTCTAGCATAGGCCTAAGCGAAACCCCTCAGCAACAAAGGCGTCCCCTTGAAGCCAAAACAGCTCTGATACCAAATGTAGGTTTTAACTCCGTACATAAATTACCTGCATACGAATTCTAAAACACATAAAATAAACAATACGAGAGCATAACACATAAAACACATATACACAGAGATTTTCCCCTGGATCCCAAAACCAGGACTACCAACTTGATTTTTCATTATGTTCCTTTCAATGTTATAATACATATTTATACATGCCGAAGCATCCAATACCATGGACCGAAAACCATAGTGTCCAAAAACATGTGCGAAAATCATGCACAAAACCATAGGTGGGTCCACCTAACCTAACATAGGTTCCAAAACCAAAAAAATTTGGGGCGCTGCCTCGGACCCCATAGAGTGGGATTACCTACACCCCTTAAACCCCCCGGATAACTACGTGGGCTAGTCGTGGAAAGAATATAACACAACCCAACAACTATCCTTGCATATCCTACTTTAAGTATTGCAATGTTTTCTTTTATGTTTGTTTTTCATAGTTCATAGATTCAATATATTTTGTTAGAAATTCTTGAAGTTGTTTTGATAAGTTGTACGTATCCCTTAGAAATACTGGATTAAGAGGGAGCCTTCACCATTTTACCAAAACATGTATATTGTTCTTTTTTTTATCTTTCATGTTTGGTTTCCTCCTCACTTCGAGATTTATTTGTATTATATCATCATAACCTTTTTCTTTATATTTTCCTTGGTAGGAAAATCTTGCAGAATACACAAAGGTTACGAAGTATACTTCAAAGGAAATACTTGAATCATGAAAGGAGATCTATTGCAAAGGAATCCCTTCAAGAATTTATGTCCTACAAGATCGTTAAAGAACAACTCAAGGTATGTCTTAAAAGGTTTTTTGCAAAAAGGTATGACCATTCTTCTTTTGAAATTTGCTTTATATCACTGACATCTTTATGTCTAGGTTTTTGAATCTTAAATATTCTTGTTAGGGTGATTAATAATTAGATTGAATTTACCATCGTTATATTATCTCTTGTCATTTGATCATTCTTGTGAAACCATAACCCTTAGGGTTCACTGTAAACATTTGCCTCTTAAGGCTAATGGTATGTCAATGTTGATTATGAAACCCTAATATTCTTAGGGTTGTTGATAATATTTAGAACATATGATGAAATCCTATTCTTTTGAAGTTTAGGGTTTTGGTAATGTCGTGGTAAAACCTTAGTCCTTTAGGGTTTGCTGTTAATGTCTAGGTCATATAATGAAACCCTATGTTTTTAGGGTTTGGTGATTTAGGGTTTATGAACAACACCCTTGCAACAGTTACAGTAAGATCCTAGGAAAGAAATCCTAGGTGTATATTCTTTCGCATGATTGAAACCCTAGTATGGTCAAAATTGTTGTATATCTAACTTTGATGTATTTATGTTTGTGTATTGGGTTTACCTAGATATGAGATGCTAGTGCATGATAATGAAACCCTAGATATGTATATGCATGTATTCCATCTTGATAGTTGATGAAATCTAGGTTATATAACAAAACCTTAGTAGAGATTAATATTATAGTGCATGATGATATTGTTTTTTATTATTGAAATGATTTAGCTTTGATGATAAAATCTACGGTTTGCAACAAACCCAAGTAGAGTCTGACATGGAAATTATAAAAAGCATATTGTTGAAAACTTAGATGTGTAATACTATGATTGGATTTTTATCTAATGCTTTGTGTCTCGAAGATGGAGTCTAGGGTTTATGAAAAAACCCTAGCAAGAAATTGAAGTATAGAATATAAAATATATGACCCTCGTTGATTATGAATCTAACTAATTTTAGGTATTTGATGTCTACAGCTTGAATAGTTTGATGCATCCACTATAATGACATGTCTTTGATATAGTTAACTTCATGCTTCTATATATTAATTTTGGTTGTACTTGCTATGTATTTTGGTTATACTTGTATAATAATGATGTGCATGATGAAGGAAGCTATAAGACTAATGATGATCAAGATGATCTTGATGACATGAGAAAGAATGAAGTATATCTAATGTTGTTATTCTCCCTAAGTTTAGAGGGAGCTTGGATAGAAGAAAAGGTGCAACTCCCCAGTTGAGAGGGAGGTCATATTATGACAGTCATAATGAATACCTTGAAGAAAGAATGAAACCAATGAATGAATGGAAGTAATACATATGGATTTACATAAAAAGAATTGAAAAGTAGTGACGTTGTATTTGATTATTCCGATAAGTTGTATCTGGATAAGTTGATGATGATATAAGTAGCATCGGAATGACTGAGGACCCCAAAAGTTTGTTTTTACTTGTATATATGCATATATATTTGAAATTTTATTACTAATTAGGGTTGTGATTGTGTAGGATCTCTTCGTAAATATATTGAACGTTTGAAGCATGCTTCATAAATATATTAAATTTTATTGATAAGGAGAGATGAACCATCTTGTGGAAACAAGAATCTTGGGAGGACACCTGGCCGACCTATGTATTGATGTCTAGATCTTGAAATATGGAGGGTAGCATTAGTCATGGAGCTCCGACCTTGGATTCAAACCTAGATCCATGGGTTGGCGTTAGAGCTTAAAATACTAATGGTACCTAGAGTGGCTAAATCTTGAGTACATCTTAGTCCCACCCGATTAGAGTTCCCTGGTCACATATTTAATGTGTATCACTGCATGTGTTGTGACTCTTCATAAAGTATATCATTTGAGATCTTCAATGTACCTTTGTATATATGTAATTATGAATACCTCCCTAGTTAAGAGGGAGTGTTGAAAAATGTAACTAGCGTTGGCCTTCATAATTGTATTTGAGTCATGATGTAAAGTTCTTGTCAAAATAAACGAAAGAGGATTTTATTATAAAATAAATTGACTTATTAAAGCATTAGTTTCATGCTTGGGTCAATTTTTTTAGGTTAAAGTCTCAATTATAGCCTTCTAGGGTTTATGTCAATTGTCCTTGTCCATGTCATAATGTAACAAACACTTCTTGGGCCTTATCAATACATAAACAAATTTATTTTAGGTCATTTAGGCCTCCTCCAATAAGTCAGCCTCAGCCTAGAAAAGTTGGCCTAATTAGGGAGGAAAATTCCACTATAAAAGGGAAAAAACTCGACTCATTTGGAGCACATCATCAAGAAGTTCAATATGCAATAGATGGAGGCAGAAAAATAGTTTGAAATTTTAGGAAGAGGAATAAAATGCCAGAGAAGGAGAAATAATTATTTGTCAAGCAAAAAGAAGTTGAAATTTTCTCTCTCTTTGTCTCACACGTGCGAAGGAGTTGTAGCTGTAGGAGGGCCAAAAATTTGGAGTAGTTGGACCGAAATTCTGGAGTGTTGTTAGGTTGTAGCTACTGGACAAGAAGAGACTACTGGAGTTTTTTAATCATATTGGAAGGCTGACTTGGTGGAGGAGGAAGGTATTTTGGGTCTAAGGTCTTGGTCTATCTCAATTTGATTTACTAGTGGAAGAGTTTGACTGGGATTGCCCCCTATAGAGGGGTTCTAGCCCTAGTTGAGTGCCTACATATGGTGTTGTTGATCTTCATGTTTTGATTTTATGATTTCTTGATGAAACAAAGATAAAAGAAGAACATAAAGAGAAGATAATAAGACTAAAAGAATATCACAAGTAATTATCAATATAAGAGAATCTTTATGCCTTTCTAATTTTCTAACAACCTTTCATTCCGTGGAAGAAGTAGCCTGGTTTACTCAGAAGGTATGGAGTTTGGACTTGACCCGAATCACTAATAAATGGATGCCCTTATTCGATGCAAGCTGGGAAAGGCTTGATGTGGTTATGATTTGGGTTTGATTTCTTGGCCTTCCCATAAAATATTGGAGTCCCAAGATCTTTGAAGCTCTGGTAAATTCTTTGGGTTTCTTTATAGAGGTATATATGACTTACCGAGAGATTAGGGATAAATCAAAGGCCCAAATCCTAGTTAACATTGATTTGCGATAGGGCCATGTTGAATAAATGGATATTAGGAAAGGAACTCAACGTCTACAGGTACTAGATTATGAAGGGGTTCCATTATGATGTCTGTAGTGCCATAAATATGGGAATTTTCTTAATCAATGTACTCTCCTACTTTACAAGAAGTAGTGTAATGAAGCTAAGAATCTCTCAAATTCAAGAGCTCAAGGGAAGGTTCCACTGCAAATTGGCGCTCGTGGACAACTTGAACCTTTGGAACCTATGATCTTAGTGGAGGTTACTCAGACATGTCCCTCCAGGTTTAAGACCAAAGTAACATGCAACTGAAGGGCTCGAACCAGGCAAAAAGTGTCGAGCTCATGGTTGAAGAAGCAAATACAGAGGAGGTCATCCCTTTGAGTATCTTTCTTCCTCTTCCTAATGATTTTTTAAATGATCCTTTTGTTTCCAGGTTTGGGGTTTCTAGTTAGGAAATATTATCCATTTATGGTTCATCTGTTTTATTGGGTAAGCGTATGACCCAGGTGCCATCGATAGCTCTCTACCCATGTCCTATGGCCAAGCTACATTTTCCCTCACCTATTGTCATAGTGGAAAGGGGATCATCTGATGAAGCATAGGAAAGAGACAATATTTATAATCTTAGATCAAGATTTGTATTACCATCCGCGGAAGGTTTATTGGTGGGCCTTGGGAAATTGGTTATTTCCTTAATGGAGGGGAAAGGCAGGGGGAGGAAGTATCACATTTCAAAAGCTAAGGTTAAATCCTGTGAAGAAATGGTCACAGGAAAAAAATTATCTATTGATGGGGTGCTTAGAGTAGTGAAAGCCCAAGGAGGGGTTATCTCATGGAATGTATTTCCTTCAATTGTAGGGGTCTAGCAATCCCTTCTAAAAAAATTTCCTTGAGTAGGGTAGTGAAGTTAAATAATCTTGATCTCATTATGCTCCACAAAACTTTGGGGCAAAGGGATTCAATTTCAAAATTGAAGGAAGTTATGTGTGTGACTTAGAATTTTATTAGTTTGGATGTCCAGGGGTGATTGGGAGGTTTAGTCGTCGGTTGGAATACTCGTACTCTTAAGGTTTTGAAGCTATGGAATATTGAGTCATATCAAGGATTTGAATTTTTCTTTGAAGAACTGGAACTTTTTTTTTTACTATGCTGAATGTGTATGGACCCTACTTGGATAGAATTTCTTTTTGGGATATACTTATTTCCAAATTAATTGTGCATCTAGATTATACGATTTTAGTAGGAGACTTAAATTTCTCTTTGTGCATTGCTAAAATCTAGGGGCTGAGGGCAAGGCCGAATTTTCTCAAAAACTGTTTCACCCACTTGTCGGTTGATCACAATATGGTTGATATAGAGCATGTAAAACTTCAATTGACTTGGAAGAATAAGCTTATAGGGGTGGATCGCATTGCCAAGAGGATTGATCATTTCTTGATTTCAAATTCTCCATTAAAAATATTTAGTCTCCTTAGATAATGGGCATGGAATGGGGGTGAATCAGATCATTCCCAATATTTTTGGACCTCAAACGCCTAGATCTAGAACCTTCAATTCATTTTAAGTTGAATTCAATTTGGTTGAAAGATGAGTAATTTATTTCTTTGGTCAAGGAACACTACAAACCCTTTGATCCATAGGGGGGCGCTTTTGCAGAGGAACAGTTCAAAGACAATCTTAAACTCATAAAAAGGATTACAAAATATAGGGCTTATAAAAAGAGGCAACAAGAGTATCCCGATTTGATGATTAGTTTGGAGGCAAAAAGGAAATCTCTTCTGGAAGATAAGGAAGCACTTTGGAGGCTAAAAGGTAGGGCTATTTGGCTTGATTGTGGTGAAAAAACCACTAAGTTATTCCAAGCTTTAGCAAAAGTTAGTAAATTATTTAATACCATCTGGAGCCTTTAGAATGTAGAGGGTAGGGAGGTATCCAACTTCGAAGCTTTGGGTAATTTAGGAAGAAATCATTTTCAGACTCTCTTTAAGAAATCATAGGGGGCTTCAATTATAGCATCTATAAGAGTTTATCAATTCTTCCCAAGTTTCATAGACGAAGAGGACAATATTTCTCTCATGGAGGAAGTTACAATAGAAGAACTAGTTGTGGTCCTCCATAGTTTCCAAAAAAAACAAAATCCCAGGGTCATATGTGTGGTTGGTGGAATTTTTTCAAGGTATTTTTGACATTTTGTGGAAATATTTGTTAAGAGTGGGAGAGTATTCTAAGAGAATTGGTAGAATTCTTATAGCTTAAAAATAAACTTTTATTTCTCTCATTCCCAAGGTGGAAAATCCCTATTCTTTCAATGATTTTTCCCAATTTATTTATGCAACCGTGTTTATAAATTGATTGCTAAAGTCAATGTTAGAAGGAGCAAGATCTTGTCAAAGGCTATTTCAAAGGAGAAATTTGGTTTTTTGGAAGGGAGACAATTACATGAAGCTATTGGGGTCACTTAATAAGGGATGCATAGTATTAAAATGCAGAAATAAAAAGAAGCAGCATTGAAAATAGATTTATCAAAGGCCTATAATCGAGTTAGCTAGTTATTTATTCACCTTATTTTAACACACTTGGGGTTCGTGGTTGACTTCATCTCTAAGATAATGGGTTGTCTCCTTTTAGTTTCCTTTGTGATTTTGATAAATGGATCAACCTCTCCTTTCTTCCATGCTTAGAGGGGGTGGATGCAGGGTTTCCCTTTCTCTCCACTAATCTTTCTCCTAGTGGCTAAGTATCTGAGTAGAATTCTAAGTGAAGCTAAAAGAAGGGGAGAGCTTAAAGGTGTGGTTGTAGCCTAGGCCTTGGCCCTCACCACCTCCTATTTGTTGATGGTATTATTATTTTTTGTAGTTGTATGCAACGTGATGTGGACAAGCTAGCTAATTTTTTTCCCTTTTTCGAAAGGCTACATGTATGATCATCAATGAAGGGAAATCCATTACCTTGATCCAAAATTTGGAGGAACAAGAAACTAATCATATCCAAACATTATTCCCCTATGAAATAAAACTTCTAAATGTTGGTTTAAAATACTTTGGTTTCCATTTGAAACCAAATTGTTACACTAAAGAATATTGGCTTTGGCTTATTACTAAATTGGATAAAAGGCTAAAAGGATGGATCCTAAAATGGCTTTCCAAGGCTAGAATGCTTATCCTTGTTAAATAAGTTTTGGAGGCCATCCCAGTTTATTAGATGTGTCTGGATTGGATTCCAAAAGGAATTCTAGGAAAAAATCATTGGATTTGTGCCAAGTTTCTCTGGGTTGGGACATAGGATCATTTTGTTTTCCCTTGGGTGAAGTGGGAGAAAATTGATGTTCCAAAACTCCAATGGGGACTAATTTTTTTCGCTAAATGTGATGGAGGCTTCTCTCATCGGAAAGTCTCTGGACCTCTGCGGTTACCTAGAAGTACATAACTCCTACCTTGATTAAGGAATGTGTAAGAACCAATAATAAATCATGTGGTAATATTTCTATTATTTGGTGGGCGGTTCTCAATTATTTTGTGTTGATTGGGTTACGTCAAGCTTAGAGGGTTGGGAACTACCATAAGATAAGAATTGGAGTCGCCCCATGACCTTAGAGTGGGATCTAACATTTGTTACCCCAACCTCTAATTGATTTCCTTTAGGATAAGGGACTTTTCAAACTTTCACATTTGGATAATCAACTTCACGCCTCTATTTGGAGGCAGGGTTGAAGATAGACATGTGAAATTGGGCTAGATGAAGCTTTTCAGGACTAGTCATTGTAGTATAATGAAGCTATAACCAAGGCTCATATTTGTTTTTTTGATAGAGAGGATGAGCTATTCTGGTCCTTTTCTCCATATGGGAGCTACACACTAAAGTTAGGATACATTTAACTTAACACTAGTCATTTAAACATAAATATGAAGCGGTGGTGGAAATCAATGTGGGGCTCTAAGTTCCCAACAAAATCTAGGATTTTTATGTGATGTATGCTAAAAAATAAAGCAACAACATGGGAAAAGATGCAAAAGCATAAAAAAATAAGCACTGGATGGTGCTCCCTTTTCAAGATTAATGCAGAATATGTGGTTCACATGTTTATTCAGTGCCCTTTCACTACCCTTTTCTAGGAAACATGTGTATTGGTGTTGGGTCCATCTTGTGTATGCATGGTTATACTATGGACGATGCATGAAGGGACTACATCAATTTGGCTACGACCTAATTATATAAATCCTTACATCTCATTTTATGTTGGGTATCCGATTGGCTCGTAACAAAGTGATTTTCCAAGACAAACTTTCTTCTCCACATTTGCGAACACATTTTATTTTCTAGGTAACCGAATGTCTGCTTAGCATTGTTGGTGGAGGGGTGATGTTGAGCATCACCCTCCCTCCGCTACACATAGTTGCGTACACATTGTTTTTTTAATATATTTTATTTTTTTAATTAAATTTATTTGTAATTTTTATTTTATTTTTAATTTTGACTTTGATTTTATTTTAATCTTTTATTTAATTTTTTTATTTTATATTATTTAAAAATTTAAAAATTATTTTTATTTTATAAAATTTTAAAAATATATTAATGACTTTTTAAAATTATTATAAATTTCTTATTTTATTATTTTATTTTTTTAAATGGTTTGTTAGTTTTTATTTTTGTTTTGTTTTCTTTTTATTTTTGTATTATTATTTATTTTGAATGTTTTCATTGGGGTATTTTTTGAAATTTCAAAGGTTTTTTTTTTTTTTTTACTTTACATTTTAGTTTTTTTTTTTCTCTTTCTCATTTTTCTTTTTTTAAATTTATTTTTTACTTCCCCTATGGGGGTGATATCAAGATACCAATGGATGCATTGATGGGAGCACCGATGGAACACCTGGGTCCTTCTCGCAAACGAGTGGCCCATACCTCTATTGGTGTACGAAGAGGAGGGACATGAACTCTATTTAATACACTAGGCTGCAAGATGGGAGGCTGTAGTCAGTTTGAGAGGAGAGGAGGACTCCTCCTCGTTCTCCACTATTGTTGGCATTTGTTGCAGTTGGGGGTCGTTTCTTTTGTGTAGTATTCTTACGTTGGTGTTTGAAATCTAGGGGAGTGTCTCAATTGTTGTGTGGTATTTCTAGTTTCTATTCTTGGTGGCTTTTGGTGTGATCGCTGGAGCATGACTCTTGGAGCGGTCGAGATTAGGATTTTTGGTGGACTTCACTCTGCTTTTCGGGCATTGGTATGGGCTCCTCACAGATTTTGATGAAGGAGGTGGAATTTTCTAAGTTCCGTGGCTATTAACCATCTACTCATATCCCTGTTACATCTTATCTTCAAAGAAAAATAAAACCAATAATTACAATGTTTTATTTTCTCTCGAAGATATGAAGCGAATGCTTCATAATATGTGGTTTTTCTTAGACAATGTTGATGCTTGTCTATCAAATATGGGAGGTTTTTTTCTTAGTGATTCTGCATCTGAAGATCTGATAGACCCTCCAGCGGATGATAACATTCAGTCTCCTGCTATGCTCTCCTCAGACCATGAGGAGTAACACATTTCTGGTTTTTTGGTCCTCTGGATTTTGGATGGTACTTGGGAGGTCTATTTGGTTAACTCTTGAAATGTTATGTCTTGGACTTTTCCTGCGACAACAATGTTAACCTCGACATGATGTTTTGGTCTTTGGTTTTGTTTTTTGACTTGTGAATGGGTGTATCCTCTTATGCACATGGTCTGGTTCTATGGATCTGGGTTATCACCGGATTACTCCTTTGTCGTCGTGGAGTGATGGAATGTTATGGCATTGAGGTTTTGGGTGTGGACCTGGGTACTCACTAGAATACTCCTCTGTCATTGTGGAGAATATGATGCACTCCTCTGCTGTATATGAAGCAGTTTATCGAGTTGCACAGTGTGTTTAGGTGTTGGATGATATTGTGCTTTGGTTATCACTACATATCAGTGTATTTTGGTACCTTTCATTCTTCGTTTGTTGGTAATACACTTGGTTTTTGGGTGGTTTTTTGTCACTCTTGTAGATGTAATTCTTGGGATCCGAAGATGGGATTTTTTGCTAATCCTTTCTACCTCGTGGGGATATGTTTACGTTGTTGTTTTTTTTGTACATGGGATTCTGTTTAGATAGAGATTATATGGTGTTCACGCCCTGATATTTATGTAAATATCAATTTCTGGAATGAAACATAAAGTTCCTTTATCCAAAAAAAAATCCTCCTTTTTTTCCTAATAACATTTTTCAATATTTTTTAGAATAATAAAGGGATTTTTTTCTTATTTAATTTTTTTATGTAATTCCACTTTTAGATTCATGGTAGACTTTATGTTTTTTATTTTTTATAGTACCAATGGTCAAGGATGTAATGTCAATTAATGGGTATTTTAAACCAAAAAATAAAATAAAATAAAAGTCAGACAAATTTGAAAAACACTGAAAATCCAAGCATTTAAAAAAAGAAAAAGAAAAAATAGAAAGGTAGACAAACTTTAAGCATTGAGTTTTAGCATTTTCGTAGTCATGGTATTTGTTTTTTAATTCCATTGTTGAAAATGTTTGAATTTTAACCCTAAAAAAGAGGGTGATGCCTCACCACATTTGCATTTCAATGTCTTTTTCATGTCTTTCGTAGTCATGACATTTGGTCTTTAATGCCATGATTGAAAAATGTTTGAATTTTAACCTTGCAAAAAAAATGTGATGCTACATCACCACTTTTGCATTTCAATGTGGTTTTTCATGTCTTTCATAATCATGAAATTTGGTTTTTAACGCCATGGTTAAAAAATGTTAGAATTTTGACCCCGAAATTAAAGAAGGATGATGTTGCATCACCACTTTTCAAAATCAACATGAAATCATGATTTGATGCGACGTCCAAAAAATGAGAAGTCGGTAGAGTTTTCTTTAAGTTGGTAACATTGTTCATAATTCAGATAGTGCAAATGCTTGGAAATCCTAGAAAAAAGTTAAAAGACACTTTATGAAAAGTTCTAGATGTTTGTATCTAGATAGTTTTCAAAATTATGGATGTCAAAACCTTGAAAAAGAACATCTAAGCCAAAAATCTAGAAATCCAAAAAAAAATTGAAAGAGTACTTTTATGAAAAATCCAAATCCAGAAGTTTAACCTTTCCTCAAGGATGGAGAGTCACTAATCTCAGGATGATCAATGGTTGAGACTATATTTCAATTTATGCATGGGTCAGGGGTTTTATCAGTTGAATGGACACATATTCAAAAATTTTCATCTCCACAACCTAGATTTTCCTTTGGCTCCTCATAAGCTTTCTTTGTGATCTTTAGACATATTTCCTATGTTGAACATAGGTACGAAAGCTTGGGATGATGGGAAATAGGCTAGTATTTATGCATTTGTGAGATATTGAAAAAAAATTGATAGTGTAGTTAATTTCTACAACACATCCCCTCACCCATTTGTTAACTAGGTTAACATATGGACCCATATATGTGTGTGTAGAGTATACCTAGGGTGGTAATATGGGGTAACTAGGGGGAAACCCAAGGGAATAATAATAGTGGAGGTACCCAAAGGGAATAACAATAGTTGTGTATTATTATGTATGGAGGTCATTTCTAGTAAATAAGGCCCATGTAATAGTGTGAAAGGGATAAATATAAGGAGGCTTACTAGAAGGTTCCATCTCTAGAAGGTTCCTTGAAGATGTATGGTATTATATAAAGAAGTGAAAGCAATGTAATAGAGCATGGTGAAGAATATTGTGATTGTAGTAAGCAAACATTGTTTGAGAAGTGAATTCCTAACGTAAATAATAATATATGGTGTTATCCTACCTCAAGGGTTTTCTTTAATTCTTGTGTGTTTGTTTATTTTGTTCTCTATTGTGTGGATTTCTTTTGTTAATAGTTTGATTTATTTCAAATCTTTGGTGTTCATAACATTTGATATTAGATCACTTTCTTGGGTCAAGAAAGCAAACAATTTTTTTCATTTTTACTAATTTTCCAGGGAGATAAAAGAGGGTAGCAAACTTTAGACCAATTTCCAAAACTTTTGGAGCAATATTTGAAGAAATAATTTTTTTTATTTTAGTTCTTTGGTATACTAAAGTGTGTGTATACACATTGCAACCCCCTTATAAGAAGGAATTTTGCACCATTGCAAAAGTAATACATATAGCTATACCAATTAAAAATTGCTTGACATTTGTATATTTGCCATTGTTTTCCATACCACAATGGAAGGAGGCCAAGGGTTCCATGGTCCATATTGATTGAGGTTGTGAGGGTTTGGGACTAGCCAATGCAAATTGAGACTTGATAAGTGGATTAATAGGAGGTTTTTTTTGAGTCAATGTGAAGCTTCAAGACATGGTTGGGGCTCAAATTCTATAAAACAAGGGTTGGGAGGGTTGGGTGATTGACAAGGTTGAAAGTTGATTTAGATACAAAGGTAACAACCCATCTAGTTTTCTTTACTCACAAGCTTCTTATTGCTTGAATAATGTAAGGCTTATTCTTTAGGTCTATTGAAGGTTGATGGCTTGATAGGGAGCAATTTCCTTCTAGTCACACTTGGAGATATGGATTCAAGCTTGTGATAGCCTACAAGGAAAAGGGTCTAGGGTCTTCTCTTCTTTTGGACTATCTAGGGTTTAATTTCTAGTTCTTGAATGTAGAGGTTGTGGGCTTTGATGATAGATGATAGCAACAAGTTCAATACTAACCTAAACATCACAATTTGTGGCTATATGCATGTATAGACTTTTCATAATGTTGAATTAAACAGATAGGCCATTATTTCTTCCTCTCTTTTTTGTCAAATAGATATACTAAATATGAATTTCTCATTATGTTAATGGAAAGAAAACAAGCAATGAATGCATAATGAACAATTATTGGGGAGAGAATAGTAAAATAAATTCATCTTTATCTTTTGTTAGGTTAGGGTTTTAGTTTTTGGAGAAAGGTTTCTTTTTCCAAAGGAGAAGGGTTTCTATTAAAGTAATTAATCTCCTTTTACATTGATGTTCATGGAAGAGTTATTAAAATTTTCATATTTTATCTGTGCTAGTTGACAATATCCAAACATTTAAGAAGGGTTAGGGTTTAATTATCTATGTGCACCATTGGGACTAGGGTTAATTTTCCTAGTTGTGCAATCTTTAATTAAATCTAGTTTATTGAATGTCATGAAAGATTAAAATGAGTTGGAATATTATTGATTTTGTGTAGCATTCAATGAAAAAATACTAGCTTCCATTGATTCTACTACTAAATAAATCAAGAATTAAATAGTTCCACCTCTAAGCAAACAACTAACAACAAATAAATTAGTAGCTATACGTTAAAGCAACCAAGGAAATATATCAATAGTTGCAACTATTTAACTATGTTCATAAACTAACCAACTAATAAATATCAAGTAGAATTCAAAAGAAATTAAGACAATAAACATAGTTAACATGCAACAATCAATTAGTTAATGCAATGTTAAGCGGTTAGTGTAATCCAATAAATGACATCGTTACTTTCAATCTTCACTCTCAAGTGCTTTATTATCTTAGATTTATAGGTTAATCACTACAAGAAGTGAACTCATCAATTCTTTCATCTCTTTTGGAGCAAAAATCATGTCTCTTATTGAATTTGTTAATGACATATACCACAATAAAAAATAATAATTTTAATGACTATATAATTTAATTATACTCTAGCAAGGTTTATGCTCATGAAATAAATGGACCATCTTTTTGTAGCCCCATGCTTTCCTAAAATAACATATAAGGAATTTTCTTAAGCATTTATATGGATGTGAAAAAGATGTTTGAATTTGGTTCTTTCAATATAGATGTTGAGATCAATATCTGTTATAAGGTGTTATAAGTTGTTTGACATTCTAGATTCCACAATAATTAAACATCTTTTACGAGGAAACACATAGTGGGGAAGCTATCATGCTAAAATCACAAATGAACCTTCCCAAGTAACCAACATGTCCCATAAAAATTTTGACATCACATTGTTTTGTATGGGCAGATAGGTCTTGAATGATTAAATTTTTGGCATGATATACCTTGATGCACGTAGTGAATGTCCACTACGTAATTGTCCTTAGGGTTTTCACAGATTTGCCCACACAATAGTGAGGCAGCTCTTGCACTCATTGTACATAGATATCCTTCAAGTCTACCCTCTAAACAATTATTCTTCATCCAATATTCAGACTTGTCTAGGGCTTTCTTGTACCTAAAAAATATAACAACAAATCCTTATTAAATGACCTTCTTCATATGTATTTTACGCAAAGAGATGTGACCTGGTTTTGGAAGGCAACCCGACCCTCAACTTAAAATTTATATGGAATTTTTGTCCCTTTTAGCTTATGAGAATATTCTTTCTTCTTCTCAGAATTGACCTTCTAGACCTTGGCCAAATGTCCTTCAAAGAACAGTCCCTGAAGCTCAAATCCCAACCTCTCCTAATAGTCTTTAAGATGCCAAACAAATTTTGTCCAAACTAGACTACAACACCTAGCATTCATCAATCAAAATGAGATGAACACATACCTATTCAAGACGTCATCAACTACCTTGAATTCTCCATGGATCTGAGCACAAAACTTGAGGTAATTTTCCTTCTGGTTAGGGTTCCTAATCTACACTAATTTAGATTGTTTAACCTCCTAAATATTGGCAAAACCTTCTCTCAAATCACTGTGCTAGTCTCTCAACAACTGCAAATTCCTTTCAATAATGTCTGTGAGCCTTCAACCCTCCAAAATAGGGCTTCCATATTTCTACACGATGTTATAACAGATCTCGACCCTTCTCTTGAGGTAACAAAATTCTGCAACCTTGTATTTTAGAGAGATATATACCAAAACCATGCCCAAATTTCTTCTTGTAGTCTCGACTAGTCTTCTTCCTACCTTGGAAAATCAGATCATAAGAAAGATACCCAAACTTGACCTTTTCTCCACTTCAGATTGCTCCTGTAGAATTCGGCTGCCTCAGATTTTTCTTTCACTTGATTAGATGCACTTGTGTTTGTCTTATTCTTGTAGTCCTACTAGGCCTACTTGGAATCCATAAGGATTATATTTCTATGAGATTCCTTGATCAAGAACAAGTCCTCCATGAGTATGACTAGATTACAAAAAACCAGCTTACTCCTTGAGAAATTGATCATTCTTGACAAAAATATTCTTGGAAAATTATGACCCGGATTATCCATAGTACTTTGTTCGATAGTCTTAAAGAATTTGTATAGTTAATGGTGTAGCTTGTACTATAATCGAGTTATGCCTTGTTTGAACAACTTCATAGCTTGTATCATCTTACTTCAGATTTTAAGATGGCTTTGGATCACTATCACTTTTTTAAGTATATGGATTTCTGTCATATCTCACTTTAACTCAGATGAAGGGTACTCAGATCATATTGTCATGCTTACATTATTTTTAGTGACTTCACAGACCTTGTTTGCAAACCTTACATATCTTCTAATCGTCCTTAATGCTTCAGGATTTTGATCTTACTTGGAATACTTGTATTACTAAAATTCTTATCCTTCAAATTCAGCTTATTGTAGAACAAAAGTGGATTTATAAACCTCGTATACTTCCTTCTTCCTTGAACAAAATTTAGATAATATTGTAGAGGAAGACTTAGGTTGCCTTATCATAGTCCTTTTACTTCATCTCTCATAGAAAATTGGAAGTCAAAACGAAGAGTCTTTGATGAATGAACTTGTTGTAGAGGTGTCAACTATGCCAACATGAGTGATCTTCAAATTACCTTCTTCTTCACCTTAGCTTTGATACCATGTTGGAAAATCAAGGTAGTTGTAGTTTAATGTTGATTCTCCTTACTTGATAATCACTTGTGATATTGGTTGGCATTTTATTATTTTGTTTTTCTTTTTCATTAAGAAATTATAAAAAAATGAAGATCACGAAACACAAAGAACACAAGATAAAAGATCCATGCCAGGGAAAAACCCCACAACTAGGGAAAACCCAAACAATCCTCTTCTTATAAAATCAGATCAAAATGAGACCTTCAAGACCCAAAGACTAAAGTCAAACCTCCTCCAAGCACCAAGTCAGGCCTTCAAATGATCTCCTTCAAAACAAGACAAGGTCTTCCAAATTCAACGGGAGTCAACTCATTCAAAGTATACTCTAAACAAGATTTCAACCCTCACTTCAAATCTGCAACTTCGGCCTACAATTCTCAGTCCCACAACAACTACAGAAACCCTAGGATTTTTGCGTGTGTGGATAGAGATATGTAGAAATTAGATCTCCTTCTTTGCTTGGTCTTCCTTCATGTCTTCTAGACTTCCACTCTCCTTGTCTTCCTTTTCTAGCTTCAGATCGAACTACAAAGGTGTCTTCAAATGAATTGAATTCATCTCCTTTATATACCCTTCACATGTGGTCTAACATGCCTCTTCTAGGCCGACTTGTTCTTGACTTGGGACGACTTGATCTTGGAGGTCTTCTTGACTTTATAAACTCAAAAACAAATTCTCTTACATGTTACAACTTTCCCAAATGGGTCTTATACAATTAATATTGACCCTCTTGACTCATGAAAATTATTCTTGTGACATGAAAAACCCTAGAAGCATGAAGAACATGCTTAACCTAGTTGACCAATCAAAAGAAGCATGGAACTCATGCTTGAAACTTTAATATTTTTTCTTTCTTCTTTTGCTCGTTACATAAGATATACATAATGACATGAGTACAAATACAATTATTAAGAACCAACCTAGTTACTTTTCCAACACTATTTCCCTCCCCTCTTTGGAGCATAACTGATGGAGAAACCGATTGACTATCTGAAATGGGGTGGATAAAATCAATGTCCAAGAGCTTATGCAACTCTATTTTAATAATGTTTTCAAGGGTTGGGTTCACTAGGTGTTGAGGTTGTCGAATGGGATGGCTATTATCAATACATATGATTCCTATCAATACTTGGATCAATACCTATCATATCCTTGTATTCCCATGTAAAGGATGTGCAATCTTTTTGCAATAAATTCATCATCATTTTTTGTTGAGGAGGGGTCAACTAGCTATTTAAATTCAATATTTTACTATAAAATACTTATATTGTACTAACTAATGATTTGGGTTGTTTAGTTGTAGGAATATTAGTTAATTATGTGATACTAGTTTATTTGGTTTCTACGTGGTCTTCATTGGTAGTTCTATCATCACTAGGTTCCTAGACTCTATAGTTTGGAACTATGGGGGATAGAGGTTCTACATAAAGTTTGAGGCTATAGTATCCTCATCTAACTCTCTCAAAGTTTTGGTTTTATCAATGGTAATGATAAATTTAGTAGATTAATTAATAAATGCATCCCTTTCTTCACATTCAATCCACACTGGTTCTACGTCTTCTAGGAGTGGGTTGGTTGGTGGATGCAATGTTAGCCTTTTGTGGGATTGACCATCATAAATGGTCATATTACCAATTATATAGCTATTGTAAGAATCAATATTTCCAACCAAGGTGTTATAAGGATCACATGGTAACCTCCTGATCTTGATTTTATTTGAGACACTAAAATCTATTAGGTACTCCCAAGAGTCTATTGAGACTATAATGTCTTCTAACATTCCTCCTATCTTGGAAATAATCCTATCAACCATTTGGGGGATATTATAGGCTTGCCTAAATTTTCCTTTTTGTTCCAATTTCTCTAATGTGTCCTTTGTCATTACATTTATGGCTTTTCTTAAGTCAATTAAGGTGTTTGATATCAATTTATTAGTAATGTGAATACTCACTATGGGGCTATTTGGATCGTGATACTTATGAGTAAGCATTTTTCCAATCATGATATCAACAAGTTTTCCTATGACATGGAGGGCTACTTAGATCGTTATACTTAGGAGTAAGCACTTTTCCAATTATGATATCAACAATTTTTCCTATGACATGAAGGGTTTGTTGATCTTTCCTTTCTTCACGTTGTCTTTAGGCATTGCTCTTTTACTGCTTTGCTATAAATAGGTGTATCCTTGATGGATTTAATTATGAGTATTTTAACACATAGGTTTTTAAGTCCCCCTAGAACATCAAACCCTAATTGGATTATAGGGTTAGACTAGCCTAACCTTTGTGGAAGAGGTATGTTGTCCTTTGATTGTTACTTTTCCTATTAAGGAGTGAACTATTATGCACAAATTTCAAGATTATGTAGCTTCTCCTCATTAGTATATTTGGTGATGATTGGTGGCAAAGGTTTTAATACCAACTTCTAGGAATGTAGTTGAACTTAATTACAATCAAGGGATTCAATAGAGTAAATGTTGTGAGTTACCATCTTATTGTGACTGACTTATTTATTTTTATTTGGGTTTGTTGTAGGTTGAGTACATAGTTGAGTTAGTCTACAATGTTTGGGAGTATTGTGACATTGAGGAGATGGAAACGATGCTTTCTATTGAGGAGGTTGTTTCCAACCTTGTTGGGATTTGCAAGGCTACTATTGAGTAGACCATTAGTTTTACTAAGGTTGCTGGTAAGGAAAGAAAGATGGTTGCATATTTTGAAAGTTTTGGAATTACCATTGTTGCTAATATGGAAATGGAATTGTCCAAGACTAAGGATACCAATTTACAGGTGGGTTCAGTTAATTATTCCAAACATAATTGAAATATCGAGGAATCTCGTAGGGCATGCCTCAAGTCATTGGACATAGCAGTCCTTTCCTTCTCTAGTTGTTGAAACAAACTTTCTCTATATTCTACTCTATTCCCTTGTACAAAGTCTTGAACTCATGCGGTTGTGGGTATTCTTTGATGTCATGGTTGTCCTTGGAAAGATTGCAGATTTGTACATTATTTAATAGGCATTCATTGCATGCATGTTTTATAGTAAACATATGACAACAAATTTCCAAAGCCATTTCAATTCCCCTTGATTTATTTTAACATGAAGAGTATAAAATTGCATTGATAACAAATATTAGATATCTATCTTCATATCATTACATAGGTTACCAAGCTCTACCTTTGTTAATATAGCTATGGCTTTGGAAGTTTGTGTAATGACCCTTCATACACATTTGTTCTTCCCGCTAGCAAGTCTTAAATAAAATTTTCAAACATCACGAATCTCATCATAGGTGCATTTGAAGATATCTTCATATGCAATTAAATTTAATACTTACATTCACTCCTCTCTTATACCCCTCAAGAATACTAGTTTTAGAGAATCTTTATTTATTGTACGATTGGTAGAATTCTCATGGTTAAAATCAAACCTCTCATCATCATCCTCTAAGGACTTATCTTTTCCATCAGTCATTTCAAATATCTCATCTCTAGAATCTCTTGATTTACAAAATTCTTTGTATTTCTTTGTGAAAATATCCTTCATTGTCTCCCATGTTTGAATATTGTGTCCATCAAGGCCCGTTAACCACTAAATGATTGTTTCCTTCAAAGTAGAATGTAATAATCTCAACTTTTGAGCATCATTATTATAGTCATAAGTCTTATACAGGGCTTCAAATTCAAAAAGCAAAGTGCTTGGATCTTTAATGACCATTCCATGGAAGTGAAGAAGAGCAGCGAGATCGATACTTTTCACTCTTAATTGCTCCCCTATTTCTAGGATGAAACTGAAATAATGTGTATTCATTTTCAACTCTTTCTTTAGCACTTCTTCATGCTCTCTCTTTAGCCATGATGCACAGGGAAGAAATTACAAATAAGGAGGATGAAAAAGTTTCCTAGTGCTCAAATTCCTCAAGACTTTCTTCTAGTTCTTTAAGAGCTTGATCTAAATTATCCATAGTAGTTACTGAGTCAAGCCTACTTTCTTGTTCTTGCCTTGTACGTCCTATTTGTCCTACACTTTTGTTATATAATCTTGGTAAAAATATTCCTAAACTATCCCTTCTAATATGCATGCATTCCTCTAAAAAAATGACCTACTAATTACAAAAAAAGACCACTTTGAAAAAGGAAACCCTTGGGAACCTTGGTTCCTTCTCCTTTTTATAATGGAATATCTATTCCTTAGTGCTTTATTCCTTGAAAATTGTAGTACTTCCCAACAACAACAACAAAATAGTGATCTAAATAATTACAACAATAAGTGTTGTTGAATCTAAGGGGAACACACTAAAATTATAAACTAGGGGAATCATAGAATTGTGAAGTGCTACCCAAAGTTTATGCAATTTTCAAGTGTCAAAAGAAGCCATGAAATAGATTATGTATAATTTTTATAGACTTTAATACAAAATACATAAATTATAATCAGTTTATCTACAACATAGTTGTAATGTGCTACGACAAAATTCTTCTAAGAATAAAATACCTTGTAGCCAACTAGTTGGCACTACAAAACCTTACTTCTCTTTCATATTTAATAATTTCATTGAAATTAATTTTTTTGTCAAAATTAATGCTAAATAAGGACCTATAACATAAAAGTGAAGTCAATGCTTTGAAAAGAAACCTAATCTATAGTGCACTAAGTTATAATATTAATCCATTTCCAACCACAGATTCATGGCATGCTAGTGAAAGAATAATCATACTGCCATAAACATTAGAGAACATTAATGAAAACAACAACACAATGAAATACCTATGTAGCCACCTTTTTTGCACATGAAATCCTACTTTTATTTTATATTTAAAATTCCATTAAAAGTGAGTGGAAATATTTAAACTTATTGCTAGATAAGGAATTTTAACATAAAGGTGAATTTTATTGGTTTTAACCATGTACAATTAATTGTTGCAATTAAATTCTTCACAAAAACAAAAAAGATGTAATGGAAAAAATATAAATTTTACATATATATTTTACCCTGGAAAACCAAACTGAGAAAACCATAAAGAAATTTTAGAGTTTTCATCTCCTATTTTTAATTGTATATCATCTCTTTACAATATTATAATGCAATATGTATATCATGCAACATCCATAAACCCCCATTCCATTAACCATGGATTAGAATAGAACCATAGTTCCATAACTGAAATTGTGTTACCATGGACCACAAAATCATGTGCCATAAAACTGTCAAAGTTAAAAACCATCTCAAGAAAAATTGCTCAATAGCCTCTTTGTGAGGGCTACTACCCCCCATGCAACCTCCCTTGTGACCCCCACTCCTACTACACCATGTGCAAATAATATAACATATACGCAACACTCTCCCACTCGTTTTCTTTTCATACCCCAGGCCACAAGATCTCTTGATCAATGATCCACGATAGTAATGACTATTATTTCTCTACTTCAACAAAAATTAGTAGTGCTCACACACTTTGTTAGTGAATCTGCAAAGTTGTTCAATGTATCCAACTTCACCAACAACACCTTCTTGTCTTCAACCATGTATCACATAAAGTGATATTGAACATCCATATATTCTACTTCAAAATCAATAGCAACAATAGTAGATAAAAGGAATATAACATAAGTTTATTTGGAAACAGGAGAAAAAAACTTGCCAAAGTCAATTCCATTAACTTGGGAATAATTTTTTCCTACTTACTATGTTTTTTATTTCTCCACTTTTCCTTCTTCATTCGACTTCTTTTTAAACACCCATTTGTTGCCAATGGAATTTCTTCTAGTTAGTAGCTCCACTAGACCCCAAACCACATTCTTGTTTAAGATTTCCATTTCTTCAACCATGGCCTTTTCCCATAGTTTTCCATCCTCTAAATCCCCTACCTCTCTAACAATTCTAGGATCACCATTGGTAATAAAAAAAAACAAAATTGGAATAGAAATCAAGTGGAGCAAATCTTTCTGGTCACTTTCTTACCTTAACCAATCTCCCTAGTAACATATCATGAGGTTTTTCCTCTTCAAATTCCTATTATTGTGTAGAGTTTGTCGATTCATCATCCTTTAATTCAAACTATATTTTTTTTGGTTCTAAGTTCTAAACCTTAAAACCTTTCATACCATCTTTTATCTATTGAAGATACATTTTTCAACTTTACTATCTAACTTACTCCTATTTTTCTTTGGAATGTGTACATAAGCATCCAACCAAATATCCTGAGATGTTTAAGAGAATGTTTCTTATCATTCGATAGCTTGTGTGGGGCCTTGTCATCAAACATTGATGAGGCTTATCAATTTACCTGGTAACATGTAGTATCTACTGTCACTGCTTAAAATTCCTATCATGACCTTGCATCACTGAGCATGCTCCTTTCTTTTTCTATTAGTGTCATGTTCATCCTTTCTTTAATGCCATTCTACTAAGGTGTGTATGGAGTTGTGGTTTGCCTTGTTATACCATAATTCTTATGTAATTCCTTGAATTCATTCTAGCATACTTCTCCACCATTATTTTTCCTTAGAACTTTAATTTTATTATTTGTATAATTCTCCACAAGAGCCTTAAACTCTTTAAATTTGTCAAAGATTTCAGATTTCTTTCTAAGGAAATAAATCCATGTATTCCTCAAGAGGTCATTTATAAATGATACATAGTACATAGATTTACCTAGTGATGGAACCGACATAGGTCAAAAAATATCATTGTATACCAATTGTAGTATTCCCTTTTCCCTCGTAGTGCCAAAGGAGAATTTTAATTGATTCTGCTTCCCATTAACAAATGTTCACAAAAATCAAAATCCAAAGATAAATTAGACATAGCTTCAACCATAACTTTACCATGTAGTACTCAAGGCCCTTCCCTTTGATATGTCCCATCCTTTGATGCCGCATCATAGTATTTTCTCTAGAGACTATAAATTTTTTTCTTTCTTCAATTAGGAATAATGGAACTATTGCATGCATCACTAATAGTGTTTCCCAACAACTTATATCGAGTTCCAATCTGAAATCCCGTAAAAGATACTAGTGCTCCTGGAACCATCCTACCTGTTTCCTTTTCAAACACTATTTTTACACATGCATTGCTCATCTTGTTTACAAAAATAAAATTTATGGTCAATTATAAGATGTGCAAAACACAAGGGAGTCTTCTTATCCTTCAATCCATGAGATTCAACTTGACTTTTCCTCATCCTATGATTTTGGTTGTTGAGTCATCTCGTAAGACATCACTGCCATCATACCTTTCATACTTTCAAAACCATTGCATTAGAGAAATTTTGAGGTCTAAAATGGGCCTCCTAAGGAATATTATAAAATAATAGTGCAAATAATAAAATAAGATTAGATTATATCATCAAATTTTAGAGGGAAAAAATAAAAAACTACTTTTTCAACTCGTATTTTCAACTTATCTCTGATAGTTTTACTCAAATTTCAAGTGGGAACACTCGTTGGATGCAAAATTTAATTCCTCATCTAAGGAGTACCCATGTTGCTTAATTTCGATGAAGCTTTCTACATGAAAAATTAGAAATACATGAAGAAACGTGATTACAATCACATTTTTCATGCATTTCTCATTTTTCATGTAGCAGGGTCCATCGAAAGTATGCAACATGGGTACTCTTTGGATGAGGAATTAAATTTTGCATCCAACGAGTGCTCTTGCTCGAAATTTGAGTAATACCATAAGGAGATAAGTTGAAAATACGAGTTGACAAAGTAGTTTTTAATATTTTTTAATATTTTTGCCTTTTTACTCTAAAAATGGCGAATCATCCCTCATGGTTGACATCATCATCTTGATGCCTATTGGTTCTTATACAGTTGATTTTTGTTGTACATTTTTGTTTTGAGACCCATTTTAGACCTCGAAATTTCTCTAATGCCTATGAGGAGTCATATGAAAAATGTACCTGAGTCAACTAGCCATGCCTCATGATTTGCATGGGTGCTTGAAGAATTCAAGTACACATCCCTTCCTTCATCTAAGGAGGTTTTGTCTTCTATAGAAAGGGCATCATCAGATCCATTCCCCCTCTTAACATTTTGGATATACAATGGTTCTTGTAATCCCCTTCATTTCCACGTCTCCAACATACCTTTACAAATTTCCTTGGAGATTTAGATCTTTCTCTATATTTAGACCTCCCACTCGAGGACTCGTTTTTATTTCTATCTTGTAAGCATACTCTTATAGATAAGGCATCTGCATTTTTACTTTCCATCTTTTTTCTTCTCATTGCCTCTGATAACAAGAATGCGGCTATTTTGTCGAGACTTAAAATAGTTTCATTACTACCTATAACAACAACTAGAGTATCCCATAAGTTTGGTAAAGAACGTAACAAGATAATACACTTATCTTCATTTAAAACGTTAATATCAACAAATAATAGTTGAATTACCACAATATTGAGGGCATTCAAATGCTCTATCACCAAGTCTCCATCCTTCATCCTTAGGTTATACAACTTCACTTATAGGAACAATTTGTTTAGCAGGGACCTAGATTGATACAAAGCCCCTAACTTGTTCCATAATTCATTCGTTGTAGCTTCTCCTAAGACATTTAATAAAGTTGAACGCAAGAGACACAATTGTATTGTGCTCTTTACCTTTTGATCTAATGTGGTCTAATGTTTTATTGACATTCCCATCATTGCAGTATCTAGATCCACTAGTCTTTCTTGGGTATGTGTTATATTCTTTTCATGACTAACTGCATGCATGATGCGTTGTGTTGGGCGTGGTAGCCCCCCTTGTTGGGGGATGGATATTTTTTTTTGGGTGGACCCATTGCAGATGATTTTACACATGATGATTTTTCCCATGATTTTGTATATCAAATCAAAGGAAATATAGTTATGCTCTAATACAGTGTTAATGGATTGGGGTTTATGAATGTTTAAACATGTATATAATGTATTGTAACATTGAAAGTAATATAATGAAAAATCAATCTGGTTCTCTTGGTTTTGGGTTCTAGGAGAAAAATCTTTGTGTACATTTTATGTTCTTTCCATTGTATATTTTCTATAATTTAAGATTTTGTTTGCAGATATTATCTGTAAAAGGTTAAAACCTTCAGCCTTTGTCTATCAAAATATATTCCATTTTGAGCTTCTATAGCTCAAAATTTTGATCCTTGAATTGATTGGTCTTTATCTTTAAACTACTCACCATTTCCCTTCACTATGAGAATCAATTTCGTAGGTCTCCCATTATAACAAGGTTTACCATAGACCCAAGCCAAAACCCTTACCCACACAGGCATCTCCTTGAAGCCAACTACTCTAATACCAATGTTGGTTTTAACCTTGTAAAATTAATTGTTGCAAACAATTTTTTTAATAAAATTGAAAAGGATGCAATGGCACACACAAACATTAAACATAGATATTTACCATGGAAACCCAAACTAGGAAAGCAAAAAAAATATGTTCAAATTCCACACCTCCTATTTTTTCTTGTATATTATCTCTTTATAATGTTGCAATACATATCTCGCGTCATTCGTTAACCATAGATTAGAATATAAATATAGTTCCTTAACCCAAATTAAATTACCATGGATTACAAACCATGTGCCATAACACTGCCAATGGCAAAAACCATATCAAGTAAAATTGGTCAATAATAACCGCTCAATAACCCCCTTGCATGCAACCCCCTTGTGATCCCCCTCTCATTGCACCATTTACAAAGACTATAACACATCAATAACAAATTCAATGCTTTGTAAAGAAACTTAATTTGTAGTGCACTTAGTTATTACAATAGTTCCTTTGCCAATGATAGATTTCTGGCATGTTAGCGAACATATAATCACATTGACACAAACATTAGAGAAAATAAATGAAAACAACACAATGAAATACTATGTAATGAAACACATACACGTTCACACACACATAGTTACATTCCCCAACAATCTCTCTAAGTGGGCCTTGCCTAAATAGGGATTGTAAAATCCTTTCCTTGAAACTCAGATTGACTTAGAAGAAATAACAATGTTTTATTTTATCAATAACTTCAAGGTTATAAACTCGACTCTATAACTATTTAACCCTAACTATATGCAAGCCTCAAAATCATCAACTATTTACCCTAACTCAAGATGTAGATGAACATAATTATATTAAAGAAGCCTTGGATTCCTGCTAAGGAACTCCAAATTATGTACTCACAATCTTACCCCTAAAATCACCATTTATCTCTTCATCAATTTTGATGATTTGTTGAAGAATGAGATTTTGGGGTGTGCAATCTTCCTTTGGTGTTGGAACAAAGGGTTTGTCAGAGAACCCATGGCGTCACTCTTCCTTATGGTCTATTTCTTTAATGGACTACTATAGTGTGCAAAAACATCCCCCATCTTCTTGGGTTGTAGCACCATGAATGCATGTTCTATAGTCCCAACTCTTCCATTGTTTAGGGCATAGGGGCTAATAGATTGTACATGCCCTAATCCTCTACTAGTGGTTGTGTTATCTCTTTCCTCAAATTGATGGATGCATATAGGCTACAAAGTGGAAGGAATGTGGTTTCCCGCTTATTCCCTCCTCTTGTGATCACTGGGGTAGGTGCCAATGATAGAACCGAATGATGTAAACACATCCAATCAAATTTTATATAGTAGTAATGGTTAAGGCTACAAACAATAATTCGTTAACAAACACACCATTAACTCATACTCATTAGCATAAAAGAAAACCCAAGCATATTCACATGACAAGTCATAAAATGCAATAAAAATTAACCATTGTAAGTTATTAATTAGCAAACTATTATTCTCTACAAAATTGGTTAGTTTAGTAAACAGAGGCTTAATAATGGGAAAAACTCAGGGTTTAGGGAAAGTAATTATTTTGTACAAGAATAATAAGGTGTCAATTTAGGATCACATTAAGTGGCATGGTTATTATCTCTATGCTTTGCCAAGATGGTGATCTTTGTTGTATGCTTACATTCTCTACATCGTGGAATTTTCATGTGTCATGATGCTTATCTCAAGCATTTAATATGTTTCTACATCTCAACCATACAAAAGGTTGCTACAGAGGATGATCATAGATGGGATTGGATCTTGGTCACTTTTAGGTATGCCAAAGTTAATATTGAAAATGCCTTGAACAAATTCACTATTTCATCGTTTAGCAAGAAGGCCATTGTTGTCCTCAACTCTAGAGGTTGCAACATTGTTAATATTCTCATTCTTTTTCTATTTTATGAGAGTGACAAATCTAGTGGTCGTGTTTGAGGAGATGTATTTAATTTCTTCTTCCACCACTTGAAGATTGTTTTTTGTCCTAGAAATATTGTACAAAATAAGTGCACCACCCCATTGGTTTTGGTGACTAAAGAAACTAAGCAAGAGTAATCTTGGTGAGGATTTAAATTTTCGAGAGAGCCTTGTAAAGGATGTTCCTTCCTAGTCCTGAAAATTCAAAACAACCATTGACCCAACATTTGGCTGAATTTAATATTGAAGATGAAAGTTTAGGGAGGACAACTTCGATGAAGATTGGGCGAAAATGTGAAGAATGTGGATGGTCCCAACAATAATGTGAGAGAAGAAAACAATAGCTTTGAAGAAAAAGAATCAATGGAGAAAATGCAAGAGAAGATGAATGACTACCCAAAAGAAAGCACCTAAAAAAAATGTTTATCAAGAAAATAGATAGCAACTCTCCTAGTAATCAATTAAAATTAAACAACCTTGGGAACAATATGGAAAGGGAGTTGAAATCCATTTCTCTCACACCATATGAGCCTTTAGGCTCAATGCAAGAGAATACAAATGACATGAAAACATTAAGGAAAGATGATGAGAATAATGTCCATGATCAGAACGGTTGGTGGATACAAGATCATAACATTTGGTGCGCATGAATTGTCAAATTGAATGCTTGAAATCAATGTTGCAAACATACCGATTTTATCTTTAAAAAATCACGAAATCGCGATTTTTTGGCCTAACCGATGTTTGTCGATTCTTACAGGTATTTTGGTGGTATCTTAATTTTGTCGATGTTTACTGATTTTTACCAATATTTTCATGATTTTTACGATTTTTTTGTTTTTTTCAAACCCTTGTCGATTTTATCCCAATGTTGATGTTTGCAACATTGCTTGAAATAACCAATTCATCGAGCAAGACTAAGCAACTTGTTGAGGTATGACCTTCATTCTTTGTCCAAAGTATGCCATTCATTCATTTCAATCCACTATTTATAACATTTTGAACATGTTGTAAATCTAAGAAGTGGTAAGAAAATTTAATTAGATAAGATATTGTAGGAAAATTTGATCACGTTGGATTAGAAAGGTTGGTGGATAGAGGATCATATCATCTAGTGTGAATAAAAGGTTTCAATTTGAAATGGCTAGATAAAGGGGACTGATGGCCATTATAGAGGGCAAAATTTGAGAGATGCCACCCCTTAAAAACAAATATAGGAATCAAATGGATAAGTGGAAAGTTTTTAGAAAAAATTAAAGAACAAGTGACAAGATGTTACCCAAACCAATAAACATGGATAATAAGTTCTAGTTACAATGCCAATGCTATTTAAAAAAATACCTTCAACATAATTAAAGCTTTCTATTAAAAATTTAATAGAAAATAGTTTTATATAACTTAAATATTTCAAATCCCCTACACTATTTTAAACTTACAAATCAATATATAACATAAATCACATCCATTAAATTTGTTCAGTTAATTTATAAAAAACCTTATCAGAAAAGGTGCAATCCATCTTCGAATTGCCATTCATCAATTGTTGGAATTTGCTTGCACTTTAACTCGTCATATTATATTTCTTTGACATTTTGGAACCCTCTATTAATAGTGATAAAAGGTTTTGTTTTAAAATGAACCTTTTATCACTAAAATTTTAATGACATTTATTCTTCATACAACCATGGAAGAAGCAATAAATACAGTTCTTTATAGTAAAATCTTTGATCAAATATAAAAGCAATGAAAATCTAACAAACAAATGTTTAATGTTATCCTCACAAACAAGTCAACTTTATGAATGTGTAGTCTTTATCATATAAGCCTTTTGAAGAGGTGCATCCTTATTCAACTACTTTGTAGCTATTGGACAAACACATTGAAAACCTCTCAAAGTTGTAGGATTCTCAGTGAACTAGTTTAGTAGATCATTAGTTCAAAACATACAAACCCAACCAATTTTTTTTAATGAAAATATTGACTAAATACAAACTATGGCATAATTCCAAATCTTGACAACTCCACTTATAACATTGAAAACCTAAAAAAAGAAAAGCTACTAATTTCCATATTAAAAAAAAGAAGCCAAATAATGATGCAAGACATTGATGATCACATAAACTTGGTCATGAAAACCACCATGTTTGGTTACCTGAACATGCATTAGAGGTCATAAAATACTCATTAGAGATCGTAGAATACTTATTATGCATACCTTATTATTGCCTTGATATCCAAAGCCAAATAATGATGCAAGACATTGATGATCACATAAACTTAGTCATGTTTAGTTACCTAAACATGCATTAGAGGTCATAAAATACTCATTAGAGATCATAGAATACTTATTAAGCATACCTTATTATTGCCTTTGATATCCAAAGATAATACATTGAAATGGTGGCTTCAAAGATGAATAAAACTAAAACGGAAAAAAAAACTTGGTTAGTTTCTGTGTCAATTAATAACCACTAACCACTAGAAAAAACGATTACTATAGTCCCTGAAGCCCCGCGGGGTGGGCGCAGGGACTAATAAGACTAATAAGACTATTTATTAGAGTAGACAACATATATGACTGAGTTGCAACACGTAATCACTATGACAAAGAGGCATAGAAACTGTGTATGAGGTGACCATGAAAAATAGGGATAGAAACTATGTATGAGGTGAACCTTCTACAGTCGTGGTTGAGGGTGAGTCATTAGGGGAGAAAACATAGAAGGATGAGTTGGAGACAGATGGTCACTGTGACAAACTGGAACAACGTATGGGGTCGACCATGAATGGCAGTGGTTAAGGTAGATCGTAGAGGAGAAGAGATTGAAGAGGTATAGGTAAAATTCAATTACGAGACTATATGAAGGTTATAATGACATTTTCTAGATTTTCTGTTCAAATATCCGTTTTGAAAACTATATGCACCGGTATGCAACCAATAGAAACTTTTAACTGTATTTTACTGCTAAAATGGTCCATGATGGCCAATTTACTGTCAAATTCCAACCAGGCCACGTCTATCTTACGTGTTATACGTTGTAAGGGATACATAAAATAGTTGATGATGACAACATATTAATGGTGTGAGAAGCCAAAACTCGTAATTGACCACAAGGTGGATGGCCCTTTCACCTTTTTTGTTTTGGGTTGGAGGGCCAAGATTTGGCCTGATGTGGAGAGAGTGAATTGCAATTTGTAGGGAGTGGGTGTAATTGGAGGGAGTTCCTCTTCCCCTCTCCACACATTTCATTTCAACCCTGTACCTTATCTTACGCAATTCACTAATGAAATCTTGTCATCCACGTGGCATGGACGACTGGCAGAGAGTAAGGGACTTGACTAAGTATGGTATGGTGTGGTCTGGATGTTGAAGAAGAACAATTTGAACCGCATCATCTCTGTATAATCTTTACTCAGTTACTGTTCTTCCAAACAATTTTGAGTCCTCTCCGCAGGTACTAGTCCTTAGCTGAAGCATACAAAAATCTCCTCTAGCTACAATTCCAGGCTTCCTTCCTTACCATATAACGAACTTAGTTGAGTTTTCGGCTGTCACGCTCTGCAATTCGATTCAAATCAGTTCAGTTGAGAAGAAGAGAAAGAAAACTGTAACAATTAATGGCGCCACTGGGAATGTGCGCTTCTTCGAAGCTCGTGCATTCGGTTCCTTGGTGCCTTTTATCACAGCCATCATCATCGTCATCATCTCGTGGCCACATACTCCAAAATTTGGCGAAACCCAGCGAAGAATGCCAATCACGGCGTGGGCGCTGCTATACTACTACTACGACAAAAAGATCACCATTAATTGTAATGCAGGCTACCGAGCAGCAACAAGGTTACGTTTTGCTATGAATCCATGCGTTTAGTTTCAATTATACGAGTTTGATTTTATGCCTTCTGTGAGGTAGGGCTGCTCAATTTACTGTTATTAATTGATTTACTGCCACAAACCTTGAAATGTAAGATAGGAAGACAGTTATAGAACACCGCAGCTAGCAATCTTTCACCTAAAAACCATAATTTAAAGGAATACTATTCAATTACAATCTAGGATATCCATGTATAGAAAACTTATATCGTACGCATGTAGACATTAGGTCTTCCTCCTCCTCAGGGTATATGATTACTATAGGTGTGCATACACTCTAATATACCAAGCCCGTCGTGATGAGGTGAGGCTAGACATCATCCGACAAATCTGCCATCTCGGCCTGACATGTGAGGAGGCTAAGTTAGTGGGCAACCACATCACTGATAGCTACAGGTGGCCACCATATTGTGCTTGCCATGTGTCATAATCTTGACATTCCACATGGATCATGGTCATCTAGTAGGACTGCTGTTATGACACATGGCAGCTGTAGATGTACGAACCTGCTATTGTCCACCGGGTGTTGTTTAACTTTTATACTTTTCAAAGTTTTTGGCCAGAATCCAGCAAAACAATTTTTTATCAAATCATGTTTTTGTTGTTGTTGTGATTTTTGTTGTTGTTTAAAATGCATTTTTAATTGTATATATGGATTCAGCACCCTGACAAACTCAGAGGCCCTCCAGTTATAGAGAGTTCACAATTCAAACTTGTGATTCAAACAAATCCCTGCCAGATTTTTGGGCAAATCCTACTAGAAAATATGCCTGAAAAAACTCCAAAATGTATAACAAGTAGACTAGGGCTATATCCAGTGTTATCCTCCTCGCCTGTCAAAACTCTGCTTCATGATATTTTATCCTCTTCCTTTTAAATGGCTTAGTGTTATCCTCCACGCATGTCAAAACTCTGCCTGCTGATATTTTATCCTCGTCCGTTTAAATGGGCTCCCTCAATTTAGTAGCATGCATTTGTATGCCTAAGACAAAATTCGTTAACAATCAAATTGCCATAGACAAGGGAATGGATTTATCAAGGATTGTAAACAAAGTGAATACCTATACAAGTGGGAAAGATTGAGTACTTGGGTATCTTTGGCATTTGAGCACTCTGTTACTAATCTTAGTCATTCCCGGTTCCCCATAATTATTATCAATGTTCTTGGTTTTTACTTGTGAGCATTTTTTTGTGCTAATTCGTTTTGAATGAATCTTTCACTCATCTTCATGGCTAAAAGATACATAGAGCATTATGACAAATGCTGAATGGGGATGAGTATATCAAGTGAACAAGGGAAGTTGCAAATAAAAAGAGGGGAGGAAACATTGAAAGTCTTGAAAACCATGAAAGCAATGAAATTTGATCCCTAAGGATGGATAACACTTAATTCCATATAGTTCAATATTTACATTCCATTTTTCAAAAAGATTAGCAAAGCAAGATAGCTACAATATGCTAAGATTGTGACTTTTTGGTCCATTAGCACTCCATGCTACTGTCGTGTTCTTTTGTCCCTTTGGTATGATTCCTTTCCGTAGCCTTCTTCCATTTCCATAACTTCAATAGAAACCTTCCTAATCTCAAATTTTATTGTATCGACTTTTCTACTTACGCTTCAGTGGAAGCAAAATAAAGGTTTAATGCTTTTCTTCTTGCCACGAGGAAACCTGGTTTCAAATCTTGTGGACACCTCTTGCCTGCTAATATGCACACCGAAAATCAAAGATGCAGTAGCCAATATGTGCCTATCCACTGATCACTTTGCTCACTTGCAATCCTGTGTTACTCTCTTGTATCACCTCCTAGTGGTGCCCAGCTGTTATTGTAAATAAGCCTTCCAAAAAGAAAATAGTTTTATATTTTGATAGCATCTTCCTTATGTAGATGCTGTTGCCCAAAAACATACGTATGCTGATGAAGGATTTTGAACTGTGGAGAAGCTCACAAATCTACTTTGCATCCTTGCTCAAAACAACCCAAAGGGAAATTCATCTCTTTATGAAGCATGAGTATGATTTGCTTTTGATCAATCTCTTGAGTGCCTACTGTTATTATTTCCTTTCAAAACAACTGAATTGCTATTGATTTTCACTTCAAGGTTTTCGTAACAAGGTTTATGCTGTCAATTGGCACTAGGCCTATATGGTGTGTGCCTATCAAGATGCCATTGATTTTGCTACATTTACTTAGACAACTAGATTGCAAATGGTATCAGTTTTGTTTTGTTTTGTTATGACTAGAGGAATAGGCAACTAGGCTGGTTTCGTACCCGTGTAACATAAGGTCGATTCTGACCGTTACTACTATAACTTATAGGTGCCTATGTATGCTCCTTCCACAAACACGAGTAAATCATGGGGATCTGAACTTCGAATCTCTTGGTACATAATTCTTCATTATCACAACGATCGCCAATTGAGCTGCCCCCCAGGGGCTTGCAAATGCCATCAGTTAATTATCAGGCCAAGGGCACTTATTTCATGGATGATGGTAATCAACGAGTCATATTTTTTACTTTCAAATTTGTTATTTCAAAAATATTTGCCATCTCAATGACAAGATATTTTTTTGGAGATTACGACATATAAGCAAAATTACGAAGCTAATGTTGGTCATTTTATACATCATTTGTTTCCCCTTAAACCCACTTCAGGATGAAAACATAAGACACTTTGGCATTGGCTCCCCACTAGCAAAGATTCCTGGATAACAACATTGGCTTCCTGCTGGTAGTGATTCCGGTGGTAGCAGTGGCTCCTCGATGGATAGAGGGTGGTAGATTGGGCTCCCCTCCGATGTCAAATTCTTCTTCTTTTAGATTCAAGAGTGTTCAACATATGAACAAAGATGAGCAGAGTTGAGCAGGGATGAGCATAGATGAACAAGGATGAACAAAGATGAGTAGGGATGAGCAGAATATGAGCAAGGACAAAATTTGATGATGATGAGATATTTGTGATGGGACATATGTTGCAGTTGGTAATTTCTCCCTAGCTGAGAGGGAGTGTTAATTTTGGCAGCTCAAGGACAAATTCCCTCCTTTGGACAATCTTCCTCATCAAGGAAGACCCTTTCTAGCCCTTGGAAGAATTTAATTTGGTTAAGGAAAATTATATTTTTAACATGGAAAGTCACATGTGCACAAAAGGACAGGGCGACCCTAAGAAGAATCTGGATACCCTTGGAAGCCTATAAATACAAGTCAAGTGACCCTCATTTGGAGATCATCAATCATTCTTCTTTCTTTGGTTTGGATCGCACAAGCTTAAAGTCGTTTGCGGAGATTGGTTTGTACAGGTCCAAAATTGCATGGTCTAAAGCTCGCACGTGTGATCTAGGGTATTGATTTGCAGCCGCAGGGTTGCCACAGGGAATTTTTGGTTGCAACCGCAGGCATACAAGCCTATGCATGTGGTTGGAACATTTCAGCCGCACACACATCTCTCTCTCCGTGCGGTTAGAACCTAGGGTTTGATTTTGATAGTTGACCACAGATTTCGATAGTTGATGAAAGTTGACCATTGGTGAATAGTGATTTTGATTAGTATTATTGTTGGGTTCATCTTTGAGATATTGTTTGGATGATTTTCGTTGGATAGTGTTGTGGATAAAGAATTGGATTATTGTACTCTCTCCTTGCTGGAACATTCAATGACAATCTAATAAGAAGAAGAATTTGAAAGGGTTTCCCCCTTGTGGGGTTTTTCCCTGGTGACATGTTGCTTCCTAAATTAATTTGGAACAAGATTAATTATTACATTTTGGGGCCAATTTTGGAGGTGATGGGGCCCATTCGATTTTATTAGGAGGTTAGACTTAGCATAAGTTATTTTGTTGTGGTTAAGTTATACGTGGGGGCCACCCACACTAGGAGAATACGCATTCCCTAGTTCGATTTGCATGGAGGAGAAGTCGTTGGTTAAGTGAGGGACCCACGATGGAGGGAAAATGGAGGGAAAAGTGCTCCACGAAATCTATATAAGGAAGGAAACTCTCCTCATTTCATTCATCTTTTGGCATATCGAATTTCTCTTTGGTTGCTCGAGCTGCTTAGTCGAGTCACTTGTTGTTTAGCAAGAGTTCTTCAAGCGAAGAGCTCACCCTTTCTTCGGGGGACTTCGAGTGCCACCCTAGAGAGGTTTTTCTTCAGTCTTTCTGGAGGAGGATTTCATTGTGGTTTCTAGCAATTGCATTTATCCCCAGGTGGTGTGTATTTCTAGAGGATGCAGTGAAGGGAGGCCGAGTTTGGTTGTGGCATCTTGCAGAGGAGTTTTGGTCGGGAGGATTTTCGGAGAGGAGGCATAGGAGTTTTGCTGTCATTTTGGAGAGTTTGGGAGCTGGAGGAGAGTGCTTCTCTGCAGTGTGACTTTCGCACTTCCTGGGCCAGCGCAGAGGCAACATTTTGTGCACATGTGGGAGGTAGAGTATCAGTCTTTGAGGTTGGACTTTGCCGGGGGAGCTAAGGGAAGCATTTGTGGAGGAGATTGCTACATTTCCAGAGCTTGGGTGGAGGATTTTGCTTGTATTCCTTGCAGGTTGTATTCTTGAGCAGTTTGGAGGGCGTAGGGCATATTGGAGGCCGAATTTGGGAGGTTGGATTTAGACCAAACCCTTTCTGGGTTTTTGTGGGTTTTGGTCAAGGAGCTTGGGCTAAATTTTAGCATTTTCTGAGTAATGGAGGTGGAGTTTCTTGCAGTTCCTTTCCAACCAGCAGTGCAGTTTTCTGGCAGAGCGCAGACCATTAGAGGAGCAGTCATTTCCAGCATTTGAAATCATTGTCTTATTGCCTAGGTTTTGTCATGCTTGCCATTGAGGCAAGCCCATGTGCATTCCTCCGTACTATTGTACCTGCTCCATTGATTAATAAAATGGCTCAGTTAGTTCTACTTCTGGAGTTTTTATGAACATTTACTGATTGTTGAAATTTTCTGTGTTGTAAATCCTTTTTGGTTTGCATATCCCTATTTATTTAAGTTTGGAACATTATACCTGGTCTCTGACCAATCCTGGTGTCTCTATGTGTGAATGCTTTTCTTTTATTGTTCCTTTAGGTTCCGTTGCATGGATGATGGTATTGTTCTTTCTATATAATTGCATATGTTGCTGAATAATGTTATGATGTTGTGAGGTGAATTCAATTTGTAAATAATGAAATGCAATTATCTAAAACAAATAAACATATAGCCCTAAGAAAAATTAACACCACAAATACAGGTAAATCACAGGGATCTAAATCTTGAATCTCTTGGTACATATTAACATAATTCTTCATTATCACAAGGATCGCCAATTGAGCTGCCCCCCAGGGGCTTGCAAATGCCATCAGTTAATTATTAGGCCAAGGGCACTTATTTCATGGATGATGGTAATCAACGAGTCATATTTTTTACTTTCAAATTTGTTATTTCATAAATATTTGCCATCTCAATGACAAGATATTTTTCTGGAGATTACAACATATAAGCAAAATTATGAAGCTAATGTTGGTCATTTTATACATAATTTGTTTCCCCTTAAACCCACTTCAGGATGAAAACATAAGACACTCTGGCATTAATTTACCAAGTTACTAAAATTGTGTGGTGCCTGTTAGCTCTCAAATTCCACCCGAGGAGAAAAGTCCTAACCTCAATAGAAGAACCTAGAGGAACAATAGGCAAACTACCCATTGTCACCTCGGTAGCCTTGCCCCACACTTTAGACTTAGGGAAGAAGACACTACTCTAGCATGGAGGGAATCCCTAAGAGTCAAATCTAAGCTAGGTTGTGTAACGAAAAGGGGGACCTCTTCTAGCTAAGCTTGACTTTGGAAACTTGGTACCCACTCTCAAAGATGAGGGAAAATGAGTAGTATATCAAATTATCAAATTGAACAAATTTGAAAAAATATGCAAAAGGAGCTTAATCCATTAACATACTAGTTAAATTTCATGCTTGGAAACAACAAGTGAATCTTGCTCAATAGATCATGATATGTCATTTACACAATGTATGTTTGTAGAGATAACGATCCATTTATAATCACAAGAGTTCAATTGTTATCATTAAAAGATTAGTTGTAGAGAATTTCAACCTGCAAGTGTAACATCCCCTTTGTCACCCTCTTGTAAATATTAATTTGTACACTGATTATGTAAATTGGTGTAAATTAATAAAAATTGTAGAAAGATGACTGGGTTGAAAGTGGACACGTATTCAAAGTCTATGGAGTGGAAGTTGTGGGGAAGCTTGCTAGAGGAAATAAATGAGCCTTAAAATTTCCATTAATGAGCATCTGTCCTTCTATTGCATTTAAGCAACATGCTGAGCCTGTGTAAGGTGCCTTGCTGACTGAAGGCATGAATGGACAAAGAAATTAAAGGTAGCATATGGGTGTTGTGTTGGAATTTTTAAGTTTAACCCGTTAGAAATTCTTCCTGTGCTATCCGATTTATTCCTTCCTACTTGTTCAATTACTTAACAAGTTATTTACCATGTAAATACTGAAAATAAATACAAGCACAGTATCAACACATATAGATTAGCAACTGAAAGTAAACAATCACACAAGTGACACTGTTGTTTTTGGACTAATGTCCCCGGAAAAACCCAATGCAGGAAAACCGGTGCAGCTATTCAGAGGGTTTTACTATTATGCAGTTTCAGAATACAACCTGGGTGCCAGAAATGGCTCACCTAAAAGAGAAAGAGAATGCCCTCGGCAGTAGTACCTCTCAGTCGGAGACAGATATTCCGGCTAAATCACTGGATGAACGATCCCACAACAACAATGCAGCTTCTGTTGCTCTGCATCACTCTGATAGGGACTGTGTCACCCTATCCGACTCTCCAGCTCCCAGTTTGTCCCACGAAAAATCTCCCAACGTTGCCTCTAAGCTCTGCGTCAGCCTCTATGGCCCAACATCAGCCTCTCTGGTCCAGCGTTAGCAACTCTGGGCTCTGCGTAAACTTCAGGAGCCTATGCGTCTCACACGCTGGCCCTCTCTGGCTCTGCGTAGCTTCTGGCTGCATCTGTGTGGCCTCTGGTTGCCTCTATGTGGCCTCTAGCTGGCTCTACGTCAACCTCTCCCGGCTTCTGCGCTGATCCTCCGGTACTAACTCTGCCTCTCTGCTATGTATTCATTGCCCCTCAGCTGCAACTCTGATCACTCACTCAATTTCCTTAGCAAATCCTGCCCCAAAAAATCGAGTTCTTGATCTCTATTGGTGTGTTCTCCAACTGACCCTCAAGCCTCCTCTTATACTTTTCTCGTTGGTCCATCAACGACTGAGATTAAATCTCTAATCAACTGCTAAGATTAGATTTGGCTTGATCCATAACTTTTGGACCATTGTAACTCAGTTTTATATTAATACCCATTAATATTTTATTTTTCCTAAGTTTAGACTTAGGAACTCCATTAAAAATATTAATTATTTTAATATCTCCCAAACTGGTTAGATTCTGCCGAAACCATTTCTGGGTCTTGGAGATCTCATGTGCTTTAGCCTCTCCACCAATTTTCATGGCTAGAGCACATCTGATGCCACCCCAAATCAACATGTTGAAGAAAAGGACGAGCCATCCCACTGCCAAGGTAGAGGTGGTTTTGGTCAACACGCCATGAAATCGTATGTTGGAAAAGGGAGTATGCGGGGAAAAGAGGGAAGTGTGTTGGATGCCGAAAATGCAGATGTAGGAGGCATCACAGGAAGATGAAAGCGTCAACAGAGGAGACAAGCAAGGATATGTAGACAATGGGAGGCAATGGAGGTGGAAGAGAAATGGACAACAGGGGGAGCAAAGTGCTTTGGATTACTGTGTTCTCACTTAGGTGGAGACTATTGATGTTTGGTAGCATCGGATGTGATCTGGCCTTGAAAATTGGTGGAGAGGCTAAGGCACATGAGATCTCCAAGACCCAGAAATCGTTTGGAGAAATTCCACCCGGATGAAGAGATATTAAAATAATTAATATTTTTAATGAGTTCCTAAGTCTAAACTTAGGAAAATTAAAATATTAATGTGTATTAATATAATATGGGTGAGAAAGTTCTAAGAGATGAGGATCAAGCCAGTTCTAATCTTAGCTGTTGATTAGGGACTTAATCTTGGTCGTTGAATCGTCAACAGGCAAAGTATAAGAGGCGGCTTGTGGGTCAGTTGGAGACACACCAAGAGAGATCAAGAATTCGATTTTCTGCAGTGAGCTTTGCTGAGAAATCGAGTTAGTGATCAGTTGCATTGAGGGGCATTTCAACAAGGGATTTCGATCCAAGGCTAAATAATACATATCAGAGAGGCAGTGAAGTGCCGAAAGAGGCAGCGCAGGGCCTAGGAGGGCTGACGCAAAAGCTAAGGAGGCTAGCGCAGAGGACACAGAGGGCCATAGAGGCTAACACAGAAGTCGTAGAGGCTGACGTAGAGGACTTTAGAGGGAATGCTGGGAGATTCTGTGTGGCTGACTGTGAGCTAATCATTAGATCCTAAGCTGGAGAGGGTGACGCAGTTCCAGAGCAGTGCTTGGAGCAGCTTTCATTGTCTAGCACTAGGAGCAACCCGAGTCACTGTGGAATTGATCATCCGGTTGCTGGTTTGCCACAATATCTATCTCCGGAGAGAGGTATTATTGCCAAGGATATTCTCTGAAGGGTGAGCCATTTCTGGCACCCTAGTTGTATTCACAAATCTGCTTAGTAATGCAAACCCTCTATATGCTGCACCGTTTTCCCGCATTGGGTTTTTCTGGGGTCGATTGTCCAAAAATAACGGTTTCCCTTGTGTTATTTTTTTTGTTTACTTTAGTGCATGAACTGTATATCTGTGGAGGCTGCATTTGTGTTTACTTAGATATTTATAAAATTAAATAACTTGTTAATGTAAAGAACAAGTAGGAGATAGTAAACTAGAAATTGCAGTAGGGGTTTCTGATGTGTTAGATTTAGAAATTTTCACAGAGACTAGCTCTTTGGACTCTTGAGCATTATTATTAGGTGGAGCTTGAATAGATCTCTAGATTCTCGAATATCGGTTAAGAGGTGGAGGATTAGCTCTTTGGATTCCCATGGAGGCTATCACGTGGAATTCATAGTGTGCTCTGGATTCCTGCAGGACATATGTGGAGGCACTATGGTTATGGATTCTTGAAGTGAAAAGTGGGTGGAGGTGCTTAGAACTCTGGATCTCTGTAGTGTTGTTTGGGTGGAACACTAGATGTTTTGGATTCCCTGAACTGGTTGTGGGGTGGAACTCTGGATGTTCTGGATTCTGTGAACTTGTTTTGGGGTGGAGCTCTAGATGCTTTAGATTCCTTGAATTGGTTGTGTTGGGTGGAGACATTATGTGCTTTGGATTCTTGGAAGCCAGATGGAGGCACTGTGACCTATGGATTCCTAGGTGATTGTTCATGTGATTGGTGTTGAATCCCTTGAGCACTTCACTTCTTAGGTTTTGAATCTGGCTTGGGGGTGGTTAACTGCAAGAAAGAATAACAATGCAGTTAGCCTATGATTGGGAGGAGAGTTGAAGTCCCTCTCCCAATTTCCAGTCATCTAGCTTAAAGATAATTGATTTACTGCATTGAAATGCTTATTTATGTAATGTGAACAATTGCTTATGTTGTTATGAGTCTTGACTTGTTTGGCTGTCTAGTGGGAATAAATATATGTATATATACATCTATGTGCTACAATGTAGCGTACCGTGATTTGTTGTCTTATTGGAAGGGTATAACAATTCCCCGGATGTTGAGATGGTCTTGCATGATTTGTTTACTAATGTTCATGATCGATTATGTAATAACGTACATTAATGGTGAATGGTCCAACATACTAACGATATGTGTGTTTTCCTTTTATGAGCCCGTGTAAGTGCATGACTGACCCTTGGATGAAGGTTGAGAAGACCTATAAATAGCGCTAATAAACCTCGGTTTAAAAGTCCCCTAAGGACTGATAAGATGGGTGTAAACCACTTGAGAAATAGGTAATGAAGGCATGAATTTCATGCGTGAGAAATATGGGTTTAGTTGTTTGTTGTTACATCGTAGGAGGAAGAGGTAGACTGGGAAAACTTCTAAGTGTCACTAGGCACTTAACGGGGGTCATTCCCATTACTTAACGCTTGAGTTCACGTGACACCGGGGGCCTCTTGCGGGGTGGTAAACTACTACAAGTGGTGTGGTGACAGAAGGTGCAAGACAAAAGGTTATTTGTAAGTTGATGGTAAGGTTCCTGTTGTGTCGCGCCCTGTTGACGAAGTGGTCGGTGGTGGTGCTGGTGCCGTAACGGAGATCGCGGCATCCATTATGTAATGACAAAATTCTTTTCGTGCCTTGGTCTTGTGGAATGGGGGCCTTACCCTTGTCTCGGTGGGAAGGTGGGGCACGATGACGTTGAAATGCCATAGGAAGGGTCCACGACGAGAAACCACCGAAAATATTTATAACGAAGAAGTGTTGCATTGCACAAGGGTCTGAGATCTGGTGGGGTCCATGACAGTCCACATGGTAGGATGATGTGGACAGAATGGTGATGCGGCACGTTAACAACATGACACGTGCTAGGCGGTAAGAACCTTTTTGGACGGTTATGTGGCTTGTAAGTGGGTGACATGTGGCACCTTCAGAGAAGGCCACATAGAAACATGAAATTAGTGTGATGTCATCATGGGTCACAGCCCTGGGGAGGTTCAAACTTTCAAAGTGTGTTTACTGCTCGAGCAATGGCTAATGGAGGTCAAGGAATGAAAATTCTTCCCGACAGCTGAGAGAGAAAAGTTTGTCGCGATGTAGCAATGGGTGAGCATAAACCTTTGTTAGCCGGGGAAGGTGCGGTGGCACGATGACGTGGTGGGGGTTGCTGGTGAGATGATAGAGCCATGTAGGCTAATTAGGGGGTTTCTACATGGCATTACTTGTTGATGCGACGAGGGCTTATTGGCCAAACTTTAAACAACCATAACTATTGATCCAGGTATCAGATTTCAATGAATTTTAAATCATTTCAAAGCTCTTGATGAGTTGAATATGATGGTGTAACCCAAAGTTAATTTCACTAACTTTGGGAGAAGAGGAAATTTTGTAATCCTCATGCTCTATTCATATTTGAAGCATGAGGATGAATGGTACCTTCATGTTATGAAATATGTTAGAGCATACTTTAATTTATTAACATCACTGGAGTATTACAATATCAAAGCTAACCATCATTGTATAGTAGACATACACTTAATGACAAACAAAAAAATTGTTACATGCAAAATGTTAACGTTTAGAGTAATGACCCTTATAGCATGTTCTCAACACATTTATAGTTTGAAAATATCTTGAATATGAATGCCAAGAATTTATTCACCATTTGTCACTGAATTGGTCATAAGGCATTAGCACATTCTTGTGGATTAAAAGTGAAATGAACGTTTCCAATATCAAAACCATGCCTAAACCTCAATTTCTATTGTAGTAGTTCAACGTAAAAGGTGCAAAAAATACATCTAAAGGTGTGATTAGAACTACTGGACCATTTTAAGGAACTAAATTACTCAATCATCTACCATTCAAGATTTATGTTCTAGAGTAGAATCAAGTGCATATATAGTTACCAAATTATATGGTGTTATCACATATTTCATTAACCATTGAGAGAAAAACAACACTTAGAAAGATGTCACCGTAGATCATTAATGCAAAAGTACTAGGAGACAATAGATATTGTCATAAGTGAGATAACCAAGCAATGCACCGGTGCCTGTAGCCCTCAGACAGAGTGTTGAAAATGTAGCAAATGAAGGTCTTATGGCTTTTGCCTTAGCCAGTGAAGACCATGAATTTGTCTTTTTCTAGCATGAGTGCGAGTTCACGAGATAGACTTTAGTTATGATGAGTTTATTTCCACTTTACTGGAATGGTCATCAAGATTGCATGGATAGTGTTGGAGCTTCAGTTACGTGAAGTCTTCGTTAGTTTGACTATAGGACGAGGTGGTAGTTACAAGTTTAGTTAGAACGAGTTAGTATTCAGTGTTGATTGGAGAGAGAACGAGTTAAGACTCCAAGTGTTGATTGGAGAGAGGACGAGTTGAACTCTCAGTTAACATGCAATCAGAACTTGAACTTCTAAATTGAGCTAGGCCTTCTTGCATGCTCGAATTCTATCTATAAAGAGGAGGATGAAGGCACAAGATCATCATCCTTGTGAGATCAATTCTTTGTGCGTGTGCACACAGAATTGAGGAGCTTGTGCGGTAATATTTAGGAGGACAAGTGCTCTATGAAATAGGGGCCTCTAGTGCGCTAAGAAATAGGAGGACTTGTGCACTAGGAAATAGGGGCCTGATGTGCACAAGGATTTATGAGAAGTGCGCAAGGATTGTGGAGCACAGGATCAAGGATTCTCAGGGTAAGTCAAGGCTATTCAGCAGGAGAACAAGTGTGTTCTCAGTGACAGATTGCTGGCTGCAGAAAGCAGCGTGAATTGTAATAGATCCAATTGCTCAAGAACAATCAATAAAATACCACAACAAAGAAAGCAGGTTTTTCCATTTGGGTTTCCTGGGTAAACAAGCATTTCAATTTGTGTGCATGTGTTTTTATCTCTGGTGTTTTTTATTCCACTGCTTATAAATTGTTAAGAAACTCTGTATCTTGGTGAAAGTAAATTTGGTTTCAGTTTTCAGTTGCCTTGTTTTCAGTAATTCATCTAAGTAGTTGTAGAGTTTCAAGAAAATTAACACAAAGAACTAAATCATCATGATATGTGCATCATTCAGAGGATCATGGAGCCGACTGCTACATAGATTTGATTACAGAGATGCCTCATGTGATAGATCTATCAAAAAATTTGCAGAAATATACAAGACTCAAAAAAGAACCTAGTACCATTACCCGAGATTGAGACATCATATTGTTACTTATACCAAGTATACCATGAAAAATTCAAATCTGAGAATGCAACGTCAAACCCTGAAAATTCTATGCCAACATGTACATCACAGCTCTCAACGGTTAGATCGTTGTCCCCTTTCAAATTGATTTTCCACTGGTCAATGGTGCAATGTTAGCATAAAACCTCAGACGAGAGAGCAAGTGGCAATGTTGGCTATTCATTTCCAGGCATGAAAACGCACTAGATGTTTGAACTATCAAGTGCTTGATTTATTTATGCTTAGGGTTAGATGCAAAGCTATGTGCAAAGAAACCAAATCAAAACCTTATTTATGCTAAATTCAATTGATAAACCTTGATAAAAACTATTAGCATGACAGGATCTAAGTTAAAAAAATTGAACAAATGCAATAAATCCTTAGATCAAAGAAAAGGAATGCAAGCCGAATTGAAATGAGCCCCTATTAAATGGACGGCCTGCAGATAATATCATACAAACAGCATATCAATCTAGAGATTATGCCATCTCTTATGGTCGACCTGCAGAACAAAATCTGTTTGCTGCAAAAGATGAAGAAATTAGCTCATTGAAACAGGAAAAAAGAAACATAGTTCTAAAGGTAAAGTTCTACAACTCCTAGGCTGCAATTAAACAGAAGTTAGAGGAAAAACTCAAAGAGACGATTGGAAAAGAAAAGAACAGGCCCTAAATGCCTCCACTAGGCATGGAGTCTTATCTTGATCCTCAAGCAAAAGCCCTTTTACCTTGTATTTCTGAAGTTTCTACACATTCCTTGGTGAATGCTTGGAAAGCATCCCTCTAGGAAGCTGGACTGTACAGAAATCAAAGAGGGGCGAGAAGTAAAGAATTAAAATTCTGAAAATAGTCAACCCCAATACTCAAAATTTAGCTTAAACATCTTCACAACGAAATAACATAGGAACACTCCATCTTACTTGCATTTGTTGATGTTGCACTAGCTCTGCCCTTCAATGTAATCTGCATGCCCAAAATCCTTTCTATTTCTAACTTGGGACTAAATGCTTAAGAGAGAGGAAAAAATTCGTACCAATAGTGAGGAAATGAGAGTTTTATTCCATTTCTAACCATGTACAAATGAGATGAGTGCCCTCCTATTATAGGAAGAGAGGCCTCTGAAAATATCATTACAAAACCATGTGTCATCATGACATGGTGTGCTCAATACAAGTGGTAAATAACTGAATCCCAACAAACTTCCTCACGTGTGAACCTCTCTTAGATGCTAGGTGGTGCACTCCAACCCTTTCTCACATGTGAGGGTCAAGATAGTCAAACAGAAGTGTCTTACTCCTTTTGGCCAACAAACCTTATCCTTTCCCACATGTGAGGGTCAAGAAAGGGTCAAAGCATTAGTGCCTCCACTAACTAACTCATAAATGTGTACAAATAGTCTCCCACATGTGAGAGAGAGGAAAGAGAAAGTGCACCCTCTCTAGAAGCTCAAAGAGATCTCATGCATGAAAAGTGGGTCAAACAATCAAAGATCCCCTTCTAGAAACATCTAGAGGCACATGATGGGAGAGAAAGTGGAGCCTAGTAATGTTCACATGTGTGATTGAGACGTACTAGCTCAATAATACATCATACAAGTCATATGTGTGAAAAATGGGCTTGAGAAGGGGGACACCCCTCACATGTGCTAGATAAACCAAAAGATAATGTTGTAAAGTACTCCAGGTGATTCCAATGTATATGATATTGATGTGCACCTGCTGTGATGATATGGTGTCCATGTCATCATCCAAGTAAGCTGTCATAGATCCCAATGTAGGTACATGCATCCCAATGCATAGTGCGCAGATTCCAATGTGTGGTTCCCAACCCATAATGATCATTCCAAAAATCCATTAGGCACATAACATAGGTAATCCCCCTTAACATTCATAACATGTGTTAATTTTACAAGTTTACCTAAGTTCACCATGGTGGTACAACCGTACCCTCATTACATGTATCATTTTTGTAGGAGGCAAGGTATTTCCTAACTTGGTTAAAAATAGGTAAAGGTGATATAATTTTATGGAAGGGAAGAGGAAAACCTTATGAAATAACCCTCAAAGCCATAATAATGGTGTGTTAGGTCTATAACTAGCCCAACTAGCCCTTAAAATCTTCAATTAATTTTCTGCAAAACTTTGAGAGGGAAATTTTTTCTTTAATTTTACTGCTTCGATGCCTTATTTATTACCTCTTCACATTCTTTTCTTTCATTTCCTAGTCGTTTTTTCTTTAGAAAGACATTCTAGACATAGGACTTTAGGGATTTTGCAAACATTTGAGAGGGATATTTTCTCTTCAATTTTACTACTTTGATAACTTATTTATTACCTTTTCACATTATTTTCTTTCATTTACTAGTCCTTTTTTCTTTAGAGAGATATTTTGCACATAGGACTTTAGGGGGTGGGCCTTTAATTGAAGTAGTATAATTTTTCTTTTATCATTTCTTTATGCTTTTTACCTCTCGACCTTTTTTCGGCTTCATTAATCTTAGGCTTTCCTTGATTTTTTCTTTTATTCTTCACTTGACCTTGTTGGATGACATTATGATTTGATACGCCATTCATAAGTGGGAAATGTATTTTTTATATGAACGAGATGGTGGTGCAAGGTAATGATGGAAAATGTTAAGTACGAGTATGATATGGGAATGCTACTTACCTTGATTCCTAGTTTTACCCTTTGGCCTAAGTCAAGACACAATTATCCAAGGACAATTATGCCCCCCCATGGTAGATGAGGTAAAATAGTAACATCTTTGCTTTATTAAAAATGTTAAAAGTTCAAACCTAATGTTAGCACTTTCACAACAAGCAAGAAACCATCTGCGCGACTTCTAAGCTAGGAAATCATACATAGTGAAGTACCATCTACTAGCACACATGTGATCAAGAGTGTAGGGCACAGGAGTTGATATAGAATTGTGAGCAAATATGAAGAACTAAGGGATGGTGGAAGTCTGAAAGAATTGAAAAATCAATTATGAATTGGTAGATATAAGCCAATGTTGCACGAAGAGGGGATGTTTTTTGGAAGTGGAGCATCAAAAGCGTGATTCTCTAAAATTTTTTGGAATCAAAGCATCTCGGAAGCGTCTATTATATATATATTATTTTGCATTTATATTCAAAAAAACATACAAAGTACCAAATTAGTTGCAGAAAATATGAAAGCATGCATATTTGTACATAAATTAAGATATATATGGCATCCATAGTACATCATTGATTAATTAATTGAGCATAACCACAGATTCTAGCAATTACAAACAAAAATCAAATTTTTAAACATATCATAGATAGTACAAGATAGAAAATACCAAGTTTTTATGCATATAATAGAAAGTAGACCATTAGAAGGTAAAACATTCAATTAATTTACCTAGCAAGTTAGTAACTATCAACATGACCAAATAGTAATCTTTACAAAATAAGCCACCTGCCCACCACGATCTGCACACTGAAGTAGGAAGACTAAAAAGTTCAAATTCACAACACAAAAGTCTAAGACTCTAATATATCATCTATAGACTATGACAAAAACATAGTGAACTGTGAATCTATCTACTGAGAATGAGGAAAAGAGAGGGGGAAGAGGCCTTTTAACCTCATTCTCCCTTTCCCTAAACTCACCCTAGGCCCCACTTAAACCACAGTTGAGGGGCAAAAAAAAGAAAAAGCCCCCCCCCCGCAGAACTGTGCATGTTCCATCTAGAACTGCGCAAGAAGCATTCTGGAACCGTGCCAAAATTTCGCCAGTACTGTGTCGGAACCGTGGTTCAGCCTGTGGAATTGTCATGGTTCCTACAGGTCCAGGAACTGTGATTTTTCATGTGAAGCCCAGTTCCAAATTTCTGGTTCGCGGTTCCTTTTGTGGTTCAGGTACGGAACTGCACGGCTTGCAGTTCCATCTGCAGTTTGGGCACAAATCCACATGGTTCACGGTTCCGGCCTTTAAGCTGTTGTGGGGGGGATGGTTCCTGCAACATTTATGTGAACATGAGAGCTCACAAGTAGTAACAATGCACCCTTGAGAGGGTGGTTTGGAAGTAGTTTCCCTTGATGGGGCAATAGTGCCCTTGCAAGAGTTGTGCTTGGAGTTGTTGAGTCCCATTGCATAGAGGTACATTAGATGTATTTGTGGGTTTGGAACTTGCAAGTAGTCCTAGTAAACTGTCCGGAGAAAATTTCAGATATCAACACTTTAACAACCATTCAACTATTATCTGATATTTATGGATGTGGGCATTCTTGGACTTGGATGGAAAATGGTCTTCTGTCTGTGCTTCTCTTCTGGTTCATTCCTGCATTTCCTTTTCCTAATCTTTCTTTGTTTGCATTTTGTTTGCTGTTCTTTCAAGTACTTCAAAGCTCATGACCTGATTGAACTTCATGTCCTGCTTTGCAATGTTAGCATTCTTTTTCCAATATCTGAAATATATATATTGAATTCTGCTCCCACCAGCTGATGCAGAATGGGAGCAGAATTCTTGCCACACTGTTTGCAGTTTAAGAATTTGGTCTCTTTCCCATACTAAATGTCTGCCTTTGTAAATGGTAATGAAAATATGGCATATCATATATTCAAGTATCTTGCATGCTCTAGTGCAGTCCAATTGGATTTATCTTTTCTCCTGTACCTATCTGTATGTCTTTTACTGGTCCATCCTTATCTGGAATTATGCCTAAAATCTGGAAACTTGTTTATGTCAGATGTTTCTATCTGCACATTTCGTTCCAAGACTTCCTGATGCACAGCAGTCTCTTTCTTGCAAAACTTTCATAAATACCATCAATAGTTGAGGTTGAAATTGGAGGATACTCTTCACAAGCTTGACCTCTTTTTCTGACCAAGGCTATTTGATTGCTAACTTGGTTTTGGGACTTCTGTTCACTTTATGTAAGCCTTTTTCCCACAATTTTTTAATGTGCAGAATACCAGCCTGACAATGCTGACCTAAACTGTACTGCTATACTGGCCATGTAGTTTGCCAGAAGAGTGAATATTTTTCTGAAAGTTCTGTCAACATGTCACTGCATTGGAGTTTGTGTTGAAATGTGGTTTTCTTAAAGATGACAGTAATTGTATTGCATAAGAAGTTTTATTTTTTCTCCTGCCAGAGACAGTGGTCTTATGCCAAACAAAGATGCTAACATGCAGGCCAGGTCAAAGAAGAGGAAATTGTAGACAACAAAATTTTACGATACTGCAGCATAGATAAGAAAGCAGAGAAACGGACACTGGGAGAGCTTGAGCAAGACTTTCTTGAAGCACTACAGGCAATGCAAAGTTTTTAGACATCCCTTTGTGATATGATGAACATCTTGTATTCAACTAGTTAATGATTTGAATAAACTGATTTCAGAGAAGAGGCAAAAATGTGAATCTTGTACAGACTCTTTATTCTTCTATATTATGATAATCTTATACTAATATCTATTCATTGTTTGCATTGCAGTCTTTCTATTTTGAAAAGAAATCAATTATGACTAATGAGGAATTCGACAATCTGAAAGAGGAATTAATGTGGGAGGGAAGCAGTGTTGTTATGCTCAGTATGTCTTTCATTCTAAAATTTTGTAGTGTCAAAATGTACACTAATTGTTTCGCTGATGGATTATCTTATTGTGTAAGAAGGCTGCAGGATTGTTGTAAATTGCAAGATAAGTATTAATTTGATACTTTTTCTGAAAGTAACAACTTTCAATAATGAACTTGGGTTTGATGAGCAGGTCCAGATGAGCAAAAGTTCATGGAAGCTTCACTAGCTTATGTAGTGGGCAAGCAAATCATGACGGATGCTGAATATGATGACTTGAAGATCAGACTTAAGGTGAGTTTGTCTGGTGGTTGTTTTCAATGGAATACAGAATGGAGTCATTTTAATAAATATCTTCCATACTTAGTAGGCCCTCAATTCCTTGTACTTCTGGACATTCTAGATGAGAAGTAAATACAAAACATGTTAGTGACTAGATCCACCCAATGTTTAATGCTCTCTGCATTTATGTCAAGTACTAGCTAAACATTTCAAGGTCCTTAGGTTTCTTTGACATATGAAATAAAAATACCTGTCATACATCTCATGTCGTCCTAGTTGAAATGTATGAAAAGAAGAGTAAACTATTATACGTAGCAAATCACTTGTAACTGTTGACTCCAAAGTTCCCTCAGTGCTCAATTATATAGAAATGTAATCAGATTACATAGGGCTCAGTCAGAAGTCGTTGTTCTCTTTGCTTGGGTAGAGAAGACAAGCAATTCTCCTTTGCTCACCTAGTCTGTACTTTTATTTATATTGTATTATTTATTACTCAGCTTTTTGTAAAAGAAAATGTTAATAACCTCATCATGGGTTCCTTTGTAGAAAAAATGAAATAGTTTTTAAATTTGTGAAGGGGGCATGCCTAACTAATTATTTATTTTATTATTATTATTTCATTATCATCAGACTATTGATATTTTCATTTCCCCCTTTTTTCAATGCCCTATTCGTTATCATTTTTTTTGCAGAAAGCAGGCAGCAAAGTTACATTAGAAGGTCCCAGATGCAGTCTCCGCAGTAGAAAAGTAGGTTTTCAGACTTTGCAATACCATATACTATTGGATGTTTGTACCATAACGTTTTGATTAAATTTTTAAATAGCATCTTCGCTGACATGGAAAATGCAGAAGCTTTCAATCTGTTGCGATTCAATGAATTGGAAAACTAGATTTATTAAGCAGGGAGTAATTATATTTGATTGATCTTGTGATACAACTGATTCAGAAAATAAAAAGGAAGTAATGGTGTTCAGTATTTGCAGTCAATTGCCTCGTTCAGCTATTTGTGTCATGTAGGTTAACGGTGACTTATTTATGATCTAGATTCTATATACATTTCACTTGTATTTTTAGTTTTTTGGTGTAACATAACTTAGAAACTATTATTAAAGGATTAGTACAAGAGGATAACTTAGCAAAACAAATAATAGATATAGACTGGTCCAGATGGGTTAGAATGACATACAGTAATTGGAACTGATAACGGCTATTGTTTTTCTGTGTTTAGGTCTACAGTGACTTGACTGTGGATTATTTTAAAATGTTCTTGCTGAATGTGCCAGCTGCTGTTGTTGCTCTGACTTTGTAAGTATCTGATTCCTTCACCTGAAAACGCCATTAACCTTTTTAGCAACAACGTTGGCATGTTCTTTGGTTCAGTGATGTCCTTAACACCACTTTATCCAACATGACATGTTTTAGATCTTTATACTCTTAAATTTATCTCGAACATGCCTTAAATACTCAGTTGTTATCGTGAGTGCTGGATTTAGCATTTCTGTTGATTGCTTTGTTTTTGTTTGTGGAAATTGGGGCTTGTGCCTCTAAAGGTTTTCCTCCACAGCTTTTCCCAGATCTGCTATTTTATTTTTTATCACGAATTGCATCTTTCCTTTTTGGTTAGTTTTTTTAGCATCTAGGAATATTCAATGTTCCACCAAGTTGTGGGATGTGGGGGTGATGGAGTGGGGATATGCAAGATTGGCCTATGCAAAAGCTCCCCACCAATTTTTAGGAAACGTGGGATGTCGGGGTCTTAAAAACTTATAAATATAAAAATATATGATATATCATTGAAATTTTAATATTTATAATGTAACTGTCTTTATCATTATATAATATATAACACTTACATCATGAAGGATACATGATAAATCGATGAATCATATAACTGAAGTCTGAAACAAATTTAAAATTTAATACGAAAAGCATGATATCATATAATCATACATCATACATGTAAGTGATGTAAGTTTGTAACTGTACGTTGTAACTACTAACAATGTACAATGAAAATGAATGTTTAAAGTTTTAAAGTTTAAATCATATTGAAGTTCCAACTATATAACACTTACATCATGAAGGATACATGATAAATCGATGAATCATATAACTGAAGTCTGAAACAAATTTAAAATTTAATATGAAAAGCATGATATCATATAATCATACATCATACATGTAAGTGATGTAAGTTTGTAACTGTACGTTGTAACTACTAACAATGTACAATGAAAATAAATGTTTAAAGTTTTAAAGTTTAAATCATATTGAAGTTCCAACTATGAATATTGAGTATTGAAATAGAAGTCAAGTCTGATACATCAAGAGTCAAGACTCAAGTCTAATATATCATATATCAAAATTCAAAATAAATTGAAGTCTACAACTGAAGTCTGAAACAGAAAAGCAAATGTGAAAGGACGAGAGGACGACTGAGTAGAGCGATATCATGTAAAGATGAAACGATGTGAAATGAACATTGAAAATAAAGTTTAAACCCTTCCCGGTTCATAAAAATTAGGAATTTTTTGTTTCATTAAAAAAAATTGCGATTCAAGTATGGGGGTTTTACGCAGTGCATTATATTAGATATCATTTTGGGATTCAACTGCGTTAAGTAAGATCATTCACGTATGACCATTTCCATGAGAGGTAGTCGTAACTGACTAATTTCTCATGATTTTTGAATAGTTCACTTAGCACTCATTGCATCGGGTGATGCTCACAGGGTGAAGAAGTGGGATTGAAACTAGTGAAATGTGGAGAACGAATCACATAGCATCAATCATCACTTCCGGGGCTTGCACCCGGTAACCAAGACTTCCCAGGAGGTCACCCATCCCAGAACTTCTCTGGCTCAAGCGCGCTTAACTGACCCCTACGATTTTTGTCCAGGGAAATGACCCCTCATGATCCCCTTTGCCTAGGAAACGACCCCATTTGGAGGATTTGAACCCAAAAATCGAGGAAACACCCCTTTACAAGTTTCCGCGTGTACCCTGCTTTTTGGGAGCGTGGTGAAACGACCCCAGTCGTCCCCAAGTCCCTGGAGCGCAAGGGAGCTAGGAAACTCGACCCCCAGGCGGGGGGATGCAACCCCATGGAACACTGGGAATATTATAGATGCTCCCATGCTCTGTTGATGACTGGATGTACTCTTTAGTTCCATTGACCTATTTCTTAGTCTGGTTGGACATCAATCAAATTATCTTCTCTTACCTTTCTTTCTATTATCGAGTATATGTAGACATTTAATCTAATTTCTCTTGTTTTATTCTTCTAAGAATGTGTCTAGTGCTAGTCAGTGGTAACATGATTACTAGTGGTAACATGATTACTGTGGAGTTTAGGAATGATGAACAATGACCCCAACAACCCTAGGAATTATTCTTGCTATGATTCTCTCTGAGGTAAGTTGTTTTTATTAAAGCTGTGACATTTATTCTTCTTTCAAAATTTATAACTATATCTTCTAAATTAATAAAATTCATTCTTAGGTTCACTCAGTCAATATCTGAGCAAGCCCTAGCTTCTAGCTTTCTACAAGATATGGTTTGGTGTTATGGCCCTCAATAAGAAGACTGCTGGGAACACATAAGAAGCATATCATAGCCAAAATATATTAAAAGACAGCTTGGATCTGTAAAAAACAAAGAAATATTTATAAGAAAGGGGAACCAACTTAAGTAACAAGGTGAGGTGGGTCCACAAGGTACTGATGTCCTTGTAAGTTGTATTCCTATTGAGCCGTCTTGTACTACTACTGGGAGCAGGCCTCAACCTGTAACTCTATACTACTGTGTGTGTCTATATATAGAGAGAAGGGTAAGGTAAACACTTCACGGTAAAGTTTTCAAACTCAACCAATTTATAGTATATGCACATTATTAAGGCTCTCTATGCACTAGGGTTTGAACTTGGATCGTTATCATGCTGGCCATAGCCTAATGGACATCTCTATACTATACTAGTATAAATAGGGGATGAGGGGACTTATTTTTCCCATCATCTACATAACTATCTGCAATATATGTGCACTTCTCTTTTGTAAAAGAAATGGCTTCATTTCTTATATTTGTAACCACGTTTCCATGATAGATTATGCTTTTTGGTAATTTCCCATACTTAGTATCATCTTGCACTTCACCTATCTGATCCATACTCCATATCTACTACAAAAAAAAATGGCGTTTTAGCGGAAACATTGCATCCAACTACTCCAAGAGGGAGCCGCTGCGATTATTGAAGAATTCTTTGCCCAAAAATTGAAATACTAGCAGAGTTTCCTTGCATAAAATAACCGAATTACACGCTCTGCATGTTATCTTCTATGTTACGATTATTGTGCATCACGTCGCCTTAGAATGTTTTTGTTTGGTGATAGGAATATTGCCTTGTACCTAATAATATGTTATTTTGACGTACCCAATATGGTTTAGGGGCATCCCAATGCCATATTATTTCTTGTAGTTATTTATTTATTTTAACCATAAAGTTATTTATTTTTTAAGTTCAAAAAAATAAGTTAATCTTGATTTAATCAAAATTTAACCTAACCCATTAACAAAAGGAGGTCTTCTAGCTCTTCCATGAAAATAAAAGAAGCTACCAAACGGTTAAAGTCTTGCAGCTTGATATGGCTGAATTTTCACAACTACAGTTTGGACAGATTGATTTTTTGATATGGAGGGTTGATTTTAAACCATTAGTAGCTAGGGTTTGGAATAAGAAGTATAATCAGTTTTAGCTTGGGAGAAGTCGTACAGTAAAGGGTTTTTCACTTGAGGATATCAAACTTCTTTTTTTAGAAAAATTGAGTTATATTACAGAATTACAATAGTACATCAAGTATTTTACGATGCTTTGCTTCCTCTTACAACCCATACTAGAAAAGCTAAAATATCGGACCGAGTGCTATAGTCTGAATCTTTAATGTTCCTACAGTTGCTCCCCACATTGCATATGAAGATTGACACGGTTAGTTTATCAGACATTTCAGAATTTTGCAGGATGACACCTTCATAAAACCTGTTTTTTTTTTCAGAAATGGTGCTATCATTTGGTTGTTTGATTGCAGGGTTACATTGGTGGGAGCTAAGTCACCCGGTTTGAATTCAAGTATTAAACGACTTTGAAGTTTAATAAAAATTAAAATAAAAAATTAGGTGATAAAATTAGCCACAAATATTATATCTCTGAAAAATCCCTGGGCCAATTATGCAGATTAAACAATTTAAACTCAAGTTTTTAAAACTCTGTCAAATTTTGATTACAATTAACCGGAAAAAAAAATAGTTGTATTACAATTAACCGGAAAAATAGTTGTAAAAAATACAGTTTTATCTATAAATTAAATTAGGCCTCTATATATATATATATATAAAAGTTCAACCACATTCACTCAAAAATCGTAACCTATATTTTTAACTTATATGATATAATATTTGTAAAATAAAATATTAAATAATTTAAAATTAATATATTATAGAATTTTATAAATTTAAACTTTAGAATTTCAAATATTATTATATATAAGTTATTTGCATATACATTTATTCATAAAAGATAGGTTTATATATATACAAATATATTTTTGAGCCTTGGCAATTATTCTCAAGAATATATTTTTTTGCTTAAAAATGGCTGAATTTTTGGAAATTTTGACCACTGTCAATCTTCAAGATTTTGGGTTGTGCTTAAAGTTTTTGATGGTAAATTTGACAGCTGTCAACCTTCAAGATTTTGGATGGTGCTTAAAATTTTTGATGGTGCTGAATCCATTTCAACCATCAAAAACATCTGTGTGGGTGGAAAAGACCTAAAGAAGCTTGGGAAGAAGGGGTGTGTACTTTTTGCATTTTTGGGGCAGTGGAATTGGAAAAACATTTATTTTGGAATGTGATGCTTTCAAAGACATCAGAGACAGTTATAGCGGTACTTTAACATCGATTCCTTGGCATTGTCTTTTCAGTGAGGGTACTGTTAAAAGGTTGGGTTAACTCATCATGAACTTAAATACTAAAAAAATTGAATTATAAAAGGCAAAAAGCAGGGAAGCTAGTGGTCCCATCGACTATATCAGTCTTGTTAGAATTTCATTTCATTTCATGTCAGATTTATTTGAAAAAAAAATTGGCTGTATTCTAGCTGTTTTGGTTGTCCTGGAGAAATTGACATCTGGGTAGACAACGCCACGGCTACTGCCTAAGCATACGACTTCGACTTCAAGTCTATGCATGGTGCACTAACACTCTGCGTTGGCTGCCTGATACGGTATGCCTACGCACTGTGAGCGTGAGCCTATTGGGCTTGAGATGTCAGCTAAGTCATTGTTGCAAACTGAGGTGCTGGATTACATTACACACAGAAAAGTGATAGAAACGCGGAAGCCCAAACATGTAATCTGTATGTATGCAATGTTTTTGCATAATCTTTATATCCACATACAACCAATCCAAAGCAAATAAAATGGTTTTCTCTCACTTTATCAGTGTACAGACTCACTTGATGAGTCACGGCTAAAATGGACGCTTCAAGAATCGATGTAGATGCGCCGCGGAAAAAAGAAAAATGGAAGTGAAATATGGGCAGGAGCTTAGAAATTTACAACTTAGCTTTAAGTTTTAGTTGTTTTTAAAATTTTTCTAAACTTTAAACCCTCACCGAACTTGATAGAACAAAAATGAAATTTAAATGATTTTTAATCGATTTTTTCAAAATTTGCGTTAGTGTTCGTGTTCCTCTCCAAGTTTGCCATTAAGTTCAGCAAATTTCAAAGAACAAATTTGATTTGATTTTGAGTGCAGCGAATTTCAATCTTCAACATTGAAATTCACTGAACCCTGTGACTTAAGGTTGGAGGAGACTCATTTCTCCTTTGTGTTGGATTGTCAGAGTTTCTCTATTGGTTTTCTCTTCATGGTGGCATATCATTAATGGATGGTTTAGCATGTTAGTAGATGGTGGTGAAGCTTGTTTCTTCACGGGACTTACACTGGCATCGTGGTCTTCTTCTTGGTATATCGCTAATCTTCCCTGGCGAGTGCTACACCTTTGCTGATGTATGATGTGTCTAGGCTCCGAAGGGGTCAGACGATGATGGTGGGAGTTGAGACATGATCACCCCAGTGATAATGGATGGATCCAAAATGACATAGCATGATTTTAGCAAATGGTGTTGCATATCTATTTGTCACTAGGATGGAGTGTTTGACATGATCTCCTTTTTTTACGTTATGAGTAGGCTTGGATGTGGTCAATTCCCTGTATATTGGCTCACGAGTCACAACTTGGTATTTTGGAGGGCACATATTCAGAGGTGTCTTATTATTATTTTAATGTTGGTGAGACCGCCCCTTTTACGATGATGTACCTTAGAGCATGTATGTATTTGTTGGAGAATTTTATAGTGATGGCACATATACACAATATTTTACTATGGGCCATTTTCTCCTATTATCCTACAAGTTGACCAAATTATGGACTAGCGATTTGCATCTTTGGGGACATAGAATATATATGGAAATGGCGTCATTTTGGGCACACATTTTGAGGCATTTGCCTCGCATGTTAACATGAGTTGTAAATCGTCTTGTGCAGGTTGTTGGTATGATTCTAACTTTCAAAAAGTTGGAATATTGGTAGAGGTTGCTTCAGTGATACATCTTTTTCTTCATCACGGGGGTGACATGGTCATGTTCTAGTGAATCACTTTCACTTTGTGTTCATGTCCTCTAGCATAGTGGTGCACTTGCCTAGTTTATCTACTAATATTTCATCACATCTCATTATTTATTGAGGTAATTTGCTTATTACAACTTGTTATTAGTTCTTGCCTAAGTTAAACCCACTTCACCCTTACATTTCATTGCATTTCATCGCTTTGCCTAAGTAATTTGTGTATCACATCACATCTCTGCCTTTTCCTAGGCAAAAATCCACATTAATGCGTAAATTCAAATTCATTCTATCTCCTAGGAGGAATACCACATAATTTGCTTAGGATCCCTAAGTCTTACCTTATGATAACTCCTCAGTTCTCACATTTTTACTTTTTTTAGTGTGGACACACCTAATTGCTTTGGGTTATTTTAGTTAAAACTTAAAATCCTAAACCTTAGATTGAGCGCCTAGGTATTGGTCTACTGGCACTATATTGTTCTAATTCTTTATTGAGACGTTTTCCCTAAGTTTCACTTTCTAATTGGTCATTAGGAGTTGTAAATTAAAGCCCATGTGGTACACATGAGACTAGGCACTCCCCATTTTGACATGTATTGAAGTGAAATACTAGACTATTAAGACATAAATGTTATAATTATCCTTTGAGGCCTAATTCCCTAAGTGTTATTCCTAAATTTACTAGGGAAGATATAACCTTATGTCCATGGGGTATGTTACCCACCAAAATGGGTAACCCCATAGGAGAAAACTTTTTTCCTAACATTTGATAGCGAACCGGCTGGCCAGCCAGCAACCCTTGACGTTCACTACTTGATGATGATATGCAATGTGCCTCTACCATTTACATTAGCCATGCACCTCTCACCATCCGACATTCCTCTTACATGAAGGTCGGTTGCTACTCAACAAGTATTTTGATAATTTTGAAATCGGGTGCTTATACTTGATGTTTTGGGCATTTAGTATGGACAAAGGGGTGATTTGGAAAATTGACCAATCTTGACTGTAAATATGTTCTCTCACCTTATCAGAGGGGTTAATCCTTAGCCCTAGTCAAGTGGGACCTCCCTTGAGACCTTAGGGTTATAGGAGGGGCACTACTTGAAAAATTTGGATTGAAATATTGTGTTCATTCTCCCTTCCACCATACTTAACACTTTCCATGTCACATTATGAGCACTTTATATACCATCGTCATTCTTCGATTCTAACTTGTCATTGGTTCATCGATATTTGGCCCCCCTCTTATCCACATCCCTGAGTAGGGTCGGGAAACATTTCTCTAAAGGTTGATGCAGCTAAAAGAATGGAAAAGCATAATGTGGCCACAAATAAAAGAAAAAGAAAGTTAAAATGCTAAAGATGGCCAAGACATAAGTTAGTATGTAGGAAAAAGCTTAGCATGAGCTCTACCCTTCTCATTAGCCATCACTCGGTTCTTGAGCACTTGATGTTCCTCATTAAAAGGAACCTTTGCATGTCCCAACCCTGATGAGTGACGAACTGCCTCATCTTAAGGGGTAAAATTAAATGCTATATCATAAACAACAAGCTCTAATCCAAAAATGAAAGCATTATTATAAAGAAGTAAAAGGCACACTAGATGGGTGGAAAATGTAGGCCAAGTAGGGTAACTCATGCCTTCATGATTGCTCTCTCCATTACATCTTTACTCTTAGGATGTGGACTCCAATTCGCTGGTTCCTTTGACCATGACACTTGGCCATGAAGTCTTCCCCTCCATTGCCACTAACTTACAACAACACCTATTGATTAAAGCATTAATCTTGGAAATGCCACCTTCCCTTATGGGCTGGAAGCACCTAATAAGGTTGACTATTAACCACTCCTACCAAGGTAGGGAACACCTTTACGGGACTTGGTCTAGTTAGATATTGGAAGGTGATCCCAATTTGAAGTATTAGTATGCCCTTAACATACAAGTTTGGTCCACTTAGATGCTTATATGATCTCAGTCTCTAATGAATGGATGATTTCACTAAAGTTTTAGTTGGTCTTGCCAGCTAGTCCATAGTAGCACAGGCCTTGAGGGCACCCACTCCACAGGGACCTAGGCCATACAAAGGAGTTGATGACTTAGCAGATGCAATGTTTCCCACTTACATCAGAGTGTTGGGGAATATGATGATTTGAGTAGTTGATAGACACCCCAAAGTACCCTCAGGACCCAAGACATTGATCTTCTTTTGCCTAGCATAGAGGATTCTTGATGATTGCACCACTGGACCAAGATTGCCCTCGGGCTGGCCTTGACACTACCTGATGGGCAAGCCATGATTCAGAGCCTAGATGAGGATGGTCTTCAATTCGATGATTGAGGGCTTATTGAACCTGATGGAGCCCTAATGTTGGATAAAGGAGGCACTACATTGACCACTGGAGACCCATGGAGATCACATGGTGTAATATTCCTAATGGAAATATTAAGTAATAACAGCCATAAATTTCTTAAATGCAACCAAAGATTAAAACATCGCAAAATAACAACCCATTAACAATTTATCCCAGTGTTTTACGACTCCGACCAGGACTCCGACTCGGCCGAGGATCGACTCCGACTCCGACTCCGAATCGGTAATGACTCGGCCTAGTCGATTTCAATGACTCGGTCGTTGTAAAAAATACATTAAATATTTTTTTTTTTTATAAAAAAACATAATTTTAAATATTTTCAACATATTTTTAAAGATTTTCATTCATGTTTCCAAACACATAGCATTATAATATAGATGGAAGACAACATATGATCAAAGTAGGCTCATGGAGCTTCAATTTCCAAGAGGTGAAATACGTTCCATCTCTTCCACGGAAGGTCACAAACTTGGTATCTAGAGATTTACCATTGATCCTCTATGCAATGATTAAAGTCATTCAAAAATTCAAACCACAGCTGGCACTCAGACACAAATGACCTAAAAACCAGGTCAAGTCAAGACATATGTGGTCTGACCCACAGACCACTGTCAACTGGACACTCTCCAGTAGAATGCCAAAGTTGTCCATTTCAGCTCTTTTTCTGTTTTTGTGAAGGGATTTTTGATTGGTGAGACCAAACTCCAACAAGCAGCTAGGACACAACTACAACATACCTCTACTATTTTTAGGGTAAACTAAATACTGCAGATTTTCAACAGCAATAGCATCTCAGGCACATTTTGTGATTTTTGTTGAACTAATTTGGGGAGCTAGGGCACAAATTTGCACTTCTCAGGCTGTTTTCACCAGCTAGCTGTTAAGGCAAAACTTTATGATCTGATTTTCAAAGAATCAAGCTTCATCTTGTCACTTCTATGGCAGCTAGAGCACACTTTCAGACCTGATTTTTCACCAGAAAGCACAGCTATAGAACACTTTAAGCATATTTTCAGCGTTGGTTTCTTCACAACCAAGTTTTTCATTGCTAGGGCAGCATTTTTGTTAAGTTTCCGAGATCATTTTGAGTTGAAATAACTCATTTTCAGATCCGATATTCTGAGCAGGAGAAGGGCATTCAGCTGGCCCTCAGTCCTGATATATTTCGAAAATATCAACTTCAGATTTGACATTTCTCAGACATGGCTCGTAAGATTTATAATTATCATTTTCCCATTATTGCTTCATACCATGGTTCATGGCATACTTTATGCATTGTGTACTTCATAATAAAATTACAGACATCCAAACAGATTAATTTCACACCACAAATCCAAAAAAAAGTGAATAAAATTTATTTTTTACGCTGCCCAGCCGTTTTCCAATGACTAGGCCTGGTCAATACGGACTCGGCCTGGTTGACCGAGTCATTGATGACTAGGCCGAGTCATTGGATGACTCGGCCTGGTCATCAATGACTCGGTCAACCGAGCCGGTTTGCTGGCCTGGTCACACATTTTTTTACCGGCTCGGTTTGACTCGGCCGTTTCCGAGTTGAGCCGGCCTGGTTGTAAAACAAAAAGAAGCTGAGCCATTTTGTTATATTTCATGGTGGGAGTACAATAGGCAAGAAGAAGTGCACCTGGGCTTGCCAAAAGCAAGCTAGACAAATATCAAGTGAGAAAACAAGGTGCCCGGATTATGGAAAGTGACTTCTCCTCTATGCTCTGCGCTGCCCTTGAAATCTAAACTGTTGGCTGGAAATAAATGGCTGCTAGGGCCTCCTCTGGTGCTCAGAAAATTCCGGGAAATTAGTCCTGCGCTCTCCTCCAATAACCCACAAAAACCCACGAAGGAATTGGCCAAATGTTGACCTCAGAATTTCAGCCCAATTTCCCCTAGCTCCTCCAGCTACTGGCTGAGTTGGGACCCCTGTTTGACCCCTCAAATCTACCCAGAAAATTTTGCCAAATTAATCTTGGCCTCTCGATAAACCCAAAAAAACCCAGAAAGGGTTTGCCCTAGTTTTGACGCTCCAAAATTGACCCCAAAATGCTTGGCCCTCTTCTACTGCTGGAAAATGTCGTATGTGATAGTGGGAGCGTTTTCTGCTCCTCAAAGGCTAAGAACTCTCCTCCAATCAAATCCCAAACAATTCCAGCTCCTCAATCCCACTCACCGAGCCTCCCCACAAATAGCTCCACCACCCTCTGCGCAGTCCTGGGGAAAAAGACGCAGGCCCAACCACACCAATTCGTTCTGCTGAGAAAAGCACCTCTACTCCTGGAAATTCCCTCCTTCCGCAAGTATTTGTGTGAGGAAACAACCCAACAACAACAAATCTCCTCTCCGACCCAATACCTCTCCAAGCTCTGCGTAGCTCCTTTTTCTGCGTCCCACTGGTGCCAGGAATTTGTGCTACTGCATGGTATCCTCCCAGCTACCAAAGAAGAGTAGAATTTGCCTCCCTAGGGTGGCACTCGTGGTCCACCGAAGAAGAGGGTGAGATTTCCCCTTGGAAACCTCTGGTGCTAAACAACACCTGTGACTCAGCTAAACAACGTGAGCAACAATGTGTAAAATTACAAATTATCAAAAGTGCTCTATGCTTCCTTCAACCCCCTATTTATAATTGTTGCCTCCTTTTTCCTTGTGGGTCCCTTAGCCAACTATTTTGACCCCCTTCCCACACATTTGACTTTTTCTCCAAGGGGTGTGTATTCCATGAGGGGTGGCCCCCACATTCCAATAAGGTTGGACTTTTGGATTTCTCCTAAGTCCCATGTACCCAAAATGTATCCAATGCCCAGATTACAAAATTGTGTTAGGCTTAGCACTTCCCCAATAAACTCTGTTAATCCTATTAAATGAAAAATCAAAATTGGGGATATTATAGTCCTCCCTGCCAAAAATTGCTTGTCCTCAAGCAATGCCTGAACAAATATCCTCTCTAGTTGTTGCTCCTCCACTGTCACTTGAAAATGCGCCAGGAACCTAGATGCACCACTGAATCGTCCCTGACCTCTGCACTGTCTTGACATGAAGGAATCCCTCAATACCAGGATCCCAAGCCATCCTATCCAACCAGAAACTCCCCTTGCTCCACTCATTATCTGTCACGGTATAAGTATCAAAAGCCCCCTGCATGCCATCAATGAGTAGAGGATCATGATAATGTGTCACTACGTCCAACTCCTCATGAAGTTGGCCTACCACGTAGGCCATCCCATGCACTCCAAGAGTATACTCTCGAAGATACCACCCAATCCCTACAGAGATAGCGTCTTGCTCACGTGAGCTTCTCTTGATATCATCCTGCTGACCAACCTGCCATGCTAATGAAGTCCCCCACTCCATCAGTGACTTGCTAAAGCCCAATGGAAGATCTGCATGATCTTCCCTTGTAGTAGCTAGCTCATCCCTAAAGGTTATTGAGCTGTGAAGAGCTATAATGCTCAGGTCCCCCGTTAATCTCAGAGTGGTGCCACCATGCTGACGTTGCGCTACTCTGACTATGACATACTCCCCATCGTGTGCGGACTGTATCCTCCTCTCCTGGGGCCTAGTGGCGAAAAATTTGTGAAGGCCAAGCTCATCTTGCCCGGGCATCTCCATGATGCCAATATCTACCCCTCCATTGCCAATCTTGACCCTAAGCAACAACAAGATAAGTTTGCCTCGCCATGCAGTGGAGGTCTCAGTGATCCCCCATGTGTCAAACCCAAGGTGAACTGGATCACCCTCTGCCATGACCCTGCTCATCATAAAGTGGAGTGATCCACCCGCCAACTAGATCCTTGGATCCCCCAACCATACTGGGAGCTCATAACTCCCACTCCTCACGGGATGTCGCTGCGTAGCGCTGCTACCTGCTAGAACCCATCTGGCCCTCATCTTTGACCCCTGTATGTATCCCATGGGTGGACCCCAAGTATCAGGAGTTTGTCCCACACATGCCAACCTACCCTGCTCTTGCCAAACCACGCAGTGAAATCCGCTATCCCAACTCCTGATGATACACCTGGATACTGCTTGGAGTCTGGGTGCCCTCCTGTAGACGAAGTCTACCATCCATTGTCCCTCAGGCTCCTGTGACACCTCAGACTGTCTCGCCAAAAGTGCATCATGCAGTTCCCTCGCAATCAAATCCCCATGTGTGAGCCCAGGAGTGGAACCTATGCTACCTCAGCAATAAACCACGCCATCCCTAAGCCTATATCTGTCAACTCGTGCCTCCACCAAATGTCTCAACTGGAGAGTCATGGGTGGGTAGGTCCCCAAGGGTATGATCAAGAGTCTGCAAGGGTACTGAAGAATAACCCTATGGATGCCCCTCTCTCTGCCTCGGATTTGCTGATAAACCAGTCGAAGACTTGTCTCTGCTGAACATGGCGTCCTCAGGAGCTCAACTGCATCCTTGTCAATCCCAGGTGAGCTGCACCTAACAGTACACCTAATGTCCCTGTCCACAAGTCTCATTGGAGGCAACGCTCCAAGGGCTCGCTGTGCCGCACCATATGCCACTACATAGCACCAAGTACCACCACACTCCTCGACATGCCACTGTATGCTGCATCCTGTCCCTGTACACCACAGGATATCCCTGACTACCGCTATACCACCCTGTACCGTCCCGTGCCTTGTCTATGTCAAGGCACTAGTCACTCCCTGCGTGTACTCAATGTGATGTAAGACACTCCTACTCCACAACGCAATCCAACACACTATGACACACCACCATGCATCTCCATGTCCACCTGTAGACCACTGCTCAACGCTAGATGCTCCCACACATCCCTGGATGTGATGGCCTAGAGCTATGTCTCTACGTGTCAGCCTACACCCAATCATTATCATCACCTCCATCATCACATCACTATACCCGCCGATGAATGGATCTCCACTCCAAATCCTCCCTGAGGGATCCAAGAAGTGAATCTCCCTGTGTTAGTAGTGATGCCACCACTGCTCTGCTTCTTTGCGTCCTCTGTGCCCCACACAAATGTGAAGTATCCCCAACTCCATACAAGGCACCGTATGGTGGCCTGCCAATGCCACCTCCTCCAACAAACTCCTTCCAGAGTATGTTGATCATCCCGTGATCCCGTGTACAATTGTCATACTAAGACAACCCAAGGAGTCTCTCCATAAATTGGTTGGCCCCTGGTGTTGACCGAAACTCCCCTAACAAATGTGCACGCTCAACTGCTAGGTCAACTGTACCATCCAGGTCGTAGTCAACCGGCATACCTGGGAAATGATAGGTAGTCCCACCCGGATCCCAATGCCAGTTTGGGCTTCCAGTATCCCCAGTGCCTAGAAGCTCCTGCTGAGCTACACTCGGGTCCACCACCATCTCCATAGCCCACTCCACCAGGTACCAACTTAGAATCTCTCACCATCCAACCCCAAGAGAGGGATCGAATGCACGAACTCTCGCACATATAACAACCCCAACATGCGGATACTCCACCCTGTGCAACTCCGATCATCTCATCTCGCTATCCAGATCAATGCATGAGATTTGACTAGGTAGCTCCGTCTCTCTCTCTCTCTCTCTCTCTCTCCCCAATTGGCAAAGGTGACCCAACAGTGTTGCTAGCCCCATCTATGTATGCTTGAAGAGGGCTGCTCTAACTCTCCAATGTACCCTCTAACTGTACCATTATGGAATCCAACCATTCCCCAATGTGACCCAAATTGGCTGTTGACTCGACACAAACCACTCTCATGCCCTCCAGCTCCTCGTTCTACGACAGAATAGCCTCTTATACTGATGTGGCCTTCCTTTTTAATGCTAGAAGGTCGGCCTGAAACTGATGACACTGCTGTGTGTGACCATTGTCCAATACCTCTGTATCTCCTGGTGCCTCATCAAGGGTGGATACGTCTCTTGGCACCTCACCCATTTGCTGTGTGCTGCTATCACCCAAAAACTTAGACACGACCCCGGTCACCACCTCAACAGATGGCACTACTGGGGTATGCTCTACTCTCTCCACTAAGATGTCAACCGACATGGTCAAGGAAGTCTCCAACACAGGTGACCCTTGTGTCATACTGGGTGTATCTACTTGCTCCCCACAATCCTGTGTAGATGGTTGCACCCCCACGACCTGTGCAACTCTAGTGTCTCTTTTGTAAGGAAGAGGATAGATCTGGTCCGACACCTTCATCAATTGGGTCAAGAATTCGCACATATTAAATCCCCCTTGAGCCATGGGTCGTTTATGGTTAAACCCGTCACTGTGTATACAGGCACAAATCTTCCATGATCTAGTTGTTCGCCCCACAACTAGCCATGATCATGGCTCTGATACGAGCGTAATTTCTTAATGGAAATATTAAGTAATAACAACCACAAATTTCTTAAATGCAACCAAAGATTAAAACACCGCAAAATAATACCACATTAACAATTTATCCCCAAAGAAGTTGAGCCATTTTATTATATTTCATGGTGGGAGTACAATAGGCAAGAACAAGTGCACCTGGGCTTGCCAAAGGGAAGCTAGACAAATCCCAGGTGAGAAAACAAGGTGCCCGGATGATGGGAAGTGACTTCTCCTCTATGCTTTGTGACATGTGTTGCCTTTGAAATCTACACTGCTGGCTAGAAAGAAATGGCTGCTAGGTCCTCCTCTGGTGCTTAGAAAATTCTGAGAATTTAACCCCGGACCCTTCTCCAATAACCCACAAAAACCCACGAAGGAAATTGCCAAATGTTGACCTCAGAATTGCGGCCCAATTTCCCCTAGCTCCTCTATTTGCTAGCTAAGTTGGGACCCTTGTTTGACCCCTCAAATCTGCCCAGAAAATTTTTCCAAATTAATCTTGGCCTTACCTCAATAAACCCAAAAAAACCCAGAAAGGGTTTTCCCTAGTTTTGACGCTCCAAAATTGACCCCAAAATGCTTGGCCCTCTTCTGCTATTGGAAAATGTCGTCTGTGATAGTGGGAGCGTTTTCTGCTCCTCAAAGGATAATAACTCTCCTCCAATTCCCCTCTAATCAAATCCCAAACAATTCCAGCTCCTCAATCCCACTCATCAAGCCTCCCCACAAATAGCTCCACCGCCCTCTGCGCAACCCTGGGGAAAAAGACGCAGGCCTAGCCACACCAATTCGTTCTGTTGAGAAAAGCACCTCTGCTCCTAGATTCCGGCAATGATTTGTGTGAGGAGACAACCCAACAACAACAAATCTCCTCTCTGACCCAATACCTCTCCAAGCCCTGCGTAACTCTTTTTTCCACGTCTCATTGGTGCCAGGAATTCGTGCTTCTGCGTGGTATCCTCCCAGCTACCAAAGAAGAGTAGAATTTGCCTCCCTAGGTTGGCACTCATGGTCCACCCGAAGAAGACGGTGAGATTTCCCCTTGGAAACCTCTGGTGCTAAACAAGACCTGTGACTCAACTAAACAGCGTGAGCAATAATGTGTAAAATGAAAAATTATCAAAAGTGCTCTATGCTGCATTCAACCCCCTATTTATAATTGTTGCCTCCTTTTTCATTGTGGGTGCCTTAGCCAACTATTTCGACCCCCTTCCCACACAATTGACTTTTCCTCCAAGGGGTGCGTATTCCATGAGGGGTGGAATTTTGTATTTCTCTTTAAGTCCCACATACCCAAAATGTCTCCAATGCCCGGATTACAAAATTGTGCTAGGCTTAGCACTTCCCCAATAAACTTTGTTAATCATATTAAATGAAAAACCAAAATTGGGGATATTACACATGGGAGCACCTCAGCTTGATTTGGGACCCTTGTAGCTGCTTTGAGTTTGGATTTGAGAGCTACCCCCCAAATGATGGATGATCATGAAGCCTGGGTGCACCTTCAGCCTTCTCTTCACCATAACTTGGCATTTGGAGCCCAAAAAGGGCATGACATCATCATATTAGAGACTTACAACTCACACATGTGGGTCTATTTTTGCATTATTTCATGTTGAGCTAATGGGTTGGCTTGTAACCCAAGGATTATTTTATGTTTGCTCATTATCAAACTTGTTTAGGGGTTGCATTTGTTAAATGAAGTGAGGTAGACCTCATAAATAAAAGGTCACCTTACTCTTTCATTTCGTCATCGTTTGTGGATTATTCTGGCCTCTTAGAGAATTTCGGCCTAGCTCTTGTACCTCGCTACTCTTATGGAGATGTGATCTTTGTGGATTTTTTATATTGGGGACTAGTCCTTGTTGTGGAGACGTCATCTTGGGATAAAAAAGGATTGTTCATTGATATCTTGTGAGTACTTTTATAGTTGAATATCTTTTTATGGTTATTGTATGTAATGTATCTTGCTAGGGTCACTGAGTCTTGAACTAAGTTTGTTGAGTTACCAAGTCTTGCCAAGCCCTAGGCTCGCTGAGTCTTTTCCGAGTCCAAGTCTAACATCTTTGGGCATATCCCTACGATGGGATTACATTCCACTTTATTACTCTATTTTGAATTGTGTGTTTAACTTGTGAATACTCCCACATGGATACGAAGCAAAGGTGTATTATGAGGCATTACCCACACCAAAAGCTTTGCAAATTTGAAAGTTGGCTTTGGGGTGCAAGTCCTTGTAATTGCAAATTGTCTTACAATAGTGGCATATTCCTATTATAGGAATTCACTTCACATTAATAATGTCTTTTCTTATTGTGTGTGTTGTGCATAATCCCATGTGGATGACAATTGTGTGACAAAGGTGTATTATGAGCCATTACTACCATGAAAATATTTGAAGCTAGCCTTGGGGTACAAGTCCCAAGGTCGATGTGATAACATATTCCCTAACTCTGATACTAATATCATCGATGATTTTGGTGTCATGTATTGTGGGTCCTCTTTAGATTGTGATGGTTATCTTTCTAATGTTTGTAACTGCAAGCTTTCTTATTATAGGGACATAACCCTATGATGGGATTTCATTCCATATTACTACTCTCCTAATTGTATGTGCACATGTGTTGTGTAGATTCCCACATGGATAAAAATTGTGAAACAATGGTGGTTTATGGCGCATTGCCTACACTAAAGGCTTTTCCTATTTGGAGGTTGGTTCTGGGGTGCATGCCACTAGGTTGATTTAATAGTATCTTGTTTGTTTTGTGGTTGTTTCCATGTGATGTATGTAATTTCAAGCTATCTTACTGTTACCCACCAATATGTGTGTAACCCCTAAGGGATTTTTTTTTCTCATTTGATCTAGATTTCTAGCCAACAACCCCACTTTGATCCACAGATAGCCACTCTCAGTTGTCTCTCGGCTACTCTTCAATCAATCATTTTTGTCATCTAGCCAATTTGCCTGATGGTGGGACTTCAAATTTGAGGTATGCTAATTGTTTTTATATCAAGTTCTTTCATTTAATGGTTAAAGGAATTCTACTGTGGATCTCAGGTTAAATTGGATAATTGACTGCTTTTGATTGTACTCTTGTTCCCTTGCTTCACCTTGTTGGTTATCAACTGCACCTAGTTTAATCAGTGAACCTTCTTGAGGCCTTTTTTTCACTATCCAAGGGGAGCATGAATAGGAGGCACTGATTGATGTTGCATGTCCATAGTAATCCATAATTACCTCTTTCTGTCTTTTCCCTTGCCCCATCTCCCTTCTTCAGGTTGATTGCTCACTACTCACATTCCTTGGTTTCCCTTGTGTATTGTCTTTGCATAAGGGCTTGAAAACTTGGCCCTAAGAGGTTGATGTAGCTTAAAGAAAGATAAAATTCTACATATCCACACTAAAAGAAAAATTGAAAAAGGAAAAATATGGTTGGGACAAAGTGTAAGTGTGTGGACAAAAGCCTAGCCTGAGCTCTACCCCCCTCATTAGCCATCACCTAGTTCCTGACATATCATGATCTATCTAAATAAAAGGAATTTGTAATATCCCAACTCCGATGAGCAATGAACCACAACATCTTTAAGGGGTAATTTGTCATGTCCCTTCTCAAATACATTTGTAACAGGGTGTTGCTACACAATTTTGTACAATTTTGGCTAAGGAAAAGAACCCAACATTTTCGACTTAGGGACTTAGGAGGCAATTCGAATTTATTTGGCTGCTAATGGAATGTGGGGGCCACCCACATGAGAATTCGGACTGGGCCATTTGAATGGCTTGGAGGGAAGTCGAATCGCTGGATGGAGGGGTCCACATGAGGCAAGGAAGGCCCAAGGAGTTATAAGGAGGAAGAAGCTCTCATTTTGGATCAATACTTGCACCTTGCAAACAAACTTACTTGACTGTTCGCTCTGCTATTTAGCTGAGTCAACTAATTGTTTAGCCATGAATCTCTGAAGCGGGAGATTCAACCTTTCCTTCGGGGGACCTTCTGTGCTCGCCCTAGGGAGACAGTTCCATAGTCATTTTAGGAGATCTGAGAGTGTGCTACAACATTCTCATTCAGCCACAAACAAGGAGTGCGTATTTTTGGCTAGCTGGAGAATACACAGGAGGAGCTGGAGCTATCAGAGATCAACGATTTGCCGGGAGAGTTAGAGGACTGAGAGAGCAATAATAGGCCAACATTCTTTGTGAGTTTTGAAGGCAACAAAGCTAGCATTCCACTAGTTCGAATTACTGGGCTTGGGGACAACGGAGAGGGCTAGTCCAACTATTTTTGTGGAGCTTAGGAGCAGGTGCCATAGGTCGGAAGCCCATTTGGGAAGTCAGGGGATTGACAGTAGGGGTTAGTCCAACACTTTGGGACCATTTTCGGGAGGATTTACAGGCAGATTCCAGCAAGCCGAGTTTTGCAGTTGCAGCTGAAGTTGGGCTCCAAGGGGGTCGAATTTCAGAAGTCTAAACCAACCAAAATCCTTCGTGGGTTTTTCTGGGTTTAGGCCAAGGAGTCTGGGGTTAAAAGCATATAATTTTCTGGGCATAGGAAGTGGACCTTTCAGCCATTCGAACTTCAGCAGAAAGGCAGTTTTCTGAGCAACACATTGCAGATTGGTGCAACAGTTGGAGCAGTCATTAGATCGACCATTTTCTCAACTGGGTTTGGTCATGCTTGTCCATCGAGACAAGCCCAGGTGCACCATTCTGTTATCATTTGTAATTTGCCTTCAAAGAAGTAATAAAATGGCTCAGCAGTTCCCTATTTGCAGCATTTCTATGGGTGTTTAATGTGTGTTTCGTTTTTATATTTTGTTGCACATATTATTTGCTTTATATCACTTGTATTCCTATTTAGGAACATTTGAGTGGTGTCAGAGCCTAGTTCTCGGCTCAGCAGTGGGGATTGTCTCCTATGAGAGAAGGGGACCAACAAAACATCACCTACCGAAGGCAGAGGTACAGGGGCAAAGAAAGAGCGCTGGAGATTACTCCAGACACGAAGGACAGAGGGAAAGCAGTGGTAGAAGAGGAGGACATGGTGGAACCCAAGAGCAGGGAAGAGATGGCTTTCGACAGCCTCCTGAGAGCCTTGAATGACTTAGCCAAGGGTTAGAAAGATATGCTGGAAGAGATAAAGTCGCAAAATAGAGAGAGGACCACTCCTAGAGGGTTTCTGTTTGGGGAACTTCTGGGGCCTCTCAGCGATTTGATCATCCGTCACCAGCAGCGCAACACCCATCAGCTAGTGGGCCAACTCGTGCCACACTGCCTTCTTTTGTACCAGTGGCATAAATCGAACCTGCAAGGAGTGAAGACCCCATTTAGATGGGAGACTATTTCAGAGAGTGGCAGTCTATGGATGTAGACTTTAGGGAAGCACTCTCTTTCAGAAATTTCTGCAAGCTCAAGCAGAGTGAGAAGAACAAGGGTTATGGAGGACAGAGAACCCAGAACTACAAGTTGCAGAGGACCATAGGGAAGATGTACTTCCTTACTTTCGATGGCACTGGCAAGTGCATGGCTAGGGCTTGGGTTGAGAAGATGGACACCTACTTCCAACTCAACCGAATGACAGAACAGGAAGCCATCAAGATGGCCACGCTGCACATGGAGGGGGAAGCCCATGGCTGGTGGTTTCATGGCTTGGCCACCCTAGGGCATGCCAATGTGGCTTCTTATGAGGACTTCACCAGGAGGGTGGTGGAGCGTTTTGACTAGAGAGATCCAGAGGCCCATTTCAGAGAGCTGACCCAACTGCGCCAAACAGGCAACCTAGAGCAGTACATCTCAGAGTTTCTACGAGTATCAGTGATGGTTCCGGATCTATCAGAGGCTAGGAGGGTGTACACCTTCATTGAGGGCTTACTTGAGCCCCTGCGTGGACTGGTGAAGTCACGCAGACCCTCCACGCTGCAGGAGGCAGTTTTGTGCACCAGAGATCTATAGGGGGCCATCCCCAAGACTAGGGCACCTTTTCCTGCACGAACCCCTTTTCCACAAAAGGGGCATGAAACTAGACCTCCTCCTCAGAAGACCACACAAGGGTGGGGGAAGCTAGATGATGAGACACAAAAGGACCTCAAGAGGAGGAAGTTGTGCTTCACATGCAGGGAACCCTGGGCACCAGGCCATCGATGCACTGGCGGTAGAGCACACTATATTGAGGTTTTTTTCTAATAGTGACCAGGAGGACGAGGTGGAGCAGAAGTGTGGTGTGGGAGATGGTGAGAGTCGAGCAGATAGAGGACCACCACCACCACCTCCAGAGGGAGGGGCATCCCTTGCCCCATCCGGGGGAGTCCTTGCTTCCTTATGTGGGATTCCCAAATTTTTGACATTGAGGATCAGAGGCACTGTACAGGGGCAGAGGGTGTCAGTCCTAGTTGACAGTGGGGCTACCCACAATTTCATAGATGCCCAGTTGGTTCAGAGGAGGGGCCTCACCATGGCTGAGTTCGAGGGCTTTTCAGTCCTAGTACCAGGTGACCGTACCATACAATGCACTCGATATGTCCCTTCCTTTATAGTAGTTACGGGAAACTACTCGATGACAGACCATTTCTTTGTGGTCGATGTGCTAGGCACCAACGTGGTGATGGGTGTCTAGTCGCGGTATTCCTTTGGGCGAGTCATGATAGATTGGAGGAAGCCAGAGATGGAGTTCATTGGGCCGGATGGCAAACTGGTACTTTTGAGAGGCATGCAGTCTTATCCATCTCAGACAGTCTCGACCCACGGGATGGAGGCAGATCTACGACATGGAGAAATTGCATGGGTAGTAGAGCTGAGGATTTCAGAGGTTGGGGGATAGGCTTAACCATCACCACTAGACATATAGGCTTTGCTGGACAGATATGCAGTTGTGTTTGGGGACATTCCACCAGGGCAGCCACCAGACAGGGGATTTGAGCACACTATTGAGTTGGAGTCGGGTGTGCAGGCAGTGATCACCACCCCTTATAGGCATCCCAAGGCCTATAAGGATGAGATAGAGAAGGCCATTCAGGAGCTGTTAGCATTGGGCCATATTAGGCCAAGTTCCAGTCCCTTCGCTTCTTCAGTAGTACTGGTGAAGAAGAAGGATGGAACCCTTCGTATGTGCATTGACTACTGGGCCCTCAACTGGAAGACACTAAAGAACCGGTACCCCATTCCCCGCATAGATGAGCTGATGGATGAGCTTAGAGGAGCCAAGTACTTCTCTAAGATCGATCTGTGTTCAGGGTACCACCAGATCAGGGTGAGGGATCAAGATATCCCTAAGACAACTTTTCGGTGCCACTATGGGCACTTCGAGTTCCTGGTCATGCCATTTGGGTTGACCAACGCTCCGACCACTTTCCAGTCATGCATGAACCATGTCTTCCGGGATAGTTGAGGAGGTTCATGTTGGTTTTCTTCGATGACATTTTGATTTACAGCTGCACATGGGAGGAGCATCTCCAACACTTGGAGGAGGTACTACGCATCTTGGAGGAGCAACAATTTTATGCCAAGCTATTTAAGTGTGAGTTTGGTTTGACAAAGATGATCTACCTAGGGCATATCATCAGTGCTGATGGGGTGAAGGTCCATGAGGAGAAGATATAGGCCATCCGAGATTTGCCAGTACCCCGAGATGTGACTGCGCTGAGGGGCTTCTTGGGCATTTGCACCTACTACAGGAAGTTTGTCAAAGGGTTCTCACAGCTGGCAACACCCTTGACCGATTTGACCAAGAGAGGGGATTTCGCATGGATTGATGGAGCACAGGCTGCCTTCGATCGCCTCAAGGATGTGATGAGCAGTTGCCCAGTCTTGGCACTTTCGTATTTTTCCCAGCCCTTCACTATGGAGTGTGATGCATTCAGGGTGGGAGTTGGAGCAGTTTTGTCACAGGAGGGGCATCCTATTGCTTTCGAGAGTCGGAAGCTTCTACCACATGAGCTGTCATATTCCATATATGACAAAGAGATGCTTGCCATCATGCATGCATTGGCCAAATTTCAATAGTACTTGGTGGGCAACAGGTTTCGAGTGAAGACTAATCACAACAATCTTCGTCACTTCATGGGGCAGCAGGGCCTCAGTGAAAGGCAAGAAAGATGGGTTAGCGAGGTGCAGGCCTATGACTTCGACATAGAGTATGTGCGAGGAAAGCACAATGTGGTGGCTGATGCTCTATCTCAAAGACCAGCTGGGTTATCCCTCATGAGCATCTGCCATGATTGGAAGGCTCAACTATTGGTGGAGTACTCCAAAAACAGGAGGGCATGCGAGGTCTTGGAGGGTACCCATGCAGATTAGCGTTACCGAGTGATGGATGAGGTCATCTATTACAAGGGGCACATTTTCCTAGTACCCAACTCGCAGTTGAGAGAGAGGGTGCTACAGGCAACACATGATTCACCATTATCCGGGCACCAGGGGTTTTGAAAACCTATGTTGCACGAAACGGGAAACGAGTACGAGTTTCCGAAACGGGAAGCGATATGAAACGCGACCTCCCCAAATTTTGGAAACGGGGAAACGCGAATATATATATATATATATATATATATATATATATATATAGATATAATATTTAAATATATGTATATGTGCAATCATAAAGCATAAATGATACATTATAATTTATTACATTTAAACATTAAGATTAAATTTACATCACATTTACTCATGAATGATCACATAATGAAAATAAAAATATCGGAATATTCAAAAGCAACCTTTATTATATATCCAAATCTCAAAATCAACCTTTATTTATATTAATATATGAGGCTACAAGTACAATAAAGACTATAAGGCTGCAAGAACTATAGAGACAAAAGACTAATCCTCATCATAACTATCCTCATAAAAAATAGAAGCAGTACAACAGTGGATGGTGGTGCTGAAGAAGATGATGCGCCAATTCCACTTCCAGACTTGGCCTCAATATTCAGGGCAGCAAGAGAGAGATCCAAATCAGGATTTTCTGCATCCACATCCCATTCTTTAGAAGGGCCACTGTTGTATTCTGGACCCCTATGAGATGCAAGGCGAAGGTTGGAGTGCACATAAACAAGATCCTCTGCCTTCTGTGAGCCCAACCTATTGCGCTTCATAGAATGAATAAAACCATAAGTGCTCCAATTCCTTTCTGCTGATGAAGAGCTTGCCACTTGTGAAAGAATATGAATGGCAAGGTTTGCAAATGTACACCATTTGCTCCATGACAAATCCACCACCTAACTGGATTCATGGTGCTTCTCTTCTCCAAAGCTGATATATCTGCATAATCATCTATTCCTACAGCAAAACTGGCAAATTCCTCCTTTACCTCCCTGTGTAGATGAGAAGGAAACATTCTCATAAGGGCTTTTTTCACCCCATTAGCCACCTCTCTATCCTTATGGGGTGCCTTCCTCTTCCCATTGCTTTGAGCAATAAGCTCCTCATCATGAAATTTGGGGTTCAAAGCATGTGCTAAAGTGTGCAATGGAGTGTTGAAATTGTTCCACCTATCAACAATGATTTTCTTGACCAAACCAACAAAATGTCATCAACAAACAAAAGTTGTGGAGACTCTTGCAAAATGATTTCCATAGTTTTCTCAACCATAGAATCCATGCCATCATATACCTCTCCTAAGAAAGGTTGGTCAGTGTCAGCACTCCGGAGAAGCTCAAATGCAGGGGTTGTGAACTTTAGCAAGAAATTTACCTTGCTCCACCAATCCTCATCAAGGCACAATCTACGCACCATAGATCCCCGCTCTGAATCTGCTTGTCTCCACTCAATCCAAAGTTGACTCACCACCATAGAAACTAATGCATGCTTAACCTCAACAAGGTGGCGCAACATTAGGAAGTTTGAGGCATATCTTGTCTCAGCAACTTTTAACAACTCCAATTTGGAGTACTCTCGAAATATGGCCTGAGATTGGTGGTGGTTGGTGATGGATTTGACAATCTCCCTTGCTTCCCCTGTGAGTTCCTTTATCTAGGAAACATTGTTGTCGATCTCCTCTAAGATCAGATTCAGATTATGGACAATGCATGGTGTCCAAAAGATGTGGTCATACCTCCCCTCGATAATTAAACCTGCAGCTTTGCAAACTGGTGCATTATCCGTGATAACTTGCACCACCTTGTTAGGCCCTATTTGTTCAATAGCTTTTATAATAACATCAGCAATGAACTGTGCATCTTTCACCTCTCCTGAGCAGTCTTCTGCCTTGATAAACATTGCTCCTTTGGGGGAAGTGGCAATGATATTTATCAATGGTCTGCGCCTTATATCTGTCCATCCATCTGAGACTATGGTAACCCTAGAGCTACTCCAGGAAGAACGAATTGGAGCTAAAATATCCTCCACAAGCTCCTTCTTATTTTTGAGAAGCTGGGTTCTGACTTTCTCATAGTTGGGCCCCTTGTACCCTTGAGGAGCTTTGTTAACTGCCCTTATCATATCTTGCCAGTAAGGAGAGCGAACAACATTGAATGGGATACCACATGCATAAATGCACCTAGCCACTTTGGAATCAGTTTCTTCTCTTGCTTGCACATTCACCAATTTAGCAATTCTGCTATCCTGAACTGAAGGGGATGCCCCTCTAGTATTTTTGGGTGCTGGTTGTTCATGTTGTTGAGTGGGACCGGCTCTCCTCTTTCTTGCTTCAGCTACAATCCTTGGCTCAATGTTAGATGGAGCTTGAGTAAGGTCATCATGCCTTCTCTTAGTACCATCTGCCTCATCTTGCTCTCTTTGATATGCCCTCCTTGCCAATGGATCTGTTGTTTTTGTGCAACTTGCAATCCCCTGTCCTCCTCCATGCAAAAGATGTGCTTTCGCTCTTGGGTAGGAGCCCTTGTACGAATTATTGCAAAGATTGCATTGCCATTCCCATGAGCCACCACTTGCACATCTTTGAATCTTCGTCACATGCCTCCAAAGAGGATAATATTCAGCCCTTGGGTTGGCCCTAGGGCTTGAACTTGCAGATGCACTTTGGCTGGAAGCCATTGCTGCAAAAATAAATTAAAAAAACAAATCTGTAAATAAAAAACGTTTTTCATATTTTTGGCAACATAAACCCTAGAAAAATTGAAGAAATAGTAGGAAAAAACTAACAAAATGAATGTTTCTTACCCAAATATATTTTTTGTAGCTGAAGCTACACCAAAATGCCAGAAAAGAGGAGAAATATGGCTGTAGCTGAGCCAAAAAGCCAAGAATGTCATAGCCGGAAACTCTGCACTCCAAATCTGCTGCTGAAATCTCTTGCTCTTGCTGCTGAAATCTACTTTGCTCACTGCTCAAAACACCCTAGTTGAAACAATTGCTCTCTTCCTCTCTTCTCCTTTGCTAAAATCGCTAGTCTCCAAGAGAAATGACTTGCTGAATAGTGTGATGAGAGAATGAGACAAAGTTCACTTTTATAACTTTAGACAGGCATCTAGAAGCAACTAGAAGTCACTAGGATAACCTAAGAATAAATTAGAAAACAAATTAAAAAAAAAACAAAAAAAACGCAAGTAAATGTTGAAATGTGAGTCGTACGGCCGTGAAACGCGTTTCCGGTCGTACTGGCCACGTTTCAGTGTTGTGAAACGTGGCAGTACGGCTGGAAACGCATTTCACGGTCGTACCACACGCGTTTGAGCATTTCGTACTCGTTTCGGTACAGAAACACCCTCTTGCCCTACGTTTTTTGCAACATAACGGAAAACATATATGGTAGTCAAGGAGAGATTCACATGGAAGGGCCTCAAGGGGGACGTGTTGAAGCATGTACAGGAGTGTGAGGCATGTCAGAGGAACAAGGGGTGCTGATCCACCCCATAGGATTGCTACAGCCACTCCCTATCCCCGAGGGGAAATGGGAAAGTATCTCTATGGATTTCATCACAGGGCTTCCCATAGTGCAGGGGAAGGACTACATCTACGTAGTGGTTGATAGATTGACCAAATATGCCCACTTTTTCGCCATCCCCACCAGATACACAGCTGCACAAGTTGCAGAATTGTTCTTTCGGAAGATTTTTTAGGTTGCATGGGCCTCCCAAGAACATTGTGAGTGACAGGGACAATAGGTTTAGGGGAGGCTTTTGGTAGGAACTTTTCAGATTGGTAGGGACCGAGCTCACTCCTAGCACCAGCTACCATCCTTAGACAGATGGCCAGATCGAGAGGGTTAATCAGTTGCTGGAGGGGTACCTGAGGAACTATGTGACTGGTCAGCAGAGGGCTTGGATTTGGTGGTTGCATCTGGGCGAGTACTGCTACAACACCACTCACCACATGTCCATTGGTATGACTCCTTTCCATGCTTTATATGGATATGATGCATTATTTTTTGCTAACATTGTTTTTAGAGACAGTCGGGCCCCAAAGGTCAAAGACTGGGTCCAAGAGAGCCAAGACATCCTCAAGGCTCTCAAAGATAACTTGGTGATAGCCCAAAATCAACAGAAGGTGTACGCAGACTGGCATAGGACGAAGAGGCATTTCGAGGAGGGGGACTTGGTGTACCTTCGGCTACAGCCTTACAGGCAGTTCATGTTGAAGCAGAATGTTAGAAAATTATATATTACATAGCAATGGAACACATAAAATATTGCAGAAATATAAACACAGAAAACACATAAAACAAGAGAGACACAGATATACGTGGTTCACCCAGTTTGGGTTACGTCCACGGAGAAACAACCAGTCTTTCCTTTTATATTATCCAACAAAATGAAGAGATACAACCTACAACAGATCCGCTGTAACACCCTCTTCGCTCTCAATCTCCTTTCTCTTCCTCACTCAGAATCCAGATATACATAGATGCAATACAATTCCCTCATATATAGTGAGGGGTTGCCTTTTAGGGCAAAAAACCCTAAATTAAACATAACTTCTACCGTTAGATCATTCGCCTAATGAACGGCCTAGATTGACTAGAAATTACTAGACTTTTACAAGGCAATTTTACATCTATTTTTAGCTTCGGGGGCACTGCCCCCGAACCCCTGTTGGGGGACCGCTGGCCCTCGGACCCCCTAGCCGGGGGGATTTACCCCCACGGACCCCCCAGCCAGGGGGGATTTACCCCCTCGGACCCCCGCGGAGGGGACAAGTCTCCCCCGCACCCCCCCCCGCATGGAGGGGTGTATAGTCTTCCTGGGGTATACATCCGGCTGAAACCTTTGAAAACAAAAGATAATCAAGCTCCACACCCAACAATCTCCCACTTGGAGACTGATTATAGCAACTCCACCGCTGCTTCATTTGCTAGACAATGACTCCACTTTGGACCTCGCTGTTTCTCATCTTCTTCATCATACTTGAAGACCAATTGAAACTGAGCAGATTCTCAGTTTCTCCCTGGTTACAACTTTTGTTAACATATCTGCAGGATTCTGGCTAGTGTGTATCTTTTCCAGCTTCAACTGTCCATCTTCCAATGTTGACCGTATGAAATGGTACTTGAGCTATATATGCTTAGTCTTGGAATGAAATGCAGAGTTCTTTGCAAGATGTATGGCACTCTGGTTGTCACTGTATAACCTTACCAACTCCTGCTTTTTACCCAATTCATCCAGAAACCTTTGTAACCAAATCATTTCTTTACTAGCCTCTGTAGCAGCAACATACTCTGCTTTTGTTGTTGAAAGTGCAACAACACTTTGGATTTTTGAAACCCAACTGACAGCTGTTCCACCTACAGTAAACACATACCCTGTTGTGCTCCTTCTGTTATCTCTATCACCTGCCATATTTGCATCAACATATCCCTGTAGAGCAATGTTTGAACCACCAAAGCATAATGCTTGATTTGTGGTACCTCTCAAATACCTGAGAATCCACTTCACTGCCATCCAATGTTCTTTTCCTGGATTGTTCATGTCCCTGATTACAACTCCCATTGCATGTGCAATATCAGGCCTTGCACAGACCATTGCATACATTAAGCTTCCAACTGCTGATGCATATGGAACTTTAGACATATGAGCCATTTCTTCCTGAGTCTTGGGACACGCCTCCTTACTTAATTTGAAATGGCTAGCCAAAGGTATACTAACTAGTTTTGCATTCTGCATATTAAACCTTTTCAACACCTTTTCTATGTACTCACTTTGAGACAATGTTAATTTGCGATTCTTCCTGTCTCTAGTTATTCTCATACCAAGGATTTGTTTTGCAGCACCCAAATCCTTCATTGCAAATGAGTTTGCCAATTTCCTTTTGAGCACATTTATTTCCTGCATGTTAGAACCTACAACAAGCATGTCATCTACATACAATAACAATATAATATAGCTGCTATCATTTTGCCTTTTGATTGATCAGAGTGACATCTAGTATAACCTTGTTTAGACATAAACCTATCAAATTTTAGATACCACTGCCTTGGAGCCTGTTTTAAGCCATACAAGCTCTTCTTCAACCTGCACACTAGTTTCTCCTTTCCTTTTACCTCATATCCTTATGGCTACTGCATATATATCTCTTCCTCCAAATCCCCGTGGAGAAAGGTTGTCTTTACATCTAACTGCTCAAGATGCAAATCTTCAACTGCTATTAGACTTAAAATAGTTCTGATTGAAGTCATTTTAACAACAGGAGAAAATATTTCATCAAAATCAATACCTTTCTTCTGTGCAAACTCCTTCGCTACAAGTCTAGCTTTGTACCTCTGTTTTCCTCCATCTTCTTCCTTCAGCCTGTAAACCCATTTATTCTGCAATGCTGTTTTACCTGCAAGCAACCTGACTAAGTCCCAAGTCTGGTTATGTGCTAAGGAGTCCATCTCTTCTTTCATGGCTTGCTCCCACTTCTTCCTGGTTTCTACCTGCACTGCTTCTTCATAACATTCTGGTTCACCAGAATCAGTCAACAATACATAATATAATGAAGGAGAGTATCGTTCAGGGGGTCTACTTATCCTGGTAGATCTTCTAACACCGCTTTCAGGTGTTTGAAGTGTTTGTTGCTGTTGTGGTTGTTCTGGCCGTTGATCATTATGATTTTCAGACACCATCACTTTTCCTGTGATATTGTCAAGCACTGTGTATTCTCTGTTTTCTTTTTCCTGTTTCTTTTCCTGCAACTGATTCTTATACAAGACCTTTTCATTAAATATTACATCTCTGCTCCTAATGATTTTGTGATTTTCATAATCATATAAGCGATAACCAAAATCATTAACACCATATTCAATAAAGGTACATTTCTTTGATTTTGCCTCAAGCTTTGTTCTATTTTCTTTATTAATGTGGACAAAGGTTTCACAACCAAAAGTCTTTAAAAATGGGTAGTTTACCTTTTTACCTGTCCATGCCTCCTCTGGAATACCACCATCCAAGGAAGTTGAAGGCCCTCTGTTATTAGATAAACAACAATATCTACAGCATCTGCCCAAAATTGTAAAGGCAATCTTGCATGCAATCTCATGCACCTTGCACGCTCCATGATTGTCCTGTTCATCCTTTCTGACACACCATTTTCTTTTGGTGTTCCTGGAACTGTCTTCTCTCTGTGAATTCCATTCTCTGAACAGTACCTATCAAACTCTTTGCTGCAATATTCACCTCCATTATCTGATCTGAGACACTTCAACCTTTTCCCTGTCTCATTTTCAACCAAAGAAAGTATCAAATACATCAGATTTATTTCGAATACAATAAATCTAGTTTCTTTTGGTTGCATCATCAATAAAAGTAACATAATAACGAGAGCCACCAAGAGATGATACCTGAGCAGGTCCCCATACATCTGTATGCACAAGCTCTAATTTTTCACTCTTCTTTTCTTTCCCAACTCTAAGGAATCTGACTCTTCTGTTTTCCATAAACACAATTCTCACAGAATTTTAAATCAACATGATTCAAACCTGGCAACAAATTTCTTGAGTGAAGAATTTGCATCTCCTTCTCACTCGTGTGCCCGAGCCTATGATGGCACAATGTCGTATCTTCTCCTGCAGAGATTAAAGCATTAACAGAATTAGAAATACCATTGCATAAATACAATGTACCAACCTTTTCTCCTTTCGCTATTACCAGGGATCCTTTAGTGACCTTCCAGGTTTTATCTGTGAAAGTAGTTACGCAACCTTCACCTCCCAACTGCCCTGTTGAAATCAGATTTTTCTTCAGATCTGGAACATGCCTTACCTTCTTCAATAGCCATTGATTTCCATTTTGCTGTTTTATGAAAACTGTACCCATTCCAACGATTTTACAGGGTTTATCATCACCCAATCGAACTTGTCCAAAATCTCCTTGAACATAATCATGAAAATGTTTCTTATCAGGTGTGGCATGGAATGAGGCCCTTGAATCTATCACCCAGGCATCAATAATATTTTCTAATGAAAGAATCAAAGCATCTTGCAACACATCACCTGTTACATTCGCTTCATGATTAGTTTCTTGCTGCGCATCTCCTTCTTTTCCCTTCCGAGACTTGCAGTCTTTCTTCAGGTGTCCTTTCTTCCTGCATTTCCAGCACACTATCCCCGATCTGGACTTGGATCTGCCTTTCTTGACTTATTGCGATATCCTGGGCTCATTCCTCTTTCCATTTTTCTTCCCCTAGTCTCTGTAGTCAAAGCATTACCTGATGTCTCACCGGAGCTTTTCTGTCGCATTTCCTCGCTAAGGATTGCACCGACAACATCATCAAACTTTAAAGTACTAGATCCAGACACAGAGATACTAACGGCCATAACTAAACCATTCCAACTTTCTGGCAATGAGCACAGAAATAACAGAGCCCTAACTTTCATCATCAAAATTTACCCCTACAAAATTTAACTGACTTGTAACAGTGTTAAAATCATTTAAATGAACTACAACAGATCCACCTTCTGACATTTTCATATTAAATAAACGCTTCATAACAAATACCTTATTTGAGGCCGAGGGTTTTCATATAGTTTGGCCAATGCCGACATTAAACCCTGTGTTGTCGTTTCCTTTGAAATATTAAATGCTACCGACGCCGCTAGGCACAGCCGTATTGTTCCAAGTGCTTTTCTGTCCAGAATATCCCATTCTGTGTCTGTCATACTCGTTCGCTTCTTTGTCTTTCCGCTTAATGGTAGGTACAGATCTCTCCGATATAGATAATCTTCCATCTGCATCTTCCACAGTTGGTAGTTTTGGCCGTTGAATTTTCGACCCTAAACCTACCATCTTTCGCCATTGCTCCCACTTGAACCAGGAACCCTTCTCTCTTGCGAGTTTATCAGCCAAATAGACCTTCGGCTCTGATACCAGTTGTTAGAAAATTATATATTACGGAGCAATGGAACACATAAAATATTGTAGAAATATAAACACAGAAAACACATAAAACAAGAGAGACATAGATATATGTGGTTCACCCAGTTTGGGCTACGTCCACGGAGAAACAACCAGTCCTTCCTTTTATATTATCCAGCAAATTGAAGAGATACAACCTACAGCAGATCTGCTGTAACACCCTCTTCGCTCTCAATCTCCTCTCTCTTTCTCACTCAGAATCTAGATATACATAGATGCAATACAATTCCCTCATATATATTGAGGGGTTGCCTTCTAGGGCAAAAAACCCTAAATTAAACATAACTTCTACCGTCAGATCATCCGCTTAATGAATGGCCAGATTGACTGGAAATTACTAGACTTTTACAAGGCAATTTTACATCTATTTTTAGCTTCGGGGGCACTGCCCCCGAACCCTCGCCGGGGGACCGTTGGCCCCCGGACCCCCCAGCCGGGGAGGATTTACCACCCCTCGGACCCCCGCGGGGGGGACAAGTCCCACTCGCCTGGAAGGGTGTACAGTCTTCCTGGGGTATACATCCGGTTGAAACCTTTGAATACAGAAGATAATTAGGCTCCACACCCAACATAGAAGGGGGCTGAGAAGCTATAACCACGCTTCTATGGGCCCTACCGGGTGATGAGACGAGTGGGAGAGGTGGCCTATGAGCTAGAGTTGCCTCAGGGGAGCAGGATCCACAATATATTTCATGTCTTATGCCTTAAAAAGGCGCTGGGACAACAGGTGACATCTACAGCTGATTTACCCCCACTGGATGATGAGGGCCATTTGGTTTTGGAACTTGAGGCCATCTTGGAAAGTAGGGAAAGGAAACTGAGGAGTAGGACCATCAAGGAGTTCTTGGTGCGTTGGAAGAACTTGCCAGATGAGGTTGCCACCTGGGAGGGTGAGCACATTTTGGAGCACCCAGCTTTGAAGTTGCTTGAGGGAAAGCAACATTTGGGAGGGGAGGACTGTCATGTCCCTTCTCAAATACATTTGTGACAGGGTTTTGCTACACAATTTTGCACAATTTTTGCTGAGGAAGAGAACCCAACATTTTCGACTTATGGACTTAGGAGGCAATTCGAATTTATTTGGCTGCTAGTGGAATGTGGGGGCCACCCACATGAGAATTCGGACAGGGCCATTTGAATAGCTAGATGGAGGGGCCCACATGAAGCAGGAAGGCCCAAGTAGTTATAAGGAGGAAGAAGCTCTCATTTTGGATCAATTCTTACACCTTGCAAACAAAATTACTTGACCGTTCGCTCTATTGTTTAGCTGAGTCAACCGACTATTTAGCCACTAATCTCTCAAGCGGGAGATTCAACCTTTCCTTCGGGGGACCTTCCGTGCCCGCCCTAGGGAGACAGTTCCATAGTCATTTCAGGAGATCTGAGAGTGTGCTACAACATTCTCATTCAACCACAAATAGGGAGTGCATATTTCTGGCTAGCTAGAGAATACGTAGGTGTTGGAGCTATTAGAGATCAGCCATTTGCCAGGAGAGTTAGAGGACTGAGAGAGCAACAATAGGCCAACATTCTTTGTGAGTTTTGAAGCCAGCAGAGCCAGCATTCCAGCAGTTCGAATTAGTGGGCTTGGGGACAATAGAGAGGGCCAGTCCAACAGTTTTTGTGGAGCTTAGGAGCAAGTGCCATAGGTCGGAAGCCCATCCGGGAAGTTAGGGGATTGACAGTAGGGATCAACCCAGCACTTTGGGATCATTTCTGAGAGGATTTACAGGTAGATTCCAACAGGCCGAGTTTTGCAGTTGTAGCTAAAGTTGGGCTACAAGGGGGTCGAATTGCAGAAGTCTAAACTAGCCAAAATCCTTCATGGGTTTTTTTGGGTTTAGGCCAAGGAGTCCAGGGTGAAAAGCATATAATTTTCTGGGCATAGGACGTGGACTTTTCATCCATTCGAACTTCAGCAGAAAGGTAGTTTTCTAGGCAGCACAATGCAGATTGGTGCATCAATTGGAGCAATCATTGGATCAACCATTTTTTCACCTGGGTTTGGTCATGCTTGTCCACTGAGACAAGCCCAGGTGCACCATTCTATTATCATTTGTAATTTGCCTTCAAAGAAGTAATAAAATGGCTCAGCAGTTCCCTATTTGCAACATTTTTGTGGGTGTTTAATGTGTATTTCTTTTTTATATTTTGTTGCACAAATTATTTACTTTATATCACTTGTATTCCTATTTAGGAACATTACATAATTGAAGCATATATTAAATTTTGTAACCCAAGCTATGCTTGAAAAGAAAAATATCATTAAAGTAAAAGACACATTTGAAGGGTGGTAAAAGTAGGCCAAGGAAAGGGGTAACTTAGGTCCCACAATTGCTCCCTCTTCACATCATATTGCTCAAGGACATCAGTAACATAGATGGTACACCACAGTGGCATCCTCCATGAAGCCAAACCCTAAACGATTTCACTCTTTCACTTATACCTTCTGATTTATGGGTTAGCCTAGGAACTTTTCCTCCCTTCGAGGTTGGAAGCACCCAATAGGGCCCATTGATAACCCTCCCATACTTAAGTGGGGTAACTTCTTTACAACTCTTAAGCTAGAAGGACATTTAAATATGAGGTTTGTGTGATGTACTTTAGTGCCTTGTTCCATTAAATATGGCCCATTTTGATACATTAATGGTTTGAGGTACCTTTGATGTTGATCTCACTTGATTCCATAAGTTGTGTTAGGTGTCTTCTCTAGGTTTCATTGGCCATCCCTTGAGGGATTAGAGCATGCTTCTTCAACACTTCAAAGAGGAGATCTAACCCACACATGACTCCACTAGAGATCTTCCAAGCAGGTCATATACTTTTTGGAGGGATGTTGGGCCATGTGATGATTTAGCAACATAGAGTGTATCATCCTCTTCTTTAGTACCTTTGACATTGAGCATCATATTTGGAACGCTGCTTCTATAGTTGATGTACTCCAGGACTCCACAGGATGCCTCTAGGTTGGCTTTGTACCCTAATTGATGGATGTTTCCCCGTGGATGATGATTTGTTATGATTGGTCATTAGGGCCCCTTCGGAGGGGCTTGTACTCCTGGACTGAGGATGTTTCCTTTAGAGCTATGCCACCATCATTTTAGAGCTTTGAGATGTGATGTATGCATCCAATTTGCATGAAGTCATGGAGAGGATGGACCACTTGATGCTATTGGTGGTTTATTGATGAATGAGCACCTTATTTGGACCATGAAGATGACTTGATGATGTTTAACATACTTGGAGGTGTCCCTTGCATCTTTTTCATGGGAGAGAGGCCCTAATTGAGCATGACATCACCTTGTTTAGCCTCGTGGCTCATATGTCTGGGGTAATTTAACTCTTTTATTATGTTTTTAAGTTGAGATGACTATATTTTGGGTCGACACGTGACCTTTAAATTTATCATGTGGATTACTTGTGTTTTGGGACTCCTTAGCCTAATTTGTATGGGTATTGACTTAACCTAGCATTGTATAAATAGGCGAGTGAGTTGAATTCCTCATTTGAACATAACAACATATTTCTCTCTTGTAAATCAACTTGTATGCTTGGTGCATAATGGAGGCCTAGTTGGGCTTACTAGGCCTAGGGTTTCTAGCTTTGGTTGGATCGAGCTCTTCTCTTGGAATTTTATGGTGGATTTGTTGATTTGTGTAGTTTGGGAGGTACTCCCACAACCCTACGATACTGGGTTTGGGAGAAGTTGACCCACAAAGGGCTTTGTGGGTTGTGTACCCAAGCAGTGGGTTTTGTACTGTAATGTTCCTATCTAGGAAAAACAGTGATATGCAAAGCAATAAACAAATTCAACGCCAGAAAATTCGAACAATCAGCAAACACCCATAGAAACACCATAAATAAGAACTAGCTAAGCCATTTTATTAATTTTCTTGGAGCAAGTACAATAGTGTTGGAGAAGTGCACCTTGGCTTGCCTAAATGGCAAGCATGACAAAACCCAGGTGATCAATAAACAACCCAAATGCTACACAACTGCTGCTCCAAAGATGCTCTGCGTTGCCCAGAAATCTACATTGTCTGCTGGAAACCCCACCTCCGGTGCTCAAAAAATGCTGCAAAATTAGCTTCAATCTCAACCAAAACCCACCAAAACCCGAAAAGGGTTTGGCCTAATTCTGACCCCTGAAATTCGGCCTCCAAATACCAGGTCCTCCTCCAAGTGCAGGGAAATACGGGCTGCCTGTAGCTTGCTGGAAAAGTCCTCCAAATCATTCCCAAAGGTTGAGATGCTCCCCTCTAATGTTTCCTAAACTTCTCCCGGCGAACCCCAGCTCTCTAACTCCTCCCCCAAGCTGTGTGCCCAGAGAAAGCTCTTTGCGCAAGCCCAAGAAGCTGCAAATCGAACTGCCCAACAACAGCAATCTCTGTCTCTGAAACTCTCCCAAAAGGCTGATCCTCCATTGAGTCTCCAATACCAAAATTCTCTCGATAAATGTTGCCTGGAAGATCCACAAAACAATCCCTGTGTGCTCCCTTCTTGCGTCCTCCAGAAACACACACTAGCTGGGCCAAAGGCTGAATGATGTGCTCTGAAATTCCTCCAGCTCTCCTCCAAGGTGGTACGATTTTCCTTCCTAGGGTGGCACTCGAAGTCCCCCAAAGAAAGGTTGAGTTTCCCGCTTGGAAAACTCGGTGCTAAACAACTAGTAACCCGACTAAGCAACTCGAGCAACAAAATGAGTTTGATAGACAAAAGACCCCTTGAGTAGATGAGCTCCTCCTATTTATAATTTCGTGGGCCTTCCTCCCCATGTGGGCCCCTCTTCCTTGCCTTTCGATTTCCCCTCCAAGGCCATTCGAATTCCACACTTGGCCAAGTGCGTTTTTCCCATGTGGGTGGCCCCCACATTCCACTAACAAAATAATTTGGCCTCTTTCTCTCCTAAGTCCTTAAGTCAAAATTGGATGGGTTCCAAAGTCACCAAAAATTATCCAAAATTGTGGGAGATTAAACCTGTGACAAAATAATTTAGGAAGGGACATTACAGTCCTCCCCTCCCAAATGTTGCTTGCCCTCAAGCAACTTCAACGTTGGATGCTCCAAAATGTGCTCACCTTCCCAGGTGGCATCCTCATCTGGCAAGTTCTTCCAATGCACCAAAAACTCCCTGATAGTCCTTCTCCTTAACTTCCTATCTCGAGTCTCCAGAATAGCCTCCAGTTCCAAAACCAGATGCCCCTCATCATCTAGCGGGGGTAAATCTACAGTTGTTGCCACCTGTGTTGATTTGGGGTAGCATCAGATGTGCTCTAGCCACGAAATTTGGTGGAGAGTTTGGGGCACATGAGATCTCCAATACCCAGAAAGGGTTTGGGCAAATTCTAAACAAAATTAATATTTTTAATGGAGTCCCTAAGTTTAAACTTAGGGAAAATAAAATATTAATGTGTATTAATATGAATCTGTGTTAGAGTGGTTCAAAAGACATGGATCAAGCCAGATCTAATCTTAGTCGTTGATTAGGGACTTAATCTCGGCCATTGAATCGTCAACAGGAAAAGTATAAGAGGAGGCTTGAGGGTCACTTGGAGAACACATCAGATGATCAGTGATTCTATTCTCTAGAACGGGGTTTGCTAAGAGAGATAGAATCAGTGATCAGGAGAGCAGCTGAGGGGCATTGAGTACATAGGAACAGAGAAGGCAGAGATTGTGTTGGGAGAGCAGCGCAACAGCCTAGGAGGGTGACGCAGAGCCAACAAGGGCTCAAACAGGGCCACGCAGAGGCATCCAAGTGCTGCACAGAGCACCAGAGGGGCCAGCGTCGCTGACGCAGAGGCTTCCAGAGCTGACGCATGGCCTCTTGGGGTTGACGCAGGACCGGCGTGAGACAGAGAGGGGCTAACGCAGTCCAGATTGGGCAGACGCTGGGGTTGGAGGAGTAGTTTTGTGCTGAGAAGCTGCTGGAAGGGTTTTCCAGGGTTTCAGCCAGGAGATTTCTCTCAAACTGTGAGGTGTAGCTGCTAAGGAAATTCTCTGTTGGGTAGGCCAATTATGACACCCAGATTGTACTTTGATATTGCTTAATAAGAAAACCCTCAAATAGCTGCACCGGTTTTCCCGCAGTGGGTTTTTCCGGCGACATTGGTCCAAAAATAATGGTGTCATGTGGTGTGTTTGTTCTTGTTTCTTTTAGTTGCTGATTTGTAATACGTTGAGCATGCATTGGTGTTTATTTTCAGTATTTACTTTGTAAATAACTTGTTAAAGAAAAAATTAACAGGTAGGTAGGAATAAATCAAAAGAAGTGCATGAAGGGTTTCTAAATTAAGTAAACTTAGAAACTTCAACACGGTATCAGAGGGTGATTGCAGATCATAGGAGGACTAAAAGACATCAGCCAAGAGGAGCAATAGCAGCAGAAAACAACTGTCCCGAGGTGACCGAAGTTGTTTCTAGTAGCGCAGAAGCAAAGAAGTGTGATGCAGAGCCAGCGTGAGGCTGAGAGGGGCTGATGCAGTTCACAGAGAGGCAGTTGCTAGAGTCTAGAAGGTTGCAGAAATATTGCAGAGTGGAGCTGGTGAGGTACTGTAGTCAGAACAGTACCTGACAGAGCAGGGCCAGAGGAGTTGTTACCGAGGGTTTCTAGCTGAGGAACCTGGATCAGCAGTGCAGTTGCACAAGACGATCAGAGTAAGGGCCATCTCGACAAGCAGCAGAAGGATTTCCAGGAGGGAAATCAGGACTTAGAGGGAGTCCAGAAGAGAACTTTTAGACAGGAAGTAGAGACTCAGAGGAGTCGAACAGAGAACTTCCAGGAGGGAAGTAAAGGAGTGTCATGGCACTACACGGGGTAAGAGACCAGGATAGACTAGACGGAGCATCAAACTTCGCAGTCAGGAAAGCCAGAATCTTATCAGTGCTTGACAGGAATCGTGTCAAGAACTTCGCCTTGAAGGTTATAGCTATCCCAGTCATCCCCAATGATAACAACAAGTACGAAGAGGCGATGGCAAGGGCCAAGTGCATTATCTTTGACGGGGTCAAGGATCATGTGGTACCACATATAGCCGAGAAGGAAACGACAATTGAGATGTGGGAGGCTCTCAAGAACCTGTACCAGCATACTTCTGTGCAGAGAAGAATGCTGCTCAAGAACCAGATGAGGTCATATCAGATGAAGAAGGGTCAATCGATTGACACCTTCCTCAGAGGACTGAATGAGATCTGAGACCAGTTGACTGCTATAGGAGCAACACCGGATCAGGAGCTTATGGTGAGGACAGCCCTGAATGTTGTCTCAGAAGATTGGGAAGTGTTTGTCCAGAGTATCCTGGGCAGAGGGACTCTCCTAGCTTGGGACGAGATGTGGGCAGCTCTTCTCCAGGAAGAGATCAGACGATAGTGGAAGACAGGTAGCAACAACAAGGGGATCAAAGTTCAGCAGGAGGAGGAGGATGTGGCCCTAGCATCTGAGGGAAAGCAGGAGAAGCGGAAGAAGAAATATCTCTCCAAAATCAAGTGCTTCCACTGTGGGGAGATGGGTCATTATGCGACCTAGTGCCCAAGGAAGAAGAGTAAGGGAGAGTCCTCCGAGATTAAGGTAGCGCTAGCACGGGCAGAGAAGGAAGTTTTGACAGACGATGATTGTGCCATGAGTGCACGCACGCCACTTGAGCGAAAGTGGGGAGACATTGAGCTGTAGTCAGGTGGACTACAGGCGATGAGGGGCAGGATCCTCGAGGTATCCAACCTCTTGGATTAGACCTTGCTACGCGAGCCTCAACGAGGAGTAGCACGACTGGCTGAGTGGGTAGAGACGGATGCGGATGGAGCGACAGAGGGAGCTACAGTGCAGGAGTTCCGAGACAGCGCAGAGCTAGCAGGCTGCAGCAGTGCGAGAGGCATAGGAGTGTTGCACCATTGCAGGAAGGCATAACGAGGTGTGCAATGGTGCGAGATGCAGGGAGTTGTTGCAGCAACACAAAGGTCAGAGAGAGGGAGCAATTGTAAGCGGTAGAGGGAGCTTCAGCATCAGTGGGCGTTTCTAGCCCAACAGGGAGGTCAGTTACTTACTTCTCAGTAACTGAGTTGCAGTGCAACAGTGAGTAACACGATGCAGCATGATGAGAAGAGGTGCAGTGCTGGGAGAAATGACCAGCAACAACACAAATGCAGAGGGAGCTGTCGTACAGATGCAGCAGTGGCAGTGGCAGAACCATGGGCAATAGTACAGGAGGCAGCAATGCAGAGGATGTTGGGCAGGAAGGCCTAGCATCAGCATAGGTACCAATGCCGGATGATCAAAATAATACTCAGTGAGCAGTATTGCTAGAGCACAATCCTCGCTAAGAGGGAGTGTTGATTTGGGGTGGCATTGGATGTGCTCTAGCCACGAAATTTGGCGAAGAGGTTGGGGCACATGAGATCTCCAATACCCAGAAAGGGTTTGAGAAAATTCTAAACAGATCAGGAGATATTAAAATAATTAATATTTTTAATGTAGTCCCTAAGTTTAAACTGAGAGAAAATAAAATATTAATGTGTATTAATATGAATCTGTGTTAGAGTGGTCCAAAAGACATGGATCAAGCCAAATCTAATCTTAGCCGTTGATTAGGGACTTAATCTCGGCCGTTGAATCGTCAACAGGAAAAGTATAAGAGGAGGCTTGAGGGTCACTTGGAGAACACACCAGATGCTCAGTCATTCTATTCTCTAGAGCATGGTTTGCTAAGAGAGATAGAATCAGTGATCGGGAGAGCAACTGAGGGGCATTGAGTATAGAGGAACAGAGAAGGCAGAGATTGTGCCGGGAGAGCAGCGCAGCAGCCCAGGAGGGTGACGCAGAGCTAACAAGGGCTCAAACAGGGCCATGTAGAGGCAGCCAAGTGCTGCGCAGAGCACTAGAGGGGCCAGTGTAGCTGACGAAGAGGCTCCCAGAGGTGACGCAGGGCCTCCTGGGGTTGACGCAGGCCAAGAAAGGCTGACGTAGGGCTAGCGTGAGTCAGAGAGGGGCTGATGCAGTCCATATTGGGCAGATGCTGGGGTTGCAGGAGCAGTTTTGTGCTGAGAAGCTGCCGGAAGGGTTTTCCGGGGTTTCAGCAAGGAAATTTCTATCAAACTGTGAGGTATCGCCGCTAAGGAAATTCTATGTTGGGTAGGCCAATTACGGCACCTAGATTGTACTTTGATATTGCTTAATAAGAAAACCCTCAGATAGCTGCACCGGTTTTCCCACATTGGGTTTTTCCGGGGACATTGGTCCAAAAATAATGGTGTCACGTGGTGTGTTTGTTCTCGTTTCTTTTAGTTGTTGATCTGTAATATGTTGAGCATGCACTGGCGTTTATTTTCAGTGTTTACTTTGTAAATAACTTGTTAAAGAAAAAATTATCAAGTAGGTAGGAATAAATCAGAAGAGGTGCATGAAGGGTTTCTAAATTAAGTAAACTTAGAAACTTCAACAACCTGTTGTCCCAACACCTTCTTGAGGCATGAAACATGGAAGATGTTGTGAATCTTGCTCCCCTGGGGAAGCTCCAGCTCATAGGCCGCCTCTCCATCTCTCTTAACCACCCTGTATGACTCATAGAAACGCGGTTGTATCTTCTCGGCACCTTTCTGCTTCAAGGTAGATTGTCTATATGGCTGTAACCGAAGATACACCAAGTCCCCTCCTCAAAATGCCTCTCAGTCTGATGCCTATCAACATACATCTTTTGCTGATTTTGTGTTGTCACTAAGTTGTCCTTGCGAATGTCTTGGCTCTCTAGGATCCAATCTTTGGCCTTTGGGGCCCGACTATCTCCAAAAACAATGTCAGCGAAAGATAATGCATCATAACCATACAAAGCACGGAAATGTGACATACCAATGGACATGTGATGGGTGGTGTTGTAGCAATATTCGCCCAAGTGCAGCCATCGAATCCATGCCCTTTGTTGCCTGGTCACGTAGTTCCTGAGATACCCCTCCAACCACTGGTTAACCCGCTCGGTCTGGCCATCTGTCTGAGGGTGGTAGCTCGTGCTCGGGGTGAGCTCAATACCCACTAATCTGAAGAGCTCCTGCCAGAATCCTCCCATAAACCTGTTATCTTTGTTGCTCACTATGTTCTTAGGGAGTCCATGCAAATGGAAAACCTCTTTGAAGAACAACTCTGCAACCTGTGAGGTTGAGTATCAGGTCAGAATGGCGAAGAAATGGGCATATTTGGTCAGTCAATCAACTACCACATAGATGCAATCCTTGCCCTGCACTGTGGGAAGCCCTGTGATGAAATCCATGGAGATACTCTCCCATTTCCCCTCAGGAATGGGAAGTGGTTGCAACAATCTTGCTGGATGGGTCAACTCCCCTTTATTCCTCTGGCATGCCTCACACTCCTGTACGTACCTTAACACATCCCCCTTGAGGCCCTTCCAGGTGAAATGCTCTCTAACTGTGATGTACGTCTTCCTAAACCCTCGATGCCCTGATAATGTTGAGTTATGTGCTGCGTGGAGTACTCTCTTTGATGCAGGAGCATATAGCTCAGCAATTTCATTATGTTCTAGTTAACTTAGGGGGTCTTGTGTTTTCAAGGAAGTTGGATTCCTATGTATGTAATTATTAATGTTTTGAGTGATTAGAATAGGAATTAATTAGATATTGTGAGGATATTTGTAAATGCTCTCGAATGTAGGAGAACATGAGTGATGATGAGTGATGACGAGAGAGTTGGAAATCAATTGTAAGTCTTAGACTAGAAAGTGGTGTCATGATTCGTGGAACTAGAGAGGATTCTTAGGGATTACTGGAGTTAAAAGTGGACTTAGAGGATATTCAGGATTTAGTTCAGCGGATTAAGGATCTGAATCAGAATTGGTTAAACAAAACCTTTTGTATAAATGTAATCCTAAAAGGCATAGTAGTTAGTTAGAGTGAGATTAGATATGTTTGATTGTAAGCCTACGGGCAGGGAAGAAAGGCCTCTGATATAGAAGATCAGGCCGAGGAAGAAATTCCTGTGTAAATGTTTGTTTATTAATACAGATAACTCGATTCTAAGTTTGTATGATGTGTACTGTGTAAGTGAGTTTAGACTGTGTGTGTGACTAGAGAAATTCTGTGTAACTTAGTTTGCAAGTGTGCAGAATCAGAGAAGGAGTAACAGAGAAATGCGTTATGTGGTTGTGCTGTAATATCCCTTATCAGGAATATTCCTCAAACACAAGCAAACTCCAACCAGAGATGGACTGGGAGGGCATTTACCAGATATGTCGCCTCTGAAAAGAGGACGAGATCCGGAGGCTACCTGGGCCTTTCCAGACTCTGTCTAAGAGTATAGGAGAAAACATACAAGTGGTATAATAGCCGAGAAGCTCAAAGATATAGAATAACAATGGTGCAACATATAACAATATAACCATAAGCAGATACTCAAGAAATGCAGAGAGAAATGCTAAGCCATTTTATTATACTGAGTAATAGAATGAGTATAGGAAGTGATAAGAAAGATGGCACCTCGACTTGTAGAAGGCAAGTGAAGAAATACACTCAGAATAGCAAAGGAATGGCCCCTCTCTGAACTGCGTCCAAGCTGCTGGAGAATTGCCGCGCTGCTGCTGCTAGAAATCAAATGAGGATTTGGGGCTACTCCCCTCCTCAGAAAAGGCTGAAACTCTGGAATCGGACTCTACTCAAGAAACCCAGAAAAACCCAGAAAGCTTTTCTGAAATGGTCGACCCCCGAAAATCACCCCTTGGGGTTCTGCGCAGTCCCTCAATACTCTACATTGCTACTGAATGAAACCCTCCAGAAATCTGCCTGAAACCTCTGCCAAAACTCTCCAATATGCAAGGGCTGATCCCCTGCTCAATCTCTCAGCACAAATCCTACTGCAAACCCTCAACCCAGACTCCTGCCAGAAAGAACTGCGTCCCCCTCTCAGTGCTGCGCAGTCCTCCAAAATGCTGATGAAACTGCTGCTGGAATGCTGATGAAACTACTGCTGAAATGCTAATGGAAATACCTTGCCCGAGTAGGCACTCGAAGTCCCCCGGGGCTAAGGGTGAGATCTTCGAACGGAGACACTCAATGCACTAAACAGTGCTGCAGACTAGCTAAACAGCCAGCGTGCTCTAAGTCGAAATGACTATCACAAATGCTCATAACTGAATGATCAAAATGAGGGGGCTTCTCTCTCCTTTATAGCCTTTGCCTCTCTCAATCCCAAGGCTCACCTCCTCTTGCGTGATTCCTCTCTTGCCACATGTTTCTTCCCTTTTGTGCAGTCCCTCCATGTGCCTGCGTGGGCTCCATTTCTGCGTCCCCCTTTGGCCCCCTTGGCTCCCCTTTAAGTCACAACGTTGTGCTACTAGGAAGTGATTTTTTATTCTAAAAGTGAGTCATGTCCCCCTTCCTCACCTTTTTATTTACAAATAACTATAGAAGGCAAAAATTGAACAAAACCGAATATTCCCCCGAAAAAATGTTGCTTGTCCTCAAGCAACTGAAGTGATGGATGTTGCAAAATTTTCTCACTCTCCCAAGTGGCACCCTCATCCGGCGAATTCTTCCACCTCACCAAGAATTCAGGACTGTCTTGCTCCGCCGCTGCCTCTCCCTGGTATCAATGATAGCCTCCGGCTGCAATACCAAATGCCCCTCATCATCCATGGGTGGTAGCTCATCTGTCACTGTCACCTGCTGCCCCAATGCCTTTTTCAGGCATGATACATGAAAAACGTTATGAATCTTGCTGCCTTGGGGCAGCTCCAACTCATATGCAACCTGTCCAATCCTGCGTATCACCCCTCCAACTCATATGCAACCTGTCCAATCCTGCGTATCACCCTGTACTTGTCATCTGCCACCTGCCCATCCAGAACCTCACATGCAAACCTGTCCTTGGAGTACTCTACTAAGAGTCGAGCCCTCCAGTCTATATCCAAGCTCATAAGAGACAATGTGGTTGGTCTATGTGAAAGGGCATCTGCTACCACGTTGTTCTTACCCTTGACATACTCAATGTCAAAGTCATATGCTTGGATCTTACTGATCCACTTCTGCTGCCTCTCCTGTAGCTGCTTCTGCGCCAAAAAGAACTTGAGGCTGTTGTGATCAGTCCTCACCCTGAACCTGTTACCCACCAAATACTGCCGGTACTTAGCCAATGCATACATGATGGCCAGCATCTCCTTCTCGTATATAGAATACAACCTCTCGTGCAGTAGGAGCTTTCGGCTCTCAAAGGTTATAGAGTGACCTCCTTGCATCAACACTGCGCTGATCCCCTCTCCCAACGCATCACACTCCAAAAAAAATGGCTGCGTAAAATCTGGCAACATAAGCACTGGGCAGCTGCTCATAACCTCCTTGAGCCTATCAAAGGCTTGTTGCATTGTATCCGACCAACTGAATGCCCCCTTCCTTGTCAAATCTGTCAGGGGTGTAGCAAGCTGTGAGAAACCTTTGACGAACTTCCGGTAGTAAGTACAAATGCCAATGAATCCTCGAAGTTCCGTCATGTTTCTCGGCTCCGACCATTCTTTGATGGCCCTGATCTTCTCCCCCTGGACTCTCACTCCATCCACCCCTATGATGTGTCCTAGATACAACATCTCCGTCAACCCAAACTCACACTTGGAGAGTTTGGCATAGAAATGCTACTCCTGTAAGATACGCAATACTGTCTCAATGTGTTGGAGATGCTCCTCCCAAGTTCTGCTGTAAATGAGAATATCATCAAAGAATACCAACACAAACTTCCTCAAGTGACTATAGAAGATGTGATTCATGCAGGACTGAAATGTAGTGGGGGCGTTGGTTAGCCCAAAAGGCATCACCAAGAACTCAAAGTGCCCATAGTGACACCTGAAGGCGGTCTTGGGAATGTCCTGTTCCCTCACGCGAATCTGATGGTACGCAGATCTCAAATCAATCTTTGAGAAGAACCATTCTCCTCTCAACTCGTCCATCAAATCATCGATCCTAGTATGGGGTACCAGTTCTTCAGGGTCTTCTTGTTCAGGGTCCTGTAGTCAATGCACATCCTCAATGTACTGTCCTTCTTCTACGCCAACACCATGGAAGAAGCAAAAGGACTCGTGCTCGGTCGAATGTGCCCAAGAGCCAGCAACTCCTAGATAGCCCGCTCAATCTCATCCCGATAGGCCTTGGGGTGCCTATAGGGGGTGGTAATCACAGCCTGTATACCCTGCTCAAGCTCAATGGTGTGCTCAAACCCCCGATCCGGTGGCTATCCTGGTGGAATCTCCCCAAACACTATGGCATACCGATCAAGGATGGATTGTATCTCTGGATGTATTGTCTGCCTTGTAGTCCCTGCCTCTGATGCACGCAGCTCCATTGCCCACTCTATGTCTCCCTTCTGGAAGACTGCCTCCATCCGATGAGCCGAAACAGTTTGAGGCGGATATGTGTGCTGTCCCCGTATCTTCTCATGCCTCCCTGTCTTCTCATCATCCCACTCCATCTCTAGGGTCTTCCAATCCGTCGTGACCTTCCCTAGAGTGATAAGCCACTGAACACCTAGTATCATGTTGGTGTCCAGAATATCGACCACAAAAAAGTGGTCAGTCAATGTGTAGGTGCCCATCGTCACTGAAAGCTCTAGAACATAACGAGCACACGTCATGGTCTGATCTCCTGGGACCAAGACTGAAAACCCATCGAAGCTCTCTGTCTGTATACCTCTCCGCTCAACCATCTGTGCATCGATGAAGTTGTGGGTCGCCCCAATGTCAACCAAAACTGATACTCGCTGGCCACGTACTGTCCCTCGTACGCGTAGCGTCAGATACTTGGGAACTCCTCGCAATGCTGCAAGGGTCCCTCCGGTGGGTGCAAAATATGCACCACCTGCTGCTGGCGGTGGAGGTGGCAAAGTTCCCTATACGGCATGGCTATCTCTTGCCTCCACATCATCCACGTCATCCTCTTTTCCACTGCTCTCGGAGAAGACCTCAATAAAATGTGCTTTGCCAGCAACACATCTATGTTCTGGTGCCCACGGCTCCTGACATGTGAAGCACAACCGCTTCTTCTTTAGCTCCCTCCTGACATCGTCGTCAACTTGTATTCGTCTTGGATTCCCTTTTGGAGGTGGAATCCTCACATCCTTCCCCTTAGACTGAAAAGTCTGTCTCTGGGGGTAAGGTGTCCGGGTCTTGGGTAAGACATCCTGTAAGTCCCGGGTCCTGCTGATAGCGTCTTGGAGTGTGGCTGGTCTAGTGGAATGGACTAGACCCCGAAGTGGCTCTGCTAACCCCTCAACATACATATAGACCCTCCACACTGTGGATAGGTCTGGCACCATCACGGAGACCCTCAAGAAATCTGCAATGTAGGTCTCTGGGCTCCCTGTCTGTTTGAGCCTCGTTAGCTCAACAAAACGCTGCTTTGGATCCCTCCGATCAAATCGCTCCATCAATCTCCTGGTAAACTTAGCATATGTCGTCACTGTAGAGTGCCCGAGTGTAACCATCCCATGAAACCACCAATCCTGGGCCTCACCATCCAAATGCAATGTTGCCACCTTGATGGCCTCTGTCTCCGACATCTGGTTAAGCTGGAAATAAATGTCCAACTTCTCCACCCAAGACTTTGCCGAACTGTTTGATGAACCATCAAACGTAGGCAAGTGGAATCTACTCGCTGCACGGTGGGTGTCACCATCATGGTAATGCTGGTACCCTCTGTGATGGTCGCGGGGTCTGCTATCCCGCTGGAGCTGAACAAAATCTCTGAATGAGAGGGCTTCCCTGAACTCCTGCCCATAGGCCTGGTACTCTGCAAAATAATCGCCCATATGTCCGGGCTCTGCCTCCTGCTGGGCTACGGCCCCCGTGTTGGCTCCTAAGAAAGTGGGCATGGTAGAGCGTGTAGGGGCATGTGAGGCCACCTGCTGCGCAGTATCACGTTGCTCTGGCAAATGGTGGGATGCGCCCGATCCCTCACCAACTTGGAAAACTCGTGGGCTCTCACGTTGTCTGGCCTCTACTGCCGTGAATCTCTGCCCCATCACCTCAATCTACCTCGATAGATCCTGCACCGATTTGAGGAGCATATCTGCAAATCTCTTCCCGTCATCATCTGCCATCGGATCCTCCTGCTCTGCGTCTACCACAAGCTCGTTCTGTCTGTGTCCACCACAGGCTCCTCCTGTTCTGCGTCCACCACCGGAACACAGTCTCCCTCTCCGTAAGTGTTCTCCAACCTACGCCCAGTGTCTCTGTATCTCCGACCTCTATAACAGATGTAGGGTTTTTCCCTCGGTGTCATAGATTGCTAGCTCCACAGGCTGAGCCAGATCTATGCTCTGATACCACTGTAATATCCCTTATCAGGAATATTCCTCAAACACAAGCAAACTCCAACCAGAGATGGACTGGGAGGGCATTTACCAGATATGTCGCCTTTGAAAAGAGGATGAGATCCGGAGGCTACCTGGCCCTTTCCAGACTCTGTCTAAGAGTATAGGAGAAAACACACAAGTGGTATAATAGCCGAGAAGCTCAAAGATATAGAATAACAATGGTGCAACATATAACAATATAACCATAAGCAGATACTCAAGAAATGCAGAGAGAAATGCTAAGCCATTTTATTATACTGAGTAATAGAATGAGTACAGGAGGTGATCAGAAAGATGGCACCTCGACTTGCACAATGCAAGTGAAGAAATACACTTAGAATAGCAAAGTAATGGCCCCTCTCTGAACTGTGTCCAAGCTGCTGGAGAATTGCCGTGCTGCTGTTGCTGCTAGAAATCAAATGAGGATTTGGGGCTGCTCCCCTTCTCAGAAAAGGCTAAAACTCTGGAATCGAACTCTACTCAAGAAACCCAGAAAAACCCAGAAAGCTTTTCTGAAATGGCCGACCCCCGAAAATCACCCCCTTGGGGTTCTGCGCAGTCCCTCAATGCTCTGCGCTGCTACTGAATGAAACCCTCTAGAAATCTGCCTGAAACCTCTACCAAAACTCTCCAATATGGAAGGGTTGATCCCCTGCTCAATCTATCAGCACAAATCCTACTGCAAACCCTCAACCCAGACTCTTGCCAGAAAGAACTGCGTCCCCCTCTTAGTGCTGCGCAGTCCTCCAAAATGCTGATGAAACTGCTGTTGGAATGCTGATGAAACTACTGCTGAAATGCTAGTGGAAATACCTTGCCCGAGCAGGCACTCGAAGTCCCCTGGGGAAGGGTGAGATCTCCAAATAGAGACACTCAATACACTAAACAGTGTTGTAGACTAGCTAAACAGCCAGCGTGCTCTAAGTCGAAATGACTATCACAAATGCTCATAACTGAATGGTCAAAATGAGGGGGTTCCTCTCTCCTTTATAGCCTTTTCCTCTCTCAATCTCAAGGCTCACCTCTTCCTGCGTGATTCCTCTCTTGCCACGTGTTTCTTCCCTTCTGCGCAGTCCCTCCATGTGTCTGCGTGGGCTCCATTTCTGCGTCCCCCTTTGGCCCCCCTTGGCTCCCCTTTAAGTCACAACGTTGTGCTACTAGGAAGTGACTTTTTATTCTAAAAGTGAGTCATGTCCCCCTTCCTCACCTTTTTATTTACAAATAACTATAGAAGGCAAAAATTGAAAAAAACCGAATATTCCAATTAGCCATGGCTAATTAGGAATATTACATGCGCATAGACAGTATTGGAGAAAGCCTTTAATGTTACAGCGAAGGTGAAGGAAGCATAAAGGCGCGAGCAGAGATCGAGATCAGAACAATTGAAGGTCGTGAGGCGAAGACAAATACACAGGCAGAAGGCTGAATATGCGATTACATAGGAAGATCCAAAAGGACGTAACGGTGCATAGGGACCGTTGGATTAGTCAGATCAACGGACGAGGTTGTGTGCGATAGACGCTCAAGATTAAGTTGCGCAAAATAAAGTTAAGAAGACGAACGACGAAGATTAAGCGCTAACCCTTTATTAAGTCGAGTATCTTTAAGTTTCATATTAAGCACGTGGGCAGTTTCCAAAGACAGGAAGTAGTTTCTCGCACGCCCTAAAGGTGGTAAGCAGTCTTTCAAAATTTCACGCGATTACCTTTAGCGGTTGACACGTAGCAAACGGTGGAGAGAGAAAACCACTTTTCTCGCGTGCTTTCAATCGAATAACGGTCGTGCAAATATCTGCGCGATATTACGCAATAACCGTTGGATCAAGCGGGATTGATCAATGGTGGAGATCAACCAAGCTTGTTGGCGATTGGGTGACGCGACAGCCATTGGATCGGACGGAGCAGATCAACGGTGGAGATCGTTCGGGATAGTTAATGATCGGGTGACGCAATAACCGTCGGATCGAGGAACGACATCGACGGTGGAGATTTAACGCGCTAAGGAGAGCATTGAAATATGTGCAAAAGGTTGAAGAATGGCGGAAAGGTAAGGTTTAAGTGTGTTTATGAGATATTTCTATTATACGAGAATTATAATAGAAATAAGCGGAATTAGTGTATTTTGGGTTAAGTTAAGAATTAACCAAAGTTTATGAAGGGTTGTGTAAGGTTCTGCTTAAAGGTTTATTAAAGTTTAGACTTTGGAAAGTCAAATGAAACGTTTCCGCATAGAGTTTGCTTAAGGAGCCTTAACCTTGATTAAGTGAAGGTTTTCACTACGGAATTTTCAGAATTCCTAGGACACACATAGTGTGACATGCAATAGAATTTGCACACTGTGGGTATATGCGGCTTAGGCTGCATCATTGGGTTATTTGCAGCTTAGATTGGCATCTTTTGGTATCATAGCAGAACAAGGAAATTCTGTGTAAGAATTCTTTGAGAAAACTTAGAATAGAGTTATGTTTTGAAGGTATGTATGCAGACAAGAGGAGATCAGATTTTAAATCTGAAAAATAGTAGGCACATAGAGATAAAGTGTAGCAGAATTGCAGATGCAAAAGAAACAGATAACAATCCATTCAAAGTGCAAGTGAATGGTAGAACAAGATCATGCAGAGGTCTTGAAGATAGTAGATGAGAAGATTGCAGCAACCTAGAGCAAGAAGTGCTCAATTGGTTCCAGAGGAGAAAACCAGAGAGATGCCAAAACACTGAGCTCAGAAGAGAGAACTTAGTGAGGCATGTGTAGCAAGAAGTAGATTTGTTACTGCAAAGGATTTGTTGCAGCTCACGGGAAGATCATAAAGGCAACTCCATGGAGGATGTGGGTAGAATTGCTAAGGGATGAAGAAAGCTAGTAAGAATTTCTGAATGAAAATAAAAGGTGGTCAAAACCTAGTGTTTCGTTTGTGATTGAAGTACAAGAGGACAGTTGTGTTCTTAAAAGGAGCAGATGAGTTGAAGCCTAGAAGGAGTAGAGAGAAGTGCTCAAAGAGGTTTAAGAGAATAGCGAACCAAGTGCTTTCCAAAAGACCAAGTATCGAGGAGAGCTTGGTGAGGTAAGTGGCAACAAGGAGGACTTCCTGTTGCAGAGGCTTTAATACAGCTCATAGTAAGTGAGTGAGGAACTCAGGAAGATAGAGAAGAAGATGACCACTGATAGTCATAACAAAGATAACAGAGGTTCTGAGGAAGACCATATCAAAAGAAAAGTGAAGAAGGAGGATGCCGAGACAAATGGCAAGAGAATGAGTCAAGAGGAGCGTGACAAGGAGATTGCAGAGTTAAAAGAACAACTCAATGTATTAAGGATGATACTAGAGGAAAACCAAAGACAAGGTTGGGTCTTGAGGAAAAAGCCAGTGAAGTGGTCTAAGTTACAGAGAAGACTACAACAGAGGCAAGTAAAGTGGCTGGTGGAAAAACTTAGAGAAACTGAGTTGGAAATGGAAGTTTCCATTTGTGAAGCAGAACAGGGTGAAGTTCTGGTTAAAGATGAAGACTGGAGATCTGTGGAAGATCTTATGAATTATTATGAGAATTCAAGACAACAAGGAGATATGATGACTGAAGCATCAAGTGAGACCACAAGGTCTTATGTTTTTAAAACTGATCATTTGTGTATGATTACAGGTATTGCAGGAGAAAAACAACTTTGTGAAGATGTCTTCAGAATAGATGAAGATCTTGAAGTAAAAGGTGACAGAAAATTTCTCAGAAGAGGAAGAATTTCACTGGTTACAACAGAAAGAGTCTATGGATGAGTTATTCAGTGAGAGAAGATAGTCATTTAATGCTGTCATAGAGATGGAAGATCAGAATCTTATTCTAATGAAGGATGAAGGAATATTGTCTCATAGAGGTAATCTAATGATTTGATTAATGTTATTTATGAAGGACAAATGCAGGGGAATATTAACGCAGATGATGAGACAAGGATAGCTCTTGAAGAAGGGTTACAGAGGGACAGCATGTTAGGTCCCTATACTACTAGTGTAACCTCTCATTGTTATTACTGCTACCCCCTTATTATATTGTTGTAACCATGTAGTCCCCATATTGTTATTATTGTGCCCCGTATAAGCCCACTATTGTTATTGTTGTGCCTTTACATTATTATTGTTATGTCGGCTCTGATTATATTATGATGTTATAGACTCCTATATATAGAAAGGAGGTCTTGTCATTTGTATCATCCAAGAATTGTTCATTTGTGTAATGTAAAGGAGGTTGCCCCCTAGAAAAGGCTGAATTCTAAGGCGTTGATCTATCTTTTCTATCTTTTTGTGAGTTGGTTTCCTAACATTTGGTATCAGAGCTTTGGATTCTAGGGTTTCACTGCTCCAAACAAGTCATCGTGGAATTTTCACTATAAATTTTTCGCTACGAAGTTTCAGAAGCTAAAAAAAAACCCATTTGAGAAGAAATCAGTCTGAACCTCGCGTCTGAATTTGAGATCTTGTCTCGCTATATTTTCAGAGATATGATCTGAGGAAGTTAGGGTTTTTGCAAGCTCCAGAATTTCATCTCAAACAGGTCATCGTGGAATTTTCGCTATAATATTTGTTCTACGAAGGTTCAGACTCTGAAATTAAAACCCATTTGAACCAAAATCATGGTGAAGCTCGGGTCTGAATTTCAAATCTTTTCTCGCTATATTTTCGGAGATATAATCTGAGACATTTAGGGTTTCTGCAGGCTCCCGAATTACATCCTAAATAGGTGACCTTGGAAAAATCGTCATAACTTTCTCTCTAAGCATCAAATTGAAATTTCGTAAGAAGTTGTAGAAATAGGACAGGTTGTAGTTTTCTGTGTATCGGTTTCAGGTCCTAAGGTTGAAACAGTGACACATGGCACTTCGTACAAGTTTGCTCTACTGAACTAGTCTATAATCGGGTCATCGTGGGAGATTTGACATAACGCTTCCTTACAGAATCCAATCTTGATCAGACTTTCGGGGTTAGAAAGAGGACTCAGAGGGCTACTACAGGACGAAATTTTAGAACTTGGAGATCTGAAATTACAGAGTTACAATCGTTTCAAGATCGAGCTCCTAAAATCAAGAAAAAGCGAGATGAGGAAGTTTGATGGCAAGGATCCAGTAAATTGGATACTACAGATGGAGAAATATTTTGATCTACATGGCGTACCACTATTACAAAAGGTACATATTGCATCTAATTATTTAGAATCGGATCAATTTTTATGGTATAAAGGGCTTTGTTCTCGTAAACCACTTGTTACGTGGTCAATTTTCACGGAGGAAATGATAGCACATTATGAGGATACAAAGAGCAACACCTTCTTTAACCTATTGATAAATCTCAAACAAAAGTGTTCAATGGCAGAGAACATTGAGGACTTTCAAAAAATAAATATAAGGGAAAATGATATTCCAGAGAAGTAGAGGATTGATGTCTCCGTAGGGACTTTAAAAGATAACATTCAACATGAGGTTCGTCATTGGGAACCTGATTCATTGGAGAGGGCAAGAAAAGTGCAAACACAAATTATGGCAACAAGGAAGTCTACCCCTCACAACTATAAAGATGGAAGTATTGTTTCTCCCATCCTTCCACAACCTACAAGGTTGACACCACAACAATTGGAAGAAAAAGAGCAAAAGGGCTTTGTTACAACTATGATAAAAAATACACTAAAGGTCATAAGTGTGCTGAGAAGAAATTATTTTACATAAATTATGAAGAGAATGAAGAAAATGATCAAGAAACATCAAAAAAAGAGAATATACACCAGGAACCAACCCCAGAGAAAGAAGAAATGAATCTGACCATATCTTGTAAAGCGTTGGCAAGAATTACCACTCCTAAAACTCTCAAGATAGAAGGACACATCAAGAAGAAAAAGGTTGAAGAAGTGAAAGATCACATCGAGAAAGAAGAAATGAATCTGACCATATCTTGTAATGCATTGGCCGAAATTACCACTCCTCAAACTATCAAGATAGAAGGACATATCAAGAAGAAAAATGTTCAAGAAGTGAAAGATTACATCGAGCATCAAGAAATGAATCCGACCATATCTTGTAATGCATTCGAAGAAATTACCACTTCTCAAACTCTCAAGGTAGAAGGACATATCAGGAAGAAAAATATTCAAGCAGTGAAAGATCACATCGCGCATCAACAACAAGTTCTTCAACTTTTAAAGGATAACGCCACTTTGGTGTAGAATCGAATGACAACATGTAGATCAACATCACAGTGAAAGAAGTTTTGATGTAGGCAATTGGGTATTTTTACAGCTACATCTCAAGCAAGCAATTTATGAGAAGGAAACGCTGGCAATATTACATGCACTTAAGAAATGACGACCTTACCTAATGGGAAGACACTTCGAGGTAAAAATGGATCATGATAGTCTTAAATACTTTTTAGAACAAAGAATATTTTTAGAAGAACAGAAAAAATGGGTCACAAATATGTTGGGTTATGACTTTGAAATCATCTACAAAAATGGGAAGCAAAATGTTGTTGCAGATGCACTCTTAAGAAAGGATGAAGATGTGGAAGCATTGTTTTTTGCTATTTCTATTATCCAACCAAATTTGATAAACGAAACAAGGGATGAATGGAAGAATGACGAAGTAGGGTGCGAACTCATTCAAAAGTTGGAGAAGACCCCAGTTCAAACAATACTGCCAGAACTTGACAAGGAAGGAAAAACAATATTGGAACCTGAAGCAGTCACAGAACTGAGAAATCGACAACTACGAAATCAACCAATTTCAGAGTATCTCATCAAGTGGAAGAACTTACCCACTGAAGATTCCACATGGAAGGATGATAATTTTATATAGAAGCATCCATAACTACTCAAGCGTTGAGGACAACACTTTTTGAAGGAGAGGGGCATGTTAGGTCCCTATACTACTAGTGTAACCCCTTATTGTTATTACTGCAACCCCCTTATTATATTGTTGTACCCATGTAGTCCCCATATTGTTATTATTGTGCCCCATAGAAGCCCACTATTGTTATTGTTGTGCCTTTACATTATTATTGTTATGTCGGCTCTGATTATATTATGACCCCATAGACTCCTATATATAGAAAGGAGGTTTTGTCATTTGTATCATCCAATAATTGTTCATTTGTGTAATGTAAAGGAGGTTGCCCCCTCGAAGACGCTGAATTCTAAGGATTTGATCTATCTTTTCTATCTTTTTGTGAGCTGGTTTCATAACATTTGGTATCAGAGCTCTGGATTCAATACACAGCAAGGCGAAGTGTATTGAAGAAGAAGGACATCTACTGAAAGATGTTAAGAAAGAAGAAGTCTATGCTAAAGATTTAGCAAAGCGAGGAACGACATCTGATGATTGGTCACTAACAAAGGAAGGTTTTGCAGAGGATGAGCAGTCTTTTGAAGCTGTCAAAAGTATGGAAGAGTATCTTTTAGAAGATTAATACTCTGAAGTAAATAAGGATGGAGTGTCTCTTAAATGGGAAAAACAGTGAATTATTGCATCAAAAAGAATTTAGTAATACATTGATGTTTGAAGCTGTTACAATCCAAGAACAATTTCTTGTGAAAGAAGGAGATGAGATTCAGTCTGAAGAACTGATATGTGAAGCAACAATTGAGACTGTTGAACCTTGTAATTCTCAAACTGATAAATTGTGTATAAATATAGGAATTATAAGTGATGATGAAGTACTTATGAAGTGTCAAAGAGAAATTGAATTGTTGGAGTATTCGCTGAAAAACTCAGAGTATGACAATGTGATTGTAGAAAATGAGTTCACTACAGTGGACAAGAGCAGAAAGACATCATTGAAGCAGATGGTGTGGAAGAGAGACTTGCTTATAGTTTTGAGAGTCCTTTAGAGAATTCTTTAAAGAGGTTGAATCAGCATACTGATGCGCTGATAGAGGAAAAAAATCAGAGCAGCATACTGCGATGTTGTCAAAGGAAGAAGAGGCACTGAGGCCTTATGTTTTTCATTTTAATAATTGTTTTGTGGGTGCAGGTTTTGTTGTAGATGCTGGAGAAAATTTGACACATATGAGCAACGAAGTAAAGAAAGAAGAGGAAAGAGAATAAGCTGGAATCAATAAACAACATAGTAATGTATTTGAGGGGAATCAAGTACAAAGGAAATTGGAGGACAATTTACTTTTTGAAAGTAAATTTACAGATATTGAACAAAGGTTGTTTGGACAACAACAAGAGGGTAAGGATGAAAGGGCGGTAGTAAGAATCCAACATCTTCAAAGAGAAGACAGTAAACAACAGTTTAAAGATGAGTGGACAGAATACAACAACAAAAGGCAAAGTAATTATTAGACAAAAGACAAATTGGACATAGAGATTGAAGGAATAATAAGATTGATGATGAAGGTGCCTCAGAAGAAAACAACAGTGAGAAGGTCAAGGAGCAGCAGAAAGAGAAAGACAGCAACAGACTGTGAAAGCATAGCTAGTGGAGCAAAGCAACATAAAGTATGGAAACCTGGAGAACAGCGACGAACAACAGCAACAACCAAAGACAAATTATGGGATCGAAGAAGACAAAGGTTGGAAGCACATGATCAAGAGATCATGATTATTTTAACCTTGGGAGTCTGATGCAGGAGCATACAGCTCAGCGATTTCATTATGTTCTAGTTAACTTAGGGGGTCTTGTGTTTTCAAGGAAGTTGGGTTTCTATGTATGTAAAATTTAATTATTTAAGTGATTAGAATAGGAATTAATTAGATATTGTGAGGTTATTTGTAAATGCTCTCGAATGTAGGAGAACATGAGTGATGATGAGTGATGACGAGAGAGTTGGAAATCAATTGTAAGTCTTAGACTAGAAAGTGGTGTCATGATTCGTGGAACTAGAGAGAATTCTTAGGGATTACTGGAGTTAAAAGTGGACTTGGAGGATATTCAGGATTTAGTTTAGCAGATTAAGGATCTGAACCAGAATTGGTTAAACAAAACCTTTTGTATAAATGTAAGCCTAAAAGGCATAGTAGTTAGTTAGAGTGAGATTAGATAGGTTTGACTGTAAGCCTACGGGCAGGGAAGAAAGGCCACTGATATAGAAGATCAGGTCGAGGAAGAAATTCCTATGTAAATGTTTGTTTATTAATATAGATAACTCGATTCTGAGTTTGTATGATGTGTACTGTGTAATTGAGTTTAGACTGTGTGTGTGACTAGAGAAATTCTGCATAACTTAGGTTGCAGGTGTGCAGAATCAGAGGAGTAACAAAGAAATGTGTTATGTGGTTGCGCACAGACAGTATTGGAGAAAGCCTTTAATATTACAGCAAAGGTGAAGGAAGCATAAAGGCGCGAGCAGAGATCGAGATCAAAACAATTGAAAGTCGTGAGGCGAAGACAAGTACACAGGTAGAAGGCCGAATAGATGATTACATAGGAAGATCCAAAAGGACGTAACGGTGCGCAGGAACCATTGTATCAGTCAAATCAACGGACGAGGTTGTGTGCGACAGACGCTCAAGATTAAGTCGCGCAAAATAAAGTTAAGAAGACGAATGGCGGAGATTAAGCGCTAACCCTTTATTAGGTCGAGTTTCTTTAAGTTTCGTATTAAGCACGTGAGCAGTTTCCATAGACAGGAAGTAGTTTCTCGCGTGCCCTAAAGGTGGTAAGCGGTCTTTCAAAATTTCACGCGATTACCTTTAGCGGCCGACACGTAGCTGTTGAAGTTCCTAAGTTTACTTAGTTTAGGAACCCTTCATGCACTTTTTCTGATTTATTCCTACCTACTTGTTATTTTTCTTTAACAAGTTATTTACAAAGTAAATACTGAAAATAAACACCAGTGCATGCTCAACATATTACATATCAGCAACTAAAAGAAACAAGAACAAACACACCACATAACACCATTATTTTTGGACTAACGTCCCCAGAAAAACTCAATGTGGGAAAACCGGTGCAGCTATCTAAGGGTTTTCTTATTAAGCAATATCAGAGTACAATCTGGGTGCCGAAAGTGGCCTACCCAATAGATAATTTCCTTAGCTGACAAATCTACTGGCTGAAACCCTGGATAATCCTTCCGGCAGCTACTCAGCACCAATCTTCCCTAGAAACCCCAACGCCTGCCCAATCTGGACTGCGTTAGCCTTTCCTAGCCCAGCGCTGGCCTTGCATCAGCCCATCTTGGCTTGCGTCAGCCCCAGAGGCCCTACGTCAGCTCTGTGAGCCTCTGCGTTAGCTACGTTGGCTTCTCTGGTGCTCTGCGCAGCGCTTAGCTGCCTTCGCGTGGCCCTGCGTGAGCACTTGGTTCTCCTGCGTCAGTCTCTCTGGTTGCTCTGCTGCTCTCCCGACACTATCTCTGCCTCTTTGTCTCTCTGTACTCAATGCCCCTCAGCTGCTCTCCGATCACTGATTCTCTCTCTCTTAGCAAACTCCGCTCTAGAGAATAGAATGACTGATCACTCTGGTGTACTCTCCAAGTGACCCTCAAGCCTCCTCTTATATTTTTTTTGTTGACATCTCAATGGCCGTATTAAGTCCCTAATTAACGGGCTAAGATTAGATTTGGCTTGATCCATGTCTTTTGGACCACTCTAACACAGATTCATATTAATACACATTAATATTTTATTTTTCCTAAGTTTAGACTTAGGGACTCCATTAAAAATATTAATTATTTTAATATCTCCTGATCTGTTTAGAATTTTTCCAAACCTTTTTTGGGTATTGGATATCTCATGTGCCCCAACCTATCCACCAAATTTCGTGGCTAGAGCACATTCGATGCTACCCCAAATAAACACTCCCTCTTAGCGAGGATTGTGCTCTAGCAATACTCTTCGCTGAGTATTACTCTGATCATTCGGCATCGGTACATGTGCTAATGCTAAGCCTTCCTGCGCACCATCCTCTGCACCACTGCCTTCTGTACTGTTGCCCATGGTTCTGCCACTGCCACTGCTGTATCTGTACGACAACTTCCTTTGCATCCGTGTTGCTGCTGGTCCTTTCTTCCAACACTGTATTTGCACTGCACCTCCTCTCATCATGTTGCATCGTGCTGCCCACTGCTGCATTGCAACTTAGTTACTGAGAAGTAAGTAACTGATCTCCCAACTGACCTCCCTATTGGGCTAGAAACACCCTCTGATGCTGAAGCTCCCTCTGCTGCTGACAAGTGCTCCCTCTCTCTAACCTATGCGCTGCTGCAACAAGTCTCGACATCTTGCACTGTTGCACATCTCTCTATGCCTTCCTGCACTGGTGCAACACTCCTGTGCCTCTCACATTGTTGTAGCCTGCTAGCTCTGCGCTGTCTCGAGACTCCGGCACTGTAGCTCTCTCTGCCGCTCCATCCGCATCCGTCTCTACCCACTCAACCAGTCCTGCTACTCCTTGTCGGGGCTCCCTTAGCAAGGTCTAATCCAAGAGGCTGGGTACCTCAAGGATCTTGCCCCTCTTCGCCTGCAGTCTGCCTGACTATAGCTCGATGTCTGCCCACTTCCGCTCAAGTGGTGCGTGTCCACTCATGGCACAATCATCATCTGTCAAAACTTCCTTCTCTGCCCGTGTTGGCGCTGCCTTAGTCTCGGAATACTCTCCCTTACTCTTCTTCCTTGGGCACTAGGTCGCATAATGACCCATCTCCCCATAGTGGAAGCACTTGATCTTGGAGAGATCTTTCTTCTTCCGCTTCTCCTGCTTTCCCTCAGATGCTAGGGCCACATCCTCCTCCTCTTGTTGAACTTTGATCCCTTTGTTGTTGCTACCTGTCTTCAACTGCCGTCTGATCTCTTCCTAGCGAAGAGCTGCCCACATCTTGTCCCAAGCTAGGAGAGTCCCTCTGCCCAGGATACTCTAGATAAACACTTCCCAATCTTCTGAGATAGCATTTAAGGCCGTCCTCACCATAAGCTCTTGATTCGGTGTTGCTCCTATAGTAGTCAACTGGTCTTGGATCTCATTCAGTCCTCCGAGGAAGGTGTCAATCAATTGACCCTTATTCATTTGATACAACCCCATCTGGTTCTCGAGCAACATTCTTCTCTGCACATAAGTATGCTGGTACAGGTTCTTGAGAGCCTCCCACATCTCAACTGTCGTTTCCTTCTCGACTATATGTGGTAACACATGATCGTTGACCTCGTCAAGGATAATGCACCTGGCCCTCGTCATTGCCTCTTCGTACTTGTCGTTATCATTGGGGTCGACTGGGATAGCTATCACCTTTAAGGTGAAGTTCTTGACATGATCCCTGTCAAGCACTAATAAGATTCTGACCTTCCAGACTGCGAAGTTCGATGCTCCGTCCAGTCTATCTTGGTCTCTTACTCCGTGTAGTGCCATGACGCTCCTCTACTTCCCTCCTGGAAGTTCTCTGTTCGACTCCTCTGAGTATCTACTTCCTGTCTGGAAGTTCTCTTCTGGACTCCCTCTGAGTCCTGATTTCCCTCCTGGAAATCCTTCTGCTGTTTGGCGAGATGCCCCTACTCTGATCGTCTTGTGCAATTACACTGCTTATCCAGGTTCCTCTGCTAGAAACCCTTGGTAACAACTCCTCTGGCCCTGCTCTGTCAGGTACTGTTCTGACTACAGTACCTCACCAGCTCCACTCTGCAATATTTCTGCAGCCTTCTAGACTCCAGCAACTGCCTCTTTGTGAACTGCGTCAGCCCCTCTCTGCCCCACGCTGGCTCTGCTTCAGCCCTGGGATGCCCTATGTCAGCCCTCTGGCCTTCTACGTCAACAACGCTGGCCTCTCTAAGGCTCTGCGCAATTATCGGCTTCCTGTGCGTGGCTCTGTGTCACACTTCTTGGCTTTTGCGTTGCTAGAAACAACTTTTGTCACCTCGAGACAACTGTTTTCTGCTGCTATTGCTATGCTCGACTGATGTCTTTTAGTCCTCCTGTGATCTGCAATCACGCTCTGATACCATGTTGAAGTTTCTAAGTTTACTTAGTTTAGAAACACTTCATGCACTTTTTTTGATTTATTCCTACCTACTTGTTATTTTTCTTTAATAAGTTATTTACAAAGTAAATACTGAAAATAAACACCAGTGCATGCTCAACATATTACAGATCAACAACTAAAGAAACAAGAATAAACACACCACATGACACCATTATTTTTGGACTAATGTCCCCGGAAAAACATAATGTGGGAAAATCGGTGCAGTGATTTGAGGGTTTTCTTATTAAGCAATATCAGAGTACAATTTGGGTGTCAAAACTGGTCTACCCAACAGAGAATTTCTTTAGCAGTAATAACTCTTTGTTTCTGACAAATCTACTGGCTGAAAACCCGATAATCCTTCCGGCAGCTACTCAGCATCAATCTGCCCCAGAAACCCCAGCGTCTGCCCAATCTGGATTGCGTCAACCTTTCCTAGCCCAGCGCTGGCTCTACGTCAACCTATCTTGGCCTACGTTAGCCCTAGGAGGTCCTGTGTCAGCGCTCCGAGCCTCTGCGTTAGCTACGCTGGCCTCTCTGGTGCTCTGCGCAACACTTAGCTGCCTTAGCGTGGCCCTGCGTGAGCACTGGCTGCTCCTGCGTCACTCTGTCTGGCTGCTTTGCTGCTCTCTTGACACTATCTCTGCCTCTCTGTACTCAATGCCCCTCAGCTGCTCTCTGATCACTGATTCTATCTCTCTTAGCAAACCAACTCTAGAGAATAGAATGATTGATCACTCTGGTGTACTCTCCAAGTGACCCTCAAGCCTCCTCTTATACTTTTCCTGTTGACGTCTCAACGACCGAGATTAAGTCCCTAATCAACAGCTAATATTAGATCTAGCTTGATCCATGTTTTTTGGACCACTCTAACACAGATTCATATTAATACACATTAATATTTTATTTTCCCTAAGTTTAGACTTAGGGACTCCATTAAAAATATTAATTATTTTAATATCTCCTGATTTGTTTAGAATCTGTCCAAACCCTTTCTGGGCATTGGAGATCTCATGTGCCCCAACCTATCCACCAAATTTGGTGGCTAGAGCACATCTGATGCTACCTCAAATCAACAGTAGCAAATGGTGGAGAGAGAAAACCACTTTTCTCGCGTGCTTTCAATCGAATAATGGTCGTGCAAATATCTGTGCGAGATTGCGCGATAACCGTTGGATCAAGCGGGATTGAAGAACATTGGAGATCAGCCAAGCTTGTTGGCGATCGGGTGACGCGACAGCGGTTGGATCGAACGGAGCAGATCAACGGTGGAGATCGTCCGGGATAGTTAATGATCGGGTGACGCGATAACTGTTGGATCGAGGAATGAGATCGACGACGAAGATTTAACTCGCTAAGGAGAGCATCGACATATGTGCAAAATGTTGAAGAATGGAGGAAAGGTAAGGTTTAAGTGTGTTTATGAGATATTTCTATTATACAATAATTATAATAGAAATAAGCAGAATTAATGTATTTCAGGTTAAGTTAAGAATTAGCGAAAGTTTATGAAGGGTTGTGTAGGGTTCCTCTTAAAGGTTTATTAAAGTTTAGACTTTGGAAAGTCAAATGAAACGTTTTCGCATAGAGTTTGCTTAAGGAGCCTTAACCTTGATTAAGTGAAGGTTTTCACTAAGTATGGAATTTTCAAAATTCCTGGGACACACATGGTGTGACATGCAATAGAATTTGCATACTGTGGGTATATACGGCTTAGGCTGCATCATTGGGTTATTTGCAGCTTACACTAGCATCACTCTCCCTCGACTGTGAGCCCGGTACCAAAAATATGCGCCCCTTGTAGTATAAGACCTCGTCCATCACCCGGTAGCACTCATTTGCATGTGTCCCCTCCAAGATCTCGCATGCCCGCTGGTCTTTAGAATATTCTACCAACAACTGGGCCTTCCAATCATGGCAAATGCTCATGAGTGAGAGGCCTGCGGGTCTCCTGGATAATGCATCGACCACTACATTGTGCTTCCCCTGCACATACTCGATATCAAAATCATAGGCCTACACCTTGCTGACCCATCTCTGTTGTCTATCATTGAGGCCTTGCTGCCCCATGAAGTGGCGAAGACTATTGTGATCTGTCTTCACCCGGAATCGGTTACCCACCAAGTACTGCCGAAATTTGGCCAATGCATGCATGATGGCCAACATCTCTATATAGAATACAACTTCTCATGGGGTAGGAGCTTTCGACTCTCGAAAGTAATGGAATGTCCATCCTGGGATAATACTGCCCCAATCCCCTCTCCTGATGCATCACACTCCATGGTGAATGGCTGAGTAAAATCCGGAAGTGCCAACACTGGACAACTACTCATCACCTCCTTGAGGCGATCAAAAGTTGACTGTGCTCCATCTGTCCATGCAAAATCCCCCTTCTTGGTCAAGTCCGTGAGGGGTGTTGCCAACTGCGAAAATCCCTTGACAAACTTCCGGTAATAGGTGCAGATGCCCAAGAACCCCCTCAGCGCTGTCACATCTCTAGGCACCGACCAATCTCAAATAGCTCGTATCTTCTCCTCATGCACCTTCACCCCATCTACGCCAATGATGTGCCCCAAGTAGAGCATCTCAGTCAGGCCAAACTCACATTTGGACAATTTGGCATAAAACTATTGTTCCTCCAAAATACACAACACCACCTCCAGGTGTTGTAGGTGCTCCTCCCAAGTCTTGCTATAGATCAAAATGTCATCAAAAAACACCAATACAAATCTCCTCAACTGCCCCCAGAACACATGGTTCATACATGACTGGAAGGTGGCAGGTGCGTTGGTCAACCCAAAGGGCATGACCAAAAACTCGAAATGCCCATAATGACATCTGAAGGTTGTCTTAGGGATGTCCTGATCCCTCACCCTGATCTGATGGTACCCCGAGCGTAGATCTATCTTAGAGAAGTACTTGGCTCCTCTAAGCTCATCCATCAACTCATCGATGCGTGGTATGGGGTACCGGTTCTTCAACGTCTTCTTGTTGAGCGCTCTGTAATCAATGCACATGCGTAAGGTTCCATCCTTCTTCTTCACTAGCACCACTGAAGAAGCGAAGGGACTGGAACTCGGCCTGATGTGGCCCAACGCCAACAACTCCTTGATGGCCTGCTCAATCTCGTCCTTATAGGCCTTGGGGTGCCTATAAGGGGTAGTAATCACCACCTGCACACTCGGCTCCAACTCGATGGTGTGCTCGAATCCCCTGTCTGGTTATTGCCATGGTGGAATATCCCCAAATACCACTTAGTATCTGTCTAATAGTGCCTGTATGTTCGGGTGTGGTGATTGGGCATGTCCCCCAGCCTCTAAAATCCTCAGCTCTACTGCCCACGCTATGTCTCCATGCCTCAAATTTGCCTCCATCCGATGTGCCGAAACTATCTGTGGAGGGTACGAATGCATGCCTCTAAGGACCACCAACTTGCCATCCGGATTGGTGAACTCCATCTCCAACTTCCTCCAATCGGTGGTGACTCAGCCAAGGGAGTATAGCCACTAGACACCCATCACTACATTGGTGTTTGGTATGTCCACCACGAAGAAATGGTCTTTCATCGAGTAGTTCCCCATGGTCATTGTCAAGGCGGGAACATACCGAGTGCACTGCATAGTTCGGTCTCCCAGCACCAGAACTAAAAATCCCTCAAACTCTGTCGTGGTGATACCCCTCCTCTGAACAATCTGAGCATCAATGAAGTTGTGGGTAGCCCCACTGTCAACTAGGAATAAGACACGCTGCCCCTGTACTGTGCCTCTGATCCTCATTGTCAGAAATTTGGGGACCCCTTATAAAGAAGCAAGGACTCTCTTGGATGGTGCAAAAGATGCTCCCCCATCTGGTGGTGGTGGTGGTCCCCTCTTTGCCGGTCTCTCACTGTCTCCCATACCACACTCCAGCTCCACATCGTCCTCTTGATCACTATCCGAAAAGACCTCAATATAATGGGATTTGTCAGTTGTGTACTGATGGCTTGGTGCCCAGGGCTTCCGAGAAGTAAAGCACAATTTCCTCCTCCTGAGGTCCCTCCTGGTCTCATCATCTAGTTGCTCACGACCCTGGGTTTATCTTTGTGGTGGTGGCCTAGTATCACTTCCCTTCTGATTGTAGGGAGTGCGTGTAGGAATCAGTGCTCATGTCTTAGGGATGGCCCCTTCTAGGTCTCTAGCACATGTCACGACCTCTTGTAGCGTAAAGGGCCTAGGTGACTTCACCGGTCCACACAGTGGCTCTAGCAACGACTCTATAAATGTGTATACCCTCTTAGCATCTGATAAATCTGGCACCATGACTGAGACTCTTAGGAACTCGGATATGTATTGCTCTGGATGACCCGTTTGTCTGAGTTGGGTCAGCTCCCTAAAGTGAGCCTCTAGATCCCTCTGATCAAAACATTCCACCACTCTCCTAGTGAAATCCTCATAGGAAGTCATGTTGGCATGCCCCAGAGTAGACAAGCCATGAAACCACCAATCGTGTGCCTCCCCCTCCAAGTGTAGTGTAGCCATTTTAATGGCTTCCACCTCCGTCATCCTATTGAACTGGAAACAAGTGTCCAGCTTCTTCCCCCAAGCCCGAGTTGTGCACTTGGTAGTGCCATCATATGTAGGGAAGTACACCCTCCCAATAGTACGTTGCAACTCATAGTTTTGCATGCCCTAGCCTCCATAATTTTTGCCCTTCTCATTCTGCTTGAGCTGGCAAAAGTCTCTGAAAGATAGTGCCTCTCTGAAGTCTGCTCCCATGGACTGCCACTCCTTGAAATGCTCTCCCATGAGTGAATGATCTTCAACTCCTCCTAATTCACCTTGTCCCAAAGGTAAGAAAGAAGGTAGCGTGGCTTGAGTTGGTCCACTAGAGGATGGAGGTTGCGCAATAGGTGAGAGATGATCAAACTGATGAGAGGACTCCGAAGTTTCTCCAAATAGAAACTCCCGGTGAGTGCTTCGCTCCCGGTTCTGCATCTTGATCTCATCTAACATCTTCTTCTGCCCCTTTGCCAAATCGCTCAAAGCCTTTAAGAGATTGCCAAAGGAAATCTCCTCTCTTCTCTTGGGCTCCCCCATGTCTTCTGTCACCATTGCCTTCCCATGGTCCTCTACGTCTGGAGTGATCTCTAGTTCCCTCTCCCCGCTCTGGTACCTTTGCCTCCTGTAAGGAATATTCTATCGGTCCTCCTCACTCATAGGAGAATCCCCCATGGCTAAGCCAAGATCTGGGCTTTAATACCACTGTAATGTTCCTATCTAGGAAAGACAGTGATATGCAAAGCAATAAACAAATTCAACACTAGAAAATTGGAACAATCAACAAACACCCATATAAACACCATAAATAAGAACCAACTGAGCCATTTTATTAATTTTCTTGGAGCAAGTACAATAGTGTTGGAGAAGTGCACCTGGGCTTGCTTAAATGGCAAGCATGACAAAACCCAGGTGATCAAACAACAACCCAAATGCTACACAACTGTTGCTCCAAAGATGCGTTGCGTTGCCCAAAAATCTACACTGTCTGTTGGAAACCCCACCTCCGGTGCTCAGAAAATGCTGCAAAATTAGCCTCAAGTTCTTCAACCAAAACCCACCAAAACCCAGAAGGGGTTTCGCCTAATTCGGAACCCCGAAATTCGGCCTCCAAATACCACGTCCTCCTCCAAGTGCTGGGAAATACAGCCTACCTGTAGCTTGCTAGAAAAGCCCTCCAAATCACTCCCAAAGGCTGAGATGCTCCCCTCTAAGGTTTCCCTTACTTCTCCCGGCAATCTCCAACTCTCTAACTCCTCCCCCAAGCTACCACTTGTGCCTAGCGAAAGCTCTTTGCGCAGGCCCAGGAAGTTGCAAATCGAACTACCCAATAGCAACAATCTCCTACTCTGAAACTCTCCCAAAAGGCTGATCCTCCATTGAGTCTCCAACACCAAAATTCTCACGGTAAATGCTGTCTGGAAGATACACAAAAACAATCCCTGCATGCTCCCTTCTTGTGTCCTCCAGAAACACGCACTCTCTGGGCCAAAGGCTGAATGATGTGCTCTGAAATTCCTCCATCTCTCCTCCAAGGTGATACGATTTACCTTCTTAGGGTGGCACTCGAAGTCCCCCGAAGAAAGGTTGAGTTCCCCGCTTGGAAAACTCGGTGCTAAACAACTAGTAACCTGGCTAAGTAGCTTGAGCAACAAAATGAGTTTGATAGACAAAAGACCCCTTGAGTAGATGAGCTCCTCCTATTTATAATTTCGCGGGCCTTCCTCCCCATGTGGGCCCCTCTTCCTTGCCTTTCGATTTCCCCTCCAAGGCCATTCGAATTCCACACTTGGCCAAGTGCGTTTTTTCCATGTGGGTGGCCCCCACATTCCACTAACAAAATAATTCGTTCTCTCTCTCCTAAGTCCTTAAGTCAAAATTGGATGGGTTCCAAAGTCACCAAAAATTATCTAAAATTGTGGGAGATTAAACTTGTGACAAAATAGCTTAGGAAGGGACATTACATGTACCCAAAGTTGTGGGCATGAAACCAAGTGGAGAATTTGATGGTTTGATCATTGAGAGCATGTGGGACGCCCTTGAAGGGCTAAGGGGCACCAAAGGCCTCAATAATGTGGCGTTGGTTGAATGAAATAAATTTTTGTCTTATGTTTTTATGGTGTTTAAACAAATTGTTTAGGTCAGCTTGACACATGTGGTGTGACCCTTGGTGGCAAATGAAACCCATCAAGAACACTATAAAAAGAAGGCAGGGTTAAGCTCATTCTCATCCATCTAAGTGCATTCATTCAAGTGGAGAGATAAATTTGAGGAGTCGCAAACCTAAGAAGTCAAGCTAATGTGTGGAGAAGGACAAGTTTACCTCTGTTTTCTTATGTCTGGTTTGGCCGAGTAGGAGAGATCTGTTGGATGAGTTATTTGGCAAAATTTTGGGCATGCGTATGGGGTAAACCTTTGTGTCTCTAGCACGCAATGTTCTGTCCTCTAGAAAAGGGACAACACCCTTGTAACAGGAGTTTAGGAGGGTCGTTTAAGGGAGCTATGAGCTTGGATTGTTGCTGGAATGAGGGTTCTTGAGGGACATCGCAGAAATTTCAGGGCTGGGAGATGAGGTTTATGCTAGTTTTGAGAGGATGCTAGGGCTGATATTAGGGCAGGCTTGCGGGTGATACAGGAACCCTAAAAGAGGGCCGCAAATCTCAGGATAAGTGCACAAAATTGTGACCTTGTGAAGGATGAATCATACTTCTGTGTAAGGTATGTAATTTGTCTTTCATGTTGATGAATACTAGGAGATGGTAGGTTTGTCATAATGGTGTTTTGGAAAGCTATAAGAAGCCCTAAATTCTATCCAATTTGAGGAGGCCAATTCCAGTAGTGTGGACTATGTATCAAGCCCTAGTTCATTCAGTTGTTGGATTGTGTGAGGGCAAAATTATGTGCCCTAGTTCAGTGGTTTGCAGTGGGCAAGATCAGTGATAAGAGGGAAACCTTGAAGCCCCAAGTCTAGTCATCTTTGGAGCAACAGAGAGATAAGAAGAGGGCATGTCTGAAGATCCTAAGAGTTGGTGCTCTTGGAGGAGTAGGAGAGAAGCTATAGGGTAGACTTATATGGGCCAAAGTTTAGTGGCATTGGTGGAGCAATGATCATTGATAGTGGTAGATTGACGGTTGAAGATGCAAGCATTTTGAAGTTGCAAAAGTCTTGTGAGCAGCAGAAGAAGAGGCAAAGGACTTGCTAGATGTGTTCAAGGTACGTGGACTGAAAGGGTTGTGGAAGTGCTACATCAGCAAGTAAGTCAAGTGTACTTTGTTCAGGGACATATTGGTAGTCATAGGTGGTTGACTCCAAGCCCTAGTTTTACTTGTATCAGGGTTGTATGTAAGGGCCATGATCCCTGGTACGAGAGTGTTGTGGCATTTGAGTGTGTTTGTGATTGTGATCTTAAACATAAACCTGATTCTTAAGTGTCATGGAAAACTCAACAGGATTGTGGCTATTGCTTGTTGATTTCTTTACATTTCTTGGATATTTCATGGGAATTGTTACTATTTTTGTCAAGTAGGTTAATTTGGCAATCTTGTGCATGTCCATTGTTTCTTTTATCCTCAAGTTCTAGAGGTTTGAAGAAGAGAGTAGGTTAATTCTCTTCCCTTGATTTTCTGAAGAATCGGAAACCCTAAATTACACTAGAGGGAAAGTAGGTTAATTTTCCCTAGAAATTTGGATTTAGGTTTTTTTTCCCTTTTAGATTATGCTAGGTTTAGTTTGAACCCTAGACTCCATTGTCCTTGGTGAAGTGTAATGTCCCTTTTTGCCAGTGATAGTAACGAAGACCATCATAGTAGCTTAGCCAATTCCCCTCAAATATAGTTGGAAACTAGTGGCTAAATATTAGGGAATAATTAATTTAAAAGTGATCAAGAAAAAAGAATACTATAAAGTCACTCTATTCAAAGAAGAAAAGGACCCATGGTATTCAGATGACCCATGGCACTCATATAGCTATCTCAATAAAAGGAAAGAAGGGGCTCATTCAGAGATATGATTCAATGACTTGGTTAATTGATTTTGTGCACTCATTGAGCTTTGTGTGAGAGTTTGTAACTTTGATTGTGGATCTTCTTCAAGGGTGAAATTATCCTCCCCAGGGATCAAAACTAGTTTTAGTGTTGCAAGATACACCTTAGCCAGTCGTTTGGAGGGATCAACTGGATTCTTCAATGGCGCTTAGCGAGGAAGGATGAGATTTTGGAGCATTTGTTAGAAGGTTGAAGTAACACACATTTGCAGATAGGGGAGTCCAACTAGAGGAGATTTTTGAAAAGGAACAAATTTACTTCAACTTATCTATTTGTCAGTTTTCCTTTCAAAATAAATTTGATGTAATTTCCCTTTCAGTATTGTAAATAAATAGCTGAGGTTTGTGGTGGAATTTGTCTACAAGCTTCGTGATTATTGGTTTTATAATTTTGTTAAATTCCCGGCAAAAATTCATGTGTGCTTTTTCTAAAGAAAATTCATAGAATTTTTTCTGGGAATTTAAATAAATAAATAAAGGGAATATTACATGAAGGCACGTGTCTCTACATCAAGTGGATAGGTTTTAGCTTTAATTGTTAATTCAGTAAGCTCTAATTAAACCCTAGATCAATTAAAACTCATCATTTTACTCTGTGGTTTTCATATTGGGGATAATTTTCACCTTTAATGTGTTCTATTGGCAAAGTTACGTTCATTGGTGAATGTCCTATGATGTAGAAGCAATATTAGGTGCACTAAATGGTTAAAATCATTGTTTTTCATGCTGTTTCTGCAACTATTTAGGGCTGACATCAATTGTTTATGATCATTTATTGGAAAATTGAACTGTTGAAAGTTGTTCAATTTATTTCCCGAAGTTGTATATTTTCTAATCTTTCAGTTCATATAATATTTATGTGATTTGGATGGTTAGATTTCTCGCTGTTTTAAGCGCTAGTTTGCTGTCCAAAACTGCAACTTTGTGCACTAGTTATAACTGCCAAGTATTTAGTGAACTCGAGGTGTGTTCCAAGAACCTATTTGAGACTCCCCTAGCTTGGATAACCTAAGGATTGACCTGTAATGTCCCTTTCAGAATGATCATTTCTGGAGTCTGATTCAGTAGCCTATTTTATTCCCATAGGCTATATGGGAAAAAGGGGGATCAATTAATTGTTTAAATGTCAATAAATAATTAAATTAAAAAATGACTATGGAGATAAAAAAGAGAAAAAGTTTATAAAGTCACTTTATATGAGTGGGGAAAAGGTTAAAAAAAAGGGGAGAGCCATGGTATTTTGATGACCCATGGTATTCTAATGATAAAAGCTATAAAGGAGAATTGGAGCTCACTTTTGGGCATGTATTGGATATTTTGGAATTTTGATTTAGAGGGCTCCTGCAGCTGTGTGTTAGGGTGTGAGACCCTAGTGGAAATCAGTTTCAGTGATGAGACCATCCACCCTAGCTGATCAACATTGGTTTTAGTGGTGAAACTATCCACCTTAGCTGGTCAATGAGGAGGGATCATCAAATTCCTCACAGGTGTGCAATTGGAGAAATTTAATTGTAGGTGATCGCGGGAGCTGAAGGAGACACGCTTCATCACTATAGAAAAACTCATTTTATTTGGAGGCCGAATTATATTGCTTCGATTGTTATGGAAGAAGGCCGAATTTCATGGGGTAGGCCCAGCTTATTGGAGGCAGCTGAAGTAATTTGTGACAATAGTTGCATTCATCCTTGCAGCCAAATCATGCAAAATATTATAGCAGTTTCCAGGTTCCATTAATGCATTATGTATGAAATTTCATAATTTAGTTGAATAAAGATTTGGCTGGGTTAATTGGTGTTCAGTTGGTAAATTCTGTTCTATGTGGTGATCTCTTGATTTATTGCATGAAGTTTCTCCTTATTTTCATGCCAAATAGGAAACTATTGCTTGCAAAGTGTTTGTAATAATTCCTGAAGAAAAAAATTAAAGATCTTAGCAAATGTGTGCATTAATTTGCCACTAGAATTGGCCCATTCTATAAAGGGGACATTACATGACCCATAGGCCCAATGAATGCTTTTGCTTGCTTTACACTTAATCTCCATCTTGCCATAGTTATTATAGGCTTGTGTGGGTGGATATAGTTTGTAGGAGCCTTGGGGGGTATTTAGCTTTAAGTCTCTTAGGGTTACTTAATCCCCAACTCCTACTAGGAAGCTTCCCTTGTAGTGGCCGGTTGTCCCCACTAAAATAGAAGAGGGGTAGTTGCTGAGGTGATGAGTTGATTGTGGTGACACTTCTGTCTTGTTGTGCAAGTTTCTTGCTTGGTAAAGGCTTTGCACCAAGGTGCACGATTTTGCAGCAATGCTTACTATAATGGTATGTCCCTATAATGTGATCTCATTCCACATTAATACAATCCTTCTCCCACATGATAACTTCTCCTGAGATTTATTTTAAAGATGCCTTAACCAGGATTTAGTACCATAAAATAAATCACACAAATGGTTTACACAAAGTTATAGAGAAGAAAAATATATTGAAGAATAGGATCATAAAGAATGAAAGACATTGCTATCTCTCATGAATGAAACAACCAACCTAACTTCATTAAAGTAAGACATCATTAATGTCATTTGTAAATGATGACTTCAATTATTAATCCTATGACTACATACTGTCTTATAAAATGGTATATCAGAAGATCCACGCAGAATCAAAGTTATCAGAGATTGCAAACTCCAGTAAGTGTTCAAGGGCAAGAAGCTTTCCTACGATGAAGAAATTTCTCTAGGGGATTCTTATCATTCTCACTAATAGCATTTCCACTATTGGAACCGCTAAAAAAGATCAGAGGCTGCAATGCTCCGAAAAACAAGCAGCAGCCTTGAATTACTTAGAGGGAAGATTAATAGAAGCTCTCATAATAAGTTTGTCATATCCATAAATGTCCTTCATTATTTGTATAAAAACCCTTCTTATGTGTTGATATATATGAACCAAATATGAATCTCGTGCATACACATTAATTAATTCTGTTTATGTCTTTCCAAACCGTGTAACCTGGTGGACAATTACATCACAAATATTCTAATTGTCTTTTTTTGCTATTTTTGGATTTCATGATAGAATGTTGGATACATGGAAAATGGCTTCTTAGTTTTGTAGTTGATTGATCTAATTCTATTCTCGTGTGCTTTACCCTGTTTTTGTCCCGAATGTTCTCACTGTAATGTATGCCTTGCCTTACCTCCTAATTTTGAACCTATTTACGAATCCGTTTTCAGAATTTTGGGATGTTGCTTTTCCATGTCAAGTTCAGTTGGACTAAGCCATAACTTTTATGTTTCTATAGTTGCAAAAGGTTTATGTTATTACCTTTGGATTAAAGTGTGATGGTAAATTTGCCATTACCGTTTTCCTGTACACAAATTTTGATGTATTTGAGCATGGCAGAGGGTTTTAAAATACTAATATGCCTTCATAAACATGCAGGGTTTTCTTTCTAGATGACATTACTGGGTTTGAAATTACATACCTATTAGAGGTAACGAATTGCAACCCCTTTTAAAGCATATCACGATTGAACTTTTTAAAGAAATATCTCTTGATTATTGAATAATTTATGGTATATATTTTCCTTGGTGCAAATCAGTGTGGTGAAAAACATGGAAAATTAGTTGTTAGCCCTAAAATTTTCTCTGATAGATTGATCAGGAAGTTTCCAGAAAGACCAAGACAACTGTTTAAACTATGTGTCATGAAAAATTCCTTTAGTCAGGTTCATGCTTTATTTATATTTTATTTAATTTTCTTTGTTGATAGTTACAATCTGTAAAAGTAAATCTGATAGAAAAGATTGTACAAGACCTCAAGGGTACAGTGTAAAAACATTAACGGAGCAGGATGGACAAATAGCACAAGGGGAAACGCTAAAGGACTTGAGCCCATATTAGGGTGGAAATATGAAGGTGCTTGGGCAGCTGCCCATACTTGTCAACAGACCATCCATCCCCATGCCAGGCCTAGGGCGTGGAAGAACGTGTGAACCCGCTTTTTTCAGCTCAAGATTTACTTTAAGTCTATGTTCGACATAAACAATCACGCAAACAAACTCTAGCTTGGGACTTTATCCCTATTCAATTCCAGAACCCAACTCAAGTGGAACTTGAATTCTTGCTGCAGATTCAGCTTCGATTAGGTTAAAATGAAGTCCACGATTTAGGGAATCTTCCCTTTTGTAAGTCCAGAATTTCTTCATTGATGAAATACCTCAAACGCTGGTCTAAATGGCGCAATACATTAAACTAGTGACATTGAAGTTCGAAGAAAAAAAAACAGTTGTGTACTTTAATCAACGTGGCTCAGACCTCGTCTGTTTGGAATGAGTTTGGCACCAAATGAAGAATCACATTCTGCAAATGTGCGTTTGTCCCTTATGAAGAGATCTTAGATACACGGTCAGTTGATCTGCATAGTACAGAACAACTAGTTCAGATCTGTGTCTGGCAAACACAAACTTTGCTCTTAGGGTAAATTCACGACTTGTAGATGTGCTACCTGCCCAGGGCACTTCTAATATTCAAGAGCGAAGGCTGAATGTGGGGCCTAAAATTATCTCTATCCCTAGGAAAACTTGAATCTGTTACGAGAAATGATATTGTGATTTCTAATTCGGCCCAAAAAAGAACAATCAGTATGGCCCAACGCTGGTCTATCTCAAAAGTCTGATCCTGCTATTCCTGCCCCCAATAATGATGCTTTGAAATTCCAGATCTCAGATCACATTGTTACATCTTTCAAGGATAGAAAAATACCTGATCAAAATGGATTAGGCTCTAATGGGGGATCTGTAGAAGAGGAACATTAGTAAGAGTCAAACAATAGGTTTGAATTATTTGGGGAAAACATTGGTGAATATGTTGAACAGACAAAAAAATTGGAACAAAGAGGCATCATCATGTATTTCTTTTTGAGTGGGCCTAATGGTTAAGAGCATGTGTTTCCTCCTAAGAGGTCATGTTCAAAACTAGAGGGGGTAGAGTATGTATGCCTTCTAGACTTAGGAGTCAAATCGCTGCACAGAGGTGGGTCCCTTGACCCACAAACAAGGGGGTCTCATACACCAATTTGGTGTCTGGCTTGGTCGTGAGCTTAAAATTGGATAATAATAATAATTATGTATGATTACCAACCAGCCTAGATTCATCTAACTCTGGATCTATCATGCGCCGATAGGGATCAAATCAGTGTGGCCCAACGCTGGTCTATCTCAAAAGTCTGATCCTGCTATTCCTACCCCCAATAATGATGCTTTGAAATTCCAGATCTCAGATCACATTGTTACATCTCTCAAGGATAGAAAAATACCTGATCAAAATGGATTAGGCTCTAATGGGGGATCTGTAGAAGAGGAACATTAGCAAGAGTCAAACAATAGGTTTGAATTATTTGGGGAAAACATTGGTGAATATGTTGAACAGACAAAAAAATTGGAACAAAGAGGCATCATCATGTATTTCTTTTTGAGTGGGCCTAATGGTTAAGAGCATGTGTTTCCTCCTAGGAGGTCATGTTCAAAACTAGAGGGGGTAGAGTATGTATGCCTTCTAGACTTAGGAGTCAAATCACTGCACGGAGGTGGGTCCCTTGACCCACAAACAAGGGGGTCTCATACACCAATTTGGTGTCTGCCTTGGTCATGAGCTTAAATTTGGATAATAATAATAATTCTGTATGATTACCAACTAGCCTAGATTCATCTAACTCTGGATCTATCATCCGACGATAGGGATCAAATCCGTTGAGGTGCAAACATTTTCTCACACTGTGATACTTTTTTCTATGTTTCCTGTGAACATGTATTCACTGAGTTTTCATTGTAGAATATTTAGGGTTTGGTATTAAATTATCGAAGTCTCTGTCTTTTGAATCATTGCAGCCTCCATCTTTTGGATGTTTTCATCTGATCTTGTTGTTTGGTCTTCATTTTCTCAACCCATAATGTCTAGTGCACTCACATTTTAAACCAATAGAATTTTAGTTGACACTTCACATCGTTGTCTTGGGCCTCCTGCCATTAATAGAAGTTTTCTACTATTCTTTCTTTTTCCCATAAATGTCGTAAGTGCTTGCCAATGCTGGTGCGACATTGGCAAGTGTGATTGCTTTACCAAGTAAATATGGGTTTCACCTCCTAAATATAAGAAGTATTTTTTATTTCATTATATGCACGAAGCTAATATTCTATATATAAAAATGATTTAATGCTAACTTTTTCTTAATTCTAAAAGGACATGTGCCAACTCCACATTGAACACGGATGGACAAAATCACACATCACCCTCATACTAGGCTATAGAATGTGCCTCTTGGTGCAATGAAGAGGAATTTAATAAATGGTGTAAGATAAGATAAGATAAGATAAGATAATTATATTTATGTCCAACTAATGACCACAAAGTAGGTCAAAGGGATTGTTGAGTACAATGATGTCCATACGAAGCAGGAGAACCAAACCGTCTCCTAAAAAACAAGACACAATACATGAAGTAAATCGACATCTGGTCCTAGTAGAGAAGATCTAGGAGCTAATAAGTTTGAGGATCAAACCCATCTCTCCTAACATCCGAGGCTGAATGAAGAACACTGAAGAAACTCAACAAAGTCTATTGGCCTAATGAAGAGCTGGTGGAAAGTGTACACTGTCCACTAAATCGTTGCCTGGGGGGTTTGCGCATTGCTGAGGTCTGAAGGACCTAGTTCGTCTCCTAGGAACGGATCTGAGACGGATTTGCTGCTGAGATCTCGTGTGGTGGGGTGAGGTCCCACGGATCCTCACTGATCGAGAGTCTAGATACGTACTGGTATCAATCGGTCTCTTGGTACCCCTGTCTGAAGGTAGTACATTGAAAAATGTCGTGATCCTCTGTGTGGGGTTTGGTCTGATGGGAGGCTGAAGAATATACCTGAGAGCCTCCTGCATATATAGGGCCAAACATCTCTGATTGGGATACTCGAAAAAGTCGACGAGGGTCCGAGAATCTCTAAACAAGCAATGAAACCTTCCTTTGATCTCGTAGTAGACAGGACATCCAAGAATGAAGTGCACCTCAGTCTCCACTTCCTGTAAATGACATACCTCGTAGATTTTTTCTGGTCTATCCACCTGGTGGTCCATCTCTACCCGAAGTCTATGAGAACCTACTCTGAACTGGCCTAGAGGAATGCAAAGAGCATGCATCCAGTGGTGAAACGTACACTTGGGTTGAACAATGAGCCCGTCTCTCAACTCCAAGAAGTGCTTTGCGTAGAAGGCCATCTTTGGGCGCAACCCTCTCGGAGGAGTTGCACAAGGAAGTCTAGGTGATGTCCTTTTCATATTGGGGCTTAGTATCCAAGTGTCTTTGCCTCTTATGCAATTCTAAATCTACTATGAGACAAGTGTGAAGCATCCCCAAATGCCTCCCTTGGCCGTCCAACACTACCCATGAGATTTCTCTTCTTCATTAAGCATTTGCAAGGCCAAATTTAACCTTTGGTGGAAATATATTATAGAATTTACATGCATATATAAAATGGAAATAACATTGATATCACAAAGTTTTTGATTATACATCTAAGTCAACACATTAACAAAATAGAAAAGCGTTCCACAAAAAGAGAACCATGAATACTTATCTGCAATTAAAGCCATTTCCAGCAAACTAGTTGTTGAGGAGTGATTTTCCACGCAACCATCAGAAGTAGGTTTGGTTCCATACCAAAGCTAGACCATGATAACAATAGGGTGAAGGAATTTCATATGGGGCTCTAAACTCACTCAGCCCAATCCATTACTGTCATGGCAAGCCATCTACTTACAACAAGGCTTGTCAGGTCCTCATCCAACCATTATACTTAACATACCACTCTCTTCCATCGCCCAACACGACACAATGGAGACTTACTCTTTCTTTGCTCAAAGTCCCTTAGAGTACTCTTCCCGTATAATGCTCTTCAGGTTGTGCAAAGAAAGTCCAATATGTGCTAGTCATAATTTGGAACAAAAGATCGTCAACCTCAAGCAAGTCAATGAGCAACAATAATAGGGTTGTATATCTGAAGGTGTTGAATAAAATACTGTTGACATTCCATGCATGTTCTCCCTCTCTTCAACCATCCTATTTTTCTTCCACATTTTCACCCATAACAACTAGGGAAAAACATCTCCATAACATGGGACATTGTCTCCTCTTTCCACAAATTGTTCCTTCTCCAATGATAAAATACAATGCATAGAAAAAACCTTTTTTTGCATGGGACCTTCCCCTTTTCCCAAGGATATGACACCTGTACTTAGTACACATATTCAAGTCAAAGATATATGGGATAACTTGTAAGAAGCATGAGCAGGGAAGAATAGTACTCCAAAGGACAATGATAAGGTTAAATCATCCAACCACCTCCTTTCCTCTTCCCTTGTTTTGGTATAATGGCTCTCTTGTTGCTCTCTTAACCCACCATTTTGATATATATATATATATATATAGGACACGTCCCTTAGGGTCTCGTGTCCCGTATTCCTTTTGTTGGACACGACATGAGCGATGAAACGCGTCAGAAATGATTTTCATTGTGTCCTAAAATCATGACACGTTTTTGGACCGTGTCAAAAATGTGCCCTAGCGTATTTCGATTTTAGGACATGTGTCCCATGAAAATCCCCAATTTAAAACGTCGCGTCTTGGTTTTTTATCATTTTTTTGTCTCTGTTCGTGAGGTATTCCGGAGTCCAGTTCGTTGTTTGCATTTTCACATCTTGCTGGAGTTGAGACAACACTTTTCACCTTTTGCTCGCACAACTAATCAAACTCGCTACGTCTTTTTTGAAGGCCACAGACTAGCGCGAATCAACCTCAGACTAGCATGAATCAACTAGGTAAGATAATAATTTTATTTATAAGTTAAATGAGTCTGGGTATGAATGCATCTAGTTAGGACCAAAGAGAACGATACCTCGCGAGTCGCCATATGCGCATGGCCTAATCTTGTTCCTTTTTCATTTGGGTGTAAGCACAAAAAATAAGAATTGAAACCAAAAATATAGTTTGTACTATGTGGGAAGTTATGAACCTGAACCAACATGATAAAGAAGGGGTTTCTGAACCTAAGTCAACATTATATAACTTTGTATAGATTGGTTGTTATATAACTTTGTATTGGTTGGTATATAACGTTATATCATTGATGTAGTAAATTAACAAACTAACTAGTTCTAAATTTGTAAATACTAAATTAGTAAATAGATATCATCATGATTCATATCTATAGATGTTTTAATTTCTAAAAAGTATGGATCAGGCACTATATTTCAGTATTATATATATATATATATATATATGAGCATATTGTGGAAAATATGCCCACCACAGCATAACCTATCCCTCCACTTGGAATCATATGCATTCACTAGTTATGCCTTGGCCTTGAGCTCCACACTAGCAATATTTACAATGGATCTCATATATTTATAGCATGGGATCATTATATCTCTTCCCCTTTGGCTTCAATCCCATCACTTAAAATACCTCACACAACAATATGTGATTTATTGCATATTATGTTCTAGGGATCAAACTTGAGATATTACATTTGCCTCCTCCCTTGCTGGAATAGCACCATCTTTGGTGTTCTTTTCCTTCCAACAATAAGACCATGTCTCCATGTCTTTTACTTGCATCCACAATGCTATTATCTTCATTGTAACTTGCATTTGGTGGTTATCTTGGATAACAATGGCCCACACTTTTGCTATTTTGACATGCTTCCAAAACCTTAGTATTTCAAAATATACCTACAACAATCATCAAAGTAAACATGCATATCATAGCCATTTCTATCTAGTAGTTATCCCATTCTTAGAAATTTTTAAATTCATCACTGAAGCATAGTTTTTGTAGCATAAGATTAAGTATGCAAATCAACTTTGTAGTTATCTATGTGAATATATCTTTGCTCCACCAGGCTACCACAGGCGAGATGTGACTCACTGTCTTCTTTGACGTACCCAATTCATTCAACGCGCCTCTTTTTTGTTGTACATGCTTTTCTAGGCTTAGGCATCCCTTTCTTTGCTAAATAATCCCTCAAGCAGTCTGTCTTGTTAAAGCTTTCACATGCCAAAAAACTGCGATTTTTTAGCAAAACGATAAATCACCCCTTAAAAATTGCGATTTTATGTAAGCTGTTGGAGAAGGGAGGAGAAGGGTTTGTGGACATCCTTGTTGATTGTGGAGGAATGTAAGCAACCATCATCAATCCACCATCAAATTTTTTTGCAAGGGGTGAGCTTCATTTGCCAAAACTGTGCTGAAGTTCCATTGACATGTATGTATCTAAATCCCACTATCTTAATGCCTTTTTTTTCACTATTTTTGTTTGCTTGCTTGCCTCTTTGCTTGCTTTCATTTTGCCATGATTTTCATGCCCATAAAAATGTAAGGGTTTTTAATTTTTTTTTTTTAATGGGACAACTAGCTTGAATCAATTTTTTTTCCATCTTCCTATTGTCATTTTTAGTTTCTAATGATCTAATATAATTTTCTAAATCTTTGATAATTGATTTATTAAATCAGCAAGCTGTTATTTTTTTCTAGTGGGGGTTTAATGCCATTTTCTTGTGTTTGTTGTGCCTTAGGTTTGAATTTTAAAGTTGTCCACTTCCATTGCAAATATGCCAAAGGTTTTTTGGCAGTATGGGGAACCTGTGTGTGACATCTAGAAAAAACTACATTGCAACTTATTTGGGAAGTACATGACAGGAGGGGATTTTATGTTGAAATTCGATCTAGCTAAAATCCCTAGCAAAGAAGTTGGGATTTGTAAAGAATCTAGCCTAGAGATTATGAGAGCTGCGAATGACGCAATTGTTGAAAGTTCTAAGTCTGATCGTTAGAAATTTTATCTGTGTCCTTCTGGTTTATTTCTCCTACTTGTTAATTACGAACAAGCTATTTAAACATATAAACATCGAAATAAACACAATACAGTCTCAACCATTTATAGATCAACTGCTGAAAGAATAGCAAACACGCAAGTGACACCGTTATTTTTGGACAACTTGTCCCCGGAAAAACCCAATGCGGGAAAATTGGTGCAACAATTTTGAGGGTTTATTTTATTATGCAGTCTATCCTTGAGTACAATTGGGTACCAAACTGGCTCACCCAACAGAGAAAAATAACTGACAATAATACCTCTCTATTTGGAAGTAGATATTCAGAAAATCTGCCCCACTAAACCCTCTCCAGCAACCTCTGAAGCTTAGCATTAGCCCACTTGGCCTCAGTGTGAGCCTGGAACCATCTGCGTCAGCCCTCTGAGGCACTGCACAACCTCTACGACCCTCTGCGTCAGCCCTCTGAGGCACTGCACAACATCTACGACCCTCTGCGTCACTCTTGCAGCCTTTGCGTGGATGACGTGGGCCCTTCAGGTCTCTGCGCTATCTCTATTGGGCTTTGTGTGTTCCCTTTGGCTCAGTGTCTGCCTCTCTCTACCTTTGTGCTGGTCTTTCGGCACTATCTTTGCCTCTCTGTGCAGTACTCACTTCTCCTCGCTGTAAATTGATCACTGATTTGACTTTCTTAGCAAACCCCGCTCTAGAAAATCGAATGATTGATCACTCTGGTGTATATCCAACTGACCCTCAAGCCTCCTCTTATACTTTTCCTGTGGGTCCTTCAACGACCGAGATTACATCTCTAATCAACGGCTAAGATTAGATTTGGCTTGATCCATGTCTTTTAGAACCTTCTAACCCAGTTTTATATTAATACCCATTAATATTTTATTTTTCCTAAGTTTAGACTTAGGAACTCCATTAAAAATATTAATTATTTTAATATCTCCTAAACCGGGTAAAATCTGCCAAAACCATTTCTGGGTCTTGGAGATCTTATGTGCTTTAGCCTCCCCACCAATTTTCATGGCTAGAGCACATCCGATGCTACCCTAAATCAACACTTCCTCTTAGCGAGGACTGTGCTCTAGTAATACTCCAACTGAGCATCACTCTAACTATACGGCACCAGTACCTGTGCTGATGCTAGGCCGCCTCGTCAAACATCCTCTGCACTTTTGCATCTTGTACTGCTGCCCATGGCCCTACCACAGCCACTATTGCATCTCTATGACAAATCCCTCTGCATTTGTGCTGCTGCTGGTCCTTTCTCCCAACAGTGCATCTGCACTGCAACCCCTTCTCATCATGCTGCATCGTGCCACTGCTAACTGCTACTGCATTGCAACTCAATTACTGAGAAGTAATTGATCCACCCAACTGCTGACATCCCTGTCAAGCTAGAAACACTTATGATGTTGAAGCTCTCTCTACCGCTATCAAGTGCTCCCTCTACTGCCTCTGTGTTGTTGCAATAACTCCCTGCCTCTCGCACTGTTGCAAACCTCTTTGTGTCATCCTGCACTGTTGCAACCCTCTCTGAGCCTCTCGCACTACTATAGCCTGCTAGCTCTGCGTTGATCAGGACTACTGCACTGTAGCACTCTCTACCGCTTCATCTGCATCTGTTTCTACCGATATCCGCCAGTGTCGTTACTCTCTCTTTGGGGCTCCTGTAGCAAGGTATAATCCAAGAGTTTGGGTACCTTAAGGATCTTGCCCCTCATTGCCTGTAGTCCTCCTGACTACAGCTCAATGTCTCCCCGCCTCTTCTCTAGAGGTACATGAGCACTCATGGCACAATTGTCATCCTCCTCTACCTCCTTTTCCGCCTTCGCTGGCACTGCCTTGGAGTCAGACACCTCTCCCTTGTTCTTCTTCCTCGGACACTATTTTGCATAATGACCCAGTTCCCCACAATTGAAGCACTTGACCTTGGAGAGGTCCTTTTTCTTCCTCTTCTCCTGTTTCCCCGCATATGCCAGAGCAGCATCCTCTTCCTCTTCCTTCTTGATTCAGACTCCTTTGCTGCTACTTCCCATATTGCTCAGTCGTCTGATCTCTTCTTGGCGAAGAGCCGCCCACAATTCTTCCCAATCTAGAAGATTCGCCTTGCCCAGTATGCTCTGGACAAATGTCTCCCACTCTTCGGAGATTGAGTTTAGTGCGGTCCTCAACATCAACTCTTGATTTGGCGTGGCCCCTATGGAAATCAGTTGGTCCTGGATCTCCTTCAACCGACTGAGGAAGTGATCTATTTGCTCCCCTTTCTGTATCTGGTATGACCGCAGCTGATTCTCAAGTAACATCTTCCTCTGCACGGAAGTATGCTGGTACAACGTCTTCAAGGTGTCCCACATTTCCTTTGTCGTATCTCTCTCGGCAATATGTTGGACCGCATGATCCTTGACCCCATCAAATGATGCATTTTGCCTTGGCCATTGACTCCTCGTACTTGTCATTATCAGCCGGGTCAACTGGGATAGCCATTGTATTCAAGGTGAAGGCCCTGATGCGATATCTATCTAGAATGGACAGGATCCTAACCTTCCAGACCACAAAGTTGGACGCCCCGTCCAACCTGTCCTGATCCCTCAGTCCATTCATGGCCATCTCTCTGCTCTTCCTTTCGACTCCTCCGAGTCTCTACTTCCCTCTGGAAGTTCTCCTCTGAGTCGCTATTTCTCGTCTCGAAGTTCTCTGCTCGATTTCCCTCCTGGAAATATGCCTGCCAATCGTCGAGTCGCACCTCTTCGATCTCCTGTGCACCTGCAACACTGATCCGGATTCCTTGGCTAGAAATCTGCCTCGGTAGCGACTCCCTCTACCTTGGTTTTTCCCGTTAGGTACTGTTCTGTCCACAACGCCCCACCAACTTCACTTCTCGCAAACTGCCCACAACTTCCTAAACCCCGGCAACAAAAGGACTGAGTGTCTAGGCTCTGCGCAATCCCGACACTGGCTGAAATGCTCCCCTAGCCAACTGCGTCAACCCTCTTGGTCTCTGTGTGGCTCTGCGTGAGTCTTTTCTGCCCTCCTCAGCCTCTGCGTTGGCCTCTCTCTGGCCCAGACGTATGACGTAGTCCCTCTACGTCAACCCTTCTCCGTTGCTTTATGCTAGGAACAACTTCTGTCACTCGGGACAGTGGTTTCTACTGCAAATGCTCTGTTTCAGCTGGTGCCTTCAGCTCTCCTGTGATCTGCAACAATGCTCTGATACCATGTTGAAATTTCTAAGTCCGACTGTTAGAAATTTTATCTGTATTCTTCTGGTTTATTTCTCCAACTTGCTAATTACGAACAAGTTATTTAAACATATAAACATCGAAATAAACACAACACAGTCTCAACCATCTATAGATCAACAGCTGAAAGAATAGCAAACACACAAGTGACACCGTTATTTTTGGACAACTCGTCCTCGGAAAAACCCAATGCGGGAAAACCGGTGCAACAATTCTGAGGGTTTATTTTATTATGCAGTCTATCTTTGAGTACAATTGGGTGCCAAACTGGCTCACCCAATAGAGAAAAATAACTAATAGTAATACCTCTCTATTCGGAAGCAGATATTCAAAAAATCTGCCCCACGAAACCCTCTCTAGCAACCTTTGAAGCTTAGCGTCAGCCCACTTGGCCTTAGCGTCAACCTGGAACCATCTGCGTCAACCCTCTGAGGCACCGCGCAGCCTCTACGACCCTCTGCGTCACACCTGTAGCCTCTGCATGGATGACGCAGGCCCTTCTGGCCTTTGCGCTGTCTCTGTTGGGCTCCGTGTGTTCCCTCTAGCTCAACATCTACCTCTCTCTGCCTCTGTGCTGGTTTCTCGACACTATCTCTGCCTCTCTGTCCAGTACTCACTGCCCCTCGTTGCAAATTGATCACTGATTCGACTTTTCTTAGCAAACCTCGCTCTAGAAAATCGAATGACTGATCACTCTGGTGTATATCCAATTGACCCTCAAGCGTCCTCTTATACTTTTCCTGTTGGTCCTTCAACTGCCGAGATTACATCTCTAATCAACGACTAAGATTATATTTGGCTTGATCCATGTATTTTAGAACCTTCTAACCCTGTTTTATATTAATACCCATTAATATTTTATTTTTCCTAAGTTTAGACTTAGGAAATCCATTAAAAATATTAATTATATTAATATCTCCTAAATCGGGTAGAATCTGCCCAAACCATTTCGGGGTCTTGGAGATCTCATGTGCTTTAGCCTCTCCACCAATTTTCATGGCTAGAACACATCCGATGCTACCCTAAATCAACAACAATTAATGCAAATGACATAAAGAAAGCAGAGACAGTTGCAAATAACGCCGAAGAAGCAGCTAGAGCTCTAAGCCTATCTACCATTGATGGTGGTGGGAGGAGGTCTATGACTACAACTCCCAAGAGGTTGTCATCTTTTTTTGTTCCATGAACCAAAACTGGAGCACAACCTTCCATCAAATCAGTGATAAAAAAAAAATGAGAAGCAAGAAGTAGACAGGGTTATGGGGAGGTGTCTTTTGTAGAGTGACTTACTTCTTAGCATCACAAAAAACATTACATTTTGGCAGCCAATGTGTGATGTCATCACTATGGTAGGCTATTTTAATGTCACAAATAAAACAATTCACAATTCAATCCAAGATGTAATCTTATGAGATGTAAACATAGTATGTGCAGGCAACGCAAGAACTATTCTACTTCCTAAAGTAATTAAAACAATTACTGTTTAATCTTATTCAAGAAAGGGAATTCAGCTTATATTTAAAACTAATACTAGGAATGTAAAACAATTGATTAATCTATGGAAACTAAAACAAAAAACACTTGGGCTTAAAATCCATCTAGCTAGTCTTTATCTTAAATCCCTTTGATCAGCTTTGGAACACAACCTTTTGCTGCTTAGGACAATGTTCATGTGTTCTTTTGCAGGTTGGATTTGACGAATGAAATCCTAATGTTTGCTCGAGCAATGATCCTAAGATAGAACCTTTAACAAGTCTCAGTCAATACTGCATGGAAAAACATAAAAAGCACGAGTAGGATGTACAATGCAAAGGCACTATACTTTTGTTATCAATAAATCACACTGAAACACTCAATTCATAAACACCAATGCTAGATTTTCTTGGAACAAAGTACTATATATATGTTGCACAGAGCAACTGTGTGACAATGATTAAACCCTAACTATCATAACAAACTATATTGTTATTCAAACCATAGATCAAACATAAACATGCACATAAACATACCAATTCTGATTAATCTTGGGATCATAAATTAAGTGTTGCGAATCGATTTCATAAATTTAATATAAGAATCAATATTGTTTCTCAGAACTCAAAGTATTCTTATCAACTTGAGGATGTCATCAAACTTGTGACAAGGCACACATTCATGTCTTGATATCGCGTAAAGTTTATATTGAAGGAAAGAAACCAAATCAGTATGAAATAATATCACTCAACTTTAAAAGTTTAATACTTTGATATGATATTTGGTTGATATCAGAGGATGAATGCTTTAATCGAATATCTGAATATAAATGTGGTTTCGAGTCAAACACAAAGATACAAAAATCATATGTCATAAAATTTAATACATAATCAAATTAATATCAGATCTGAGTCCTATATGTTGTCACGACTCAAAATCGAACACACAACATTCCCTGTTATGCATCCAAACACAATAATAACCACAACAATTATCAAAATACAAATCGATGAAACGTTGCAGGAAATTGAATGTGTACTAGGATGAACTTTCTATATCTATATATATCTATATATATATATATATATATATATATATATATATATATATATATATATATATACGAGATTACTAAAGTATAGATCAGGTACGCAACTATGTGATGGGCCCTTCCCATAGGTAACATCTGGTTAAGATACAATCACAGAGGAAGAAAGATCACAATGGAATCATGAATCAAACTAGGTTTATATTAACGAGAATCGTGTTACAATGAGCCTACTAATGCATAACGTATGCAAATACAATCTCACAGAGTGTGAAACAAGAATATGATCATAATTTCATTACCAATTTACCCAATTAGCCTACCAGACTATTGTCTAGTTCTATATATATGAAAATTACATCAAGCTTTGCCTTCAAAAGGCCAGTTTACAATGTTGAGGATCAATCCCCTATTTTAGGAGCAAGACTTCTCGAAGTGCTCGAAATACCAGAAATAAAACCTTCTCATGCTTTGAAACCTTCGCCATGCTGATCGTAGATGTAGAGAGATCGACCATATCCCATGTATGCTATGTTCGACAACCAAAATAGGGTTTACTTATGAATCCACCACTGACCTACGATAATAGAACTACTCGATACTTTGACTTGATCTCGGGCTTACTTGAAGGAGTTTGAGTGAGTGCCAAGGGGAAGGATACCATGTTGCAAGTGTGCCTCCAAAACCCATGAGCCAAATTCTTGTGTAGATGGTCATGCATAGGGTAAACGATGACCTCGCGATCCCTTTGGTATTGGAATACTCATGCAGGTACTTGAAGTGAACTTCATTTCCATTATTTGTAACATAATCTCAAAAACCCACCTAACTCTAACTAAAAACTTAGGATTTCAATAAATTAAGCAATTATTACCTCATCACACTAGTTATGGGTGCTTTGGGTCAAAATCATGGGTTTTTGAGGCAAAATGGGTATAATAGGCATAATAGGTAAGGGAATAGTATATGAAAAAGGTAGTTGGAGATGTGTCGGGCACTGTTACCCCTTCTTCTAGCAGGGGTATCTATAGCGAATTTTTTCACTTTCATTTGGTCAACAAGGATGGATATGAACAACAACCCAAAGTATGCATTCCATGATTATTTAGGCGATAAAAAAGAACCTTCGTAGATGCGATCCATTTCCAATGGGGAAGTAGAACACTTAATTGAGGGCGGATATAGTGGCTAACAAAGATGCCAATATGACAAGAAGAGAAATCACTCCAATTCGTAGTCATAGATCCAATTTTGCAAGGAGAGGCAACACCTATTGAAACTTGAAAGAGTGTTTTAGATTTGGAGAAATCGAAGGCTTACATGAAGACACTGAATCATGTACTGTCATTTTAGATTGCGTGTATTTTGAAGCTGATACAAACTTATCTCAAAATCTTAAGGGAAATGATAATAGTGACACAAGGGCACATGCTTCTTAGGTGTAGAGAGCAACAACTTTTGAAAATTCTTTTCAGTATATATGGTGCCATAAGTAAGTCTGCTTTGTTGAACCAGATCACCTTGTTGACACTAGCACTACTGAGTTTGATCTTGTCATAAGCTGTTGTTTATCATTCTTATCTAGCTAACATGTACATGCTTGTGTGGCTTTTGTGGAGAATATTGGGTTGACATGGCTGCATCCAGATCGATACAATCATTCGTCAGTAGCTATAGGGAGTGATTGTTTTGTGTTCTTACAGTTCAAGACTTTAACCAAAACCTTTATGGCAAAAAAAATTGAATTCCGGCTTGAAGGATTACCACAGGGTGATAGGATGGGACACATTTCGAAAAGCGCCTCTATTATAGTCTCTACTTGGGTTTCATTCGTTTCTGGTCCTAGGTCCAATTTCATGGCTTCTTGTTCCTCGAGGCTCGATGCTTTGCTTTGAAGATAATATCTTCAGCTGAAGTTGAATACTAGGGAAATTTTGGTGTCAAAGAAAAATCTAGAAACTAGTAGATCTCGTTGATTCAGGTTTGTGTCCTTCAGTGATGAATATTCAATAAAGGATGCTCGACAATAGGAACATCACTCTTAATATAGCCTAGTCTAGAGGAAATGACATTGCTAGTAGCAGCTGTGATTCACATGGATTCTGTGGAGGTGACTGTTATAGTGGTAGTCGTGATGGTGGCGACTGTGGTATGCGGTGGCATATCCCGCTATGGTGATGAGGGTGGTCGCAAGAGGAGATAGGAACGATGATGATGACAATTAGGGTTTATTTGCTACAGCCGTTGCATGTGGAAAATTTCATATTTCAGCCACCTTTGCTGAAAGATTTTCGGCCTAGACTCCAAGATGCCAATTGATCAATATAATAGATACATTGCCTAGTCGTGTTTTTCATTAAATTATTTTTATGATAGTTCTTCGACGATTATCAGCGTCAGCCTCGACTCCAAGATGCCAAGATGCCAATTGACCAATATACGAAGTACCTTGCCTAGTCGCATTTTTCATTAAACGATTTTTATGATGGTTCTTGGACGCGTTGACTCACTCATCCAACCATGGCGTTATTAGTTCGAGCAGGTGAAGGCACAAGTTTAGCCCCTGTACCTTGTCGTGGAACCATTCAAAGGGGTTGATTATTTAAACGATAAATTATTTTTTGAAGGGATGATCCATTTTGTTGTGGGCCCTCATTACCTTTTATTGTACACATCACTTTTTATTGTACATGTGGCCAAGTGACCTCTTTTATTTTTTATTATTATTTTATAATAATTTTTAGTTTCCACAAGTAGACTAGATCTAGTCTTTTTAGACTAGGTCCAAGGAACTCCATAAATATAAAAATATTTTATTGTAAAGGAGTTAAAGCCTGTCCAAGGAACTCCGTAAAGATAAAAATATTTTATTGTAAAGGAGTTAAAGCCTGCTACAAAGAGAGGTGCTTTCTTCATTTGCATTCATGGTTGGATCATGAGAGCATTCCTCTCTCTTTGAAGATTAATGAAGACATCTTTTGAGGGTATATTTTGTTAATTTTTTTTTAAATGTTTTTTTTCTTGATATCTGTCTCGATGCATACTCTTCTAGCTATTCCTGGTAATCAATAATATTATGCTAAGGCTAACAATTTCTGCCATCGAGGAGCTAATATGCTATGTGGAAGGAGCCAACTAGGAGAGTACCCCGCTTGAGTTTCTTTTCTTGTAGGTGGGTCGATCCAAGCAACCAGGCTGTTTCTAAAGGGGAGCTCTGAATTGTGTAGGATTTTGTATTTTGCCGAACACAAAAATTAAAGGTTGGCGATGCCACTCAGAAGAAAGGCTGCTCCTAAGTAGATTTGAAAGTTATCAAGGAGGTTAAGCAGCAGTGGGGGCGATTTCTATCCTAGACCAAACTCACTCCCTTGAATTTAGCCAATGATATCGACCTAAGAGGATCTCATTTTGCTACTCGGTTCACCTTGACTCCATCACCCTTCAAGGATACAGGGACTAGTCTTCAAGTGCTTCCATCACCTTTTTCTTTATCTATATAAAAACCTAAAACATTGTTTCAATAAGGCTATTTTTGACATCACCTTGCACTCTTCTAGTTAATCCCTAGTAATCCTAATAGGAGAGCTCCCCTCGAAGCCTGAGGAGAGCTGGGTGAAAGAGGCTAAGTTGCTGAAGTGATAGTGGGTGACTTATTGAGGTTCCACTTGGATTGTACGATGTGGATTAGAGCTTTCACAATCTCCAATGTACAATTTGAGGGGTAACATTTTTGGCGTCGTTGTCCGGGATTAAGCTCAATCAACTTGGTATTCAACAACATTTGAGTGTGTTTCTCAACATAATTGGATGGCGATTCCACAGAGGAGGGAGTTTAGCAACCAATGATATGATTGACCTAATTAGGGAGGGGAAGGGATCAAGGAATGAATTTTCAATGAAAGGCAATGCAAGGATCCTAGTGAGGTTTCTAGCCTAAGGGAAACCAAGGGCAAGAATTGGTCTTCGATCTAGGGCTTGTGATATCTCAAGATCCCACCGTCGGAATCTCATGAAATTTGGAGGGCTTCTTGAGGACACACCATCGCAGCGGTGGACCAAAAATCAAAGTATTTGGATGGCTAGATCGTGAGATAATTGATGCCCTAGGTGACCTAGAGGACTAGACCTAGAGAAGAGGAAAGGGGAGAAGGAAAAATGTTGGAAGTAATGCTTCCATGTCAAGTGTAGATTTCATTTTGAGTCCCTAGGCATCAATCTAGAAGCTATTGGTTCCTATGTTATGAGTTGGAGTCGAGTCATGTCTGAGCCATAATTTGTTGGAGTTAGTGATCAAATTCTTATATATGTAAATGTCTTATGTGATCAATAAAATATAGTGTGATTTGTATTGTGTAAAATATCGCTCTTTCCACATCTCTCAATTTCGAACATGGTATCAGAGCTAGATCTGGCTTGATTCCCTTACGGGAAGGCCAGGAAGATGTGAGAGAGTCTTGAGTGTTATTGTTTTGTACATACATAGATTAATATAGGTGTGTGATAGTTGATTTCTGTTGTGAGATTTATTTCTCCCTGTTTAGATCTGTGTGTGAGTGTGGTTTTGTAGATCTGTATCCAATAAATAGCCAACATTTCTCTCTCTACCTGCAAGCCTTCAATTGGATCCTGAGCCATTGTGCAAATTCTGTTGATGAGAGGTGGAGACGGAGGTCAATTTCGTGGAGCTTGCATAGAACTGCAAGTACACATATGTTTCCAGAACCGAGAGCAATACTAATGCAGTTGTTGCTTACGAAGGAGTAAAGGGTTGTTTGTGCACATCATCCAATAATTTGAGGCTTAAAGTTTATGAGATGAGCGAATGAGCCAATGAGAATAACATTGACAATGGTCTGTGTCCTGGCAAGCATGGTTGTCGTCGATCTCTACAACAACGCAATTTCACCAAGCATGGGAATGGTGCTTTTACTTGTAATTTTTTTAATATGGTATGGACGAGATCTAGACAAGAATTTGGGATCAGGAGCTGCGGTGACAAAAGTAAATAGGGGCACATCATTAGTGGCCACGGTGGAATTCAAAGGACCTAGCGTTGATCTGTAGTTGGAGGGGATCAATGTCCATTATGGGCCTTGCGTTGTTGTAAAGAGAAGGATTGTGGTATGTGTGGTGAGATTCCTCAAGGGAATCCACTGAATATTTTTCCTCCTGCTGCATTTGTTCCGAAGGACTGTCTCGGTGAATTGCCTCTCACTATGTGCAAGATCGATGTTGGATCTGGCATTTGTGTTCAACACAGATCAAAACTGTGCCTTGATGCTCTCGTTGGGGTCATGCGTGTCCAAGCTTAATAGAGTAAGTGGCATAACACCAAGGCCTATCTCCTCCAAGCTTGCAGCTAATAGGACAACATGTTCTTCATGCAACAAATTTGTTTGGCGCTGCAATTTATGTCATCTAATTGGGAAACAATGCTGGGACTCAACGTTTGGCTATTATGGTGTATGTCGTGAGCGAAGAAAAGGCACAAAAGGGAAACGTTGAACAAACTCCTTTAATTAACTTGCTTATGGATTTCCTTTTCCAGTCGAGTTGTGTCAATGTTGGGAACCAAGCTGGCATTAAAATCATTGTTGGCTACAATGGTTTGAAATTGTTTCTCTCAGCACTAAGCCTCGAAGTACATCTACATCAATTTTTCCCATCGCCTTGGGCTAGTAAGCCGAAAATTCAATTTTGTCTGAGCTGACAGAAACAAGGTCAATGTTCAGATTTATGCAGGCCTATTGAATTAAAATGTCTATTGTGGCAATGATTGTTTTCATGGGTCAATGTTTTAGGGTTTGTTTGTGTGTCTAAATGTGTCTTTTATTTCGTGGTGTGGGTTTGATATTTAGTTGTGTGCAAATTCAGATTAAAGAGGGTTGTTGGTTCTTAAACTGGAAGCCCTGGTGTTCGAAACATCAATTCTTGTAAGGTCAAGTTGTTTGATCAACTTTTGAACACATTTAGTATCCATACCTCCATCCTAGCAACTAATGGATAGCTGAAAGCGAAATATCCGACAGATGGTGGTTGGTCCATAGGATGGTTCATTACTTGATAGCTCTTATCACGGAAGCCCCGACGAGCCGAGGTGTGAATATTGTTGATCTTGCAAAGTTCATCAACGATGGTCAAAGGCGGTTACGTTTTAAATGGAGGTCAAGTGACAGCTTGAAGATGTGGTGGTGAAAGAGCGGAGTTTGTGAGATTCCAGAGTGGATGTGAGTGCTGATGAAGACCAATCAGACAAAGATTTAGTTATTGTTGTAATATGTGATTTTCTTGTTATCCATGTAAGCATTAAGGGAGGGTGTTGGAAGTAATGCTTCCATGTCAAGTGTAGTTGTCATTGTGAATCCCTAGGCATCAATATAAACGTTGTTGGTTCCTATGTTATGAGTTGGAGTCTAGTCATTTCTGAGTCATTGTTGGAGTCGGTGATCAAATTCTTATATATGTAAATGTCTTATGTGATCAATAAAATATAGTGTGATTTGTATTGTGTAAATCTCGTTATTTCCACATCTCTCAATTTCAAACAAAAATAAGTTTAAGGTAGACTAGTGCCTAATCCTTTGAGGAGATTGGAGTCAGGTAGAATTATGACTATGGACCTTTGAATTTTCTAGGTCAAGGAGGCTTCAATGACAACTTCGGTTTGCACTAGGGCAGCAACAAAAACAGCTTCAAAGATTTTATACTTTGTTTTGCAAGATAAATGGCTTGTCAAGATGAATTTCAGTAATGAAACATCCCTAGGAACATTCATTCATTATACATGGCCCATACATGAAGCATTCACTATCCAGAAACAAAATTTTCACAACTTCGCATAAGAGATGCAACAAATAAGCCCTAGTATAGCGAAATCCTAGCAACAATGTATTTGACAAAATCAAATAGAAAGAACATTAAAATGTACTTACATGTATAATAATATATCCAACCATCCAAAAACTTGCCATCAAGAAGCCCAAGACATATGAAAATTATCCAAACATCAAAATTCATTCCATGCTCCAAAAAATTCATACACCAAGAAGGAATAGCGAAAATCTCTAGAGAGATACAAGTCCAAAACCAAGTGATGATGCTAAAATGGATTCACATCATTTGTATTTATACACTTCTCATGAGTTTGATTTAGCTAATTACGCCTACATTAGCCCCTACAATAAAATAATGTGCAAAATAACTAACTTTTGGTGACAACCCACCAAACTAGCTCATAAACAAAAGAATAAGCCTCTCAAGAGGTCAAATAATAAATACTGCATGTCGTTAGGCCTTGGAGGAGGCCTAATGGAGTCCATATGTGCCATAATGTGTATTTGAACTCCCAAAAGCAGTGGGCAAGTGGTTGGCCTCTTAAAATAACCTGTGGTGCTCCAAATGACATGTGGGGCACGCAAGTGTCCTCATGGGTCTCCAAACAAATCGAAGATGCCTGCAGATCACTTACAAGGGCTAGCATGATGGTGTAGGTTATGCCATATCACAATGTAAGTCCTGGATCATCTGCCATGTGTATGGTGCAACTTTGGGGCTAGCTAGACATGATGGATCAGGTGCATCTTCCTCGTCAAATAAGTGAACCACAAGCAATCTCTGAATGGTTGTGGGGATCCATGGAGTGTTTTCTACTTCTATGAAGTCCCATGGCTCTCTACACAGACCCTACATGTGCTAATGTAGCCCCCTGGGGTCAAGACCCCGTATAGGGAGACCAAACCCAAATGGAAACCACCTGCAATCCTGCATAATATCTAATGTGTCCTCGTGCCTTCCAACACACCAAGTCATTAAAGAAATCAAGTAAAAGAGTTTATAAACCATGGATAACAAGCGAGCACTTCATAATGGCATGCCCTTCCATAGTGGGCTTTGACATGTGCTAATGTCTCCCAACTCCAAATAGGGTTAACTAGACATCTTATTAGGTGGTTTCTACCTCTAAAGGGGGTGGTATGTCTGTGGTACATCCTTCAAATGGTGGTGGCATGTGGCATAATGATGGAATGGAGTAGGGAATGAAAGGGGGCAACTTGGATCACATGCCATGGTACAAGGGTAGCTAATAAAAGGGAAGCCCACACTTGGGTAAATAATGTGTAGGAGGGAGCAATCATGGTGCATGAGTTACCCCGACCTTGATTTTTCCACCCTTATTCATATGTCTTTTTGCCTTTTTATGATTTTATTTGGTTAACTGCTCGGGGCTTTAGGTAATGAGAGCATGATGCGGAAAGTATAGCAGTGGATACCCACTTATAAGGTGGGGCAGTTCATCGCCCATAGGGGGTTGAGACAATCATGGGTTCCTAAATGATAAAGGAGGCTCATCAAGGGCCATGTAGGAACCATGGTGATGGCCATGGAATCGGGTAGAGATCATGTCACGGCTTTTGTCCACATGCTAAATGCTTTTGTCCTGACCATCTTTTGCATTTTGTGGTACAATTTCCTGTTGAATGTGGCCAATTATGCCTTTTCTTTTTCTTTTAGCTGCATCAACCTCCGGGCATCATTCTAGGCCCGACCCAAGATGTGGGGCAAGGGGAGGGGATGGCTGACTCTATGTGGACCCAGGTGGGAGGAGAGATGATTGGGGGTGTAATGAGCAGAAGGGAAGTAATATATGCGAATTGGGGAGTGAGACCACGCAACCAAAATTAGGGTTTCCCATGTAGTACCATCCCTAAAACCAATCGGTCAGTGAAAGAGATCCCACGGGACTAGGGTTGAAGGTTAACATCCCAAAAGAGAACTAGAGGAGAAGACCACAGACCTATACCACTCTTTTTGTCGAATCCACCCATTAATCCATGCCCAAAGTTTCCATGATAAATAAACTAGAATACTCAGTTACTAAATAACAAGGCATACCTTTAGGTTTTGGAGGCCCACCTACAAACATATGATCATGATAAATGGGTGAGGGACCACATGGTTGGCTCAAGTGGTGGAGAAATGACACATCGAGCTAATTGGTGGCTGCAAGGGGCTGTTGGCTGCCGGTTGAGGACTTTCATGGAGAATTTTTTTTCTCGTAGGGATATCACCAAAAAAATGGTGGGTAACATCTGGCTCCGACTGGGACATGATCTCTCGGAAAAGTGGGAAAAGCTATTTGAACGGGAGGTCATGAGAACACCAACAATCTCTTGGCCACTGTAGACCTATTATCTGCTCATATCAAAGACTAAACCCATGGGAAAACATGTTTTTATGGTGTCTTATGATCACCCATGCTTAGTGTTAGGCGTAAAATCAACAGAAAAATAAAAATATGCAAATTTTAATCTAAATGCAGCTAATCTACCATGAGAAATATCATATGTCATTAGTTCTAATGCGAAAATCAGCATGCAATGCATCCTACCCTTACATGCATATGGTACAAAACTAATACTAAGTGTAATCATAAAGCCAATGCAACCAACATATCATCAAATCAGTATAAATATGTCGCACAATATGATTACTCATGTAGCATATGCCAAAGCGAATGTGGACAGAATCACATGGATGATAAGGCCCTTGGGAGTTAGGAAAATAGAATGCCCACACATAGATGATCATGTGAGAAGAGGAAAGAAAATGATGTACTCTAGTCCATAAGATCCTCTCTTCTAGCCAAAATATAGAGATGTCAATGATTAGGCCTTGTTATCACCCCAAGAAACTCTCCTAGTTTGTATCTCGGAGATGCTCGGGAACACTACAAACTCAACAAAAATGTTGGAAAATGGTGAATGAATGAAAGAAATGCTGCATATTCAAGCCAGATAACCACTTCTACTATGCTTAACCCCAGACATGGGTGAACACCCCCAGACTACAAGGCTTTAGACCACCAATTACTCACAGTTTTAAGGAAAATGTGATGATGGAGAATACTGATCACACCAACAGATGCACAGGACCCTGTGATGGCTAGCTGCAACCAGTTAAAAGGTCTGTAAATCTATTTCTTAATGCACAGATAGGATGACAACTCTCTGGCATTAAAACGACAGAAACCTGCATACATATTCAATAATACATGCTAAATTCTAACACAGAGGTGGGATGATAGCCCCTTTAATGCTAAACATCAACAGCACATGAATAAATGCATAACAGGCACAGCTTGGAACAAAGAAGAAGTGGAAAGTGAGCAATTAACAGCAAAAGAAGCTTATATTAGCTGAAAATGAAGACCAGAAGCTGTAGGTATCACAGTAGTTACAGTCTCCAGAAGTTGAACCTTACACCAAGATAACACTCATCAACCCTTCTTACATCTTCTTTCTGGGTATATATGGAGGTTGATTACAAAAAATCTCCGCTAACCTATGCGTGGAGGAGTCATAACTGAACACCAACCGCATTTACAATCAGATATGGTCTTTGATACAATTTGATTGCTTTGATGAACCAATTTGACATTTACTGGTACTTTGTTGTCCTTCTTGAACAGGTGAAGTATTATTTGAATGAATTTCAATAACTGCTGTAGAAATTGAACTGCTCGAGGATCGTCCTTCTCGTCCTTGGCCGTGCTATTCTCTGAATGTAGTAGCTGAGGATTTAATGCGCAGAGTATTGAACCATGGGCTCCTTTCTCCTTCGGGTGCACAGGACCACCAAAACACGAAAATTGCATTGAAAACGAACGAGGAGTCGAGAACGAGTGTTAGCCGTTGGATGGCTCAGACAGACGGCCGAGATCTGATGGCATGAGGCGATGGAAGACACAGAGGCGTAACAGGGATCAATAGCAGTCGTTGGATTAAACAAACGAGCGGCGGAGATCAGTCTACGGAGGATATCGGAAGACAATGGGATCGGTCAAACGAGGGCCGTCGGATCGCAGTCGGGCAAATCCGACGGCTATCGGGCGACGGAGGTGAGCGCAGGTCAACGGGCGGGAGTCATACAAATGGGTGGTAAGCGGTTTCCCCGCACCGCTCACGGGAGACAGGCAGTTTTCGTACATGGAGGAGCGATCCAGTACCAAAGCGCCGCGTGGCAGATGGGACGGCGGGGAAACCACTTTCCCCGCTGATTAATAGGCGCGCAAGTTCGCAAGGCGGGAGCAGCGTATACCATCGGATCCTCGCGGGATGATCAGACGATCGACAGGTTACAACACGTGCTTTTAGTTGATATGACGGGTGAAAAGACGTTTAAAAGGCTTGTGAAAGGGTTTAGACGGATTATCGGGGTTTCATAGTATTTAAACAAAAACGCGCGGGAGCCGGGGAAAAAAGGGTTTATGGAGAAATCTTGGCGGAAAACGGAGGAATGGGGAGTTAAAGAGTGTAAGCGGGGTTTTAAGTAAATATGGGTTTACACAAGGTTTTGGCAGAAAATAGAGATTTAGGGGTTACAAGGGTATACAACTAACAAAGGTGGAAGGATGAAGTAAACTGTTATTAGCTCCCTACTTGAAAAGACACACGGCCACGACAGTCATTTGGTCCTCCAAACACACAAATGCATAGCAGAGCTAACACTGGCTCCTTTTGGGGATGAGATCCTCTCTGCGAGGTCTCAAGAACCTGCAGATCAATGCCTTTCCAGCTGAAAATGAATTAACCAAAATTCCTAGTGCTCCATTGGGCACGGAGTCTACTTTGCCTATACAAAACTAAATAAAAACCAAATATTTACAACTTTTAAGGCCAAAGACCTTAAACCACATAATTTTTCAGAAAACGCCCATTAACTAGGCTATCAAAAACTGCTTCTCCTCCCATACTTTTCACTATGAAGGTGTTGTTCCCTTGAACCTGTGAAATGATGAAAGGCCCTATCCAAAAAGCATCAAATTTCCCATGATTGCCTTTCTTTTCCTTTAGTGCATCCCATTTCAAAACCAAATCACCAACCTGAAAATTATCTGTTTTTGCCTTCTTGTCAAAGGCTTCCTTGGTCTTTCTCTGATGTGCTACAGCGTTTTCAACCAGCTGTTCTCTAATTTGATGTACCTTTGCTAAATCAGTGATCCTCTTTGCCATGTCTTCTTCATTGTCCTGCTCTTTTTGAAGGAATTTTGCCACAGGGAGAGTTAGTTGAATTGGGAATACAGCCTCAGTGCCATATACCTTCTTGAAAGGAGAATTCCCTGTGGATTTCTTAATGGTCACTCTATCAACCCACAGTGCATACTTGAGCTTTGAATCCCAATTCTTTTTATTTTTCTCTAACGGCTTCTTAATTATCCTTATCAGGCTTTTATTAGAGGATTCTGCCAGACCATTTCCTTGTGGATAATATGAGGTGGAATGAACAAGTTTAATACCCATAGAATCACACGTTTCCACCCATTTTTTTGCCCTAAAGGCTGCTGCATTATCTGTGATTAATTTATGTGGACAACCAAATCTGCTGAAGATATTCTTTGTCAAAAACTTCATGACCACATTATGATCAGCCTTCCTTGTAGGGATTGATTCAATCCACTTAGTGAAATAATCGGTAGCTACTAATATCCACCTGTGCTGGCCACTGGAATGTGGATTGATTTCTCCAATAAAATCTAAGCCCCACTGCTGAAAAGGTTCTTTTGCATGAATTGGTTTTAAGGGCAGGGACTTCAACTGCTGTTTTCCTTCAAATCTTTGGCATCTGACACAATATTTCACAAAAGAAAATACATCAGAAAATAAAGTGGGCCAATAGTACCCAACTTTGAGAATTTTGTGGGCTATAGTTTTCCAATAATGGTGCCCTCCACACATGCTGGAATGAAATTGCTGCATGATTTCTATTGACTACTCTTTGTCCAGACACCTTAAAAATATTCCAGATGGATCCATCTAGTAGAGTAGATTTTCATTGATGCAATATTTAGCAGCTCTAAGTTTTAAAGTTGTAGCTTGACTTTGAGTAAATCTTGAAGGGATTTCTAGCTTCAGCAAGAAATTAATTATTTCAGCATACCAATTACAAGAAGCTAGACTCTCGGCCACTGACTGCTTACCCTTTGGTTCAGCTGCTTCCTCTTCTTTATCTGTCTGACCGTTTTCTGCAATTGTGCACAGGAAATCAATATCTAAAGACCTGCAATTTTCTTCAGCCAATAACTTGGCAAGCCCCTGACCTCTGACAAGCTTGGTGGGCTTCAGTTCTATATTAAATTCTATCATCTTTGCAATTCATTTTGCCCTTCTTCCATCAGCATCAGGTTGTGTCAAGACATCTTTTATTGCAGCAGAGGGTACATATGCCATTATCTTGGAATGCAAGATATAAACTCTGAAGGCTTTCAAGGATGTGATAAGGGCATATGCCTGTTTTTCAATAATATCATACTTCAATTCAACATCCCTCAAGTTCTTGCCGAAAAATGCTACTGGATGCTCTGAACCTTCTTCATCTTGCTACAATAAAACTGTTGCAATGGTTTTTTCAAAGGCAAATGAGAATACATGAAACTCCTTGCTATAATCTGGACTTATTAATGTGGGAGCCTCCATTATAGCTTTTTTGATGGAATCAAATGATTTTCTTGCTGCATTAGTCGATCTTACCTTTGACCCTTTTCTCAACATCGAGGTAATATGCTTCACTAGTTCTGCAAAATTTGGTATAAACCTCCTGACAAAATTAATTTTGCCCAGAAAGGATTGGATATCCTTCTTTGATCTAGGGATAGACAAAGTCTGTATTGATTTGACTCTTTCTGGATCAATCTGAACACCTGCAGTAGACACAATATGTCCTAACAGCTTGATTCACTGAAATTTCAAACTTCCTGCACTTCAGAAACACTTTTTTCAAATGTTGCAAATGATTTTGATGACTGCTGGAGTATACTATTATGTCATCGAGGTAGATAAGGACAAATTTGTCCTTCTCTCCCACAAATGCTATATCCATAGCTCTCTGAAAGGTGGCTCCAACATTCATCAACCCAAAAGGCATTTTGGCATACATAAAAGTGCCCCAAGGAGTGGTGAACGCAGTGTTTTCTTGATCATCTAGGTGCACAACAATCTGATTAAACCCTGAAAATCCATCCAAGAAAGACATTACTTTGGCTCCTGAGACTTTTTGCAGCAAATGCTCCATCTTTGGTAGGGGATAGTTGTCTTTCTTTGAGCATTTGTTTAAATTCCTGAAATCGACACAGTCTGATTTCTCCACTCTTCTTCCTCACCACCACCAAGTTTGCTACCCATTTTGAATATCTAAGAGGAACTATGATTTTAGCAGCCAACAACTTTTTAATTTCTTTTTCAATTAGAGGAAGAAGCATAGGATTTATTGGTCTCAGCTTTTGTTTGAAAGGAATAATATCTTTCTCCAGAGGGATTTTGTGTTGAATTATGTTCTTATCATACGTTTTCAGATCACTATACTCCCAGGCAAACACATTAGCAAACTGTCTCATTAAATTGCAGTATTCAGCACTTTGATCAGCTGACAAATGAGTGGACAACTTTACATATCTAGGCTGACCTGGACTTCCTATATCATGCTTACAGACTGCAAATTTGTCTTCTTTTTGGGTAGCTTTGTAAGGCACATCATTTTGGTCAAACAGTCTTTCTAAAGGAATTAGACCCCTAGGAATGTGATTGCTAGGAAGCTGGACAATGCTATTTTTGCCAATTTTATTTCTAGGCTGGGACTTGGGATTTTCTAACAAGGCTTCATTTTCTTGGTCAATTTGCATTTCAGAGAACTCATCAATGACTTGCAGGGACCTATTTAACTCATCATCATCATTAAAAACTTTCCAATGCTGGACGTTGTCAGGCAAGGATGGTCTATACTTCACTTGGACTTCATACACTAGTTTGGGAGGCATTGGAGGGATAAATAGACTAGCAGAAACAGCAAGGGAATCAGCAAGCTGATTTTGGGCTCTAGGAATGTATGAAATACAGAAATAATCAAAAGAATCTCTGATTCTCCATACCTCATCTCTGTATGCTTTCAGCCTTGGGTGCTTTGCTTGAAATGTTTTATTTACTTGCTGAATGATCAAATCAGCATCTCCAAATACCTTTATGCTTCTAATTCCTCTGTCTTTTGCTGCATTAAGGCCCAATAGCAGAGCTTCATATTTTGCTATATTGTTTGTGACTTGAAAAGCCAACTTAAAAAGACAGTTGTGTGCTTTCTTTCTCTGGAGATACTAACACCACCCCTGCTCCTGTCGTCTCTCTGGAACATGCTCCATCAAAGAACATCTCCCAAACCCGACTTCCTTGCTCTTATTCGGCTTGAACTGTTGGTTTCCTGAGCTGCAATGAGGCCTTCTGAGATTCTTCTATTTGGAGAATGCATGCTCCAAAATCAGTGTCCACTGCATATATGGGATGATTGGTAGGATTCTTCTCATCACTGATGATGTATGCTAATTGTGCTTTTCTATACAACCTCCTGTTTTCTCCTCCAAACACTGGGACAGTGGCATAAGATAAATCATTCTGTAATGTCCCACCTAGCCTCTTAATCCATCCTCTGGACAGCAACATGCCAAACTTAGGAGGGACATCTGCGACCACAATATCCATCATCATACTCTTCATGGGCAGCTGAGTTCAGGTATTGGTCAGGTCTTTAATTAGTCCTAGACATTTCACTTTCCTTGAATCAAAAGAGAATAAATCATGATAAAGTCTGGTGATATCAAGGCCTAACTCTTCCATGACAGCTTTAGGCATTAGATTGTGGCTGGCCCCTGTGTCTAGCAGGGAATTGTGGAGGATTTTGTCATGAATGGTCAAGGAAACATAAAAAGATGGAGAATTATTATCAGCAGGTTCAATCATGGGGCTAAGCACAATGGTAGGCTTGTCATCTTGCAAATTGACAAAATCAGTGGAGGTTTGTGTGGTTTCTAGCTCAAGGGCTTTAAGGATAGGCTTTCTAAATACTTTACTCTTCACCAACTCTACCAGAGGCACAGATATTTTAAATTTCTGAACTTCTGACTCAAAGCTGAAAGAAGAAGATAACTTATCAGAACCTTTTACCTCTTGAACTGAAGCTTTGAGGATGACTGGATCGGCTGCTAGTCTTCTTTCCCTGGTATTATGTGACTCTGTTTGGACAGCAACTCTTTGGACAGGATTCTCCTTGACACTTTTTGCATTGGACCTCAAATTATATCTTTGCTGTTCACCAGTTTGTAAGATAGCTTCTCTATCCCATTCTTGCCTATCTTTTTCTTGCAGCAATGATTGTTCATAAGCAGCCAATGTCAAGAATGCAGCGCTACCTTTATTCTCCATGCAGTGAATTTCATCTTCATCCTCTTCACATTGTTCCTCCTCCATGACGACATTCTGGAAAGAAGCTTTAACTTTCTGATCTTCTTTTGATTCTTCACCCCTCTGCATAATTTGTAACTGCTCATTTGCTCTTCTGAATGAATTGGGATTTCTTGGAGCAAATATGTTCTGCTGCCTTGTTTTTGCTGAATTTTGCTCAACCTTTAGCTTAGAAATTTCAGCAACCAATGACTTTATCATCTTAGTCATTTTGTCCAATTTAGGCTCTGAAGATGATGCAGAGGAAGTAGAAGTCTGACCTCTCTGCCTCCTCCTGTCAGCTTGATTTTTAAGCTTTTCTGCAGCCATAATATTAGACTCTATTTCTAGGGCTGCATCCTGCATATCTGCCAGAGTGGCACGTCTCCTTTCTCTCAACAATAGGCAAAAATCTGAGTCAAAAGCATTGGCATAAGTGAGTTTGGCAGAGGTGGGGGTAGGCTTTACCTCAGCTGGTATCTTACTATACATACGATTAAATCTTTTATTGAAATTAGGAAATGATTCCCCATTTTCCCTCTTTAGGTTACCAAATTCAGTATGATAATACAAGAAGTCTTTTTTATCTCCCCAGTGCTTCAAAAATGCGTCATCTAAGGCTTCAATATCTGCTATAGATCTCTGAGGTAATTCTCTGAACCACTTCCTAGCCTCTCCATCAAGGCTCTGGACAAAAACTCTCATCCACACATCGTTTTCACTTATATCTAAATTATCAGCATAACTGTAAAAAGCATCAAGGTGTTCTTCTGCTGTTACTCCCTCTGTGCCAGTGAATTTAGGCATATATTTTTGATATTCTCCCACAGGCATAGGATTCAAAGGGATAGGCAAGACCAAAGGTCCATATCTAGCAGCAACAATTCTTTCTATCTTCGTAGGTGCTTGCTGTCCTGCCATGATTGGGATATGTAGAAGAACATTGGCAGATTGAATGGTAGGAAGTAATGTGATGGATGGCAGAGATAAAGGGATGTTTTGGACTGAATGGGAAGCTTTCTTTGGATTGAGATTCAAAGGGGAACTAACTGCACAAGGGGCTGAATTAATCTCTAAAGGAATTTCCTTATTAACAGTGCTGGGTTCTAAATCTTCATACTGTATATTTTTAGCTACAACTTTATCTTTCAGAGATGCATGAGATTTCTTAGGCTTACCTGATCCTGATGCCCCTTTCTGTGATGCTTTCTTCGATTTGACAGTCCTCTCAGGTTCAGGCACTGGTTCAGCTGGTGATTTCTGAGGATTTCTTCGAGTATGTCTCACAAACTGAGCCAGAACTTCAATGTGGAGTTGCCAAAGGATGGTCTTCCTTCAATGGAGTCGCCAGATAGATGATTACAACCAAAAACTGTGTTCAAACCTTGTTTATCATCAAAGCTTGGAACTGTCGTTCTCCTAGGGAAGTTGAGCTTCAATTCTCCTGTCCCCGGCAAAGGCGCCAATTAATGTTATCACCCCAAGAAACTCTCCTAGGTTGTATCTCAAGGATGCTCGGGAACACTACAAACTCAACAAAAATGTTGGAAAATGGTGGATGAATGAAAGAAATGCTGCATATTCAAGCCAGATAACCACTTTTACTATGCTTAACTCCAGACATGGGTGAACACCCCCAAACTACAAGGCTTTAGACCACCAATTACTCACAGTTTTAAGGAAAATGTGATGATGGAGAATACTGATCACACCAGCAGATGCACAGGACCCTGTGATGGCCAGCTGCAACCAGTTAAAAGGTCTGTAAATCTATTTCTTAATGCACAGACAGGATGACAACTCTTTGGCATTAAAACAACAGAAACCTGCATACATATTCAATAATACATGCTAAATTCTAACACAGAGGTGGGATGACAGCCCCTCTAATGCTAAACATCAACAGCACATGAATAAATGCATAACAGGCACAGCCTGGAACAAAGAAGAAGTGGAAAGTGAGCAATTAACAACAAAAGAAGCTTGTATTAGCTGAAAATGAAGACCAGAAGCTGCAGGTATCACAGTAGTTACAGTCTCCAGAAGTTGAACCTTACACCAAGATAACACTCATCAACCCTTCTTACATTTTCTTTCTGGTTATATATGCAGGTTGATTACAAAAAATCTCCGCTAACCTATGCGTGGAGGAGTCATAATTGACCACCAACCGCATTTACAATCAGATATGGTCTTTGATACAATTTGATTGTTTTAATGGACCAATTTGACATTTACTGGTACTTTGTTGTCCTTCCTGAACAGGTGAAGTATTATTTGAATGAATTTCAATAACTGCTGTAGAAATTGCACTACTCGAGGATCGTCCTTCTCGTCCTTGGCCGTGTTGTTCTTTGATTGTAGTAGCTGAGGATTTAATGCGCAAAGTATTGAACCATGGGCTCCTTTCTCCTTCGGGTGCACAGGACTGCCAAAACACGAAAATTGCATTGAAAACGAACGAGGAGCCGAGAATGAGTGTTAGCCGTTGGATGACTCAGACGGACGACCGAGATCTGATGGCGGGAGGCGATGGAAGACACAGAGGCGTAATAGGGATCAATAGCAGCCGTTGGATTAAACAAACAAGCGGCGGAGATCAGTCTACGGAGGATATCGGAAGACAACGGGATCGGTCAAACGAGGGCCGTCGGATCGCAGTCGGGCAGATCCGACGGCTATCGGGCGGCGAAGGTGAGCGCAGGTTAACGAGCGGGAGTCGTACAAATGGGTGGTAAGCAGTTTCCCCGCACCGCTCACGGGAGACAGACAATTTTCGTACATGGAGGAGCGATCCAGTACCAAAGCGCCGCGTGGCAGATGGGACGGCGGAGAAACCACTTTCCCCGCTGACTAACAGGCGCGCAAGTTCGCAGGGCGGGAGCAGCGTATACCATCGGATCCTCGCGGGATGATCAAACGGTCGACGGGTTACAGCACGTGCTTTTAGTTGATATGATGGGTGAAAAGACATTTAAAAGGTTTGCGAAAGGGTTTAGATGGATTATCGAGGTTTCATAGTATTTTAAAAAAAATGCGCTGGAGCCGCGGAAAAAAGGGTTTATGGAGAAATCTTGGCGGAAAACGGAGGAATGGGGAGTTAAAGAGTGTAAGTGGGTTTTAAGTAAATATGGGTTTACACAAGGTTTTGGCAGAAAATAGAGATTAAGGGGTTACGAGGGTATACAACTAACAAAGGTGGAAGGATGAAGTAAACTGCTATTAGCTCCCTACTTGAAAAGACACATGGCCACGGTAGTCATTTGATCCTCCAAACACACAAATGCATAGCAGAGCTAACAGGCCCATAAATTTTGATAGATGGCAACCTCGACCATATTATTTCCATTTTGGTCCTTATGATTTATGTCAGATTTTATGGCCTCTATAGGATTATGATTAGTAGGCAAGGGAGATTGATGACATGGAAAAACACAAGTAGGTTGCCCATGATGATCATACCAAAAAGGGGGGATTATAAATTGATCATGATCTTGAGGGCGTGTCAAAGGAGATAAAGTATAGTCAATGAGGGGTTATTCCTTGACACCATACTCAAAAGGGGGAAGGGCTCATGGCTGTTCAAGATCATTTGAAAAGGGGCGAGGGAATCACTTGTGGAAGACTTGAAGTGATGAACAAAAGGATAAGGAAAAGGGGAGGGTGAAGTATTATATTCAACGGGTTTTTCCTCCTCAAAATCATCCTTTTCATGTAAGGGAAATTAATGATCCTTCTTCTCAAGGTTATCGATGGATATGTCATCATAAATAATGTCTGAGAGAAAGGGGATAACACTCTCAACCTCATCTTCCTTGTCTGTGTCATGAATGGGAGCAAAATCAAATTGAGGACCAAAAATTTCCCATTTCTCATTTTCAATGTGGAAGTAATCTTCAAAGTCATCTTCCAAGGGGCTAATGGGGTCACCTTCTTCAAGGTTCTCAAAAGGAGATTCATCGAGAGTAATATCCTTGAGAAAGGCAAGGTTATCACTTTCCATGGACTCATCCTTCCCAACACGTGTTCTCAAAATCATTCTTTTCATCATGTGGACCCAAGGAGGACTCATCTTCCCATTCATCACTTAGATTCTCAAGGTCTTGATGATGCTTGATGAAGCCTTCCTCTTGAATGCTCAATGCGGGGCATACTTGAAAATGCCTAAGAAAGCCATCAACAAACTCCTTAATAGCTAAGATAGTCCTAGGTTCGTGATTTTGCAACCATGAGTTATGACCATAGAGAGAACTAAAAAATAACAACATAAGGACATCCTGGTGGACCACTTTCTCCTTTGAAGTATGTGCATTAAATCTTTCCACATGGTCAATTGCAGAGCTTGGGTCACCATCAAACACGAGTACCCCACGTACCATCCTTCTTGTGACATGATTGGGGTGCCTAGGGACGCTAGCGATGTCTAAAGCGGGAAAATCATCAAAGAAAGACAACCTACTTTAGGTATACATGTAAATTTTGTAGGAGTCACTAGGGTGATTTTAAAGATGCCTAGAAAAATGCTTGCTTCACCCTACAAGCATCGACCTTAAAGTTCAATGAAGAAATAGGGCTTCGTTCTTCCAATGGAGTTGCCAATAATGATATGTCAATGTGTCGTATGGGGAACAAAACACACGTTTCGTGTCCCTGGCAACGGCGCCAAAATGTTACCGCTCAAACTAGTAGGAGGTTCTAGAGGGGCACTTGCTAGGTTAAGAGCAACAATGAAGCTAAAGCCCACTATCACCACAGCTAAAGCCCACTAAAGACCCGATATATAAAGAATCAATTATGAAGGATAAATCAAATAAGATGGATGTGAAGTGATCTTGATGACCCTTTCCTAGGAGAGACTCAAGAGTGGGACTTGATTGCTTTTAAGCAAGGTGCAAGGTTCTCTAGAATAGGGGAATAGGGATTTGAGGGCTTGGCTTAGGGAATGTGACTTGTAAAGGAGCTTCCTAAACCCTAAAATCCTTGTGGAACGTGGTTTCCCAAGTGGTTTTTGAAGAGTTGACTTTGATAAGATATGGGACCACACGGGACCAAGTGGACCCAAGTTAGGTCAAGAGGAGGGAGTTTAGCAACCAATGACATGCTTGACCTAATTAGGGAGGGGAAAGGGATCAAGGAATGAATTTTCAATGATAGGCAATGCAAGGATCCCAGTGAGGTTTCTAGCCCAAGGGAAACCAAGGGCAAGAATTGGTCTTCGATCTAGGGCTTGTGATATCTCAAAATACCATTGTCGGAATCTCATGAAATTTGGAGGGCTTCTTGAAGACACACCAATGCAGTTGTGGCCCAAAAGTTGAAGTATTTGGATGGCTATTGTGAGATGATTGATACCCTAGGTGACCTAGAGGGCTAGACCTAGAGAAGAGGAAATGAGAGAAGGAAAATAGGTTTACGGTGATCGCCTTTGGATGGACCAATGCCTAATCCTTTGGGGAGATTAGAGTCAGGTAGAATTATGACGGTGTACCTTTGGATTTTTTAGGTTAAGGAGGCCTCAAAGACAACTTCGCTTGGCACAAGGGCAACGACAAAAGCAACTTCAAAGACTTTATACTTCGTTTTGCAAGATAAATGGCTTGTCAAGATGAATTTCAGTAATGAAACATCCCTAGGAATATTTATTCATTATACATGACCCATACATGAAGCATTCACTATCCAGAAACAAAATTTCCACAACTTCACATAAGAGATGCAACAATAAGCCCTAGTATAGCGAAATCCCAACAACAATGTATGAGACAAAATTAGATAGAAAGAATATCATTAAAATGTACTTACATGTATAAGAATATATCCAACCATCCAAAAACTGGCCATCAAAAAGCTCCAAGACATATGAAAATTATCCAAACATCAAAATTCATTCCATTTTCCAAAAATTCATCCACCAAGAAGGAATAGCGAAAATCTCTAGAGATATGCAAGTTCAAAAAGTGACGATGCTAAAATGAATTCACATCACTTGTATTTATACACTTCTAATGAGTTTGATTTAGCTAATTAGACCTACATTAGCCCCTACAATAAAATAATGTGCAAAATAACTAACTTTTGGTGACAAGTCCACCAAACTAGCTCATAAACAAAAGAATAAGACTCTAAGAGGTCGAATAATGAATAATGCATGTCGTTGGGCCTTGGAGGAGGCCTAATGGAGTCCATATGTGCCATAATGTGTAGTTGAACTCCCAAAAGTAGTGGGCAAGGGGTTGGCTCTTTGTAATAACTTGTGGTGCTCCAAATGACGTGGGGCACACAAGTGTTCGCATGGGTCTCCAAACAAATCGAAGATGCCTGTAGATTGTCTGCAAGGGTTAGGATGATGGTGTAGGTAATGCCATATCATTGTGTATGTCTTGGATCATCTGCCAAGTGTATGGTGCAACTCTGGGGCCAACTGGGCATGATGGATCAGGTGCATCTTCCTCGTCCAATAAGTGAACCATGAGCAATCTCTGAATGGCTGTGGGGATCTATGGAGTGTTGTTTGTTGCTATGGAGTCCCATGGCTCTGTACACACACCCTACATGTGCCAATGTAGCCCTGTATAGGGAGACCAAACCCAAATGGAAACCACGTGCAATCCTTCATAAGATCCAATGTGTCCCCGTGCCTTCCAGAACACCAAGTCATTAAAGAAATCATGTAAATGAGTTTATAAACCATGGATAACAAGTGAGCACTTCATAATGGCATGCCCTTCCATAGTGGGCTTTGGCATGTGCTATTGTCTCCCAGCTCCAAATAGGGTTAACCAAACATCCTATTAGGTGGTTTCTACCTCTAAAGGGGGTGGTATGTTTGTGGTACATCTTTCAAATGGTGGTGGCATGTGGCATAATGATGGAATGGAGTAGGGAATGAAAGGGGGCTACATGGATCACATGCCATGGTACAAGGGTAGCTAATAAAAGGGAAGCCCATACTTGGGTAAATAATGTGTAAGAAGGAGCAATCGTGGTGCATGAGTTACCCCGACCTTGATTTTTCCACCCTTCTTCATATGCCTTTTTCCTTTTTATGATTTTCTTTGGTTAACTACTCAGGGCTGTAGGTAATGAGAGCATGATGCATATAGCAGTAGATACCCCCTTATAAGGTGGGGTAGTTCATCGTCCACTGGGGGTTGGGACAATCATGAGTTCCTGAATGATAAGGAGACTCATCAATGGTCATGTAGGAACCATGGTGATGGCCATGGAATGGGGTAGATTTCATGTCATGGCTTTTGCCCACATGCTAAATGCTTTTGTCCGGGCCATCTTTTGCATTTTGTGGTACAATTTCCTGTTGAATGTGGCCAATTATGCCTTTTATTTTTCTTTTAGCTGCATCAACCTCCGGGCGTCATTCTAGGCCTGACCCAAGATGTGGGGTAAGGGGAGGGGGTGGTTGACCTTATGTGGACCCAGGTGGGAGGAGAGATGATTGGGGGTGTAATGAGCGGAAGGGGAGTAATATATGCGAATCGAGAAGCAGGGACATACAACCAAAATTAGGGTTTCCCATGTAGTACCATCCCTAAAACCAATAGGTCAGTAAAAGAGATCCCATGGAACTAGGGTGGAAGGTTAACATCCCAAAAGAGAACTAGGGGACAAGAGCATAGACCTAGACCACTCTTTCCGCCGAATCCCCCTGTTGTCAAACAAAATGTCTAGGCAATGCGACAACGACTCAAATTTAGGGTTGTCACCTTGATCCCTAATCTCTCCGTTTAAGGTGTCTCCCAACAATAGGCTAAGGGGGGTAGACCCTACAGAAATGAAAAGAAGGAGAACTAGTTGGGAACCAACCAGTTCTGGAGACACAGTTAAGTGACCAAGAACTTTATTTTAGATTTAGCAAGACTTATAGGATTCGATTAGATATAAACAATTGATACTAATGCCTTGTGGAGTCAACTCTCTTGCTAGGAAATTTAAGTAATCCATGAACAACTGTTGCTTGGATGAATGACTATTTTATTTGAAATGCATATCCTAAAGCTAACGTGAGATGCAGGAGTCCTGGTTAATTTTAGTTAAATTCCTTTCTAAGTTTTAACCCTTCGATCTTTTTGTATTGAGTCTAATTCCGTAGTACGTGGTAGAGAGAAGATAAGGTGAAGCACACTAAGGTGTGATTAACAATACCTCTCTTGAAAATCTAACATACTTGGTGACTCTGGCGCTGCAGAGAGCTGTGGCTCTGACAACTGCAAGGTCACCGTTTTAAGTACTATTAAACGCAGGCTTCTCAAGCAAGGATGGATGGGTACCTATCTTTCTATCGACCAAGTTTATGCTTGGAAGTAAATTTTAATTATGCAAGGCTAACCTAATATTCAAATGCATGAGATGATTAGAATATGAGATGAAGTTAGATTCAAGGATTGAAAGCGAATATGACATGATTTGCTTCAGAGTTATAAGCCAAAAACCTTTAATCGCCCAAATAAATATTACTTTACTAAACAAGAACTGAAAGATGAACAATCAGCGATATCACAATATAATGCCCAAATAAACCACAAGTTTATCACTTCAAATCTTTTTGATGCGATTATAGCTCAAAGAGAACAAAAGCTTCTTCACAATTTAATATCAATGCCAATTATATAGATGCTAAAAAATAATACTCAGTTTAGAAAACAAAAGATATGCAACTTATCACAATTCCATGAAAGAGTACTTAATAATTACTTGAAAAATTCGCAAAATATTGAATATGCAATAAATATCCAATAATTCAAGTAACTAAACCACGCTTGGAGTTAATTAAACGATAAACAATCTAAAAAAGATGTTCAAAATCCTTTGCAAAATATTTTAGCAATTAAATTTCGAAAATTAACTACCATGAAGAACCATGAAATTCAAATGCTTAAATACTTCAAACAATTTCGGAATTAAAATGATTTTTCTTAGGTGACCCAAATCCAGAAAAATTTATGGTTTTTCTATAGTCAAACTTTAGAGATAATTTAAAAAATGTTTAAATGTATTTTGACTATAGAATTTTTTTTTGGGACAACATAAAATTTTCTGTTTAAAATTTTTTAAGTCCCAAACCTTTAACACAAAAACCCCAAGAAGGAACTTTAGATAAAGAATTTAATTATTCCTTCGGCAAATTTAATGTGCTAAGGTTTATGAATGAAGACAAATTTTAAATGTGGCAAACATGAGAAAAAATCTTAGTAAAATTTTGATGGGCCAAAGGCCACATAAAAGTTTTAACTCGAAATATTAAAGCCTTCCTTTAAAAAAAATTAAAAGCCACAAATGAAAAATGAATTTCTTTTTAAGTTTTCTTTGTTTTAAACAAATAAAAAAAAAATTGAAAAGCAAGTTCAGAACAAAAGAAAAATAAAAATTTTAAACTTTTGGTTTTATCTAAAAAAAAGAAACCAAACAAAATCAAAATGATATAAAAAATCAGAAGAAAAAGGAAAAACAAGCAAACAAAAAAATTGAAAAAAAATGAAAATCAAAAAATTAAAAAAATCATGCTTTAAAAAATTGAAGTCACAAAGAAAAATTAAAATCGTAAAGGCATGGGAGGAAGAGATGAGCATAGGGTTTTACAATTCGACAACGGCGGAAGAAAGATGCGGGTCGAACGATGGACGCGGAAGAATGGAGCGGGCAGAGAAGAATGATGCACAAGCAAGCAAATGGCAGCAGCTTGGAGAAAGGAGAAGCTTGGACACAGAAGAAAAGTCGAGGGAGAGAGGGAGGAAACAATCGTAGAGGAGAGGAGGACGATGGGAAGATTCGATGGAGGGTGAGGAGCCGTGGAAGTAGAGATCAACTGAGGGTCATGGAATGAAAGAGTCGACGCAGAGGAAGGGAACTAAGGGCCACGGGTAGAGAGGAACTTGAGAGAGCTACGTAAAGGAAGAAAGAAAAGCAGAAAAAGGTTGGATGCGTAGGTAGAGGAACGAGGAAAAGACTGCGGGAGTATGGCAGTGAATGAAGAGAGGGATGGCGGTGCGGAAAGGAGGGGAGCACGTAGAAAGAGCTTTTTTTCTTGCTGGTCGAAAGAGAAAAACACAGAGATAAGAAGCAAGAAAATGAGGGCAAGGGGAGAAACAAGGAGAAAAACACAGTAGCAGAAGGAGAAAACAAAAAATCGAATTTTTCCACAGAGAGGAGAAAAACGCAACAGAAAATGGTAGCCCAAGAATCCTAGAAATTTATAAAAAAAAAAAATATAAAATATTTTTGCCTAGAATTTTAAATTTTAAGCCCACATATTTCTGTTTTGAAGTTTTCTCTCAGCAAAACATCAGATCTGAATTTGAAACCCTCTCACTAAAAATAATTTTGAATAATGTCCCTGCAAAATGGTATTGAGGCCAGATCCTGCCCTCTAGGGTCTAGATCTGGCTTGAAATTAAACTTTTCCTTCAGATCTGCACCTACAAAACGAAAACTAAAATACGCAGAACCCAGATATAAAACAAAATGAAGAAAATCCCCAAAAACTCAAGTTAGAAAATTTCTAGATCTATATAAAAAAAATTATAGATCTATGCACAAAGGTTGCAGATCTATCATATCTAAGGAGTATGAGTCCAACTCCGCTCCCAGATATGATAATCTAAGGCTCTTACTGGTCAGATCTATCAATTTTTCCACAAAATATTTAAAAGATTTTGAAGTTTTTAGAGAGGTACTAGCCCAAAAATATATTGCAGGAAAAGAATTATCGTTAGATAAATCCTAGAGCTTATATGAGATAGGCTCTTCAGAAAATATATGCTGAGAGTTTGCTAGTCCAACCGAGTACTATCCTCGAACTCTCAACAAAAACCTGAGAGATCTCCTGCAAACACTAGATTAACCATCAAACCAAGTAGAGAAATAGACAACAATAAAATTATGAAGAAATAGAGATACCTGCTACTTCAATCAAAATTTAAAATGTTACCCTAGATCCAACAAAATGAATAAGATACTTGTATTCAGATTATTCTAAGAAAGCTATTGATTGATAGTTTTCACATAATATTAAGCAGAAATTAAAACAAGTTTACCATAGATTTATGAAGAGTAACACCACCGCACGTTGAAACCCCAAAGACTTTTGCATTAATTTCAAAAAAGTATACAAGAGAGCTTCAGAGCTTAGTACACGATTCAAAGAGCGGATGAAAAGATAGACTGACACCGACCTCTAATTTATAGGTAAAAAATCTCCAACGGCTAGTTGGTTTGATCCTTGTCAAATTAATCTCGACCGTTCATAAAGATTTAATTAATCTTTAATCATCACCGTCGAAATTATTTAATTTTTTGAGGAAAAATCGAATTTTTCATTTAATTGCTTTTCAATTAACTGAAAATTAATTATTTTGAGTTAATTTTCTCAAAAATTTGACTTTGACTTAACCACCAAGGTCCAAGGGTCAAAATTTCTTGATTTCTTCAATATTCCCTTGGCCGGGGACCTCCAAAAATTAACTTTCTTTAAAATCCACGATTTCACCATTGGAGAATATAATTTTACTTAAGACACAAAATTAATTAAATTTCTGACTTAGGATTTTAATTTAATTTTGCTAGAAAATTTAATTAATTGACTTATGAGGGGATTAATAATTTTTCCAACCCTCAAATATTTAGCCATGGTGTCTAATTATGAGGGATTATGCACTAAATATTTTTTTACATGAAGATTTTACAATTTAATACATGAAGGGGGAACGCCCGTTTGCTATAGACCCTCAACATTTACCTGTTTCTGTGACACAAAATATGATCTAGTAGACCAAGTAATTTGTAATAAAATAATTTAGCCAATTAGCTATGATTATTCCCAAATTCCTTTTACAAGGACTCGATAAAAAACACTAGGACTCACTTAATATCTTGACGACAAGATCCACCCTAGCTTTGGGGTGAGGTTGGAGGGAAAAACTCTAACAATCATTTGTGTCTACAGATATAGATGAATCAGTGAGACAAAAAACCTCCTAAGGTAGAAATCATCTTCAAACTATGCTTACCTAGGTTGTTACATACATGATGGTGTTACTAAGATCATTTACATTATAACCATGCAGAATGAGTTTACATCTTTAACAAACTGTCCACTGATGATGAAATCTGAATGATGCAAACACTCGAACATGATAGATCCCTTTTGCGAAAATAGGGGTGTACTGCTATGGGGACACTTTGCTTCATTGAAGGAATGTGAGAATTCAGAATCTGCGTCCAAGCAACACACAATATTATATAAATAGTGTCCATCCAAAATTCATCATATAACATTAATCACATGAAAATAGAAGCTCTTCATTTATTAACTATTCTACTAACATGAAAACATAAATTTAATCTAACTACAAAGTAAAGATGCTGAAATAACAGGGTGTAACGTTAGAGATACAATACAATATTACAAAGGATGCCTTGTGGCATCAGATGTGTTCAATATAGTGCATGATGAGCATTTGTTTGCTTTCAGGCAAATCTATGGTCTATTTTTTGGATGTGCCATGTCCACTCCTGTATATGGTAGGACTTTGTCTTATCAGAAAATCGAGCTGCTTATGGCCATCAGATCCATCAAACCGCTTCCTTATTCTTTTTCTTTTTCGCTTCAAGCTTTTTTTCATGGCAAGGTGTATCACTGATGATGTGGAACATTTTGCTTTAGAACTTTCGGACGAAGTATTTAAGATATTTGTGACATGCCTCTCTTCATTCTGCATCTGTTTTGTGATAAATGATGGATCAGTTTCAGAAGTGTTATGAGTTATAACTTGATCCTTTTTAATTTCTTCTCTGATCATGTTATCCTCGGCTAAATCCTCGTTAATGGGGTCAGCCAGCTTCTCAGAATATTCACAACAAGACGAGACCTACTTTAATGGATTGGGAGAGTTATGATATGTTGAAAACTTTTTGATTTTCTGCCACCTATCATCTAGATTAAGTTGAAACATCTGTACCTGTGATTTCCTTTCTTCCAACCTCTTATGCATGGAACTCATTTCTTTGGCATGCCTTACTATTAATTTAGCTTGATTGAGCTCAGTTTTCACGAATCTGTCTTGCAGAGTGATATGATTGGCCTCCATAGCTTTCATTTCCTGAGTGTGCTTTGCTTCCATTAGAATCATATGATTCTGAATAATGGACATCTGATTAGAATAATTAACTTCCATTATCTTTAATATGTTCTAAAGAGATATTTGACTAACTTCCATGTCCTTTATAATTTTATCATTCTTTGCTTTCATGCCCATGAAGCAATTTTGCATATAGTTTATCTCTTTCTCATGATGATTCTGCATGTCAGTCCTCATAGCCTCCATTTTTTGAACACACTTTTCTACTACGGTGACTATGTGATTGGAGTGATTAATTTCCATGATCTTCATTTCCTTAATGTGTTTTTCTTCTATAGCCAACAACTTATTTTGCATAGAACTCATTTCCCTGGCGTGATCTTTTGTTAATCTAGCTTTGTTAAGTTCCAGGTTCTTAATGAGCTGAGTCTGGTTGTCTTCCATATTCTTGATTACTTGCGCTTGATTTAGTTTCATATCCTTCTCATGGTCAAAGTTATTGATACTATAGGAAGATGTAAACGGTCTAACTTATTGACTACGCTCTTTAACTTTTGCCCAATTTTCTTGAGACAAATGATATTCTTTACCAACAACATTGACTTGATTACTTGTACCTTCCATTTTACTATCTATGATTCTTTTGACAACATCACATGTAGCCTTTTCATGAAAAGCATCGCATGCCTTGCAATAAGGCGGATCCTCGTTCATTTGATTTGCAGATTCAAGTGGATTGGGAGGCCTCTGCTCACTAGATTGGCCTTTTGTCTGCCAAGTATTATTGCTTTGATTATTATTGTTAATCCTAGGTTGAAAATTTTGTGCTTGAGCTCTTTCCATTTGGATCAACCTAGACTGCAAAGTACTAATTTCCTTAGCATGGTTAGAGATTAATTTCACTTGGTTAAGCTCCATGCTTTCAAATTTTGCAGTAATTTTTGCATAGGGTCGTCGTCAAATTTTTTAACCTCTTTTCTTTTAGGTTCTTTCAATTTGGTCGAAGCCCTATCAAAACCTAGGATTTTAGACTTCTGAGATGCCTTCTTATCTTTTTGAAGCTCTATAGCTAAAGTCTGAGCAACTCTATAATCACCATTCTTAGCTCGTCTCAATTCATAAGATGTATCAGGATTAAAAGCATCAATATAAAAGTCTAGAAGAGATTTATTAGGAGGCTTATAATCTGCAGATATTTCTTTAATAATACCATCACATCTCTTGTTGAACTCTTCAACTGTCTCGTTTTCTTTCTTTTTTATGACACTGATAGCTTTCATGAGATGTCTCTCTTCTCTCTTATCTCCATACTTTTCCTTAGAGGCATTAATAATCGATTGCAAAGAATCAAATGAATTATCAAGTTTTTCCGTAAACCAATCCAATGCATCTTTGTCCAAGGTAAGAACAAAGAGGCTCATTTTTACGTCTTCATGATTATAATCAACAACCCTTGCATACTTACCTACCCAAGAACCAAAAGCTTTCAGATGAGCGTCAACACTAATTGCATTATTGCCATGAAAAGAAGGCAATTTATCAATCCCATTCTGTGGAAGATCGTTAGGATAACCTTGAATGTTTGCAAAGTTAGAAGGGGCGAACACGTCCATGATGACTTGCTTAAAGGGAAAAGGAGGGGCCAAATGGATGCCAGAGAGAGATCCTTGCTTAAGAAAAACAAGAGATCCACAAGAAGCGAGCTTCTAGTAGAAATTCTTGTAAGAAATGAGAGAAGTGGAGTCGCCACTTGAACATGAATCTAGCTCTAAGATCCAAAAAGAAAAACCCGAAAGGTTAGTCAGGGAGAAGCAAATGGATACTAGGGAAGGTTTCTTGTCTGAGAAATAATTGATGAATAAGTGGAGTCGCCACCCAAACAGGAAACCAACCGAAATGTCCAGGTGTTAAAGGTGTAGATGAAAGGATTAGTGAGATGATGAAAGATACGGTGATGAAAAGATGAAATGGCGCCAGAAAATGTGGCATTGATGGGACAAAAAATGATAAGAGATTGAAAAAATGAATGAGATGAATGTCGTAAAACCAAAGGTCCAATAAGTTGGTCCCCGACAACTACGCCAAAAAATGTTGTTGCACAAAATGTCTAGGCACCACGACAATGGCTCAGATTGGGGGTTGTCACCTTGATCCCCAATCTCTCTGTTTAAGTTGTCTCCCAACAACAGGCTAAGGGGGCTAGACCCTATGAAAATGAAATGAAGGAGAACTAGTTGGGAACCAACCAGTTCAGGAGACACAGTTAAGCGACCAAGAACTTGATTTTAGATTTAGCAAGACTTATAGGATTCGATTAGATTTAAACAATTGATACCAGTGCCTTATGGAGTCAACTATCTTGCTAGGAATTTAAGTAATTTATGAACAAGTGCTGCTTGGATGAATGACTATATTATATGAAATGCAGATCTTAAAACTAATGTGAGATGCAGGAATCCTGGTTAGTTTTAGTTAAATGCCTAAGTTTTAACCCTTCGATCCTTTCTATATTGAGCCTGATTCCATAGTACGTGGCAGAGAGAAGATAAGGTGAAGCACACTAAGGTGTGATTAACGATACCTTCCCTGAAAATTTAACGTACCCAGTGCCTCCGGCGCTGCAGAGAGCTGTGGCTCTAACGACTGCAAGGTCACTTTTTTAAGTACTATTAAAAGCAGACTTCTCAAGCAAAGATGGATGGGTACCTATCTTTCTATTGACCAAGCTTATGCTTGGAAGTAAATTTTAATTATGCAAGGCTAACCTAATATGCAAATGCACGAGATGATTAGAAGATGAGATGAAGTTAGATTCAAGGATTGAAAACGCTTATGCCACGATCTGCTTCAGAGTTATAAGCCAAAAACCTTTAATCGCCCAAATAAATATTCACCTTACTAGACAAGAACTGAAAGATGAACTTCTCAACAATATCACAATATAATGCCCAATTAAACCACAAGCTTATCACTTCAAATCTTTTTAATGTGATTATAGCTCAAAGAGAACAAAAGCTTCTTCACAAGTTAATATCAATGGAAATTATATAGATGCTCAAAAATAATACTCAGTTTAGAAAACAAAAGATATGCAATTTATCACAATTCCATGAAATAATACTTAATAATTACTTGAAAATTTCGCAAAATATTTAATATGCAATAAATATCCAATAATTCAAGTAATTAAACCACGCTTGGAGTTAATTAAATGACGAACAATCTAAAAAATATGTTCAAAACCCTTAGCATGCAAAATACTTTAGCAATTAAATTTCGAAAATTAATTACCATGAAGAACCATGAAATTCAAATGCTTAAACACTTCAAACAATTCCGTAATTAAAATGATTTTTCTTAAGTGACCCAAATCCAGTAAAAATTATGGTTTTTCTATAGTCAAACTTGAGAGATAATTTAGAAAATGTTTAAATTTGTTTTGACTATAGAATTTTTTTTTTAGACACCACAAAATTTTCATTTAAAAAATTTAAAGTCCCAAACCCCTAACACAAAAACCCCAAGAAGGAACTTTAGATAAAGAATTTAATTATTCCTTCAGAAAATTTAAAGTTCTAAGGTTTATGAATGAAGAAATTTTTTAAATGTGGCAAATATGAGAAAAAGGCTTAGTTAATTAAAATTTTGATGGGCCAAAGGCCACATAAAAATTTTAACTTGAAATATTAAAGCCTTCCTTTAAAAAAAATTAAAAGGCACAAATGAAAAATGAAAAATTCTTTTAAAGTTTTCTTTTGTTTCAAACAAAATAAAAAAATAAAAATGAAAAGCAAGTTCATAAAGAAAATAAAAATTGAAATTTTAAATTTTCTTTTTTATCTAAAAAAACCATACAATATCAAAATGATATAAAAAATCAAAAGAAAAAGGAAAAGCAAGCAAACAAAAAAAATTTCGATTTCTAAAAAGAAATAAAAATTTGAAAAAACAAATGAAAATCAAAAGATTAAAAAAATCAAACTTAAAAAATCGAAGTCACAAAGAGAAATTAAAATCGTAAAGGACGAGAGGAAGAGATGAGCGTAGGGTTTTGCAGGTTGACGACGACGGAAGAAAGATGCAAGCTGAAGGATGGACGCAGAAGAATGGAGCGGGCAGAGAAGAATGGAGGACGAGCAAGCAAATGGCAGCAGCTTGGAAAAAGGAGAAGCTTGGACGCGGAAGAAAAGTCGAGGGAGAGAGGGAGGAAACAACAACATAGGAGAGGAGGATGATGGGAAGATTCAACAGAGGGTGAGGAGTTGCGGACGCAGAGAGCAGTTGAGGGCCGCAGAATGAAAGAGCCGTCGCAAAGGAGGGGAACTAAGGGCCACGTGAAGAGAGGAGCTTGAGAGAGCTACGTAAAGGAAGAAAGAAACTCAGAAAAAGGTTGGACTGCAACAGGCAGAGGAACGAGGAAAAGACTGCGAGAGTATGGCAGCGAATGAAGAGAGGGCTGGCATTGCAGAAAGGAGGGGAGCACGCAGAAAGAGCATTTTTTCTTGCTGGTCGAAAGAGAAAAATGCAGAGATAAGAAGCAGGAAAATGAGGGCAAAGGGAGAAACTAGTGTTTTTAAAACCGGAACCGGTGACCGGACCGGTCCACCTAATGAACCGGTTTACCGACCGGAACCGGTTTAACCGGGACTGGTTTGGTCTAAACGAACCGGTTTTAGAAAAATACATTAAATAATTATTTTTTAATGAAAAAAACTATTTTTAAGATTTAAAACCATGATTCCAAGCCAATAGAGACAAAATATGCAAAGATTGCTCATTGATATACCATGTAAAGCCTTAAAGGTGAATATATCAAAATGGCACCGAGTGCAATACATATCATCGACAAAATACATAAGCAATGAGGCTCTAAATGGCCACTAGAGTGCAAAAATAAAGCCTACAAACTATGGGGCCAGTGGCCTACTACAAGACTTCAGTCTAGACTCTAGACTCTACATATATGATAATAGTAATACTATAATAGTGATCAACATTATCACTTGAAGTTGAAACTTCTCATGAGTCTCAGTCATCATGATCAAACTCAGTTGGTTGAGTCTCGACTCCCAAACTGTGTAGCCACAAACTTCTCTATTGGTTCAGTGACTTGAGTCTCAAACTTCTGAAGGTATTCTGCCCTAATATGCCCTATTATTTCATTTGGTGCTCCACATGGCTTTACATGGCCTCCTATCCCAGCCAAGTGTTGCTTGAACCTGTTAATACCCCCTCCTTGAATGGATTTTTGGCAATATTTGCAGATCATTTTGCCATCAATCATATCACAATGAGCCCATGCAGTATCTTCGGCTTTTGGAGGCATGATGACTCCCTGGATGGTAGATCATAGAAGTGAGAAGTTTATAACACAAAAAAAAAATTCATGGACAGCAGACTCAAATGAGGAATTATCAAGTGCAAATCCTTACCTGGAAATGCAAACTAGCTCCCTTAGCCTCCTCTTGAAGATGGCAACTCCACTGACAGCTACACACTTTCTCCAAAATAGCTCCAACTCCAACTCCAAGATGACTACTTCAGCATAAACTCCACACTCTCCAAGCTCACAAACAAACTCACAAACACTCACAAACACTCCAAATCAGTTGTGTGAGACAAATGAGAGTGAGAGGGGTCTCTTATAGCTTGGAGAGGGCCTTTTTGGAGGGAAAATACCTTTCCCTCCCCCCCAAAACCCCTAAACCACAAACTGCCTGCGCTTTTTCATAAGTTACGGTGGGCTTGCCATAAACCGGCCGGTTTTGACCGGTTAGGGCTAATTTTCGGTCACAAGGCAGAGTTAACCGGGTTTTTAGGCCGGTTCCGACCGGCAGGCCAGCTAACCGGCCGGTTGGACCGGTAACCGATTTTTGTGAGCGGTTTTAAAAACTATGGGAGAAACAAGGAGAAAAATGCAACAATAGTAGGAGGAAACAAAAAATCGAATTTTTCCACAGAGGAGAAAAACGCAGCAGAAAATTGTAGCCCAAGAATCCCAAAAAATAAAAAAAAAAAATTTAAAAAAGGTTTGCCAAGAATTTTAAATTTTAAGCCAACATATTTCTGCTTTGAAGTTTTTTCTTAGAAAAACTTCAGATTTGAATTTGAAAGCCTCAGACTGAAAATAATTTTGAATAATGTCTCTGCAAAATGGTATTGAGGCCAGATATTGTCCTCCAGGGTCTAGATCTGGGTTCAAATTAAAATTTTCTTTCAGATCTTCACCTACAAAATGAAAACAAAATTACCAAGAACCCAAATATAAAACAAAATGAATAAAAACCCCAAAAACCCAAGTTAGAAAATTTCTAGATCTATATAAATTTTTTTACAGATCTATGCACAAAGTTGCAGATCTATTAGATCTGAGAAGTATGAGTCCAACTCCGCTCCTAGATATGATAATCTAAGGCTCTTACTAGTTAGATCTATCAATTTTTCCACAAAATATTTAAAATATTTTGAAGTCTTTAGAGAGGTACTAGCCCAAAAACACCCTGCAGAAAAATAATTTATCGTTAGATAAATCTTGGAGCTTATATGAGGTAGGCTCTTCAGAAAATATATGCTAAGAGTTGGCTGGTCCAACCGAGGACTATTCCCAAATGCTCAACAAAAACCTGAGAGTTCTCTTGCAAACACTAGATCAACCATCAAACCAAGTAGAGAAATAGAACACCAATAAAATTCTGAAGATAGAGATACTTGCTACTTCAATCAAAATTAAAAATGTTACCCTAGATTCAATAAACTGAATAAGATACCTGTATTCAGATTATTCCAAGAGAGCTATTGATTGATAGTTTTTAGATAAATTTAAGCAAAAATTAAAACAATGTTACCATCACTGTTGATAATATCGGCGATATTCGAAAATATCGCGATATTTTCGGCAAAACGATATATCGCCGAGAAAATATCGCGATATTTTCTGTTTTGATAATATCGCGATATTTTCAAAATATCGGCAAATATCGGAAAATATCGGCAAAATATCGCGATATTTTGAAAATATCGGCAAAATATCGGCTATATTTAAAAATTTGAAAAAATTATTTTTTATGCTTGCCGATATTTTCGCCGATATTGCCGATAAGATATTTTCTGGACCCTCGCCGATATTTTCCCGATACCGATATTTTCAACACTGGTTACCATAGATTCATTTATTGGAGGGAAAAACTCTGTCGATCATTTGTGTCTAGAGACACAGATGAATCAGTGAGACAAAAAACCTCCTAAGGTAGAAATCATCATCAAAATACTATGCTTACCTAGGTTGTTGCATACATAATGGTCTTACAAAGATCATTTACATTATACCCAAACAGAATGGGTTTACATCTTTAACAAACTACCGACTGGATGAAATCTGAATGATGCGAACACTCGAACATGATAGATCCCTTTTGCGAAAAAGGGGGTGTACTTCTATGGTGTCGTTGACACAGAGTGGTCAACACCCCCCATTAATACATGCCCAAAGTTTCCATGATAAATAAACTAGAATACTCAATTACCAAATAACAAGGCATACCTTTAGGTTTGGGAGGCCCACCTTCAAACATACGATGATGACAAATGGGTGAGGGACCACATGGCTGGCTCAGGTGGCAGAGAAATGGCACATCGAGCTAGTTGGTGGCCGTGAGGGGTTGCTAGCTACCGACTGAGGACCATCATGGAGAAAAAAAATTCTCCTAGGGATATCACGAACAAAATGGTGGGTAACAGGGCACATAATGGCAAAGGAGGGGGTGAAGATTGATCCCAAAAGGGTGGAAGCCATCAACAACATCCCATTGCCAAGAAATAAGAAAGAGATCCAGGTTTTCTTGGGCAGAATCAACTTTTTAAGGAGATTCATACCTAACTATGTTGAGATAGTCAAAGAAATCACAAAGATGTTGAAGAAGGATAAGGAAGTGAAATGGACTGTAGAGTCTCGTGAATCGTTCTCTGGAATTAAAAGGGCTTTTGCAGAAGCTCTTGTGTTAGTCAGCCTAGATTATCAAAAACCATTTTTTATTTTTTCTTTTGCTTCTCCTCATACAGTGGTTGCTGTCTTATTGCAGAAAAATAGTGAGGGGCATGAGCAACCAATAGCATTCTTTAGTCACGTGCTGCGAGATGCTGAGCTAAAGTATAACATTCTAGAGAAGCAGGCTTATGCCTTGGTCAAGCCTTGAAGGCTTTCAGAATTTATGTCCTGCAATCTAACATAATTGCTTATGTTCCTACAACTAATGTGAAAGACATTCTAGTTCGGGTGACAGTGATGGGAAAAGAGGCGAATGGATTGCTAAAATTCAGGAGTATGACATGGATATTAAGCCTACCAAACTCATCAAGGGGCAGGGGCTAGCTAAAATTCTATCTAAAGCAAATTTCCAAGCATTGGGCATAAATTTACTGGTTGGAGGAGATGGAGAAAGTGGAGATTTGGAGCAGCAACAAGAAATCGAAACATCGACGTAGAGAATCCAAATGAAATATGTTGTGTCTCACTGGTATAAGAATATTGTTCATTATTTGAAAATTGCTTTTTCTGAGGTGCCCAGTGAATTTTGATAAAATTAAATACAGGGCTCTGATGCTGCAAGCCCAGAAATTTGTTATCTCAAATGGCCAATTGTACTGGAAGGATCTTGTGGGGATTTTGATTTTGTGTTTGGTTGAGGAAGAAATCCACAAAGTGATGAATGAATTTCATAGTTGTGTCTGTGGAGGACATTACAGTTGGAGGGCTACAACACACAAGATCCTTAAAGTAGGTTTTTACTGGCCCAAACTGTTTGGTGAGGTGCATACTAAAATTCTATCCAAAGCAAATTTCCGAGCATTGGGCATAAATTTACTGGTTGGAGGAGATGGAGAAAGTGGAGATTTGGAGCAGCAACAATAAATCGAAACATCGACGTAGAGAATCCAAATGAAATATGTTGTGTCTCACTGGTATAAGAATATTGTTCATTATTTGAAAATTGCTTTTTCTGAGGTGCCCAGTGAATTTTGATAAAATTAAATACAGGGCTCTGAGGCTGCAAGCCCAGAAATTTGTTATCTCAAATGGCCAATTGTACTGGAAGGATCTTGTGGGGATTTTGATTTTGTGTTTGGTTGAGGAAGAAATCCACAAAGTGATGGATGAATTTCATAATTGTGTCTGTGGAGGACATTACAGTTGGAGGGCTACAACACACAAGATCCTTAAAGTAGGTTTTTACTGGCCCAAACTGTTTGGTGAGGTGCATACTTATGTTCAGGCCTGTGAGAAGTGCCAAAAATTTGTTGAAAAACAGAAATTAGCACCTTTTCCTCTAATCCCTATTTTTGTTGAAGAACCTTTCAGACAGTGGGGGTTAGACTTCATTGGGGAAATACACCCACCCTCCAGCAGTTAGCACAAGTGGATACTCACAACCATTGATTACTTTACTAAGTGGGTAGAAGCAACCCCAACCAGAATGCAACTGATGTGGTAGTTATTAAGTTCATGGAGGAAAACATCCTTGCTAGATTTGGCTGCCCCAAGAAAGTTTTCACCGACAATGCTCAGGTGTTTAAGTCTGCCAAATTTATAAAATTCTGCCAAAAATACAACATTGTGGTAGGCCACTCCACCACTTATTACCCAAAAGGAAATGGACTGGCCGAATCCTCCAATAAAACCCTGGTAAGGATTCTAAAGAAAACAATATCAAAAAATTAGAAGAATTGGGACTCAGCTAAAATTTTCCTTATGGGCCAACAGGGTTACCACCAAGAGAGCTACTGGAAAATCCCCTTTCGAGTTGGTTTATGGAAGGAAACAATTTTTCCTATACATCTAGCTATGACAGTGGCTAAAATCTTGTAAGACATTGAGGAAGAGCCAAATGCTTTGACTAGAAGGATAAACCAATTGGTGGAACTTCAAGAGAGTAGGGAACAAGTGAATCAGAATTTGATTTGTTATCAAGAAAAAATGAAGTCCTTGTTTGATAGGAAGGAAAAAGACAGGTGTCTGCAGCCAGGAGACTTAGTACTGAGATGGGATGTCAGGAGGGAAGATAAAGGAAAACATGGAAAATTTGATTCCCTCTGGTTCGGGCCTTTCAGGATTGTTGAGGCAAAAGGGAACAACCCAATTCTACTAGAAAATCTAGAAGGAGAAGTGCTTGGGCTGCCTGTGAATGGGCAGTTTCTCAAGCTTTACTTCCAACACTGAAAGGGTCCACTCTTATTCACTGTAAATACCAGTGAGCCATTTGTAAATAACCATCACTACTTTCTGTTTTCTATTTATGTTTTTGTTTTATTAAAGTATGAATAAAATGACTCCATGCCCAAGGAGTAAGGCACTAATCTGCAAGTTCTTAGTGCATTGTATCCAATACACTGTCCCTAGTTGGAGCCAATGTTGTTACCCTTCATCATCATTTTCAAGAAGTTCACAGATCAGAGCTAGGGCTCAGATCCAAAAATGCATTCTAAATTAGCTTCTAAATCATTGGTAAAGCTCCCTAAGTAAGAAAGCAATTAAGTCACCTAGGGGGGCCATTATTAGACCCTAGAGCTAAGATGGAAGGCCTAAAAGAGCAGAATCCCCTCACCGGACCCCTATCAACAAAGCACAACTGGGCAAAGGGGCATTTTTTACACAGGTGTGCTTCGTCGGTTAAATGTCAAGCATTTCCCAGGCGGATCATCGTCCATCCCCCAAAAGCATTTCGGGGGGGGTAACTTGCTTGGGCGATAAACTAGTGCCCCCCCTAGAACGAATCTTCAGATATGGATCCGATGGTCCATATTCATTTAGGGGGGAGTGCGGGGTCTGGCCTCCCACTATTCGACCAGCCGGAGGATGGTGGGAGTGGGGACCACGTGCCATGTGGGCCAATCAGCGGACAACTTTTCAAGCAAGTGCAGATTCAAACATATAATTGTAACTCCAACCTCCTCCGCTCTTGTCCACTTGTCCCCTACCTCATCCAGTCTCACCCAGCCACGTGTCCCTCCCATGACGTCACCCCCATGTAAGTCGACCATTGGCCTCGCGCCATTTATAAAATCCTTCTCACCTCTCCATTTTCAAAATTTTTCTCAGCTATGTCGCACTCCCGCCAGTCACCAGTCCAGAACGTCGTTCGAGCTCAATCGACCAAGTACCTTTTCTCGACATCATTTTCGTCTTGCTCCATGACAACCAAGTAACTTGTTATTCCTATACACCTATAAATTTCCTCAAGAACTCGTAAAAAATGAAGAAGGCGGCTCCCGGGACCCCAAAGGCCCGTGAGGCCAAACCCTCTTCCAGCATTGACCCCCTCATCGACACAGAGGCTCAAATAGATGACCTTGCTTGTGCATATCACTTGGCTGACCTCCGTTTTGACCTATATGGCAACCATGTCAGGGGGGAGGAGGCCCATTCCAGGGAGTTGAATCCAGCCTATACTACCAAATCACACCCACTGTGCACCATTTTCTAGAATTCGTCTCCTGGTTGGACACGACATACATTAACAAGAAGAACTGCTTCGTTTCCTCCTTTGGGGCCAAAATTCTCGAAATAACCCCAGAGATGATTCAAAAGGACTTGGTTTACCCCAGTTCTCCAGAACCCCAGCAGTTCACTAATGTCACCTTAGTATATCATTATTCTACCCTCCCAGCCAATGAGCAACAATCTTTCCTGCAGATGGTCTTGGCTCCTGGCCTACAAGCTCTGCCTATAGTTGACAGTTTCCCTATCACCATCTTTGTTGAACCTATCCAACCCATCCTATCCCTAATTTCCCATCTGCTGGGGGATGATCATGTCAGCATAGCAAACAAATCCACCTTGGGTTTTTTAAGGCAAATGATGTAGCCTGGCCACCTATTTGATATTCCATCTTACCTATTTGAGGCCATAAGATTTCAGCTGCACCATTTTTCTACCACATCTTATTTCAGGTACTATTCTTTGTTGTTCTATTTGTTTGTTTATACCCATGTGGATGAGTTTGAGTGCTTGGGCCTCAGCTTGGTGGATGGCAACAAGCAGAGGAAATTTGTGTTTGACTGGGACATTACTGTTAGAAAGAGGCCAAATGTTGATGGTTACTCTCAATTCATATCAACTTATATGGCCATTGCATATAAGATTATCCATGGTTTTTCTCCCCCCAGAGTTCTCCCCCAGCAAAGAGAGATTCTCCAACTTACCAAAGACACTAGGGTAGGGGACTGGTACCTTTTTGAGGATCACACAGAGATCAGGGTTTATGGGTGTGAACTTCCCCCTTACCATCTACCTGTGTTCATGCCTATGAGGATATTTGCCCTAGAATTCATCAGGCAGAGTCTCAATGCAAACCAACTCCACTTTGTCCTTGTAGAGAAGGGCATACATTTAAATTGGGAAAGCCCGTGGGACCTTTTGTTGTCAACTCTAGGTAGGCCTTGAAGGCATTTGAAACATTACTCAAGAAAATGAATTTTGACCTAGGAGATGTTTGGCATTATGACCCTCATGGTTTCATTACTCTGTTGATTTTGTGTAGCTTGGGAGGTACTCCAAGCCCTAGTGTTCGGGGTTTGGAGGGAAAAGTGCCAGAAGTAGGCTTGTGGGCTTGAAGCCCAAGCATGGGGTTTTGCACCCATCGGGATTTGGGCCAAAACCATGAAGAATTTGAGCATGAGAAAATTTGAGGTGATAGAGGTTGGCGTGCCGATTCCAATGCTTCGAAAATAACCCAAATTGGAGCTCTAGAACTTGAGATATGAACTTTTGAAGTTGACAAATAATTATGGACAATCAAGTCATGTAGGCTTGGTCCAAGAGACATGTCTCTTCAACAAATTCGTGGAGCCCTTATTTTTGGTATAAATATAAGGTGTGTGAGATCATTATTGATCATCCAACTCATCATAAAATACCTCTGAAATATGATAGCGAAATCTAAGGCCAAGAAGACGAGTTTGTGGAGGATTTTGGACTGCTGAAGGAGTGCGGATTTCTTAAGGAGCTAGGCCGCAGATGTCTAAGGTCTTCAGGAAGCTTGTTAGGTGACCTAGAGGACGAGTTTTGGGCTGACTATGATGCGGATCCCTTGCAGAATCTAAGCCACATTTCAGAGGTATGTATAAGGGTTTTCTGTGCTGGTTTGAGGTGTTAAAAGTCTATGTATGGGCCACAGGAAAGTGTTGTAGGTACAACACTGTAAGGAGGTAATTTGTAGGGCCGTGAGGCCTTGTGAGAGCCTCCTCACTAAGCTGCAGCCATTGAAGGGAGGTCGCAGCCTGAACAGGGACATTCTCCATGTGTTTGGGGCATAATCATCTTGTTGTTGTGAGCAGTGAGTTGTAGGGTGTGACATGGAGTAACCTTGTGCACTAATTCAGCGTGAAAGGACAACATAGGTGGCAACCTAGTGGGAGAAGTTAACACTGGTTTGGAACAAAGGATTAGGGTTGTTTGGATGCCCTAATCAGTGTTCTAGAAGCAGAGAAACCAAGGCAAGTGGGTAGCAACAAGGAGAGTTGCAGATGTCCCCTTGGATGATAGTTGGATAGATGTCCTAGGTGAGGACATGGAGCCCAGATTTGTGCAATAGCTCCTTTATTGTAGAGCAAAGGGCAGAAATGGAGAAGTATGTGGGTAGCCAATAGAAGGGTCTCCTAGGTGTGAGGATGCCCTAGCTAGGTGCATATGCTACAACGTAGATTGGCCACTTGTCGACTGTTGGAGGGTAGCATGAGAGTGGACCAAGTGTGGACGTGATTGGGCACTTATGGTTTGCTGGAGGACATCGTGGTAGTGTCCAAGTTGGAGCTCGATGAGCAACACCTTGATGGACAAAGGTAGTTGTGAGAGAGGCAGTTGTTGAGCTCAAGGGTCTAATCAACTAGGAGCAGTTTGTGGAGCTCGAGACTTGTGTGTGGAGAAAGACTTCTACAACAGATTATAGGAAGTCCTCTTAGCTCGTGTTCATTGTGGGAGATGGACATCTTGTAGTGATAGTTGGCAGCGCTCCGTGCGCTATGTTGGTCTTCATTGGAGCAACATAGGAAGACCATTGTGGGTTGAAGTTCACAAGTGGAGCTATGTACAACTCGACAGGAGTCTCGATGTGTTGTTCCCTTGATGGACTAAGGCACAACTAGTGAGCAGATTGATAGCCGAGATTCAGTGGCCAAATAGACTTGGAGCATTGATAGAGGCAGGAGCTGCAGATCGGGAGCCGGAGGACTGAGCAGGTATAGGCTACGACCGAGGGAAGCTGAAAGATTCGACTTCATCAGGCAAATGGTCAAAGTATCTTGTTTAGGGTAGATTGGTTGTCGATGGATTGATACCAAGCCCCAATTTTGTAATCTTGTACTTGTAGATATTTGAGGGCCATTATCCCTGGTACGGGAGCCCTAGACTGTTGTATTATATGTTGTTTAATATAACGAAGTTGGGTTGAAAAATGAAAAAAGTTGTCTATATTCTGTGCATGTGTGATTTACTGTTGTTTATATTTTGCTGTGCAAACTTCAAAGTAGTATCGTTGAGATTCTTGGTTTGGTAGTGTCAGAGATTTTAAGATTCTATCTTAGACCCAAGATCATGGAAATTCAACATACTCAAAGGAGGGAGAAGATAAAAGCTTCAACCTGTGAACATGAGTATAGGCCTGAAATTGAATGGAAAGCTAATCTTGATTCATGGCTTATGGATACAGAGATGGAGATGGAACCTCTAGTAGCAAAGGACAAAGCGCAAAAGAGGACCGTGGCCCAGATTGGAGATATAGAGATGGAGGATGTACGTACAACTAAAAAGGCAATGACCCAGGAGATAGAAGAAGAGGAACTTGAAACTAGGCTAGTGGAAACAAGGCCAGATCAACCAGGTTTCCAAGTGACCTTGAAGGATCCATCACAGGTTGCTGCCTCATCCTCTTCAGAGGTAGCTATCTTAGGTGCAAAAGGAAGTGAAACTGCTATTGGGTCAAGTTGGCCTTCTAGAAAGGCCATTGAAGAAAGAAATAAGAAGGTGACAGAGGAGATGCAGTAGCAAATGGCATCTTACTCAGTGCCATACCAGACCATGTTGTTGGCTACTATGGATTTAGAAAGCAATTAGATGAAGTTTTTACTACAACATCCACTGGCACATTCTTTGCCTTCAGGTTCTCAGTTCAAAGCTTTGGATGTTTCACTGGACTTAACAAGTGTTCCCTTGCCAGACAAGATAAATTTTCACAGGCAGGTTAGAGAGATGTTGTATAGCGAGCTTAACAGGAATGCAATGACCATCAGCAAGGACGAGAAGTTGCTGGAAAAGGCTGTAACCAGGTTGAAGCAAGAGAGAGCCAACTCAAGGGCTCTCCACATGCAGAATGAGAGCTTCAAGGAGTTGGTCGTGAAGCTAGGATTGAATCTTGAAGATAAAACTGCTTTTGAAGCCCTCCTTCAAAGCTCCCAAATAGAAATCTAGGAGCTGAGGCATAAGCTGAAGATGCTAGGTAGTGAGCATGTCCAATCTAAGGAGCTTGCACAGGTAGAAGAAGAGAAGGAAATCCTAACCAAAGAGCTCATTGACAGGAACAATGAAATAGTGGCCCTGAAGTAGCAGGCAACAGAGCTGCAAAAGAGAATAGACACATATATGTGCAGTGATAGTGCTTGAAGATCCTCAAAACCCAACTGAACAACTCACTAAGACCCTCACTGAGCTCCATCTTTCAGGGGGGAGCTTAAAAGGGTCCAAAACGATCTAGATGTTGCCTAGAAAAGCCTAATGCAGAAAGACAAGCAACTGGAGACTGCCAGGACAAATGCAGAAATCATTGGTAAGAACCTACAGGCAGCAAACTAGGAGATCTCTTAGTTAAAGGCAAAGCTAAAAGGAAACATGTCCCTGCTGCAAGCCAAGCAACTAGTCTGGGATGAGATCATTGAAGAGGTAAGGAACCACTAGGAGTATATAACCTTGATGGATGAACAAAGGATTGTAATCAGAGACTATGAAGGCTTCATCCTGTCAGCCAAAGAGGAGGGAGAAAAGAACTCCCAGATTGCCAAAAGGTTCATTCAGTTTGTGAATGAGAGACCACTCAGTGAGCTGAGGCCCATAGATGTGGTGGACAGAGTGACTGCTATCATGGAGATTTCTAAGGTTGTCCAGAAGGAGGAAGCTAGAGTCAAAGCTGAGGAGTACCTAGAGGTGGTATCAAAGAATATAGTTTCCTTCAACACTGAGTTTGATAGGATTGTCAGGGCAGGGTTGCCCAGCTGCTGGGACTTTGGGGGAGTTTTGATCCATTGGGAACAATACAATCAAAGAATGGTGGAGGCCAAACACAAAGTAGACTCTTCCTATGAGAAGACTGCCACTCTGAAGGGTAAGACCGTGGTAAACTATCTGAAGAGGGACTTTCAGCTGCTAGGGATGGTAAAGACCCTGTTTCGCCCTAGACTGAACTACACAGGTCTGACCAACCTCAAAATTGCATATCAATGGTTCTTCTGAGCTCCTCTGCCAGTGCCAGCACTGTGGAAAAGATGCGAGCAATTCGTCAACCCTCCTATGCTCCAAATCATCAAATCATCTATGCAGCCTCCGCAACCTACCTATTGTGACTAGTGATACTGCAGATCGTGTCGATTATGACACTTTTTATTCCCTGTTTATGTAAATATTTTATTTTTAGCCAGTCAGTTAGGGTTCAGTTAGTACAATTGTGCCACGGAGCATGCTGAAGTTTTTGTTATGATTATCCATTGTAATGAAATCAAGAAGGAATATTTTGTAATGGGCTCTCCCTCTGAGGCCCTATAAAAACAATTTTATGAGACTGAACCAAAGGTTCAGAATTTTGGGTTTTCCAAGAGAGAAGTTCTATTTACTATCAAAGAAATGTATGCTCTATGGAAGATTAATACAAATTTTGGCGATTCCAACTCATTTGAATATGTAGTATATGCTCTTCTGTGTTTGTTCCATATGTCTTTATTATTCTTCTCAAATTACATGTAATAGTAGTTGCTGGAAGTGTTTTCATGAATTTATAGATTCATCTTAGTCTAATGCTAATGAAAGGTGCTTATATTGATATGAAAGCTAATCCTTAAAATGCGCTCCATGTATCTTTGCATTCCATTCACTTCTCTATTCCATCTATTTCACTCTGAATTTTGATGCATCAAATTCTTAGATTTAAGCCCTGTGTATCTATTTTCCCTCTTGCTCAAGTCCTCCACCAAAAATATTATAACGAATTAAAAACTACAAGTTCATGTGATGTTGGCCGCTACAGATCTAATGTTAATGCTTCTATGAGTAATAGTTTGCATCAGGCTTTTTGCATTTCTCCTCTTAAGGAAGGTTCTGAATCGATTTTCTCTCAAAATGTTAAATACTTAGTGTGATGTGAATTTCCAGCAAATATTTAAGACACTCATCAAGATTCATAGGCACTGATCTCTCCTCAACGCAGGGGCTGTCTCTAGGAGCTACAACAGGTGGCATACTTCTATAGCTAACATTCTTGCCATATGGAATGGCATCAACATGAGTTGAACTCATCCGAGGCAAGTTAGTGGACAACTTAATAAACTAATACTCTTAGTACCTCCAACAATGAACCCTTGTAAGCAACAAGCACATTCTACATCACAGATCAACTCGGGTTTTGTTTCAAAATTTGAGTTTATACCATTTCTTTAATACTATCATAGACTTCAGAAATTATTCAGGATTATGCTCCAGGTCTTCTACGGTTCACAAACCCTAATCCCAAAAACTTATGTGCAGATTTATCCTGTTGTAGTAGTTAACATATGTGGGACAATCTTCCATTCTAAAGACTCAGTTGCAAGCCAATGAGTTCCTTCTAGTAATAGGCATCCTTTCACCCATTGCAATCATAATTACATCTGTACAATGCAAGGCACCAAAAGCCCTCACAAGGTATGTGGCATTAAAGGCTTCGATCTCAATGACTTCAAAACAACACTTAGTGCTTTTGAATACGTATCTCGTAGTATAGTGTAACCAAAGGAAATAAAACTTCAATCCAATGTATCTTCAATATGCCAAACGTTTTCGGTACAGGTGTAGGTAACACACACTTGGTTCACCCCTCTTTGCAGGTCTTATCATGCCTTTGAGCCATAATCCAAAACATAACAACGGATATACTAGTGACCTCATAACAACTTCCTAAAGTGCATGAGTGGCTAGATAATTGTATGCAATCATCCTTATACAAGACATACCTTTCAGGGCTTCCATAGAATCTTATAAGGGAACTTGCTTTATCAAATGAGCAATCTTTAAATGGCTCAAGCAAACTTCTTTACAAAAGAATCATCAACAACTTCTGACTGCAGAATATCACAAAATGTTTTTGGCTGTAATATTCCTAATTGGAAAATAATAGTAAATACCAAAAACATGAACTAGGAACAACAATTAAAGTTAAAGTCCAAGCACCCAAATCAGAACACCATAGGAAATAAGCAGAATAACTGAGCCATTTTATTAATCAATGAGAATTTGAGTACATAATGAGTAAGAACAATGGACCCCGGGCTTGCTTTGCAAGCTATGCAAACCTCAAGTGAAATATCGTTGACCCAACTATTGAAATGGCCCCAAACTGATAATGCACACTACCCAGAAAATTTGCTATTGGTTGCCAAATGGAACTAGTCATCCTGCTCAAAATAATGCCCGGAATGCTCTGAATTACAGCCGCAAGCTCCTCTCCTCAAACCTGAAAATACCCAGATAATATTTGGCCTATCTCCAAGCCAAAGTCGAACCCACAAAATGGTGCAAATTCCCCAACTAACCAACAATTCGCCTTGTTGTAAGAATTAAGATTCTAGGCCCGAATATCGCCCAGAAAATTCTGTAAAATTAGTGAGAGACTCCTCTCAATAAACCCACAAAAACCCAGAAATGGTTTGGGTTGAATCCACTGACCCCCAACAAGTGCAAATTGCCCAATTTGGCCAGAAAATGCCCCACAGAACTGATACTGCTAAATTAAGCCCAAATCCACCACTAGAAATCTCTCCCAACTTTGGCTAAATTCTCCCCTAAGGAATACCTCCAATCTTTGGCCCCTATCTCTCCTCAACCTCTATTCCTCCAACCCCTGCGCACTTCCAGAAATGTAGAATTTTGGCCCCAATAATTCTCTCAAACTCAGCCCTGCTAATCACCAAAAAATCTTCCACTAAAGATGGGAAAAACCCCTACAAAGCCTCCGGTTTTCTACTCCTCCATAACTGATCTCCCCACAAGCAACTTGAACCACTTTTGCGCCCTGGAAGAAAAATGTACCAGCTGAAATAACCTACAAATACGCCCAGTGGAAACTTTGAATTGAGCTCCCCAAATTGCCTCACTAGGGAGACACTCGAAATTATTCGAAATGAGGGTGAAATTTTGCTTGGAATTCCTGGTGCTAAACAACACTTTCCTTCTTGTGCTAAACAACCCCAAGAGAAGATGAAAGGTGAAATGTAATAGTCAAAAGATGATCCACAAAATGAGTCCTTCCTTTTTTTATATTTTCTCTCCATCCTTCTAGACTCTTTTTAATATTATTTTATTGGTGGGGGCCATTTTCCACTTAGTTACTTTTTCCACCATTTTAATAAAATAATAATTTGCCGCCAATCTGCAATAAAATAATACTTGCCACCTTTCTCCAAAATACTAGTTGCCCCTTTTAATTAATATTACCAAAATTGGGAAAAATTCCCATGCTCACAAAATTGGGGATATTACAATCCTCCCCGCCAAAAATTGCTTGTCCTCAAGCAATGCCTGAACAAGCACTCTCTCTATCAACTGACCCAAATGGCTACTGCAAATGATACCTGGTCCCAAATGTGCCACTGAGTCATCCCTATCCCCAACACTATCCTGTCATGAAGGAGTCCCTCGATACCAGGGTCCCAAGCCATCCTAATCAATGTGAAGCACCCCTTGCTCCACTCACTATCCAACCTGGTATAGGCACCCGAAGCCCTCTGCATACTGTCAGTAAGTAGAGCATCATGATAATATAAAGTCCCAATCAACTCGTCGTGCAGCTGCTCTACTGAGTCACCAATCTCATGCACTCCAAGTGTGGACTCCTGAAAATACAATCAAACCTCGGTGGAGATGAATCCTCACCCACATGAGCTTTTCCTGACCTCCTCCTATTGATCACCCCTCCATGTTGGTTAAATCGTCCATGCCAACGGCGAATCACTAAAATCCAATGGAAAATCGGAATGATATCCCCCTATCGAAACCAACTCATCCCTAAGGGTAGCTGAACTGTCAAGTACTGTGATGCCAAGGTCCCATGCCCATTGTAGGAAGAAACTGTCTTGCTGACCCTGCGACACTCTGGTCATGACTGACTGCCCAACATGCTTGTACCAGAGCCTCCTGTCCTGTAACTCTCGGCCATAATATATGTGATGATCGAGGTTATGCCCAACCTACCCAAGCGACTCAGCAATGCCAGAGCCTATCACTCCATGGTTGGCCCAAATCCTGAGCAACAACCTGCCTCGCCATATGATGAAGACCTCAGTGATCCCCCATGTGTCAGTCTGAGAATGAACTAGATCATCGACTATCCTAACCATACTCACTAAGAAATGGAGTGTCCCACCAATCAACTGGATCCCTAGATCCCATAGCCATACTAGAGGTCCACAACTCCCAATCCTCATTGCTTGCTGTAGTGACATGCAACTAACTATTGGGACTTATTTATGCCTCGTCTCTAACCCCTATATGTATCCAATAGATGGGCACCAAGCATCAAGAATCTGTCCCACGTATGACAAATTTCTTTGCTCCTGCCAGACCACTTTGCGAAACCTCCTATCCCAGCTCTTGATGATGTACCTGGATACTGCCTAGAGCCAAGGCATCCTCCTGCCAATGAGGACTACTATCCCCTATACCTCATGCTCACATAACACCTCAGGTTGTCCTGCCGATAGTGCACCCTGCAGCTCCCTCATGGTCACCTCCCTAAGCCTACACCCGTTAGCTCGTTCCTTGACCAAATGCCACCATTGAGAAGTCTCTCCCTAGATACTCTGTGTCCTAACTAACTATCTCAAGCGAGCCTCTTGTGTCCTGCTGCTCGTGATGAAGGTGTCAAGGGACAACATCCAACTCCTCTGTTCCTGCAAATAATGTAGAAGTGAGAGAGGTGCGTGAGTCCCCATGGATATCATCAAATGATGCTCATCCACATCCTCGTCAATTCTAGGTGATCGATACCCAATGGCATGCTTGTCGTCTCTATTAGGCAGTCTCCCTAGTGGTAATGCTCCAAAATCCCAATGGGAAGCATCACACATCACTACATACGGCCAAGCATCCCTGCGCTCCCCTGCATAAGAACATGTATCTCCGTGCCCCTTGGCACACGAATGCACCCAGTTGCACACCTTTGTGCACTGTTGGACACCACTACCAACCACCATAACATCCTGAATCATCTGGTATCCCTCCTGTGACAAAGTAGCTATCACTCCATGCGAAACCTCAAGGTGATGTGAATTGCTCCTCCTACTCCACAGTGCAAGCCCACACAACACGACACTCCTCCATGCGCCTCTATGCTCCTCGGCAGAACATTGAACTTTGTGGCATGACTCTGCGCACCACCGAACACCTACGCCAACTACCGCACCACCCTGCATTCTCGACCATCCCACATATGCCCATGCATCTGCTATGCTGCTAGTGAATCCACTACACGCTAACGGAAATGATACTACGTGCCTAGCCTCAGTAGCTCCTGCGTCCAATATGCCAATAAGAGAGCACTGTCCCATACACTGCCCTGACTGATGCCCTGTTGATGGCAACTTCTCTGACCAGCACCTGCCAGAATATGCTGATCATCCTACAATCCCATGTACGCCCCAACATCCCCAAAAAAGCCGCGGAGTTTGCTTGCCCCCCTGTCAATCCAACCCTACACTAATGCTCATGGAGAGCTGAAAGTGTGTGGGTGCTTGGTCACTGGATCCATCGCATTGCTAATACCATCACTAACCAAGCCCATGTTGTGATGGGGAATCCCACCTGGATCCCAACAACAATCTGGCCCTCGTACTCCTCTAGTAATCCATGGCCTTTGTTGAAATGCGGCCATGGATGTACCCAACCGCCTAACCTGCTCCATCAGGTACCAGCTCAGTACCTCTCACCATCCAATCCCAAAGGAGGGATCGAATGTACAATCTCCTGTGTACAGGACAAGCCCTCCATGCTGATGTTGTGCCATACTCAACTCAAGCCACTGGCCCTTACTGACTCGGTCATCCCCTATGATTTGTCTCGATAACTCCGCCTCTCTCAATCCAATGCATAAGGGTGAGATAATAACGCCGAGAACCCTGTCAATGTGCCTCTGAAGTGAACTGTGTTGAAATCCCAATGTATGCTCTGCGCGCCACCCCTTGTCAATGTCTAGCCCCAAGGATGCCTGCACATCCTCCTCCATCATAGCCTCAACTTGAGCCTCCAACTGCTCCTCCACCGACAACCCATCATATAAAACATCCTCATTGGTCAGCTGTAGGTGACTATCGTCTGACAACTCTGTCATAGATCTGGATGCCTTTGTACCTATCAGCTCCTCATCAACGGTGGAGATGTCTCCTGGCACCTCATCAACCTGTGGTGCACTGCTATCACTTGAAAACTCGGTCACAACACTGGGTACCTCATCAACTGTTGGCATCTCATCAACGGGTGTATGCTCAATTGTCTCCTTGCCAACCATGGCCCCTTCAACTACTTTTTCATCTTCTGCCTTGATCCTCCTCATCATCCCTGCATAATTCCACTGAATTCCCATTGATTTGTGCATGTCTCTTAGTTCACAGAACTCCCAAAAGGAGAGGGACGCCTGAATGTCATGTCCCAATGATTGGTATGCCCTCCAATTTGTTGCCAATAACTCCACATTAGTTGTTGTCATGTCTTGCCATCTTGATGCATTATCCATAATTTTGGGCATAGTGGATTTGTTATATAATTGAGAATGGTCCTGATTCCCAATTGTGGTATGAATCAGCTGCTCCCCCACATCAATCATCATTTGTTGCATCCTAATCACCTCATTCAAGGTTACTGCCATGTTGTTTGATTTTAACTTTTCTTTGGATCCCATGATTTCTTAGCTTTTTATTCTGGTCTTGTCATCACTTGGCTTAAGGCCCACAGCTGGCCAAGATCATGGCTCTGATACCACTGTAATATTCCTAATTGGAAAATTACAGTAAATATAAAAAACATAAGCTAGGAACAACAATTAAAATTAAAGTCCAAGCACCCAAATCAGAATACCATAGAAAATAAGCAGAATAACTGAGCCATTTTATTAATCAATGGGAATACGAGTACATAACAAGTAAGAACAATGGAACTTGGGCTTGTTATGCAAGCTATGCAAACCCCAGGTGAAATATCATTGACCAAACCACTGAAATGGCTCCATACTGATAATGCACATTGCCCAGAAAATCTGCTATAGGCTGCCAAATGGAACTAGTCGTCTTGCTCAAAATAATGCCCAGAATGCTCTGAAATTGCAGCCGCGAGCTCCTCTCCTCAAACCCGAAAATACCAAGAAAAGGTTTGGCCTATCTCCAAGCCAAAGTCGAACCCACAAAATGGTGCAAATTCTCCAACTAACCAACAATTCACCCTGCTATAAGAATGAAGATTTCAGGCCCGAATATCGCCCGGAAAATTTTGTAAAATTAGTGAGAGACTCCTCTCAATAAACCCACAAAAACCCAAAAAGGGTTTGGGTTGAAACCACCGATCCCCGGTGATCGCCAACAAGTGCAAATTGCCCAATTTGGCTAGAAAACGCCCCACAAAACTAATACTGCTAAATTAAGCCCAAATCCACCAATAGAAATCTTTCCCAACTCTGGCTAAATTTTCCTATGAGGAATACCTCTAATCTTTGGCCCTTATCTCTCAACCTCTATTCCTCCAACCCCTGTGCACTTCCAAAAATGTAGAATTTCGGCCCCAAGAATTCTCTCAAGCTCAGCCCTGCTAATCACCAAAAAATCTCTGGCTAAATTAGGGGAAAACCCTTGCAAATCCTCCGATGTTCTACTCCTTCGTAATTGATGTCCCCACAAGCAATTCGAACCACTTCTGCACCCTGGAAGAAAAACATACCAGCTGAAATAACTTGCAAATACGCCCAATGGCAACTCTGAATTGAGCTCCCCAAATTGCCTCACTAGGGAGACACTCGAATTTCTCCGAAACGAGAGTGGAATTCCGCTTGGAATTCTTGGTGCTAAACAACACTTTTCTTCTTGTGCTAAACAGCCCCAAGAGAAGATGAAAGGTGAAATATAATAGTAAAAAATGATCTACAAACTGAGTCCTTTCTTTTATATTTTCTCTCCATCTTTCTAGACTCTTTTAATATTATTTTATTGGTGGGGGCCATTTTCCACTTAGTTACTTTTTCCACCATTTTAATAAAATAATAATTTGCCGCCAATCTGCAATAAAATAATACTTGCTACCCTTTTCCAAAATACTAGTTGCCCCTTTTAATTAATATTACCAAAATTGGGCAAAATTCCCATGCTCACAAAATTGAGGATATTACATTGGCAGAACTTAGATGGTTGATCTTGGTCCTTCCAGACAAAGTAACTTGGCCTCCTCCTTTTTGCAAACAAATGAATGCCCTTTTTACTATCATCAAAACTGAACTTTGTCCCACAAAGTTCTGCTTCAAAGTCTACTACAAGACTGATATTATAGGCAGATTATTCAAGGATAGTTTCATAATCCAGTCCAAGAAACAAATTTAAGATCTCCTTCAGACTTGCCTTAGGCATATAAGCTTGAAATCACTCAACAGGACCTTTGAAAATGACTTTAAGTCTTCCCTAACCAGTCTCATTACAGGTATAAAAAACAACACCTTGTTTTTGCTCTATAGACGAATCCTCAATATATTGTCATGTGATTTCTTCAGAATACGTTAATAACAGTGATCCCATTCTTTATCTCATTTTTGACTGTCTTGATGTGCAAAAATAGACTTTAGTATTCTTTGTTGGACATAGAGTCTTGTTAATGTATCTTTTATCAGTCCTTGTAGCCAAAACAAGTCTTCAAAGCGAACTAAGCATGTGATATTTAAGACACTTCAAACTTGTTATTGTTACTAAAGCATCAGTCCAATCCCTTCTCCTATGTACAGTGACTTCCACAATCGAAGGGCTAAAACAAACTTTAGTAGACCTCATGCACAAAAGGAAACTTTGCTGGCCTTTTCACAGAGATATTTCAAACTTATTCTGGCCACTTTCTGAGACTCCTCGGCCTTTGATGCTCAAACTGAGGCTCTTTTTCTGTTTCTATTAGGCCTGTGGCCTAGCCTAAAGTCTAGTTTTGAGGCTCTTCGGCCCTCCTGAGGTTTCTTGCCCTGTAACAGGCGCTGAGGTCCCTCTCGACCCTTTGTAACAGGCCCTGAGGCCTTCTCAGCCCACCTGAGGTCTCATACTTTGTCCTAAATTTTTGACTAATCTTCCATCAAGAATAGAATATAGGCAGAATATAGGTCTTTTAGGGCACATAATTGGACTAGGGCTTCTTCAAGGCTGCTCTTTCACCATGGCTCTGATACCATGTTGAATTTCGTGATTTTTTACTCTGATAATTACTTCCAATGATTACCTCACTAATTTGTTTTGTATCACATTCATCATTAAGCAATTACTCATAGAAAATATCATCAATAGAACAATAAAGACAATAGGATCATGGAGAAACAGCCAAACATGAGACACAAAAATTATCTTGGGAAAACCCCAAACCAAGGGAAAAACCCAACAACCTTTTCTTATAAAAATTTGTCCAACTCCACAAGGAATACAATCTGAATTTTCTAGTCAAGTCAAGTCAAACTGACCAGCACCCAAACCCAGGTTAAACCTAGTCAAACTGCCCTCAATTTGCCTTAGAAATTTGGTCTGTTGTGCCACAGAGATTTCACTTTGCCTCAGAATTTGTCCTTTCAAGTCTCCCACAAATTCGTCCTTCATTAGCCTCTGAAGATATCTTCTTATTATCCAAATTGAATGTCCAAATGGAGAGGACGAATGCCAATATATAGATGTTGAATGGAGAATTGGTGTGTCCTTTCACCGGGGCTGTCTTGAAGCCAACCTTACATTTGGAGGCAAAAATTGAAAATTGAAAATTCAAGTTTTCCCTCATTCAAAGATGACTTTAAATATAATTTGTGTTTATTATTTCTCATGTATTTGGAGGGCTAGAACAAATTATGAAGACCGACCATAGCTACAAAAATCAGCAGTAAGCACCTACAATTGAGATTGGACTTAGCAATCGGCTCTTTTGGCCTTCATATGCCCAACTCCTTGGCTGCTACCTACAACAGATATGCTTGCTCCATGTTTACCCCCATTCTTCCACATCTCACTTTCTATGTGACCAAAGCACACTGCTCAAAGACTCTTTGGGAAACAACAACATAAAATATGGCTCTGATACCAAATTCACCAGAAACACAGAACACAGAGTAAATATAGCAGGATTTTACTTATATGAAACAAGATATTGGAATCAGAATAGGACCTTTTATTATGATAGGAACATTACAGAAGTTCAGAAAGTTTTTGTCAGGATCCTCACTAAGGCAAGAGGAGAGCATATGCTTCGGAATAATCAAGACTTAGGACACAAGGCATACAAAGCTCTGACTAACTGGAGACACCATGACTCTTGATGAAACTCTGGGCTGCGATGCCCAAATGGTGAGGCCCGTCCCTTATTTACTATTCCTCGTGAGCCTATTATGTGCAAGAATATTCCTAGACTTATTGCAAGTTGGAAGAAATTGATATGTATTGGGAGACATGCTTTTGGGGATTAGTACCGCGGTACAAATCTGCTCCTAACAAGACCAGGAAAACTGAAAATGGTATTTGTTCCAAGAACAGGAGATAAGCCACTTGAGCTTGATGTATATGATTTTAAAGATGGAGGTGGAATGGTGATGGCTAGGTTCAATGTTGATGAGTCAGTGTGGTCCTTTGCTCAGTCCTCAATGGTAATGGCATATTCAAGGAAGTGGCCTCTAAGTACAAAAATTACCATATGATGGTAGGTTTAAGGACATCTTTCAAGAAGTATATGAACAAAACTAGAAAGACAAGTTTGAAGAAGCCAATATTTGGTATGAGCATCAGCCAATTGATGACATGGTAGCTTATGCTCTCAAGGGTGAAGGCAGGTATGTATGGGCTTGCAAAAATTATGATGGTGATGTTCAAAGTGATTTTTTGGCCAAGGGTTTGGGTCACTTGGACTGATGACATCAGTGTTGTTATCCTCAGATGGTAAGACTATTGAAGTTGAGGCCGCACATGGAGCCTTCACAAAACATTTTTGAGTCCATGAGAAAGGGGGTGAAACTAGTACTAATAGTATTGCTTCAATATTTGCTTGGACATTTGGACTTGAGCATAGGGCAAAACTGTATAATAATGAGAACCTTGTTCTTGAGTGTCTCATGTTGAACATATTCTTGTACGCTATGCTACTACTTGAGAAAGATAGCGCATGGTTTACATACTATATATTTCTTTGTGTTCAAGATTTGGTGTAGCTTGGATGTGTTTCAGAGGAGGTTGTAATGTCAGAACCATATTTTGTACTTGATGCATGGTCTTCTATAGGTGACATCCAAGAGATGGTCATTAAACCTAGTCAAGGTGGATCACTTACATTGGGTCAGTTTCTTGTTCAGTTTGAATATGGGAACAGGGAGTCCTCAGGTAATGGGAATGCTAATTTCCTAATGTGGCCTTGTCATGTCCCCAATAAATAATTTACTAAGTAAAATCATCATTTTTGCAATTTTGGTGTTATAAAATATTTTGGCATATAAAAGTTAGGAAAAGTGGGTTATGGAGGCCCCACTTAATTTTTGGAGGAAAAAGGAGAAATAAACATTAGAGGAAAAGGAAATAATTTTTGTTAAGTGAAATATGGGGACCACCAAAGAGGGAAATTCGACCCCCTTGAGAAATTCACACTAGGAGAAGGAAAGAGAAAAGAACTGGAATTCGAACTTGTGGAGAGAGGAGACCACCAAGGGAAAAAGGACCAACATTTATAAATATCACATTGGGGCTCTACTTTTGCATCTTTTTGCTCATTATTTTTTGAAGATAAAACTCTCTCTTGGAGGTTGTTTAGCACAAGAGAAGCAGAGTTGTTTAGCTCAAGAGTTTCAAGTGAAACTCATCCTCATTTCGAAGAACTTCGAGTGTCTCCCTAGTGAGGCTTTGGGGGAGTCTATTTCAAGACTTCCATTGGAGTTTATTGCAGAATATTCACTATTTCTGGGCGCAAAAGACAAATCTAGGAGGTTATTTGGAGCAACATCTTTCTATTACAGGTTCTGGGTATTTGCAAGAGATTTTATACTAGTTAGAGGAGGATTTTGGCACCATTTTTCAGAGTTGTTCTTGTATCTTTTGGCTGGGCCAAATTTTCTCTTATAGTGCCTACGCAGGGGTTGGAGAACAAAGTTTTTTTTGTTGGCGTTTGGTGCTGGTATTTGCTAGGAGTTTTAATTGGGAGTGATACCCATATGCCGGAGGATATTTGTGCACAATTCTCAGCAATTTGCAGGACAGTTTTATCATTTCTCAACAGTTTCTCTATGGTTGGGCGCAAAAATGTGTAGTTGGAAATTCTCTCTATTTTGGGCATACCGGGTCAATTGGAATTAGCCCAAATGATTTATGGGTTTTGTTGGTTTGGGTGTGAGGAGCCTATAGCTAATTTTATAGAATATTCTGAGCAGTATTTGAGCCAGAATCATACATTCTCATAGTAAGGCATATCGTTGATGCACTAGGCAGTTTGCATCACATTGGGGATTCAATTTTGGCTTGGAGTTAGGCCAAACCTTTTCTAAGTATTTTTGGTTTGTAGGAGAGGAGTCCATGGCTGCAATTTCAGATCATTCTGGGCATTATTGAGGTCGGAATTTCAGTTTCCTCCCAGCAGTAGTTAGTAGAATTTCTAGGCAGTGCGCAAATTTCGTGGGAGTCATTTCTAGCAGTTGGATTAGTGAGATCTCACCTGGGGTTTGTCTAGCTTGCATAGCAGGCCCAGGTTCTATCATTCCTTTCCATTTATGTACTCAGATTTCTATATTAATAAAATGGCTCAGTTTCTTGTGTATTTTGATGTGCATGTTTGGAATTTGTTTATTGTTGTTGCTTCCTTGTACATGTCTCTGTTATTTGCTGTAAATTTCAATTTGGAACATTACAGTGGTATCAAAGCATGATCTTGGCCAGCTATGGGGAAGCTAGCAAGATCATGGAGGAGATCCTCAGAAACAATGAGAAGATGATCAAAAACAATGAGGAGATGATAGAGATGTTAGTCCAATTTTGTAACAGTAAGGGGATAAACCAAGACCATCTTCATCCTTATGGAAGACACACCAGAGGTGTGCAGGCCATGGGGGTGAAGCCATTTACACCATGTGGGGAAAGTCGACAAAATCATGATACCAAAGCTCCTCAAAAGGAGTGGACAGGTCAGGGATAGTTAGAGGGTGAGACTAAGAGGCGTTTCTGTTGGTGGAGACTTGGCTTTAGATATCAAGAGCCTGAGGAGGAGATTGAGCATGAGGTTGATGGCATGCAGGGAGAGCACGTAGAAATACCTAGAGTTATGTAGGAGTAATCCTTGTTGGATATTCCTTTGATATCTCCAGTTGACACCTTGGGGGAGAGAGTAGAGGGTACACCCATAATGCCACCCATTGTTGAGATATTCATTGATGATGTGTCTAGGTTTGTGCCCGAGTTTTCAAATGATAGCAGCCCACAACAAATTGACGAGGTGCCAGGGGACATGTTGATTGACGTGGTGCCAGTAGGCACAATGTTATCCAAAGTTGTGATAGAGTTTCTAAATGGTAGCCACCTACAGTAGAGTGGTGAGGATGTTAGGCATGATGAGCTATTTGTGGAGCGATAATTAGGGGCTCATGTTGAGCCCATGATGGAGGAGGATGAGCAACTGTCCTTGGAGTCAACCACCAATGAGGAGCAAACAGGTGCATCAGCAGCCAACAACGCTATCATACTTTCAAACGCTAGCCCTCTTCAGGCATACATTGATGGAGCTTGCAACATTGTTGGGTTTCCTTTGCACGTTGGTGAGAGAGAGGCCACATCACCTAGGCAGATTATATGCATTGAATATATTAGTGAGATGAGGTGACATGAGCTATGTAGGGTGCAACATTGACAGGATGAGGGGCTAGTTCCATGTACGTGATTTCGTGCTTTTGATCCTTCCCTTGGGGTTGGATGGTGAGAGATTTTGAGTTGGTACCCGACGGAGTGGGCTAGGCATATGGAGTTGGTCATAGACTGGAGTGAGGGTCAGCAGGCGCATTCAGGCATCGGGAATACTGGAGGCCCAGGTTGGCATTGGGATTTAAGTGGGACTACCTACCATTTACCAGATACGCAGATTGACTACGACATTGGTGGCATTGTTGACCCAGTGGTTGAGCGCATGCATTCACTAGGGGAGTTTCAGTCAGCACCAGCAATCAGTTAATTTGTGAGGGGACTTTATGGGTCATCTTGGTATGCTGGTTATGCATGGGGGTGTGGGATGATTTGCACACTCTGGCAGGAGATTGTCAGAGGAGGTGGCATTGCTAGGCCACCAAAAAGTTCCTTGTATGGGGCTGGGGATCATCCACAGCTATGTGGGGCACATGGGACACATAGTAGCAGAGCAGTGGTGGCATTGCTACTGGTACATAGGGAGATTCACCTCTTGAGTCCCTCAGGGAGGATTTGGAGGGAAAATCCATGCATAAGAGGGTATGGTGATGCGACGATGGAGGTGGTGATGTCGGTAGGGTGCAGGTTGATGCGTATTGCCTCAGCTTTAGGCAATGGAATCTAATGGTGCGTAGGCACATACAACGTTGAGCAGTGGTTTGCAGGTGGGATTGGAGATGCATAGTGGTATGCCGTAGTGCGTTGGATTGTGTTGTGGAGTAGGAGCGACTCACATCGCATTGAGTACATGCGGCGAGTGTCAGGTATAGTGACACAGGAAAGATATGAGACAGTACAAGATGGTACAACAGTAGCAGGGGGTATCTAGTGGTGTACAAGGGTAGGCCACACTGTACAATGGGATGCCAAGGAGTATAGGGATACTCAGTGGTATGCAGGGGAATATGATGTTGCACAACGAGGTCTTGGAGTGTTGCCTCCAAGGAAATTTATGAATAGGGACACCATGCATACCTTTGGGTGTAGTTCACCCAGGATCGACGAGGACGCAGATGAGCGACACCTGATGGTATCCATGGGGACTCACCTGCCTGTCCCTCTTCTACATCGCTTACAGGCACATATGATTTCGCTATTGTCATTTGACACTTTGGGCATGAGCAACAGGGAGAAAGGAGATCACTTGAGATATTGGTATGGGACTCAGCACAGCAGGGGAGAGACTTCTCAATGACGGCATTGGGTCAGGGCACGAGCTGGCAGGTACAGGTTTGGGGAGTGCGTGGTTTGTTGCAGAGGTAGCGTATGTTCCAGCCTTGAGTTCACACTTAAGGGGATGCATGACACATTTTTAGTGAGGCACTTCGAGGTATCACAAGAACATATACAGCAGATGGTTGATCTTTCTTATATGCGAATGTTCAGTCACCAGGTAGTATCAGGGTGTGTTTTCAGGAGACAGGATAACAGATCCCACGATTTGGTATGGTCGGTGCATGGCAGTTTTGCATGTGTTAGATTGATTCATGTTGTGTGGAGTCTATATATCGATTACGTGCAGGGAGCAGAGATGTGGGTAGGTGGATTTCAGTATTCGTCAGGACTACATTGCAACAGATCTAATTAGGGGATCCAGGGATTCAGTTGGTTGACAGGCCACTCCATTTCGTGAGGAGCAAGACCATAGCAAAGGGTGATCTAGCTCACTTTGGGGTTGACACTGTGAAAATTCCTCAACCGGAATTCCTACTACAACAAACTGATGTTACTTCTCCTACTTGTTAATCCATACAAGTTATTTATTGTTTGCTACGATAAATATCGAAGTAAATACTATTGCAACCTTCACTTAATTAAAATTATATACGGAAACAAGAGACTGAGCAAGAAAGAAAATACAACACAAATGACACCGTTATTTTTGGACAAATGTCCCCGGAAAAACCCAATGCGGGAAAACCGATGCAGCAACTCTGATGGTTTATTATTATTAAGCAGTAGCAAATTCTAAATACATCTCTGAATACCTCAAGGGTTATTCAGTTACAGAGAGAAATATTGGTAGAAAGATTTGTGAGATTACATCATACAATCACTGAGAAAAATCCCAGCTAATCCAGACACTGGATGAGGCGCCTTTGGCAGGCCCTACTCCGCCTCTGCACAGTCCCTACGTCAACCCCTCTATACACCGCGTCACCTAGCCAACTGATCGATTTGCTGCCCAGAGTCACTGCTTTCAGCCTCCCGGTCTCACACCTCGACTCTTGGCTTCTAAAACTGACTCTGCCTAGCAAAATTTCGGACTCTCTATCACCCTCTGCGTGGCCCTACATCAACCTCTATGTGAGAGTTGCTGGATCACTCTCTGCCTCTCTCCGCTGATGATTCTTTGGCTGAGAAAATCTCTCTCTCTCTCTCTCTGTGGATGCTATCCCTGCCCCTCAACTGCAAGAAATCTCCTCGATCAGAACTTCTTCCTGAGAACTTCTCACTTCAGAAATTCGATCTCTTGATCTCTCGGTGTGTCCTCCAAATGACCCTAAAGCTTCCTTAAATAATCTTCTCGTTGACACTCAACGATCGAGATTAAAAGCTAATCAATGGCTAAGATCATTTTAGCTTGATCCTCGTCTTCTTCTAGAGGTTACACCCACAATTAGATTAATACCCATTAATATTTTTAATTTCCTAAGTTTAGACCTAGGGTCCCATTAAAACATATTAATTATTTTAATAAAATTGTCTCCGGGTGGAATTTCCCAAAACGATTTCTGTGTTCTTTGGAATACATGTTTCCAATCCTCCCTGCAAAATTTGAGGCCTAGAGCACATCCGATGCTACTCCAAATCAACACTCCCTTTTAGCGAGGAATGTGCTCTAGCAATATACGTTGCTGCATACTGCTCTGACTCTGAAGCATCGTCCTCAGCACTGTTGATGTCTGACATGTTGTCCACCAACTACTGCGCTGCTACTGCAACTGTATTCCTGTTGACACTGCCACTGTATTACTGCTGCTGCAACTGTATTACTGTTGACACTGCCACTATATTACTGCTGCTACAACTGTATTACTGTTGACACTGCATCGGTACTACAACTCCCTCTCAAGTGTTGCATCTGTGCTGCTACTAGCACTGCCACTGCAGACTATTGCTGCTACTCTATCAGCAACGGAAAAACATCCAAAATTACCGAACTGACTGTGTTCAGTATGATACCATGTGAATGATGGAGACTGAATGCTGCTAGTCTCTGCACTGACCCTCTGAATATACTGCGTTGTTGTTGACCTTTGCTCTGTGCCATCTGCACTACTGTTAACTCTACTTTGTGCTGCTCAGACTTGGTGCTCCTAGCCACTACAACTGTCTCTCCGACACTCCTCGGCACCATTCGACACCAGTCCATCCTGCTACCACAAAATTGGGCTCCCGTAGCAAGGTATTGATCCAAGAGGTGAACTCTTCAAGGATCCTGCCCATCTATAGCTCTTTCGGACTACAACTCCAAATTAGCCCACCTCCCTCCTGGAGGTATCTTGGTGGTCATGGCTAACTCCTCTTCGATCTTTACGGGAGCAACCTTCAGATCGTGTTTCTCATCCTTGTCCTTCTTCTTGAGAGGACACTGAGTAGCGTAGTGACCCATCTCACCACACTTGAAACACTTGATCTTCGAGACGTCTTTCTTACATCTTCGCTACTCCTGCTATCCCTTCGATGCAAGGGCTACATTATCCTGCTCCTCCTTGGGCTTCGACCCATTGCTACTGCTTTCGTCAAGTTTGACCTTGACTAAGTCTCTCCTCAACTCCTCTTGCTTTAGAGCTGCCCACATCTCATCCCAATTTGGCAATGTTGCTCTACCCAGGATACTCTGGACAAAGACTTGCCACTCATCTGAGACAGAATTGAGGGCTCGTTTAACCAACTCTGAATCTTGAGGTGTATGCCCCACAGAAGACAATTCATCACGGGTTTCCTTCAGCTTTGTGAGGAATGGATCCACACGCTCCCCCTTCTGCATCTGAGCAAATCTCAGCTTCTGTTCCAAGTACATCTTTTGCTGCTCGGAAGATCCTTGATTTAATGTGGCCAAGGCATCCCACATCTCCTTAACAGTTCCTTTGCTAGTGACATGACACACAACGTGATCCTTTATTCCATCAAGGATCATCCTCTTGGCCTTCACCATTTCTGATTTGTACTTCTTTAGCGGATCTGGATCTGTAGGCACAACCACCACGTTGTCGACATATGTCTTGAGGGCATGCTCATCTAGAAGGAATGACATTCTAGCCTTCCAGATGACATAGTTGGTTGCTCCGTCCAACTTGACCTGATCCCTCAAGCCACTGGTTGCCATATCTGCCAAAAAATTGAGAGTCGAATGACCTCCTCTCTCCTCTGTGCTGCTGCTGGGCTAGCCTACGTACTCCCTGTTGGAGCTAGTAAAACTGTTGCCCCTTGCTGTTGCTCGACTCTAGATAATTTGAAATCCTTGGCTAGGAATTCTTTGAGGAAGAAATCCCCTCAACTGTGCTTCTCCTCTTTCTTCTGACGATTTTCTGCATAGCAAACTGCTTGCAGAAAAATCTACGTCGCACCAGCTCTCCTTACACTGAGACTTTAGTGTTGCTCCGTTTGCCCCGAAAAAAATTCGAACTAGAAGCCCTTCTCTCCGTCGACTCACTCGGAGAGAGACTGCCACGAATTTCAGCCCTCCGACTAAGAACTACGCAAATCCTCTGGGGTTTCGAATTGTTGCCTCCTGCAGCTTTTTGATTTCCCTCTTCTGCTCAGTGTTGGATCTATCGACACTGCTCTTCTTGTTCCACCTGCAACTTTGATACCATGTGAAAATTCCTCAACCGGAATTCCTACTGCAGCAAACTCATGTTACTTCTCTACTTGTTAATCCATAAAAGTTATTTACTGGGTGCTACAGCAAATATTGAAGTAAATACTATTGCAACCTTCACTTAATTAAAATTATATGTGGAAACAAGAGACTGAGCAAGAAAGAAAATACAACACAAATGACACCGTTATTTTTGGACAAATGTCCCCAGAAAAACCCAATGTGGGAAAACTGGTGCAGCAGCTCTGAGGGTTTATTATTATTAAGCAGTAGCAAATTTTGAATACATCTCTGAATACCTCAAGGGTTATTCAGTTATAGAGAGAAATATTGGCAGAAAGATTTGTGAGATTACCTCACACAATCACTGAGAAAAATCCCGGTTGATCTGGACACTGGATGAGGTGCCTTTGGCAGGCCCTACGCTGCCTGTGCGCAGTCCTCACACAGTCCCTGCTTCAACCCCTTTAGACACTATGTTACCCAGCCAGTTGATCGATTTGCTGCCCAGAGTCACTGCTCTCAGCCTCCCGGTCTCTCACCCCGACTCCCGACTTCTGAAGCTGACTTTGTGCAACAAAATTTCGGACTCTCTCTCACCCTCTACGCTACCTCTGCGTGGCCCTTCATGGCCCTGCGTCAGACTCTGCGTGAGAGCTGTTGGATCACTCTTTGCCTCTCTTTGCTGATGATTCTCCGGCTGAGAAAATCTCTCTCTCCGGATGCTATCCCCGCCCCTCAATTGCAAGAAATCTCCTTAATCAAAACTTCCTCTTGCTTCTCACTTCAGAAATTCGATCTCTTGATCTCTCGGTGTGTTTTCCAGATGACCCTCAAGCTTCCTTAAATAATCTTCTCATTGACATTCAACGACCCGGATTAAAAGCTAATCGATGGCTAGGATCATTTTAGCTTGATCCATGACTTCTTCTACAAGTTACACCCACAATTAGATTAATACCCATTAATATTTTTATTTTCCTAAGTTTAGACTTAGCGTCTCATTAAAAAATATTAATTATTTTAATAAAATGGTCTCCGGGTGGAATTTCCCAAAATGATTTTTGAGTTCTTTGGAATACATGTGCCCAAGCCTCCCTGCAAAATTTGAGGCCTAGAGCACATCCGATGCTACCCCAAATTAACGAACACATGGGGGATTGCGGGGGCTTCCGTTTTTTGGCAAGGCAAGTTTTTCCAGTTGTAGCTCAGGATCGGGATTACCATTGGATGGGTAGAGATTGACATCATGGAGATACTTAGGTAGGATTAGTTTGGCCTTCATAGATATTTTGCCACCGGGTTTCAGGGGAGGAGGATACAATGTGCACACGATGGGAAACCTGTTAGAGTCAAAATGGCGCAGTGACAACATGGTGGCACCCTTCTGAGACTGGCATGGGATCCGGGCATCGCAGTACTGACAACTCAATGACCTTTAGGGATGAGCTGGCTACTATAGGGGGAGATCATTCAAATCTTCCATTAGGATTTTGTGACTCGTTGATGGCATGGGGGACTTCATCAGCATGGCAGGTTGGTCAGTGAGAGGATATCAGGGGAAGCTCATGCGAGAGAGACTTCACCCTCACAGGGATTGGGGTGTATCTTTAAGAGTTGGAGTGCATGAGGTGGAATACTCGGTAGGGCAACCTCATGGGGAGTTGGACAAAGTCCCACATTATCATGATTCTTTACTTATTGATAGTATGCAGATGGCTTCTGGTACCTATACCTGGCTGGACAGTGAGTGGAGCAAGGGGTGCTTCACGTTGATCAAGATGGCTTGGGACCTTGGTATCGTGGGACTCCTTCATGACATGATGGTGCTGAGGATAGGGATTACTCAGTGGCACATTTGGGACCCTGGTATCAGTTGCATCAGCCATTTGGGTGAACTGATAGAGAGGGTGCTTGTTCAGGCATTGTTTGAGGACAAGCAATTTTTGGCGGGGAGGACTGTCATGTTCCCAATAAATAATTTCCTAAGTAAAATCATCATATTTGCAATTTTGGCATTAGGGAATATTTTGGCATATAAAACTTAGTTAAAGTGGGTTATGGAGGCCCCAGTAAATTTTTGGAGGAAAAAGGAGAAATAAACATTAGAGAAAAAGGAAATAATTTTTGTTAAGTGAAATATGGGGACCACCAAATAGGGAAATTCGACCCCCTTGAGAAATTCACACTACGAGAAGGAAAGAGAAAAAAAGGGATGTTCGAACTTGTGGAGAGAGGAGACCACCAAGGGAAAAAGGACCGACATCTATAAATAGCACATTGGGGCTACACTTTTGCATCTTTTTGCTAATTTATTTTCTGAAGATCGAACTCTTCTCTTGGAGGTTGTTCAGCACAAGAGAAGCAGAGATGTTTAGCTCAAGAGTTTCAAGTGAAACTCATCTTCATTTCGGAGAAATTTGCAATATTCCTAATTAGCCATGGCTAATTGGAATATTTGATTTTGCTCAATTTTGCCTTCTATAGTTATTAATAAATAAAAAAAGTGAGGAAAGGGGGACATAACTCACTTTATGAATAAAGTCACTCCCTAGTAGCACAACGTTGTAACTTAAAAGGGGAACCAAGGGGGCTCAAGGACCACGTAGAGAAGGGGCCCACGTAGACACTTGGAGGCACTGCGCAGATGACAAGGAACACGTGGCAAGAGAGAGGCTACGTTGGAGGAGGTGGCCTTAGGGTTTGAGAAAGGCCAACGCTATAAAGGAGAGAGGAGCCTCCTCATTTTGATCATCCGATTATGTTGCATTTGAGCTAGTCATTTCGACTTAGAGCACGCTGGCTATTTAGCCTGTCTACAACACTGTTTAGTGCATCGAGTGTCTCCGTTCGGAGATCTCACCCTTAGCCCTAGGGGACTTCGAGTCCCTGCTTGGGCAAGGTAGTTTCATCAGTGTTTTACAGGAGGATCGATCTTTGGAGTTGAGGAGGAGCTGAGCATTTGATGACTGCGCAGTCTTGAGAGGGGAGGACGCAGTTTCTTTGGGTAGGAGCTCAGGACTGGGGTTTTGTGGAGGATTTGAGCTGGGAGATTGAGCTAGGGATCAACCCTTGCATATTGGAGGATTTTGGCAGAGTTTCAGGTAGAGTTTTGGAGGATTCTCTTTAGGTGCAGCGCAGAGCCTTGAGGGATTGCGCAGATCCCCAAGGGGGTGATTTTCAGGGGTCAGCTATTTTAGAAAAGCTTTTTGGGCTTTTCTAGGTTTATTGAGCAGAGGCTGATTCCAGAGTTTCAGCATTTTCTGAGGAGGGGAACAACCCCAAATCCTCATTTGATTCCAGCAGTAGCAGCAGCACAACAGTTCTCCGACAGTTTGGACGCAGTTCAGAGAGAGGCCATTTCCTTACCATTCTGAGTGTATTTCTTCACTTGCCTTGTGCAAGTCAAGGTGCTACCTGTCTGATCACCTCTTGTACTCTTTCCATTACTCAGTATAATAAAATGGCTTAGCATTTCTCTCTGCATTTCTCGAGTACTTGCTTATATTCCATGTATACATTATTGTATGTTGTATCTTTGAGCACCCTGGCTACTATATTGCTTGTGATTGAGGGATACCTCTGATAGGGGATATTACAAACTTTGAGTGCCTCCCTAGTGAGGCTTTGGTGGAGTCCACTTCAGGACTTCCATTGGAGTTTATTGCAGAATATTCACTCAAAAATTCGTTATTTCTGGGCATAGAAGACAAACCCCGGAGGTATTTGGAGCAACATCTTTTTATTATAGGTTCCGGGTATTTGCAAGAGATTTTCTACTGGTTAGAGGGGGAGTTTGGCACCATTTTTGAGAGTTGTTCCTATATCTTTGGTTGGGCTAAATCTGCTCTTATAGAGCTTGTGTAGGGGTTGGAGAACAAACTTTTTTTTGTTGGTGTTTGGTGCTGGTATTTGTCGAGAGTTTTAATTGGGAGTAATAGCTATTTGTGAGAGGATATTTGTGTGCAATTTCGCCATTTGTAGGATATTTTTATCATTTCTTAGCAGTTTCGCTCTGGTTGGGCACAAAACTATGTGGCTGGAACTTCGCTCTATTTTGGGCATACTGGGTTAGCTGGAACCCAAATAATTTCTTGGTTTTGTTGGTTTGGGTGTGAGGAGCCTATAGCTAATTTTATAGAGTTTTTCGGGTAGTATTTGGGACAGAATCATACATTCTCATAGTAGGGCGTATTGTTGATTAGTTGGACAATTTGCATTACATTGGGAATTTGATTTCGGCTTGGAGTTAGGCCAAACCTTTTTTGGGTATTTCTAGGTTATAGGAGAGGAGTCTGTGGATGCAATTTAAGATCATTCTGGGCATTATTGAGGTCAGAATTTCAGTTTCCTCCCAACAACAATTAGCAGAATTTTTGAGCAGTGCACAGATTTTGTGGGAGTCATTTCCAACAGTTGAATAAGTGAGATCTCACCTAGGGTTTGCCTAACTTGCATAGCAGGCCCATGTTCTACCATTTCTTGCCATTTATGTACTTGGATTTCTATAGTAATAAAATGGCTTAGTTTCTTGTGTATTTTGATGTGCATGTTTGGAATTTGTTAATTGTTGTTACTTCCTTGTACGTGCCTCTACTATTTGATATAAATTTCAATTTGGAAGATTATAGTCCTTGGGATCCAAGAATTTTTATGAGGGATAATGATGCTGGGTTTGGTTGTGTTAGGATGGTACAACAGTCATGTTGGAGAATTCTACAGATATATTTGGGATCCTAGTATTGATATGTAGATTTTGGATCGTATGCAGCAAAGATTCTCTAGGCTTATTGGGGACTTGGGAATACATGTTTGAATTGCTTGGGACAAACAATCTTGTGAAGGGAGGACTGTAATATCACTTTTCGAGAATGGAAGAAAGTAGTGAATTAATTTAATTATTTAATGTCATCCTAAGGTGAAAATGAGTAATTGAATTAAAAAGGATCATTAAGTGAGTTTTGAATTAATTAAAAATTAAAAAAATAAAACTTATAAATTCACTTTATTATTAAAAGATGATCCATAGTATTTCAGCAAACCATGGTATTTGGATGGGGGCGAATTATAAAAAGAAGAAGAGAGTTCAAGGGGTATGATTGGTTATTGAAATTTGATAATTGTAGCGGAAGCTCTATTAGCTTACTATGCGAGGGAAAACCCTTGTGGAGATCCCAGTTTAAGTGGTGAAACATCCACCCTAGCTAGTGGCGATTGGTTTCAGTGGTTTCACAACCACCCTTGCTAATCAAGTGATTGATCATTGTAGAAGATGTTGAATTGATTATTCAAGGATGCCAAATTTCTAGACTCAAGAGAAGGCCAAATTGTTGAATAAGGGAGGCCAATTTGCACAATTGTAAGAGGGTCGACGAATTAACTAATCTGGGAGGCTGAATTGCCATCTTGTATAGGGGCCGAATTGTAGGACCCAGAGAATCGGGGACTGAGCATATATTCCACGTTTACCCTCAGAATAGTAATGTAGTTTCCCTTCAACCATTATTAATAACATTATTGGGGTTTCTGCTTTAATTTTTTTCTTCAATTTCTGTGGTTTTGTGTTGCATTTTTATTAATATTTTCGGCAAAAATTTATGTTGTGATTTTTGAAGATATTTTCTGGGAATTTTAGCTAAATAAATAAAAAGAAATATTACATCATGCCCCTATGCTAGTTCTCTAATTCCCTTGGGAATTTGAAGAAACTAAGACATGGTTTTTGTTCCTCTTATTTTGTAGACAGATTTTGACGTATTGCATGTCAAATTCTATCAATATCCGCCCCTATTATGCCATTTGGAAACCTATAGTACTTGTTTGACGACCTTTGACTACCTATAACTGGCCATTGCCTTTTCTCTGTGGAATTTTTTTTATATGTCCTGTCATCTTCTCATCAAGCTAAACAAAATGATACCAAGTTGACATTTTGACTTCTAGGACCACTTGCATTGGGAAACATGAACTCCCTCAGGAAATGTGAAAAGTTGTCTATATGACACTGCCATGTATGAGAACTGTTTGAGGAATATTGCACCAATTCCAAGGCCACATATAGACTCTATAAACACATAACCATGGGGTAAGACAAGTGCACCTTGATGTGGGTTGCACTGGCCCATACATTGGTGATCACCCCTACAAAATGCAGGTTCCTCTAAAACCATGAGTCCTCAAGTAAGCCGATCCAGGGCCCTCCAATACTATCCAAGACGAAAGGAGCTAGAGATGAACCCAAAGGGATTGGTCATGGTTTGACCAAACAAGTCTAGGACACCTAATACAGTGCCTCGCATGGTTGTTATAGGGCTTTTGACTTATGACCTTGGGCTTACAATGGTGGTTAAATATACTGCAAAAATATGTGAGTACCCCCGCTGACATGAGGGGTAACAAATCTTTTGTTGTTCTCAGTGAGAGAGGAATTCCCACGAAAATGCAAAATGACACAGCATTTTCAAGGGTAACAAGCAGGAACCTTTTTTATTACCCTAAGCACACTTCCCAGATTTGTAGTTCATGGGAGGACTGTTAGGCCCCTATACTACTAGTGTAACCCGTTATTGTTATTAGTACAACCCACTTATTATATTGATGTACCCATGTAGTGCCCATATTGTTAGTATTGTGCCCCATAGAAGCCTACTATTGTTATTATTGTGCCCTTACATTATTATTGTTATGTCGGCTTTGATTATGTTATGACCCCTTAGACTCCTATATATAGAAATGAGGTCTTTTCATTTGTATCATCCAAGAATTGTTCATTTGTGTAATGTAAAGGGGGTTGCCCCCTCGAAGAGGCTGAATTCTAAGACGTTGATCTATCTTTTCTATCTTTTTGTGAGCTGGTTTCATAACATTTGGTATTAGAGCTTTGGATTCTAGGGTTTCGCTGCTCCAAACAGGTCATCGTAGAATTTTCGCTATAACTTTTTTTCTGTGATGTTTTAGAAGCTAAAAAAAAAACCCATTTGAGAAGAAATCGCGCTGAATCTCGGGTCCGAATTTCAAAGCTTTTCGTGCCATATTTGCGGAGATATGATCTGAGGAAGTTGGTCTTTTTGCAAACTCCTGAATTACATTCCAAACAGGTGACCTGGGGAAAATCGTCATAATTTTCTCTTTGAGCATCGGATTGAAATTTTGTAAGAAGGTACAGAAAGATGATGGACTGTAGTTTCTTGTATATCTTTTTCAGATCCAAAGGTTGAAACAGTGACTCGTGGCACGTCGTACAAGTTCGCTCTACTGAATTAGTCTATAATCAGGTCATCTTGGGAGATTGTGCATAACTTTTCCTTGGAGAATCCATCTTGGATCAGACTGGTGGCATTGGAAAGAGGACACAGAGGGCTACTACAGGTCTCAATTTCAGAACTGGATGATCCGAAATTGCAGAGATACATCAGATTGAATATCAAGCTTCTACAAAGTGAAAAAAGGTGTGTAGTTTTTTTTAAATTTTTGCATAAGCTTGGTTTGAAAAATTAGTTTGAATCGGTAATTGATGCCCCGAGGAAAGAAAATAAACACCTAGTAAGCAATCTGAAAGCTCTAGCATGACTTATGAAGAAGAGGAAGAAATGCAACATGATATATCAAAATTATGAGACCAAGTGCAACAAGTGTCACTTGCACAAAAAGCAACAGAATTTAAGATGGATGGTTTAAGGAAAGATGTAGAAGCTAAGATGGATGGTTTAAAAAAATGTGTAGAAGCTAAGATGGATTGTTTAAAGAAAGGTGTAGAAGCTAAGATGGATTGCATGGAAGCTAAAATGAATGGCATGAACGCTAAAATTGATGGCATGGATGATAAAATGGAAGAATTGAAGATAAATATGAATAAGTTGCTACAAGAAATGGTCACTAATGGTGAAAGGGTAGTAAAGGAAACTCATGATGAGAACAAAATAAATGTTAATCATGATTCCATAGACTCTAATGTTGGATCGAAGACCCACCATATTTCAAAAATTGATATGAGGAAGTTTGATGGCAAAGATCCTGCAACATGGATATTACAGATGGAACAATTTTTCGATCTCAATAATGTGCAAAACACACAAAAGGTACGTATTGCAACTTTATATTTGGAACCAAATCAGTTTGTATGGTATCAATGGCTTGGTTCTCGTAAACAAATTATCACTTGGGCAATTTTTACGGAAGAATTGACAGCACATTATGAGGATACAAAAAGCAACACTTTTTTTAGCCAATTGATAAGTCTCAAACAAAAGGGTTCAATAATGGAGCACATTGAGGAGTTTCAAAAATTGAACATAAGGGTAAAAAATATTCCAGAGGAGCATAGGATTGATGTGTTCATAGGGACTTTAAAGGATAATATCCAACATGATGTTCGCCTTTGGGAACCTGATTCATTAGAGAAGGCATTCAGGTTAGCAAGAAAAATGGAAAGCAAAATTATGGCAACCAGAAAGCATACCACTCACAACTATAAAGATAGAAGTGTTGTTGCCCCTAGTCTTCCACAACCTATAAGGTTGACACCACAACAATTGGAAGAAAAAAGAGCAAAAGGGCTTTGTTACAGTTGTGATAGCAAATACACTAAAGGTCATAAGTGTGCCGAGAAGAAATTATTCTACATAATTGTGAAGAGGAAGAAGAAAAGGAGCAAAAAAGGTCAAAAGAAGAAGATATACTCCAGGAACAAAGCCTAGATAAAGAAGAAATGAATCCGACCATATCTTGTAATGCATTGGAGGGAATTACCACTTCTCAAACTATCAAGATAGAAGGACATATCAAGAAGAAAAATGTTCAAGAAGTGAAAGATCACATCGAGCATCAAGAAATGAATCCAACCATATCTTGTAAAGGATTGGAAAAAATTACCACTCCTCAAACTCTAGAGATAGAAGGACATATCAAGAAGAAAAAGGTTCAAGCAGTGAAAGATTACATCGAGCATTGACAACAAGTTCTCCAACTTTTAAAGAATAACGCCACTTCAGTGCAAAATCAAACGAAACAACAGGTAGATCAACATCATAGTGAAAAATGTTTTGATGTAGGTGATTGGGTATTTTTACTGCTACATCTCAAGCAAGGTATTTATGAGAAGGAAATGTTGGCAATACTAGATGCACTTAAAAAATGGCGACCTTTCCGAATGGGAAGACTCTTCAAGGATGAGGATGTGGAAGCATTGTTTTGTGCTATTTCTATTATGCAACCAGATTGGACAAACGAAGCAAGGAATGAATGGAAGAAGGATGAAGAAGTATGGCCACTTATTCAAAAGTTGCAAAAGATCCCAATTCAAACAATATTGCCAGAAATTGAAGAGGAAGGAAAAATCATATTGGAACCTGGAGCAGTCACAGAAACAAGAACCCGACAGCTACGAAATTGATCAATTTCAGAGTATCTCATCAAGTGGAAGAACTTACCCGCTGAAGATTCCATATGGGAGGACAAGAAGCATAAAGAACTACTCAAGCATTGAGGACAACGCTTTTTGAAGGAGAGGGGCATGTTAGGCCCCTATACTACTAGTGTAACCCCTTATTGTTATTAGTACAACCCACTTATTATATTGATGTACCCATGTAGTGCCCATATTGTTAGTATTGTGCCCCATAGAAGCCCGCTATTGTTATTATTGTGCTCTTACATTATTATTGTTATGTCGGCTCTAATTATGTTATGACCCCTTAGACTCCTATATATAGAAAGGAGGTCTTTTCATTTGTATCATCCAAGAATTGTTCATTTGTGTAATGTAAAGGAGGTTGCCCCCTCGAAGAGACTGAATTCTAAGACGTCGATCTATCTTTTTGTGAGCTGGTTTCACAACAAGGAGTGAATTGATTTTATAGATAATAGACTTAGATTTAAGTTGGAGAGGAACTCCCGTGAAAATACAAAATGACACAACATTTTCAAGGGTCAACAAGCAGGAACCTTTTTTTATTACCATAACCACACTTCCCAGATTTGTTGTTCATGGGAGGAGGGAATTGTTTTTGTAGATAATAGGCTTAGATTTAGGTTGGAATTTTGAGATGCCTAATGTATCCTCATCTGATCAGCTAGTGTGGACCTGCCATGATACAGTGAGAATATGGGTTACTATAAGCACAGAGCTATGTTTGAGCCTTGAGCTTCATCAACTCTAAATCAAGATACCTCAAATAGCTAATTTTTCGATCTGTCCACCTATCAACCGTGTGGATGATTTGTCCAACAATGATATGATTTCATTCTTCCTTTTTATTTCTCTTTTTAATCCAAAACATTCCTATTTTTTACTTTCCATTTACCTGAATGGCAGTAGAACTTCAAGAAAGTGACTTAGCTATGGTGAACTGGTTTTATATTTATATTTTTTATTTTCTTTACTTTATAGAATGTTCTCTGTTTCATGCCGTTATCATGCTTTATCTAGTGAGTGTTTATATTGTCTCAAGAGAAATTGTTTTCAGGGCAACTGTAAAAGATACTTGTTTGCAGCAGCTACAATATGTCAAGATTTTCATCCTCAGATGTTGTTTGCTTTTCTTTCTTGCAGCTGCCTGAACCATACAGTTTTATCATCACCTGGTTTCTCGTTCTACCTGGAACATATTTGATAGCACAGGCAATCACTAATGTCATTCTGAAAGACTTCCTAATTTTAAAGGTAATATAGATCATTTGGAAAGTCTGTTTTGCATAATACAATTGTTTATTCATTTGGATTGAAGAACTAAAGCTGGTAATCTTCCAATTATTTTCCTTGCAGGGACCATGTCCAAACTGTGGGACAGAAAATATTTCCTTTTTTGGCACTATACTAACTGTGCCTAGTGGTGGCCCTTTGAATGAGGTTAAATGTGAGAAGTAAGCACTCAAAACCATCCTTGGCATTTTATAAATTATGCATTATTTCCTCACTGACATATATCTGTGAGTCTTTAATATTAGATTCTGTTGAATATTTATTCTGATATTATGTACAACTTGTGTATGCATGGAAAAAAATTTCCATGGATATTGGTGACCTCTGATAGATATTATAGGCAGTAACAGCATATCCATCATCACCTAAATTATTCCTGATTCATCTGCTGAAATATTATTTTCTAGCATTCAGTGTTAAAGAACATTTATACAGCGTGCTAGTACATATCAATGAAATGGGTTGTTCTATTGATTTAAGATATTTCAGAAGTTATGGCTTAAATTTCTTATATATTTAGACAAGTTAAACAGGTTTATATCTAAAATGATCTTACGATACATGGTTTTGTTATTGTGGAATCAGTTGTGGCACTGCCCTGATGTATAACTCGGACACACGTTTAATAACATTGGCTGAAAAGAAGCAAGATGGTTCGCAGGTTTGTTCTAGATAATTGTGATTTCATTGTCAACAATCTAGTGGACTAGTTAATATATACAGTGGAAATGGGAAATTAAGATATCATTCCTACGTTCTTCAAGATCCTAAGGATGAGAATTTTGGATGAAGGTTTTATAGCTTATAAGCAGTAGTTAATCTTTTATACATGTTTACTGAAATCTGGATTGTCGTCATTTTGCCAGTAAATCCTCTGTTTCTTAGACAATCATATAGCTGCATATCAACTGAGAAGGTGTCCAAGATAACAACGTAGTATATACGCCCTCTCAATTTCTCATATTTTTGGCATGAACATTATTGAAAAATTATGGAGTTTTTGGGAAATAATTGTCGAAATTCTATATCATTTGCAGTAGAATACAATTTTTTGATCTGCTAGTTACTTCCTAATGATTTTTAAAGTGTTTCTCATGCCACTGATATCATTGAATAATTACGCACAGAAAATCTTGACTGTAAATGCAGCAGAATCAATAAAGATCATAGAAAGATAGCCATGCACAAGAGACACAATATCTTTTACCCTGGGAAACCCAATCTGGTAGAAAACCCAGCAACTTTTCTTAAGGAGAAATTGTCTTTTTAGCAAGGCTTACGAAGCAGAATTTGTCTAGATACCTGTGTCAACATTACAAGTCAAGTCACCAGTCAAACTTGGTCAAAACTGCTGCTGGTCAAAGCCAGTCAAACCTATCAAAAGTCAACTGTGGTCAACACTGGTCTGTGGTCTGCCATCAACACTGGTCTGCAGTCAAACTGTTGCACGCGAACTGCAGTCAACTGTTGTCTATGGTCAAACTTTCGCACATGTGGTCTGCGGTCAACTGCAGTCAAGCCCTCACATGTGCGACTGTACGGATCAGTCAACTCACTGGTCAAAACTCTCACACGTGTGGCTGTACAGATCAGTCAACTCATTGGTCATACTTGGTCAAACCATCGCACATGCAGCCTCTATGAGTAGAAGTGAAATGATGAAGAAAGATGAACAGATTTCTCCTCAGCGGAAATTTCTCCTCAACTAGAGAAGTTATAGATGAGCTTGCTATGTTGATGTGATGTCTCCTCACATGCATGTCTATTTATATAGAGCTCCAATGTTGAGTAGAGACCCATCAAGAAGCCCCTCGTCACAAGAAACCCCTTCACTTATTGAGTTTAGATTACAAATCAACTTTAGACTAGAATTGTTTATTCCACTGGTGGGTGAAAACCCCCATTAAATAACCAAACCAAATCCGCTCTATAAAAATAGATCACTCCATCCTAGAGTAGGAAATGTCAACACTGTGGGCCAATCTCCTTGAGCCAAACAATAGGGCTAATGGGAGAAAGACTGCCCCGAGCCTTTCACCTTTAGCCAAATCGGCATGGCCCCATGGCTGAATGTATCATTCTCCTCTAGTTAAATCAGCATGACCCCGTGGGAGAATGTTTGCGCGATGCTGCAAACTGCAAAAACATCTCTCTCAAAGAGGGAGACATTCTGCATCACACCAAGCTTGTCTCTGAAGTATACAAACTCCCCCCTAGACCAAGGCTTGGTGAGAATGTATGTAATCTACTCGTCTGTGGATATGTGCTGGAGCTTCACTGTTCCCTTCTACTCCATGTCTTGGGTGAAGTGATATATGATCTCAATGTGCTTCAGCCTATTATGAAATACTAGATTCTTGGAAAGCTTGACACAACTTTGATTATCACAATGTATCAAGGTCGTCTTTAGCGCCTGATCAAATAGTCCTGCAAGAAGCTTTCAAAGCCATACTACTTCTTGACTTGTGACACTGGCTGTGATATATTCCGCTTCTATTGTACTCAGTGTAATAGAAGTCTACTTCTTGCTAAGCCAAGATATCATAGTTGATCCCAAGCTGAAGAAGCACCCTGAGGTGTGTTGATTTTCTAATTGCAATATGGACTAGCACAATATTTCTAAAATACTGATAATTACTTTTGATGTTGATCTTCTGTTAAATTATTCCAATATATCATTCAACAATTATACTTCAGAAATTCAACCATACAAGAATAGTAGAACAATAGAGATCACAATGCACAAAGAGAAGACAAGATTTACCCTGGGAAAACCCACTAAGGGGAAAAACCCAACAACCTTTTCAATAGAGAAATTCTTTTGTTCAACAAGAGACACACCTAGATCTATGGTCAAACCTGGTCAACCCCTGCAAGCCAAGCCTCCGAATCTGATCTAGAATTTCGCTTTGTGTGATCTGACCCAAATTTCAGCCATCTTGTTGCTGGTGTTGATTTTTGGTAGCATTGGATGTGCTCTAAGCCTCAAAATTTGCAAGGAGGCTAGGAAACATGTATTCCAAAATACGCAGAAATCATTTTGGGAAATTCCACCCGGAGACAGTTTTATTACAATAATTAATTATTTTTAATGAATGCCTAAGTCTAAACTTATGAAATTAAAATAATTAAAGGGTATTAATAAAACTGTGAGTGAATCTTCTAGAAGAAGACGGAGATCGAGTCAATATGATCAGAGCCATTGATTAGAATTTAATCTGGGCCGTTGATTACTCAATGAGAAGATTATAAGGACTTCGATGGCCATTTGGAAGACACATTGAGTGAAAGATCAAAGATCGTTTTTCTCAAGAGAGTAGTGCAGCAGTTGCTGGAGAAGTCATCGAGGAGATTTCTTGCAGTGAGGGGCAAGGATAGTTTTTTGGTTGGAGAGTTTCCTGATTAGGGGATACATTGCAGAGAAGGCAGGGAGAGATCCAAAAGAGGCAGCGCAGTGCCAAGCAAAGGCAGTGCAGAGCTTCAAAGGGAGTCCGAGATTCAGCTGGGAAGTCGAGTTCTAGAGCCAGAAGTCGGGGTGTGAGACTGGAGGGCCAGAGGAACGAAGTTCCAAACAATAGAAGATCCGTGGAAGATGTGATGCAAACCCTAGAGAGGCCAAAGCAGATCTGCGTAGGCTGACGCAAAGCTAATGTGGGGCCAGCCATCTAGGGCCTGGATCAATGTCGGTTCACCAGTGATAGTGTGAGGTATTTTTCACTAATTTCTTTGCCAATCAGAGTCTTTGTATCGGATAGCTAGTAAGGCATCCAAAGATTGTATTTAGAAACTACTACATAATAATACAAACCCTCAGTCGCTGCACTGGTTTTCTCGCATTGGGTTTTTCCGGGGACATTTGTCCAAAAACAATCGTGTCAATTGTGTGTGTGGTTATTTCTTCTTGCTCAGTTCTTGTTTCCGCATATAATTTAATTAGTGAAGGATGTAGTTGTATTTAATTTGATATTTACAGTGTAACACAGTAAATAACTTGCATGAATTAACAAGTAGGAGAAGTAATATCAGTTTGTTGCAGTAGGGGATTTGGGTATCCAATTTTTCACAACTGGTAGTTACCCCAAAATTTCGCCCCCCTGCAACAACACTGCCCAGAAAAGCTACAAATCAGAAGAAGAGACTATCCACATGTGTGAGCTTGAGAGAGAGAGAGATAGCGTTCGTCTTTTGTTTCGTCCTCCTTGTCCTTCTTGATCTTCAGTAGGATGCACAAAAATTGTCTTCACAAGAGAGTGTGAATTGGTGCCAAGAGAATGAGGTCGAGTTTCCTTTATATAGTGATTTGATGGGTTGAATGGGTGTGTCCTTTTCCTTGTGGGTTGACTTGATTTGGAGGGAGGCGAACTTGACAAACTTGGAGCCAAAAATTTCAATTTCAAAATGGAGTAGTCTACCTAGGTGGAGGAATGGTCCGGTTTCCGTCACCGTCCGGAAAATCGTCCAGCTCCGACCGCCGGCAATCCCTCCTAGCTCCGCCACCCTCCTTCTCCGCCACCCTCCCTTGGCAATTTTGACATTCCCTGACAGAAAATCCGATCGGAGCAGGAAATCTTGACATCCCCTGACAATTCGGATCCGAGCTGGAATTGCAGCCGCCTAGGTCGACTACTCCCTCTTTCAATTCCTATTCTGAGCATTAATTCTTCCCTGGTAATTGAGTGATATGCTTGGGCGATTGGGCATTAATCCATTCAACTGTAACAGACGTGAAGCAACTCATAAGAATGATGGGGTTAGAAGATGCTCTGAGAAAGAAGAGGCGAATGTGGAATAAGTTGAGGATCGCCATTTTCGTGATGAGAAGAGGACTATTAAAGCGCAGGTCAATATTGCAGGAAGATTTGCAGGTATTAAGAAAAAGAGGATTTAAGGTTTTCGGCAAGAACTTGCAACTGTTTCATCGACAGCACATGACCGCATCTCCTCGCGGGTTTGGGCTTCATGAGTACGAGTTTTCGTGCTCCAACAGCCCTGCAAATCCACCAAAGAAGAGGCGTATTACTGCTCAGCACTACTTCCATGCATCCAGCCTCAGACAGATGAATCCCCTGCTTTTGCTGCAGCTTCTTGGTTGGGCCAGATGAATACCATCGAGTCTCCTGAGGGGATTAGCAGTATGGAGACCTACCAGTTGGCTCAAGGAGAGGAGTTGAGTACATCGACGCTTGCAGAGGGAGCAGGGCAAGTAGATAGAGAAGCAGAGGAATTTATTGAGAGGTTTTATAAAGAGATCAATTTCCAGCGACAAGTTTCTTTGTTGGAATACCAGGAGATGCTTGCCAGAGGTGCTAATTGAGTTGAGGATTTATATTTACTTGTATTAATATTGCTGAAGTGTCAATTGTAAAAAAAAATTGTTATTCCGTTCGGCTGTATAGGCATCTCATTTTACTGAGGATAATAAGGATTCTCTGAAATTCTCAGCACTCATTAGGTCCCATTTTAAAATTTATTCTTTGTTGAGGCGAATTGGCAGTTTACCATTTCATTCCACAAATGTAAAAATAAGTGTGCTACATGTGTTTAAAAAGGCATATTGTCTGTAGCTTGTCCATATATTTTTATAATTTTAATTACTGTTATAACAATAACTCAGTTATTCTTATTTTTAGCATTGTGTGGATATATTGAGTTTTTTCAGGTTATCAATAGTTTTACATGATATGAGAGTTAGTGGGTATATTATGAAACAACTAAATTGTCTTCTTTTTTACTGTTTTGGTTGGAGTTTAGTGAATAATATTTCCTGCAATTCCATTATTCTGTTGTTTAAAACAGTATTTTAACAATTTGATCCATTCAGATCTGGTTCGATATTAGGCTACATAGTCATGCTCGTTTTAATCTTGTTATTCAGAGAAGTTAAATTATGAGAAGTTAATGACATCAATGATCCTTGAGGAATAGTTTTTGCCAAAGCGGTACTGATAAGTTGTTATTTACCGCAACAATCAGGATCTCAGTGTCAAAGATACATACTTTGCAAACCTTTGGCTTATGCGGTAACTTGTAAGTATTGGATACTTGCTTGCACTCAGTAGGCATAATAGTGTGAGATGCGACTGGTTCATTGGACCTGGTGCACATTGATTTCTACGAACGCATGAAACCTAGTTTTAGTGGAGTCCAATATTTTTAGATTTAGATAAATGATCACTGACAACAAATGTGGTTATACCACTTGAAGACAAAAGATCAATCTTTTCCAATATTCAAAGAATTCAAAACGCGTGTGGAGTGACAATCCGGTTGCCACATGTCCTCCACTCAAATCAAAGGAGGTATATCTGGTGATGAGATCTTTAACATTTTGAAAGTGCATGGCATTCAGCAGCAGCTGAATGTTCCATATACATGAAATCAAAATGTTGTTGTTATAAGGCAGAATTGTAACAGTAAATTGTGTACAACATTTTATATATATATAAGTAAAAGTAAAATTAATGTGGGGTAGATTAGCTGGTTTGAGTGAGGTTTAGTCTCTACAAAGTCTCAGGTTTAAACTTTATGGGAGAGGTTCAGAAAAGGTCAGATGATCTCCCTGGTAAAAGGTCCCATCCAGTATGTGGGTGGACCCAAGCACAAGAAACAAACAATATAAGCAGATATTTAGACATGGATCTTTAAAAAAATAAATGATAACAAACTTTAATTAAGACACATGGATAAGAAAATAAATTTGTTATAAATTAAGAAAATAAATTTATTATAAATTGCGAATTAATCTCAATTAATAACAAGCATGAAAGCATACAGTTTCTAATAAAAAGTGAGTTTCAAATCAATGAAATAGTTCCTCACTTCTTAACATATAAATAGCAATGACATACCATTGAATCACCACAAAAATAGTTTTACAATGCTCAACAACACATGAATCAATTGTTTCCCTTGGCCTAAAAGAGCTTCTCCAAATTACGCTGAAATATTTAATGCCCCATTACACAAAGCATCCATGAGGTTTAATAGTGGAAATGCTTAACTGTTACTTCATCTTTGAAAATAATGTACAAGTTTTCCTCTACCAAGGTGCTCACAGGGTTCCAAAACTAAAAGTGCTTTCTAACTAGCCATGAGGGCATATTTATATAAAGTGAGATGACCTTTCAACTCCTGTGACATTTCAACTTCCCTTGTGACTTTTCAACTTCTAAATGAATTTTCATGTTTCCTCCATTCTAATTCTTAATTCATTTTTTATTCTAATTTTTTTACATAATTCACATGAAAATTCAAAATTAATAAAATAATGCCCCTCATGGTATTAATCTCAAAATTCCCAAAGGTAAGATTTCAAATTGTAATTCTTGAGTTAGGTGATCATGCCATGCTTTGTAATCAATTGTGATGAATATGACTTTTTAGATATGTATCTAATATCTGATTTCACACTCAAGAGCATTGGGCAACATTGTTTTCATATATGTTTGAACTCAACAGAAAAGTGTAGAGATCATTGTTTGCAGCTTTGTTGGTTCCGCCACATGTTTGGAAATGGCTTCCTTGGTAGGTTTCAGGTCTTTCTAAGCAACAACTTGTCTATGTGCATCCATCATTTCTTCAATCCAGTTAGTGAAATAATCAGTGGCTACTAATATCCACCTGTGCTGGCCACTAGAATGTGGATTGATTTCTCCAATAAAATCCAAGCCCCACTGCTGAAAAGGTCCCTTTGCAAGTATTGGTTTTAAGGGCAGGGACTTCAGCTGCTGTTTTCCTTCAAATCTTTGGCACCTGTCACAAGATTCCCTTGGCTAGTGACCTCATTGGGATCATTGTATTAAGATTGTTGAATATTCTTCCTTTGATCCCCTCCTTCCCCTCAATTAGGTCAAGCATACCCTTGATTGATCAACGTCACCCCCTTGACCTAATTTTGGTTCCACTTGGTCCTTTGTGGTCCCACAACCTTTTGAAGATAATTTCACAAAGGCCACTTGGAATCCAAATTTTCACAAGGATCTCCTAGACTAGGTCCCTCCTTCACAAGTCCTATTTGCAAACCCTAGCCCTTGAAATCCCCTCGGCCCTTCTTAGAGAGATTTACACATTTCTTCTCAAGCAAACAAGCCACAAAATTGAGTCTCTCTTGTGAATAGGCCCTAAGTAATCACTCTTTACCCCTTCATTGACTTATTCATCTAGTGATTCCCTTCATACTGGGTCTCCTCCCATCGGTGAAAGTCCATAAAGAGTAGGGAGCTTTAGCTAAGGTGGCAGTGGGTTGTTGCTCCATTGTTGCCCTTGACCTAGTAGTTGTACCTTTAGGATCCCCTCCTAGGACCCCTGCTAGTTTGAGCAGTAACATTTTTGGTGCCGTTGTAAGGGACATGAGACATGTGTTTTGTTCCCCATACGACATATTTACATATCATTATTAGCGACTCCATTGGAAGAACAAATCCCTAGTTCTTCATTGAACTTTAAGGTTGATGCTTGTAGAGTGAAGCAAGCATTTTTCTAGGCATATTTAAATTCACCTTTGCGACCCCTACATAATTTACATGTATATCTCAAATAGGGTATCTTTCTTTGATGATTTTCCCGCTTTGGACATCACTAGCATCCCTAGGCACCCTAATCATGTCACAGGAAGGATGGTACGTGGTGTTATGCTCTTAACCTGCAAAGCAATACCCAAGCACAGAATATGCGAAGAAAAGATACCAAGAACACAGAATAGCAATGATTTTATTATTCAAAGAGCAATGTTCACATGCCTCTTCGAGGGGGCAACCTCCAATAGAGCAGAGCTCGATTACAAAATAAGACACGATACTCCTCGCAGGGAGTCTCTATCCTTTATATATGACTCCTACATGCAATACCACGGGCCAATACCGTGGGTTTTATTAATACCATCTATCTAATACTATTGCCCATTTGCAACTAACTGTGGTCCCGTCATTAATTGCGGGTTAACCACTTACAAATATTAATATGGGCTTTATTGACTCTAGACTATGACGTGATCCCATGACATAAATAAGGGGGTTAGGGTGGGACCCTAACATGCCCTCCCCCTTAAAACTAGCCTTGTCCTCAAGGCTGAAGCTGCGGAAACTTCTGAAGAATAGTGGCTGGTTCCCAAGTTGCATCTTCCGGAGAGGTGTCTTTCCATTTGACGAGGACTTCCTTAATCATGCGGCCGCGCAGGTGCTTGTCCCTTGTGTCTAGAATCTATTCGGGTTGAAGCCAGATTGACCCTTCTTCGTCCAATTCAGGTAGACTGGTTTGAACTCGGCAATTGTTCCCAATCACTTTCTTGAGGCACGATACATGGAAAACTGGGTGGATTTTTGCTGTAGGTGGCAAAGCCAACTTGTAAGCCACTTCTCCAATGCGCTGAAGTACTTGGTATGGTCCGTAGAATTTTGGAGAGAGCTTTTGACAACCCTTGTCTTTGAGTGATGTTTGCTTATATGGTTGCAGCCTCAAAAAGACCTGATCCCCTTCTTGAAATTGGCGCTCTGAGCGATGTTGGTCGGCCTGTTGCTTCATGCGGTTCTGAGCTTGATGAAGATTCTCGCGAAGATGGGCGAGCATGGTTGCGCGGTGTTGTAGGAGTTGATCCACGGCTTGTACTTTGGAGCACCCCGTGAGATAAGAAGTAGGGGAAGGCGGAAGTTGACCATAGACTGCTTCATAGGGAGTCATTTTGGTGGTGGCATGATAGTTGGTGTTATACCACCATTCAGCCAGAGGTAACCACTGTACCCAAAGGTGTTGCTTTTCTGAAGTGAAACACCTAAGGTAGGTTTCTAGACATTTGTTGACGGCTTCGGTTTGACCATCTGTTTGCGGATGATATGAAGTACTGAGTTTGAGTTGAGTGCCTTGTATTCTGAAGAGTTCCTGCCAAAAATTACTGGTGAAGATCGGGTCGCGGTCGGACACAATAGAAGTGGGCATGCCATGCAATTTGAAGATCTGATCCATGAAAGTTTGAGCAACCAAAGTTGGTGTAAACGGTTGGGGTAGGGCGCAGAAATGAGCATACTTCGACAGTCGGTCCACAACCACCATGATGACTGACTTGTTCCCAGACTTTGGAAGACCTGTAATGAAATCCATGGAAACCTCCGTCCAAATTGATGCCGGAATGGGCAATGGTTGTAATGTGCCTGGTGTGTTGACGGTTTCCCCTTTGTGGCGTTGATAGACGTCACATTCTGCTACGAAAGTAAGGATGTCCTGTTTCATGCCGGTCCAAAAAAATGATCTTCTGGTGCGAGCATACGTCTTTTGAAAGCCCGAATGTCCTGCGATAGGAGATGAGTGCAATTCTGCCAAAATGCGACTTTTGAGGGTGGATGTTGGTGATATTACGACTCTGTCCTTGTAGCGAAGAATATCATTATGCCACGAGTAGCCCTTGCTGGAATTAGGATCTACCTGCAATTGAGAAATGAGTTGGGAGAGCCCGGGGTGTGAAAACCATTCCCTGCGAGCCTCTTCAATCCAGTCTGGAATGGGGAGGGAAATTGCGAGCAGAGTACTTTCCTCCTCAAATTGGCGCGACAATGCATCTGCTACACTGTTGTCTTTCCCTTTCTTGTAAATGATCTCATAATCATATCCCAGCATTTTGGCTAACCATTTATTTTGTTGTGGGGAGGATAGGCGTTGCTCCAAAAAATATTTAAGACTGTGATGACCTGTGCGGATTTGGAAACGTCGCCCCAACAAGTAAGGTCGCCAGGTCTCGACTGCATGTAAGATGGCCATCATTTCCTTCTCGTAGGTAGACTGGCCCAGATTCCTCCCACTGAGTTGTTGGCTGGTGAAGGCCAATGGTCGCCCTTCCTGCATTAAGACCGCTCCAATACCTGTACCCGAAGCATCACATTCAATGACAAAGGATTTGGTGAAGTCAGGTAGTGCTAAGACGGGAGTGGAACACATGGCGTTTTTGAGAGCGGTAAATGCCTGTTGTGCTTCCTCGTTCCAGAAGAAGGAATTTTTCTTTAGGAGTTGAGTGAGGGGCTTCGCTATGCGGCCATAGTTGCGGACAAATTTACGATAATAGCCTGTGAGACCCAAAAATCCTCTCAAGCTTTTCAAGGTCTTAGGTTGAGGCCATTCTTGCATTGCCTGGATCTTTTTGGGGTCCACCTTGACACCTTCACACCCCACAATGTGGCCCAAATACTTAACTTCTTCCATGCCAAACGAACACTTAGACATCTTGACAAATAATTTATGCTTGCGGAGCAGTTGCAAGAGTAGATCTACATGCTGAAGATGTGCCGCCCAAGTGCCACTATAGATGAGGATGTCATCGAAGAAGACAAGGACAAATTTTCTGAGATATGGTTTGAGGAGGTGATTCATAAGGCTCTGAAAAGTAGAGGGGGCATTACAGAGACCAAATGGCATGACCAGGAACTCATAATGGCCTTCATGAGTTCTGAAAGCCGTCTTGGGAATGTCGACTTCCTTCATGCGAATTTGGTGGTAGCCTGAGCGAAGATCCAACTTAGTGAAGAATTGAGCCCCATTGAGTTCGTCCAGCAAATCGTCAACCACCGGGATGGGAAATTTATCTTTGACTGTCAACTTATTGAGGGCCCTGAAGTCGGGACACATCCGCCACTCCCCATCTTTCTTGAGGACCATGACCACTGGGGATGAATAAGGACTAATGCTGGGACGAATGACACCTGCTTCCAACAATTCCTTGATGATTTTTTCTATTTCATTCTTTTGGGTGAACGGATATCTGTATGGCCGCACATTTGGGGGTTGGGCCCCTGGAACCAATGTGATGCTATGATCATGTTCCCCTCGCGAGGGTGGAAGCTCATGAGGCTTGTCAAAGACCGTCCGATGTTTATTTAAAATCTGTTGCATCTCAGGATGAATTGGCAGAGACATGGTTTCGACTACCTGGATGGCATTAATTGAGCTACCACTCCATGATGGCCCTTTTTTAACAACTTTTCCATCCTATGCGAGCTGATGATAGAGGGGGCTCCCGCCTGTAGCCCACGGAGGGTATGTGTGGAGTTGTTCTGCTTAAAACTCATATATAACTCCTGGAAATCCATTGTGATTGGCCCAAGAGTGCGGAGCCATTCCGCGCCTAGGACAATGTCGCAACCCCCCATGTGTATTGCAAACATGTGGGTTTTCAACTGATAATCCCCCATTTGAAGTTTGACATTTTCACAGCGGCCTTCACATTTCATTGTGCCCCCATCTGCAATTTGGACTTGGAAGTTAGAAACTGCCCGAACAAAACAATGCGCTGCTTCAGCGATCTTTTGATGGATGAAATTATGGGTACTTCCACTATCAATCAAGACTACTACTGGACGATGTTTAAGAAAACCCCTGATTTTGAGAGTTTGAGGGGAAGAAATTCCTGCCAATGCATTTAGCGAAATAATTGGTTCGTCAGATACAATCTCCTTTTGGTTATCTTCTTCGATCGCCTCTGGTTCCTCAAGTGGTGGATCTTCCTCGGTGGAGCTGTAGTCAGTGGCATCTATTTGAAAAAACTTGGGCTCCTTGCATTTATGACCCGGGGAATATTTTTCATCACAGTAGTAACATAGTCCTTGCTTCCTTCTTTCAGCCATTTCCGCAGGTGACACCTTTTGAATCTTAAGTGTCTGAGTCGTGTTGGGAGCCTGTGGGGGACAACCTTTAGCGGGGAAGTTGGGGCGGCTGGATTGGGCTGTTTATGCACGTTCCACCTTACGAGCTACCTGGCAAGCCTCTGTCCACGTGGGAGGGTGGTGGAGTAGAACCTGAGCTTTGATGGCTTCTTTAAGACCGCTGATAAAGCATTCCATGTAGAACTCATCTGTGAGACCCTTAGTGCGAAAGGCTAAGGCTTCAAAAACGGTAATATATTCCTCCACTGTACCCGTCTGTAGGAGCTTAGTGAGACGCCCCAAAAAAGAGTCTTCCTGTTCAAAGCGATTTCGAAGAGCTTTGGCAAATTGGGCCCAATTCTGAAAATGTCCATTGCAACGCTGATGCCATTCCCCCCATTGCCATCGTTCATTGTCCAAGTACATGGTGCCCACCATAAGCTTAGTCCCCTCATCTAGGATATGATTCAATTTGAAATACTGCTCCATTTGTGCTAGCCATGCGGACGTGTGAGAACCGTCAAATTTATGCATATCCAACTTGGGAGGTCGCTGACTGGGTGGTGGATGGGTGTGCCAGACGTGAGGAGAGTGGCTAGACTCACCCTCATGGTATTCATGGCCATTATACGCCTCCTCGTGGGCTGGCTCCTTGCCCTTCGAGAGTGCATTCTGTATCTGGAGACTTATTCCTTTAATCTCATGTTGGATTTCGTTCACCGCAGTTTGGATGGAGTTCACATGGTCTTCAATTTTGTCTATCCTTTCATTGGCCATCGCTTGAGCGCGAGTTTCTACCATACACCAACCTGATGAAAAATTGGGACCACCTAAAAATTTTTTACTAAGAAATTGAATGGTACCACCTTGCTCAGCTCGTCGTCCTGATTCTGATGGGCTAGATCACCAATAAGCGCCCCGGAAGATCTCAGACTTTTTTTTTTTTTTTTTGGAAAACTCCAAACGGAGTTTTACTCCTTCCTGATCAATACTGCAGTCGCCAAATCCTCAAAATGTCAATGCCGCCAAAACTCCTGCAAAAAGTATATCCAGGTACAGGAACCCTTTACAACTACTCCGATCTAGTGGATATGAGAGATCTGAATGGTGGAACAACTGCTGCTGCTGATCTGATGGAGCGGCCGGACTGATGTCTGCTGCTGCTGCACTTCTTTGCACCCGCTGATCTGGAATAGATGATGTGTGATCCCCCGATAGAAAGGGAACTATGGTCTTGAGGAGTGTCAGGTGCTACAGATCGCAATATACATAAGGGTCTGACAGTAGTACTCGGCCCAATGTTTCAGGGCTCTAACTAAGGAGGATCGACCGTACCCTTAGCCGTACAACCCGACTACCCTATCGTACGGGTGAGTAATCTCTCCGAGTGCTGTTCTCGGTGTACTGTAGCCACAAGACGGCCGAAGGTTTATCTATGGCGAGGTTTCAAGGGAGCCTAGGGGGCTTCCTATATACCCAGAGGGTACGTGGAAGACAGTCCGTGCGCGGTTCTGTCTAATGCGCTACTACTCGAAGGGGTACCCACAGGGGTTACAAGGGAGTCCAACAGACGTGACCACCTCTTGTATTTCCTGCGTGCATGCCTCCCCAAATCCGCAGGTTTATGCGCTTAACGACAGATCCCGTGGTTTAAAGACGCCGGAACACGTCTCTAGCCAAAAATTTTTTTACTAAAAATTGGAGATCCCACCGAGCCCTGGAAAGTGCTCTGATACCACTTGTTATGCTCTTAACCTGCAAAGCAATACCCAAGCACAGAATATGCGAAGAAAAGATACCCAGAACACAGAATAGCAATGATTTTATTATTCAAAGAGCAATGTTCACATGCCTCTTCGAGGGGGAAACCTCCAATAGAGCAGAGCTCGATTACAAAATAAGACACGATACTCCTCGCAGGGAGTCTCTATCCTTTATATATGACTCCTACATGCAATACCACGGGCCAATACCGTGGGTTTTATTAATACCATCTATCTAATACTACTGCCCATTTGCAACTAACTGTGGTCCCGTCATTAATTGCGGGTTAACCACTTACAAATATTAATATGGGCTTTATTGACTCTAGACTATGACGTGATCCCATGACATAAATAAGGGGGTTAGGGTGGGACCCTAACACGTGGGGTGCCCATGTTTGATGGTGATCCACTCTCCGCAATTGACCATGTATAAAGGTTTAATGCACATGCTTTGAAAGCGAAAATGGTTCACCAAGATGTCCTTATTTTGTTGTTCATGGGATCTCTCGGTGGTCATAACTCATGGTTGCATGATCATGAACCTAGGAACATTTCATCTATTGAGGAGTTCGTTGATGGCTTTCTTAGATGTTTTCAAGTATACCCTGCATTAAGCATCCAAGAGGAAGCCTTCATCAAGCATCATCAAGACATTGAGAATCTAAGTAATGAGTAGGAAGACGAATCCTCCTTGGGTCCACATGATGAAAAAGATCATTTTGAGAGCACATGTGTTGGGAAGGATGAGTCTATGGAAGGTGAAGTTGAGACTAACCTTACCTTTCTCAAGGATATTACTTCTGATGACTCTCCTTTTTAAGAACCTTGAGGAAGGTGATCCCATTAGCCTCTTGGAAGATGACATTGGAGATTACTTCCACATTGAAAAGGAGAAATGGGAAATTGTTGGTCCTCAATTTGATTGTGCTCCCATTTACGACACCAACAAGGAGGATGAGGCTGAGATTGGTCTTCCCTTTCTCTTAGGAATTATTTATGATGACATATCCATTGATACTGTAATATTCCTAGGGAATTTTTACAGTAAATAACAAAGCATACATAGACATAAAACCACAAAAATCAAACACATGAATCAGTGCATGAAATTGCACCAAAACCTGCATTGTTGAGCCATTTTATTATAATATGAAGAGGGTACAATGAGGTGTTGGAAAGAGTGCACCTGGGCTTGCTCAAGGCAACCTAGCCCTTGGCTTTGCGCTGAATTGACTAGAAATATGCTACTAGCTGTGAAGAGCTGCTGCTAGGGCCTCCTTCGTGCTCAGAAAATTTCGAGAAATTAACCTCGGGCTCTCCACCAAATACCCAGAATAACCCACGAAGGAATTGGCCTATGGTTGACCTTGGAATTTCGGCCCTCTTTTCCCTCTATGACTCTGTTGCTGGGTAATTTGACCCACTGTCAATCCTACTGAAAATAGCGCCTAAAATAGCTGCAATCTCCGAGCAAATACTCTCCCGGGCTCCTCGAATCTCAGGCCCAAACTCCCTTCACTCCTCGAGTCCCAAGTGTGCCTCCTCCAAGCTCTGCGCAGTCCCTTCACTGCTGCTAGTGAATCTTCCCCACAAACTTGCACTCCCACTGTTCGAATAAACTAAAATGGATGGAACTCCCTCCTTGGGCTGGCATTCGAAGTCCACCGAAGCAAGGGTTGAGATTTTCGCTCGAAAACACTCGTGTGCTAAACAACACTTGCAGACTTGGCTTCAGCTGAAGTGTGCTATGTCAAAGACAAGTTTTATCAAAGTTGAATGAATGCCAAAATGAGTGTCTTTCCTTCCTTTTGTCAAAATGCTTCCAACGTCCTCATGTGTGCCCAACTCGATTTCCTCCCACCGGATTTCCTCCAATGCATGCATATTCTCCATGTGGGCCACAATTCTCCATGGGTGGCCCCACGCTCCACTAGTGGCTCAATATTTCCTTTCCATCTCTAATGTTTGGGGCTTGCTCCAATAAAAAATCAATGTGGGGCCTCTAAACCCACGTTTCCTAAGTGCAAACATGAATTAAGACAAAATATATCACAGTCCTCCCCTCCAAGACGTTGCTTGTCCTGAAGCAACTATAATGAAGGATGCTGAAGTATTTTCTCCCCCTCCCAAGTGGCATCCTCATCTGGTAGGTTCATCTGATTAGAAACTCCTTAATGGCCATGTTCCTCAAACGCCTCTCCCGGGTGTCCAGAATAGCCTCCAGCTCCAGAACTAAGTGCCCCTCATCATCCATAGGAGGTAGCTCTGTAGCTGTTGTCACCTGCTGCCCCAGTGCCTTTTTCAGGCAAGACACATGAAAAATGTTGTGCACCCGACTTCCCGGGGGTAGCTCCAGCTCATATGCTACCTCCCCAACTCTGTGAGTGACTCGGTATGGCCCATAAAATTGACATTTGAGCTTCTTGGCCCCCTTTTGTTTGAGTGATCACTGCCTGTATGGCTGAAGCCTCAAGAAGACCAAATCCCCTACCTCAAACTATCTCTCAACTCTGCCCCTGTCTGCATAAAGTTTCTGCTGGTTCTGTGTTGTCCGCATGTTGTCTTTGAGAGCCCGCAAAATGTCTTGGCTCTCCTGTATCCAATCCTTGGCCCTAGGGGCCTTGCTATCCCCAAACATCATGTTAGCAAAAGACAATGCATCGTAACTGTATAGAGCTCGGAATGGAGACATACCTATGGACATGTGGTATGTGCTGTTGTATCAGTGTTCTCCCAAGTGTAACTACTGTATCCATGTTCGTTGATGGCCCATCACATAGGTATGCAAGTAACCCTCCAGCCATTTGTTAACTATCTCCGTCTGCCCATCTGTCTGGGGGTGATACAAAAACCAGGTGGAATAAATTGCTAGTACTACCATTAGGTTTTAGTTTATCTATATCTGATATATATTGTCTTTTTCTATTTTTAGTCTGTCAACATGTTAGATAGTGTTCCCACCACTTCCAGGGCAGAAGAACAATTCTATTTTGGATCAAACATCTCACAGAATGAAGTTTTTCTCCTCTGCAGAAACATGACTTTCTATTTTTGTAACCTATTTTGAATGCTGACCAGGGTAGGCCAAACCGGAGTTTATATATATATATATTGTTGTGAAAAAAAATTCTAAAATCAAGTAGTTTATTACCTTTGCCTCTAAATTATGCATAGTGTATCTTGATATAGACATAAACGTTGTTCTAGCACTTGTTCATTGTTACTGCTTTTGCATGGAGAGAAACAAAGTACATTGTACAGCCTAGGGTGTGGGAGAATTTTGTGTGTGTGTCACATCATGTCACTTATGTGTATAACACTAATAAAATAAAATGTAAAAAAAAGCTCATCAAATGCCTAATGTCAAATGAATAAGAAAAGAAGAAAGAGATAACTTTCTATTTCTTTTAAACTAGCAACAGATACATCTTAACCCTTGATCTTTTAAGCAGCAAGAGGTTTGCACTTTAGGTTTTCTTATCCCTCCTAGTGCTTAATAGGTCTGGGGTTAAGATGGATCTATGCTAGTGTATATAAGCATAAGTGGTAATCAATTCCGTAAGTGTCACAAAAGACACCTTGAACCATTTTGTTGAAAATGCATTTTGATGTTTACAATACTAGTCAACCATGATTTTGCTCTCCTAGGAGCATTCAGTTTTTTTGCAAATTTGTAAATTCCAAATCCTAATCTGATCCAACGGTAGTTTCTGAAGCATTTAATTCTGTTGTTGGTCAAACCATCTAGTTTGTTTTTAGAACAGCTTTTCAATATCAGAGGTCTTGTAATGATTAGAGTTACTCACACTCACACCCCAACCCAATAGAAAGATACAATTTTGTGTCTAAATTTGTGGTTATTTGTTTTTCCAATGGCAGGATTCAAAGCCTAAGGAGACAGCAACTACAGCTTCAGCACCCTAAGAGTTAATGCCCTTAATTAAGAAAGAATGTGGCTGGGAAGGTGTATTATGACGGTTATTATTACTTCAATCTAGCAGCTAGGAAGATTGATGCCTGTCAAAATATCCAATACACTTTTCTTTGTGCAAGTGCAGTCTGCAAATTTAGTTTTATCCATCAACTTATGGAAGAGATGTATATTAAATTGTTCAGTTCCAGCATCACTGAATTACTATGTATAGGTACCATAATTATATGGTAAGAGTGCAGCCACTACCAGCTCTTTTCAATTGTATCATAAGATTCCTAGTGCCCACAACCAGATATTACTTAACTGGACAGAGAAAACTCCAGGAGAGCTGTTTATTATCATCTTTAATAGCAGAGTAGTATAAGTGTTTGTAATCATGTCAAGCCTAGTCTAACATAATATAAATATATAGGTCATGCAAAAACTTGTAATTGATCTTTCCGAGCATTTATGTTCTCTCTTGTTACTTACATTCAACTGAAAATATACCTTTCTTTTTGTCTCTGCTTTGAGAGCTGGTGATTATTTACATATGTCCATTGTCGCAGGCTAGATGTAGTGATCTGAAATAGCCAGTAATCTGATATTTTCTCTATTTAGGAGGCATTTGAATTTGGAGATAGTTTTACAAAATGAATGTCACACACACATAATGTTACTGCCTTCTTGCTCTCCATTCTGGGTTATGCGTTTGCGTTGGGTGGTCCCAGTCAGTCATGAGTTATGTAACATTGATTGGAAAATATATAAGAAGCTTTGGGATAGGAAAATTTTTCATCTGACTGTTATAAGAATATTGGTAAAATACTATTGGTGTTATCAAAATTTAATTTAGCTATAGACTATAGTATGGCATGGCAGATTGAAAATCAGTGCTAACAGTACATCAAATAGTCTTCCCAGCATGATGCATCATATGAGAGGATAAGGACTAACACAAAATCAACTTGTGAGATTATCCCATGAAATAAAAATTTCAGGCCAAAAGAGGTTAAAGTAATCACTTTAGTGTAGAATAATATGATGGAATATTATATATATGAGTGAACTAGTGCAATGAAATGGGTACCTAGGATTTATCTTTAACTTGATCATACAGAATGCTTTAATTAATGATGTTCTCCTTTAAACTTCTGGTTATTGCTCAGATTATCCCTAGAGAAAAATCCCTAACCTCACTCAAAAGGAGAAAACACTATCAAGTGTTCACTACCTTTCACTTAGTGACTCACTTTTCTCTTTATGCTTGGAAAACTCCAACCCAAGGGAGGATTCCCTATAACTAGTCCTAGGCTTATCGTGAGTATAGGGGAGAAAACACCTAGGATTAGTTTCTACTCAACTCACTCACTTTGAAGGATCCTGGTCTAAGTTTGATAACAAGAAACTTCTCAAGGGAAAAGTGAAACCTGAAATGGTGGCTTAGATAGAGTGTGTGTGATGTTTATAAAGCTCAGCAGTGTTGAAATTGTAACTAGTGCCGGTCTTCATAATGAAATGTAAATCTATCATTAATGTATTTATTATATTCATTATTATATTTTTATTTTAGTCAAAGCATGTTCTTCATACTCATAGAGTCAAAAAGAGCCAAAAAGAAATTATTTTGAGTCAAAGAAAATGTACTTGATGTTGAAAATAGTAGCAGGAAAGTTCTTCTTGACTTGTGCCTTAGTCAAGAAAGGCCTCGATCAGTCCTTCTTTAGCATGCACGAGTTTGAGGATGAGTCATGGAGCAGTTAACTCATGCATGAAATTTGGAGGCTCAGTTTTGTTTGTCTCCAAGTGCAAGTTTATATTTGGAAAAGGACGAGTGAGAGTCTCAGTGTCTAATTCAGGCTAGGAAGAGTTAAAAGATTCAGTTCAATTCAGTTAACAAATCAATCACAAGTTCGAGTTCTAAAAATTAACTTGCCAAATTTAGCATGAGTCGCAAAGCTTAAAAAGAGGACGAAGGCACATCTTTGTATCATAATTGTTGAGCACGAGTTTGTGTGAGAAAGAGTTCTTGCTAGCAGAGTGTGTAAGGAGCAGCCTATATGCAGTTTGAGAGTGAGAATTTCCTTGTGATGTGCGCTAGGATTTAGGGAGAAATTCCTAAATAATAAGGGCTCAAACTTGTGCTAGGAAATAGGGATTTCCAGCACTAGGAAAAACAGGAGTTGGGTTGAGTTCTTGCAGGGAGGTTTCGAGCTAAGTATTAGTAGAGAGAGCAGCTTTGTTTTCTGTTGAAACAGTTTGCCTTGTAAAGAATTATGTTTGCTCAATTTTTCTCAATAAAATCTATTGGCAAGGAGAGGGTTTTTTTACCAGTTGGGTTCCCTAGAAAAATATTGTCTTATTGTGTGACTATGTTCTTTAACTTTGTGTTCTTTATTCTGCTGCTTATCTATCGTAGAGAAATCTTGTGTCTTGGTGCAATGAAATTAGTTTCAGATTTGTTCATTCAAGCAGTTGCAGGATTTCAAGGAAAATCTACATGGTATCAGAGCAGAAATCAGTATAAAGACCAGCACCAAGATCAGTTTGTGATCAACGCGGACCAGTCAAGACTCAAGAAGGCTAGTGCTAGATTGTGAAGAAGAGCTCTTTGGGTAAGCAGGATGGCTTTCTAAGGATTGAGATCAGACCACTGTTTAGAGCCTCTAACTTCGTCTCTTGGAAAAGGAGGATCGTGATAGTATTATAGGATAATGGGGTGGGAGAGTTTGTCAAGAATGTTATACCACCACCACAAGATCCCCAATAGTTGACCCAACATACTAAGAATAATATCAAGGCTAGAAGGATTATTCTAGAAGGGGTCAAAGATCATATAGTTCCTCATATCCATGAGAAGAAGGCAACTTTTGAGATATTCAAAACTATTTTAGATCTATATCAGAGTACCAATGATGCCAGGAAGCTTGCTCTTAAGGAGAAGCTAAGGAGTATCCGAATGAGACAAGGAGAGCCCATTGTCACATATCTTACGAAGTTCACTCAGGTTTGAGATGAGCTAGGTGGTGTGGGTGTCACTGTAACTTAGCAGAACCTTGTGAGTTTTGCATTAGTAGGACTTCACAAGTCTTGGTATGGTTTCTAGGATGCTTTCAGTCCCAAAGAGAATTTTCATAGTTGGGAAAGGTTATGGACTGACTGCGTTCAAGAGGAGATTCAGAGAGGGACCCAAGATGCTAGATTAGAAAAGACAGAGGACAAGGAGAACTTTGCTCTGGCAGGAAAAGTCAAGGGAAACAAAGGAAAAGGGAAGGTTGAGTCTAGTCAGAAGGGCAAGAATAAGAAGAAGGATCTAAGTAAGATCAAGTGCTTCCATTGCCATGAGTTTGGGCACTAGGCTACTAAGTGTCCTAATCGGAATAAGAGGTCTAATAACTTATCATATGACTGCATCAACTGAGGTAGATGGGTTTTCTTCTCAATTTGAGAAAGATTTCTCATCGATCGCTTGCATGGAAATCTCAGTAGGGAGAAGCATGCAGTATATTGATTTCAGAGCCTCCTTCCACATGACCGGGAACAGGGACTATTTCAGCCAGCTAAAGGAGATGGACATGTAGTTTTAGATCAAGCTAGGAGATGATGGAAAGTATGCATCTAGGGGAGTTGAGACTGTTAGCTTTGAAAGGTTGTTTGGGAGCCCTCTCCATCTCAATGATGTCCTCTATGTTCCGGGCTTGAAGAAGAACCTTGTTTCAATAGCTACCCTTGAGGACAAGGGATATGATGTCATCTTCAGTAGAGGTAAGGCGTACCTCAAGCACTTAGCTTCTGGAGCAGTGAAGCAAATAGGTGTGAGGGTGAAGAACTTTTACAGGTTGCAAGTTGAGATGTGTATCCTTGAGCAGCAAGGCAAGTGGTGAGTAGAGTAGAGATGTTGGCGAGCTTTGGCACGGGTGCATGGGACACTTGCATCATGGGGTGCTAAAGATTCTTCAGCAGATCGGCACAAGATTACGAGTATGTAGTTTTGATCAGCATGATGTGTGCAAGGTGTGCACACTTGGCAAGTATGCCAAGACTTCTTTCAAGGCCGAGACAACAAAGCCAAAGGGATTTTGGAGTTGGTGCATTTAGATGTATGTGGTGTTGAGAAATCCAATAGGGTGGCAAGTTAATTGATTTCTCTTATTATGACATTATCTTGTGATGTTTCATTATTAGTTTTTCTTCTTTCAATTTATCTTATTCTTATCATCAAGACTAATGCCAATCAATAAATAGAAGAGGACACGAGATGTAGGCACGCAGCCAGGGAAAAACCCCTACATAGGGGAAAACCCAGTCAAGAATTCTTCCTTCAATAGATTCAAAACAAAATTGAGATGACCAAGACTCTCATAACCTAGACCAAAGACTACTTCCATCCATCAAGTCAACCTTGTCATAATTTAGTTATGTGGTAGTCCAATCATAATTCGTTCTTGTAGCAGTCTACGTAACAACGTTCTTCATGCTTCAGTCCTAAACGTACTTCGATCTGAGGAATTCCAGATGTAATTCGATCCTGCGGTGGCAACATTCATATGATGACCTCATATGTAGTGGTGTCACACAGTGCTTTAGCAAACACAGTCCTCGGTCCTGTAATGATAGTTTAGTCCTTCGGTCCTGTAATGATAGCAAACACTGCAATATAGTCATGCCTTGTTCCTATGGTGATAGCCCAAGATTCGGTCCTATGGTGGCAACCTATACTTCGATCTGTAGTGGTGGTAGTCCAGACATGCCTCGGTCCTCTTATCTGCCACTGTGATACCCAAACTTCCTCCCACCATATTGCACTGAACTTGTGTCTCATCTCTGCATGTAACTAACCGAACTTATTCCTCTGCAATTGGCCGAAATTTATCCTTGATAACTAACCGAACTTGATCACTAAAATTGTTTTGAACTCTTATCTCTGCTCTGCAATTTGAGCAAAGTCTACACGCATATATATAGTAGTTTCTCACTGAAAATAAGCGGACATGAGTTTATTTAGTGAAGCCGATTTGTTGACTATTAATTTGGAGGTTGACTGCAAGGAGACTTGATGGAGGAAGATTTTGACATAACAAAATAGACTTTGACTTTGACTTACAAATCCTAAAGGCCTACAATGGAGGCTTGACCTATGACAATTGACTTAAGCATGAAACCCATGCTTTAACAAGTCAATTTAATTTTTTTTCTTTCTTATATATCATTATGACTCAAGTACAATAATGAAGACCGAACCTAGTTACATTCTTCAACACTCCCTCTTAACTAGGGAGGTATTCATACTTACATATATCTATAGAGGTACATGGAAGATCTCAAAACACATGATCTACGAAGAGTTTAGGCACACTCAGTGCCACAGACTAGATTCCTGACTAGGGCAATCTATCTGGGTGGGACTAAGATGGACTAAAGCTTTCATCCACTTTAGGTACCATCAGGCTTACTTGCTAACCATCAACCCAAGGATCTAGGTGCGTATCCAAGGTCAGAGCTCCATGACCAATGCCACCCTCCCTCTTCGGGATCTAGACATCAATACATATGTCGGCCAGATGTCCTCCCATACATTTTACATAATGCCTCAACACATCAAATCTCTCTAACCTCATGCATGCATTTCAAAAGCTTTGAGAGATTTACCTGAACAATCACAACCCCAATCAGTAACAACCTTTCAAATACTCATGAGTAAACACAAACCTTCGGGGTCTTCTGACTTTTTGATGCTGCCTCAAAATTCATCACAATAGGATTTCGAGGCTTCCCAAACAAATCTTGACAAAGGTTTCCTAAATTATTCAGCTTCCTTTCCTACTTCACATGTAGTAACCAAATCCTGCTTTCCTTCTTTCAACGACACCTCAATATTCATTCTCCAATTTCTTCTTCAAGGTATCCATCCATTATGACTATAATATTCCCTCCCTCTCAACTTGGGAGATATACCCTATCTTTTATCTAGGTTCCTTCTTAACTTAGGGAGATCAACTTCTTTCTTTCTATTTCATTGGAGAATCTTTCATGGCTTCCATCCTTCTTATTAGAGTCATCTTGATCATCATCATTCATATGACTTCCTTCATCATGCTTGCTAATCAAGTCAACTTTACTTACGAATATCTTCAACATCTTGAAGATTATGTACCTGCACAACTTAAACAACAAGTACAACCAAATACATATAGAAGCATGAAGTTAACTATATTAGAATCATACACTAATGGAAGCATTAGAATTTAGACATCAAATACCTAAACATAGTTAGGTTCATAATCAACAAGAGACTATGCTTCTATACTTCAATTTCTTGTTCGGGTTTAGTCATAAACCCTAGATCACATCATTTAAAGTAACTCAATCAAGATATCAGTCTCATTATATCTAGGGCTTCAATATTTCCTTCAGAGATATGACAGAATCTTCTATGACATATTGCAAACCCTAGAAGCATTTCAAACAAGTACAATGCATCTAACAACTTTAGATTTCATATGTTAGACTTCTACTAGGATTTAATGCAAACCCTAGATTCCATACACTAAGATTTAACAATCAAAACCAATCTCAACACAATCTAAGGTTTCAACCAACCGATTTGTAAACCCTAGATTTCATCTTTGAGATACTAAGCCTTAGATGTCAACAAATAAAAAACAAGCACAACATAATCTAAGGTTTCAATGATATGACCAACTTCTACTAGGGTTTGTTGTAAACCCTAGATTCATCATCATAATCATATCCTAGAATATCAGACTTCTACTAGGGCTTAGTTACAAACCCTATAACAATGAGCACATATACACATCTAGGATGCAAAGCATATCATAACGCATATATCAGGTGAACCCAAGACAAAAATATCCAAACACTATAGTTAGTTAGCCATATTCCAATTAGGCTAGGGTTTTAATCAGACAGACAAACATATACCTAGGGTTTCATTCCTAGGACATCATAAGGGTCTTGCTTATAAACCCTAGAGATCTATGGTTTCAATACATAACACAACAAACCCTAAATTTTCCAGAAACTCTAAGGGTCTAGGATATCAACACATGGACATTATCATCAACCCTAAAAGATTAGGGTTTCCATAATAATACCAAAACTCTAAACATGACATCATCAAAACCCCAAACATCAAAAGAATAGTATTTCATCAGTAACCCTAAGAAAACTAGGGTTTTCACATTAGCATAGACATACCCTTAGGTTAGGGATTTACAGAGAACCTTTTTAGGGTTCCACAAGAATGATTAAATGTATAAAGAGGGTAGATTTATCTAATGATTAATCACCCTTATCAAGAATCTTTATGATTCATAGGTCCTAGACATAACGATGTTAGTAACATAAATTCCAAAAGATAATGAGCGTACCTTATATGTTAAGAGAATTTTATAAAGTGTATAGTCTAGGATGTACCTAGAGATGTTCCTTTTACATACCATATAAGGTTTCTTTTATTGAGGTGCTCTCATTGAATGCTTTCATAGTTTATTCTTTTGCGAGTCCAAAGAACCAACTTGATTTATACCTGCAACGTTTATTAACAACTACAACTGAAATATGCAAGCATAGTAGTATGATGACCATCTAGGATTTCTGTTATTTTTAGGAGATGTTGAATACTAATGCTTATTGAGTCAAAATCTAAATCTTATTCAAATTTTATTTTCCATAATGAATTGTCATATATCCTAGATATTATGGATTAGGAACAAAAGTATATGTACTATTTTTGTTAAAGAGAACTTTACAAATTCTAAAAATAACTAAAAAATAGTTATGCCATACATACCTCGAATCTTACATACCTTAGTCTTTTGATCATCCTTTAAGCTTGTTTCCCTTTTTCTAAAGACAGATTGTTAGTTAATCATAAGGAGCAATGTTAGTACTTGTATTTGGATAAGAGGACTTCAGGACTTCTTGAGGAGGAACAAATTCTTTACTGCTTTCATCATGATCTTTGTATCCTTCTATGGAGAAGTTGCTACAGGTTCACACTGATGCAGATTGCTTTCTTGATATTTAATGACTTCTTTCTTTCTTTGATATGTTCTTAGATTCTTATCCTTTATCACAGTGATCATGTCTCCATTGGTTTTGAGGTGGTTGAACCTTGTAGTAATGATTGTATTCTTTGTACTTTCTTCGAACCTTTTCTGTGCCTTCTTGAATTCCTGTAATATACCTTCAGATTCCTGTACCTTGAATTTGGATCATAAGGTTTGTAGTTTTGTGCAATTTAGCCCACAATCATAAGTCAATGTTTTTCTTTAGCTGCCTTCAATGTATAGATCAGGGAGTAACTGCATTTCCTTCTTGCCAATAAGAGATCTTCATAGCTCTGAAACCATGTTGAGAAATCCAATAGGTGGCAAGTTAATTGATTTCTCTTATTATGAGATTATATTGTGATGTTTCATTATTAGTTTTTATTTATGACACGAGATGTAGGCACGTAGCTAGGGAAAAAACCCTACATAGGGGAAAACCCAGTGAAGAATTCTTCCTTCAGTAGATTCAAAACAAAACTAAGATGACCAAGACTCTCATAACCTAGACCAAAGACTACCTCCATCCATCAAGTCAACCTTGTCATACTTTAGTTATGTGGTAGTCCAATCATACTTTGTTCTTGTAGCAGCCTATGTAACAACCTTCTTCATGCTTTGGTCCTAATCATACTTTGATCTGAGGTATTCCAGATGTACTTTCATCCTGTGGTGGCTGCATTCATATGATGACCTCATATGCTTCGATCTTGTAGTGGTGTCACACAGTCCTTTAGCAAACACAGTCCTCTTTCCTATAATGATAGTTCAGTCCTTTGGTCCTGTAATGATAGCAGACACTGCAATATAGTCATGCCTTGTTCCTGTGGTGATAGCCCAAGATTCAATCCTGTGGTTGCAGCCAATACTTCGGTCTGTAGTGGTGGTAGTATAGACATGCCTCGGTCCTCTTATCTTCCACTGTGGTACCCGAACTTCCTCCCACCATATTGCACCGAACTTGTGTCTCATCTCTGCCTATAACTAACTGAACTTATTCCTCTGCAATTGACCAAACTTTATCCTTTGTAACTAACCGAACTTGATCACTAAAATTGTTCCAAACTCTTATCTCTGCTCTGCAATTTGAGCGAAGTCTACACGCATATATATAGTAGTTTCTCACTGAAAATAAGCCGACATGAGTTTATTTAGTGAAGCCAACTTGTTGACTATTAATTTGGAGGCCGACTGCAAGGAGACTTGGAGGAAGATTTTGACATAACAAAATAGACTTTGACTTTGACTTACAAATCCTAAAGGCCTACAATGGAGGCTTGACCTATGACAATTGACCTAAGCATGAAACCCATGCTTTAACAAGTCAATTTAATTTCTTTTTGCTTTCTTATATATCATTATGACTCAAGTACAATAATGAAGACCGAACCTAGTTACATTCTTCAACATGTAAGCCCTTCTCTTCTCCGTCTCTTATCAGACACTGGTATTATGTTACTTTCGTTGGTGATTATTCTTGGAAAACTCAGATATTTTTTATGAAGAAGAAAGATGAGGCCTTAACCAAGTTCATGGAGTTTAAGGCCTTGGTAAAAAACCAGACCGGGAAGAAGAGGAGTGACAATGGTGGAGAATATGTCTCCAATGTCTTCAAAGAGTTGTGTGCGAGGGAGGGGATTAGGAGAGAGTTTGGTAACACCACATAATCCTCAAAAAAATGCGGTGGCTGAGAAGAAGAGCTGCAATATTGTTGAAGCAGCCAAGACGATGTCGCATGATCAGGGACTGCCTATGTTCTTGTGGGCAGAGGCATGCAACATTGGAGTATTTCTGCAAAACATGAGTCCACACAAGGTTCTTGGATGAGTTGCACTGGAGGAGGCTTTCATAGGCAAGAAGCTTGATGTTTCACACTTTTGTATCTTTGGCACAAAAGTTTATTGCCATGTGTCCAAAGAGAGTAGGAAGAATTTGGAGCCCACAACAGAAAAGGCTATTGTCGTGGGATACAGTGAGACAACTCAGGCATACGGGGTGTATCTACTAGGACTCAAGAAGACGGTTCTCAATCAGGATGTGAGGTTTGAGGAGTCTAGAGCTTTGATGGAGTCGTTAGAGTGAGAGTAGTTTGGAGTACCTGAGATGGAGGAGCCTCAGCCAGGATCACAGATTGAGTCTTAGCCAAGTGGAAAGAGGCCCGCACAACAGGATGCAGAACAAGATGACGAGGAGAAGAGACTAGGACGAGAGTAGGAAACTACTCAGTTAGAGACTCCTAGCACAAGGAGGAAGAAATCCAAGTGGGCTGAGAAGTTGATTCAGGAGTCCCAGGAGCAAGTTAAAGACCTAGCACCATGTCCAAGCAGAGCAGGCAGCCACAGAGGTACATAGGTTATATCGCACTAACGACAGAGGTGGTGGACACTAAGCCTTCTAGTTATAAGGAGGCATCTTCTCAGCAGGTTTGGTAGGATGCCATGGTGGAGGAATATTCCTCCATTATGAAGAATGATGTCTGGTAGATTGTGCCACAACCTAAGGGAAAATCAGTGGTTGGCTCACACTGGGTGTACAAGGTGAAGCATGGAGCAGATGGGAGTGTGGAGAAGTACAAGGCCAGGTTTGTGGCCAAGGGCTTCTCATAGATTGAGGGCATAAACTGTCATGTCCCTTCCCAAAAGCATTTGTAACAGGCTTGTCTCTACACAATTTTGCCAAGGAAAAGGACCCAAGCAGTTTCAACTTAGGGACTTAGGAGAAAATACGGCCATATTAGTTTGCTAGTGGAAGGTGGGGGCCACCCACGTGGGAATGCGTACTAGGAAATTCGAATTGCTTGGAGGGAATTCATATAGTTATTGGAGGAACCCACGAGGCAAAGGAAGGACCACGATTTCATAAGGAGGAGAAGCCTCTCACTTGGGCATTCATTCATCTTGCATATTGAATTTTACTTGACTATTTGCTTGAGTTGCTTAGCCGAGTCAACTAGCTATTCAACCATGAATCTCTCAAGCGGGAGATTCAACCTTACCTTCGGGGGACTACGAGTGCCACCATAGGAAGGTAGTTCCATAGCATCCTGAGGAGTTCCAGGAAGTATCTGCAGCACATCCATTCAGCGACTACCAGGAAGTGCGTATTTCTGGGCCAGCAGTAGAGAATACGCAGTAGAGGAAAGAGCTACCTTGGGCTAGCCATTAGCTGGAGAAACTAGGGAATTGAAAGGTCATCATTGGGTTAGCATTCAAGAGGACTTTTGCAGCACGAGAGGACAGCAAATAGGCAGTTCAAATTCCAGTCTTGGAGGACAATGCAGGGAGCCAAACCAGGGAACACATGGGTCTTGAGGGGAAGAGCTACATGCCAGAATCATAGCTGGGAAGGAAGGAGATTCATTGGAGGGTTCATCTCAATGATTTGGGGCAGCTGCCAGGAGGTTTTACAGCTTCATTCCAACAGGCCGAGTTTTGCAGTTGCAGCTAAGATTGGGCTCCTTGGGGGTCGAATTTCAGAAGTCTGAACCAGACCAAACCCTTCCTGGGTTTTGGTGGGTTTTGGCCAAGGAGCAAGGAGCTGAAATATTATAATTTTTTGAGCATGGGAAGCAATGATTCCAACCCTTCGATTCCAACAGCCAGTGCAGTTTCTGGGAAGCACAGATCAATTTTGGTGCAATACTTGGGCAGCCTTCAGATCAGCATTTGCTCACCTGGGTTTTGTCATGCTTGTCCTTAGAGACAAGCCCAGGTGCACCATTCTATTTTATCATTGTATTTTCCCTTGAAGAATTAATAAAATGGCTCAACAGTTCTCTATTTCCAACGTTTTCATGGGTGCTTGATGTGTATTTCATTTTTCTGATTGTTGGACTATTTGCTTGCTTTGTTTATCACTTAATTTCCTGTTTAGGAACATTACAGTGGTATCAGAGCCTAGGTCTTGGCTCAGTTGTGGGGATTTTCTCCTATGAGAGAAGGGGACCAACAGAACATTACATACAAGAGGTGTAAGTACCGGAGCAGAGAAAGAGAGTTAGAGATCACTCCAGACACGGAGAACAGGGGGAAAGCAGTGGTAGTAGAGGAAGATATGGTAGAGCCCAAGAGCAGGGAGGAGATGGATTTTGACAACCTTTTGAAGGCTTTGAATTATTTAGCAAAGGGGCAGAAAGAGATGCTAGAGGAGATAAAAATGCAGAACCGGGAGAGAACCACCCCTAGGGGATTCTTATTTGGGGAAACTTCTGGAGGCTCTCAACAATTCGATCACCCTTTATCGGCAACACAACCCCCATCAGTCAATGGACCAACTCGAGCCACACTGCCCTCTTTCGTGCCTATGGCACAGATCAAACCAGCAGGGACTGAAGACCCCTCACAGATGGGAGAACACTTTAGAGAATGGCAACCTATGGGTGCAGACTTTAGGGAAGTATTCTCTTCCAGAGATTTATGCAAGCTCAAGCAGAATGAGAAGAGTAAGGGCTATGGAGGACAGGGCACGCAAAGCTATGAGTTGCAAAAGACCATAGAGAGGATGTACTTCCTACATTCGATGGCACTGCCAAGTGCACTACTCGGGCCTGGGTTGAGAAGATGGACCCATATTTCCAGCTCAACCAGATGACAGAGCTGGAAGGCATCAAGATGGCCACGCTGCACATGGAGGGGGGGCCCACGACTAGTGGTTTCATGGTTTGGCCACCTTGGGGCATGACAATGTGGCTTCATATGAGGATTTCACTAGGAGGGTGGTGGAACGCTTTGACCAGAGGGATCCAGAGGCCCATTTCAGGGAGCTGACCCAACTTCGCTAGACATGCAACCTAGAGCTATACATTTCGGAGTTTCTGCGAGTTTCAGTGATGGTCCCAGACCTATCAGAGGCTCAAAGGGTATACACCTTCATAGAGGGCTTACTTGAGCCCTTGCGTGGACTAGTGAACTCACACAGACCCTCCATGCTACAGGAGGCAGTTATGTGCACCAGAGATTTGCAGGGGGGCCATCCCCAAGACCAGAGCACCTTTCCCTGCACGGACCCCTTTTCCCCAGAAGGGGCATGACACTAGACCCCCACCTCAGAGAACCACCCAGGGGTCGGGGCAGCTAGATGATGAGACACGGAAGGACCTCAGGAGGAGGAAGTTGTGCTTCACTTGTCGGCAGCCCTGAGCACCAGGCCATCAGTGCACTGCTGGCAAAGCATATTATATTGAGGTCTTTTCAGACAGTGACCAGGAGGATGAGATGGAGCAGGAGTGTGGTATGGAAGACGACGAGAGTCCGACGGATAGGGGACCACCACCACCACCTCCACAGGGAGGGGCATCCTTTGCCCCATCTGGGGGAGTCCTTGCTTTTTTATGTGGGGTCCCCAAATTATGGACATTGAGGATCAGAGGCACTATACAGGGACAACAGGTGTCAGTCTTAGTTGACAGTGGGGCTACCCACAACTTCATAGATGCCCAGTTGGTTCAAAGGAGGGGCCTCACCACGACCGAGTTTGAGGGCTTTTCAGTCCTGGTACCAGGTGACCGTACCATGCAGTGGACTCAGTATGTGCCCGCTTTGATAGTAGTTATGGAAAACTACTCTAAGACAAACCATTTCTTTGTGGTCGATGTGTTGGACAACAACGTGGTGATGGGTGTCCAATGGCTGTACTCCCTTGGGCGAGTCACTACTGATTGGAAGAAAATGGAGATGGAGTTTACTGGGCCGGATGGCAAATCAATGGTCCTTAGAGGCATGCATTCATATCCACCCCAAATAATCTCAACAGATAGGATGGAGGCAGATCTGCAACATGGGGACATAGCATGGGCAGTGGAGCTGAGGGTTTCAGAGGTTGGAGGACAGGTCCAGCCACCACCTCCAGACATACAGGCCTTGTTGGACAGGTACGCAGTGGTGTTTGGGGATATTCCACTAGGGCAGCCACCAGATAGGGGATTCGAGCACACCATTGAGCTGGAGTCAGGTGTGCAAGCGGTGATCACTACCCCTTATAGGCATCCTAAGGCCTATAAGGATGAGATTGAGAGGGCCATCAAAGAGCTGTTGGCATTGGGCCATATCAGGCCAAGTTCCAGTCCTTTTGCTTCTTCAGTATTGTTGGTGAAGAAGAAGGATGGAACCTTGCGCATGTGCATTGACTACCGAGCCCTCAACAGGAAGACACTAAAGAACCAGTACCCCATCCCTCGCATCGATGAGTTGATGGATGAGCTTAGAGGAGCCAAGTACTTCTCTAAGATAGATCTACATTCGGGGTACCACCATATCAGGGTGAGGGATTAGGACATCCCCAAGACAACTTTTCGATGCCATTATGGGCACTTTGAGTTCTTGGTCATGCCATTTGGGTTGACCAACGCCCTGGCTACTTTTCAGTCATGTATGAACCATGTGTTCTGGAGGTAGTTGAGGAGATTTGTGCTGGTTTTCTTCGACAATATCTTGATTTACAACAGGACTTGGGAGGAGCATCTCCAGCACTTGGAGGAGCTGTTGTGTATTTTGGAGGAACAATAGTTTTATGCCAAATTGTCCAAGTGTGAGTTTGGCCTGACAGAGATGCTCTACTTAGGGCATATCATTAGTGCAGATGGGGTGAAGGTCCATGAGGAGAAGATACGAGCTATCCGTGATTGGACAGCGCCGAGAGATGTGATAGTGTTGAGGGGCTTCTTGGGCATCTGCACATATTTCCAAAAGTTCGTCAAGGGGTTTTCGCGGTTGGCATCTCCCCTGATAGATTTAACCAAGAGAGGGGCTTTCGCATGGACAGATGGGGCATAGACAGCTTTTGATCACCTCAAGGAGGTGATGAGTAGTTGTCCAATTCTAGCACTTTTGGACTTCTCCCAACCCTTCACCATGGAGTGCGATGCATCCGGGGAGGGAGTCGAAGCAAAACTATCTCAGGATGGGCACCCCATTGCTTTCGAGAGTCAGAAGATCTTACTCCATGAGCGGTCATATTATATATATGACAAAGAGATGTTGGCCATCATGCATGCATTGGCCGAGTTCCGACAGTATTTGGTAGGTAATGGGTTTCGGGTGAAGACTGATCACAATAGTCTTCGTCACTTCATGGGGCAACAGGGCCTTAACGACAGACAACAGAGATGGGTCAGCAAGGTGCAGGTCTATGACTTCGACATAGAGTATGTGCAGGGAAAGCACAATGTGGTGGCTGATGCTCTATCTCGGAGATCCATAGGCCTATCACTCATGAGCATCTGCCATGATTGGAAGGCCCAGTTATTAGTGGAGTATTCCAAGGACAAGAGGTCATGCGAGATTCTGGAGGATTCCCACGCAGATGAGCACTAGCAGGTGATGGATGAGGTCATCTACTACAAGGGGCACATATTTCTGGTGCCCAACTTGCAGTTGAGGGAGAGAGTGCTCCAGGTAGCACATGACTCGCCATTGTCAGGGCACCAGGGGTTCAGGAAAACATACATGGTAGTCAGGGAGCGCTTCACATGGAAGGGCCTCAAGGGGGACATGTTGAAGCACGTACAGGAGTGTGAGGCATGTTAGAGGAACAAAGGGGAGTTGATTCATCCTACAGGATTATTACAGTCGCTTCCCATCCCCGAGGGGAAATGGGAAAGTATCTCCATGGATTTCATCACGGGGCTCCCCACAGTATAGGGCAAGGACTGCATTTACGTAGTGGTCGACCGGTTGACCAAGTATGCCCACTTTTTCGCCATCCCTACCAAATATTCAGCTTCACAGGTTGCAAAGTTGTTCTTTAGGGAGATCTTCAAGTTACTCGGGCTTTCTAAGAACATCGCGAGTGACAAGGATAGTAGGTTTATGGGAGGCTTCCGCAGGAGCTTTTCAGGTTGGTTGGTACCGAGCTCACCTCTAGCACAAGTTACCATCCCCAGACAAATGGCCAGACCGAGTGAGTTAATCAGTGGTTGGACGGGTACCCGAGGAACCACGTGACTGAGCAACAGAGGGCTTGGATCTGTTGGCTACATTTGGGCGAGTATTGCTACAACACCACCCACCACATGTCCATCGGTATGACTCCTTTTCGTGCCTTGTATGGTTATGATGCATTATCTTTTGCTGATGTTGTTTTTGGAGACAACCGGGCCCCAAAGGCCAAAGATTGGATCTAAGAGAGCCAAGACATCCTCAAGGCTCTCAAGGATAACTTAGTGACAGTGCAGAACTGGTAGAAGGTGTACGCAGATCGACATCGGACCGAGAGACATTTCGAGGAGGGGGATTTGGTGTACCTCCGGTTACAGCCGTACAAGTAGTCCACGTTGAAGCAAAAGGGGGTCGAGAAGCTACAACCCCGTTTTTATGGGCCATACAAGGTGGTTAGGTGAGTTGGGGAGGTGGCCTATGAGCTGGAGTTGCCTCCGGGGAGCAAGATTCACAATATATTCCATGTCTCATGCCTTAAAAAGGTGTTGGGACAACAAGTGGCAGCGACAGTAGAGTTACCCCCATTGGATGATGAGGGCCACTTGGTTTTGGAGCCTAAGGCAATTTTGGAGAGGAGGGAGAGGAAGTTGAGGAGCAGGAGCTGCAAGACCATTAGGGAGTTCTTGGTACATTGGAAGAACTTGTCGGATGAGGATGCGGAGGGTGAGCACATTTTGGAGCACCCAACTCTGACATTGCTTGAGGGCAAGCAACATTTGGGAGGGGAGGGCTGTCATGTCCCTTCCTAAAAGCATTTGTAACAGGCTTGTCTCTACACAATTTTGCACAATTTTGCCAAGGAAAAAGACCTAAGCAGTTTCGACTTAGGGGCTTAGGAGAAAATACAACCAGATTAGTTTGCTAGTGGAAGGTGGGGGCCACCCACGTGGGAATGCGTACTAGCCAATTCAAATTGCTTGGAGGGAATTCATATAGTTGTTGGAGGGACCCACATGAGGCAAAGGAAGGCCCACGAAGTCATAAGGAGGAGGAGCCTCTCACTTGGGCATTCATTCATCTTGCATATCAAATTTTACTTGACTGTTTGATCGAGCTGCTTAGCCGAGTCAACTAGCCGTTCAGCCACGAATCTCTCACGCTGGAGATTCAACCTTACCTTCGAGGGACTACGAGTGCCATCTTAGGAAGGCAGTTCCATAGCATCTTGAGGAGTTCCGGGAAGTATCTGCAGCACATCCATTCAACGATCACCAGGAAGTGCGTATTTTTGGGCCAGTAGTAGAGGAAAGAGTTACCTTGGGCCAGCCATTAGCCAAAGAAACTAGGGAATTTGAAGGTCATCATTGGGTTAGCATTCAAGAGGACTTTTGTAGCAGGAGAGGACAACAAACAGGCAGTGCGAATTCCAGTCTTGGAGGACAGCGCAGGGAGCCAGTGCAGGCAACACGTGGGTCTTGAGGGGAAGAGCTATAGGCTGGAATCACAACTGAGAAGGAAGGAGATTCATAGGAGGGTTCATCTCAATGATTTGAGGCAGTTTCTAGGAGGTTTTACAGCTTCTTCCAGCAGGTCGACTTTTGCAGTTGCTGCTGAGGTTGGGCCCCTTGGGGGTCGAATTTCAGAAGTGTGAACCAGACCAAACCCTTCCTGGGTTTTGGTGGGTTTTGGCCAAGGAGCAAGGAGTTGAAATATTATAATTTTCTGAGCACGGGAAGCATTGATTCCAACCATTCAATTCTAGCAGCCAGTGCAGTTTCTGGGCAGTGCAAATCAGTTTTGGTGCAACAGTTGGGCAGCGTTCAGATCAACGTTTTCTCACCTGGGTTTTGTCACGCTTGTCCTTAGAGACAAGCCCAGGTGCACCATTCTATTTTATCATTGTATTTTCCCTTGAAGAATTTATAAAATGGCTTAGCAATTCTCTATTTCCATCGTTTTCATGGGTGCTTGATGTGTATTTCGTTTTTCTGATTGCTAGACTATTTTCTTGCTTTGTTTATCACTAATTTCCTGTTCAGGAACATTACATAGACTATGATGAGACTTTTGCCCCAGTAGCATAGTATTCATCCATCAGGACTATTTTGGCACTTACAACAAAGATGGGGTGTAAGATCCACCAGATGGACATGAAGACAGTATTCCTCAATGAAATGGTTGAGGAGGAGATTTATATGGAGTATCCAGAGGGTTTTGAGCCGTTCAATGGAGACACACGTGTGCAGGATGAAGAGAGCTCTTTATGGGCTCAAGCAGGCTCCGAGAGCATGGTACACTCGTATTGGCAACTACCTTCGAGGATTGGTCTTCACTGAGAGTGAGGCAGATGCCAACCTGTACTACATCATGGTTGGAGGGTTTCTGCTCATTCTAGTGCTCTATGTTGACAACCTTATATTGACTAGAGTAGACCACTTGATCTAGGATTGCAAGGAGGACCTTGCACGCAGGGTTGGAATTTGGATTTCTCTTTACTCGTCATACAATTTTTTTTTTACGTTTTGGGTTCTTATGCTTCCCGTCAAGAAACGTTATGTTTAAAATTTCACCCTTCCAGAGTGATGTTCTCATAATAAATTAACCATTCACCAATAAAGGATTGATTAAAAAATTACCCTCTAATAACATAATTATGTTAAAATATTTCACATAGTTATCATAAGGAAGAAAACAAAATGACCATAACACACAAATGACTTATTTGGTTTGAAATTGCATAGAACACTTACAATAAAATCTTTAGGATCTAAAATCAAATGTTCTTGACTCAACATGCCATAGAATTTGTATATATAAAATATCACTAAGGAGATTTTATGGGACATAAGATGACCAACATAGTAAATCAATTGAATGTTAACAATAAAAACTCAAAAGTATATTAATTAATATGGTTTATGTTATGATTTACATAATCTAATATATATTATTGGATCTAAAGATAAAGTACATTTTTGTGGATCATGGGATATACACTAATATTAACAAGATTGAATGCATAGTATTTGAACCTTTTAAAAATTAAAAGGCTAATCTTATAATAATGGACATTGTGGTCTTAATAGGATGTTATAGGATTGTGTTATGATTTCCTTCTTTATTATTACATTCTCAAAGAGAAAAAACTTACAAGTATTAAATATAGTAAAAGCATCTTCTATTTATCACCAAAATTTAAGAAAAATTATATATATAACATTGAATAAAATCATAACAAATTCATTTTAAAAGATCTGTGTGATATCTAACTACATTTTTTAGAAAAAAAGAATTTGACTGAAAATTGAAAAATATTTTTCACCTTAATCTATTATTCAAAAACTATACCTTTTAAGATTTATCAACTAAAAACTAAATATATTTAAATTATAATATTTTGACATACCATTGTGAAATTTTCAATAAAAATTATATTTATTTTGCTTATTGAAAATATATAATCAATTGATGATTATCCATTCCTATCTTTAAACTCTCGTTTAAAATCAATCATATGAAAAAAAATGTGATGATTATCCATTCCTATCTTTAAACTCTCATTTAAAATCAATCATATAAAAAAATTTGTGAAATATTAGTTATATAATAAGGTTAAGAAAGACTCGAGTATTCAAAATATTGGAATGTAAAGTGCGTCAGCGAAAACAACAAAATAATAAGAATCTCATTCCTTTTAAGATGGATTTTAAGATCTTGAACTTCATATCGTGGAAGTTTTCAAAACAGATAAGAAAACGTTAAAGAAAATGAAAAAAATTCATCATGAATATTTAAGTAAAAAATATTGACAGTAGGAAAGTAAAAGGAAAAAAAATGGAGTTGTTTAACAAGGCAGAGGAATTGCCTGGGCAAAAGTGGCCGGAATCCGTGCAAAAAAAAATTATAAAATCTTGTAGAGGCAGTGTTTGAATCGTGTTTTTATAATGGAAATGGATTCAACACCATAAAAAATGTCTAACACACCTAAAATTTTGAAGTTGAACAACTGTAACTTGGATTTACAAAAACAAGATCAAAAGCGATTTCGGCGAGGTATTCATTGCAGATATTTGCAATGATAGAAACACAAAGATTCATGCTGCAGAGGATGCCTCTTATCCCTTCTTCGTTGATGAAAGAATCTTCTAAATCGTCCTTGCCTGTGTTGATATTCTATTGCTATGAACTAGCTATATCATTAGAAACAACACGCTGCACACTGTTAATTTCGGACCTGGATGCAAAAAGTTGTTCTTCGTCTATCTTGAATGGAAGTAGGAAATCTATGATTGTAGCCATAGTTCTAAACACTGGTCTTGCTAACCCGTTACTGGTCTAACCGCCCAGTTAGCAAGCCCATTGGTCAAAACCGGCCAAAAACCCGGTTCATTAGCCCATTTCGCCAATTTTTACCCTAAACCGGTGCTAACCGGCCGGTTTAGGACGGAACTAGCCAGTTTTGTATCAAACCCGCTGGTTTCGTCCTAAACCAGCTGGTTAGAGGCACGCCCACTGTAAACTCCAAAAAGCGTATTGTTGACTGTGTTTTAGGGGTTTTGGGGGAAACTAAGAGTGTTTTCCCTCCAAAAACACCTCCAAGCCTTTAAGAGGCCCCTTTTAGTCTCATTTGTCTAACACCACTGATTTGGAGTGTTTGTGAGTGTTTGTGAGTTTGTTTGTGAGCTTGGAGAGTGTTGAGTTTTTGCTGAAGTAGTCATCTTGGAGTTGGAGTTTGAGCTATTTTGGAGATAGTGTGTAGCTGTCAGTGGAGTTGCCATCTTCAAGAGGAGGCTAAGGAAGCTAGTTTGCATTTCCAAGTAAGGATTTGCACTTGAAAATTCCTCATTTCACTGCTATCCATGAATTAATTTTTTTTATGTGTTATAAATTTATAAACTTCTCACTTCTATGATCTATCATCTATGCTATGAACTCTCTAGCTCTATGCTATCAAATTTTGTAGCTTGCATGTGCATTTGTTTTCCTACATTTATTTTTGGTTTTCCATGTTGCTTAGCTGCATTTTTTTTTTTTAAATGGCAGATTTCTTTGCAAGCTGTTATTATTTCAAGCAAACATGGCTCCAAAAGGAAAGGACAGTGCATGGGCTCATTGTGATGTAATTGATGGAAAAATGATATGCAAATTATGCCATAAATCTATTGGAGGTGGGGGTATTCTTAGGTTGAAACAACACTTGGCTGGGATAAGAGGCCAAGTAAAGCCATGTGATGCACCAAATGCACTATTAGGTCCTATTAGGGCAGAATACATTTCCAAGCTTGAAAAATTTTATGAGGATAAGGCTAGGGAGAAGGCCATCCAAGATGACATTGCAAGGAAGAGGGAATTATTAGAAGCCATGAAAGAAAGTGGGTTTGATGATTATGAGATTCAAGACTCCTCTTCTATCCCTTCCACCAATGACCCCTTTCACTATGTTCATCCTTCTTTTGGCCAACCATCAAAAGGAACAAAGAGAACAAACATCCAAAGTTATTTCTCATCTTTTACCAACATTGCCTCTTCTAATCCCACTTCCTCCCAGCCAAGTTCTCAACCCACTTTGGATCAACATTGGAAAAGACAATGCAAAGAAACTTCTCATCAATACATTGCTAGATGGTGGTATGGTTCAGATATCCCATTTAATGCTGCTCGCTCACCTTATTACCAAGCTATGTGGGACTCTATTATAGCTGCAGGAAAGGGCTTCAAAGGGCCTAGTATGCATGACTTGAGGGACGCTCTTTTGCAAAAAGAGATATCTTCCATTGATGAGTATTTGGTTGAGTTTAAAGATTCATGGCTCAAAACAGATTGTTCCATCATGTCAGATGGATAGACCGATGGAAAGAACCACACTATCATTAATTTCCTTGTTTCTTACCCTCAAGGAACCATGTTTTTGAAATCAGTTGATGCATCTAATCAGGTAAATGATGCAGCCCTTCTATTTGAGCTTTTGGATAACATTATTCAGGAAGTTGGAGAGCAGCATGTTGTGCAGGTCATCACTGATAATGCCTCAAACTGTGTTTTTGCTGGAAAGATGCTTGAGACCAAATATAAGACCATATTTTGGACTCCATGTGCTGCACATTGCATAGACCTCATGCTTGAGGATATAGGCAAAGTGGAGTAGGTAAAAAACACTGTAGAGCATGCCAAGTGCATTACAAAATACATTTAGAACCACTCATGGGTATTGAGCCTAATGATGAAACGCACTGGGGGCAAAGATCTTGTTAGGCCTGCAATTACGAGATTTGCAACTCACTTTCTCACGTTGCAATGTTTCAATGGTCAACATAAAAACTTGCAGAAAATGTTTTCCTCTGAAGAATGGTTTGAATCTCGGTGGGCTCGTAGACCAGATGGAAAAGACACCAAAAAGAAAGTGTTAGACACTTATTTTAGGAAAAAGTCTCTAGAGCTTGTGAAAATTACCGAGCCCCTTGTTAAGGTGCTAAGGTTGGTGGATGGGGAAAGATTGGCCATGGGCTTCATTTATGAGGCTATGGATCAGGCAAAGGAGTAGATACGAGCAGCTTACAAGGACAGGTTAGCTAAATATGGCCGTATATGGGAGATCATTGATAACAGATGGAACAATCAACTCCATCATCCTATACATGCAGCTAGGTAAACCCAAAGTATCACTATAAAAATCGGCTAGGAGATCTGCATGATGGGGAGGTCAGAGATGGATTGATTGATTGCTTGGAGCGCATGGTCCCTAGCCATGCAGACTAGTTGGAAATACATAGACAGCTTACTGTTTTCAATATGGTAGGTGGTACTTTTGGCAAAAACTTGGCAAAGATGGCAAGAGATGTGGACCAACCAGGTAAGCAATTCCAATTTCCAATTTGTTTTTCTTTTCAAGTTAAAATTGTTTACGTTGTTTACAATTCAAATTATAAACTAAGTTACTAATTAATGTCTTTTTCTTTACAGCACATTGGTGGGAGTCATTTGGTGGCCAGTGTCCTCAATTGCAAAGGTTTGCAATTAGAGTCCTCAGTCAAACTTGCAGTGCTTCAGGTTGTGAGGGCAATTGGTCTGTTTTTGAGCGCATACACATGAAGAAGAGAAACCGTTTGGAACAAAAACGGTTAAATGATCTTGTTTTCATGCAATACAACCTTCGACTGAGGAGGAACCAAATGATGAGCAAAACACCTGATCTAGATCCCATTGTGTTGGACGATATTGATCCAACATCAGAATGGGTGGAGGAGACTGAAGATCCTGTGTTTGAGGCTGATTTTGATATCGACATGGCTTTAGCGGGGGATGAAGCAGATTATGTGGTGGCATCAAAACCAGGATCAGTGGCGGCATCAAGGAAAGGCAAAGAACCAATGGAAGGCACTAGTCGTGCAGGTCGACAAACTCGTGCTTCCATTAGGTCCACTTCTATTGTCATTGGTGGCATTGATACTGAGGTTGCAGATCAGGCTGAGGCATCCTCAGACTCTGAACCAGAGGATGTCTATGTAGCTCTTGATGATGATCCTGTGTCTAGTAGTGGTGATGAACTTGATTGATCATGTGTACACCGTAGACTTGTAGTAGGACTGTAGGCCAATGGCCTCATAGCTTGCAACATTGTTTTTGGACTTTATAGGCCATTTAGAGCCTCATTTCTTATGTATTTTGCTATTTTGTCGATGATATGTATTGCACTCGGTGCCATTTTGATATATTCACCTTTACATGGTATATAAATGAGCAAACTTTGCATATTTTGTCTCTATTGGCTTGGAATCATGGTTTTACATCTTAAAAAAAGTTTTGTTTCATTAAAAATTAATTATTTAATGTATTTTTATAAAACCGGTTCGTTTAGACCAAACTAAATCTGGTCGGTAAACCAGTTCATTAAGTGGACCGGTCCGGTCACCGGTTTTAGTTTTAAAAACATTGATTGTAGCTAGTTCCAACTTTGCAGCTATTCTTTCCTCCAGCTGAGCACGACACTCTAAGCTCGTGGTCCAAGCGAGAGAATAATGAAGAATCACAAATAAGAAGCTCACAGGAAGAACATCATTGTCTGGGGGAAGAAGCCTGACGATGGAATCGATAACGCCTCTCTTTTCAAATCTTGAAAACACGTGAATTTCTTCGCAATCCAAAGAGTTATCATGAAAATTGCGTCTGTAATCGTTGGCCCTCAAAATGTCAACGATCCAATGATCTACTTAAAAAATATCACTCGACCAATGAGTTTCTCCGGCATTTCCCGCCTTCGAATACAGGCAATTATCTATCCAAAATAATCAAACAATAGTGTCAACAGATCATTTATCCACTAGTTCTCACAACTTTCCACAGAATTGCCTTCGTTTCGCTGATATCTTGTTCCAAAAAGGCCCTTTAGTACCCTCATAGAAATAGCCTCAACGCGGCTACTTACAATAAGCATTTCTTCAGCCGAAGGATGAATATTTTTACAGTTTCAGAGAACTTCAATCGCGTCTTCTTGGTTTTTCAATATTACTTAGTTGAAATAAAATTCAATTTTCTTGCAAATATTACCTTTACAATACTCTTCCGTCATCTCTAAAAACTCTGTCGTGCATATGAAAGTCACAATGTTGAAATGATTCATGAGAATTGAGGAACCGTAGCAGTAAGTTGCTATCATTTCAAAAATTTATGCCCCTCCAGCGAAGGTTTGTGGGAGATAAATCTCGTTCGCTTCAGAAAACCACTTCTGGAAACCAATGGAAACTAGTCATTCAAAGCAACCGAAAAAGATCAGGATTTTAAATTGTATGTTTCCAAAATGAAATTCAATCAAATTTGAGATGAAAATCACCTTGTGAAGCTTGAAACTGTGGCCTTTAATGTACACTGTAATAGTTGTTGGACACCCTGTGGTTTCAACCCATGACCAGACGCTTCATCGCAGAATCTCTTGACTAGCCGTGTATACGATGGCATTACGATCGCTTTCGAGTAAAATGTAGGGGCCATCTTTGGGGAAAGCTAGATTCATGCCATTGTCACCTGTGTTATTCATCGCATCCCTGAAAGGGTTTGATGAACAACGACTTCTTCATGATCTTCATATATGGTATCCACAACACCAACTCGCCAGCGGATGCTCTCTTCTGTCCTCCCATCATGATCAGAAACACTGCCGTAAAAATCCTCAGGGCAGATAATCAGATCGTCCATGTCAACTTATGCCAACAAATCTTTTAAAAACCTACCAAATATTGGAAAAGCGTGGCAGGGGCTTTCACATTTTCTGCCTTGGAAAGGTGCAATTCCATTCGAGGCAAAAATATTATAATCTTATTTTGCTTTGAATGCAGCAGCATAGCAATTTCGAAGCTTATTCTGGTCGGTTGTGATTGCATGTGGGTTGCATCAGGATTGACATGGAAAAGGGCGTTAAATGAATGAATTGTGCTACTCCCTCACACATCTCATTGTCTTGTATTAATGTAATTTGTACGCCTATTAAATGTCATATTGCTCCCCTGTGATAATTTTGTTTTATTTGTTTAGACTCGGTCCCTCCTCCTGACCATTTTATTTGTAGGAGGAGCTAGGTTAACCAGATTTACAAGGTATCTGATATTTTTATGTAGGCCGACAGGGTGGGTGGGTGAATATCCAGGTAACTGTTGATGTTCGTGACATGTCTAGTCTACTGCCTTCACTGAAGTTTGCAACTACGACTATATATATTGGAAATTTCCTGATATTAATGACGTTTTTAGGAAAATATAGACAATCAATAATACGTTTTGGGTAGCTCCAAACACATCAGTGAAAACGGCCATTAAAGAATTTTGAACATCAAATACGGGGAAAATGCCTTATGACGGGCATTTTTCCCGTCAAATTCCATGTCAGAGATCCACCTTCAAATACCATTCAAAAGTGCATAAAAGTCAGAATGTTCTAGAAACTTTTGAAGTTAAGAGCAGAATATGATAAATTTTAAGAAGTTTTGTTTTTTACATTAGAAGTTTTGTTTTTTACATCAAATGCTTTGATTCTTTACAAAGGGAGTTAGTTCGTTCTGGAGATTCTTTGGTGCTTGTTATTGTAAACAATCAAACCATACTAATCAATTTTAAAGCATCTTAAAATTTAAATTGATCTTTTATTTGGATTAACATTTGAAACCTTATACTCATTTAAAATTGATATTTCATTCGGATTAACATTTAAAATCTAGATTGATTTATTTATTGTTATAAACATAATTATAAATATAAATAATATTAAATTATTTACTTAAAAGCTAAGAAGTAGGTACCTTTTTAACTCGTGACCCATCAATGCTATAAAGTAAATTATTGCAATGATTATTGCATAATCATATTTATTTATTTTATCAATCAATACTATTTTTATCATATAATTTTGTTTAACATATACAATAAGGACTTATTTTTATCATACAATTTTGTTTAACATATACAATAAGGACGGTTGTTAAAGTGGTTATTTATTTTATCAATCAATACTATTTTTATCATACAATTTTGTTTAACATATACAATAAGGACTGTTGTTAAAGTGGTTATTTATTTCATCAATCAATAGTATTTTTATTATACAATTTTGTTTAACATATACAAAAGGACTGTTGTTAAAGTGGTTATAGTGTTGTCTTTGTCATCCTTCATCATTCTTAATGGGATTTGCTACGACTCTTGGCATTTTTTATTAACTTGTCAACTTTATCTGTCTTTTCTATTAGTTTATTAATTTTTTCGATTAACATTTTTTTGTCCTTGCGCTACTATAAAATTATGGATGGAAGGCAAGTAGAAGTACATTTGCGCTACTATAAAATTATGGATGGAAGGCAAGTAGAAGTACATAAGCTAGATGATGAAACCACAATAACATACAACGCAGATTCAGACCATGATGATACACCACAAAAATCATCACTAGCTTCAATCTTATGTGTTTAGCCAAATAGAAATGAAGACAACAACCTCAAGGAAAGATAATTACTCCAAATGACCAATTAGAACCATTGATTACAAAATATGTTCCACCACATCTTAGAATGGAAAGGATCCAATCTTTAAGGAAAAAGAAAACAACTCTAAAAATCCACCAACAACAATGACATGGCAACCACAACCTAAGACCCTAAGGCTTAAAGGGGTCATCAAAGGTAGAAATGTCACAATGCTCGTAGATTTTGACAGTATTCACAATTGTATAGACATTGGTGTTGCTAAACAACTAAACCTTTTGTGTATCCCACCAAGAATCTCATCGTGATGGTTGCTAATGGAAAAATGTTCGAAGAAGTAGTAGAAAATGTCACAGGGTAGCAATTCAAATACGAGAGATGTAACTATGAACAAAACTCTTCACTCTACTGCTTGAAGAGATGGATATAGTGCTAGGTGTGGAATGGTTGATGCAATTGGGAAGTTATACTACAAACCTTGAAGAACAGTTCATGGAGTTTAATTGGTAAGGACAACACTATAAACTATATGGTGTTAAAACTTCCCCTCTCAAAAAGATACAAACAATACACATGAACCTCACCAACACTCAAAGTGTGAACAAAGTCAAACCCATAGACACATATAAACTTCATTTCACCATGGAGACATGCCAAACTAGAGAAAATTATGTCTTTTATGCTTTTAGGAAAAAGCGTTCCTTGACAAAGCGACAATGTTATTGAATCGAAAGGCTCATTCTACAGCCCAGTGTGAGAGTGATGTATAATTTTATTTGTTCTCAATGTGGAGTTGACACGTATCCCTTAAAAAAAAACAAATAATGTAGACTATAATTAAAAAAGAATATATATATATATATATAGAGAGTTTTACTAAGTATTATAAAACGTAGTCTCACTCTAATTGTGCTTGCTTTATTGGTTCTTGATATTACAACCCAATACAAAGGAGAAATGGTAAAAATATTTTACTCTCTCTCAGAGATATAAATAAAATATTTCCATGTCCATATGAAATAAGATAATTTTATATCAACTTTTAAAACTCTGTTAAAGTAACTAAAAAAAAAAAAATTGATATTATTTATATTTTTATATTTCAATTGGATACGTAAATAAATCATTTTAATATCCATATTAACTAATTTAGTTTGTACCATAAATTTAATGTGGATAATGTAATTTATAAATAAAATATCAGAAAGTTCATGTTAACTAAATTATTTCATGGGTACATATTTAAACATTTGTCCTAAAGATCCATCACTTAAATGTATTGATTAATATTAGTATTATTTGAGATTGGTTAGTGTTTAATAATATTGAATTATCATAACATCAATTCATATATATATATTCCAACGGTTTGTCTTTTTTACTTTTGACCTAGTTCTTTAGTTCTTTGACTCCTTCCTCTTTTTATATCTATGTTGGATCAAATTATCTTCATCTAATTGTCCTGATGATGAACCGTATTAGTTGGTTTGAAACGCATCTTTGACAATTGATACATTTATGTGATGGATTTGGAAGATAGATGTTTAAATAATTCTACTCACAAAAGCCTTCATTCAGATAATTTAAATATTATATTAGCGTTTAAAATAATAATAATAATAATAAAATATTTATATATTGTATAAAGTAATTGAAGAATTAAATTCTTATTGTTATAGCATTTCAAGTATCATTCTTACATTTTGACCCTTTTATTAAGGGTTAATTTTGAATTGAGCAAATATTTGTTGGAATTGCATATTTAAGCTATTTTATTCCATGTATTCAAGGGATTTTCAAAAGGTTGAATCCATTTATGCATTCAAAAATGCAACTTAAAAAATGAAAAAAATAAATAAATATATATATATATATATATATATATATATATAAAGAAAGAAATTATTTTAACGTCCACGAGGCTAAAGATAGCCTATGAGGCAAATTACTTCTTCATCTATTTGATGCATTCGACCCTTTTTCTGTGAAGCTTCAAAATAAATGCTCCCAACTTCTCGACAAACCCCTCGCTAAATAGATTATCCCAAGAGCTAGTTGCCAGCATATCTGCACAACTCTCCTGTTGTCTTTGAAGACCTCACATTCTAAATTGAATTTTTTTCTATTTTTTTTTGGTTTCCACTTTTCCGGAAGAACAAAAAATGCATACTCTTTCCTACCACACTTCTTTTGGTCTTTTCCAACGCCCTGTTTCACAACAGAGTTTATGAGAATTAGTCCTTAACTGAGCAATAAGAATTTTGGCTCTCCAAGAGATATTGGCCTCTATGTATGCTTTTGGCTGATGACTATGAGTGGGATTAAACACTTAAATATAGTATTTATTTTTTCTTCCTGGCTCATTATCCCAAGTACGCTTGAAAAACTTTTTCATAACAAAAGCTTTTATCTCTTTGCTATTTATAGGACACGTGTTCAAGCAAATACCCCATTTAATAAACCATTTGTTATTTTGTTGCATCCAAGTTTTTTCTCTCTTGCACAATCTATCATTAAATACAACCTTAGGCCATCTACCCTCTTCCATTTGCTCATTTTTTTTCACTTAACCATCATTTATCAAGTCCCTGGAGGGATGGAATCTTTGGAGGTGCAATTTTTTTAAGTTTTGCACTATAAAAAGGGTTTGCACCTCAAGCTCCTGTTAGATTTGTGGTTAAAATGGATCTATACTAGTAAACATAATTATAAATATAAATAATACTATATCAATTAATTAAAAGTCAAGGGGCATGTACCATTTCACCTTGTGACCAGTCAATGCTATAAAGTAAACCGTCACAAGGGTTATTATATCATCATTCTTATTCATTATATCAATCAATACATATTTTTGTCATACAATTCCATTTAGACATATACAATAGGGACTATTGTTACAGAGATTCTAAGTTAACTAAAAGAAAGAAATAATTAATGATTCAACTTCAACTTAGGCAAGAGCAAGTGTGCTTAAAACAATTTAAATTTGGGTAATATAAACTTTCTCAAAAGAATTTTCTAGAAGGAAAATAACAATATTGATTGAAGAAGAGGGTTGAAGTTTGGCTTACCATTGGGCCATGGGGTAGTTTCTCTTATGGATGCTTTCTTTGTAGATGTATAGAAATTTCCTTCCACTTCGAGTTGAGAGGAAAACTTCAAACTGAGATGAAAAGAACTAGTAGCTTTTAAAGAGGGTTAAATAGCATAGAATTAAATAACCTAAGTTACGCAAAAGACTTCTCTAGACGCTCATGGAGTAACAAGAAAAAAATATGAAGTGATTCCTATCAAATACAATCATGAATTTACCTAAAGAAAATTTTTAAATGCCAAAATATATAAAAACAATTCTTATCCTTTGGGCATCTCCACCATTTTCCAAACCATTTATTGCTTCAAGACATAAATATCCATTTGATCTCCTTTAGAAACTAAGAGAAAGTTATATAATGGAAAGAGGAAGTACCAAATATGAATAGTGGACAAGCTTCTCTTTATTCTCCAACAAGAAAAATGAGTTAGAGCAATCTCTTCTACAGGAGAAGAGGTGTTCTAAAACCATCATACAAATACAATGTGCTTGGTAAAACCACGTGCTAAAAACAAGTGGTCTTGTTACCAACTCCTAACCTCCCTTTATCCACATGTTATAGACCACTTTACTAGAACATACACTTGAAGTAGTTTGATTTAGTCAAACAAGTTGAGTACTCCACTAAGTGGTCAATAAAATCCCATAGATGAGGGTCAAAGGGGGTCAAACCACCAAGATCCTCATAAATGCATCAAGATGTGTCCACACATGTGAGAAATGAAAGAGATAAGTGTGCCCTCTCTCTAAATGGATCTGGATATAATCGTGTCAACTTGGTTAAACAAGTCATAAAATCTCTCTAGAAACAAGTGACAAAATAGTATGTGGAGTCTAGTTGTGTTGACACATATATATGTGACACGCTAGCTCAATAATATATCAACACGTCCCTCAAGTATAAAATGTGCTCAAGGAAGTGGGAATGCCACTTACATGTGCTAGATAGAAATATTACAATGTAGTAAATACTACATGGAGTGTTGTGAGTTGATGTGGACACCCTGATGATGCAGTGCACATGTTCTCATGGATCCCAAGGCTGTGTGCATGGATCCCAAGATATAATGCATAAACCCCAATGTGTAGTATCCCAAACTATAATAATGAATCACAACTCCAATAAGGTGTTAGCACCAAAACAAAGATAATTTTATTTAACATAGATAGCTCAGGCTAATCATACCAAATAACCTAAGTCAACCATGGTGTTATAGTCTTATCCCTTTTACATGTGTCTTTAGAATATGACATAAAATATTTACTAAGTTTCTTAGTGAGGAATAGGTAAAAGTGTTCTAATTTGTGGAAAGGAACTAGGGGAAACTTATGAAATAATGTTTAAATTCACGAAATGATGTGTTAGGCTTGTCTCTGGTACAACTAGTCCTTTTTTACTTGGAAGCTTCATTTTGTTTTTGTTGCAAACCTATGAGAGGGAGCCCTTTTTTGTTCAATTATGCTACTTTGGAACCATTCTCATCCTGTTTTTTGTTATTTTTCTTTTAATTTCTGTACGTTCTCCTTTTCTTTTGATAGACATTCAAGTTTAGTTCTTTACAAGGTGGGCCTTAAAGTAGTGCAACTTTATTTTTCTTTGTTTTTCTTTGCTCTTTATCTCTCATCCTTTTATTTTTTTATTTATTTAACTTAGGTTTGTTTGATTTTTTCTTTGAATTCTTCATTCAAACCTCTTTGGTGACATTTTGATAGATTATTCACAAGTAGGGAATGTAATTTTTATATATGGATGGGATGGAAATATAAGGTAATTTGTGAAAAGTTCCAAGTATGGAGATGATATGATTATGTTACCCACTTTAATCCCTAGTGGTACCTGGTGACCTAGGATAAGATGCATTTATTCAAGGACAATTATGTTACCCCATGGTTTGACAAGGTAAAAATATAACATTTTTACTTAGTTATAAATGATAAAGATTCATATATAATGTCATTGCACACTTACAAACGAGTCAAAATTATCAACACCATTTCAAAGCTAGGAAACAACAAATGGAATCATACTAAAATCATCATATGTAATATCTACTAGTATATATGAGATGTAGTGTGTGGGGAGCAAGGATTGATATACCATTATAAAAGAGCATAGGTGTATGATGGAATGTAGAGGAGAAGCAAGCATGGATATGAGAGGATGGAATAGGAACCTCATACAAGCAACAACATCACACCCAATAGCGTTTGTCTCTAAGGTAGTTACCTTGAAGAGGAAATACTTGGCTCCTATTCAGAGAAATGCACTCTCGTAGAAAGAGTGTATGAAAACAATTGAATGTTGGTTTTCACATACATCCAAGCTCATAGTTTTCATATCTAACTTAGGAGACATGAGCGTGAGGGTGAATCTACCACCCTTGGTAATTGTTGCCACAAAATCTAGTAGGCCTAATGCAAAGCCCCACTAGGCAAAACGAGACCTTAGGAAAACAAGAGAAAGTGTTGCCATTGTCACCTCAACAACCTTTCTACCACTCTTTAGTGGTATTTTACCACAAGGGAGGCTTCCCTAAATTACCTAAAGGGATATTCAATTAATATAGATCAAGTTGATGGATAAGAAGTCTATAAGACAGGATAAAGCACTGACAAATCCTAGAAGGCCTACATGTTCTATGTCAAAATACAAGTGCTTTATTCCTAGACCAAATAGATGGTTGTTATAAGTTAGGGTTTTGATGATTGGAAATGATAAGGTAAACGATGTCATATAACAACCAAATAAAAGCCCTCTTAATGAATAATCAACAAAAGGAAACAAGGCCTTGAGATAGACATCAAGGATTAATTTTTTTTGATGGAGTTTTATGGATGAAAACATGCATAAACAACAAATAAAGATGATGTAATTCCTAAGAAGAGGGTTTTACCATGTAACAATGCTAAATTAGTATCTTTTATATTACTTATTGATGCAACTCCTACTTTGCGAATGATGAACATCAAACCAAACTTCACATTTATGCAATATTTCACATACAAACCCTAGTCATTAACCTTAGATGTCTAGGAACAAGGTAAAAAAGGGGAAATTTAATTGATTTAGAGAGTGATTAACATAACTTATGATTAGTGACTTATTCTAAATGGGATTAATGAAGTCTTCTATGTGAAAATTTGGAGACCCAAATTTCCACTGCAACAAGTTTCTTCTATCTGATAAATAACTGAACAAATTATTTACTGTGTTCTATGATAAATATCGAAACCAATACACTGCAACGTTTACTAATTAAATTATATGCAAAAACAAGAACTGAGCAAGAAGAAATACACAACACAAGTGACACCGTTGTTTTTGGACCAATGTCCCCAGAAAAACCCAATGTGGAAAAACCGGTGCAGCAATTGAGCGTTTGTATTATTAAGCAGTAATTTCTGAATATAATCTTTGGATGCCTTACTGACTATCTAATATAGAGAATCTGACTGACAAAGAGATGAGTGAGATATACCTCACACTATCACTAGCGATCCAATACTGATCTGTCCACTGAATGGCTAGCCCCTAGCTTCTTCTGCGTAGTTTCTGCGCAATCACTGCGTTGCTCTGCATCACAGCTTCTGGGGACTGCGTCACTCCTTTCGCTGATCGATTTTCCTCAGGAACTTCGAATTTCTACCATTTCGGTCTCACACCCCAGCTTTTGGCTCTAGAACTTGACTCTCCAGCAAATTTCAAATCTCCTCTCAGGCTCTGCGCTGCCTCAGCGTGGCTCTATGTTGCCTTAGCATGGCTCTGTGTTGCCTCAGCATGGCTCTACACTGCCCAGCATGGCTCTGCGCTGCCTCTTCTGGATCTCTCTTTGCCTCCTTTGCGGTGTATCCTTGGAACAGGAAACCTTCCTCCGGAAACTATCCCTGCCCTCACTGCAAGAAATCACCTCGATCTCTTCTCGGGCAATTGTTGCACTGCTCTCTTGAGAAAATTGATCTCTCATCTCTCACCTGATGTGTCTTCCAAATGCCCGTCAAGCCTCTTCTTATAATCTTCTCGTCGAGTAACCAACGACCTAGATTAGCTTCTAATCAATGGCTCAGATCAATTTGGTTTGATCCTCATCTTCTTCTAGAAGTTACACCCCCAGTTTAATTCATACCCTTTAATTATTTTAATTTCCTAAGTTTAGACTTAGGCCTCTATTAAAAATAATTAATTATTTTAATAAAACCTTCTCCGGGTGGAATTTCCTAAAATTATTTATGGGTATTCTGTAATACATGTGTCCTAGCCTCCCTACAAATTTTGAGGCTTAGAGCACATCCGATGCTACCATAAATCAACACTCCCTCTTAGCGAAGAATGCACTCTAATAATGCAACTTGTTGAAGCATCACCCTTCTCTGTAACATCTCCCTCTGCGCTACTGATGTCTAACATCACTACCCACCAACTACTGCACAAATGTTGCATCTGTGATGCTGCTAGCCCTGCCATTGCCAACACTGCAACCCTCTCCAATTGTTGTTGTTGCTGCAACAACAATGTAAAAACATCCAAAATATTGAACCAAAGGTGTTCAGCGTGATGCATCTGTTGCTAGAGTTCTGATTGCTTTTAGTCTCTACGTTGTCACTAAAGCCACTGCAATGTTGTTGACTCTACTCTGTGCCAACTACATCGCTTCCAACACTAGCTCTGCGTTGTTCAGACTCTGACGCTCCTAGCCACTACAACTGTCACTCTGATGCTCCTCTGCACCAACCAACCCGGTCCATCCTGCTACTTTTGATATTGGCTCCCATAGCAAGGTATTGATCCAAAAGGTGGACTCCTCAATGATCCTACCCATCTGTAGTTCTTTCAAACTACAATACTAGATCACCCCACCTCTTCCTTGGAGGTATATGGGAAATCATGGTGAACTCATCCTTCTCGATTTTTGTGGTTGCAGCCTGCAAATCATGTTTCTCGTCCTTGTTCTTCTTCTTGCGAGGACACTGCATAGTGTAGTGACCAAATTCACCACACCGAAAACGTTTGACCTTTGACACGTCATTCTTCTTCTTTCATTGCTTTTGCATGCTTCTAATTCCCCTTTGATGCAAGCGCTAAATTCTCTTCCTCCTCCTTGGGCTTCATCCCACTGTTGTTGTTTCCATCAAGTTTGCACTTGACTAAGTCTCGCCTCATCTCTTCCTGCTAAAGAGCGGCCCACATCCCTTCTGATCTAGGGTTACCCCCGCTTTACACCCATAGTATGCATTAACATGCATCCACACTTCTGTCCCAGGTATTTAACTCTGCAATGGAGTCAAATCTTCAACCATACATGGTTAAGGGCCTTTTTTCCATAGTTCCTTTGTTATCAGAACCAATCACCCCGCCTTAAACCTCCTATCGGGACTATATCAACCCTCGAGCCTTTGTATAAGACTTTGATTAAGGTCTTTTCATTAATCCTTCTTATCAGAACTTAAGAAACCCTTCAGAACCTTTATATAACCCATAATTCACATATATATAACCATCCCCCTTTAAACATTGGTTACGTATGGGTTTAACATATGAATACACTATCGACGCTCTTTTCCCTTATAACTCTTTTACAAAGGAAAATACGCACAAACCATACCTTCTGCCTTTGTACGGTTTCTGCACGGTTCCCGATGCTACACCTTTATTGCAATCGCTATCGGCTATCGGGACTTTTGTAGGCCACATTACATATGTGCCTCATCACCCCTTCCCCTCCGATATGCGACTATCGGAAGTGTTTCAACACTTTAACATAATACGAAGGGAATACATGGAATTTCTGCTCCGAACACATATAGCGGACTTCAAACTCATTAGACCCACGACTATATTTATCGTCGGGTCCGTATCTTATCGCTCCACTGCGCTGCTCTGACCTCCGCCTTCTTTGATCGTCGATTTATCGCTATCGGCGTATCGGCATTCCATTGTACCGCACCTTGACTGCTTCAAAGCGCTAATATGCAATTTAACCACTCTCTATAATAATTCAAGTCCGGAACTCAATTCTGACTGTGTTTTGTGTCGTTTCTTAGTGTAAACTGGGTTTTACACTTGCGGGACTTAATATTTATAAATAATTCCTCTGATGCGATATTTCGCCTTCCTCTTCAGTGATATCATCTAGACCGTTGATCTTTCAGATCAAACGGCTCCTGTGCATGCCTCTTCACTTCATTGTTCATCCCTTTTACTTGATTTTTCCGCGATTTCTTCAATTTTACTTCTGTGGTTTGGTTCTTCTGAAGGTTCTCGTCCTCTGCTATTTCGCTTTGCTCTCTCCCTCCTGGCTTAACTTCGCATGCCCTTTGATCACTGTCCTCTTGATCCTTCGAATGGATTCAATGATCCATTGCAAATCTCTGTATCATTTTCTCCCTCTGCGTGCTCTGCAGAACTCTGCCTGCAACCCCTGTTACAGAACCTATGAGTTCAAATACAATTCAACACTCGAAACACGCATTCCCACTTGAAATTGGGTTGATTGTATTAATAAACATCAACAATGATTACAGAATGAGACCTTTGTCTCACACAGGCTTGTTCTTCACTATTGTGGCCTCTCTTTTTTTACTTTCCCCGTAGGCTTACATATATGCCAGACAGTTCCGTTGAATTGATCCTGGTTCGACTCCTAAATCTATTGAACTGCCTCCTAAATCCTCTCGGTCCTCTATGTCCACTTCTAGGTTCAATTAATTCCTAAAGTCTCTCCTTAGTTCCTCGAATCATGGAACTGTTTAAGAGTTATATTTGATTTTGAACTCTTTTGTCATTACTCCCACTCATGTCCTCCTTATTCGAGAGCATTTACAAGATATCTCACACTATCTGATTTATTCCTATTCTATGCACTTAAAAGCCTAAATTACATCAATTTATCACTTAGGAATCCAACTTCCTAAAAATACATGACCCCCTATGTCTACTTAATTACAATGGTTTTTCTCTTGGGTGAATGCTCCTACATCAGACTCCCAAAGTAGAAAATATTCATGATCTCCTGATCATGTGTCTTCTGGTCTTGGTCTTCCTGGATCCCACACTTTGTTTTGTAACTGTCCACATGCTTTGTTCCCTTGTTGTTGTACTTCTGTTGTCTTTTGCTCCATCTTTTTCTTCTTGTCAATCAGATCCAAGTTCTGATTGATCTTTCTTCTTGTTGCTACCATTTTCTTCCATTTGGACTGTTTCATCATCAGCTCCCACATTTCTTCAATCTCTGTCTCTAGTACATCTTTGGACTGGTTCATATTCTTCTTCATATGTCTGCCTCCTTCTCTTTGCTTCAGGTTGTTGTTGTTGTCCACTAGTTCTTCAATCTGTAATTGGTTACTTTCTCTTTGTAGCTGTTGGTTTACTTTTTCTTTTTATTTTGCTCTTGTTCCAACTTTTTCTTTGTTTACTCCAACTTTTGCCTTGTTTGCTATGCTGACTCTTGTTGTGTCTCCTATGCTCACTGCCTCCCTATCATCCTTACCCTCTTTCATGACTAAATCATGACTGTTTAGCACTCTCTCCAGCAATTTAACTTCTTTGTTCCATGGATTGAATTCTTCCACAAAATCTCCTTCTTTCATCTTTAAGTGGCTTAGCTGTGCCAAATCTCCTCCAGCATTTGCAACAAAACCTGCACTCACAAAACACTTGTTAAAATTAAAAACACAAGGTTGTTTTGCTTTGTTTTCCTTTGGAAACAATTCAGTTTGTTGCACTGTTTCTTTCTCCTCTTTTAGCACATTAGTATGTTGATTTGAACTCTCAAAAGAATTCATGAGGCTGTCCATTAGTCTCTCTTTCATACCATCTTCTTCAATGATATCTCTCTGCTTTTGTCCATTGTAGTGAACTCCTTCTTCTGCAGTGTCAATCTGCTAAACTCTCATTATCATTTCCTTTTTCTGATGACTGTCATTCATGACAATTCTTTTGTCTTCCCTTTTCAACAATCTCTCTTGAACATCTCTCCTCTGTCTTTCCAACTCCCTTCTTTGAAAATCTAATTTTCTATATAACTCAATAATTTCAATTGGAGTAGATTTTGGAAATTTCACACAGTTCTCCATACCTTCCTTTGTTATGGATAGATCATTAGATGTCCTTTCTCCCTTTGCTAAGTCTTTTTCATAGACTTCTTCTTCCTTAACATCTTTCAGTAGATGTCCTCCTTCTTCAGTACATTTTGCCTTGTTGTCCCTTTGTAATTCTTCTCCTAGAGTTATTATTGTCTCATCATCTTCATTAACATTCCCCTGCATTTAGTTTTCATCAATAACATTAATCAAACTCATTTAATTACCTTTCTGAGACAATATTTCTTCATTCTTCATCATAATAAGATCCTGATTCCTCATTTCTATGACAGCTTCTATAGACTCATCCATAGACCTTTTCTTTTGTATGCAGTCAAATTCCTCCTCTTCTGAAAAGTTTTCTTTGTCACATTTTATTTCTAGATCTTCATCTCCTCTGAAGATATCTTCAAAAGCCTGCTTTTCTCCTGCAATACCTGCCATCATATACAAACTATTAGTTTTAAAAATATAAGACTTTATGGTCTCATTTGATGGTTCAGCCATCATATCTCCTTGTTGTTTTAAGTTCTCTTTATGACTTAGAAATTCTTCGATGGTCTCTTCTTCAATCTTCTCAAGCCCTTCACTTGGTTGCTTGATATCATCCTCCAACTGCATTTGAGACCTATCTATCTCATCTTCTTCCAAAACAGAATTTAGATTCTGCTGGTCTTCTTCCTCCTTTATGACAATATCAGCAAATTGTCCTTCCTTACATGTTTCACCTGCAAACATACACAAATTGTCAGATTTAAAACCATGTGACCCTTTGGCCTCACTTGAAGTTTCAGTCTTCAAGTCTTCATCTTCACTTTCTCCCAGAATTTCTCCTTGTTCTGGTTCACAAATGGACTCTTCCATTTCTAACTCAACTTCCTTGAGTTTTTCCCTCAGCCACTTCACTTGCTTTTGTTGTAGCCTTCTCTGCATCTCATGCCACTCTACTGGCTTCCTCCTCAAGACCCAACCTAGTCTCTGGCTTTCCTCAAGCATTCTCCTTAATGCATTGAGTTGTTCTTTTAACTCTGCAATCTCCTGGTCAATTTCCTCTTGACTCATCCTCTTGCCATTTGCCTTGGCATCCTTCTTCTCATATCCTCTGTTGTGGCTTCTCTCTGAACCTCTGCTATGACTATCAGTAGCCATCTTCTTCTCTTCTTTCTTCATGAGCTCCTCTGCAACAAGCCTCTGCAACAGCTAGTCCTCCTCGTTGTAATCTTACCTCACTAAGCTCTCCTCACTCAGTCTTTTGGTAAGCATGGTCCTCTATCTGGAACCTCCTCTTGAGCAACACCTTTGCTCCTTCTAGGCTTCTGCAATCTCTCACTCTCTCTTGAGAACACTTCAGTTGTCCTCTCTGTCTAATCTCTTGTTGGATTCTTCAGGTTCACTGCCACTTTTCCCTTCAGAGTATTCTCCTTACTCTGTCTTCAGGAACACATCTAGTTCTCCTCTCACAGCTTATTTTGCTGCCACTTGTGCATTAGTATAAAAACACACATTCTCAATTTAAAACAGAACATATTACCTCACCTTCAAGATCTTAGGATGATCTTGTTTCACCATTCCACCTGTACTTTGAATGGATTGCCCTCTGTTTTTGTTTCCAAGTCCTCTTCCCTTCAGAACTTGCATTAAACAATCTTGCTTTCTCCTTCCTTCAAGGAATCCTTTGTTCCTGTTTATTCCAAGCCTCTACTGGACTGCTACAGTCTTCCAAGAACTTCAAAAGTTCCCCTTACAGTCTTCTGTTGTATTCTCTATCATTCATCAATTAACTTATGCACGTGACCTTCTTCTGTGTGCAAACTCCCTTTCGCAGAAATCTTTCCTTGCTCTAATTTCAAACCTGTTCTGATTACAAACCTGCTCTGATACCACTAATGATGCAGGGTTACCCCCGCTTTACACCCATAGTATGCATTAACATGCATCCACACTTCTGTCCTAGGTATTTAACTCTGCAATGGAGTCAAATCTTCAACCATACATGGTTAAGGGCCCCTTTTCCATAGTTCCTTTGTTATCGGAACCAATCACCCCGCCTTAAACCTCCTATCGGGACTTTATCAACCCTCGAGCCTTTGTATAAGACTTTGATTAAGGTCTTTTCATTAATCCTTCTTATCAAAACTTAAGAAACCCTTCAGAACCTTTATATAACCCATAATTCACACATATATAACCATTCCCCTTTAAACATTGGTTACGTATGGGTTAACATATGAATACACTATCGACGCTCTTTTCCCTTATAACTCTTTTACAAAGGAAAATACGCACAAACCATACCTTCCGCCTTTGTACGGTTTCTGCATGGTTCCCGATGCTGCACCTTTATCGCAATCGCTATCGGCTATCGGGACTTTCGCAGGCCACATTACACATGTGCCTCATCACCCCTTCCCCTCCGATATGCGACTATCGGAAGTGTTTCAACACTTTAACATAATACGAAGGGAATACATGGAATTTCCGCTCCGAACACATATAGCGGACTTCAAACTCATTAGACTCGCGACTATATTTATCGTCGGGTCCGTATCTTATCGCTCCACCGTGCTGCTCCGACCTCTGCCTTCTCCAATCACCGATTTATCGCTATCGGCGTATGGGCGTTCCATTGTACCGCACCTTGACTGCTTCAAAGCGCTGATATGCGATTTAACCACTCTCTATAATAATTCAAGTCTGGAACTCAATTCTGACTGTGTTTTGCGCCGTTTCTTAGTGTAAACTGGGTTTTACACTTGCGGGACTTAATCTTTATAAATAATTCCTCTGATGCGATATTTCGCCTTCCTCTTCAACGATATCATCTGGACCATTGATCTTTCATATCAAACGGCTCCTGTGCATGCCTCTTCACTTCACTGTTCGTCCCTTTTACTTGATTATTCCGTGATTCTTCAATTCTACTTCTGTGGTTTTGATCCAGGTGGATGTTGGTGGCCACCCACCTATCCCATTTGGACCCCCACAACTGTCTCTTTCAGTTTTTCAGTTTCCTTAATTATAGCGCAGTTTACTATTTTTAGCAGTTTTTCGGGTCCTAAACTTCCGGAGCCATTTTTTTTAGGTAAAAAATCTTCTTTTCCGTCGTAGTCCTCGGAGAGATCTTTCCAACGGGCTATCATGCGTGTCAAACGGAGATTGTATGCCAAAGTTACGACCCTGGGAAGTTGATGTACCAATTTACCCAAACGGGGCCCATAGTTTGGCGTTTCATCTTCTAGGGTTAGGTTTTGGAATGTTAAGGGTTTTCCATTGTTTCTCAATAATAAATAGGTCTTCGAGCCTCATTGTAAACACAGTTCGAAACAGTTCAGAGGCATGTAGCCGACACATCTCTTCTCAGAGATAAGCTACCATCGCCCTAGCTGGGTTATTTCTATTTGTAAGCATATTTCAGTATTCTCCATTAATGAAATGAAGTATTATTTCCGCTGCATCTCTGTTTTTATGGTTATCGCATCTCTGTATTTATGGTTATCTCTGTAATCTATTGCGTTCCTGCTTAAATCTGGATCAGTGGTATCAGAGCGGTCTGCTTTTTCTCTATTTTTCTTTGCATGTCCCCAACGAGGTCGGGATATAAGGAGTTAGCGCTTGAATTGGTCGAACCTTTGCAAGACCAGCCTCGCAAATCTCGACGACCTCCCATGGCGGATGAGAAGAAAGACGAGGGGGCAGGAGATCCTATCAGAATCTTGCTCGAAGAAGCCCTCGAGCGGCAAAGGAACGCGATGATGGATAGCTTTGCGCAGATCCTTCAGCGGCTACCTAGAGGCGACGCATCGGCTTCCAACAGCTACTCTGGAAACGCCACACCGTTTAAGGTACAAGTTAATTTTGAAATCCCCATCTTCGAGGGTCAAATAGACGCAGATGCCGTAGATAAATGGTTAAATTTGCTAGATGGGTATTTTTTTGTTCATGAATTTTCAAGTCGGGAAAAGATTGTTTTCGCTCTTCTCAAAGCAGCCCCCCACGTCAAGGACTGGTGGGAAACATACTGCGAGCAGAAGGATGAAAGTACAGGCTCACTGTTTTCAGCCGCCCCCACATGGAATGACTTCCGGGATGCCATCAAGGAGCAGTACTACCCTGTCAAAAGCTATGAGGACAAATACATTAAATGGACCACACTACGGCAAGGATGAGACCAAGATGTATCAGAGTTCACAAATATTTTTCATACCCTTCGCACACAGTTGGGTATCAAAGATTCAGAGCTGCATCTGGTACTCAAATACCGTGGCTGCCTACACAGATACATCCAGGAAGAGATGGAGTTCTTGAACATCTCCTCACTCGGCACAGCATACTGATACGCTGTCAAAATCGAGCAAAAGTTCAAACAGAAGAAGCGAGACTTTGGATCTGCAAATCCGAAGCCCAAAGGACAAAGCCAAGGCGGGGTGACCCAAGACAACCCCTCTAAGCTGCAAGAAAAGAACAACACCACGAAGCCGAAGAAGGACACAGGAAAGTGGTGTGAGTTCCACAAGAGTCCCACTCATAACACAAGTGAGTGTCGGACCAAGCAGTCGCTGGTGGCCGAGTTGAAGGCTTCCGAATCAGATGCATGTTCTGACTCTGAGCTGGAACCCGACAAGGGGGATGGCAAAGGGAAGCAAATCATTGATGCGGATCCTAGTGCCACTGTTGCCACTGCCAAGATCCAGAAGAATGAGCCCGAAGAGCCAAAGGAGGGGGAACGTCTTTTCCACTCGCAGATGTGGGTGAAGGGTTCGCCGCTGCAATTCATTGTCGATAGTGGCATCCAAAAGAACCTCGTTTCAGCAGAGGTCGTGAAGCGGTTGGGCCTACCAACTACGCCACACCCACAACCGTACAGTATCAGGTGGCTTCACGAAGGACGAGATCTCAAAGTTCACCTATTAGGCCAGCCATATTTGTGGAGGCGACATGCTGTGTATGAGTCAAGGCCTCGCGCTGTCATTATTTCTTTGGATAATTCATTATACAGGATACCCAAGGTAGCTCCACCTACCACCACCTCTTTGATCACTGCTAAGAAAGGCAGCAAGCTCATCTCACAGACTAGGAAATTTATTTTCTGTCTGGTTCGCTCCCAAAGTAAGGGGAAGATCGTTGCTACATCCATGACCCCCGCAAAGGGTTCCTCCACGCAGCAGCAGCAACATAGGGATACAGTCATGACAGAACACAGGAACAACTTCTCCTTACCCAGAGGGGTACCACACAAGTTTCAGGTGGGCGAAAAAGTTTGGTTACATCTGCAGAGAGAACGCCTTACCAGAACCCATCAGAAACTCGGACCGCTTCAACATGGTCCTTACACCAGTAACAAGGTTGTGGGCAACAATGCTTTGAAGCACAGCATTCCTCCATTCCTTCGCTTGCACCGATTGTTCAATGTGGACCATCGCCGACCATGCTTCCCACCATTTCTGGACACATCAGAGATTGCAGAACAGCTCACTGGAGACCCAGCTCAGCAGAAGCTTCCTCATCTCAAGGAGGAACTCAACACAATGGGGACCATTGCTTCCTAAGGGGGGAGGAATGATCCAGGTGGATGTTGGTGGCCACCCACCTATCCCATTTCGACCCCCACAACTGTCTCTTTCAGTTTTTCAGTTTCCTTAATTATAGCGCAGTTTACTATTTTTAGCAGTTTTTCGGGTCCTAAACTTCTAGAGCCGTTTTGAGGCCCTAAACGACGTTTTTTGGGAAATCTACCTCCATGATTTTTTAATTAAAAAATCGTCTTTTTCGTTGTAGTCCTCGGAGAGATCTTTCCAACGGGCTATCATGCGCGTCAAACGGAGATCGTATGCCAAAGTTACGACCCCGGGAAGTTGATGTACCAATTTACCCAAACGGGGCCCATAGTTTGGCGTTTCATCTTCTAGGGTTAGGTTTTGGAATGTTAAGGGTTTTCCATTGTTTCTCAATAATAAATAGGCCTTCGAGCCTCATTGTAAACACAGTTCGAAACAGTTCAGAGGCATGTAGCCAACACATCTCTTCTCAGAGATAAGCTACCATCGCCCTAGCTGGGTTATTTCTATTTGTAAGCATATTTCAGTATTCTCCATTAATGAAATGAAGTATTATTTCCGTTGCATCTCTGTTTTTATGGTTATTGCATCTCTGTATTTATGGTTATCTCTGTAATCTATTGCGTTCCTGCTTAAATCCGGATCAGGTTTGGTTCTTCTAAAGGTTCCCGTCCTCTGCTATTTCGCTTTGCTCTCTCCCTCCTGGCTTAACTTCGCATGCCCTTTGATCATTGTCTTCTTGATCCTTTGAATGGATTCAATGATCCATTGCAAATCTCTGTATCATTTTCTCCCTTTGCGTGCTCTGCAGAACTCTACTTGCAACCCCTGTTACAGAACCTACGAGTTCAAATACAATTCAACACTCGAAACACGCATTCCCACTTGAAATTGGGTTGATTATATTAATAAACATCAACAATGATTACAAAATGAGACCTCTGTCTCACACAGGCCTGTTCTTCACTAATGTGGCCTCTCTTTTTTGACTCTGCCTGTAGGCTTACATATATGCCAGACAATTCCATTGAACTGATCCTGGTTCGACTCCTAAATCTATTGAACTGCCTCCTAAATCCTCTCGGTCCTCTATGTCCACTTCTAGGTTCAATTAATTCCTAAAGGCTCTCCTTAGTTCCTCGAATCATGGAACTGTTTAAGAGTTATATTTGATTTTGAACTCTTTTTTCATTACTCCCACTCATGTCCTCCTTATTCGAGAGCATTTACAAGATATCTCACACTATCCGATTTATTCCTATTCTATTTACTTAAAAGCCTAAATTACATCAATTTATCACTTAGGAATCCAACTTCCTAAAAATACATGACCCCCTATGTCTACTTAATTACAATGGTTTTTCTCTTGGGTGAATGCTCCTGCATCACCTTCCCAATCCGACAATTTCTCTCTACCCAGGATACTCTAGACAAATACTTGTCATTCTTCTCAGGCTGAAATCAAGGCCAACCTCACCATTTTTGTAGGTTGAGGTGTTGATCCTACAACTGCCAACAAATCTCGGACTTCCTGAAGCTTTGATAGGAACAAATCAATCTGTTCCCCTTTCTCCATCCTTGCTAATCTCAGCTTCTCCTCCAAGTACATCTTCCGCTGCTTGGAAGATGCTTGATATAACGTAGCCAAGGCATCCCACATCTCTTTGTCCATCCCTTTTCCAGCAACGTGACATACAACATGATCCCTCACTCCATTAAGGATCAACCACTTGGCCTTCGCCATCTCGTCCTTGTACTTTTTGAGTGGATCTGCATCACTGAGTACAGCTACCACACTATCGACGTACATCTTGAGATCGTGCTCATCCAAAAGGCATGAGATCCTAGCCTTCTAGATCACATAGTTGGATGCTCCATCCAACCAATATTGATCTCTCAGCCCGTTAGCTGCCATCTCTGCCAACAAAATGTTGAATTGACTCCTCTCTCCTCAGTGTTGCTGCTAGGCTGGCCTATGCACTCCCTGCTGGAGTTAGTAGATCTGCTCCTCTCTATTGCTACTCTGCAAATGAGAAATCGAATTCCCTGGTTAGGAATTCTCTGAGGAATAAATTCCCTCAAACAATGTCTCCTTCCTTCTTCTGACGTTTTTTTGCCCCAACAACTGTTACAGAAAACTGCGTCTCACCGGAAACTACTCTGCACCAAAGCTTCTACTGTGTTGCCCCCTCTGTCGCTGACAAATCCCAATCTGGAAATCTTACCTCTATGTCGACTCACTTAGAGAGAGATCTTCCTTGAAAACCTTGCCCTCTTGGCTTGGACTGCACAATCCCTCTGGGGATTCGATCTTTTGCCAACATAGCACTTCGATCTCCCTCCTTCTCTTCAACGCTGAGCTCTTCTAATATACTCTATTGCTTCACCTATGCTCTGATACCATGTGAATATTTGGAGACCCAAATTTCTACTGCAAGAACTGATTAAGTTTCTTCTATTTGATAAATAACTGAACAAATTATTTATTGTGTTCTATGGTAAATATCGAAACCAATACATTGTAGCCTTCACTAATTAAATTATATGCGGAAACAAGAACTAAGCAAGAAGAAATACACAACACAAGTGACACTGTTGTTTTTGGACCAATGTCCCCGGAAAAACCCAATGTGGGAAAACCGGTGCAATAGCTGAGGGTTTGTATTATTAAGCAGTAATTTCTGAATACAATCTTTGGATGCCTTACTGGCTATCCAATACAAAGAATCTGACTAACAGAGAGATGAGTGAGATATACCTCACACTATCACTGGCAATCCAATATTGATCCAACCATTGAAGGGCTAGCCCCTGGCTGCTTTTGCGCAATCACTGCATTGCTTTGCGTCACAGCTTCTGGGGACTACGTCGCTCCTTTCGCTGATCGATTTGCCTCTAGAACTTCGAATTTTTTCCCTTCCGGTCTCACACCACAGCTTCTAACTCTAGAACTCGACTCTCCAACAAATTTCGAATCTCCTCTCAGGCTCTGTGTTGCCTCAGCGTGGCTCTACGCTGCACAGCGTGGTGCTTCGCTGCCTCTTCTAGATCTCTCTCTTCCTCCTTTGCGATGTATCCTCGGATCAGGGAACCTTCCTTCGGAGACTATCCCTACCCCTCACTAAAAGAAATTGCCTCAATCTCTTCTTCGACAACTGCTACACTGCTCTCTTGAGAAAATCGATCTCTGATCTCTCACTTGATGTGTCTTCCAAATGCCCATCAAGCCTCTTCTTATAATCTTTTCGTTGAGTAACCAATTGTCCATATTAGATTCTAATCAATGGCTCAAATCATTTTGGCTTGATCCTCATCTTCATCTAGAAGCTACACCCCTAGTTTAATTAATACCCTTTAATTATTTTAATTTCCTAAGTTTAGACTTAGGCCTCCATTAAAAATAATTAGTTATTTTAATAAAACCTTCTTCGGGTGGAATTTCTGAAAACGATTTCTCGGTATTTTGGAATACATGTGTCCTATCCTCCCTGCAAATTTTCAGGCTTAGAGCATATCTTATGCTACCATAAATCAACATTCTAGGGCTAAATTCAATGAAAATGGTTTTGATGGAGTAAGGGGGGATGACTAGGGCTTCCACTTTTAAAACCGTAACTATTTTTCTTGTGAGGGGAGAATTTAAATATAAGGAATGTACAATCATAGTTTCCTTACAGGTTTCAAAGAGAACTTTTTGGCATGCTATAATGGAGCAAGATTTCAACATAATTTTAGCATTTAATCATGGCATAAAATAGAAACACTACTTCACAAATACAATATGAAAAATATAGAAGTAAAGCATGAAAATTACAAAATTCTCTAAAGAAACACTTCATTCAATCCCAGGAAAATATCTCCACATAAAGATCCATCTCCAAGAGAATTTGCACCATAAAAACTCACATATTTACCCAAGTAGCGAAAAAAAGGACTAATTTGCACTCTTTTGCTAGAAAAAAATAATAATTGCGTGATGATGAAAATGAAATAAGGGGAACCTCTATTTATATGAGGCTTATAACCCTTATTTTTACAAAATTAAAATTAAAATCCCTAATACAAATTTGTTTGAGTTTTCAACAAGTGAGGTTGCAATCCAACCTCATAATAGCTCAAAAACATAACAAATAATGCCAAAATAGCCCACATGTGTGGGAGAAAAGCCTCCTTTACTATGATGTCATCCTCCATAAGTGCTCAAAATGACACATGTAAGTGAAAAATAGGTCAGGAGTGTTGCATACTCCAATAAATACCTCAAATTCCATGGACATGCCTCCAAAGTGCCTCCAAATCCATGATGTCATCACCAAGGTTCCCTATGTTTCCACCCTTCTAAGGGACAAAAGGATGATTCGACACCAATATGCTCAAATGTTGGGGTGCATCAGTGACGTGCAAGCACTCCCTTTTCATATCAAGGATAACCATCGTCATCTTGGATCTGGAACAATTAATGTCCATCAAATAATGTTAAGGCCAGTTTGGGGGATTTTTGCATCCATTTGGGCACATCATTGATAAATCTAACGTCAGGACTTAGTGGCTCATAATTTCAGAATTTGGGGGTACTCTAGAGTGTCAAGTACCATGTGCAACCATCTCATAACCCAATTCTCTACTCTAGAGGGGCAACGCTGCATCAACAAGGTCATATCTCATCTTTGGACTGGGTAAAATGGCCTCCAGAATGATGTTGAAAAGGATGAGAATCATCTCTCATGAGGCCTCTATTGTTGTGATAACACCACCTAACAAAACCCTACTTAAATTCAAGTGATATTATCAATTATTAGTGAAAATAACCATAAATGCATCATATTGGATGATACTTAATGTTAGGGGCACAAGAATACTTCACAGAAAGCTCACTTTCAAATGTCTAATGAGATCAGGTCTCGTAAACAAGTTCCCTCCTTATAATAGGGATGGTTGGTCAATAACCCTATTAGGTATTTCTATCCCCCAAGGGGAAGAAAAATCTTCCAAATTAGCCCATCAATCCATAGTTGTGTGTAAAAGATGGTGGTTGCAAAGTGGGAAAGACTTTAGGGCAAGGTGCCATGACCATATGGCCAACTAATGGAGGTCCAACATCCTAAGTGTATAGATGTAAGGGGTGATTGATCATGGAGGCATGAGTTACCCCTTTCCTCTACCTGCTTTTTCTACCCCTTTGGTGCATCTTTTACTTCTTTATGCTTTTCCTTTATTTGGGTGCATAGTTTAGGAGCCCAAACTTGCTTTTGAAATTTTCTAGTACCCCTTTAGGATGTCTCATTTTATCGCTCATCGGGGTTGGGAAAATACAAGTTATTTTTTTATTATGAAACATCATGTGCTTGAGGAACTAGGCGATGGCTAATGGTGGGGGGTAGATCTCATGCTAGGCTTTTGAACGTGTGCTAAACAATTGTCCCAACCATCTTTTGCATTTTATCTTTTTCTTTGATTGTGGTTGTATTATGCTTTTATCTTTATTTTCGCTACATCAGTTTCCAGGGCTAAGTTTTTTGAGCCCACATTCAAGGATGATGATGAAAGGTGTCAATCCCAATGACCAATGACCACCAACCCAAAAAATGGAGATGAATAATTAGGAAATATGGAAAGTGGCAAGTATGGAAAATCATATTCATGCTATTTCAATTAGTGCCTCCCTAGGAGTGCCCTTCCTAAAACCCTATGGCCTTAGAGGAGGTCCCATTAGACTAGAGTCAAAGACTAACCTCTTGGGTGAAGTAAGTGAGAAAACATACAATTAAGATCGGTCAATTATTCAGTTTTCCCCTTGATCCATATTAGTATGTCCGTAACATTAATTGAAAGCACATTATTGCAAATTGGTTAAAGTACATGTTGATGGATTACCTATGTTCCTTCAAGAAGGAATGTTGGATGGGAGAGAGAAATATGACTAGATTATGAAGTGGAGGATCTTGGCATCATGTTATATGTTGATTATATAGGGCTATTGGTTGTCTAGCTATCCAAGGTGGTGAAAAAAATTCTCCTATGGGTTAGCCACTTTCTGGTGGCTAACAATAAATACTATCAAAAATCATGTTGAAAGGAAATGTAATCAAATAAACATGCAACTATGCTAAGAGAGATGAAAGTGAATTAACTATGAAATGAAACCAAACTAGGTAAAGTGTGAACATAAATGAAAGCAATGAATGAAAGCACACAATAACACTACTTGCTCACAAAGAGTATTTGTGTTCTAAGGCTAACTAGCACTAAGTGCCATAAGGAAAGTAAATCTCAAGGGTTTGACCATTTAGAGGTCAAGATAAATTCTCATTATCCAAATGACTGAGGTAGAAAGCATTGGTACCATCTACACTTCTTACTATGAAGGCCCCCTCCAAAGGCAATTAAACTTTGTCTTGATCTACCCTAGATTCTCCAATAGATGGTCAAAGTCACTTGTTCTTTCTTTATCCACCTAGACATGTTGATTAATTATTGCTTGCATGGCCTCTTTGTCAGGACTAAAGTGCTCAAGAAAGTCGTGCATAGGGAGTTTCATGTGAATAGGAAAAGTGACATCTATTTCATACACCAACTCGAAAGTACTATTCCTAGTTGACTTCTTCTTGATTATCCTATCTACCAAGAGAGCATACTTGAGCTTACTATCCTAGCTCTTCTTATTGTCACCCGCTACCTTTTTTACCATGGCTATAATTTTTTAATTACTAGATTCAACAAGGTTATTACCTTATGGGCAATATTTAGAAGAATGAGATAGAATAATGCTACACTCAAAACAAAATGTGGACAATCTAACTGAACTAAAATCCTTGACATTATTATTAGTGATTATTTTGGCTAGAACGCCAAATCGAATAATGATTTTATCTTCTAAGAATTCTTTCACCACATTGTCAATATATATTTTGGTTGGAATCGCCTCTACTCGCTTGGTGAAATAATCATTTTCAATGAGGACCCACCTAAACCCATTGCTAGAATTATCCTTAAATTGACCAATGAAGTATAGGCCCCATTGTTGGAAAGGCCTTTCTACCATAACTAGCTTAAGGGGTAAAGCTACAAGATGCCACTTTCCTATGAAGAGATGACATTGTTGACATGACCTCATGAAATGATAGACACCATGGAATATAGTGGGCCAATAATGTGCCCTGAGTATATTATGTATGGTAGTTTGGGAAGCATAGTCCACCACAAAGTCCCTTGTGAAAATACATCATAAGGTTAAGGGTTTCTCGATTATCAGCACACCTAAGAAGAATACCATCAAGATTTTTCTAACCAAGGCCATCTTGGACAAGGAAGTACATCTTGGATTTCAACCTCAAATTTCTTCTTTGGTGATTAAGTGGTGAGGAAATGTTAAATTTTTTAGATAATAAATAATGTAATTGTACCATTCAATTCTCACTAAGTCATCCAACACACCTAGAATGAATGAAAGTGTATCACGATATGTAAGAGGATGTTCTTTATGTGCTACAAGTAAGCCTAGCAATAGAAAGTTAGGATTGTATACTCCACTTCTAGTTCCTTCCCATCCTTGGGAAAGTGTTTCTATGGACTTTGTAGGAGGGTTTCTTATGTATAAAAAAATCACGATTATCTTTATGTTGTGGTGGATCGTTTCAGTATTATGTGTATTTTGATGCCTTGTAAGAAGCAAGTTACATCTGAACAGACTACACAAATGTTATTTCAACATGTATGGGTACATTTTGGGTTTCCCAAATCCATTATTTCTGATTGAGATTCTCGATTTGTCAGGAACTTTTGGTCAAGCTTATGGGGACTCATGGACACCAAGTTGAAAAAGAGCACAGCATTCCATCCACAAACCAATGGTCAGACAGAAGTGGTGAACATAACGGTAGTACATCTTCTTCGTGGTTATTGCAGCAAACATCCTAAGCTTTGGGATGAACACTTACACTACATTCAGCATGCTTATAACTGGGCAAAGCATTCATCGACTCAAACATCTCCATTTGAGGCATGCTTTGGTTACTTACCAAAATCTCCTTTAGATTTTATCTTTGGGAAGGATGTTGTTATTGATGGTCATAGTGACATTGATAAGGCCAAGTAGTTCATTGAGAAAGTTCAATTGGTGCATCAAATGGTTCAAGAACAGTTGGAAAAGAGCCAAGCCAAGTACAAGACAAGGCATGATAAGCATTGTGTTGACCACAGTTTTCAAGTTGGAGATGAATTTTGGCTTTACATTAGCAAAGAGAGGCTTAAAGGAGAAGGTAAAAAGTTGAAACCAATAAGGTATGGACCTTTTAATATTCTAGAAAAGATTGGTAACAATGCCTTCCGTTTGGATTTGCCTCCTTATATGAAAATGTATGCAGTTGTTAATGTTGAGAATTTGAGATTATATGAGCCTCCTTTGATTGATGATCAAGGAGAGCATGTTTAGATTCCTTCAATAGAAGATTTATTTCCAGAACTTCTTAAAGAATTGCAACAGGATACCATCCTTGACAGAAGGACAAGAACTTCAAAACAAGGGAATGTGGAGTACCTTCGTGTTGGTCTCAAAGGCACAAATCCAAGCAAAGCTAAATGGATTGAGATTGGAAGGGTGAGGGAACTGTACCCTCATATATTTGTTGACTAAAAGTAGTCTTTTGGAGGTCCAAAAGCTTCCAATGGGGAGGAGTGATCCAAGGGATCAGTTTAGTGCTCAAAATTCAAAGTGTTCAAAAATGCTTGAAACCTGGACGATTTGATAGATTTCGGCGATCTGAATCCAATGCAACTCGTTTCACTCAAAATCAATATCGTATGCTCCTGATATCGTGTTATGATCGAATTGCCAAATAGGTAAAAATTTTGCAGAATTGACAGGTGATTGGACATTTTGGGCCAGTGGTAGGTTGCCACTTGGCCACTTCTGATTGGTCCAAAAATTCACAATTCTATTGGCTGTGGGATCAAATTTTTTAATTATATATGTGTTGGTTGTGTTGTTGACTGTGTAATATATGGCCCAATGAGGGAGAGCCACGTGGGCCAATTGGAGGCTGCCACGTGGCCTCCATTGATAGGTTAAAAATTTTGTTAGGGATCGGGCCAATCTACCCACTGGAGTCGAACCCGTGACCTAGCCTCAAACAACCACAAGCCATACCATTGCTCTACTTCCATGCCACTTGACAATCTATGTTCACGGATTTAATTTAAGTGTTAACAATGGCACATTTGGAGGTAGGGTTGGGGTTAAGCCCCATCCCTGGTCACCACGCCCACGAGGATCCAGGGGTGGGACCGTGGGCCAGGGATTAGCCCCAGCCCCGTGGTCTAGCCCTACCATAACCCCATGTAGAGGGAGTTGTTATACATAACCATGAGCGAATAATTAAAGGGGCTAGTCTCGAGGTCACATCACCCTCTACAGGACCAGGAGTGCGAAAGGTTAAGGGGGCCAACCCCAGGCCATATGGCCATCACATGACCACACAGCCAGCAGAAGCACAAATCCAAGAAAATCTTAATGGATTGAGCTTGGAAGGATGAGGGAATTGTACCCTCATCTATTTATTGATTGAAGGTAGTCTTTTGGAGGTCCAAAAGCTTCAAATGGGGAGGAGTGACCCAAGGTATCAGTGTCGTGCTCAAAATTAGAAGTGTTCAAAAATGCTCGAAAACTAGATGATTGGATAGATCTCAGCGATCTGAATCCAACATAATTCGTTTCACTGAAAATCGATATCATATGCTCCCGATATCGTGTTATGATCGAATTGCCAAACATGAAAAATTTTGCAGAATTGACAGGTGATTGGATATTTTCGGTCAGTGGCAGGTTGCCACTTCGCCACTTTTGATTGGTCCAAAAATCATAATTCTATTGGCTATGGGATCGAATATTTTAATTATATATGGATTGGTTTTGTTGTTGACTGTGTAATATTCAACCCAAGGAGGGAGAGCCACATGGGCCAATTAGAGGCTGCCACGTGGCCTCCATTGACAGGTTAAAAAATTTGTTAGGGGTCAGGCCAATCTACCCACCAGAGTCGAACCCATGACCTAGCATCAAGTAACCACAAGCCATACCACTACTCCACTTCCATGCCACTTGACAATCTATGTCCACGGATTTAATTTGTGTTAACAATGGCGCATTTGGAGGTAGGGTCGGGGCTAAGCCCCAGCCCTAGTCACCACACCCATGAGGATCCAGCCCTAGTCACCAAACCCATGAGGATCCATGGATGGGACCGTGGAATAGGGATTAGCCCCAGCCCCGGGGTCACATGACCCTCTACAGGACCGAGAGTGCAGAACGTTAATGGGGCCAGCCCCGGGCCATATGGCCATCACATGACCACACAGCTAGAAGAAAGGAGCGCGCCCAATGGTTATGTACCCAGCATGGAAAATTAGTGCCATACGTCAATTTTATGGGACGCAATATGACCACGTGTAGTTCGTTGGGGGTCGGCCAATAGGGGTAGGCGGTTAGCCCTAGCCCTTAGGCATGTGTCCCCATGTGACCTTAATTTTTAGAAAATTGGGCATTAGTGGACAGTTTAACTGTCCGAAAATTTTGCCCGTCACGTGGGATTGTAGAACCAAATTTTCACGTTGGTTCTAGGTTTGGGGCACTCAAGCTAGGTTTGGGTCGAATTGGAGGATGGTTAGCTATGGAATTTCGAAAAAACTTGTAACACATAAATTTCTCAATTTTTGGCCAAATAAGGTGTATAAATAACCTAGATGGGGGTTTTTGACAGTTATAGATCCATTAGAGACATTTGTTTTGCATTCTGAGCACTAAAAATTCATGTAAACACATATTTTTTAGCATAATGAAAGAGGCCCTGCATTGGAAGCTGGACCAGGAGATGTAGCCCAAGAGAGGGGTGAACTCCTTTATCATGTTTTGTTGTTATGTGTTTCTGAAATGGTTTATTGTCTCTATTTGGCTGTTAATTGTGTTTAAAAATCACTTGTTTATGTGTTTAGTAACTTGATCCATTACCCAAAACACATATAAAATTTCACTTGCAATTTGTATATCACCTTCAGTTTCAATTACAGATAGTGACAAGGGAGAGATGGAGAGATATTGTGTGTGTTTGGGGGTGGGATAGAAATACAAATAATGAGAAGTGAAGATAAGGGGGGGAGAGAATGACAGAGGGAGGGAGATAGTCATCAAATTTGTAGGACGAAGCTCGAGAGAGAGAGAGAGAGAGAGAGAGAGAGTGATGTGGGGGAGAGACAGACGAAGGTGGGAAAGAAAGGAAGAGAGAGAGGACTTGAGAGGGAGGGAGAGAGAGAGATGGAGTTGGAGTGGGAGAGAGAGGTAGGTAAGAATAAAGACATATATAGAGAGAAAGGTGGGGAGAGAGAGAGGGAGTGGAAAGGGAGATGAAGAGAGAGGGAGAGGGAGTAACAAGGGATATGGAGAGAGTGGAGAGAGGAGAGTAGGAGGGAAGAAAGATAAAAGGGGAGACAGAGGGAGAGAATGGGAAGAGAGCGAGGGGGGGAGGGAGAGGGAAGGAGATATAGACAGATATGGAGAAACAATGTGTATGTCTGCAAGGTGATATAGAGAGATGAAGAAGGAGAGACAAAGGGAGATAGAGATATAGATGGAAGGGGGAGAGAGGGAAGAAGAGAGAGATAGAGGGATGGAGGGAGAGATAAATAGATATGAAGAGAGAGAGTGTGTGTTTCTGGGGGGGTGAGATAGAGAGACAAAGAAGGAGAGATGGAGGGAGAGATCAATATAGATGGAGGGGGGAGAGAAAGGGAAGAAAAATTATTTCACTAGATGCATTGATTTCAGTGTACAGATGTTGATTTCTAATCCTATTTGATTTCTTGCAAATTAGATGCATTGATTTCTGTGTAGATGTTGATTTCTAATTCTATTTCATTGTTTGCATTAGATGCATTCATTTCATTAAATATGTTAATTTATAATCTTGTTTGATTGAGCTTGCATTAGATGCAGTGATTTCAGTGTAGATGTTGATTCCTAATCCTATTTGATTGCTAGCACTAGATGCATTAATTTCAGTGTAGATGTTGATTTCTAATTATATTTTATTGGTTGCAACATTAGATGCATTTATTTCAGTGTAGATGTTGATTTCTAATCCTAATTGATTGTTTGCATTAGATGCATTCATTTTAGTGTAGATGTTGATTTCTCATCTTATTTGATTGCTTGCATTAGATGCATTGATTTCAGCGAAGATGTTGATTTCTGATAAATGGTGTAACTAGATATGTGGTGTACATTAATTTCAAGGTAATTAGTTTAACGTTGTGCATTGATTTCAATGTAAGCACACAAAAAATTATTGACGACGTGCATTATGACTAAGCTTTTGTAGATAATCTCAAACAAAATAAAAGCAATAAAAGTTGTATTTGTAACTTTTACATCTCCACATCTTTTAAAATTGAATATATAAATTATTTCAATCATATTTGAGTTTTTAAAAATTGAATAAAAGTTAAATTTCCATCATAAAGAATTGATTTTAAATTTCCATCATAAAGAATTGATTCAAATACTTGGATAACTACTTGTAAATTTAGGAAAGTTGATAACATTATACAAAATTATAGAAATGTTGTCATATATTGCTTTTTCACCTATATATTAAATTTCAATACAATTGACTTATATCATGTTATGATTAAGCTCTTGTAGATAATCTCAAAATAAATAACGTTGAATAAAACATATTTGTTGTTTACATGACATCTTTTAATATTAAGATTGAATAAAACTTATTTCAATCATATTTGTGTTTTTAGATTGAACCTTGAGATAAGAAATTGATTGAAATACTTAAAAAAGTTGTCTGTGCATTGTGGTATATGGGTGGGTCACAAAAATAATCATATGTGTGTGTGTGTGTGTGTGTATACATGGATGACTTTATAATTCAAGTAAATTATTTTTGAAATTGAATTGTAATAACATACATGTTGATTGCACTAAAAGACACTTTCTACAAGCCAATATGAAGCATGATTGGAATTATTTCCATGTTCAATATTAAATTGATACATGATATATTTTAGTTCATTTTAAGTATCAAAGTGACTTGCATCATAACTTTTAAGATTGTACTTATTTTCTTAGTCTATGAAACTGGAAATCAAAATTGAACATATATTTTACTAATAAAAGTTATAGTATATAGAAAAATTATTAAATTAACGAAATAATTTTAACATGTCTATTTAAACTTCAAAAGTTAATGAGCATCCACAAACAAGATTAATACAAATCCATAAACTGAAATAGTGAATACATGTATCAATAAACTATCCATATGAAAATATATACAAATTACAAATATCACATGAACATCCATAAACTGAAATAATAAGCATCCATAAACTAAAATAATGTCCATGATGTACATCCATAAATTGTCCATGTATGAAAATATACAAAGTTTGTATCACACATGTGAATATTCCCTATGAAATGAGCCTGAAAATATACAAACTATGACACTCTAAGTACCACCAGAACTCCTATGTGAGTTATGTCACACAAAGTAAGTGTCCATAAGTTGGTATTGCAATATAACACATTCAAATTCAAACTAATTAGATCATTATTTGTACAAAATAAACAATATGGAAATAAATTATATTGAACCACATTTTTTTTTATTTTAAACATATATACATGAATCTACTAACCTTAGTCGAGTCCAAATGCAAGTTTGATATGATGGGGGTCTGATCATGAATCTGGGTTTGGTGCTTCCTTGCATATGGCTCAATGATTGGGGCCTGCATTGATGGACCTGCATCATCAGTGCCTCTAAACCCATCATCCCACTCATGTCTCCACATAATAGTGGCATCAACATCACTCTGCATATGGGCTTGTGTACACAATGGCAAGGACATATTATAATTAGTCTACATATTTAATTAGCATAGTTATGTGACTTAAAAAAATAAAATTTTGAAATATTAGGAATAAATAAGTTTACCTTAATTGTTGGTCCATGTGGTTGTACATACTGACTCTCCTCCACATTAGTGAACATATAATGTGGAGGTGGAGGTGGAGGAGAATCCATGGAAATGTGCTTTGGTCGAGGATGCCCTGGATGATCAATTGCCCCCTCAGATGACCTCGTAAGCTCATCCATGTAGCTGGGATGTGTCTACATGTTATCATGAACTTATTAATATAAATTATGCAATCTAATATGAACTAGAAATTTTAATATAAATAATTATGCATAATTTGACAATAAGAGTCAAAAGTTTCGTAGAAATATGTACCTGGTTTGTGTCACGCGGGCCATGCACCCTCCAAGTCTCATGAATGGCATCACGATACATACATGTATGTGTCAAAAGTTGATCAAAGGTTAAACTTGCGAGAAATGCATCATCATATAAGGGCACTGGTGGGTCACGAGGCAGTGGTGGTGGTCTCTGTATCTCTCCATGCAATGCAACATGCGCACTAGCCAATGACGCCTGCATGTTTTCTGCAATAGTCTCCCATGTCTCACCACTGATCTGTGACATCTCCTCTATCTCTCCAGGTAATACCATGCTCCGAGATGGTAGTGGCAATAATATCAGAGGTGGTGGTACATTCCTAGGGTCCCTACAATCCCCCTCGCACTCATAGGTACGTCCCCTACTGGTACCATAAAAATGAGATCCGGTATTATTGTAATTCAGCCTCATATGTAACAAAAACTCAACATATAAATGCTTAGCAAAATAAACTGCGAACTGGTCATGATTGGGGAACTTGCCCCAAGCTCCAATGAATCTATCACACACGAAAGGGGTTGCATGAGCATTACTAAAATATCTAAGTGGGATTGGACCTTTATGTCTAGCGAGGTAATCTAGAGGGATGTTTAACAACTCCCCACGAACATCAATTTCCTACGTGGCCTATTTCCCCACCTCCCAAGAATCTGGGTCTCTAACCTCATGCCTCCTGACCCTATGTATGAATTGTAATATGTGACTATGTGGGCCTGACATCCAATATGTCTCGATCAACCTAGTCATGTTATCCAACATCAAAGACAATGCAAGGTGGATCAATGAATTGGAAAGGATATTCTTTATCTGTGTTGTGATCTATGTATGATGGGCGATAACATCATCTAATGTGATCTGAGTTGTAGCATCATTCCACAAAGGGATCAATGTTTCACTCTGATGCTCAGCTTCAGCCCGTTGAGGACCTGTAAATCATAAACATAATTTAACATATATATATAATTAATAAACTAGAAGCATAATATAATAGCATATACATTAAATTCAAACACATAAGTTGAAGACAATTTCAAGACAGATATATAAAGTTTAAAGAGGATTTAAAAATGCAAGCGGTGTACCTAAAATGGGCGAAGACAATCCACTGGATGTACAAGCATGGTCATCAATAGAGACAGAAACATTGTCTCTAACACTCCAAGTAGTGTAGGAGGCAAGATCTACTAGGGGAACACGAACTTTTGGTGGCTATGTGATCTATCACGAGCCTAACCATGTATAACATACCCTTTCGCACTATGATGGCCTATAGTTGGGGTGCGTATATGGTATGCCTCAGCATATTACATATAATACATATAAACTAATCCAAGAAAAAAATGTTGACAAAAAAACCATTTCTAAACTCAAGCAGAATAATCTAACCTGAAGTCCTAAACTTTAGAGTCCATTTTTTGATAATTTATCAACCAAAGTACATTGAGTTCCATGTAAACACAATCGAAAAAAGTGATCAAATATACCCTCACACTTGTTCTCGTTTCTAAATAATGCATTTTATTCATACCACAACTATATGTAAATATATATGTAAAAATTTGAAATAAACCTACTTAAAAAACTAATAAAATTTCATGTCAACTAAGTACTACAATAGACTTTACGTTCTTAATGTTTGACTTTGACAAATGACATGTATTAGGTGCAAGCACATGAAAACAATGTTTCTTGTACAACACATTACATAATGAAACCATATGGTACAAATTAGAAAAAAGGTCTAAATGATTTCATTCACTAGACCAAACACATTTTTAGTGATGGATTTAATTTAATTGTATGTTAAATGTTATAGTTATGCACAATGTACATGTTACATTAGTTTATGTTATGAACTATGTTGTGTTATGTTACACAATATATGTGCGTGTGCGCGTGTGTGTTTTGTCAAATAACTTTATATTATGATAAATAGTTATATAATTATGTTATGAACTATCTAGTTATAATTATATATAATGGTTAGATATATATATATATATATATATAGTTTTTAATGAGTTGTAATAAAATTACATGTTATGTTTTATATATATATATATATATATATATATATATAGATATATATATATATATATAACTTTATATGTTAGGTTAAATAATTATAAAACTATGTTATGTTATAATTAATATATGTGTGTGTGAGAGAGGGGTATCTTATAACTTTATAATCTAGTTAAATATATATAGTTATATTTAAATAATTATATAGTTACATAGTTATGAAATATAGTTATAGTTATGTTACATGCTATGGTATATGTGTTATGTTAAATAACTTATGTTATACATGTTAAATAATTATAGAGTTATATGTTACAACTTTATATTATGAACTAAATAATCATAGAACTATGTTATGTTATCAACAATATATATAGAACTATAATGTATAGCATCGTGATATTATAAGTACATTATAATTTAGTTAAACATATATATAATTATATAGTAATTATGTTATGAACTATAGTTATGGTTATTTTGTAACATTATATATATATATATATATATATATATATATATATATATTATGATATACATAAAAATATAATATATAGTTATGTGATGTGATAGTTAAATATAGTTACATACTATGTTATATAGTTATATATATATATGTTATGTAAAATGTTATAATTATCTACAGTGGCATGTTGGTATATATATATATATATAAAACATAATTTTATCTTTTTAGATTTTTAACTTTAAAGATTAATATTTTATTTTTAAAGCTAGAATCCTACTATATTTATTATTAAAAAATATTTAAAATATAAATTAATTTAAATTTAAAACAATAAAATAAAATAAAATTTATTATTTTATGAATAGAGATTCACTATGAGCAATCATATTCATCATATCAATCTCAAACTCCTAATTTACTTACTTATTGGTTTTAGTTTTGTTTTTTATATTTGGAGTTTTTTGGGGTACATTTTCCGTCAAATTTGCTAGAAATTTAAAATGCATTTTAAATAACAAAAAAATTAAAAAACAAAATTGAAAATTTATTTCAAAAAATCTTAAAGAAAAACTTTAAAACCTAAAATAATTAGAAAAAAAAAAATGTTTTTACCATTCAAAATCAGAAAATATGCATTTAATAAACAAAACATTGCAAGTAAAAAACAAATTTAAAACCTAAATTATATTTTATTTTTTGAAGTGTTTTCTAGATTGTTTTGAAGGGTTTTTTATAGTTCCTTAGGTTGGTTTTTTTGTTTTGGTCCATGTTTTGAAGGTTTTTTTTATGGTTTTCGGTTGGTTTTGTGATTTTCTAAGCTTTTTTGAAGGGTTTTTTTGTGGTTTTCATAGTTTTTGTAAGGTTTCATGGTTTTTGTTTCTAGGTTGTTTTGAAGGGTTTTTTATGGTTCCTTAGGTTGGTTTTTTTGTTTTGGTCCATGTTTTGAAGGTTTTTTTTATGGTTTTCTTGGTTGGTTTTGTGATTTTCTAAGCTTTTTTGAAGGGTTTTTTTTTTTTTTTCATAGTTTTTGTATGGTTTCATGGTTTTTGTACATGGTTGTTTTTTCTTTTTTAATTAATTTGTTACATTTTGCAAAAAAAAATTAATAATAAAGACAAAGAATAGAGTACCTACCTTCGTTTGAGCCTCTGCAATGTTGGCAGGGTGGTTAGCGAGATTGGTTTGAAGGCTCCATTGCTCAATCGAGCTCTAATAATCTCGGTCGAGCTACTATCAAACTCTCATTCGAGCTACTGCGATCTGTGCAAATGTCACGCATAGACCATGAGAGCGGTATATATTAAAAAAAAGGCTCGATCGAACGCTATAGGTTGATCAAGGGTTAGTTTTTAACTCCCGATCGAGCTTTTGTTTTAGTGTCCAAGGAGCTCGATCAAGCACTCAAAAAGGGCTCGATCAAGCCATTGTTTTTTCCACCCAAATGCACCCTCTTTCGTCAAAAAGTGTAACCCAGCTCCATGCTTTCGCCCACTAATGAGAATCTAACATAGTGGAACAAACAAAGCAAAGGAGTCTAACCACATAGCAAGCCAAAGGAAAATAGATGAAGTCATTGTTCAAATGGAATAGTGTGCAAAGGACCTATTAGCCAAAAGGGGGATAAATTTATTGAAGAACCTTAAAAAGGCAATACATAATTGGTAAGAAGGATTTATTAAAGCACCTAAAAAAAGAACTATCGAAATGCCAAGAAGATGCGACAACAAATTAAGGAGAGTTGAGGCAAGAACGAAGAACTAGAGGAGAGAATGTAGTATGCTCACAACACTAGCTAATGGACATGGACAAGCAACTCTCAAAGAAAAGTAAAAGAGTGGGACTAAAAAGAAAGGGGAAAAGGGGAAAGAATCAAGGGAGAGGAAAAGTGTAGGAAATACTAGCTCCAAATGTAGGAAAATAAAGAGTCAATTGCACATATCCAAACTAAATGTTGTAAAAGAGTGAGACTAAAAAGAAAAGGGGAAAGATTCAAGGGAGAGGAAAAGTGTAGGATAACTAGCTCCAAATATAGGAAAATAAAGAGTGAATTGCACATATATAAACTAAACGTTCATTTAACAGAATAATTTTTTAATAATAATAATAATTGTATACGTTCATTTAACAGAACAATTTTTTAATCATAATAATAATTGTATACGTTCATTTAGCAGAACAATTCTTTAATCATAATAATAATAATAATAATAATAATAATAATATACATTTCATTTAACAGAACAATTCTTTAGCTATAATTATTATTATTATTATATTTTATACATACCCACCTATATCTCTTTAATCATAATAATAATAATATTTTGTACATACCCCATATATCTCAAAAGATTAAGCCCTTATAATAAGTTAGAAGAATGAAACATTTTCATGTGAAGTTATTTTTTTTAGGTGTTGCTTAAGTGGCTAGAGTGGACCCCTCCAGCCAATGCCTAATTTTCTTTATATAGTCAAAACATCCTAAGAAAAGCATGTTTGTCAACATGACCAAATTCATCCCCAATATACATATATGATCCTCTAAGGAAAAAATGAACTATATTATTTTACGTGAGAGAGGTTCAATAGAAAGTCTACTTTCTATTGGCCTACTCTTCGAATAGCTAGAAAATGGATTACATAAAAATGGGATATAAAGAAGACAAATTTGATCTTCAAATTAGGCAATTACTTTACATGAGAGAGGTTCAATAGAAAGTTTACTTTCCTTTGGCCTACTCCTCAAATAGTTAGAAAATGGATTACATAAAAATGGGATATAAAGAAGATAAATTTGATCTTCAAATTAGGCAATTACTTTACAAGCTTTAGGGGACTCTTAATTTTGATCCATTTATGGAAATTTGATCCATATATGGAAATTTCTTCCACTCCTATATGGATCAGACTACTACATCTATTGCATTTTCCCATCATTTTTCTAGGAAAATGATTCATTTGAAACCATTGGAGATAAGTTTCCCATCATTTTTCTAGGAAAATGATTCATTTGAAACCATTGGAGATAAGTTGGGTTGTTACATTAATCATGCTAAAATAAAAGGGAACATTTTCCCTTGTGCCAAAATCTTTATGGAAATAGAGTTTGAAAAGCACTTGCCAAATGAGATTTAGGTCAGCATGGAGGGCTAGTGTCATATTCAAGCCCTTGATTGTAAGCAAATCCCTTTCAAGTGTATAGCATGCCATGAGTATAATCACTTTGCTAAATAATATCCTAATCCAACTCAAGAAACTCGACCATCTTCCAATTTGACGATTCAGCAAAATGATATTGAGCAAAAACAATTCAAGCAACCTTCAAGAAGGTGCATGAAACAACTCATGAGGACTCAACCTGTAAAAAGGCCTCATTCAACTCCACCCAATCCCTCCAACAATAGTTTGAAGTATTGTAAGCTCGTGAGGATCAAAACAACGAATTGATGGAAATTGGTTCTTTGAAGTCTAACCAAAAGATAGACTATATGCAAAAGACCAAATGTAAATAAAGAACACAACCCCACATAATAAGAATGGGATCTCAAATTGGGTAATTCCAAAAACACCACAAGAAAAGGAACCAGAATCACAAATAGAAAAGGATGAAAAGGAGGGAAATCATGTATCTACTTCTCCTTCCTTTGCAAAAGTTTTAAAAAAAAAATTATGTCCCTCCCCCCTCTCTTAATCAGTGGGAAGTCAAGCCAGAGCACAAAGAGAGAATCCAAAAGTCTTAATTAGTACTTAGCAAACTCTAGACTCCAAGGGAAAGGGGTATCCTAGAGGAAGTCTTAATTAGTACTTAGCAAACTCTAGAAATCTGCTCTATTGGGTTCATCCTGGAGGAAGGACAAGCACTCTACAAGGTAACTACGGTTCATAAATCATCAAAATGGTTTAGACAAAAAAATATGGAAAAGGCTTACACGGTTAGCAGAGATGTCTACAAAAACCAGTTGTGTACACATCTCCTCAACCATGACCGGAAGCTGCAGCGTTACCCGAGCAAAGTCTCGAACTCCGTAATAATAGGGGTCTCAGTCTCTAAAGATGAACTTCACTACACAACATGAGATGGCTTTCTTCATGCCATGGTGCTCAACCTGTGTTTCTACAACGGCCAAAACATGAGATCCTGAGGTTTTTTTCAACGTGTAGGTGTCTTTCAATTGGCACGAAGAGCTCATGCATGCCAGTGATGCCTGCTCCAAGTTATCACTGTAACAACAATTGCATGCCTGCTTCTCCGAGGTAATGGCACATAACCCACTTTTAATAATAAATTATCAACTTTTGTATGGGCACGGATCCTTTTTAATGTATTGATAGCTACAAATTAATTTGTTTTAATGTATATATATTTTAAAGTACATTTTTCCTTTGATTATTATGTCTATTGGGAAGCAAATTGATTATTTGTTAGATTTGTACCTCTCAAATATTGAATGACATGAGATTGAAATGTCGTGCAATCATAAATCTAAAGGGAAAAGTTAGATTTATATAATTGCATATTTGTTGAATATTTGTGTTGCATCTTTTAACACAAAAATACCTCGAAGATATATCTAAAAATAAGTGGATTATTTAAAAATTGTGCATGATCATATAATATAGACTATGTATAGAAATGAAGCCACCTTCAAGCTACCGCACAGCTTTACAATTAAGATCATTGTTGTAGCATTTTTGTGTTTGCCATTCTACACTATGGCTAAGTGTTTCAATAGTCATGAGTGCTATTGGACTGTCTTAGGAAAAAAAGATTTATTCTCTTTTATTTATTTAAACAAAATTATCGTATCTATTAGGTAATGCATGCCCATACATATTATATTTTTGTCATTCATATATATGTATCATAATTCACTACTATTTTCTACAATCCTAATGAAAGAAAATCTAATATTAAATCAATAAATAAGAATAGACAAAGGAGGAGTTATGTTTTGTCTCTAGCTTCTTATTTAGTCTTAGTCTTTACTTTTCATTGAATGTTCTCCATTGTTAAATAATTATCCTGTGCAGATATTTTATAATGTTTTTCGAACAAGAAAGAGATACAAATATTCTTTCTTTGTATTACTATATTACAAATTTGATATAATTATGTGAGGTTTACTATTTGATTGTCATTTAATGTTGAGGGCATCTCTTGTGATATGGGGTTATTTGAAAATTTGGATCTCGAAGTGTATATTTAACGATTTTGTTGCTTATCTAGAAGACATGAGATCAAGATTTTCACCACTCACTTGTTTGATGGTAAACTTTTATAGTATCATAATTTAAAATTAATAATAATAATAACTTTTTGTCGAAATGGATTATTTTTCAAATCTATAACTCTTTCTTAAAAGTTTTTTCTTTTTTTCATTTCTTAAATTTCTTGATCTTTATGTTTAAGGAAATAACTATTTTTCCATTTATCACACCAACCTCAATCCATCTTAACTTTCGATCTATCAAGTGCCAAGGGGGATCAAATCTCTCTATGTGCAAACCTCCTTTTGTAGTGCAAAACTTGAGGAAATGTTTGCACCTCGAGAGATTTGATCACTTTTGGTGCTTGATAGATCTAGAATTAAGATGGATCTAAGTTGGTTTAATATTAATAATTATAATTTTTAATTTCATTTTTTATTTTGTTTTATTATTTTTTAAATTTAATTTTCATTTTTATGTAATTTCACTGAGGCAAAAGTTTTAATTGATTATTATAGTTAATAATTTTAATTTTTTTTATTTTCCTTTTTATGTAATTTGTCAAAGTCAACATGTTTAGATAACATAGCATAACAGGACATTAAAACATCTCTTCCATACTAGGCTGGAGACTGTCTCTTGGTATAAAAATGTAATAAAATAAAAACATTATTTATAAAATATTTTGATTGTGTAATGAGAGTGGTTTTTGGGCGTGTGGTATTGGTGAGTCATGGTTTTGTAGAAAATCCTATTTACAAGTTAAAAAATATCCATGGTAAAGTGGGGGTGAATATCCATGGTTAAAGCATGCAGGTGCTCTTCATGTCAGGCCTGGCCTCGTAGCCCCTCTCCATGACGTCGTCTATTAGAGAAATGTTGAGGTCAAAATGGACCTCAAAACAAAAATATAAAATCAAAATCAACTTTATAAGAACTAATAAGATTCAAGATGATGATGTCAACCATGGGGCATCATTCAACATTTTTGGATTAAAAATATAAAAAATAAATAAATAAATAAAAATCAACTCATATTTTCAACTTATCTCCCTACGGTTTTACTCAAATTTCGAGTGCGAGCACTCTTTGGATGCATAATTGTATTCCTCGTCTAAGGAGTACCCATGTTTCATACTTTCGATGGACCCTTATACACGAAAAATGAAAAATACATGAAAAATGTGATTACTCCCGCTCGAAATTTGACTAAAAATATAGGGAGATAAGTTGAAAATCCAAGTTGAAAAAGTATTTTTTTCTTTTTTTCCCTCTAAAATTTGATGATGTAATCTAATATTATTTTATTATTTTATAATATTCCTTAGGAGGCCTATTTTATACCTCAAAATTTATCTAATGAATCTCGCAACGAGTCTAAGTTGGGTCCAACAGGTTAGGGTCCTTCCTATGGCAAAGGTGGTGGTCCTAGCAGCTAGGTCAATGGACTTTATGACCAAGTCATCAATTACATCCAACAGTCTACAGAATTCCAATCTTCTTCCAACCAGCAAGCCTCCTCGAGGCTCCCTTTGCCTGACGACCCGGACTACTACAAATCGTGCCCTGTGGTTTAAGAGTGATCTGTGATTGATACCTGAAGGTGATATACAAATTGCAAGTAAAATTTTATGTGTTATGGGTAATGGATCAAGTTACAAAACACATAAACAAGTGATTTTTAAACTTAATTAATAGTCAAAACAGAGACAAAATACCATATCATAAACACATAACAAGCAAACATGATAAAGGATTTCACCCCTTTCCTGGGCTACATCTCTCGGTCCAGCTTCCAATGCAGGGTCTCTTTCATTAATTACGAAAAATTATTTTTTCATGGATTTACAATGCTCAAATTCAAAAAAAATGTCTCCAATGGATCCAAATTGTCAAAAACCCCCCATCCGGGTTCTTTCTGCACCTCATTTGGCCAAAAAATGAGAAAGTTATGTATGTTACAAGTTTTTCCCAATTTCCATAGCTAACCATCCTCCAATTCGACCCAAACCTAGCGTGAGCGCCCTAAACCTAGAACTGACGTGCAAAAATGGTTTACAATCCCGCCCGACGGGCGAAATTGTTAGCCAGTTAACTTGTCCACTAACACCCAGTTTCTGAAAAATGCAGTCATATGGGGGCACGTGCCCAGGACTGGGTCTAATTGCCTGCCCCCAATGAATTAACGTGTGGTCTCATGCACCCCATAGAACTGGGCCTCTTCATTATATTCCCGTGCTAAGGACTTTTATTCCGAGCGCGCTCCAACTGTCGGCGGTAAGGTCATGTAAGGCCATGTGGCCTGGGGTTGGCCCCCTCTGCTCTCTGCCACGGTCATGCGATGGGTCATGTGACACGAGACTGGATCTTTGGGGTTGACCCCCATTTAACTCTGCCAAAGGTTCTTACTTGTGGTCCAGTGCAGTGTTGTGGGTTGTGACCACGAGGCTCGGGCTAAGCCCTGACCCACGATCCTGCCCCATGGTTATGTGGGTGTGGGGACCAGGGCTGGGGCTTAGCCCCAGCCCAATCCCAAAATGCAAAATGTGCCAAATTTGTAGGTTTTAACCCCGTACAGAAATTACCTGCATGTGAATTCTAAAACACAGAAAATAAACAATGCGAGAGCATAACACATAAAACACATATACACAGAGATTTCCCCTGGATCCCAAAACCGGGACTACCAGCTTTTTTTTAATTATGTTCCTTTCAATGTTATAATACATATTTATACATGCCGAAGCATCCAATACCATGGACCGAAAACCATCGCATCCAAAAAACATGTGCGAAAATCATGCACAAAACCATAGGTGGGTCCGCCCAACCTAACATAGGGTCCAAAACCAAAATTTTCTGGGGCACTGCCCCGAACCCCATAAAGTGGGGTTACAGGTACACCTAAAACCCCATGTGACCCCCCCCCCCCGCTACACAATCGGCGCAACGAAGGGGGGCTCCGCCCCCCTCTAACCCCCCGGTTAACTACGTGGGCTAGTCGTGGAAAGAATATAACACATCCAACATTCTCCCACTTGTTGTTTTCTTTCCACAGGGGGCCACAAGAGAGCTTAGTCATTTTTCCAGCCCTGAAATGCCCATTGTCTCTCTACACCAAGAGAACTTCTCAGAGCTCACAGATTTTGTCAATGCATCTGCAGTATTCTTCAAAGTGTCCACCTTTACCAGAAACACCTTTTTGTCTTCTACCATATCCCTCACAAAGTGATACTGAACATCAATGTGCTTTGTCTTTGAATGATATGCGGGGCTCTTTGCCAAGAAAATTGCACTTTGGCTGTCACAGTCTATCCTTATAGCTCCCTGTACTAACCCCATACTTGAACACAATCTCTGCAACCAAACTGCTTCCTTGCTTGCATGATTGGCTGCCATGTATTCTGCCTCTGTAGTTGATAGTGCCACTACAGATTGTTTCTTACTCATCCAACTGACTGCACCTCCAAATAGGTTAAACACATACCCACTTGTAGATCTTCTCTGATCCAGATCTCCAGCCCAGTCTGCATCAACAAAGCCACAAATATCCAACATTCTGTCCAATCCTGATCTTCCTTGGTAGCACAAACCATAATCACTAGTGCCACGCAAATACCTGAAAACTCGCTTCACTGTTGTCCAGTGCTCCTTCCCTGGTTTTGACATAAACCTGCTCAATACTCCCATTGCATGTGCAATGTCTGGTCTAGTACAGACCATTGCATACATCAAGCTACCGACTGCACTTGCATATGGAGCACGAGACATGTCCTCTTCCTCTTCTTGTGTCTTGGGACACTGTTCAGCAGATAACCTCACACCTACAGGAATAGGAACCTTCACCAGTTTACTGTCCTGCATATTAAACCTCTGCAGTATTGTCTCAACATACTTCCTCTGGTTTAACCAGAGCTTCTTCTTTGCCCGATCTCTTTTAATTTCCATGCCCAAAATATAGTTTGCAGCACCAAGATCTTTCATGTCGAATTTGGAGGACAATTGGGTCTTCAAATCTTGGATAATTTCATTGTCATTTCCAACCAGCAACATATCATCCACATACAAGACCAGATAAATAACACGGTCACCAATTAATTTAAAATACACACAGTGATCTGCTTTTCTTCTGGTGAAGCCAAGTCCCCGTATAAATGTATCAAATTTCTGATACCACATCCTTGGTGACCGTTTTAACCCATACAGAGACTTCTTTAACTTGCATACCAGTTCTTTCTTACCCTTCACCGCAAAGCCTTCAGGTTGCTTCATGTATATTTCCTCTTCCAGATCCCCATGAAGAAATGTTGTCTTCACATCCATCTGTTCTACCTCAAAATCAAAAGCAGCAGCAACAGATAAAAGTAATCTAATAGAAGTTACCTTGGCAATAGGAGAAAAAATATCACCAAAATCAATTCCCAGCACCTGGGAATAACCTTTTGCTACCAACCAAGCTTTGTATTTCTCCACCTTTCCTTCTGCATTTGTCTTCTTCTTGAACACCCATTTGCTGCCAATGGGTTTCCTTCCAGCCGGCAACTCCACCAGATCCCAAGCCTCATTTTTGTGCAAAGATGCCATTTCATCAACCATGGCCTCTTTCCAGAGTTTGCCATCCTCTGAATCTACTGCTTCCTTCACAGTTCTGGGATCATTGTCAGTAATAGATAAAGCAAAATTTGAATAGAAAGTAGATGGACTATACCTTTATGGCTGCCTTCTTTCTCGAATTGATCTTCTCACACCTGGAGTTTGTGGCTCTTCATCTTCTGATTCCTCCTCTGCTGTAGAGTCTGATTCTTCCTCCTTAAGCTCAAACTCTATCTTCTCAGGTTCCTTTGGTTGGACTTCATGTTTAATAACATCTTTTACCTCTCTGAACACCACATCTCGGTTGTACACAACCTTTCGTGTGACTGGGTTCCAAAGCTTATAACCCTTTAAACCATCCTTATACCCAATAAAGATGCACTTTTCAGATTTACTATCCAACTTGGTTCGTTTCTCCTTTGGAACATGTACATATGCATCACATCCAAATACCCTCAGATGTGAAAGAGAGGGTTTCTTACCAGTCCATACCTCTTGTGGAGTCTTATCCTCCAACGCTGATGAAGGTGACCTGTTGACTAGGTAACATGCAGTATCCACCACCTCTGCCCAGAATTCTTGTCCTAACCCGGCACCACTGAGCATGCTTCTTGCCCTTTCCATCAATGTCTTATTCATTCTTTCTGCAACTCCATTTTGCTGAGGTGTATATGGAGTAGTCTTCTGTCGTGCTATACCACACTTCTTACAGAATTCTTCAAATTCCTTGCTGCAAAACTCTCCACCATTATCTGTCCTCAGCACCTTTATCTTCTTCTCTGTCTGATTTTCCACGAGAGCCTTAAATTCTTTAAACCTGTCAAAGGCTTCATATTTCTTCTTAAGGAAATATATCCATGTATTCCTTGAGAAGTAATCTATAAATGATACATAGTACATAGACTTACCCAGTGATGGAACCTTCACAGGTCCAAACACATCACTGTGCACAAATTCTAATATCTATTTCGCCCTCTTACTACCAAAGGGGAAACTCACCCGATTCTGCTTCCCATATACACAATTTTCACACAAATCAAAATCCAAAGAGCTATTACTCATACCTTCTACCATACCTTTACCATGAAGTATTCGAAGGCCCTTCTCTCCAATATGTCCAAGCCTTTGATGCCACAACATGGTCTTCTCTCCAGAGACCACTAGATTTTCTGCTCCACTTTCAGGAACCACAGAACTGTTGCACCCATCAATAATAGTGCTACCTTGTAGCTTGTACAAAGTTCCAATTCGAACTCCCCGCATCAATACCAGTGCTCCTCGAACCATTTTGCAGGTATCCTTCTCGAACACTATTTTTACACCTGCATCATCCAGCTTGCTTACAAAAATCAGATTTCTGGCCAATGCAGGAATATGCAGAATACCTGGAAGTGTTCTAACCCTTCCACCTTGCAACTTCAACTTTACTTTTCCGCAACCAATGATTCTAGCCTTCCTATCATCCCCTAAGAAGACATCACCACCATCGTATTTCTCATACTCGCAGAACCACTCTCTATGGGGAGTGAAGTGAAAGGATGCACCTGAGTCAATCAACCATGCCTCATGATCTACATGTGTACTTGAAGAAGCCAAGTACACATCCCCACCTTCATTTGAGGTGGTTTTCGCCTCTGCAGAAGGAGAATCATCAGATCCCTTTCCTTTATCAGGAGCTTTAGATTTACAGTCCCTTTTGTAGTGCCCTTCCTTTCCGCATTTCCAGCACACCACCTTTACAAGTTTTCCTGGAGATTTAGATCTCCCACTCGATGACTTATTTTTGTTTCTATTCTGGGACCGTCCTCGTACAGACAATGCATCACCATTCTCTCTCGCCATATTTTTCTATCTCATCTCCTCCGTCAGCAAGGATGAGACTATTTCATCAAACTGCAAGGCAATTGCATTGCTACCTATTGCAATAACCAGACTATCCCACGAATCTGGTAGAGAACACAACAAACTGATGCACTTATCTTCATCTGAAATTTTAATATCAATAGATGCTAACTGACTTACCACAGTATTAAATGCGTTCAGATGCTCTGTCACTGAGTCTCCATCTTTCATCCTCAGGTTATATAGCTTTTTCCGCAGGAACAGTTTATTCACCAGAGACTTAGATTGGTACAAAGTCCCTAACTTGTCCCACAAAGCCTTCGCCATAGCTTCCCCTGATACATTCAGCAATACTGAATCTGAGACACACAATCGTATTGTGCTCTTTGCCTTCCGATCCAACTTCTTCCATTCTTCATTGGACACTCCCGTTGGTTTAGTACCCGGATCTACCGCGATCCACTGATCTTTATCCACCAACAGATCCTCCATCTTGAGTTTCCAAAACTCAAAACTCTGACCATTAAATTTCTCGATCTCTATCTTTCCACTGCTCGCCATCTTCTTTCACCACCAGAATCGATCTCGCAGATCTCCCACTGAACAGGGTCTACCACAGGCCCGAACGAAACCCCTCAACAACAAAGGCGTCCCCTTGAAGCCAAAATTGCTATGATACCAAATGTAGGTTTTAACCCCGTACAGAAATTACCTGCATACGAATTCTAAAACACAGAAAATAAACAATGCGAGAGCATAACACATATACACAGAGATTTCCCCTGGATCCCAAAACCGAGACTACCAGCTTGATTTTTCATTATGTTCCTTTCAATGTTATAATACATATTTATACATGCCAAAGCATCCAATACCATGGACCGAAAACCATTGCGTCCAATACCATGGACCAAAAACCATCGCATCCAAAAAACATGTGCGAAAATCATGCACAAAACCATAGGTGGGTCCACCCAACCTAACATAGGGTCCAAAACCAAAATTTTCTGGGGCGCTGCCCCAGACCCCATAAAGTGGGGTTACGGGTACACCTCAAACCCCCTGTGACCCCACCCCCCGGCCCCGCTACACAATTGGCGCAACGAAGGGGGGCTCCGCCCCCCCTCTAACCCCTCGGTTAACTACGTGGGCTAGTCGTGGAAAGAATATAACACAACCCAACAAAATTTAAATGAATCTGACAGATTTTACATGTTAAGTAACACATGTGTGGCGCGTTGGTTGAGACTCTTGGTGCTCAATGGGAAGTTGTTGGTTCGAATCCTGTTAGGCCCGATCCGGCCCAAAACAAATTTTTGACCTGTCACTGGAGGCCATATGGCAACCTCCAATTGGCCCGCGTGGCTCTCCCCCATTAGCCCAAATATTACACAGTTAGCACGCCACATCATAATAAATAAATAAATCTAAGCCAATAAAATTCTGAATTTTTTAACAATCCAGAGTGGCCAAGTGGCAACCTAACACTAGCCCAAAATGTACAGTCACCCTGTCAATTCTTTAAATTTTTTCCTGTTTGAGAATTCGGTCAAAACATGATATCGGGAGCATACAAAATCGGTTTTGAGTGAAATGAGTTGTGTTGGATTCAGGTCGCCGAGATCTACGCATTGTTATAGGTTTCGAGCACTTTTGAACACTTTGAATTTTGAGCACTAAACTGATCCCTTGGATCACTCCTCCCCATTGGAAGCTTTTGGACCTCCAAAAGACTACTTTCAGTCAACAAATAGATGAGGGTACAGTTTCCTCTCCCTTCCAACCTTAATCCATTTATCTTTGCTTGGATTTGTGACTTTGACACCAACACAAAGGTACTCCACATTCCCCCATTTTCAAGTTCTTGTCCTTCTGTCAAGGATAGTATTATGTTGCAGTTCTTCAAGAAATTCTGGTGAGAAATATTCTATTGAAGGAATTTGAACATCCTCTCCTTGATCATCAATCAAAGGAAGCTCATATAATCTCAAAGTCTCAACATTAATAACTGCATATATTTTCATATAAGGAGGCAAATCCAAACGGAAGGCATTGTTACCAATCTTTTCTAGAATCTTAAAAGGTCCATACCTTATTGGTTTCAACTTTTTACCTTCTCCTTTAAGCCTCTCTTTGCTAATGTAAAGCCAAACTTCATCTCCAACTTGAAAATTGTGGTCAACATGATGCTTATCATGCCTTGTCTTGTACTTGGCTTGTCTCTTTTCCAACTTTTCTTGAACCATTTGATGCACCAATCATAACTTGCTCAATGAATCTCTTGTCCTTATCAATGTCATTATGACCATCAATAGCAACATCCTTCCCAAAGATAAAATCTAAAGGATATTTTGGTAAGTAACCAAAGCATGCCTCAAATGGATATGTTTGATTTGATGAATGCTTTGCTCGGTTATAAGCATGTTGAATGTAGTGTAAGTGTTCATCCCAAAGCTTAGGATGTTTGCTGCAATAACCATGAAGAAGATGTACTATCATTCTATTCACCACTTTTGTCTGACCATCGGTTTGTGGATGGAATGTTGTGCTCTTTTTCAACTTGGTGTCCATGAGTCCCCATAAGCTTGACCAAAAGTTCTCGACAAATCGAGAATCTCGATCAGAAATAATGGATTTGGGCAACCCAAAATGTACCCATACATGTTGAAAGAACATTTGTGCAGTTTGTTCAGCTGTAACTTGCTTCTTACAAGGCATCAAAATACACATCTTGTTGAAACGATCCACCACAACATAAAGATAATCATGATTTTTTTATACATGAACAGTCCTCCTACAAAGTCCATAGAAACACTTTCCCAAGGACCGAAAGGGAATGGAAGTGGAGTATACAATCCTAACTTTCTATTTTTAGGCTTACTTGTAACACATAGTGAACATACTCTTACATATCATGACACACTTTCATTCATTCTAGTCCAATAGCAATACCTTTGTAATTGTGCCATTGTCTTGCCTATACCAAAATGGTTAGAAATAAGAGAAGTATGTGCTTCCCTTATGATGTTGACTCTTTCACCCTATGGAATGCATATCTTGCCAAGATGATACAAAATTTTATCATGCACATGGTAATCCAATTCCTCTACTTGGTTTCCTTGACACAAAGTTGCATATACATCTTTAAAGTCATCATCTAAAGCATATTGTTCAACATAGCTCTTGTGCATGATAAAATTATGCTTAAGAATAACTGAATCACTAACAATTGGTCTAGAAAGCATGTCAGCAACCTTGTTATAGATACATTTCTTATACCTTATCACCAAGTGGAATTGTTGCAAGAAACCCATCCATCTGAAGTGCCTCGCTTGTTGTAGCTTAGTTTGTGATTACAAGTATTGCAATGGTTGATGATAAGTGTGAATGATAGTTTCTTTTCCCATCAAATAGTGTTTCCACTTTTTCACACTTTGCACCAATGCATACAGTTCCTTGTCATATGTAGGATAGTTAACTACTGCACCATTAAAAGTTTCAGAATGGTAACATATGGGCTTACCATGTTGCATCAAGACCGCTCCCATGGCATAGTCACTTGCATCTGTTTGTATCTCAAATGGCTATCTTAAATCAAGAAGTGAAAGAACTAGATTTGTACTGATTCTCTCCTTCAATGCATTAAAATATTTTTTGTTGCTTGCCTCCCCATTGAAAAACCTTCTTTATGCTTGTCAAGGCATGTAATGGAGTTGCAATTGAAGAAAAGTTAGAAATAAACTTTCTCCAATATTGGGTTGCTCCCAAAAATATTCTAACCTCAGTTACATTATTGGGCTTGGGCCAATCTACAATGACTTTGACCTTTGAGGGATCTATCTTCAATTCACCCCCTCCAACAATATGTCCCAAATAAACTAATGAGGTCTTTCCAAACTCACATTTAGACATCTTTAAAAACAAATTTTCTTTCTTCAAGACATCTAAGACTTGTTTCACATGCCTGACATGTTCTTCACGAGATTTTTTGAATATCAATATGTCATCTAAGTAGACAATTACAAAATCATGAAGAAAAGGCCTTAAGACATCATTCATAACTCACATGAATGTTGTAGGAGCATTACAAAGCTTGAATGGCATAACCGACCATTCAAACAGACCTTGCTTTGTTTTGAAAGTTGTCTTCCATGTGTCTCCTTCAGCAATCCTAATCTGATGATAACCACTTCTCAATTCCAACTTATTGAAATAAACAGCATATTTAATTGATCAAGAAAATCATCAATTAGAGGAAGAGAGTAACGATTCTTTACGGTAATCTTATTCAAGGCTCTGAAATCTACACACATGTTCCATGTACCATATTTATTTGGTACTAAACCAATTGGTGACCTGCATGGTGATGTGCTTGGTCTGATGAACCCTTTGTTAAAAAGCTCTTGGATTTATCTTTTGATTTTTCATTCTCCATGACTGACATCTTGTACATGCCAATGTTTGGAAGGGGACAATCTTGCTACAATTGAATCTCATGTTGGATTCCTCTTTTAGGATGCAATCCTTTGGGTTCCTGAAACATCTTATTATAGGTGTTAACAACCTCATACAAAAGTATTTTAACTTTGCATCACATCCTTGGAAAGCTTCATTTTCAACATTCTCTTTGGGTTTTATCATCAAAAGTACAAAGTTCTTACTAGCATTGACTAACCTCTTCATTTGTCCAGCATTCACAAGTGACAAATTCAACTTCTTGTTATGTGCTCTAACAATGTAATCAACTCCATTTTTAAACAAATGATATTTGTTCTCGTGGCAATGAAATATGACTCTCCTATCATATAGATATGGACTTCCCAAAACAATACTAAAAATGTCAAGTGGAATGACATCAAGATCTACCTCATCTATAAAGTTTGCAGTGGTTGCAAATCTTAATTTACGTCTTTTTGTCACATGAAATTTTGCATTGTCACATATCCAACCTAAAGGATATGGTTTAGGATGAGGATTTGTTTTCAAATTCAATTGCTTGACAATATCTTCATAAATAAGGTTTGCTTGTGAACCACTATTAAACAGTGTATCTGTCTTGGTATGTTTTGAAATGACTCTAATGTGTAAAATCTCTATTCTTTCTTTTTCATGTTGAGTTTCATTGAGGTTACCTGAAGAACTAGTACTTACAATAGAGTCCTTACCTTTAAACCCCATGTCTGTGATCTTTGTTTCATCCCTGGGATCTGATGATGAGCACCAGTATGGCAGCAAGGATGCTGCAACTCCTGGGGCTACCGAATTTACTTCATCAACCCAGGGTTCGTACAAACTTGGAGGTGATAGTGTTGTATACACAAATAGATGTAATTGGTCTACTCTTATCACTACTTAGCCGGGGCGATATACCGCTAGGGTTTCTCAAACCAACCTTCTATTGACTAGAAGAAGTCCGATTACCAACTGGAGAAGGGAAATTTACCCTAAATGAGAGCAAATAAATGTTGTCTAATTGCAAGAATGAAAGACTGAAAAAATGCTTGCAAAATAACGTGAAATCCTCTATCTACTTGTTAACACACCTTGCTTGCAAAAGAACCCTACTTTAACACATGTGAGGTTTTAATTAATCTAAGCATGAAATCTGATCTAGAGAGTACTAATTGTTGTGTGCATGAGTAAATATAAAAGAAAACCCTTTTTTTTATCTTTTTGCTTTATAAATGTAAATGTTAATCTTTCCTTGTTCTTTGGCAGGGGAGACAAGTGTGGAGGAAGAGGGGTACAATGGTTTTGATGGCTTGGAGGTCAAGTAGGGGCCTAATCCTGGCTTCAGTGATGATTTTTCTCAATTCGGGCTCAAAACAGGCTGCTACAAGATTTCCTACAGGATGTACTAGTTCTCCTACAGGATCCCCTGTTTTACTACAGGAACAGGCCGAAAGCTTAGGGAGTGGTCTAGAAGGTGGAATGGAGATTGTGAAAGGTGAATAAGGAAGGAATAAGGCATGGGAGTGGCAAACACTACTCAGAACTCAAGCAAAGGCTTTAAGATGGTTGGATTTGCTCAATAGAAATGGCAATTTTTCCTTATAAAACAAGAATTCGAATTGAGACCTTAGTGATTTTTGGAAATCATGGGTAGATATGGCTTGGATGAGGCTAATGAGATGAGGTCTCCCTACAATGTAGAAGCTCCTGCAACAACACACATCATTGTTTTCATTTATACATAAATTCATCTATAAACAAGAAGGGTTTATTCAATAGAAGAAAATAGAATTGTTACCATTTATTTGCTAAGTTCATGAAGGGAAGTGCTTGAAATCAATACAAAAGCGTTATGAGATCAGTACGAAACCTAATAGATCATAAATTCCAATTGTAACTTATCCTACAGAACTAAAAGATAGTGACCTAATTATTAAGAAGCCCTAGATTACGCAGAAAAGTAAGAATTTTCTTTTCTTGGGTTGTATGGGAAGTGTTCCTCGAGTCATGATCCCTGAAAGGGAGAAATGAGGTGGAAACCACTTGCTGAAAACCTTTCTGGAATATCTTCTTGTCACTATGATGTTATTGTTAGAACTATTCACAAATGGAAGAAAACTAATTAACCCTACCAATACTTGTGAATTAACAACACCAAAATCAGTTCAACAACTATCTATGAGTAAAATATAAGCATACAACTACAAAAAGAGGAACCTCTACTGTTAGGGTTGGGCCCTAACTCAAGATCTTCAACCCTCTAATTCAACTCAGTGTTGGATCAAGGGAATGCTTCTCATTTTCATTAAAATATTAAAGATACAAAAGAGTTCTCAGTTACAATCCTTCAACTCGAAAATGTTGCTAGCTATCTTGAAAAAAATATGAATCCTAATGAGGCTCTAGGCCTCTTTATTTATACAACTGAAGCTACCAACAACTTCCTTAAATTTAGGGAGGCTTGGCTCCCAATATCGAGATCAACTGGTCACTGTCACTGGCTTGGCTGCAAATGTTCCTCATGACTCAGCTGCTTGCAACTCCGAGCTGACCAGATTTGATTGAGGAATCTTCGAGTGAGTGAGGAGTTAAGGAGGAAAATCCTATCTCCTAGAATCCCTCTTGCTTGTCTCATTTGAGTTCCTGCACTTTAATTAGCCAAAAATTTCTCCAAAACCTACAATCAATGTACATTAGACCACTAGACATGACATCTCATCTTTACTCTTCTCATTAAGCAAAATATCATTAAAACATGTAAAGAATTATGAGAAAAGTTGATTTTAGTAAGTTGGAGGTGCATTAAGGTCCATATAATTTACCCATTGATGAGCCTCATCATCACCCCCTACTGAAAATGTTGCTCATCCTCTGAGAAACTCAATCTATGTCCATGTATTTCATTGCTTTGGTGGCCTCCCTGACATTCTAGGCTTCTGTTGTAGTCTCCTCCTCTTGTGGATAAAATCCTGCATTCTTCTCTATCTCCTCCCACTGCTTTATTTCTTCTTCTTCTTTTCTCCCCTCTAACATACCTAAAATAAATGGTGGATTGAGTTTCAATCAATTCCAATTGACTTTGAGTCTCTGTAATGCTTTCTTATACATTGGGGTTCTTGTTAGTGCATCCTGCATTCTGTCAGGAGAATGATATTCTCTAATATTTAGGTTGTAGGGTAAGGTGTTCCATATCCTTTGGCAGGCTTGCTAGCTCTCATCCCCTAGCAATCTCAGCATGTCTTCAAAATGAGTGACTGCTTGTTCTTGTACAACAAGGTATCTTGGTGCAAGTTTGGGATCATTGGCAATGAGGTTGTGGGTGCTGATGACAGCCATTGAGTTAGGTTGTTCTGCTCTGATGAAAAGGGGTTTTTCTTCTTCTCTTGCCAATACCCTTTTTATTTTTGTAGCTTTGGCTTCCTCATGATTCATCCAAGATGCCAAGGCCATTAGTTGTAAGTCCCCTAGCTTTGGATTGGGGTCCCACACATTTAAATCTGTCAGAGCCAAATTGTGTAGGTAGAATTCAGATATATTTGCTCTATCCTCTAGGGTGCTTTGGTCACAGAGGTCAATGAACTGCCTGTAGTCTTGGAAAGGCATAGTTCCTCTTTGTGCTAGGGTTTTTATCTGAAACTGCAGCCATTGTTCTTTGAGGTATAAGGCATATGATTTTGCTGGCATCCTGCATTGAATTGCCTCCATGGATAGACTTGCCAATTGGCCTTCCTTTTCCTGTAGCTGCTTTCTCAACCTTGTGTTCTTAGCCTCTAATTGATATTTGACCATTTTTCCCTGTCTCTTATGCTACTCAATTCTCTGCCCATTTCTTGTAGTTTCTCTTCCATGTGGCCTACATCCTCCACCCCTTTTGATTTAGCAATTTGCATCCACCAATGTGTCCTTGCTCTCTCTTTTTCAAGTTCAAAGAATAGAGGAATGGCAAATTTTTGTGGGATCACCCTACCCCCTTCAATGAATCTGTAGTAGGAGTTGAGGTTTGGATGTGGGCTAGGCTCCTTCAGCTCCTGGGACTCTCCCTCTATTGTTTCTTGAGTAATTTCTGCCTCTTTTCCTTCCCTTTTCCCTTGTAGCCTTTCCTGATATTTTTTTTGTGTTTCCTGCAGTTTTGACAGGGTTTCCTGTAGGACTATTTTTGCTTCTTGTAGTTTTGTCTGTGTTTCCTGTAGGAGACCTTTCCCTTTTTGTGAAGGGGTCAAAGGTTGTTTAACTTGTTTTGTTGAGGCTAACCTGGTGACAGGTCTCCTAACATAGGTGATTGGTGACCTAGGAGAAGCTTGTTTTGATGTTTCTTCTTCTTCCTTCTTCTCTAGAGGGACTACTTCCTCTTGTTCTTTTAGTGAGTCCTCTATGATAATTGGAATCTTGGTAGGGGTTTGAGGTCTCCCTTGTTTTATCCAGGTGCTCTTCCTTGTTCTGAAGTAAAGGGGAGTTTGCCTCTGTCTCTTTCCCTTTGATTTTATAGGTGTACTTAGGGAAGTTAAAGCAGTTGTTGCCTCCTTCTCTGTAGGCTTCGAAGACATCCTTGGTGATTCCTCTTCTTCCCTACTCTATTTTTCATAATTTTGTCCATCCTTCTGTACTTCATCCTTTGTCTCATCTATTTCTGCCTCCTCTTTTTCATTCTCTTTCTCTTCTTCCCCCTCACTAGAAATAGGGATTCTGTCATACTCAATGGCTTGAATTTCATCTTCTTCCTTCATGTCTGCAAATGTTGACCATGTAATAGGGATTCTCAAATTGTTTAGAGCATCTTCCAGGATGAGTTTGATCAACCCATGATGTGCTAGTTGTTGATGTTTCCCTTCTTGTACCTTGATGCTCATGTCTATTATTGATTGTAACAAAAAGTAAGGTACACTAAGTCTGTTATGAGGAGGTGTCTCCCCTCCAAATCTTAGCTCATGGAGGAGTCTTAAATGGTACCCATACACTACATTGTATCCTCCTTCATAGGAAATATACTTGATGATGTGATAACTTACTTCATTCCAAGTATATGGAATGCTTTCCCTTCTAACCCCATTTTTGTCTTCAATTGGTTCTTCTCCTTCCAAGAAAAATCCATTCTTGGAAGTGTTGTTAGTCTTGTCCTCTTTTCTCCATTGAAATCCTAGGGGTAGTGTAGTTATCTTGCTAATACTCTCAAGGGTAATTGTTACCGTAAACCCCTCACTATAGCAGTGGCACTGGCTCTAGCTAGAGGTATGAGTGACATTGCAAATTCTCTAGCCACATCATCATCGTATCCTCTCAGTAGCTCAAAGAATTCCATCCATTGATGCCTTGTAAATATTTCTATCACACGAGGATGCTGGTGTATTCTGGTTGTGCTTGTGGGCTCTCTTTTATTGAAACCCCTGTCATTTTTTCTAGCAATTTTTTCTGAGTGAGGTTGGGTGGCTGTAGCTTAAGAATTTTTGTAGGTGATGAGGGTTTGAAGTTTATCCTTCATTATCTTTCACAAAAATCTGTCTATCTCTATGCGTACTGCAAATACTTAAAAGAAATGAGGATTTCTTCCTTCTTTTTTTCTACAAATGAGAAACACAGAAGATATGGAACCTGCCTTCCTTTGATATGCTCTGCTGATGAGAACTCTTGAATTGATGGCCCTCGGTGTCTACTTACAACATTGTGTGATAATTCTCCATGTATCCTGTAGCTTTCCTATAGTTTACTTTAGGTGCTCTTGTTTGTTGTAGGTGTTGACTGTTTCTTGTAGGTGCTTCCTGTAGGGAGGCTGAGAGTAACTTTTTCCTTTGATGACTCCTCGAGGTTACCTCTGCCTTCAGATTGTCGAAATAACCAATACTTTGCATGGGAGTCAGTGATTATTTCTATTTGTGGATGATTTCGTTGGGTGATGTGTTGGTTGGTCGAGTATGAATTTCTCCTTTTGGACCGTTAGTCCCACTACAAGTTCATCATACCACCTTACCTTGTAATCATATCCCCCTTCTATTCTTCGTAACTTAACCACTTTTTCGATTCATTCCCCTTTTTTTATGTGACCTTGCCACGTGTGCAGTTGACTAACCCTTTTACTTCTCGTTATCGGACTGAGGGTGGTCAAGTTAACTGGTCACTTTCGCTTATAAAATCAAGTTCCTACATATTCTTAGTTTAATCATATTCATACCTATGAGGGAGTATTGGTGAGATGACATACTTTTTGGTCATTTGCCTTGTTGATGCATGCTGGAGAGTGGTGTCAATTTTTTTTTCTTGGTCGAGTTGCATATTCTCAATTGTTTTTTATTTTTCTTCTTTTGTTGACGGTTTGTTCCTTTGATGATGTATAGTTGTTGGCCTTTGTTCTTGCTAAACTTCAGGAGGAGCTTCCTTATTCCTGTAGTCATTGTGATAAAAGTGGGTTGGAGTTGTTGTGGTCTTTTTTTGTGGAATAGGCTGCTACAAGATGTCCTGTAGCTGCCTTTTTCTTGAATCTCCGCATTTTTTCTCTGCTCTGAAGTTGAATGGGTATTGGAATGAGTGGAAGGGTTTGTTTATGGAGTGGAAATTGAGGTAAGTTTTTTTTGGCATGCCCCTTTTTGATGTTCTTTTCTCTCTCTTTTTTTCATATTTTCTAACTTGATTTTTTTCTAATGGGCATAAGGGTGACATGGTCATGAAGGGTATCGGCTGAGGTTTGGTGAAGTTAATGGCTCTTTTTATATTCCAAAATAGGTTTGTGTCACCATTTTTCCATTGGAATTCCCTTCCTGTATTTTTTCAAAACCTCATGTAATACCTACGGGAAACTCCTGTAGTAATTACAGGAAATCTTGTAGAAAACACAGAATTGCTTGGAATTGGAATCTAGAGTTGGGTATGGATGGGAGAACATGGGGATTATGGAGGAGATGAAATGGATGAAGGAAAAAATATTGTGTTGTAGGGCCTACTGTCCTCTTTATCCTGTGCACATCATCTTCTTGCAAACCTGCAAAAACAGAATTGTTATGAGTGGCAAGTGTGAGGTCCTTGCCATTATTTTTGTATGTTTTTTTTTTAAAGACAACTAGGCTGCCTCGAAGGAGGTTTTCATCCTTGTTTCCTACCCTGGGTGCCTCAAAAGAGGTTTTCACCCAGAGATCTTTTATTTTTATTTTTATTTTCATTTTTTGAAATACTCTTGGGTTGCCTTCAAGAGGTTTTCAACCCAAAAGCTGGACTTAGGAGCCTCATGGAGGTTTTCACCTGGGTTTCTTTTATTTTTTTATTTTTATTTTTTCTTTCTAAGAACCTGGTGAGGTGGAAGCCGAGACTCCTTCAATCACCATCACTACCTTGCTGATGCTACTGATGAATTCCTGCTTTGATAAGGGCTTTTTGTAGACTTTTAACCTGTACCCATTGACAAGAAAAGGGATACCTTCTGCATCGATGGTTCTTATTTGAACAACGCCATTATCATGGCACTTTTCTATCACATATGGTCCCAACCATCTGGTCATTAACTTGCCTTTGAAATCTTTGTACCGGGAGTCATACAGCAAGGCCCAATCGCCTTCTTGAAACAATTTGTCCTTGATATTTCTGTCATGCCAGATTTTCCTTTGTACTTGAGTCACTTCTGTGTGCAGGAGGGCCTGCATCCTAAATTCATCTAACCCATTCAGCTGGAGCAATATTTCTTGTTGTGCCCTTGTGACATCTAGATCCAATTGTGTTGTCATCCTTAAGGTGTTGTATTCAAATTCAATGGACAACAGGGATTTCTTCCCATAGACCATCTCCTAAGAAGTGAAGCCAATGGTGGTCTTCCAAGTAGTATTGTAGGCCCAGGTGGCCTCCACCAATCTATTTGCCCAATCCTTTCTGTTGTTGCTAATCACTTTGGTCATAATGCTTTCCAATGCTCGATTGGTGACTTCCACTTGCCCATTAGCCTATGGGTGGTAAGGAGTGGACTTTTTGTGCTTGATCTTATGCTGGCTTAACAGATTCTCAATCATGTGGGATGTAAATTGATTGCCTTGATCAGTGACCAACTCTCTAGGGTATCCAAACTTGTAAAACACATTCTCCCTCAAGAATTCAGCCACTTTTTCTTCTGTGGCTACCTTGACAGCTTTGGCTTCAGCCCACTTTTTTAAGTAGTCGGTGCACACAATCATGTACTTCTTCTGTCTGGATGGAGGGTCAATGGGCCCGATGAAATCCATGCCCCACTTGTCAAATGGCTCGAAATTCACTTGAGGTTGCAGAGGAATTTCATCCCTCGGGGTAGGTTTTCCCATCTTTTAGCACCGATCACACTAACTGGTATACCTTTTTACATCTTGGTGGAGAGTGGGCCAGTAATATCCAGTTTGTAGTACCTTGAATGTTGTTCTTTTGGCTGCAAAGTGACCTCCACAAGGCCCATCATGATAGGCCAGAAGGATGTCAAAAAATTCCTCCTCCTTGACACATCTTCTCATAATTTCATCTGGACCCATCTTGAAAAGATTGCCCCCAATCCAAGTGAATGGGGTGCTTTTTCTTATGATTCTACTATTTTCCTTAGAGGACAAATTTGGAGGGAAATGTGAAAATACTAAGTAGTTTTCTATGTCAGCAAACCATGGAGAAAGAATTGAAATGGCAAATAAATGTTCATCTGGTAGCTGATCATCAACCATTCCTTCCTCACCTGCAGGCAAAGTCAATCTGGATAAAAAATCTGCAACTACATTCTCTTTGCCAGGCTTATCAATAATAGTTAGATCAAATTGTTGTAATAAAAGTAACCATCTAATAATCTAGGCATTTACATCAGGTTTGTTCATCAAATATTTAATTGCAGCATGGTCGGTATGTACAAATGTCTAGTAACCAGTAATGTAATTCCTAAATTTATTTAATGAATGGACAACAACTAGGAGCTCTTTTTCAGTTACTGTGTAGTTTAACTCGGCTTTGGACAAATTCTTGCTGATGAAGTAAATGGCATAAGGTAGCTTGTCATCTATCTGGCCTAGATCTACTCCTATATCTTTGTGAGATGCATCAACATGAATGTGAAAAGGAAGAGCCCAATTTGGGCCTCGAAGAATAGGTGCAATAGTCAACTTGTCCTTTAGGGTTTCTAGGGCCCCTTGGCAACTTTCTCACCATAAAAATTCGGAGTCTTTGGCCAATAATCAAAATAAGGGTGAGGCTACCTTGTTGAAATCTTTTATAAATCTCCTATAATATCCGGCTAAACCTAAGAAACTTCTAACATCCCTCTTCTTCTGCGGAGTAGGGACCCTTTTTATGATGGCTATTTTATTTGGGTCTACTTGCATTCCTTCCTGGGATATTGAGTGACCTGGAACAGTCCCTGCAGTCATTAAGAATTCACATTTTTCGGGACTAGGGGATAATTTCATTTCAATTTATTTGTTTAACACATTTCCCAGGTTAGAGAGAGCCTCCAGGAAATCACATCCATAAGGGGTGAAATCATCCATATAAATTTCTACTGAATCATGGACTAGCTCTACAAAGATGCTCAGGACTGCTCTCTGGAAAGTGGCAGGGGCATTGCATAAACCAAAAGGAAGAACCCTATAAGCAAAAGTACCCCAAGGACAGGTGAAGGTGGTTTTATCCTGGTCCTCTGGGCTGATCTAGATTTGATTGTAACCACTGAATCCATCCAGGAAAGAGAAGAACTTTTTTCCTACCAGACCATCTAATACTCGGTCAATGAAATGTAGAGGGAAATGGTCCTTATTTGTGGCTTTTTTTAGCTCGCGGTAATCCACACAAATCCTCCACTTTCCATTTTTCTTTGGAACTAGAACCAGAGGAGACACCCACTCACTATCCGAGATGGGGTAAATGAATCCTGCATCCAACAACTTCTACAGTTCCTCTTTGACTATATCCTTGAGGGTTGGATTCATTCTCCTCTGGGGTTGGTGGACTGGCTTGCAACCTTCCTTGATGTAAATGTGGTGAGTACACATCGAAGGGTGCACTCCCTTCATTTCTTTGTAATTCCAAGCAAAGGCATCCAAATTCTCTCTTAGCATGTTACATAACTCCTCTTCTTGGTGTATAGAGAGAGAGGGATTAATTTTCAATGCTTTTTCAAGGTCGAATTCTATCATCTTGACATGAGTATGGTTTGAGTCAGTTTTGCATAGATCGATCTGAGGGTCATCTTTGGCTTCCTTGACTACTTCCTCCAAAGACATGGTGTTGGGAGATTAATTTTGGAGGATGTGTTCAATCAGGTTGTCTTCGTCAGGTTGTCCCCCTCCTATGGTAGTTTCTACGGTATAGATTGGGGAAGAGTAGACTTTGTCTTCTTCCTCCTCTTCTAGCCATAAAGGTAATTCATGCTCTAGGGATGGTTGAGAAGGAGGGTATAAGACCAATTGTTTGGACAGATGCCCATTTTTTATGGTCATATTTCCAGCCCTGCAGCTTATGTAGGCATCGGTAATGGCTAACCAAGGCCTCCCAAGGATGAGAGGATAACCATTGAATTTGGTCTTAGGCTGGAGAACTAAGAAGTCAGCAGGGTATTCCCAGGAATCAATGGAGACCATCACATCCTCAACAATTCCCTCAGGAGCTACTGTGGATCAGTCTGCAAGTTGCAAGACTGTCATGGTCTTCCTTAATGATCCTTGGAGATTCAACTTGAGCATAGTGTCCTTAGTCATCACATTGATGGCAGCCCCAAGATCAATCAAGGTATGGGGAACAATGGTGCCATCGATGTGTACATCTACTACAGGACTCCCAGGATCTAGATACTTTGGGAAAATTACCCGCCCCAACATTAAGTCGGACAACTATCCAATGACATTAATGGTAGGGGTGTCTTTCTTTCGCCTTCCTGGATGTTTGAAACACTTCTCTTTGATCATATTGTTGTAGATGGGGACATCTTTGATAGCTTGGAGAAGCGGGATTTTGACACACAGATTTTTCAACTCACCCAGAAGTTCAGTCTCTTCTGGGGTGTGCTGGATAGGATGGGTTAACCTTTCAGGAAAGGGGGGTGGATTCACTCTAGGTACACTTTCCTCTCTTTCCTCCTCACTCTCCCTAGGTGGAGATGGAGGTTGGTTATCCGGAAGCACTCTCCCAGACCTAAGGTTAATTTCATGAATTTCCACAGCATAGGCAGGGTAGGATGTTTCTCCACTGTAGACCTGTTGTGCCTGTCTGTTGTTCAGGTTTGGGTTTGGTTGGGCAGGCATCTGAGGTTGTTTAGGTGGAGCAGGGTGTAGGAGTTGTGGTTGAGATGGAGGTGAAGGAAATAGAGCTAGAGCTTGGTTGTATTGGGGCCTCCACCCCTGGGGTTGTATTCGAGCTACAGATGTGGCACATGCAAATGCCAGAAGGAAATACGCATTTCTTATGGGTTAGTTGAGCTATTGCATGATGGACTTCAGTTAGAACTCAAGTGATCGAGTTTGGTGGAGTTGATTGAGGAGTTGATGGAGTTGTGTTCAGTTTGACTTAGTTGAACTAGTTGTATTTAGTCTAACTGACAAATACACTAGTGATGAGTGGTGTGAATTAATTATTAATTAATTCACTAATTATTAACTCATAAATCAACTAAAGAATACATCAGTTAACTCAGTGCATGGACAGTTCAGTGGAGACAAATGTTAGAGGTGGGTGAAAGGGTGAGACTACTATCAGTTGTGACTATAGTTGTGCATGAGATTTGCACAATCATTGATTGAGATTGCCAATGAGGATTGCGCAGTACAAGCCAAGGGAATTCGAATTTGGATCTGATCTATTCTCAACTTGGATTGCGCAGTAGAGGCAGGCAAACAGTGGAGGAGATTTGAACCCATGACTTCTGTTAGTGTCAGTCTTTCCAGCCTTCCTCCAGTGATCAAATATGCTCTTACAAAGTGGTCTCAGAGTGTCAAGGTCAAATTTTGTCATTTCAGTGAGTCTTCAAGCAAAATTTGGTCACTAGGCATTAGGTCTAGGGTTTGTTTTCACTCCTTTCAAAGTTGCCCAAATGTCAGTCCATGTCATCATTCAGCTGAGTGTATCATCATTCAGAGGGTTTTCATCATCATATTAGGTTTCATTGGGTCATGTTACACCTTGTTCATGCTTCAGTTGTGCCTTGGCAAGGTTCATTTCCCTCTCCTAGGGTTTTGAACGCAATTTCTCTTGGACGGTCAAATCATCGGCAAAACTTGTATCCAGATGTTCATACACCTTCCCCTATCCTTAAAGTACCTTATCAAACACTTCCCATCCCTTATATCCGCCAAATTCCTCATTTTTGCACAAACCCTAGTTTCTAGCTATAACCTGGCAATTTTCTAGGTTTGGCCTGTGTTTTGCCCTTTTGGACCCCTTCCCCTTGCTCAACCTCTGAGATTCCACTTTCCCCTGCTTCCTAACATCCCTCCCCACTCCCAAAAATTTCTCCAAGAATTTAGAAGCCCCCTATCCCCTTCATTTCGCTCCATTTCGACAAAATTCCTTGTTTCACACATCGGGACAAGTCGCACTCAAATGATGTTCCAGAGCAATAAAAGATGAATTTTGGAAAAATGAGAGAGGTTTTTGTCCATAACATGCCAAAGAAGAAAAACCTCCTTCACTTTTTGCACAGGTGTCATGGTTTTAGAGAAATGTCAAAATTGCAATCGCTAGATCCGAGGTTGGCCAAGGCACTAAAACGACGGAAAAGGCCCGATCCACTCTAAATTTTGGCCAAATCATCTTTGACTGAGCATGGTACTTTATTGGGGACTCCCAGCACAAATTCCAAGAAATTTTGAGCATTTTTGGTCATTTTTGGTTTTTTAAGGCAAAAAACAGGTTTTTCCGCTTGACGGGTCTCACCCCCCGCGCGACCCTTTCAATTGGCAACTCTATTTTCAAAAAACTCAGCATTTCTGGATTTTTCATGAAAATTTACATATGCTCATCCATTGCCAAGAGATTTTATGAAGTTTTGGGCCTCCAGAAGGTCAAAAAACAAGCAAAAAATGACTTTCTGCCACATTTTTGAGACACAGAAAGCAGTCTTGGGAGATTGCAATGTTTGAGGGGCAAATGACCACCAAATTCAGAAATTCCAGTTGGGTTGGAAAGTAGACTCACAGACCTTTCCAACAAGCCTACTCTTGCCCAATTTGGACACCTGGAAGTGCCCCAAAAGTGCCCTCAAAGGCGCGTGACCAGTCAGGCAGAGGCGCGTGACCTATCAGGCAATTTTCTCAAAATTTCACTGTACAGCTCATAAAAACGCAGATTTGACCATGTTTGACTTTTTGGAGTGGATTGTTATCCTCCTTGATATAAATAATGTAATTTTTTTACACTTTTACACTCATGTATCTCTTCTAGAAGATTCATTCATGAGATAGGTGAAAATTAAATGAATGAATTGGTTTCCTAGCTTATAGAGGCAAGTTGTTTTGACTGCCTAGTTTTCAGTGCTTAGTTTAGAATTGGTTGAAATAGCTCCTAGGATAGTGAGCTCGACCCCTAGAGGCAAGGAAAGGTGTTAGCTTGCCTATATTATGTATTTTCTTAGTCATTTTCAAGGGTTGGAAGGTTGGACTCTTGAGGGAGAAGCTCTTATTGTATTATTTACTGTATCTCTGCAATTTTTGGCAAAGGAAGACCAGGGTTTTGCAGTCCTTTTTGGGATTCTTGTGGTTACATGTATTGATGGTGTGTTTCTCTATGTACTTGTAAGTGTGTTATGTGAATCATTTCCTTTCTTTTCCTTCTGCACATTAAGCAAATGAAGTGTTAAAGTAGAACTCATGACTGTCATGCTCTGCTTTTAAGTTTGTTTAATTTCAATGTTTTCTACTGTTTAAGGAGAATTCAAAGTTATTGTTTGCTCTCCTTAGCTCCTCACCTGTCTTTCTCATCCATTCACCTCTATCAAAGGCATCAATACTGTTTCCTACCTCGCCCCAAAGAACCCCCTGCAGAAACTGTGTCCAATCCCCGCACCCAAAATTGCCATTTCCTCAATTTTTCACCAAAAAACCCTAAAAATCCCAAATCAACCCTTTTGATCAGTTTACTAGCCTAAAATCAGTTTTACCCTATTGGTTATCTCGCCCATTGAAGATTTTGACCGAGATAGACTGAGAGAGCCCTCTCCTGCCCCGTAGGGCTAGCTACGAGGCTAAGTGGTTTGTTGTTGCCTTGAGGTTTACCTTTCTCAGCCTGAGGTGAAATTTCAAGCGCTAACATACTGGCGACCATACTGGGGAGAACAAATTGTTTGTTGATTGATGTGTTGGTTTTATAAGTCTTAGACGGAGCCTGATTTATGCCAGGTAGCCTTCGAAACGCTTTTGCTTTGCATTAGCGGAAGTAGATAAACGTTGCTTCAGTCAATCTCCGTGAGCTTGTGAATACGACCACTTCGATTGCATTTTACCCCAGTACATGTATCAAGTTCAGATCTGATTGTTGATAGTGGACAACGATCAGACACTGACAAGGCTGAAATCATTCACTGGCGACTCCTTCACTGAAAACTCCAGAGATCAATGCTTCATGGTGACTTCACTGCAGGGAGATCAGTAGCTTTGAGCTTTTCAAGATGGATCGGATTGCAAGAAGATACGCTCCCCTGAGCCGAGATCACATCCCTGGTTTTCCAAATAAAATTCTGAAGGTAGATTGGTCAAGGAATCTGCCTACATTTAATGATGATGGTAAGAAGGATGCTACTTTACATCTGGTTAGATTTCACATGCATATTCGCAAGTTGAAGGTGGATTTTCCTGAAGATTGCTTGATGAAGATATTCTTGGCCACTCTGGAAGGTAAAGCCCAATCATGGTATGAAAGTTTGCCGCCTGCTTGTATTTATTGTTTAAAGGATTTTCATACTATGTTCATTGAACGATATAAGGACTCTTATCCATCATTAAATTTAGTTCAAGACTGTTGCAAGCATGCTTATAGTTTTATTGAAAGCCTTGAGAAATATTATGAAGATGATAATTTTATGGATTATGAGATCATGGAGGCTCTGTATGAGAATCCATTTCAGCAGCATAAAGAAAACTTAGAGGATACTTGTCCAGATGATCGGGACATTTTGCTGCAGAATCAAGATCAGCAGGCTGAAGATTTCCATATGGTTGAAAATGAAGAAAGAGCAAATGTTGTTTCAGATCTGCCCACAGAAGAAGACCAGATTGCAGAATGTGATAATGTTAGGACAACTACTTCAGAACAACATTTAGATTATGATGACCAGGAATATCTTGTGCTGAAGCCCATCAAAGAGAGCTCTACTGTTGAGATCATAGACAGAGTTTTGGATTCAGATGTTCATGAACAGCAAGGTGAGATCTTTGTGCAAGTAAGTGATGAATCTCCTTTCAATAATTCAGTAATAAATGATGGTTTGAGTGCCCTATCATATGAAGATAATTACTGTTTAAGCAGAAGAGAACAAAAGGCAGTGTCTCCTTTGTCTGAAGAGGACATAGATCAGCTTTTGAAAGGTCTTGTTACAGCCCAAGCTACAGCAGATTTGCAATGCACACATAGTCAGGAAAGTGTTGGGGAAACTTCTTCCTCTATTGAAGAAGATGATTGTCTTGTAGATCAGCAAACAGATAATGTTTTCCTTCACAAAGATGATAATCCGGCTGTCATATCATTTGAAGATGACCTACCATATTGTCAGACTACCGAAGATCATAGCATACAGGATTACCTTTCAGATTCTTCCTCATATGTTTCATGTTTTGAAATGTTATTTCAAGAGGAGATCTGCTCATCTACTTGTTCAGAATTTTTTGAGGACCAGGAACATATTCTTTCCGAAGCACATGATGAAGGCATATCAGAATTTGAAGCAAAGGATACCTTGTTCTTTTAGAAGGAGGTGGCAATGTCAAGTCTTCATGTTTTCCAGGATCCAATGGCAGATTTGTTACAGTCAGCAGTGCAAGTGATTATTGTTGTGTTCAGTGATGAAGGAGATCATGGTCAGCTATGTTTTTGGATGCCCAGTGATAGGTTTGTATTGTTGACCAGAAGATCTAATCAGGCGAATCAATCAAGAAGGCATCTGCTTGATTGGTTGCATTGGCATTTTGATATAGTTTGATGGTATATTGTCTTGTAAGAAACAAGGTGGTTGTCATCATGATTTCAAATCTTGATGGACTGCTGCCCTTCAATAAGCTTTGTAAGTTCTTGTTTTAGTTAAGTCAGTCATGAGTCATTTGTGAGTCAGTTTTCAGTCATGTAGGTTTCATAATTGTGTCGGCTTGAGTCAGGTTTCAGTCAATAAATGAGTCAAAGTCTTGTGTCGTTTGCCGAAATAATGGACTCCATTGCCCAATGGTTGAAGGCACTGGTCTGCTCTCCCAGAGGTCTGAGGTTCTTGCCACCTCCAAGGAGCTACCATCCCCATTGGAGCCAATGTTAGTGTCAGTCTTTCCAGCCTTCCTCCAGTGATCAAATATGCTCTTACAAAGTGGTCTCAGAGTGTCAAGGTCAAATTTTGTCATTTCAGTGAGTCTTCAAGCAAAATTTGGTCACTAGGCATTAGGTCTAGGGTTTGTTTTCACTCCTTTCAAAGTTGCCCAAATGTCAGTCCATGTCATCATTCAGCTGAGTGTATCATCATTCAAAGGGTTGTCATCATCATATTAGGTTTCATTGGGTCATGTTACACCTTGTTCATGCTTCAGTTGTGCCTTGGCAAGGTTCATTTCCCTCTCCTAGGGTTTTGAAGGCAATTTCTCTTGGACGGTCAAATCATCGGAAAAACTTGTATCTAGATGTTCATACACCTTCCCCTATCCTTAAAGTACCTTATCAAACACTTCCCATCCCTTAGATCCGCCAAATTCCTCATTTTTGCACAAACCCTAGTTTCTAGCTACAACCTGGCAATTTTCTAGGTTTGGCCTGTGTTTTTCCCTTTTGGACCCCTTCCCCTCGCTCAACCTCTGAGATTCCACTTTCCACTGCTTCCTAACATCCCTCCCCACTCCCAAAAATTTCTCCAAGAATTTAGAAGCCCCCTATCCCCTTCATTTCGCTCCATTTCGACAAAATTCCTTGTTTCACACATCGGGACAAGTCGCACTCAAATGATGTTCCAGAGCAATAAAAGATGAATTTTGGAAAACTGAGAGAGGTTTTTGTCCATAACATGCCAAATAAGAAAAACACCCTTCACTTTTTTCACAGGTGTCATGGTTTTAGAGAAATGTCAAAATTGCAATCGCCAGATCCAAGGAGGTTGGCCAAGGCACTAAAACGACGGAAAAGGCCCGATCCACTCCAAATTTTGGCCAAAGCCTCTTTGACTGAGCATGGTACTTTATTGGGGACTCCCAACACAAATTCCAAGAAATTTTGAGCATTTTGGGTCATTTTTGGTTTTTTAAGGCAAAAAACAGGTTTTTCCGCTTGACGGGTCTCACCCCCCCGCGCGACCCTTTCAATTGGCAACTCTATTTTCAAAAAACTCAGCATTTCTGGATTTTTCATGAAAAGTTACATATGCTCATCCATTTCCAAGAGATTTTATGAAGTTTTGGGCCTCCAGAAGGTCAAAAAACAAGCAAAAATTGACTTTCTGCCACATTTTTTAGACACAGAAAGCAGTCTTGGGAGATTGCAATTTTGGAGGGGCAAATTACCACCAAATTCAGACATTCCAGTTGGGTTGGAAAGTAGACTCACAGACCTTTCCAACAAGCCTACGCTTGCCCAATTTGGACACCTGGAAGTGCCCCAAAAGTGCCCTCAAAGGCGCGCGACCCGTCAGGCAGAGGCGCGCGACCTATCAGGCAATTTTCTCAAAATTTCACTGTACAGCTCAGAAAAACGCAGATTTGACCATGTTTGACTTTTTGGAGTGGATTGTTATCCTCCTTGATGTAAATAATGTAATTTTTTTACACTTTTACACTCATGTATCTCTTCTAGAAGATTCATTCATGAGATAGGTGAAAATTAAATGAATGAATTGGTTTCCTAGCTTATAGAGGCAAGTTGTTTTGACTGTCTAGTTTTCAGTGCTTAGTTTAGAATTGGTTGAAACAGCTCCTAGGATAGTGAGCTCGACCCCTAGAGGCAAGGAAAGGTGTTAGCTTGCCTATATTATGTATTTTCTTAGTCATTTTCAAGGGTTGGAAGGTTGGACTCTTGAGGGAGAAGCTCTTATTGTATTATTTATTGTATCTCTGCAATTTTTGGCAAAGGAAGACCAGGGTTTTGCAGTCCTTTTTGGGATTCTTGTGGTTACATGTATTGATGGTGTGTTTCTCTATGTACTTGTAAGTGTGTTATGTGAATCATTTCCTTTCTTTTCCTTCTGCACATTAAGCAAATGAAGTGTTAAAGTAGAACTCATGACTGTCATGCTCTGCTTTTAAGTTTGTTTAATTTCAATGTTTTCTACTGTTTAAGGAGAATTCAAAGTTATTGTTTGCTCTCCTTAGCTCCTCACCTGTCTTTCTCATCCATTCACCTCTATCAAAGGCATCAACACTGTTTCCTACCTCGCCCCAAAGAACCCCCTGCAGAAACTGTGTCCAATCCCCGCACCCAAAATTGCCATTTCCTCAATTTTTCACCAAAAAACCCTAAAAATCCCAAATCAACCCTTTTGATCAGTTTACTAGCCTAAAATCAGTGTTACCCTATTGGTTATCTCGCCCATTGAAGATTTTGACCGAGATAGACCGGAGAGAGCCCTCTCCTGCCCCGTAGGGCTAGCTACGAGGCTAAGTGGTTTGATGTTGCCTTGAGGTTTACCTTTCTCAGCGTGAGGTGAAATTTCAAGCGCTAACAACTTCTTCAGATCTGAGCTACTTTGTGTGTAGCATGTGGAGATAGTACTGAGTACTTGTGAGTTGTATTGTACTATGTATTGTTACATGTTCTCTATCATTATAATATACAGATAGTTGGGGTTTTTCAATTGTATGCTTTCCCCATTACATACTGTGTTGATATGTGTGATTGATGTTTCAATGTGCGCATGCGATTGTTTTTTTTAATTCCGCAAATTGATGATCAATGGTAGAGGAGGTTATGTATTATGCATGCATTCCGCAAAAAGTGTATAATCAGGATAATCTCTTTCAATAAGTGTTATATTATTCAAAATTTCTACATGGTATCGGAGCAAGTTGATCATCAGATCTATTATTCAGAAAGTGATTACATTTTATTTCTTCAGGCAGAGTCTGTAACTAGGCCAGGTAGCCTCTGGATTCATCCTTCTTTTGGAAGGTGAGATATCCGATAAATGCCCATACAGTCAATCTCTGCACGAGAAATACTTTGTTCTCACGAATTTTAGATCAGAAGCGGTTGAGTTTTGAGCTGGTGGAATTCGAATTTGCAGCAGTGTTTTCTTGGTGTCGAAGTTGAAATGACTTTCAACAGATTGCGATTGGAGTATGCCCTTGAAGGCAGCTCGAATTATATTGCATGGAAAGACAAGATGGAGGCGGTGTTAGATGACAATGGGTTGAAGGAGTTCATAGATGCTGATGTCCCAAAGCCTACTGATGCTGCTCAAGTTAAGGCTTGGCAAAAGAAGACAGCAAAGTGTCAAAGGATTCTGTTGGAGGGCGTGAAGGATCACATTGTATCCAGCCTGCATGGAAGGGCTTCTCCATACTTGATGTGGAAAGCGTTGACAGATTTATTCCAAAGCAAGAGCGACCAGAGGAAGTTGGCGCTCAAGGATAAACTCAGAAACATTAAGTGTGAGAAAGGAGACAGTATGCCCAAGTATCTCACGAAGTTCACCCAATGTCGGGATGGGCTGGGAAGTGTGGGGGTGACTGTCGATGATGAGGACTTGGTGAGCTTGTCTCTCCTTGGTCTTCCGAAGAGTTGGCATTCCTATCAGGACTCTGTCAATGGTCGGGAGAAATTGCCAGGATGGGAGAGACTTTGGTCTGATCTTGTGCAAGAGGAGATCAGGCGGAATACCAGGGACGGATCTTCATCAAAGGCATCTGATGAAGAAAATTACGCTTTGGCTGCCAAAGAAAAGAAGGGGAAGAACAAGAAAGCTTCTCATTCCGGTGTGAAAGGCAAGAAGCGGGACATGTCCAAGGTGAAGTGCTTTCACTGTCACCAGCACGGACATTATGCCACAAATTATCCGCAGAAGAAGAAAAATAAGCAAGCTGCTGGATCTGCAGTGGGAGAGGCCTTAGCCTCGCAGTTTGAGCTGGATTTTTCGTTGATCGCATGCTTGGTATCAAGTGTGATGGGATCGGTATGGTTCTTGGACAGTGGTGCGTCTTTTCACATGACAAGAGATCGAGATTTGTTTTCTGATCTGGATGAGAAAGATCTTGGAGTGCACATCGAGATGGGCGATGATGGTAGATACAGTGCGACCAGTATCGGTACCATTTCCTTTGAGAGGGAGTCTGGTAAACCCTTCGTATTGAAGGAAGTGATGCATGTTCCAGGATTGAAGAAGAATCTTATCTCTGTGGCGATGTTATAAGACAAGGGATATGATGTTGTCTTCAACGAGGGAAAGGCTTTCCTGCGGTAAGACAACTGGAGAAACCCGGAAGATAAGGGTTCGAGTCAAGAACCTTTATCAATTGCATGTAGATGGCTGCGCAGCAATGGAATGCAAGGTAGAAGGAGTGGTGAGCCGTGATGATGGCGAGTTGTGGCACCGGAGATTGGGCCACCTTCACCTTGGAGCTTTGAAGATACTGCAGCAAATTTCTACTGGGCTTCCTAAAGGCACTCTTGCGCAGTCAGATCAGTGCAAGGGGTGTACTTTGGGAAAAATTTTGAAAGCCACCTTTCACGAAAGGATAGTCGCACCATGACAATCCTTGAGAGAATTCACACAGATGTGTGTGGACCTTTCTCAGTAGCTTCGACAGCAAAGCACAAGTACTATGTGATCTTTGTTGATGATTTCTCTCAGAAGTGTTGGATCTTCTTCATGCAGAAGAAGGGCGAGACATACTCAAAGTTCTGTGAGTTCAAAGCACTAGTCGAGAAGGAATCGGGGAAGAAGGTGAAGGCTCTTAGGAGCAACAATGGTGGTGAATTCATCTCTGGCGAGTTCAAGGACTTCTGCAGCGCAGAAGGGATTCGAAGAGAGCTCATAGCTCCCCATAACCCACAACAGTACGGGTTGTTGAGCGGAAGAACAGAACGATTGTGGGTGCTGCACGGACGATGTTGCATGATTAGGGCCTACCCCTTCAATTATGGGCAGAGGCATGCAATACTGCAGTATATGTGCAGAACCGTTGTCCTCACAAGATACTTGGCATGAGTACACCCAAGGAGGCTTATTCTGGTAAGAGGCCTGACGTTCCCCATTTGAGGATTTTTGGTTCTCCTGTTTACATGCATGTGACGAAGGATGCCAGGAAGAAGCTGGAGCCGACCGCAGAGGTTGGGATATCTGTGGGGTACACTGATATGCCCCACAACTATCGTTTGTATTTGCCAGACGGTCGCAAGACTGTTGTGCGACGGGATATCAAATTTCAGGAGGAGAAAGCCATGAAATGTTCGGTTGAGAGGGAGCCACACTTGCATGTAGATGAGGAGCTATTAGTTCCTAAGGACGACCTTCAAGATGTGGATCAGCCACAAGATGAAGTTCTTGGAGTGGAAGAGACCACTCATGCAGCGCCAACCATCAGAGGGCGGAAGTGCACTACAGAAGCTGAGCGACTGGCTCAAGATGCAGAGAAGGTTGTAGGACCACCTACAGCACAGCACAGACAGAGACAATCACCTGATCGGTACACTGGATACATGGCTCTTGTGAGCAAATGTGTCGTGACGGAGCCATCCTCTTTCGAGGAAGCTGTGGAGGATCCCGCATGGGTAGATGCCATGGTGGAAGAGTATGATTCGATTGTCAGAAACAGTGCATGGGAGATTGTCCCAAGACCGGAAGGGAAATCAGTGGTGGGTTCGAGATGGATCTACAAAGTGAAGCAGGCAGCTGACGGGAGTGTGGAGAAGTAAAAGGCAAGATTTGTTGCCCGAGGCTTCTCACAGATAGAGGGGATCGATTATGAGGAGACCTTTGCACCTGTCGCAAGGTATTCTTCCATACGGACGATTCTTGCTCTCTTAGCGCAGATGGGGTGGCACATCCATCAGATGGATGTGAAGACTGTGTTCCTCAACAGATTCATTGAGGAGGAGGTGTACATAGAGCAGCCCGAAGGTTTCGAGATCTTCAGCAGCGAGTCGCATGTGTGCAGGCTCAAGAGAGCGTTGTATGGGTTGAAACAAGCACCTCGTGCTTGGTACACATGGATAGACAGTTATTTCACCGGACTTGGATTCTCCAAGAGTGAGGCGGATCCTAACCTATACCAGATTGTGGTGGAGGGTAAGTTGCTGATCATTGTACTTTATGTAGATGATTTTATTTTGACGGGAGATGAGCTGTTGATACTTTCATGCAAGGAGGATCTTGCTAGAGAGTTTGAGATGAAGGACTTGGGCCTCCTTCATTATTTCCTGGGATTGGAAATTTGGCAGCGCAGTGATGGACTATTTGTTTCTCAGGGTAAGTATGCCCGGGAGATACTGGAGAAGTTCAACATGCATGGCTGCAAGCCTGTTGATACTCCTCTTCCTGGAGGTTGGAGGAAGGAGGATGCTACTTCAGCGGAGGTAGTGGATGCCACTGTTTATCGACAGTTGGTGGGGTCGCTTATGTATCTGGTCAATACACGACCCGATATATGCTATGCTGTTAACCAGCTTTCACAAGCTATGGTTAAGCCAACCAATCTCTTCTGGAAGGCAGGCAAGCATGTATTGTGTTATCTCAAAGGCACATTGGGATATGGATTGTGGTACAGACAGGAGGATGAGGTGAAGCTATGTGGCTTCACGGATGCAGATTGGGCAAGGAGCCCAACGGACAGAAAGAGCACATCTAGGGGGATCTTCAGTATCAGGTTGACAGCAGTTTCTTGGTACAGCAGGAAGCAAAGATCTGTGGCACTCAGTTTAGCAGAGGCCGAGTATATGGCAACAAGTTTGGCTGCATGCGAGGCTATATGGATGAGGAAGATCCTGGTCGGGTTGTTCGGGTCACACTTGGAGCCTACTGTGATTTATTATGATAACCAGAGTTGCATTAAACTCTCGGCTAATCCAGTATTTCATGATAGATCCAAGCACATGGACATCAGGTACCATCATATCAGAGATTGTGTGCAGCGGAGAATCATGTTAATTTCATACATTCCTATGGAGGATCAGGATGCTGATATCTTGACAAAGGCGCTCACCAGGAGAAAATTCGAATACCACAGAGGCAGGATAGGGGTTGTAGATAATCCATATCTTGTTGATAGGGAGTGTTGAAAATGCAACAAGATGATGGAGCTTAGTGAAAAGAAGTCGCCTTCACTAAGTGGGCCTGCAGGCTATTTTTGGCGCAAAGTCTATTTTTAGACTATGTCTATTTTTAGACATATGGATCATGGTTTATGAGTTGCAGGATGCTATTTATGGATGATTGGTCATGTTGGTAAAAATAGATGGACCTCTATTTTTAGACATATGGGCGGAGTCTATTTTTAGACTACCAGTCAAAAAATAGAACAGTCGAATATTATTAGCTCTTAATAATATTTGGACTATAAACGTTATCTTATCCTCTTGCAGCACTTCAGTTCGAGCTACGGATGTGGCACATGCAACTTCCAAAAGGAAATACGCTTTTCCTATGGTTTAGTTGAGCTATTGCATGATGGACTTCAGTTAGAACTCAAGTGATTGAGTTTGGTGGAGTTGATTAAGGAGTTGATGGAGTTGTGTTCAGTTTGACTTAGTTGAACTAGTTGTATTTAGTTTAACTGACAAATACACTAGTGATGAGTGGTGTGAATTAATTATTAATTAATTCACTAATTATTAACTCATAAATCAACTAAAGAATACATCAGTTAACTCAGTGCATGGACAGTTCAGTGGAGACAAGTGTTAGAGGTGGGTGAAAGGGTGAGACTACTATCAGTTGTGACTATAGTTGTGCATGAGATTTGCACAATCATTGATTGAGATTTCCAATGAGGATTGCGCAGTACAAGCCAAGGGAATTCGAACTTGGATCTGATCTATTCTTAACTTGGATTGCGCAGTCGAGGCAGGCAAACAGTGCAGGAGATTTGAATCCATGACTTGTTCAGATCTGAGCTAGTTTGTGTGTAGCATGTGGAGATAGTACTGAGTACTTGTGAGGAGTATTGTACTATGTATTGTTACATGTTCTCTATCATTATAATATACAGATAGTTGGGGGTTTTCAGCTGTATGCTTTCCCCATTACATACTGTGTTGATATGTGTGATTGATGTTTCAATGTGCGCATGCGATTGTTTTTTTTAATTCCGCAAATTGATGATTAATGGTAGAGGAGGTTATGTATTATGCATGCATTCCGCAAAAAGTGTATAATCAGGATAATCTCTGTGAATAAGTGTTATATTATTCAAAATTTCTACAGTTGGCTATTTGAAGTGGTGGGGGTATTTGTCAGAAATTTTCGTAAGTTGTCTCTATTCCTATAGGCATGAAAGGAGTTGTTGTTGTTGTTGTTGTTGTTGTTGTTTCTTTTTCTTTTCTTTTCTTTTCTTCTCTTTTTTTTTCTTTTTTTTTCTTTTTTTTTTCTTTTTTTTTTCTTTTTTTTCTTTTTAACTGCTTGCAGAATTGAAAGAAAATAGAACTAAATTGCAATTATTTGTTGAATGGAACTAATTGTAGAATGAAAGAGATAATAAAAGGAAGAAAGAAAGAAAAAATCACATCTACTCAGACACCTCCCTGGCAACGACGCCAAAAAGTGATGAGCACTAGTATTGCAGCAAGGATGTTGTATCTCCTAGGGCTACCGACTTTACTTCATCAACATGGGGTTCGTACAAACTTGGAGGTGATAGTGTTGTATACACAAATAGATGTAATTGGTATACTCTTTTCACTGCTTAGCTGGGGCGATAGACCACTAGGGTTTCTCAAACCAACCTTCTATTGACTAGAAGAAGTCTGATTACCAACTGGAGAAGGGAAATTTACCCTAAATGAGAGAAAAGAAATGATGCCTAATTACAAGAATGAAATACTGAAATAATGCTTGCAAAATAACATGAAATCCTATATCTACTTGTTAACACACCTTGCTTGCAAAAGAACCCTACTTTAACACATGTGAGGTTTTAACTAATCTAAGCATGAAATCTGATCTAGAGAGTACTAACTGTTATGTGCATGAGTAAATATAAAAGAACTCCCTTTTTTTATCTTTTTTCTTTATAAATGTAAATGCTAATCTTTCCTTGTTCTTTGGCAAGGGAGAAAAATGTGGAGGAAGAGAGGTACAATGATTTTTATGGCTTGGAGGTCAAGTAGGGGCCTAATCCTGGCTTCAGTGATGATTTTTCTCAATTCGGGCTCAAAACAGGCTGATATAGGATTTCCTACAGGATGTACTAGTTCTCCTACAGGATCCCCTGTTTTACTACAGGAACAGGCTGAAAGCTTAGGGAGTGGTCTAGAAGGTGGAATGGAGCTTGGGAAAGGTGAATAAGGAGGGAATAAGGCATGGGAGTGGCAGACACTACTCAAAACTCAAGCAAAGGTGTTAATGGAAATGGCAATTTTTCCTTATAAAAACAAGAATTTGAATTGAGACCTTAGTGATTTTTGGCAATCATGGGTGGATATGGCTTGGATGAGGCTAATGAGATGAGGTCTCCTTACAATGTAGAATCTCCTACAACAACACACATCATTGTTTGCATTTATACATAAATTCATCTATAAACAAGAAGGGTTTATTCAATAGAAGAAAATAGAATTGTTACCATTTATTTGCTAAGTTCATGAAGGGAAGTGCTTGAAATCGATACAAAAGCACTGTGAAAATGAAACCTAAGAGATCATAAATTCCAATTGCAACTTATCCTACGAAACTGAAAGATAATGACCTAATTATTAAGAAACCCTAGATTACACGGAAAAGAAACAATTGTCTTTTCTTGGGTTGTATGGGAAGTGTTCCTCAAATCTAATCCCTGAAAGGGAGAAATGAGGTGGAAACCACTTGCTGACAGCCTTTCTGGAATATCTTCTTATCGCTACGATGCTATTGTTAGAAATATTCACAAATGGAATCAAACTAATTAACCCTACCAATACTTGCGAATTAACAACACCAAAGTCAGTTGAGCAACTAAATATGAGTAAAATGTAAGCATACATCTACAGAAAGAGGAACCTCTATGGCTAAGGTTGGGCCCTAACCCAAGAGCTTCAGCCCTCTGAGTCAACTCAGTGTTGGATCAAGGGAATGCTTCTCATTTTCATTAAAATATCAAAAATACACAAGAGTGCTCAATTACAATCCTTCAACTCTAAAATTTTGCTACCTATCTTGAACAAAAAATCTAAATCCTAATGAGGCTCTAGGCCTCTTTATTTATACAACTGAAATTACCAACAACTTCCTTAAATTTAGGGAGGGTTGGCTCCCAATCTCAAGATCAACTAGTCTTCAACTATCACTGGCTTGGCTTCCAATGATCCTCATGACTTGGTTGCTTGCAACTCCGAGTTGAAGAGATTTGATTGAGGAATATTCGAGTGAGTGAGGAGTTAAGGAGGGAGATCCTATCTCCTAGAATCCCTCTTGTTTGTCTCTTTCGAGATCCTGCACTTTAATTAGCCAAAATTTGCTCCAAAACCTACAATCAATGCACATTAGACAGCTAGACATGGCATCTCATATTTACTCTTCTCATTAAGCAAAATATCATTAAAACATGTAAAGAATTATGAGAAAATTTGATTTTAGTAAGCTGGAGGTGCATTAAGGTCCATATAATTTACCCATTGATGAGCCTCATCATCGGATCCTAAATCATGTTGTGTAGTTGTAACAGTGTTTTGTTTCCCTTTGTTGTTAAACTTTTTGGGTCTCATTTCAAGATGAAGTCTGCAATAGTGGTCTTCATCATGGCCTTCTTTTGAACAGTGTTTACATGTTAGTTTTTCTCCCTCTTTCTTGACTAAAGCATTATTCTTTCCTTTTCCTTTGAATTTCCCCTTTCCTTTTTCTCCACTCTTAAATGGCTTTTTGTTGCCCTCTTGAGGAACATTATTCCCTATTGCTTCTAAATGAGTCGCATGTACATAAACTTCATCTAATTTTTTAAGGTTAAACATGATAATTGTGTGTCTCAAATAACTATGCAATCCTCCAATATATTTGAGTAGAGTGTCTTGAGAGGATAAATATATACCCAAAATCAAAGCTCTTTTTCTAAATTCTTGAGTATAGCTTTACACATTTTGACCTTTAGCTTGCCTAAAGTTTTTCCAATCCATGATAGTTTTTTTCATGTATACTAATGGATAAAATTGCCTTCTTATTGCAACAACAAAATCATTCCAAGATGATAAAACCTTACCATGTTTCTTCATGTCCTCTTGAGTTTTGGCTTCCCACCAAATAAGTGTTGCACCTTCCAATCTAAGAGAAGCAAGCTGAATTTTGGTCTCATCATCCTTGATTCTTTGTATCATGCAATACACTTCAATCTAACGAACCCAATTATCCAATTTCTCGGCATTTACCTCCCCATTGTTCATAGGAAATTCAAACTTTATATAAATCTTAAGCAAAGTAGTTTTACCATGACCTTTTGGAGAATTTGGAGGTGTTTGTGAAAGGGTAGAAGAACTAGAAGATGAGGATGAGGATGGAGGTGAAGGTGGTGGTTTGTCACCATTTCCTCCATTCCCTTTTGGAGGCTTCTCTCCTTTTCCTCCATCTCCTTTTGGAGGTTTTGAGCTATCTCCATACAACCTTGAATTCCTCTCTTCATAAAGAACCTTAACCATTTCACGCATCTCAAAGAAGTATTTTCTTAAATTTCTTTCATCTTCAAACATCCCTTCAGGACCTTATTCATGTGCCATGACTATTGAAGTTTGGGGTGCGTTTGTTCTCCTTGAAACAATTTGAGATCTTGGCCCCACAAGTACTCCTTCTCCTCTTTTAAGATTCAACCTTGTAAGCATCAAAAAAACACTTGCAAACAAAATCAAACCTTCACAATAACCTGATGCTTTGATACCAAAATGATTTGTAATTGAAACTTGAAGGTGATATACAAATTGCAAGTAAAATTTTATGTGTTATGGGAAATGGATCAAGTTACAAAACACATAAACAAGTGATTTTTAAAATTAATTAACAACCAAAACAGAGACAAAATACCATATCGGAAACACATAACAGCATACATGATAAATAATTTCACCCCTCTCCTGGGCTGCATCTCCTAGTCCAACTTCCAATGCAGGGCCTCTTTCATTAAGTGCTCAAATTTGTGTTTTAATGACCTTATAATGCTCATATGAAAAACAAATGTCTCCAATGGATCCAAAACTGTCAAAAAACCCCATCTGGGTTCTTTCTGCACCTCATTTGGCCAAAAACTGAGAAAGTTATGTTTGTTACAAGTTTTTCCCAATTTCCATAGCTAACCATCCTCCAATTCGACCCAAACCTGGCTTGAGTGCCCCAAACCCGGAACTGGCGGAAACCTGGCCTACAATCCCGCCCAACGGGTGAAATTTTCAAACAGTTAACTTGTCCACCAACGCGTAGTTTCTGAAAAATGCGGTCGTATGAGGGCACATGCCTAGGGGATGGGGCTAGCCAGCCTCCCCCATCGACCAGCCCCCAACGAATTAATGTGTGGTCTCATGCACCCCATAGAACTAGGCCTCGTCACTATATTCCTGCACTGAGGACTTTTATTCCGAGCACGCTCCAACTATCAGTGGTAAGGTCATATGAGGCCATGTGGCCCGGGGCTGGCCCCTTCTGCTCTCTGCCTGCAGTCATGCGATGGGTCATGTCACCCGGGGATGGCCCCCATTTAACTTCGTCAAAGGTTCTTGCTTGTGATCTAGTGCGGTGTTATGGGTTGTGACCATGGGGTTGGGGCTAAGCCCTAGCCCACGGTCCCGCCCCATGGTTATGTGGGCACGGGGGCTAGGGCTGGGGCTTAGCCCCAGCCCAATCCCAAAACACAGAATGCACCAAACTTAAATGAATCTGGGAGCCTTTACATGTTAAGTAACACATGTGTGGTGCATTGGTTGAGAGTCTTAGTGCTTAGTGGGAGGTTGCTGATTTGAATCCCATCAGGCCCGATCTGGCCCAAAACATATTTTTGACCTGCCACTAGAGGCCACGTGGCAGCCTCCAGTTGGCCCACGTGGCTCTCCCCCATTAGCCCAAATATTACATAATTATCCCACCATATAATAATAATAATAATAAATCTTAGCCAATAAAATTCTAAATTTTTGGACCAATTAGTATTGGCAAAGTGGTAGCTTGCCATTGTCCCAAAATGTACAATCACCCTGTCAATTCTGCAATTTTTGCTTGTTTGAGAATTTGATCAGAACATGATATCGGGAGCATACGATATCGATTTTGAGTGAAACAAGTTGCATTGGATTCAAGTCGTTGAGATATACACACTGGTACAAGTTTCAATCACTTTTGAACATTTGAATTTTGAGTACTAAATTGATCCCTTGGATCAAGGAGGATCCCCTGGAGCATTAAGCTGGAACATGTGGTCTCTCAAGGTACCGTGGCTGCTTGTTTTTCCTTATGTTCTCATTTTTTGTATTTCACAATAGTGCGGCTACCTCTTCTGCTTCTTGTTTTCAGTTGTCAATCTCTCAAGGTGGCATTTCCCTGTTTATCATGATTTTGCACATTTTGTTGGATTGTGAACACAGGGAGGATTTTTGTTTTCTCCCCAAAAATAAAAACCTCCCCACATATGTCTGCATTATATGTTTTCTTCCTTTCAGGCCCATGTTCATAACCAGTATATGTTGAGCTCTAAAGCTCTGACGATTGTACTTTTTTTAATATTAATGTAATACAAATACCCTTTACTTACAAAAAAAAAGAATAAAAATGGTTAAATATCTTGTTATGCTTTAAGTGTTATGTTTTAAGTATTATGTTTTTATGTGCTTATTAATTAAATTTAAATATGGTTACAAAATTATTATTTTAATTTATATGGTAAAGTGGATCTTAATTTATAGCTACAATTTATATCTTATATATTTTAATGTAAGAAAGGGTTTAGATATATCTCAAAAGTAATTATAATCTTTTTGTTTTTAGATTTAGTTAAAATTTAATTAAAAATATTATAAAATTAAATTCAAATAAAATATTTATAAAATATTTTGATTGTGAAATGAGAGATGGTTTTTTGGCATGTAGTGTTGATGAGCCATGGTATTGTAACAAAGCCTACTTACAAGTTAATAATATATATGGTAAAGGGGTCGTGAATATCCATCGTTAAAAATATTTTTATATTGTAAGTTTATTGTACTATTGATGAGCCATGGTATTAGCCCATGGTATTGTAATAAATCCTATTTACATATCTATGGTAAAAGAGGCGTAAATAATTAAAAATATTGTTATATTGTAAGTTTATTATAAATAATATCCTTCTTAAATTTGGATCTATTAAGCATCGAGAAAGAGCAAATCTCTCAAGGTACAAACGTCTTTCTTGAGTGAAAAATTTTAGGAAAGGTTTGCACCTTGAGAGATTTGATCCCTTTCGGTGCTTGATAGATACGGATTTAAGATGGATCTGCATTGGTTATATATATATATATATATATATATATATATATATATATATATATATATATATATATCATTTGTGACCCAACAAAAAATTACAAAGGAGTCTTCATGCCTTTAAATACGCTATATTACATAAGAATACCATTGGCAAAACCATGGGTCAGTTGACTCCATGACCTAAATTTTACCTGTATGACCATAAACATTAAATGATATTTTATCATATGAATATAGCATAAATCCATCTTAACTTCAAATCTATCAAGTGTCGATCCCATGTCGATCCATCTTAACTTTGGATCCATCAAGTGGATTGGTGCTTGATAGATCCATAGTTAAGATGGATCTTGTAGTTAAGGTAGTATATAGCATATGAATAAATTATGAACAAGCTTATAAGCTTATATAACATATGAATACAAATTACAAATACAATTAGTCAATTACAAATAGTTTACATTGTGATCAATCTTAATCTCTCTTCTTCTTCTTTTCTCATAGTCACACCTGATACTTTTGCCATCTTTTCATATCGTTGATATGAAAAGGGAGGTTGAAATTGTAGACCATTTAGATATTTAACTCGAGATATAGCAGTAAACATCATACCTTGTCTCTCTTTCTTCCCAATATTAATTGTAGCTTTCTCCAAAGTCAATCCTTGTGACTTATGGATTGTTAAGCCCGAAACAAGTTTCAAAGGAAGTTGTTTTCTTTTACCTCTTTCAATAGGTGTAATAGGAACTATTTGAGGTGATGATTCATCCCATGGTACTCCCATATAATTATCAAATCTTACTAAAACATATGTGGGTGGATCTGGGGGTGAAACTCCAAGGTTATACACATTTTTTCTACAATTCCAAGAGCACCATTTACAAGTCCTGCATTAATCTATATATTTCATGTAAGCATCACTTGAACTCCAACTGTAATAAGTATCTCAAGTTCCATTTATTCCTCATCTATTTCCATGTAGTTGTTTTTTACTTTTGCAGCAACAATAGCTGCAATCGAACAATTTAGATTTCTTAAACAAAGTTTATTATGATTGTGTACATCATCATTTGTTGCAAAAAAATGTATTTCCTTATTGAAGGAATCTATTGTGGAAGGATCCAAGGATGTATTTGTATGAGTCATAAGTAATTTCCAGTCTTCCATAGTTGGTATTGCATCCCTTACATTCATCAACAAATGACGAAATTGTATTTGTTGATTGATTTTTCCATCTTGTTGAAGCACAGTATCAAGCGTCACAACCGTTATGAAGGAGTTATATAATTCTCTTACAAAATCTTCACATGCATATATAGGTTTATCCATAATGGGTGGCAATTTTCCCAAATCAGCGACCAATATAATTGACTTCCCACCAAAAGGAATGTTACCATTTTCTGGGAAAGCCTATTGAAGTCTTGAGTCAATGTTTTTTAATAGATTTCTTCCAATGATACTCATTTTATCTATCAAAATATATTTCACATGTCTCATCGTCCCCGAGGGTAGCTCAATTGGTAATCTGAGATCTATAAAATCATTGAAACTAGAGAAACCCAAGCTCAACTCCCCCTATTTGCAACCCGGTTTATGGATAGGAGGACAGGCCGTAGACCTCCAAAGGTTTACTAGTAGTTACATGCCAGGCAGGTTGTTGGGTTCCTCTGGGTCACAAAAAAAAATCACATGCGTCATCTCTTCTTGTAATGTAATTAAACATGATCCTTGTAGAGGTGTTATGTCTTTGATTGGAAGTTGAAGTGTAGAATGAATTGTTGTTACATATATGTTAAAAGTTGCAACTCCTGTATGAGCTAAAATAAGTAATGGAATCTTCTCAGGAAAGGACATGGTTTCAAGTGAATTTTTAATAGCTCCAATCAAATAAGACTTTCATGTACCTGCAGTTCCTTGGATTATCATGTGTAGTGGATCAACCCCTGATCTGTAATGGTTAAGAATAATATCAAATGATTTTCTCTGTTGAACCCCAAGACTTTCAAAGGAATAAGACTTTCCATGTTGGTTAGTGTGAATGGAATTCAACTTTTGGTTTTCAGATATGAAATTAATAGCGCAATTGGAAGTTTCATCAACAAAATTTGTGTTCCAATTATGCTCACGATCACGATCTTTGTGTCCCAACATCTCATACTCATTGTAATTTATATATTTATTCTTATATAATGCACAAATGATCTCCCACTCATTCTCCCTAGAATCTACAGGTGGATTTTGAACTTCTTCTTCTTCGTCAAATTCAACTGGATCAATTGGAGGCACTGGATTGTGATCAACATGCCATGGTTGGTATCATAGATCTTCCCAATTATGCACAATAATATCATATTTTTTGCCAATATCTCTTCGAAAATCATGAAAGGACTTATATAATACCAACTCATACCAACAAAATTCAACAAACTTGTCATATGTTTGATTGGGAATTGAGCTAAATCGAGGGAACACACGTACAATAGTTGCATTCTTTCACGGTAATAATTTTTACCCATGTCGACATTTGTCATATGATGATGATTTTTCCATATCTATCAACATAAAGTAGTCAATGTGGGTAGGTCACTTGGTATGTGCATAAGCGAATTTTCATTAGTAGCATTGTATGTCTCAACCTGTACTTATTTGAAAACTTTCATACCAACATTTAGGACCTAAAATCGATGACTACATTCAGAAAGAGGGAGATCTAGAAGTAAATGACATGTCTCTTGTGCACCTATATCTCTGTCAACAATGGTTTCACACAACAAACTCCTATATGCATGTTTTGTCAGTTCATCTGGATTTTGAATAGAAGAGAGACGCATCAACATATCATGAAATGTTGTTTATCCTTTTTCAGGCTTCAGTGCATATTTTGCTATGTAATTAATGGTGGCACGCTTCAAAAGAACAGGTTTCCAATCTATATTATCCCTCCACATCATCAATGTTTCACAATTGTGTATATTCAATCTATCATCATTTCATCTTGGTTCATACTTATTTTCTCCATTTTCATCAACATAAAGTTTTGACTCATCACATAGATCCCATGGCACCTTATATCGACATACCAATATTCCTGCCTTCTTTCGAAGGGAATATCCCTCATTGCAGGTGATGTGACACTCAAAAAAAAAAAAAAACTTTGTAATCAACCATAGGATCATATTGAAATATTTCTTGTGTGTCCTTTAAGCAAGGATGATCATCAACATTGAGTCTAACTTGAATATATCTTTGATGTTGATCACGTGGATTCATTGCATGTACGCATCCATCAAAATATACTTTTGAAAATTTAACTTGCATAAGATAATCCCAATTCAATGTGTCCATGTTATGAGCATTTTTTAACCATAGAAATACATGCACATGTGGAGATCCACGATGTTGCCACTCATAGCGACACCAATAATTTGTAGCTTGATGAAAATGTTTGAAAATTTCATCTTGAAATATTGTATGTATTAAGTGCATATAATGTGCTACAATATGAAGATTAGTAATTACATTTTGACGTCTCCATTTTCTTGCTTCCATTGGATCTACTAGACATGTACCCAACATTAATTTATGCAAATTTGGTCATTGCATCTTCGTCGTACTTAATGTAAAAAATATTGTAGGACTCTTAATCTGTTGAATCAAGTCAGATAACTCAGCACGACACTTATTCCAATATGCATGTGTGCCTCTTAATACAGTTCCAAATCGCATTAATCTTTCTCCAAGTCATGATTCTGGAAAATGTTGCAAATGTTCTCTTAACTCCTCCATTGTTGTTGGTATATTTGTCATATTATTCTTTACAAAAAGTATAGATGTAGACTGAGCACGATGTCTCATGATAATATTGAGTAAAAAGTATTTAAAGCGTGGGTGCCTTCCAAACCTGTTGTCATGATATCGAAGAAGATGTTTTTCATACTCATGTAGATGGACATTTCTCTTTCATGCTTGCAACCAATCTGCTTCACCATTTGGGAATAATGTTGGAAATTCCATATCAAATAATCCCACAGTGTTATACTCATTGATTGGAGATGAGCCAATGCCAGGCCAACTAAGCACTTCCTCTACATTTTGGTTATGTTCATCCACATTACATTTATTTTCCCAATCTCGAATAATATCAATCTCTTGTTGTGCATTTGGAGGCTTTGCTGCAAAATAAGTTGTTTGTAATCCATGTAATGTATCATCAATCTCTGGAACCCCTTCCAACATTGCAAATTCAGTGTCATTGTCTATCTCTAGTAATGTAACAGATTTAATCAAATGTGATACATTGGTTGCAATTTCAGGTAATTCTTTAAGTGAATTCTCATCAACTTGAACTCCATGATAATATGGATCATTCTTAATCTTATAATTCAGTGCATGAAATACTTTATCTTTTCTGACAGTAAAATCATAACTTGATCCTTGTCCACCTTTCTTTCATACAACAATCATCAAATCCAAGTCTTGAATATGTTGAGGTAACTTCATAGCAAGATTGGAAACCTCTTGTGGAAAACTAATGGTGTGTCCTCTATATTTATATTTTCCACCTATTAAATGCATAACCTGCAAAATTGGACTTGCACGTGCTATCAACATCTCCTCAACTTGTGTGAGATCTTGAAGGACTTTAGGTTGTTATCCTGGATTCATATGATTACCAGATGAAAATCTATGATGAGTTCCTTCTCTTTTACATCTCATGCATATTGGACTTGTTTTTGTTTTAAATATATGAATTCTGGCATATGACTCCTTGCACACATAACACATTTGAACTTGAGCTAATTGATCAATTCTATTGTGAAATTTTCAATGTGTAATATCCATATCAATGGGAATTTCTAACTGAACTTGGACATAGATATTTGTTAAACACCTATTTTTCGTAGAATTTTCTTCTACATTTTTAAACACCTTTTTTTGTAACATTTTCTACAACATCCTTTAAATACATTTTTCTGTACAATTTTCTTCTATATATTTTTGCATTATTTTCTCTTCACACTCATTATATGTCACTTTTTATGTTTTCCTCTGTTGGTATGCTCTTTGATATTCTCTTTGATGTTCTATTTGTTGTTCAATTTGTTGTTTCATCTCTTCTTGTTGTTTTTCTATTGTCATTTGTTATTTTCTTTCTCGATATGCTCTTTGATATTCTCTTCGACGTGCTTTTTGTCGTTCAATTTTCTATCATCTCTTCTTGTTGTTGTTCTATTGTCACTTGATGTATCTTTATTTTTCGATATGCTCTTTTATATTCTCTTTGGTATTCTCTTTGATATGCTCTTCGTCGTTCAATTTGTTCTTTCATCTTTTCTTGGTATTGTTTTGTTGTCATTTATTCTGACTGTCTTTGTTGATACACCGTAGTTGTCATTTCTTTTGTGTTTCTTTGTGAACTTTTTGTTTGTTGTTCATTCCTATTCACTATTTGTTCTTCACGCTCCTTAACTTCTGCATCATCCATATTGTTATTACTGTGACACACAAATCAATACACATCACCTGAATTAGTAGCTACACTGAAATGAATGTATATAATGCAAGTATTGAAATCTTAACTATTATTACTAAGAAGTTGTCCATAAGCTCTCTCCATCAATTGGCATTTATATATTATTTAGGTGTTTTCTAATCATTTATAGAAATAGATAATCTTCAAAATAAGATACGAATCTCACTTTATTTGGAAATAATATGGTAGTCCCAATTATATAAAAATGATGGTAGATGAAATTGTGGTTGAATAGTGATGTTAGCTAAAGTTGAGACAATTCAATTTTCAATCTTATATAATTAGTGTATATTTATTTTAGCCATATATAAAAGGTTTGTTCACAAATGTAGATGGTTAATCAGCATCACCAATCCTTGGAAAAACATTAAAATATAATAAAAATATACATTATCATGGTCTATCCTTCAAAATTTTATTAATGAAGAGAGGTTTTATTAATGGACTACACTAATTCTAGGATTAAAACAATAAGGCATATTTTATGGAAATGTTCTTTGCAAGATCTTGTTCGACTCTAGTTGAATATCAATTCAATGGCATTCTTTAAGACTATTTACATTGGCCAATAGTATTTTTTGTCATTTTAAACTTGATGAGACAAAAAAAAAAAAAAAACAAAACAAAACAAAACACATTATTAATTAAGATATCAAACTATGTAAAAAATAGCTTAAAGCTAAACTTATATATATATATATATATATATATTAATTTTTTGTATACAATAATTTAAAGATAAACAAAAACATAAAAACTATATAAAAAAGGAAGCAATAAAGCATATTTTATGGGGAATGTTCTTTCCAAGATTTTGTTTGATTTTAGTTGAATCTCAATTCAAAAGCATTCTTTAAGGATATTTACATTGGCTAAAGTACTTTTTGTCATTTTCAATATAATGAGGAAAAAAACATTATTAATCAAATATGTCAAAAATACGATAAAACTAAACTCTTAGTTATATATATATAAACAAAAACATAAAAACTATATAAAAAAGGAAGCAATGAAGCATATTTTATGGGAATGTTATTTGCAATATTTTGTTTGACTTTAGTTGAATCTCAATTCAAGAGCATTCTCTAAGGCTATTTACATTGGTTGAAGTACTTTTTGTCATTTTCAACATGATGAGGAAAAAAAAAACATTATTAATTAAAGATGTCAAACTATGTAAAAAATACCTAGAAATGCCTTTATAAAATCTCAAATTATTAAAAAAAAACAAATATATATATATATATATATATATATATATATAATTTTATTAGATAATATTTCAATGGAACATAAATCTACTTGATATTTAGTCAAAGCAAGGTTTCCAAACTGGAATAAATTTTTAAATTCGAATATAATAAATCAAAAATATAATATGGAAATGCCTCTACACATGTCATTCAATGGCATTCTCTAAGGCTATTTACATTGGCCAATAGTACTTTTTGTCATTTTCAACTTAAAGAGACAAGAAAAAAAAACATTATGAATTAAAGATATCAAACTATGTAAAAAAATACCTTAAAACTAAATACTTACTAATATATATATATATATATATATATAGCCTTCACTCTATCAATGTTGCTAATCTTTCAATAAAATTACCACTTGCTTTGCAAAGAAGATCAATTTTATGTGATTGATCTTATAGAATAATCAAAAATAAAATCTTATAACAATATGAGCAATATCATTCTTGCAAGTGGATATAAAATTTTATAATTTTGTAAAAATTAATTAGAATATGTTCTTTTAAAACTAAATTATACTAAACTTAAACTATATATATATATATATATATATATATATATATATATATATAATAAATTAGGAGAGTTACAGCTTAGAGGAGCTCTGGCGATCGGCGGCAATGGCGATAACCTAACCCTAGTTTTATCTCCGTTCAATCCCTGTTCCCCATGGCAGGTTACAGGTCGGGTCCATGGTTCATGGGTCTCTGACCAGCGCGGGCCCTTCGAGCGTACAACTATTCCCAGAATCCTAGCTACTGGTTTATCCTAGGGTTTTCTACCTTCCCGGCAAACTTTCTCAGGCTGGTTTATCCTTCCTACTTGTTGTCGATCCCCTGGTCGGCAGTTTGGGGTTTACTATTTTGTCAGGTTGCTATGGTAGAGGAGGACCTCGTGGACTACGAGGAAGACCCCATGCCAGATCAGGATATTTGGGCATATAATAACCGACCAGCCATGGAACCCTGGGGCAAAGAACAAGCAATAACGACAGTTGCCTCTAACATACAGCCCCACCCGCCACGCTCAGGGAAGAAGAACCATACGGATGTCAACTTGGCGGACCTTCCGGTTCTTGAATGCCCGCCTCTCTCACCAGCCATGCTCCATCTACTGGGTTCCTGCCTGCAGACTTCTCCATCTTTCGACTCACCTCTCCCGACCGCTGCTCAGCTTACCCTGCCTTCGCACTCGCCTCCCATTCAACCCTAGAACCCATCATCCATTTCATTGACGCCGGCAAACCCCCATGGCCCGCAGCGCCCCTCTCATCCCACTTTTCACCCCGGATCTTGCAGTTTGAATCCCCGCTCCCCCATCCGCTCGGGATGCTTCAGCACCCCGCTTCTACCTGCTTGTTTGGTTGGGTCTGCTCAACAAAGTACCTCTGACCTGTGCCGCAAGCTCCTCAAGGACTTCCCCATCGGAAAGCGCTCAAAAAAACAAAAAAAAGGGAGGTGCCTTCAAGCCATCGACTCCGATATCAACCTAACATTCGGAGAGGACGTTCAAATGGCGGATGCTATTGACACTGCTCGTAAGGTTCTGGTCGGTCGGGTTCATGGTTGAACATATTCTGTGGAAAGATTAAAGAAATGGACGGAGGAGATTTGGGGATCTCTACTAAAGGAATTACCAGCTATCAGAGTCTTAGCTATGGGATGGTTTGCCTTATATTTTCATAGACCAGAATACACCCAATGGATTCTATCCCAATTCTGGCATATAGAGTTGGCACCTGTACTGCTGAAGCGTTGGGATCCACTGTTTGACCCGGAGCGAGAACAATTGGGCGCCGGGCCTATTTGGGTTTGACTACCGGGCTTGCCCGTGCAATTCTGGACACCCCAAGTTTTCAAGCGTATAGGAGATGCGTTGGGCACCTATCTTGAGCATGATAAATCCTATGAGAAAACTGGAATTATGACCATGGCTAGAATCCTTGTTCATCTCGACACCAAGGCTGGGCTGGAGGAGAAAATTACCCTGCATCACAGACACTTTTCGCGCAAGCAGCTACTGGATTATGAAGGAGTCTTGTTTCGATGTCGTAGATGTCACAAAGTAGGCCATTTGTACAAGGACTGCCCTCTACTTTCTGGAGTGACATAGGAAAATACTAAAGGTACCAGACAATAGCCATCTGTGGAACAAAATAGAGGTGACATCAATCAGGGAGAAGGTGATCTGATTCATAGTGAGGCCCCTGCGAATGCGGAACCTGAAGGCTCTAAGAAGATGAACAACAGAAGGAAGGCTTCATCGACTCCTGCACCACCTCACACCCGGTCCAAGACAGCGGAGGATGCATCATCTGCTCCGGGTAATGAATCTCTCCCCATGACCTCTGCTATTTTATCAGAAGTTATGTTTTTTGTTATGCACTCCACATTACAGCCATCATCTATTGAACCGGGCCAGTTTCCCTCTATTCACTGCTCCATTGCCCCTCCTCCCACCACCTTCTCCACCACTCCCTCCTCTCATAGGATGGATTCTGCCCTCCCCAACCCCTCTTCCTCCCCCACTGGCTCTGGATCGCACCCCTACCACCTCAGACCTCGGGTCCGAACCAAACTCCTGGGCCTTGGTTCTTCCCCAGGTCGATACTCTAACCATAAACCAAAAAGAGGCCGTCCATCTAAGATCAACTCGGCCATACAAAATGTTGTGGCAGATGTCACCCTGGGGCGACAATGCACAATCGAACGGGCACTTAGAGCAATTGAGCCCTTGGCCACTGGTTCCCCATGATTTGGCTCTCCTTCAACTGCAGGGGATTAGCCAACCCCAAAAAGAGATTGGCTCTTAAGAGACTGACCCATGAATCCAGATGTGACATCCTCTTTCTTCAGGAGACCCTTTGCACTTCGGATACGGCTGTGAGAACCCTACAACCCCTACTGCCAGGATGGATTTTTCATGGCATGGATGCAAATGGTCGCTCTGGCGGCCTCGCCATTGGCATCAACGCAAGAAAGGTCAAGCTCTTATACTCTTGGGGTGGAAGGGGTTTTATGGGTATGGACATCTTCATGGGAGATTTTGGGTTTCCTATTCGAATTATCAATATATATGGTCTGAATCAGAACCGACTGGCCTTCTGGCAAAATTTTTTGGAAAGCAACCTCATCACTAGAGCCACCATATTGGGCGGTGACTTTAACTTCTCCCTGAGAGTCGGGGAATCCTGGGGACACCATGCTCAGCTTGATCCCATCTCAGAATAGATGAGCATGTTATTAGACTCTCACAGGCTTGTCGATTTTCCAATGAACAAGAAAGTCCCCACCTGGCACAACAGGAGAATAGGGGAGGTAGCCTTGGGAAGGAGATTAGACAGATTCCTGGTGCATGAAGACCTGATACAAAAATTTCCCCTGTACAGACAATGGGTAAGCTCGGGTGGCCTATCTGATCATCTACCCATCCTCCTACAAGTCAGTGATGCCATAAAAAAGCCCCACTCCCCATACAAATTTTTTGTTGGATATTTACAAGACCCGGATTTTATTAATATGGTCATGGAATTCTGGAGAACACAACCACCTCTGAGGACACAGAGAAAGGCAGCGGATTTTTGTGACAGACTCAATGAACTTAAGAAATTGACTGAGGCCTAGGAAAAGAGGAAACGACTGAGAGATGACCAGCTTCTTTTGGATACAGAGACACAGATTGCACAATTTACGGATGAAAGGGGGACTGGTTTCTTATCAGAGGAATCAAAATCCCTATTGAACAATTTGGAAATGCAAAAAATCAAGATTCTGCAAGAAAAGGAGGAACAGTGGAGGTTAAAAAGTAGAGCCATTTGGCTTAAAGCAGGTGATTGCAATACCAAATACTTCCACAACCTCGCAAATGGCAGAACGGCCTCAAACACTATCTGGCAACTGCCTTGTGAACCGAATGGATGGGTTACAACACACCAGCAACTGGCCAGATTGGGTGTATCACATTTCAAAAGGCAATTCACTGCCCCGACAGCCATTAATCTACCAGATATCATCAACCTTGCTGGCCACTTTCCTAGATTTGTTGAACAGGAGGATTTCGAGGACCTTACTCAACCGGTCACAATGCAGGAATTGGAAGGAACTCTAAAGTGGTTCAAAAAAGATAAGAGCCCGGGTCCGGATGGGTGGCCAGTGGAGTTCTATTTGGCCTTTTATGAACTACTGGGGGAGGACCTGTTGGCTGTTATTGAAGAGAGCAGGATCACCAGGCACATTCACCCCCCCATGAACTACACCTTCATAGCCCTGATCCCTAAATCCGATGCCCCATCGTCCTATAATGACTTCCGCCCTATTTCTCTCTGCAACTGCCTCTACAAAATCATATCCAAGATCATTGCTAACCGTATCAAGCCCATCCTATCTACACACATCTCTTCTGAACAATTTTCTTTCCTCCACCACCGCCACATACAAGAGGCCATTGGCACTGCCCAGGAAGCTCTACAGTCCATTAAGCATAAGAACCTCAAAGGTATATCCCTCAAAATTGATTTAGCAAAGGCTTTTGACAAAGTAAATTGGCTCTACTTGAAGATGATCCTCACTCACTTGGGCTTCCCCCCTGTTTTTATTGCCTGGATTATGGGATGTATCTCTTCCGCCTCCTTCGCTATTCTCATCAATGGCTCGGCCTCATCACCTTTCAACATTGACAGAGGAATCAAACAAGGATGTCCTTTATCCCCACTCCTATTCCCGCTTGTTATGGAAGGTCTAAGGAGGCTCATCGCATCCGCCAAAAGGAGTGGGAGTACCAGTGGACTCAAAATTATGGAGTGCTATTTCCTCACTCATCTTCTTTTTGTAGATGATATTCTTATCTTCATAAATGGGAGTGTCTGGGATTCCACCGCACTCAATGAAATTCTACAACTTTTCTGTAGTGCTACGGGCATGGAGATTAACAAGGGGAAGTCCACTATATCCCTCTCGGGGTGTACAAATTAGGAAACATAGCTTGCAAACCAGAAATTCCCCTTCCAGGAAACAAATCTTTTGGAAGGCATCAAATACTTGGGCTTCAGACTAAAACCAGATGGATACAAGATCGAGAACTGGACTTGGCTCATCACTAAAATTGAAAATAGGATCAACTGCTGGCACCATAGGCTCCTATCTAAAGCAGGCATGCTTATGCTTATAAAATCAGTCCTTGAAGCCACTCCAGTGTATTGGATGTCTCTATCCTGGATTCCCAGAGGAATTCTTCACAGAATACAACAAACATGTAATAGATTCCTCTGGAATGGCAACAAAAAAGGAAAGATCTTTGCCTGAGCTAAATGGTCCAAGATTACTACTCCAAAAAAGTTGGGGGGTGGGGCTTAAAATCCCTCCTGGAATTTGCACAAGCATTGGCAACCAAATAGGGATGGCTATTATTAAAACAGAATAGTCTATGGGCAGAAGTCATCCATCACAAGTGTATTTGGCCTATGACCATCACAGACTGGATCCGGTGGCCAAATTGGAATAGACAGGGTATCTCTGCGATTTGGAAGGCCACTCTGAATGCCATGCATCTTATCAGAGATAGCCTCTTATGGCGCATCGGAAATGGCTCATCTGTTCGCATTGGCATTGACCCATGGCCAGGTTTTGGGAATGCCCACAACCTACCAGAAGGGCTGGTTCTCCATCTAAACAACAGAGGCATAAAATTTCTCTCTCATATTGGAGACCAACAACACTCCACTATATACTCACAAGCATGGTTAACTAATCGGCAATGGAACCTACCAAATGAGTGGAACAAAGACTGGAAGACATACATACAGGCCTTAATCGAGTCCCATATTAGATTAAGGGATGAAGAGGATGAGCTCATCTGGGCCATATCTAAAACTGGACAATACTCGCCGAAGCTGGGATACAACAAATTGATTGAAGCAAAAAATCCGGACAGCCACAAAAGCTGGTGGTCCGCTATTTGGCAACTGCAGGCCCAGCCAAGAACCAGACTACTTATGTGGAATATACTAGCGAACAAAATCCCCACTGGATCCAATCTTATGAAAAGGGCCTTCGCAGGCCCATCCTGGTGTGTATTGTGTAGGCAAGCGGAAGAAACAACCCTCCATTTATTCCTTACCTGTTCGACCACCAGAGATATTTGGGCACAGGTCATTCAATCACTAAACATTAATGCGGACTGGCAGGGGGTGGACATACAATCGGCGTGGGATCAGTGGTGGAACTCAGTGGCGGCAGAAAAACCCCGGAATCTCCCCCTCTTGGTTGCCTGGTATATTTGGATCAGGAGGAATGCGATCATATTTGAGAATAGTGCGGTAAATTGGAACCTCCTTCCCCCATCATTTGCACGGCATATGCAGAGTTACCTAATGTGACCAAACAGAAACAACCCAAGCGCATCACTCCAGAACAAATAAACAAAGAAGTGTCGTGGGCTTTCTTTGATGGGGCAGCCCAACGGCAAGGATGCGGTGGTGGCATCCTCCTTCACCTATCCGACTCACATTACTTCCAGATAAGCTTGGCACTTGGTCCCGGAACAAACAACCATGCAGAACTTATGACCCTGCGTCATCTTATATATTTTGCCATGACAAAAAACTGCCAACAAATACAAATATATGGAGATTCAAAGATTGTGGTTGATTGGTTTAACAACAAGTCCATTTGTCATGCATATTCTTTGAAACATATCTTGGAAGAAATTGTTTTTTTCAAAACATTTTTTGACCAGATAACTGTTTCTCATATCTACAGGGAAAGAAATGCAATTGCTAACCGGCTCTCGAAAGAAGCGGCGGATCGTCCTCTGGGCGATTGGTTGATCGAGGAATTCTCTCCCATAGGGACGCACAGATTTTATCACAGACCATATATTGATGGACCACTTCAGTGAGGCAATGGCCTCAACCAACAATTTTGATGAACATAATATTTTGCTTATATTCTTGTATATATCTCAGTATATTACAGTATGATCTCATGTACAGCAACTACGCACTTATATGATGGACACAGTACCTATCTCAGTCTCCCTATGGGAACCTTATGTATTTATTTTTTGCTTTTTGAACAGTGGCGAACAACCACAATACAGCATATGCCTATGGGCATCAACAGCATGTAATTTCTTATCAATAGAAATTATGAATTTTCTTCTTCGGAAAAAATATATATATAATAAATTAAAATAAACAAAAATATAAAATAAAATCATACAAATTACAAATAATCCTATTTTTCATGTTTTTCTCTACCTTCATCAAACAACTCATCACATTACATATGTAGAAAACAACTTTTTATATATATAATAATTTAAAAGTAAACAAAAATATAAAATCAAACAAATTAAAAATAACTCTATCTTTCATGTTTCTCTCTACCTTCATCAAACAACTCATCACATCACATATACACAGATGCAGAAAACTAGGCTTTGGAGTCTCCACATATCAACTTTGTTCATAATAACTCAATTATGATCAAATTTATAACATTATTAATTAAAGATGTCAAACTATGTAAAAAATACTTGGAAATGGCTTTATGAGATCTCACATTATTAAAACTAAATTCTTACTGTATATTTTAATTTTTTATATATATAATAAATAAACTATATAAAAAAACAGTTGGAAGGCTCAAAAAAAAATAATGTGTATAATAATTTAAAGGTAAAGAAAAACAAAACTTGGTGAAAGGGTGTCGTTTTAATATGAAAATGTATAAAAGATAAAGTACAGGTAAACTAAATTTCATACTTGATACTGCAAAATTATATACCATTTTTTTCCATCTTTTTATGACTATTTGTTTTTTTAATTTTATATTCATTAAAAGTGCAGATATCAAATAAGTAGATTATTCTATAAAATTGAAAATTTGGAAAAGGGTGCCCTAAAAAAGTTCAAAAAACCAAGCTTCATAGAAAGGGTCTTGTTTTTTCCTCATAATGTTAGTGAAAGGGTTCATTTCAAAAAAGTCAATCTGGAAAAAACTATAACTATATAAAAAATAGTTGGAAAACTCAAAAACTTGGTGAAAGTGTTTTAAAAAGTAAGTTGGATAGCAAAAACTAAAACTATGTAAACTAAATTTCATAATAGAAAATTTTGCTTCCCGTTATCTAGACATGAAATAATGAGAATAGTTTTGTGAAAGTAGATTTCAACGGAACCAAAAAATATAAAAATAGTTATGTGAAAGTATATTTCAATGGAACAGATTTTAAAAATCGTGTGTTTATATATAGCTCTTAGACAAAATGATCAAATATCTTTGTGTCTAAAATTGATTGGAATTTTAAAAAGCCAAACAAGGTTTCCAAACTGGAATAAATTTTTAAATTTGAATATAATAAATTAAAAAGATAAAATGGAAATGCCTCTACACATGCCCATTAGCCTTCTTTGTATCATTGTAGGTAATCTTTCAATAAAATTACTACTTGCTTTGTAAAGAAGATCAGCTTTATGTGCCCTTTCAAAAAACCAAGCTTCATAGAAAGGGTCTTGTTTTTTCCTCATAATGTTAGTGAAAGGGTTCATTTCAAAAAAGTCAATCTGGAAAGAACTATAACTATATAAAAAATAGTTGGAAAACTCAAAAACTTGGTGAAAGTGTTTTAAAAAGTCAAGTTGGATAGCAAAAACTAAAACTATGTAAACTAAATTTCATAATAGAAAATCTTGCTTCCCATTATCGAGACATAAATATATGAGAATAGTTTTGTGAAAGTATATTTCAACGGAACCAAAAAATATGAAAATAGTTATGTGAAAGTATATTTCAATGGAACAGATTTTAAAAATCGTATGTTTATATATAGCTCTTAGACAAAACGATTCAAATATCTTTGTGTCTAAAATTGATTGGAATTTTAAAAAGCCAAACAAGGTTTCCAAACTGGAATAAATTTTTAAATTTGAATATAATAAATTAAAAAGATAAAATGGAAATGCCTCTACATGTGCCCATTAGCCTTCATTGTATCATTGTTGGTAATTTTTCCATAAAATTACTACTTGCTTTGTAAAGAAGATAAGTTTTATGTGCCCTTTTAAAAATCCAAGCTAGATAGCAAAAACTAAAACTGTGTAAAAAATGGTTGGAAGATGCGTGTATAAAGTAAAATTTATTTCAAAAAATATGATTCAAACTTATCTTTAACAATAATAGTCGATTGACAAATGAAGGTCCTAATCATTGTTACAGAGTCTTGTGTTTATATGTAACTCTCAAACAAAATGATTCAAATCTCTTTTTATATGTAACTCAAAAAACGATTCAACACTCTTTATATGTGTAAAATTGATTGGATTTTTACACTTGATTTGTAAAGCAGATCAATTTTATGTGTCTCTTTAAAAAAGCCAAGCTAGATAGCAAAAACTAAAACTATGTAAAAAATGGTTGAAAGATGTTTGTATTAATAAAGTAAAATTTATTTCAAAAACTATGATTCAGACTTACCTTTAACAATAATAGTCGGTTGACAAATGAAGGTCCTAATCATTGTAACAGAGTCATGTGTTTATTTTATGACTTTAAATAGGCTACTTGAGACAATAATACCATGGGTTGTGAAAATTGGAGTCAAAACGTTGAGTCGAAATTTTAAACATCACATTACAACATCTCTATCATATTGGATTGGAGAGCCCCTTTCGACAATTAAACTAACTATTTTATTTTAATTTCAATTTTAATTATATTTTATTTTAATGTTAGACATTGCATTACAATATTGTTGCCATAAGTAATTCAGGTTGCACGGTTATTTCCTAGATATGCGGAGGAGGAAGAAAATGAACATATCTTGGTTTTAGTCACGAAAGGAGAAGTAGAAGGCATTATCAAAACTATGCAGAAAGATAAAAGCCCAGGACCCAATGGCTCGATAGTTGAATTCTTCCATCATATTTTTGAGTTGTTATCAGATGATATTGCTAGAGTGGTGGAGGACTCCAAGACCAAAGGCCAAATTTATGAGCCCTTCAATTCTACTTCCCTAGCCTTAATTCCTAAGAATAAGGATCCCAAGACCTTTGAAGAATTTAGATGGATATCTCTATGCAACTGCCTCTATAATATTATAGCTGAGATCATAGTTGTCCAGCTAAAACCCATATTATCAATAAATGTCTCCAAGGAACAATTTGGTTTTCTAGATGGTCGTCAGATTCACGAAGCCACGGGAAACTTTGCACAACATCTAAAAGAGAAGGAAAAAATGATTGATAGCAAAAATCGACCTATCAAAAGCCTATGACAGAATTAGCTGGATCTATATGTGGTTGTTACTCATGCATCTGGGATTCGATATTGCTTACATCAACTGGGTCATGGGATGCATCATTATTGTAAGCTTTGAAGTCTTAATAAATGGTGCAGCATCCCCCTTTTTTCACGCCCAGAGAGGACTCAGCCAGGGATGCCTATTGTCACCACTTATTTTTTTGGTAGCAACTGAAGGGTTGAGTCAGTTGATCCTTACAGCAAAATGTAGAGGTGATGTAAAAGGGATCAAGGTTTCCACAAATCTCTTTGTTACCCACCTATTATTTGTTGATGATATTCTTCTTTTCAACGATGGGTCCAGAATGGATCTTCAGCGGCTAAAAGAATCCCTCAACATGCTTCTAAAAGCTACAGGAATGTGTATTAATGAGCAAAAGTCCTCATTATTTCATGAAGGTTGTTCCCCAACAAAAATCATCAAAGCTCAAAATTTCCTCCCTTTTGAAGCAAAGCCAATGAAGGACGGTTTTAAATACTTGGGTTTTCATCTCAAACTGGATTCCTATAGAAAACAAGACTGGGTGTGGTTACTAGCCAAGATCGAAAAGAGCATAAAACATTGGAGTTTCGAATGGCTTTCAAGAGCCAGAAGGTTGGTACTGATAAAATCAGTGCTAATATCAATCCCTGTATACTAGATAGCCCTCACTTGGATACCAAAAGGGATTCTTTCCCAGGTTAGAAAGATGTGTGGACATTTTTTATGGACTGGAGAAAAGGACGAAGGAGTTCTCCCTTGGGTGGCTTGGGAAAAGATAACTCTTCCAAAGGCATGGGGAGGATGGAGAATAAATGGATCTATCAATTTTCGCAACATCGCTTGCAGCAAATCCAGATAGTGTATTCTTTATACTGACAATCTCTAGCCTACTGTAGTCAAAAGGAAATATATTGATCCTCTTCCCATTGAGGACCGCGTGCGAAAGTAGGATAAAAAAATCCCAAATGTGTTAGTGATTTGGAAAGCCACAGTGGATTCATTCAGGGTCATTAAAGATGGTCTTGCATGGCATATAGGGAATGGTGAAAAAGTCAGAATTGGTGCTGATCCCTGGGTTGGATGTAGAGAAGGATATGAACTCCCAAGGGAATTAACATTAGCCCTTAATGAACAAGGCCATTTTTTTCTTAAGCCAAGTAGCAGATGCCAATGACTACGATCTAGCATCAAGGACGGAAAACATGGACTGATATGCAGTTAGATCCATAGTGGGAAGATGTCTGGCAGGGGTTTATCAGGGAATTACAAATATCACATGTAAGGATAAGGGATCATATAGATGAATTTAGGTTGGTCCATGCGCCAACTGGTCTTTATACTCCAAAATTTGGATACATCCATCAAATGGACAGGAGATTGCAGGGGGCATAGGCATGGTGGTGGAAATATTTATGGAAACTGAAATGCCCTACAAAGACAAGATTATTCTTCTGATGCCTCCTCAGAAATAAAGTGTCAACGTGGGACAATCTTCAAGAAAGAAATAAGCATGGCCCACTCTGGTGTGTTTTGTGCAAAAATTCAGAAGAGATGGTAAATTGTCTTTTTATAAATTTCCCTTCCACCTCAAAAAACTGGGAAGCAGGCCTGAGGCTTCTGGGAATCAAAGAGAATTGGAGAGGTTTAAACATTGAGGAAGCCTGGAAAGAATGGTAGAATGCAGTGCAAGATGATCAGCTAAGGAATGTACCACCAATAATAATATGAGGTATATGGTTGGAAATAAAAAAAGGCATATTCCAAGATATATCAACAACACCTTCCATAATAGATATTGAATATGCAACAATTTTCTCGCTACTTCTTTCACCCTTGACGACCTCGGCTCCTACAATTAGAAAAGAGGAACAAATTAATCCACAGATCTCGTAGGCTTATTTTGATGGAGCTTTTGATGCTCAAAATAGATGTGGGGTTGGACTGGTCATTCATATTAATAACCTTAGAATTTTAAAGTCATCAGTGGACCATGGTTCTGGAACAAACAACTATGCAGAGCTTCTCTCACTGAAATTATTTCTATGTTAGGTTTGGGAACTTGGTTTAGCTTCAGTAAAATTCTTTGGTGATTCTTTAAAAATTGTAAATTGGTATAATTCAATACGTATAGGTCAAAATCATACTTTAATCCCACTCATAGAAGAATTTTTTACTATTAAACAAGCTTTTGATTTCATCCATGTTTGCCACTTATACAAGGGATGGAACATTGAGGCGGATATTTTATCTAAAGAAGGTCTTCAACGGGTTATGGGCAGATGGAGTATCTGAGAGACCGTAGATTGGCTGACTTGGGTTTCATATCTTCCTCCTTTGACCATATGACAGCTCACCTGGCAGTTCTCAGGCAGTGATTCACTTCAACTTTTTTGTTTTGATACAGTGTGATATCAGCACTATGTATGCATCCTCAGTGATACAGTGTGACATAACTTGATTTGAATTATATGCGAGTTGTTTTCTCTATCTATGGAGAGGCTCGGGTTATTATTTTTAGTTTTTTTGGTTCTTGCATCACCATATGGTTTTGTCAAAGACTACACAGTATGTCTTTGTGTTTTCTGGTGAACACACAGAAACAACAATGCTTATGCATCTACAGATGTAAATTTTTAATGTCTTAATAAAAAGTTCAACTTTTCTCTGGAGAAACAAAAAAAAAAGAATCACCACCATACTAGGTTGGAGAGCGCCTCTCTGCACAATTAAAGTTTTATGTGTAAATAAATTAAATTTAAATATGGCTACAAAATCATTATTTAAATTTGTAAGGTAAAATGAATTTTAACTTATAGCTACTACTTATATATTATATATTTTAATGTGATATGTATATTATGATTTTTCTTTTATCTAAAACCTTATTTGTAATTTTATTAAATTACAATATAACAAATTGACTTTTATTATCTTTATTACTTTTAACTTTTTACGAACACTACAACATCTCCCCACTCTATATTACTTTTAACATTTCATTGAGCCGACATGTAATGTTTACAAATATTTTATGTCTTATAAATTCAACATATTAAAATAAATTCAACATATTGAGCCAACATGCAAAAATGTTTACATATTTTCTTTCATTACCCTTATACATATCCACTATACTGGGTTGTACAGCACCTCATAGTTCAAAAGCATGTGGTCATAAAATTAGGATGAGATAGGAGACCAATGACGTGTGATAGGTGGAAAATCGAGAAGAAGAATGAATGTTTTAAATACAAAAATGAATTGTTTTTCAATTAATGGTATGGTTTATTTGGAGGCTAAGTTGTGTTTTAACTATGGGTTTATTTTAATGGTGAGTGTTAGTTTCTGTAGCATCGCATGTGTTCTAGCCACAAAATTTAGTGTAGAGGCTAGAATAGATGAGATCTCCAAAACCCAAAAATCATATCTAAAAATTTCACCTAGAGATGACTTAATTAGATTATTAGCCTATTTTTTGGTGTTTCCTAAGTCTAAACTTAGGTAAACTCATTAATTAAAAAGAATTAATTAAGTCAATGTGAGAATTATCCAAAAACTCACACAGATCAATCCAGAAATGATCTAAGCCATCGATTAAGATTTAACCTTGGTCGTTGGAGTCCCAACAGGAAGATAGAAGGAGGGATCGATGTTGTGATGGAGAATACACCAAAGTCACTTGGAGAATTCCATTTTCCAGAGTAGCAGCAGTTAATTGCAGGAGAGTTCAAGCTTCAGTGAGGAAGCAGAGATAGTGAGGGGCAGGGACACTGATCCGAAGGAAGTTTTCCATATCCGGAGAGGCAACAGCAAGGAGGCCAAGTTATTCCCAGTGAGGCAGCAAAGAGAACTGCGCAATTTCTTTAGAAAAGAAATTCGATTTGGCTGGAGGAAAATTGATTCAGCTTCTGGAGGCCAGGAAATTCTTCCAGAGGGTCGAAGAATCAGTTTCCTCAGTAGATTTAGGCAGAACAACTTCATCAGAGGAAGTTTCGAGCTTAGAAATCCAAGGGTTTGCATAATCACTGCGCAGAGTTTGACGTAAAGGGTCCAGGAGAATGAATTTTTTTAAGGGAAGTTGTGTCGGGGTTGCTTATGGAAGAAGGGAAATTCCCTGAAATAATTTTGGTTAGATTTTCTTGTTGTTTGGATTGTTAGTTGGGCATCCATAGATTGTACTCAGAACTCACTACTGCTTAATAAAATAAAACCCTCAGTTGTTGCACTGGTTTCTCCAAGTTGGGTTTTTCCGAGGACAATTGTCCAAAAATAATGGTGTCATTTTTATGTGTGTGTGTTATATTTTTTGAGTTTCCAGCGCTATTTTTCTTCCGCAGTTTTATTTGTGAAAATCATTGTGTGAATTATTTGTTATTTGTCATAGCAGACAATAAATAAATTGCTAAATAAATTAACAATTAAAAAAATAATTTCCAGTCACTGTGATAGATGAAATTTTCACATGGTATAAGAGCATGAGTGATCAGCCGGAAATCCCAGAAGCAGAGGAAAGAATTTGGTTGCTCAAAGGGAGCAGCAGGCCGAAATTCTTAGAGGCAACGCAGTGCTGAGACAAGCACGTCGAGTTGCTGGGGTAAAAATTCGATTTTCATTTGCAGGGTTGCAGAAAAGTCGAGTTGTCCGGGTTAATGATCCTAGCAGTCAGAGGGAGCAGCTACAGCTCAAATTTTAGCTGAGCGGATTCCTTGGTTAGACACGGAGGGGTTTACAATAGTTCGCAGTAGCAAAATCAGCATCAAGTGGAAGAGAAAAGCACACATAACAGAGGGAAAATTTCTCTAAAGGAACTTCGAGTCTCAGAAGTTCAATTTTCCAATTATATTGGCAGTAGCTAAGTGCAGATTTGCTCACTCCATAAGGGAGTGCATAAATCATAGCAGCAGCCAAGCAGGGGGAGAGATGGATTTTGCAACTTGATCAGAGATGGCCACAACAAGGCTTAGAGATCAGGATAGGTTGGATGGAAATTTCAATTGTTATCTGGAAGGCTAGGATGTCCTTCCTTCTAGATGAATATGGCCTGAAATCCTACATAGATAATGTGGTGGCAATTCTGCAGGATGCGGATCAGTTGAAGGAATACAAGAAGAAGATGGCGCAGGCGAAGAGGATGATTTTGGATGGAGTCTGAGATCACATAGTTTCGCATATTTTTGGCAAGAATACTATCAGGGAAATGTGGGTAGCTCTCTCCACGTTATACCAAGGTACTTCTGAGCAGCGAAAGATGTTCCTGGAAGAAAAGTTGAGATGCAGAAGGGGGGAGTCATAGATCCCTTTCTCACCATGATTCAAGAAGTCTAAGACCAGTATGCAGTTGTTTGGGTAGCACCTCAACCTTCAGAGCTAGTACGGTTAGCACTAAACAGTGCCTCGGAGGATTAGCAAGTCTTTGTCCAAATTATATTGGACAGATATACAGTACCAAGATGGGTCAAAATGTGGGTTAACTTGAAGTAGAAAGAGTTGAGGAGAGATCTTCTAAAGAGCTCCCTCAGTGGCAGCAGTAGCAACGGATCGAAGGGTGTGAAGGAGGATGAGAATGTGGACCTCACATCAAAGGGTCTCAGTCACGGGAAAGGAGAGCAGAAGAACAAGAAGAAGGACCTATCTAAGGTCAAGTGCTTCAAGTGTGGAGAGTTTTTCCACTACAGTACCCAGTGTCCTCTCAGAAAGAAGGACAAGCAGATTGGCAGTAGCTAAGTGCAGATTTCCTCACTCCATAAGGGAGTGCATAAAGCAGAGCAGCAACCAAGAAGAGGGAAAGATGGAGTTTGCAACTTGATCAGAGATGGCCACAACAGGGCTTAGAGATCAGGATATGTTGGATGGAAATTTCAACTGTCATCTGGAAGGCTAGGATGTCCTTCCTTCTATATGAATATGGCTTGAAAGCCTACATAGATAATGTGGTGGTAGTTCCTTAGGATGTGGATCAGTTGAAGGAATAAAGGAAGGAGATGGCACAGGTGAAGAGGATGATTTTGGATGGAGTCAGAGATCACATAGTTACACATATTTTTGGCAAGAATACTGTCAAGGAAATGTGGGTAGCTCTCTCCATGTTATACCAAGGTACTTCTGAGCAGCATGTTATCACTCTGATAATTCTTTTGAAGTAAGAAGAAAAAAACCAAAGGTAACCACAAACCACTTTTGGAGATCAAGACCTAGCCTTCCTGATGCTCAGAGAGGGCTCTCTCTTTAAAATTTACCTTTGTTTTAGTTAAGATGATTTTAGGCTAGTTATTGCCTACACTTGGGTTTTGTTTGAAAAATTGGTGGTGGGATCACTTTACTTAGATGGACAAAGGATTGGCTTATACCATTGGGCTATGGAGTCGAATGTCTGAAAAACAAGACTGGATTCAGTTCTAAAACCAGTGTCTACAAGGCAAGGTAGATAAGTTACTGCAGATCTCAGAGGCTAAATGGTGAATGGCTTCAAATCGGATCCAGGGATCAATTAAGGGTTCCCTAGGCCAGACTTTGGAAGAGATGAAAGAAGTCAATTGGGATGGGAGAGAAATTAAGGGTTCTCAAATCTGGGTATCAGAAGAAAACATGTAAATAAATTACTGTGCAAAACAAAGTGTAATTAAACAATTTTGAGTGATATTTCCAGTTAATTCATTTAGAATTTAGAATACATTTAAGATTATGAAAACACATAAGAAAGGTAAACAATCACACAAAGAAAGTACTTCACAGCAAATGGCTCGTCTCATGAATCCTGTAGCGAAATGCTTTTATTACTTGTTCCAATCTATTGACTTGAAAATGGTACAATCACCTTTAGGTTCAAGATCACAATAACTCTACAAATGTAAAATAATCCACCCTAATACTTCGAATTGTGAACTATTTATACAAAAAGTTTATTACAAAATATCTCAAACTAATTTGAGAATTAATCTAGGAAAGGAAAATATCTTCTTGCAAGAAGATAGAGACAGCGAGTTTCATGTTGTCCTCGTTATTTTGGTTCTGCTGGTTGTTATGCTTTGATGTTTTATCCCTTTATGCTGGCAGGTTGTTTGGCTTTCATGCTGGATAGTCTGTTTGACTTTCATCTTTCATCTGATACTCTTTCACCTGATACACTTTGACTATGTTGACCTATCTTCATCCTTTTACCATGCTCATTTACTTTTTTACTGTACACTTATATTTTTACTGAGCTTTTACTACAGTAAATCACAAATTTTTTGCAATGTTTCTTCATCTAGTAACTGGATGTTGAGCATTTTCCTATATATCTCATCAGCCTCTGTATATTAGGAAAAAGTAGGCTTATTAATGAATAAGTGTTTCACCTCATGCTGGAGGTAAAACAAATTTTCAAAAGTCTGGTATAATACTCTGCCAGTTGGTATACCACTCATTGATGAGGTATTTTCCTGTTCTTTGGCTACTTCCCTCATCTTCTTGTTGTAGTCCTCATGTTTCATCAATTTATCATTTATGACTAAGGGACTAGGTAGTCTCGTTTCTCTCAAAAGCTCGAACTTGGTCATAAACCTGTCAACGGCTAGTTGCATGGTTTGACACTTATTTTCTAAATTTAACATTAAATTTCTCTTGGCTAGGACCCTCTTCACTTCCAAATGGTACATGTCCTGTCAGGTATGTCAAGTTCTTGTAGCTCATATTTGTTCTTGGAGTTGAGGAATTGAATAATTCTTACTGCTTCCTCTGGCATTTCTCCAAACTCTTCTTTGACATTCTGGATGGCTTATGTAGCCTGTTTGATTAAATCTATCTACTCAAAAATGACCTGGATAGATGACCAAATATCATTGACAGAGTCAATGATATTGGCCCATAATAATTGTTTGGCCTTTCCCAAAGGCTCACTCAGTGTTAACTCTTTCTCCAGGATTTTCACTCTCTCATTCATTCTGGTAGCCTTCTGTTGTTCTTCCTTATGCATGATCTAGGCTAACCTGCAATCTATCTCCAGGCTGGTAAGTTTCTCTTTTAACTTGTTCATTTCATTGGTCTGAATGGACATTTATTCCATTGCCTTGACCATCCTGTTTGCTTCATCACCTGTGGTACCTGTTGTTGTTGTTGTCATTGCTAATGTAGTTGTTGTTGCTCTTGGCAATGCAGTGGCCATTGGACCGGTGGGAGCTAATCCTGCTACCAATGTGGAAGGCACAATTGTGGTCACTGTAGGAATGACAGTTGGAGGAGCACTGTCTAGACTAGCTTGTTTGAGCTGGATCAAGCTATCTAGTTCCTTTTCCATTTCCTTCAATTGGTCATTGAGTTGCAGCACCAAGTCCATCATCTCTTCATGATTTGTTTGGCTTTCTAGGACTTATTTTGTTTGAGGGTGTTGTGATTGAGGCAGCTTGAGCTGTTTCTTAAGGGCTGCAATGTCTTCATTTTTCTTCTTAATTAACTGTTCAGCAGCCTTGATGTCCTTTGGGTCATGGCCCAGATCAATGATCATGTCTTCTAAGGATTTGATCCTTGTGTCTTTGGCGCTGGAAGATGCTTTTTCTAGTTTTTACTGGGTTGTCACATTATCTAATGAGTCCCTGAGCTTGAATGCTGCCATTGCTTTTGTTGTGAGGGTGGAGCAGCTCATCTCTCCAGCCTGCTTGTGAAATTCTATTTGATCTATGGGATGCACATCCCTGGCTAAGACCTCAAAGTTGGTCTTCTTGTAGTCTGTTGTGGTTTTAGGCTGCTGTACAATAGGCTGTAGGAAAGACACCTGCATTTTACCTTCTTTGATGTCAAAGGCTGACATCAATCTACTCTGGTTTGGTGGTGTCATCTTCATGTACTTGGCATAAGTGTCTGCCTTGAGCTTTTCATTCCTCATTTTAATCTCCTTGAATCTTTCCTTGATATCTGCTTCCTTGTCAGCTGGCCTGACAAAGGAAGACACCTCCACACTCTTCTGTCTCTGTATAATCTGGGTGTTTGAAGAAGAGGGTTGTTGTGTTTCTATTGATGCAGCAGTCTCAGTTGTTTGTCTACTCCTTTTCCCCATTGCATCAGTATCAATCATTTCTGCTGATGCAATGTTTTCCTCCTATTCAGACACAGGATTCAATTTGGGCCTTTTGCTTAGTTGGAACTGTTGATCAGTGGTCTCCATGGCAAAGCTTGATGCTTCCTCCCTGTTTCTTTTGGGATTATTCTCCTCATTGACAGGAGTCTGAATGATGGGAGGGATATTCATTGGCTCTTCCAACTCTGGGACCTACAAGAAAGAGCTTTGGTCAAATTGTTTCTCCAAGTCAATCATGGTGTTCTCCACATCCACCACTGTGTTGTCCATATCTATCAATGTGTTCTCTACCCATTCTGACTGATTAGCATATTGTTCAATGTCAGGTCTTGGGTAGTGGATGTAAGGTCCCAGCTTGACCTTTTGTCTAAGTTTGTTTATAACCCCATGAGGGTCATAATGCCAAATGAAACTATTCTTGAATTTGAATTGTTGGAGTATCTTATCAGCTTCAAGCCCAGCCTCTCTGGTGTTGCAGATGAAAGGGCCCATTTGGTTTTTCATCTTAAACTGTGTTTTCTTCCTAGCAGCTAGGAAGTTGACCTCATTCGCACCTATCATTTGCCTGAAGTATTCCAGGGCAAATATTCTCATTGGGAGATACTTAGGCAATTTGTAGGGGGGTAACTCACAGCCATAGATCCTAATTTCAGTATGATTCTGGTAGAGGTACCAGTCTCCTACTCTGTTATTCTTTGCCAGTTGCAGTACTCTCTTGATCTTAGTATTGATTCTAGGTTGAGTGCTAGAAGTCAGCATGTTCATGACAGGGTGAACAAAACAATCTATGAAGTCTTTGTATGTGAATGTTGTGTTATACCTCTGGACCAAGGGTGTCTAGTAGATGACTGATCTTTCCTTTCCCCTGGTATCTGTTTTCTGAATCTTCACTAGGAACTTGTCTATTTGATAATACAGGAACATATGAAAAAGCACTGAAGAGTATTTGAAGACTCTTTCAGTGGGAAATCTAGTGAACTGTTCATGCATTTTGTCTGCAATGAACTGGGCATAATCATACATTATGGCAGGAAGTTGGCCTGGAGTGAAAATGGACAAAAAGGCCATGATTATCTCATCCAAAAAATCATCTTATGTGAATCCTAGGATGCTTGAGATCATGGTGATTATTCTCCTTTCAGTCTCTGAAAAAATAGCAAAAACATAGGGTGGAATGTATTTAAGAGTATGGTGCTCCTCAATGATGAAATTATGAAATATTTGTTTGATCTTAGCTGGGTCCAATGTGGTGTACAGGTCCAACAGGTTTGCAATGGACAAAGGATTCAAATTATGGCTGGGCTGGATTTGAAGCATCTAGTTAATAGACTCAGTAGTAATTGAAAACAAGAAGTCCTAGTTTGGGGCAATTATAGCCCTTTGGCTAGGGATGTAACATGCATGGTAGAAATGTACAATGCCTGGGAATGGATGGACTTCTAGAAATGTATACTTGGGAAAACTTGATTCGCAAAGGTTTATGTCATCAGCATGGTTTAGGAACCTATCCTTGGCCCAGCAATGGATTCTCAGAAGGTTGTCTTGGGTGATTGTGTCTTTGATTTGAAAATCCTTGTCTGCCAAGGGAAAATGGTCAATGTCTAAATGAGGGGTTGTCACTAATCTGACATCCAGAGAGGTCACGGCAGCCATATTTGTAATAAATTGTGGAAAATTGGGCTTTATATGGCTTTGGGAGTGAAATTTCAGTAATTAAATAACCAAGGTAGGGTATGAACAGCTTGCAGGTTGGGGTTTTGGTACTTTGGGAATGGGAGACTCTCAATTAAATAGAAATTAATCAAATTCTTTCAGTTATTTTAAGAATTTGATGTTATGTCTTAAAAGAGAGGGTAAGTCTTGGTTCTTGTTCAATTACCTGGAATTTTCAGTCGGGGCTGCAACTGGTTTTCAATTGGGGTTTGCAAAGGGCTTCGGCAGCTAGGATGGTATGCAGTGGTGGCGTCGAAAGGCTCTGGTAGTTGATAGCTTGTCGCAGGAGTTTGGAAGGTGCATGTGCTTCAGAGGTTCAACAGTGCAATTTGAGTGAAAAGGGTGAAAATGGGGGTCGGAAGGCTTTTAACCGCAAACGGTTGGAAAAATGGTGGGGAAAAATGTTTTATGAACAGTGTTGGTTTTCACTTTGGCGAGGAGGTGGTTTTGGATGCCATCGCACCACTTATAGGGGTCGGGCGGTATTTTGCCGAGAGAACGCGATCTACGCTAGAGGCCGACACGTAGGCAAATGGGCCCTGAGCAAAACCGCCCATATCGCGTGCTCTCAGGCCGTTAAAGGTCGGACATCGTGCGAGCGCGATATGGGCGATGGCCGTTGGATTTGGGGGTGGATGATCGGACGGCCATCGCGTGGGAAAGTTGCGCGGTCAGGCGATGGGGCAGAGGTTAGCGGGATCCATGGGTTTTAATTACGGTTTAGAGTAATTAACCCATGTTTAAGTGCAGATTAATTAAACTGCGGAGTTTAGGGGTAGCAAGGTTAGTTTACCTCACCAGGGTGGCGGGTTAAACTCGAGTTTAGTCGGGAAAATGGTTAAGTGGTGGAGTTAGTGAGGCAGGGGGTTTTTAGAGTTAGGATAAAGGGTTTAGAGGGGTTTTGGGTAATTATTGAAGTGAAAACATGATTTTAAAAGGGGGGAAAGGGGTTTCACACTTAGGGGAATGGATTTTAGGAGTAATTAACTAGGGAAATGTGTGAAACTAAGGGGTAGGAGTAAAAATGAGGGGGAAGGGGTTTTCATAAGCCATGAAGGGGTAAAAGGGAAATTAGTGAGTATATAGTGGGGCTGAAATGCAATGAAGGGGGAGTTAGGCAAATCAGCTTATGAGCATGCTTTTTTCATTGATAATTGCTCCTGCACACTTGAAACACATAGTTAAGTATGATAGTAGTGCTTATGCTCTAAATGACTTGTATTTCTGCAACCTTTCTTTACTTACCCTTTTACCTACCCTAACATTTTTTCTTCACTTTGGTGGGTGCACTTAAGCTAGTAAACCATTTTCTTTCATTTTCTTTTATAAAACAAACTATCTACTTCTAACCTTATATCTTCCAAGGGCTCAAATTAAATTGATGAGCTCCTTTTATTTCTCTACCTATCTAATGATCTACGAAGATTAAACTATTTGTTCAGATTTTTATTCTCTAACTATAAACATGAAATTCAAAGCATGAAATAGGCAAGCTTAAATAGTTTGACTATCATGGGTTGTGGCATATATGACAAGCTGCACACAACCATTATTTAAGACAGTAAAGTAGAAAGTAGTGGCACTTAGACTTGCACACTTTCATGATCTATTTTTGTTTGGGGTTCATATTTTTTCATTTTTTGATCTTTTCTTATTCTTCTTGTCCTTTAATATTTCTTTTAGGACATACCCTCTTTACATTTTTTAATTTTAATATGGAAAACATTTGCAAAAAGTAAAGGTATGTACAATATTACAAGAATTAACCTCAACCAATTCAAAAATTGTGAATCCTATCACTATAGGACTCTAACAGTAGCTCCACATGGGGATGGCATTTTTTTGGTGAAATGTCAAGAACTATGAAGATCAGTAGCCTTTGAATTGTGATTGTAGTTACCTTGTAAATTGTCCTTAGGTGATTCTGCCTTATCGATACTTATGACAGTGAATCCCTCAAAGCTCAGGGCCTTCTCTCCGGGCTTCAACTTCAAAGGATTGCCATCCAATCCAATCTACACTTTGCAATGATATGTACAATGATGCAAAGTAAAGTTAATTATTGTGAGTCAGTGGAAAAATAATGATTTAGCATCCTACCATTAACAAGTCCTCCTGGTAGATCTGATCCATCTATGTTTGTCAAGAAAAAGACATTGTTGCCTCTGTAGCCATAAATGACATAAGGCCCCTACCACAAAAAATCAAATTTTCCATGCTTTTCTTTGTCTTGTCTCCTTGAATCCCACTTGAGGACTTTATCTCCTATGTAAAAATCATCTTCTTTAGTCTTTTTATCAAAGACTTTCTTGATCTTTTCCTGGATTACCTATGATTTTACATATACTTCTTCTCTGGTCTGTTGCAGGTGTATGGTCTGATTTATTCTTCTCTGAATATCATTTGGTTCCACCTGTAATTCCTGGATGATCTTCATCACTGACACTCCCAAGGATGATGGGAAAAACTGCATCCATCCCATAAACCAATTGATAGGGTGATGTTCCAATGGACTTCTTAGTAGTCAGTCTATCTTCCCATAAGGCATTGACTAACTTCTTGTTCCATGTCTTTTTGTTATCTTCCAGCAATTTTTTAATAATATTGACCAGGCTTTTGTTGGATGACTCTGCTAGTCCATTACCTTGAGGGTAATAGGTTGTGGAATGGCCAAGGGTGATGTGGTACTTATTACAGAAATCTATCATTCTTTTGGATTTAAAGGCAGCTGCATTATCAGTAATGAGCTTCTAGGGACATCCAAATCTTGACAGGATATTACTCTCTAGGAAGGAGATTATGACAGTGTCTGTGGCTTGCCTAGAAGGTATGGCCTCTATCCATTTGGTAAAATAGTCTGTGGCTGTCAGAATCCACTTGTGCTGAGCTGAGGAGGTTGGGTGTATTTCTCCAATGAAGTCTGCCTCCCATTGTTGAAATGGAATTTCAATGGAAATTGGCTTAAGTGGCAAGGGTAAAAGTTTTCTCTTTCCCTCAAAAATCTGGCATTTATGACAGGAGGTCACATGCTTTTTAACATCTGCAAACAAAGTATGCCAATAGAAACTAGCCCTCAAGATTTTGTCAGTAGTAATCTTCCAGTACAAGTGTCCTCCTCAATCCCCTGCATGAAACTCTTGTAAAATCTTGTTAGCTTCTTCTTTCAATAAACAGGTTAAAAGAATACCATTATTGTCCTTCCAAAACAATGCATTATCTAGAATACAATATCTTAATGATTTCATTTTTAAGAATCTAGCTTTAGTTCTTGCCAATCCAGGAGGAGCTTGTAGGTTTAGTAATACAAATGTAATATCTGCATACCATGGTGAATCAGTAAAAGGTTCACTGATCTGTGGAGTCGCCATCTCCTCCTGATCATCAAGGGCACTAATGAAGTTGATATCAAGGACCTAACAGTTCGATTCAGCCATGAGTTTGGCTAACCCTTGGACTTTGATAAACTTAGTTGGATTTATCTCTATGTCATATTATAATATTGTGGCAATCCACTTGCCTCTTTTTCCTTCAGGCCCATTTTGAGTCAAAATGTCCTTAACTACAGAGTTTGGAACATAAGCATTAATGTGAAAGTATAGAATGTACACTCTGAAGTCTTTGATAACCTTTACTAAAGTTAATGCCTGTTTTTCCATGATATTGTATTTAAGTTAGGCAACTCTTAAGGATTTACTAAAGAATGCTATTGGCTGTTCATATTCTTGGTTGTTCTTTTGCAGCAAGACTGTTGCAATGGTGTGCTCTGAAGCAAAAGAAAAAAATAATAAAATCTTTGTTAAAGTCGGGACTTATCAGGACTGGAGTTTTGGTTAAATCTTCCTTAATAGCTTCAAAGGATTGTTTGGCCTCCACTATCTATTTAATTGCTGAGTCCTTTCTTAGCATGTTATTTAACTCTCTAATTAATTCTGCTAGATTTGAGATGAATCTCCTATGAAAATTAATCTTGCCTAGAAATGACTATAGCTCTTTAATGTTTCGGGGATGGGAAATGGTAAAAATGGCTTCTATTCTAGCGGGGTCTATCCTAATCCCATATTTAGATATGATGTGTCCTAACAGCTTTTCCTCTTCTAGACCAAAAAGTGTCTTTTTAGGATTTAAATAAATCCCAAATTTCCTGCATTTGATTAATACTTTCCTTAAGTTATCTAGGTGTTGATTATCAGATTTGGAGAAGACAGAAATGTCATCTTGGTATACTACTAGGAAATCATGGATCTCCTTGGCAAAAGCTATATCCATAGCTCTTTGAAATGTGGCACCTGCATTCATTAATCCAAAGGCACCTTCAAATACATGAAGGTACCCTAAGGAGTAGTAAACGCAGTTTTGGCTTGGTCCTCAGGTTGGACTAAGACCTGGTTATACCCAGAGAATCCATCTAACAGTGAAATCCTAGATGAGCCTTCTACCCTTTGCATTATATGGTCCATTTTCGGTAGAGGATAGTTATCTTTTAGTGAGACCTTGTTTAAATTTCTAAAATCTACAAAAAGTCTAATTTCACCTGTCTTTTTCCTAGTTGTAACTAAGTTTGAAATCTAGTCTGAGTATCTAATGGGGGCTATTATTTGGGCATCAAACATTCTTTTAACCTCTTTCTCTATGGATGGCATAAGAATTGGGTTTATCCTCCTAAGTTTCTGTTTGAAAAGTTTATGATCTTCTTTTAGGGGTATTTTGTGTTGGATTATGCTGGTGTCATAAGATTTTAAGTCTTCATAACTCCATGCAAATACATCCTGGAACTCCTTAAATAGATTGATGTATTTAACCTTTTCCTCTTGAGGTAAGGCTTTTGATATTTTTATGAGTTTTGGTTTATCCTCAATCCCTATGTTGACCTCTTCTATGTCAGCTCTAAGAGGTCCCATCTTAGGTTTCCTAGCTACGTCATTAGAGTCAAACAAATCTTCCAAAGGTACTAATCCTTTAGGCAAAAAATTATTTTTCAAATGAAGGATCTCAGGATCATCACTCATTATTTCCTCAATCTCTACATTCTCTAAACTATCTATTTCTACTCTAGTAAATTTAGTTGGTTTAGCTACATCAAACATATTTACATATATGCTACTTTCTATATCATTGTCTATTGTACAGTGAGTATCTATCTGCAATTCTAAAACTCACCTTCATTGTTCATGAAATCATAGATCTGAGAATCCTGGGAGAAAATATGCCAATACTTCAGGTTGTCTGGTATAACAGGCCTATGTCTGACTTCTGCAGTGTACTGGTGGTTTGGTTGAAATGGAAATTTACAAGTACTAGCAAAGGTGGCCAGACTGTGAGCCTGCATGTTTTGTTTTCTAGGAATGGCAGCAAAGTTTGATTCCATGAGGTCTTTGATCAAGTCTAAAACAGTATCCCTATATCGACCAAGCCTAGGGTTGTTCACAGAGTATTCACCACTAATCTGTTTAATAATCAGCTCTGAGTCTCCCATGATGGAAACTCTTTTGGCTCCCAATTTCCTAACCAATTGTAACCCTAGAATTAGGGCTTCATATTCGGCCATATTATTGGTACATTTGAAGTTCAATCTGAAAGCATGTCCCTCAGCATGATTATTCTCCATATTATGGATCCACACTCCTGCACCAACCCCTAACCTATTGACTAACCCATCAAAGTCTAAATGCCAAAGTGACTCATGAAATATGTTCTCACTGTCAGTTGTTCTGTATTTTAGGTCTTTGGCTGTGATTTCCTTTTTATCATTTTTTTCATTGTATAATATAAAGGAGTCCATATCTGAATGCATAGAGTATATGGGAAAGTTTTGTGGATTTTCCTCACTACTAACCATGTATTTCATCAAGGTCTCCATATATAATTTTCTCGGTTGGCCAAAAACAGATATGGTGGCATAAGAAATATCCAACTGCAAGGATCCTTGTAGTTTTTCTCCCCATGAGCGAGATAGAAGCATTCCATATTTCGGTGGGATGTCTGCAACTACAATGTCCATTAGAATGCTCTTTGCAGGGCACTGGACAAGAGTCACACATAAGTCCTTGATTAGACCAAGGCATTTAACCTGGCTGGAGTCAAAAGAAAACAAGTCCTTATAAGGCCTGGTAATGTCTAGGTTCAATCTTTCCATTATTGCCTTAGGCATCAAATTGTGGCATGCCCCTGAGTCCAACATAGCGTTATGCAATATTTTATCATGATTGTTTAGGCTGATGTAAAAAGGAGGAACTTCCCCTTGCTGATGAATACCATTGGCCTCAGGGCCAAACAACAATTCAGGTTGATCATCATTTAAGTTAACAGAATCCTCTCCCTCTCCTATGTTTAAAGTTTCAGTTATCTGTGACCTATAAGATTCATTCTTTACTAGTTCGGTCAAAGGAACTGATATCTTTAATTTTGCTATTTCATTTTTGATGTTGAAAGGGAGCTGAGGTTTGTTTGTTTGATTTAGATCTTCCTTAATATGTGCAGTTTGTGTGTCCTTATTCTGTTTCTCAGTGGTAGGCATTTCAGTCTGTGTTTCTATTGTTTTTCCTTGATTTCTCTTATTTTGATTGTTTTCAGTAATTGTCTCTGTTTGGGTTTCAGTGGAGGTTATATCTACAATCCTAGGGGTTGAAGTCTCCGGTGTTCCCCTAGGAAGGATTTGTAACACTTTGTTAACTGGAGCTTCTTTTATTATCTTAGTCTGGGTTTGGATAGATCTTTTAATGGGAGTCTCGTTATTCTTCTTGCTTCTCAAGCTATATTTTTTATGTACCTAATATATAGCTGACTCATATCCCTGTTTAAAATCAAAAGATTCACCAGATTCTAACTGCAACTGCTGCAGCATATATAACTCATGTTCTTCTTGAGTAAGAAAAACAGTGTCTTCCTCTTTGGTTTCTAGTAAAAATTAATTTGGGCATCATCCTCTGCTTCTTGGTTCCGTAAATCCTCAACATAGTTTTCTTGGAAGGGGGGCCTAATCTATTGATCTGGTGTAGCATTCTTTCCAGCATTAGAGTTCTTCCTAAAATTTGGGTTTCTTATTGGGGGTTGTTGTTGTTGATTCTCCCATTGATTTTTCCTCTCCATGTTTTCTATCCTATCCAGGATTCTTTCTAAACTCTTAGGTAAAACATCTACTTTTCCATCTGAAGTGGAAGCTTCCTCTTTAAATACAACTTTATTTTCATTTTTCATTCGTGGTTTCTTAGCTAATAGGTTGGCCTCTACACTAACAGCATTGCTTTGCATTTGTTCAAGTGTTTCAGGATTCCTTTCCCTTATCTGGTATGACATGTCAGCATCAAAACCATCAGGGAACTTAATTAATGCTAGGTCAGGTGGAGGCTTAATGTTGGCTGGAATTGCATTGTAGATATTATTAAACCTAGTGCAATAGTCCTGAACTGACTCATTAGGAACTCTTCTAATATTTGTCATATTCAGAAAGTATTTGCAATGGGTTTTTCTTTCTCTCCCATCTATCAATGAATAACCTATGAAAATTGGCTAAGTCTGCAATATGGTTGGCAGGAAAGGCTTTGAACCATTTCTTGACATCCCCAGTTAAAGTTTGGGCAAACAATCTCATTTGGACATCTGCTTCATCTATCTCATGCAACTCAAAAAAGTCAGACATCTTGTTTACATGTTGTTGGGCAGTGTAATGACCAGTAGCATCAAACAGGAAAATCTTACTCTGATAATCTGCAGGCATGGCATGGAGTTGTGCAGGTAAAACAAGAGGAGAATATCGGTTTGCCATTGTTGTGATTCTGGCTTGACTAGGGGGTAGAGTTGTAGTACTTGAGGAAGGACTCGAAACTGATGGAGGTGAACTAGATGATGATGAAGATGGTTGATTAATAACTCGTTTAGGTGACTGGATTTTGGTAGATACAATTGGTGAATTTGTGGTAAAAGAAAGGGTATTTACAGTGAGCGAAGATTGTGCAGAAATTTGAGAGGCAGCAGCAGTAAGGGCAGCTAGCACAACAGATTACTAGAGGTAAGCACTATCTATATTGTTGATCAATGTAGAGGTCAAAGCTTCTAACTTGTCAAAAGCGTCCAAGACAAATTTATCTAAATCTGGATGGATAACCCTTTTTTATTCAATGAGTTGAGTAAACTCAAGGTCTAAGACTGTTTCATGGATGGCATTCTCAGATTTAGTTCTAAATAATGAGAGGTCAAATGACAAATCAAAAGGGATTTCCTCTAAAGTTGACAACTCCTCAAGGAGTGAATTGGCTCTGGCTAGCTGGCTACTACTTGCCTGAGTTTCTTCATTTTTTGGTTTTCTTAGAATTCTGTCTGGGTCATCAACTATAGTTGCAGGGTTTGGATCTGGGTTTGCCCTGGTATAGTGAATCTTCTTAGGAGCCAAAATTTTAAGTTTTTAAATTGTTTTTATGGAATTTTTGAAAATTTTACTTCAGATAATGACCTTAAGGGGCTCAAGATTTGATTTAAGGTTTCCTTAAAGTTTTATGAGACTGAGGATCGAAGTCCCCGGTATGGTCGCCAAAAATGTTATCACTCTTATAATTATTTTGAAGTAAGAAGAAAGAAAAACCAAAGGTAACCACAGACCACTTTTGGAGATCATGACCTGGCCTTCCTAATGCTTAAAGAGGGCTCTCTCTTCAAAATTTAACTTTGTTTTAGTTAAGATGATTTTAGGCTATTTATTGCTTGCACTTGGGTTTTGTTTGAAAATTTGGTGGTAGGATCACTTTACTTAGATGGACAGAGGATTGGCTTATACCATTGGGCTATGGAATCAGATGTCTGACAAACAAGACTGGATTCAGTTCTAAAAATAGTGTCTACAGGGCAAGGTAGATAAGTTACTGCAAATCTCAGAGGCTAAATGGTGAATGGCTTCAAATCGGATCCAGGGAGCAATTAAGGGTTCCCTAGGCCGTACTTTGGAAGAGATGAAAGAAATCAACCGGGATGGGAGAGAAATTAAGGGTTCTCAAATTCGGGTATTAGAAGAAAACATGTAAATAAATTATTGTGCAAAACAGAGTGTAATTAAACAAATTCTTAGTGATATTTGCAGTTAATTAATTTAGACTTTAGAACACATTTAAGATTATGAAAACACATAATAAAGGTAAACAATCACACAAAGAAAGTATTTCACTGCAAATGGCTCATCACATGAATCCTGTAGCGAAATGCTTTTATTACTTGCTCCAGTCTGTTGACTTGAAAATGGTACAATCACCCTTAGGTTCAAGATCACAATAACTCTACAAATGTAAAATAATCCACCTTAATACTTCGAATTGTGAAGTATTTATACAAAAAGTTTATTACAAAATATCTCAAACTAATTTGAGAATTAATCTAGGAAAGGAAAATATCTTCTTGCAAGAAGATAGAGACAGCTATTGAACTGTTTCATGTTGTCCCTGTTATTTTGGTTCTGTTGGTTGTTATGCTTTTATTTTTTAGCCCTTTATGCTGCAGATTGTTTGGCTTTCACACTGGATAGTCTGTTTGACTTTCATCTTTCACCTGATACACTTTGACTATGCTGATCTGTCTTCATCCTTTTACCATGCTCATTTACTTTTTTATTGTACACTTATATTTTTACGGTGCTTTTAATACAATAAATCACAAAGTTTTTGCCTGTTGGGTTGTGTTATATTCTTTCCACGACTAGCCCACGTAGTTAACCGAGGGGTTAGGAGGGGGGGCAGAGCCCCCCCTTCGTTGTGCCGATTACGTAGCGGGGGGAGTCACAGGGGGTTTGAGGGGTGCAAATAACCCCACTCTATGGGGTCTGGGGCAGCGCCCCGGAAAATTTTGGTTTTGGACCCTATGTTAGGTTGGGCGGACCTACCTATGGTTTTGTGCATGATTTTCGCACATGGTTTTGGACGCGATGGTTTTCGGTCCATGGTTTTGGATGCGATGGTTTTCAGTCCATGGTATTGGATTCTTCGGCATGTATAAATATGTATTGTAACATTGAAAGGAACATAATGAAAATCAAGCTGGTAGTCCCGGTTTTGGGATCTAGGGGAAAATCTCTATGTATATGTGTTTTATGTCTTATGCGCTCGCATTGTTTATTTTCTGTGTTTTAGAATTCGTATGCAGGTAATTTTTGTACGGGTTAAAACATACATTGCCATGTTTCTTCATCTAGTAACTGGATGTTGAGCATTTTCCTATATATCTCTTCAGCCTCTGTATATTAGGCAAAAGTAGGCTTATTAATAAATAAGTGTTTCACCTCATGCTGGAGGTAAAACAAATTTTCAAAAGTCTGGTATAATACTCTGCCAGTTGGCATACCACTCATTGATGAGGTATTTGCATGTTCTTTGGCTACTTCCCTAATCTTCTTGTTGTAGTCCTCCTGTGTCATCAATTTATCATTTATGACTAAGGGACTAGGTAGTCCCTTTTCTCTCAAAAGCTCGAACTTGGTCATAAACCTGTCAACGGCTAGTTGCATGGTTTGACACGTATTTTCTAAATTTAACATTAATTTCTCTTGGCTAGGACCCTCTTGAATTCCAAAATGGTACCTGTCCTATCAAGTATGTCAAGTTCTTGTAGCTCATATTTGTTCTTGGAGTTGAGGAATTGAATAATTCTTACTGCTTCCTTTGGCATTTCTCCAAGCTCTTCTTTGACATTCTGGATGGCTTCTGTAGCCTGTTTGATTAAGTCTATCTGCTCAAAAATGACCTGGATAGATGGCCAAATATCATTGACAGAGTCAATGATATTGGCCCATAATAATTGTTTGGCATTTCCCAAAGGCTCACTCAGTGTTAACTCTTTCTCCAGGCTTTTCACTCTCTCATTCATTCTAGTAGCCTTCTGTTGTTCTTCCTTATGCATGATCTGGACTAACCTGCAATCTGTCCCCAGGTTGGTAAGTTTCTCTTTTAACTTGTTCATTTCATTGGTCTGAATGGACATTTCTTCCATTGCCTTGACCAGCTTGTTTGCTTCATCAGCTGTGGTACCTGTTGTTGTTGATGCCATTGCTGATGTAGTTGTTGTTGTTGCTGGCAATGCAGTGGCCATTGGACCAGTGGGAGCTAATGCTATTGCCAATGTGGAAGGCACAACTGTGGTCACTGTAGGAATGACAGTTGGAGGAGCACTGTCTAGACTAGCTTGTTTGAGTTGGATCAAGCTATCTAGTTCCTTTTCCATTTCCTTCAACTGGTCATTGAGTTGCAGCACCAAGTCCATCATCTCTTCATGATTTGTTTGGCTTTCTAGGACTTATTTTGTTTGAGGGTGTTGTGACTGAGGCAGCTTGAGTTGTTTCTTAAGGGCTGCAATGTCTTCATTTTTCTTCTTAATTAACTGTTCAGCAGCCTTGATGTCCTTTGGGTCATGGCCCAGCTCAATGATCAGGTCTTCTAAGGATTTGATCCTTGTGTCTTTGGCGCTGGAAGATGCTTTTTCCAGTTTGTACTGGGTTGTCACATTGTCTAATGAGTCCCTGAGCTTGAATGTTGCCATTGCTTTTGTTGTGAGGGTGGAGTAGATCATCTCTCCAGCTTGCTTGTGAAATTATATTTGATCTATGGGATGCACATCCCTGGCTAAGACCTCAAAGTTGGTCTTCTTGTAGTCTGTTGTGGTTTTAGGCTATAAGAAAGACACCTGCATTTTACCTTCTTTGATGTCAAAGGCTAACATCAATCTGCTCTGGTTTGGTGGTGTCATCTTCATGTACTTGGCATAAGTCTTTGCCTTGAGCTTTTCATTCCTCATTTTAATCTCCTTGAATCTTTCCTTGATATCTACTTCCTTGTCAACTGGCCTGACAAAGGAAGACACCTCCACACTCTTCTGTCTCTGTATAATATGGGTGTTTGAAGAAGAGGGTTGTTATGTTTCTGTTGATGCAGCAGTCTCAATTATTTGTCTACTCCTTTGCCCCATTGCATCAGTATCAATCATTTCTGTTGATGCAATGTTTTCCTCCTATTCAGACACAGGATTCAATTTGGGCTTTTGCTTAGTTGGAACTGTTGATCAGTGGTCTCCATGGCAGAGCTTGATACTTCCTCCCTGATTCTTTTGGGATTCTTCTCCTCATTGACAGGAGTCTAAATGATGGGAGGGATATTCATTGGCTCTTCCAACTCTGGGACCTGCAAGAAAGAGCTTTGGTCAAATTGTTTCTCTAAGTCAATCATGGTGTTCTCCACATCCACGTTCTCTACCCATTTTGAATGATTAGCATATTGTTCAATGTCAGGTCTTGGGTAGTGGATGTAAGGTCCCAGCGTGACCTTTTGTCTGAGTTTGTTTATAACCCCATGAGGGTCATAATTCCAGATGAAATTATTCTTGAATTTGAATTGTTGGAGTATCTTATCAGCTTCATGCCCAACCTCTCTGGTGTTGCAGATGAAAGGGGGCATTTGGTTTTTCATCTTAAACTGTGTTTTCTTCCTAGCAGCTAGGAAGTTGACCTCATCCGCACCTATCATTTCCCTGAAGTATTCCAGGGCAAATATTCTCATTGGGAGATACTTAGGAAATTTGTAGGGGGGTAACTCACAGCGATAGATCCTAATTTTAGTATGATTCTAGTAGAGGTACCAGTATCCTACTCTGTTATTCTTTGCCAGTTGCAATACTCTCTTGATCTCAGTATTGATTCTAGGTTGAGTGCTAAAAGTCAGCATGTTCATGACAGGGTGAACAAAACAATCTATGAAGTCTTTGTATGTGAATGTTGTGTTATACCTCTGGACCAAGGGTGTCCAGTAGATGACTAATCTTTCCTTTCCCTTGGTATATGTTTTCTAAATCTTCACTGGGAACTTGTTTGTTTGATAATACAGGAACATATGAAACAACACTGAAGAGTATTTGAAGACTCTTTCAGTGGGCAATCTAGTGAACTGTTCATGCATTTTGTCTGCAATGAACTGGGCATAATCATACATTATGGCAGGAGGCTAGCCTGGAGTGAAAATGGACAAGAAGGCCATGATTATCTCATCCACAAACTCGTCTGATGTGAATCCTAGGATGCTTGAGATCATGGTGATTATTCTCCTGTCAGTCTCTGAAAAAATAGCAAAAACATAGGGTGGAATGTCTTTAGGAGTATGGCGCTCCTCAATGATGAAATTCTGAAATATTTGTTTGATCTTAGCTGGGTCCAATGTGGTGTACAGGTCCAACAAGTTTGCAATGGACAAAGGAGTCAAATTGTGGTTGGGCTAGATTTGAAGCATCTGGTTAATAGACTCAGCAGTAATTGAAAACAAGAAGTCCTGGTTTGGGGCAATTATAGCCCTTTGGCTAGGGATGTAACATGCATGGCAGAAATGTACAATGTCTGGGAATGGATGGACTTCTGGGAATGTATACTTGGGCAAACTTGATTCCCAAAGGTTTATGTCATCAGCATGGTTTAGGAACCTATCCTTGGCCCAGCAATGGATTCTCAGAAGGTTGTCTTGGGTGACTGTGTCTTTGATTTGAAAATCCTTGTCTGTCAGGGCCAAATGGTCAATGTCTAAATGAGGGGTTGTCACTGGTCTGACATCCAGAGAGGTCGGGGCAACCATCTTTGTAATAAATTGTGGAAAATTGGGCTTTATATGGCTTTGGGAGTGAAATTTCAGTAATTGAATAACCAGGGTAGGGTATGAGCAGTTTGCAGGTTGGGGTTCTAGTACTTTGGGAATGGGAAACTCTCAATTAAATAGAAATTAATCAAATTCTTTCAGTTATTTTAAGAATTTAATGTTCTTTCTTCAAAGAGAGGTTAATTCTTGGTTCTTGTTCAAATAACTGGAATTTTCGATCGGGGTTGCAATTGGTTTTCAATTGGGGTTTGCAGAGGGCTTCGGCAATGACGATGGTGTGCAGTGGTTGCGTCAAAAGGCTCTGGTAGTTGATAGCTGGTCGCAGGAGTTCAAAAGGCGCAGGTGCTTTAGAGGTTCAGTAGTGTGATTTGAGCGAAAAGGGTGAAAATGGGGGTCGGAAGGCTTTTAACCGCGAATGGTTGGAAAAATGGCGGGGAAAAATGTTTTATGAAGAGTGTTGGTTTTCACTTTGGTGGGGAGGTGGTTTTGGAGGCCATCGCACCGCTTATGGGGTTCGGGCGGTATATTGCAGAGGGAACGCGATCTACGCCAGAGACCAACACGCAGGCAAATCGGCCCTGAGCAAAACCGCCCATATCACGTGCTCTTGGGCCATTAAAGGTCGGACATCACGCGAGCGCGATATGGACGATGGTCGTTGGATCTGGGGTGGATGACCGGATGGCCATCGCGTGGGAAAGTTGCGCGGTTGGGCGATGGGGCGGAGGTTAGCGGGACCCATGGGTTTTAATTACGGTTTAGAGTAATTAACCCATGTTTAAGTGCGGATTAATTAAACTATGGAGTTTTAGGGGTAGCGGGGTTAGTTTACCTCACCAGGGTGGCGGGTTAAACTCGAGTTTAGTCAAGAAAATGGTTAAGTGGTGGAGTTAGTGAGGCGGGGGGTTTTTAGAGTTAGGATAAAGGGTTTAGAGGGGTTTTGGGTAATTATTGAAGTGAAAACATGATTTTAAAAGGGGGGAAAGGGGTTTCACACTTAGGGAATGGATTTTAGGAGTAATTGATTAGGGAAATGTGTGAAACTAAGGGGTAGGAGTAAAAATGAGGGGGAAGGGGTTTTCATAAGCCATGAAGGGGTAAAAGGGAAATTAGTGAGTATATAGTGGGGGTGAAATGCAATGAAGGGGGAGTTAGGCAAATCAGCTTATGAGCACGTTTTCATTGATAACTGCTCCTGCACACTTGAAACACATAGTTAAGTATGATAGTAGTGCTTATGCTCCAAATGACTTGTATTTCTGCAACCTTTTTTTACTTACCCTTTTACCTACCCTAACATTTTTTCTTCACTTTGATGGGCACTTAAGCTAGCAAACCCTTTTCTTTCCTTTTCTTTTATAAAACAAACTATCTACTTTTAGCCTTATATCTTCCAAGAGCTCAGATTAAACTGATGAGCTCCTTTTATTTCTCTACCTATCTAATGATCTGCCAATATTAAATTGTTTGGTCAGATTTTAATTCTCTAACTATAAACATGAAATTCAAAGCATGAAATAGTCAATATTAAATAGTTTGACTATCATGGGTTGTGGCATATATGACAAGCTGCACATAACCATTATTTAAGACAGTAAAGTAAAAAGTAGTGGCACTTGGACTTGCACACTTTCATGATCTATTTTTGTTTGAGGTTCATTTTTTTCATTTTTTGATCTTTTCTTATTTTTCTTTTCCTTTGATATTTCTTTTAGAACATACCCTCTTTACATTTTTTAATTTTAATATGGAAAACATTTGCAAAAAGCAAAGGTATGTACAATATTACAAGAATTAGCCTCGGCCAATTCAAAAATTGTGAATCCTATCACTATAGGACTCTAACACAACGAAAGATGTTCCTGGAAGAAAAGTTGAGATGCATCAGGATGCAGAAGGGGGGAGGCATAAATCCCTTTCTCACCAGGATTTAGGAAGTCTGAGACCAGCTTGCAGTTGTTGGGGCAGCACCTCAACCTTCAGAGCTAGTACGGTTAGCACTAAACAGTGTCTTGGAGGATTAACAAGTCTTTGTCCAAAGTATATTGGGCAGATATACGCTACCAAGATGGGAAAAATGTGGGTTAACTTGCAGCCGAAAAAGTTGAGGCTAGCTCTTCTAAAGAACTCCATCAGTGGCAGCAGTAGAAACGGATCGAAGGGTGTGAAGAAGGACGAGAATGTGGCCCTCACATCAAAGGGTCCCAGTCAGGGGCAGGGAGAGCAGCAGAAGAAGAAGAAGGACATATCTAAGGTCAAGTGCTTCAGGTGTGGCAAGTTTGGCCACTACAGTACCCAGTGTCCAAGCAAGAGAAGAAGGACAAGGCGACAGCACATGCTGAGATAGATAGGTTATCCTCCACATTGGAGGAAGATTTCGCGATGATGACAGCCATATCTCTAGAATTGAGGTGGGGTGACTTTGAATTGTAGCCCCAGATAGCTACAGAGATTGGGCAGGGTACTTTATGAGTCCACCTCATGGATCATTACCTTGCTACGGGGGGCCATAGTATTCAGTAGCAGGGTGGATCAGCGTCAATTGATGCAGTCAGATTCCAGAGTGACATTTGCAGACTAGTAGCAATTAGATATTGAGGAGCACAGAGCACAGTTGACAACAAAGCAGGTGGGTCAATAACAGAGTCAGCAACAGCGTAGATTCATCAATGACAGTGCAAATACTAGTAGTAGTCAAAGACTCGAGAAACAAATGCATCATACTGAACATAGGATTCAATATTTTCGATGCTTCTCAATTGCAATAGTTGCAGTTGCAGCAGCAATAGATGAGAGGGAGTTGCAGTGCAGATGCAAAGTTGGAAGTTGTATAACAGTGTTAGCATCAGCAAGAATCAACATCATGACAGGAGGTAACAAAGAGACAGGGTGTTGTGATGGAATGTGCAAAACTAGAGAGAACACAGTCCTCGCTAAGGAGTGTTAATTTTTGTAGCACCGGATGTATTTTAGCCACGAAATTTGGTGGAGGCTAAACTACATCAGATCTCCGAAGCCCAGAAATCGTTTATGGAAATTCCCTGTAGAGGTGACTTAATTAGGTTATTAGCCTATTTTTTAATGATTCCTAAGTCTAAACTTGGGAAAACTGGTTAATTAATCAAAATTAATGCAATATGAGAATTCTCTAGAAACTCACACGAATCAATTTAAAAATGATTTGAGCCATTGATTAAGATTTAACCTTGGTCGTTGGAGTCCCAACAGGGAGATATAAGAATGGATCAATGTGGTGATGGAGAATACACCGGAGTCACTTTGAGAATTCGATTTTCCATAGTAGCAGCAATTAGTTATCGGAGAGTTCGAGCTTCAGTGAGGAAGCAAAGACAGTGAGGGGACACTGATTTATTCCCAGTGAGGCAGCACGGGACTTTGCAGTTGCTTCAGAAAAGCTATTCGATTTGGCTAGAGGAAAAATCTATTCAACTTCCAGAGGTCAAGAAAGTCTTCCAAAGGGCTGGAGAATCAGTTTCCTCAATAGAGACAAGAAGAATGACTTTGGAGGGTAGTTCCGGGCTTGGACGTCCAAGGGTTTGCGGAAGCACTGTGCAAAGGATGACAAAGAGGATCTAAGAGGACAAATTTTCTAAAGGGAAGTTGTGTCGGGGTTGCTTGTGGAAGAAGGGAAATTCCCTTAAATAATTTGGGCCAGATTTTCTTGTTGTTTGGACTGCCAATTGGGCATCCATAGATTGTACTCATAATTCATTGTTGTTTAATAAAATAAAACCCTCAGTTGTTGCACCAGTTTTCCCAAGTTAGGTTTTTCCAGGGACAATGGTCCAAAAATAATGGTGTCATTTTTATGTGTGCTCTAGATTTTCTCAATTTCCAACGTTTTTTCTTCAGCAATTTTATTTGTGAAAATCACAGTGTCAATTATTTGATATTTGCCATAACATACAACAAATAAACTGTTAAATAAATTAACAATTAAAAAATAATAATTTTTAGTTTTTGTGATAGATGAAATTTTCACAATGAGATGGATCTATGAAAATATGTTTTATTATCTAACAATCCATAATAAACATCACAATACTTATTTCGTGATACTTTTCACATTGTTAAAATTGAAAAAATTATAAAAACTAATTAAATTATAAATTTATTTTAAATTACCATCATTATTATTAATTATAAAAAGAAATAATATATAAGTTAAACATATATACATTTAAAAAACATGGAACAAGATTCCTAATCATGGAGATTTACTTCCACTTTACCATAGAGTTTTTTAATTTGTGAATAGGCTTTGTTACAATACCTTGGGCCACTTTCGTGGCTTATCAATAACACATCCCAAAAAAGCCATGACTTCCTTTAGATGATTAATTAATAAATTTAATTTAAAAAGTAGAAAGAGCATAAGCTATTTGGAAACAAACCTCAACCATTGATTTGTGTGTTCTACTATGAATATTCCATAGAAATTAAATCTCTACTATCCACTTAATCTATTTAGCAATTATTGATGAATAAATTAAAATTGTGGAAGCCCTATTCCACAAAAATAAATAAACCTACGAGCATAATTAAAATTAATATAAATTGTGGAAGCGCTATTCCACAAAAATAAATAAACCTACTAGCCTAATTAAAATTAATATAAATTGTGGAAGCCCTATTCCACAAAAATAAATAAACCTATAATTAAAATTTAATTTTATTTATGAATAAGATCAGTTTTGGGATTATCTTTTATTATATCTTTATAATTATTAACTTTTAATATATCTTTATAATCATTAAGCTTTTTAATTCTATAATGGTTAGGTATATACATTTTTAATAAATTTTTTAATTTTTTCATTTAAAAAAAAATACCATTCATATACCATTCATTATATGAAAATTAGGAATTTGAATCCTCTTCCTCAAATACTGAAAATTACGAATTTGAATCCTCTTCCTCACATACTGATTTGCAACTGTGGTTGCTACATTCTATTAATATTCCTGCCAATGTTACAAACCTATCAAATAATGTCATTACAGGGAATTGGTCTTCAAAGGCGTGACCCTTTCAGATCGAAAGCAAATTGATACCTTCTAGTGGCAGTAGCCTCAATTACACTACCTATACATAAGAGAATGTTGAAATTGCAGAAACAACTTATGACTATTATTTTCTTTAAAATCAATCTGAAACCTCAATATCACAGAATTGAGGAATTTATTCGAACTTTGCATCTAGTGATGCATCATTAATTGGATTTGATCGAATTGAAAAGAAGAAAGCTATGTTTTTTTTTAGTTGTAGCTTCCCACACTCGAGTATAGTCACATTTTCCAGTGCATGCACAATTCCTCCAACCCACCATACGCTCATCACTCTCATTCTTTCATTTCATTTTCCATCAAACAAAATCACGAAATCAGTGTGTTAACATCTTCCATAAGACAATGGTAGTATGCCAAACATAATTTTTACAAAATACTAAGCTTACCTCACAGGCATGCAGATTCTCAAGATTCTTGGGCACACTCATTGTAGGGACGGTCTTGTAAGTGCAGTTGTCATGAACATTTGGTATTGGAAAGGGAAGAAGCGGAATAAACCAAGTGCCCTTTGGTGCCTTCATCTGATCTTCTCGACTAAGCCATCTGCCTACTATCCATGTTTGTACCATATTCGAACTATTTTAAATAATCACTTTCACATTTTATCAAATAAAGAATTTAAAATACTTTTTAAATAATTACTTAATGGTGCAACACTTCAAACTAACTGCCTGATCCATGCAACATATAGATCCTGTCAAACTGCAGGGTTCGAACCGACGCTTCATCGAAACGAAATCGTTGAAGGGTTTCTTTGTGTCGCGGTGCCAATGGGGTTCATAGTCAGCAAAAATCATGATCATCGTATGGAAGACTGATGCTAGACAACATGAAATGCTTGAGTTGCCACCGTCTGAATTCTCCCATCCCTTTCTATAGCATGTCATTAAAGTTGATTCTCTCTGCCACGTCCAGTGGATTAGGGTACTCGAGCTAAGGAAAGGGCTTTGTTGTGTTTGAGATACTTGCCTGAGACATTTGAAAATTGTCGTTACCACATGCGCATTTAGGGCATTTAAGCATCGTGCCTTGTACACTAAATTAACCATGGCATTTCCAGTGAGGGAAAGTGTGGTTCACATGTGAACATTTATTATGAGGGTATTCCCATGGTCACGGTTGAAATTGCCAATCACAATTCCTCATGGTTGAAGTTGCCAATCTTATGAGCAAGGTTAGGCCTCAAGTGAAGTTGAATTCAATTGTCATCATTATGAATGTCAATATATTTTTTTAGTGTGGTTCACATGTGAACATATATTATGAGGGTATTCCCATGGTGAGGAATTGTGAAATTCCTCACGGTTGAAGTTGCCAGTCTTATGAGCAATGTTAGGCCTCAAGTGAAGTTGAATTCAGTTGAATTCAATTGTCATCATCATGATTGTCAATATTTTTTATTTAAACAAATACTTTTCGACATTTTTTAGGTTAATTTTGCTTGAAATTTGGGTGGGATTTTTTGGAATATTTGGTTCAGTGGTGTAATTTATAGAAATCGATATTTTTTATTTAAACAAATATTTTTTGACATTTTTTTAGGTTAATTTTGTTTGATCCAAGAGGCCATTGGCACTGCACAGGAAGCCCTTCACTCCATTAAACTGAAGAATCTGAAAGGTATCTCTCTAAAGATTGATCTAGCAAAGGCTTTTGATAAAGTGAACTGGCTCTATCTCAAGATGATCCTTACACATCTGGGATTCCCCCACCTTCTTATAAGCTGGATTATGGGATGCGTCTCCTCGGTCTCCTTTGCCATCCTTATCAATGGTGCAGCCTCGGAAAGATTTTATATCAACAGGGGAATTAGGCAAGGATGCCCCCTCTCCCCACTACTCTTCCTCATTGTCATGGAGGGTTTGAGTAGGCTCATTGCGGAAGCAAAAAGGAATGGGGATATCAGAGGTCTCAACATCACTGAGCAGTTTTCACTTACCCACCTTTTGTTCGTTGATGACATTTTAATTTTCCTCAATGGAAGTATACGAGACATCACTGCTTTGAAGGAAATACTGCTGCTATTTTGTAATGCCACGGGCATGGAAATAAACAGGGACAAATCCACCAGATCCCTGATGCGCTGCACACAACAGGAATCTCTGCTGGCTGCACAGCATTTTCCCTTCTCGGAATGCCAGCTGATGGATGGTATCAAATACCTTGGCTTCAGATTAAGACCGGATGGATATAAATTGGCACACTGGACTTGGCTCATTACTAAAATTGAAAAGAGGATTATTGGCTGGCAACACCGTCTACTATCAAAGGCGGGCAGACTTCTATTAATTAAATCTGTGCTCGAGGCAACACCTGTCTACTGGATGTCACTTACTTGGATCCCTAAAGGAATTCTACAAAAAATACAACAAATTTGTAATAGATTTCTGTGGAATGGCAACAAAAAAGGTAAGATATTTGCTTGGACCAGATGGGATATTGTTGCCATGCCGAAGAGATGGGGAGGATGGGGAATTAAATCTCTGTCAGATTTTGCACAAGCTCTAACTGCAAAGCAGGGTTGGTCACTTATCAAAATGGACAGCTTATGGGCGGAAGTTGTTCACCACAAATACATTTGGCCTTCCAGCATTACGGAATGGATTCGCAGACCTACTTGGCACCACTCCGGCATATCCGCAATTTGGAGGGCTACTCTAAAAGCTATGCCCCTAATTCGCGACAACCTACTATGGAAAATTGGGAATGGTGCACAGGTTCGCATCGGATTAGATCCTTGGCCCGGCTCGGGGAATGCTCATCTTCTGCCTGAAGGATTAATTCGACACCTCAATAACAGGGGCATCAAATATTTGGCCCAAATTGGAGACCCGCATCGATCAACTATATTTACACAAGCTTGGGTTACGGAACGACAATGGTTACTGACAGAGGATTGGTCTGCACATTGGCAAGGTTATATTCGGGCCCTCACCGAATCTCACATCAAGTTGCAGGAGGAGGCAGATGAATTAATTTGGGCCCCAGCCAAATCTGGTACTTATGCACCAAAGCTCGGTTACATGAAGTTAATCGAAGCAAAAAAACCGGACATCCTTAAAAACTGGTGGCGGGACGTCTGGCAACTACAGGCACAGCCCCGTACCAAACTTCATATGTGGAACATCATAGCTGATAAACTCCCAACAGGTACCACCCTTAAGAAGCGGGCTTTTCACTGGTCCTACTTGGTGCGTCCTCTGCAAGAAGGAGGAGGAATCGACGGTTCATCTTTTTCTTCACTGCGATGTCACGAAGAATATATGGACACAAGTCACGCAGATGCTTAACATAAATACTGTCTGGCGAGGTGATGACATTCTCACTGCATGGGATCAATGGTGGACCGAGGTGGCCTCCGAAAAGGCCAGGAACCTTCCACTGGTGGTTTCCTGGTACATTTGGAACAGCCGAAATGGTATTATTTTTGAGGACTATCAAGTCACTTGGCATCTTCTTCCGCCTTCTATCTGCGCGGCCTACACTGAAATTCCCTTCGAGTCCAAAGCTAATATTCCACGGAACATACAGCCTGAAATCATCAACAGGGATATGCCCTGGGCTTATTTTGACGGGGCCGCGCCCCTTCATGGATGTGGGGGGGGTATTGTTTTTCATTTATCTGACTCACATTATTATCACTTGAGATTGGGATTGGGGATGGGCTCAAATAACTTTGCTGAGCTGATCACTTTGAGACACCTCCTCTATTTTGCACTTACAAAACACTGCAGTCAAATACAAATATTTGGGATTCAAAGATTGTTATTGATTGGGCAAACAATACCTCTATTTGTCATGCATACTCTTTGAAACATATCTTGGAAGAAATTGTTTTTCTAAAAACACATTTTGACCAGATCACTGTTTCTCACATATACAGGGAAAGAAATGCGCTTGCTGACCGGCTCTCGAAAGAAGCGGCGGATCGTCACATAGGTGACTGGCAGATTGAAGAGCACACTCCAGAAGGCGTACACAGTTACTACCACCGCCCATATATCGACGGCCTTCAACAGGGGGATCCTCCTGATACTTAGTAGTTTTTTGATCTACATGTTTATATTTTGTATATAACAGATACTATAACGGCTCTATGTACTGCATGAGGATGTTTATGCCTCAGATACCTGTTTTATTTTCTGCTACTAAACTCTGTTATTATCGGCACTTTGTGTTATGGATAACTGTACACAGTATCTATCATTTTTGGACATTACAGGACGGTTTGTAATCATTTGATCAGTGGTTAACCCACATTACTGCATATGCTTCGGCATCTACTACATGTAATCTCTGTTATTATCTTTATAATAGAAATTACGAACTCTATTTCTTCGGAAAAAAAAGGTTAATTTTGCTTGAAATTTGGGTGGGATTTTTTGGAATATTTGGTTTCAATGGTGTAATTTATAGAAATAAAGTGTTATGGTGCTTTTTAGAGAGCTGAATCCATTTATACATTTAAAAAGGTGTTTTAAACTATTAAAATTCATGATCTGACTTTTTAGAGAGCTGAATCCATTTATACATTTAAAAAGGTGTTTTAAACTATTAAAATTCATGATCTGACCAAAAATTGCATCTTTGGATTCCAATAAAAACTAGCAAAACCTTCTCATAGTCAGATTGGCACAAAGCTTCCCTGCAACACTTGTTTTAAATAAATTGTTAATTTTGCATTCAATACATTTATATATAATCAAAATTCAACTATAATGATAATTTAACGTCTTTCTCTTTAGTGTTAATATGCTAATTAAGATAATAATAATGAGAATATTAACATTAAAATATTTGAGTTGTGTAACGATTCGAACTATAACAATTAAACAAAACAGAGCCCAAAACTAATTGGATTGCACCACAACTGAAGGAGACTCTACCTAGCTTTGCCGCCTCCAAGTCGTGGCTTGTGCCAAAAGAACCTAAGGAATTACGAAATGACTCCATGACAAATTGCATAGCTATAATAAAGCATTAAAATCTTAACCAATCACAACCGATCTCATGAAAAATTTAATGACTTGATATCAAGAAAGATTACACATACTACACCTAATCTCTCACTACATCGATAGCACCTTCTAAAATTAGGATTCAGCAAACAACTTCATTAAAAAAATATTAGAACAAATGGCATTATGAAATGCAAATCAGCAACCCAAAAGACATGATTGACCAGTTTATTCAAATAACAAAAAGCACAAAAAGCATGGTGAAGTGGGCATTTCAAGCTTAAAACTTAATCATGCTTTGTTTCTACATCGTTTTGTGCAAGACTAAGGAAGCAATTAGACTAAGTCAGAAAGAATTATAGGATCTCACCCTCATCCTTTCGATGAGAAGAAGACTGTTTTTAATTACATTTTTGTATCTTCACTAGTAGCGTTTGCTCCAGCCTTTCAAATATTATCAATATCTACCAATTCCTGACTAACATGCTAATAATAAGAATATTTTCACTTGTATCTTTACTAGTAGTGTTTCCTGCAACCTATCACTTATTATCAATATCTACCGATTCTTGCTAACATAATAAGAAGAATATTAAGATTAAAATATTTGAGTTGTGTAATGATTCAAACCAAAAATAACTAAACGAAACAAACCCCGAAACCGTAGGGTTGTGCCACAATTGAAGGAGACCCTGCCTAACTTGGCCTCCTCCATGCCAGCTAATTTCAGGGGCTTGTCCCCAAAGAACTCGAGGAATTACAACATAAAGCGAAGATACACAATGACTCCATGAGAAATTGCATGGCTATAATAAAGCATTTTATTGGTACCGTTTTCACCAATCAAAACTTATCTCATGCAAAACTTAATGACATGATATCAAGAAAAATTACAGAAACTAAACCTAATCTCAGTACATCGATAGCACTTTTTAAAATTAGGATTCAGCAAACAACTGCATTTAAAACAACATTAAAACAAATGCCACTATGAAATGCAAGTCAGCCACCCAAAAAATACATGATTGACTAGTTTATTCAAATTACAAAAAACATGCGTAGAGTGGGCGTGTTAAGGACTTGGGAATTTGGGAAACAAGGGTCTTCTAAAGCCGTAGACATACGAAGAATACAGAAAGTAGAATACTCTTATAATATGATGATACAGCAAAAAAAGGCCAATAGATTCCATGACAATCTTCTAGGATCTTTTAGTTTGTAGCTTATTTTTCATTGTTTGTGTTTTTTGGCATTTTTAGAGTGGGATATTTGTAAAAGAACACCCACAAGTTGATAGGGCCTACCATAGGAGTGACAGATCTGTCTCCCTCATTAGATCCATTTAATTATCGGATTACAAAAATACATGATTGACTAATTTATTTCAAATTACAAAAAAATATGCGTAGAGCGGGCGTGTTAAGGACTTGGGAATTTGGGAACCAATGATCTTCTAAAGCCGTAGACATACGAAGAATACAGAAAGTAGAATATTCTTATAATATGATGATACAGCAAAAAAGGCCAATAGATTCCACGACAATCTTCTAGGATCTTTTAGTTTGTAGCTTATTTTAAGTGTTTTTGTTTTTTTCATCGTTTGTGTTTTTTTGGCATTTTTAGAGTGGGATCTTTTATAAGATCACCCACAAGTTGATAGGATCTATCATAGGAGTGCGACAGATCTGCCTCCCTCGTTAGATCCATTTAATTATCGGATCATTGGAGCATCCCTAAAGGGCTTGCAGATCTTATATGTGGGTTACCTGTGCAGATAAGCTCCTAAATTCAAAAGAATTTGTTGGCTATCAATTTAGCTGTGCAGATAAGCTCCTAAATTCAAAAGAATTTGTTGGCTATCAATTTAGCTGTGAGATACTGGGTTAATGAATATTCACTTTCAGCCAAAGTTAAATCCGGTTTTACTCCTTGTCTATGATTTGATGCTTATCTCTACTTCTTCCTAGTTCAGTAATATACAAAATTATCTCATTGGATATAATCACTGTTGAGTAATCACTGTTGGAGTAATCTCATT